>LR999960.1:0-1250000 GCA_905220385.1 Xylota sylvarum | reverse complement strand
AGACACCTAAGAATACCTACAAAGCTTCTCCAACAATGGGCCTCAACTTAGAGTGATTCTAATGCTTGGACCGCCAGAATTTCGTCTATGGTCCTGCCATTTCCTCTGCTGAAGTTTTCATTGATTTTTGACTAACTTATCGGTTGCAGATGATTCATTTAAGATTTCCTTCTTAACGGCCTTTGGAACCCTGTTTTCCTTTTTTTCTCCCACGTTTATCTATGCCTTTTGACGGAGGGTCCTTTGGAAGCTGATTCCATGATTTGAATGTAGAATTCGACGTTATAGCCTGTGTGAGGTATGGTCCAGATTTTTGACTATCGAAGCAATGTTGTAGATTTACAGAGGCTTACCTGCGTTCATTAGTATCCATTCACTGCCAGTCCTGTCCACAAATGTTTTATATGTCCAAACATTATCCTGTCAAGTGACGTGCCTTGAAGTCTTGAACAAAAAGTTTTTCTTCGTTGGACCAACCCCATATCTGTTTGACCAATCCCTATCAATACAACCTGCTGCGGCCTTGCTTTGCATATCTTCTTTGAAGCGGTTGTCTATCGGTCTCAAAACTGGCATGCTCTCCTAAGCCTAAGGTCAGGCTCAGCACTTTTGGTGCAGTGTGGAGTTTCCTGTCCCGTCAGAATTTATTTTATCCAGACTGATTTTGAAACGAGATATGCAGTTTTTCAGTTCATTGAAGTGTGCTCACATTTGTCTTGTTTAAGGACGAAAGGTCGCTTTTGGTTTTTCATCGATAAAACGAGATGAACTTTCAAAAACCCTTCGTCCAGACCATTCCTGAGGCTTACATTTTCACCAAAGAAGGGGAATAGGCTTGGAATGACTATGTCTTTCTTAGTTTCGACTTTGGATAGTCTGTAGTGTAGCCTAGTTGCCGCACTAAAAAAAAGTTCTTGTTCAGGATAAATTATCTGCTCATGGGCTATGTTCGAGCAGCATGTTCAAGACTCATTTCTAGACTTTTGGTGAAGTGTAAGATCGTTGTTTCAGAGACATTCTTACAAAACGCTGCGCTGGTGATTCTTTCCTGTCTAGTAACCACATTTGCTATGGCATCACCAAATGATTTTACTTCAACTTTCGACCGCTTTTGTCCAGATTTGCAAAAAGTTTGTGCACTTTGAACTGGTTCATGGTACACTATGCACTTCGCATGAAAACAGTTCTTGAACTGTCCAGCTACTACCAAAATGAGACTGCTTCTGACATTAGTGCCACGCTCTACTAGAGTCATGCTTCGAACCTGATATCCTGACATGCAACAAGTTAAGTTTTGGGTTAAGGTTTTGGGTGCCTTCCGACGAGAAGGGAGAGATCGCTGCTTACTTAGAGCAACAGGATTGGGTCCATCGTGCCCAATTATTTGAGCCAGGAAACCCTGAAAAGAAAAGCGCCAATAGTGATATTAATCGCCGGAGTCCATCATTTGAGGCCCAGGTTCACCCCGAACTGTAGCGCCATCAGCTCGGCATTACCCATATCCTCCAAGTCGGTGAAGAAGTTATTACCGAGAGTTCTCATTCTTCTGCCAGATACGGCAGGATAGTCAAGTCATATAGCAGGTGTCGGATAGATACAATTTTTTTTCTCGTCCCTGTAACTTTTGCAGTCGTCTAGTAGTATATCGAGGCGATCCTCATCAATACCAATAGCACAGTACCCATCTTCACCAAATAAAGAGATCTCTTTTTGTTTAGAGCCGGCCCTGGCCGTTGCACAGGTATCTAGATGAGTCTATCGTCGAATGGCTCGACCAGTGGCTTCATCCTCTAATTTTTTCTTTAACCCGTGTCCATATGATCACATTCCCAATCGTCATTTAACTTTAGTTTTCAGTCAGCGGTTAATGGATACGGTTTCGGAAATAAAAATAAAAAGGCATACTGAGCTGATTCGGGTTAAGAAGCATATTGGGATTTTCTTCCAAGCTCATCGGCTCTTTCGTTTCCTAAGAGATCCCTATGCCCTGGTACCCAGCAGAGGATCACCTTATTGGCTCTGAATATATTGTTCAGGAGTGATCTGCAGGTGCTCACAAACTTGGATCTAATTACCTCAGAGCACAGACTTGACAGTCAAGCATGTGACTTAGAGATGTATACATGACGATCAACTTTCTGATAGAAAACTAAAATGGAAGTCCTAATGTGAGCCCTTTACCTAGTGTAAGGAAATTTCCATCCCAGGAATAGATTTCAAAATTCCATTACATGTGGTTTTCCTCTTAGGAATAACCCTAAATTGCTGGGTTTTTCGAGTTCAGGAATCGATAGTCTGATTCTTCAAAAGTATCGAAATCAATCGGACCAAATCAGACCGAAAGGGTTCCGAAGTTTCAAGGATTCCCATGCAACTCATTACACTGTTCATGCGAGTGGAAGGGTGTCTTCAGTTTCGTACAGTGTTGAAGCCACAGGACCTCATTACTTCCTCATTCACATTTATTTTGTTGGTCTCTCTTCCGGATATTTGTAATTTCGAGGATATACATACTCGTAGATATCCATAAACTAAATATTAGGATAAGCTGATGGTATAGGGAATGGCAGTGGCGGGTTTTTCTCACGAATGCAAAATACCCGCAATAATCACTAATTATGCAGATGCCGCTCAGTCTCGTACAACAAACCGTCATCATCGTCGTCGAACTACCTGCTGTTGGATAGAGATTGATTGATACAATCGTGCCTCAAGGAATCCCCATCCGGTGAGTGGTATTTACGTTATTCATTTTGTTGTGGGTTTTCTGGTTGGGATATCCCTCTCTGATCGTGCCAGGATGTCGTCGTCGTCTCCATGTCTACATAGAATGTTGCACAATATGTTGCACACCAACAAAATTATTGATTTGCCAACAGATTTATTACCACCTCCCCCTGCAGCAACATTGTATCTATAGTTGCGGGTCGGGTCGTAAAAATTTCTCGTAAATGCGACAAAAATGCGTTCAGTCGCACTTTCATCTTTGATGACAGCTTTCGCTTCGCAAATTGTTTATACAATGTCAACCAGGCCTATCTGTCTGTCTGTCTGTCCGTATAGTGTTGTGTTTTAGTTGTTGTTGTTGTTGTTGATGTTCAACGACACAGATACGCAACTGAGTGCGGAGCAGGAAATTGGTTTTTATGTGCAAAAACACACACAAAAGCGAGAAACGGAAAGGGGAGCGCGCATTTAATATTTGACAGCCATTAATTAGTCGTAGTGGTTGCTTTGAGGCGGAATGTGTTTGTGGGCGGAACTATACGCAATATGATTGTCTTTGTCTGACATAAGGTTGGAATAGGGATGTGTGTAGTAGGTACAGCAATCACATGCTCGGTGGTTCTAGGCAATTTCCGATGAGTGGCGCTGCTATTTATCCCTGACACCATCCATTTTCTTTATATCGTAAATTTGTGGTGAATTTCTATTCACTCGTGTGGTGAATTTCTTCTAAATTTCTATCGTAAACTTATTTGAATTTCAGGACTAAAGTTGAAGAAGAGATTCGGATACAGTTTTGGAATGTGTGTTGGTACCGCTGTAGCTTGTCGAAAATCAAACAATTTTCGGTCAAGAAGACGTTATTTTTTTCATTTGCCACGCAATTGGTAGAAAGTGATCAAGAAAAAGGCTAACTAGTTGTATTTCAAATTTTTCTACAAGCTTTGGACCAATTGAGGTCTTGGTTTGACAACGTTGATCCCTCCATTTCGTCTGTGGAACCTATTTACACTGAGGAGTTTGACTGCATTGTGGACTAAATGACGCTATATTATTGACTTGTCTTCTTCGCAGACTTCGAGGTAAGAAGACACCCACCTTGGTGGAATGTTACTCTCGGCGTTCTTAGGAAGGAAATTAGTTTCCTGTTTAACCTAGCTAAATGCTCTCGTTAGACGGGTGATGGGGATGCTTACTTCACTGAGGAAGGAGAAAGGCCATTCTGCGAAAGTATAGAACAGTCCTCCGAAGCCTCAAGGCTACGGAAAATCGTAGCAGACGAGTCTTCCGAAGCCTCAAGGCTATGGAAAATCGTCTTTAAAAATCGATCTATACCCAAACACCTCTAGTAAGGACTTTTTTTCTTTATATCGCAGGTAGGCGTGAAAATTATAAAAATAGATACTTATGCCCGACTCCCTGTTCCTGCATGTTTACGTGCTTAGAAACCACTCCTTATGATGTGTCCTGTTTGTCCCCTGCGGTACCGGCAGTTAAGGGATTTCTTGGTAGGGTCAGGCTTAACATTCCATTCTTCTTTGTTGACAGAGCTAGTGGACTCTTTGTTTCGCGCTGCTCGTTCCTCTATATGCTGTTACTGCATCATACTCGTGATAATCTAGTAAGGAATTCATCTACCTTCTACTGGACAAGCATTTTCTGAGTAGCTCCTCACTGGGAGTATCTCTATTCGAAAACAATTTCTCTAAACAGTACAGGAGCTCCACGCGCAAGTCCCTAGGGTCAGGTGGTATCATTCTGGCTGAGCTTTAACAATCAGAAGACATAGTGCTGCCTTGGCTTAAAGTCGCCATTATGTCTGGTTGTCTGAATCAGGCCTACATTCGCAAACACGAACCTCGCACGTCGAACCAAAGGATCTCCGACCTATCATCCTTTCTATTGAAAACACTAAAAAGACTGATTGATATCCATCTATGGCAGAACATCAGTCCATCTATGCTCTCTGCGTTCCAACATGCGTACTACAAAGTCAAATCGGTCGAGATAGTCCATCATTGAAAAATCACTGATCATCAAGGACTTTACCATGATCAGATCTATTTCTCTTGATAGATGCTCTTGGAAGCCTGAAAGTCGATTCTTCACTTGGAGTACTGATCAATCACTTGCTCACACGCAGGATTATCAGTTCGAAGCTGGGTGACACATTTGCAGGGTGGTATCTTGTCCCCTCTTCTGTGGAATCTATTGAACATAGAAAGGACTGGCTGTAGAGTGGGTTGCCTATGCAGATGACATTGCTATCGCCGCCTCCGGAAGACATCCTGAAACTCTCAGTGAAATCCGGGTGTCTTCACCCAAAAATCCTACCGTGGAGAAGTGGGAGAAATAGTCATCCCTTGGCGAAATTGAATCCCAGTAAGGCATTGTTTTTTAAACAAATGGTTCTTCCCAACCGATATTCTGATATTCACGTAGACATTCAGGCACATCTCATGGAGTTTCACATTCCATACAGCATGCAAATGAGTAGTCCTTGTTGTAAATCAATAGATCTGAGTCGGATCTGTGTAAAACTGGTGTTCATTGTAGTCTGTTTGACCCAAAAAATCAAGGACCAACCTTCTGACTCAGCTATACACCAAAACCTTCACAATTCCGTTGCGGCATACTCCCACTTTGATCTAATCCATTCCGCAAGGCACCAGGAGTGATACACTGGTCAATTTAAACTGATTCCTCATGATGTACATACAATCAGTCGACGTCCAGTTTAATCTAAATTTTATTATATCTGATGCTACTCCCTTATACGCCTCCATACTCGGAGTCATGTCCCAGTACAGAATCTACAGACACCATCTGTTTTCGCCAAGTGAAAGCACATTAAAGTCTTTACAGCCTACCCTCATCCTAAATACAAATAACAAATCTCGTCCAAATCAAAATGTCCGCCATAAAACCTTACATCCTACCCACATCCTGCGCCAGCAGCAACAAAACACATCAAATACATCTCAATGCGCCTCAAATAGAACATCATGCACTGATTACCCGAGACTACTCTATACGACTCCAACACAGTAGATCTGTATTCCCATCCTGTGCTCAATGGAACACCATAAACTAAGTAGCCATCTAAATAAAGACAAGAAAAATTATGCTTCCATTTGTACGGCCATTGAAGCCCACAGAAATGCGTCCGGCCGGGTAGACCGACGGGACCCACAGTCACTTCAGTGTTCCCAAACTAGGTGCGGCATGTACACCACTAGTCCCGCTAGTGTCCAATTTTTCGCATTAAATCGGTCCACTGTGCAGAGGCTCCTCAGGTGAGAATGCTGGTATGTGCATGCATCTCTCCAGAAGCACCTAGCGAAACCTGTAAGCCCCCAGTAGGCTTGCTGCGCTGCGCACCAGTGATCAATGCAAACGACGAACATGTCATCGACACAATAATAATAACAAATGACAAATTTCAATCCATCTGTAATTTGGTTAATGCAATCGATTGGCGCTGTGACGTTACGCTACAACGATGACGATGACGACAACGACGAAGACGACGATGAGGACGAGAACGACGATGAGGACGAGAACGAGGAGAAGGTGAAAGATAAATGCAAACATTACCTGGCGAACACGGTAGCGAGCTGGGATTATTTATCAAGAGACGGACATGCGTCTGGCATATTTGTGTTTATGCCTTTCGATCTTCAAACCGCGCGACGGACGAGGCGGAAAATGTGCTGCTTTTCCCGCGCAGAGTCTATCGTAATGAGGGTATTCGGATAAATGACTGGCCGTGTGGAGACGTCGATATGAGATCGTGAGAGGCTACTATGTAGACTGGTCACAAAGTTTATAAACTGTGACTAGGTTGTCAGCGAAAAATTTCTAGCAGTTTAAATTCCAATCAATTTGATTGGAAGTGACCACATTCCTTGACAAAAAATAAAAATCACTGACTTGACGTTCCAATTTTGCTGTTTCACAGTTTGTCATGGTGGTGGGTGTGAGAAATTTGTCAGCTGCGGTGCTTCAAACTGATCCAATCGACAAACTGTTTCTTCTTCTGTTTTCTTTGATTGAGATTGAGGGTCCTTTATGCTTGAGACCTCTCCCTTTTCTAAGTAAGAGGGATCTAGTCCAGCGTCATAGCGAAACAAGCTATTTGGATCCCAGTGAGCAGTGTTTCAATGCCCTTTTAGAGCTATGTTGCCAATCCTCTTTCTCACGATTCTGTTAGGCCCCTTCCTAGCCAGTTCATACGCAGCTTCGTTTCCTGATATATTACAGTGACTAGGTACCCAAATCAGGTCGATCGATGCATTCCTTCACCAATTTCCAGTTGATTCTTTGATTTGCTAGTGCCCTGAAGGCTGAGCTGAAGTTAATACAGTTGCCTTGGGTTTCGGTACTAAGTAGTAGTTCCGCACCCTTCAGTATAGCAAACATTTCTGGCTGGAGGACTGGGTGAGTGTGAGGTGGCGTTCGGCAGTAGACTTCCGCCCCCTATTCTGTGGCCCATCCGTGTATACTTCTATTCCATCCTCGTTTGAAACGACAAAGCCCTGCCGTCATTCTTCGCGTTTTGGGAATCGAGTTGTGTACCTTGTATTGAAATGGTATTCCTTACTTTAAAGGTCGCTTAGGTGGCTTACGAGTCCAGAGGCCGTCTGTACTTCCTTCCAGATAGCCATGCGTCCCGTTGCGATCCGTTCATTGAAATGTCCTACAGTATTGAGTCTAAGAGATCTCAAGTCACCTCTAGTCCTATAGGGAGTAAGTTCAAGATTGTTTCCATGGCAGCTGTGGGGGTACTGAGTTGGGATCTGGTAATTCCTAGACAAGCCATACGTTGGATGCTTGATAGCAATGAAAGGGCGTACTTTCTCTCTATTGTCGGCCACCATACAAACAGTCCATAGAGTAAGATGGGCCTGACGGTGCAATTGTAAATCCCATAGACTTGCTTCGGTTTCAAACCCCATGTCTTGCCAAAAGCCCTCCCTAGCATATCCCTTTTAGCTTTCGTGATTCTGTTTTCTAGATTTCTTCCTCAGAAACGCCAAGATACTTTACGGCTAAGGCGCGGAACTCCTCTAGCTTCACTATCGTGAAGAGTACCATGTCGGTCCCGCTTCTTCTGACTCCTCAGGACCCCAAGATACTTTATATCGTCTTTTAGTTAGAGTCCTTCTCTCCCTAAGGCGCGGAACTCCTCTAGCTTGTATCTCCTCGTGAAGAGTACCATGTCGGTCCCGACTTCTTTATCAGATGTCCATTCAAAGAACTCCTTTATGCCGAGATCCTTTGCCTGAATCCGTTCTCAGCAAATCGATTCCACCGCACAAAACATGCAGTGAATCCCCCCCTATGCATCCCCTTTATACAGATACTCGTATGTATGTACAGTGCATGCAACACACTCCTGTAATTATGAAGGATACAAATTGACAGACATTATCCAACCAATGTAAAGTGTCCACAGAGCACAGGACCACGAAATGAAGTGCTCAATGACGATGACGACGACGACTGCGACGACCGTGTCGTGGTCACTGTGTACCAGGGAATCTTGTGGTGAGAGGTTTATTGATCGCAGGCATTTCTCACCACGGATTACATTGCACACCGCTGGCCTATTCATCAGTCGAATGCTAATATCAACCCTCAGCTGGGTGCACGGTAGCACTGTCAGGGGGCGGCGCAGTGTGGGCAAACTACATAAGCCCAAAAACCAGATCTCTATCCGAGATCTTCGATTCGCTTCAGGATTCTTCTTCCCTACTACCTACTCTCCAGTCTATAGCGCGGGAACACGAGATATAAATCAGTGACACACAGACTACCGAGTGTGGAGCCACTGCTGTTTCTGTGCTGCTCCTGCTGCTGTTGCTGTTGCTGTTGCTGGTGCCGTTGACTAATTTACAATAATCTCGTTTTGGTCTTTTTTTTTTTGTTTTTTTTTTTGTACGGTCACCCCTCCACTGTGGACTCCTGCACTAATAACATTAGAGTTATTAGTACGAGTGGTTGTCGGCGATAAATAACTTTAGCCGCTTTAACTTGCTGAAGTTTAACATAAAACGGCCACAAACTGACGGTATGGCGAGCGAGAGCTGTGTGTGTGCTCCGAGGTCCGAAACAAGTGTTTAACAAAACTTCCATGCAGCGATATATCTAACGTGTGATACAAAGTTGTGCGGGGAATTAATTAATTCGCCAAAATGATAATAATGTGCGTGTGATGTGATGTGAGTATGGAACACTCACTATAGACACACAGTAGCATGGCTTAATGGGTTGAGGCGTGTTTCTGACGCTCTGTAGAGGTCGTTTCATTCAAGTTTGCTTGGCGCCGCGCTAATTGATTTGGAAGGTCCTGAGAAATGGTGCAAAGCGCAGTTGTGTGACTGCTATTGGAATTGGACGGACTATAGATGACAGAGAGAGAGATTAGGTGGCAGGGTGTTGTGTACTCTAACATTCAGTCTTCGAAGTTGGGTTACTCATTTAGGATCAATTTGATGAACCTATTTGGATCTCAAACTATAAGTTAGTGTATTTCGGAGTTGTATTATGGCATCATGGACTGTTGGTTAAACTTACCCTTCAACTGCGTCAAGAACCACTAAGCGTCTAACTAGTTTTCCATAAACAACGTTCCACAGGGGACCTTACGGTGTACCAAACTGAAAGTATCTGCATGTATCCGTAATTGACAGTCCTAACCTCATGGCATGCCTCTTCAAAAGGCAATGGCCAGAGACTTAACCACGGCTTGCTTAATTTCATTATTTCCGCAGATATCTTTCGAAATAACAGGCCATAAGACCTTAGACACCCTATGTCCACCTAGGTTCGACACGACCATTATTGATGATCCTATCGAGAAAAATCTTCTTAGCCACTCATACTCTCCACTATTAACTACATCGCTTTGTGGAAGCTCTGATCCTTTCTTGGCCAGTACGTCGTTCCTTTCGTTCACCTCTATATTGCACAGTCCAGGTATATATAAAGCCCTCCGCATTGTGCAGCAACTCCGGACTAATTCGGATTTTATGATGTTGGATTCTAACACCTTCAGTGCCTGACTTGACCTTGATTCTACTTAGGTGGCGCTACAGTTCGGCGTGAACCTGGGCCTCAACTTATATGGATTCCATCTCTAGGAATTCCACAGCTAGAAACTCTGCTTGGAACACACTACATGTGTCCGAAAGTCTCAGAGTCACTTGCAGGTTTACGTATATACCTGAGCCTGTATCCTCACTCGTTTTGGAACCATCTGTGTAAATTGTAATCTCACTTTGTTGAGAGACGACTTTTCTAAGCCAATCGTCCCTTTCCGAGTATATTACTTCCATAAGGTGTATCGAAGTCGAGGATATCGAGGATGTCATCCGATTCATTGGGAAGAATGGAGCTATGTCCCTCATGGTTGGACTTGAAGAGCCCTACGTTAGTGAGCGGAAGAGCACTATTACCCGCCTGTAGTTTAATTTGTAGGTCAATTGGTAAAAGATACAGATACAGTGCGCAGAGCACCGGTAATGGCAATGCATGCTGTTTTTTTGTATCTTGACCAATGTATTCCGTGAATTCTTTTGCGGTATCTTGTATTTTCTGCTGAACAGTGGGCCATTTGCCCATTTCCCAAGACTCTTAAGCGCTGATTCCATCATTTCCCTTAATGTGTCTAGTGTCATACGCAATGACGACTATTCCTGTGTTATTTCCTTTGGTATGATATCAATGACTAGAACTCAGAGAAGGGGGCATATAACGCCTCCCTGAGGGGCGACACTTGCCTCTGATGTGTATATCTAGAAGCCTCCTTAGTGTCCTGAGAAGGAATGGCGAGACTAATGGGTCTGTAGTCTTTTGCTAGAGTGTGACTTGATATACCTGCTTTAGGTATGAAGATGACTCCCACTTTCCTCCACACTGCTGGTACATATGTACATATGTAGCCTGACCTTAAACATTGTTTGAAGATTTCCCTAAGCCTCTACCTGACTTTTGCTAGGGCCTTCTGAAGCATGCAGTGAGAAGTGAGTTTCGACTAACGTTTCTAGTACTTTCTCGCTCCTTTCGGCCCACGCACCATAAAATTTCTTGATGCAGATGGGAACTGCCTGGTTTTCGGCCAGCATCTTGCGGAGCCTGGAAGTCTCGCTAGTATCTGTGATCGACTCGCAGAATTTTTTACAGGATTTTCTTTTAGATTACCTGATTAATTGCATTTAAACTAATTTTGCCCTATTGTACAAGTGCCTAACTTGTTTCCTCTTAAGAGTTTAGGCCGCTCACTGGCTCTTATTTGGAAGCTAAGCATATTCACTTATGATCCGATAATTGGACGGATATACTTCTACCTTATTCTCAACCAATGCTGGTGTACCCTAGAGTTCAGTCCTTTCTTCTTTTCTCTTTCACTCGCAATCCAATCCATTCCTGACTGATGAGGGCTGTACTGTTGACTTGGCTTATTCTTTGGCGACTTCGCGGCTAAAACCCTCAAGCTGTGGAGTCTCATCAACATCGAATGCCTACCGAGCTCAACTCTGATATTGATGCAATCATCTGGCACTGGGGTGCAAAAATCGAGTTGAGTTCAATTCGTCGAAACTCCAGTGTTGTTTTCTGTCTCTGAAGCGGGATACTAATGAAGCCAAACTAAACATGAATAGAGCTGATATTAAGAAATCTAGTGTCTTGTCAATGCTTGGCATTAGACTTCCGAAGCTGCGAAAAGTGGCGCTAGGTGCCTCGAATTCCTCAAGGAGTGGAAACCTTTTTTTCCGCTCCTTCAGAGTTGGTTACTATCAATAAAGCTTATATTCATCCGAAACTCGAATAAAACTGACATGTTTGGACAGGAGCTCCCGTAACTTGTCTGAGTTTATTAGATCATGTCCAGCGTCAGGCATGTAGACTGATCGGTGATCTATCAATTTGGAACTAAATTTCTTCGCTAGAGTACGTCGGAATGTCTAATCCTTATCGGCCCTGTACCGATAATTCCACCACAGTTGTTCATACATTCTACAATCTTTCATTATTCTTTCCTCGTCTTAGCTTCAATCTACGTCAACACTCTTCTTATAAAATTCCTTTAAAATTTTATTTTGAGTACTAACAATTTTCTTCTCCTTTTTTCTAGACATTCTTCAACAGCCAGGATATTCCAGATATCAACCAGAGTACCACGAAAGACGGTCGTTCGAAAGTAGTATTCGAGACCATCTAATAGGAAATCAGTCAACATGTTCCCATAAGCTTCTTAATAACGAATCCAAGTAAATGAACAAGGAGCCCATCAAAATCAACAGGACGACTGAAAAATCCAACAAAACACTAAAATCCTTTTTAATACTGAATGTGTCCCCTTTGTCAAGTTGATGCATGGAGTCGTGCCCTCATGAACATACTGAAGGAAGGTAAGACTATTGTTTTATGTCATTCTTTGCTTACTTTTCTATTTTTTGTCAAACTCAACTATTGGGTAATAATTTCGTTTTTTTTCTTTTCATTATAGGAATTTCCGCTCAGTATCATTTGACGGTCTAAATGGAAAAATTAACAAACCTCCGGCTTCACACTCCATTTTCAAGCAAAGTACTACGAAGGAAGATCTCTCATTCCAGCAGATACAATCTTTGAAAGACAGTAACCAACAGAGAAAGATTCAGCCCCAAGTTGATAAGGCAAGATAAATGGAGCCCGTCAGAATCATTACCAGTGAGTTCGACACCAAATTGGCATCTAATTCCTATAAATCAAGCAATGAGGATAATCAAGCAATAGAATACTTACACTCTGATGAAAACGGAGTTTCTAAGCAGCTTAGTCAAACAAATCAATTCAAAATGCAGCTTACCATCAAATTAGCTAATCACAGAACACCACACCCAGTAAAACCAGCTAAATCAAACATCCAATCCGACAGAAAAGTCTGTCGACTTAAAACAGCACAAAGCCCAGTAAAACCGACAAAATCAAGCATTCAGTTCGACAAAAAAGTCCTTAAGAACCACTGCACTACTCCATGTAAAACCAATTATGTACCCTTTATACCTAGATCCCTCCAAATGTACACCCATTTATTTATTTATTAATAAACGTTATTCTTAAAAAAAAAATTTAACATGTGTTTTCTTTAAAATATTTCTGTGGCACCCTGTTTTATCTACATCCTGTGGGAAGCATTTTCCTAAAAAAAAAAAACTAAAAACCATTTTTAGTGATTGCACATCTCTAGCACTGTCTTCAGTAATTGCACATCTCTAGCTACCAGCTGAAAAAAGCAAAAAAAAATTTTCAGCTGGGATACCTACTTCCTGAGCATGGTCGCCTGGTATTTTTCAGGAAATTTCACATTTTTTGGTGGAATTTCATGAAATTTTTTGCTTTCAGGTTACGTCATGATTTTTTTTTTATGGCTTCATGATTCTTGTTGGGTTTTGATGTAAATTTTGGATTTTAGTGGGCGGGGTTGAGGGGGAGGAAAATTGGGTAAAAATGGGCGGTTTAAGGAGGGGTGTGGCTGAAAGAAAATTTTGACTAAAAAATGCAAGAAAAACACACAGTATTTCTGATAAATGTTTGATCTTTATTGGACGGGTTTAGGGCTTGGCTTTTACATGAACGGTGGGGGCTTAAATTTTTAAGGCTGTAGGCTTCTTAGAGGTTGTAGTCATAGGTATAATAGGTATGACGGGTTTTGAGGTATAGGAAAGGAGTTGTAGGTGGGATTTTGGTGCATCTCTGGGTGGTTCATGTTGCTGTTGGAATCTATGTTTGGTGGCAATGCTGATATAGTTGTTCTGACTTCGAAGAGGTTAGTGAAAAGAGGCTTATAAGGTGGGTGCTGTTGGTAAGACGTTTTTTCTGAAGTCAGGAAGATAATGCTGTTGTGGAATCTATATGAGATAAATGGCAGGTTGGCTTTGAAGACGATATAGACGGCATTCAAGTGTGGAATCTGTTTTTAGATAGACGGCAGGTTGGCTTTGAAGACAGTATAGACTGCATTTAAGTGTGGAATCCGTTTTAGATAGACGGCAGGTTGTTAGATGTTAGTTAACAGAAGCTCTAAGGTGCGTGCTGTGGTTAAAACGTCTTTGTAGAGTAAGGAAGGGAATGCTGCTGTTGAATTGGACTCATTACTGGCTAGAATCTGGAATCTGTGTTAGGTAGATGCCAGGTTGGGTTTGAAGACACAGTATAGATTGCATTCAAGTGTGGAATCCGTTTTAGATAGGTGGCAGGTTGTTAGAGGTTAGTTAACAGAGGCTTGAAGGTGGGCGCTGTGGTGGAGCCATTTCTGTCGAGTCAGAAAGAAAATGCTGCTATTGAATTGGACTCATCACTGGCTAGTTGTAGACTCTATATTAGATAGATGACAGGTTGGCTTTGAAGACAGTATAGACGGCATTCAAGCGTGGAATCTGTTTTAGATAGACGACAGATTGGTACAGTTGAAGTTTTGAAGAGAGCATAGTATATACTATCACAAAAAAGGCATCGCTGGGGAATTCAGATTGAGGTGTCTGTTGCTGTTGTCGAATCTGTTTCATATAGATGACAGGTTGGTGCGGTTAAAATTTTGTAGACAGGATAGTATAGATTGCATTCGAGTGTGTGTCTTGAGGTATCAAAAAAGCCATTGCTTCGGTGTTAAGTTTGAGGCTACTTTTGCTATTATCGTAGCTCTATGGTAAAGAATTGATATTTTTTGAAGGTTGATAAATATGTTTGGTTGAGTTTGAAGACAGACAGTATATACTGCTTTCAAGTGTGGAATCTGTTTAGATGGCAGG
Organism: Xylota sylvarum; assembly: GCA_905220385.1. NCBI lineage: Eukaryota > Metazoa > Arthropoda > Insecta > Diptera > Syrphidae > Xylota > Xylota sylvarum. The sequence goes on along the minus strand of LR999960.1, from coordinate 1,235,475 downwards.
TTGGTACAGTCGAACTTTTGAAGACGGCATAGTATAGACTGCATTCGAGTGTGTGGCTTTAGATCTCACAAAAAAGGCTTCACTGAGGAATGAAGTTTGAGGCTTCTTTTGGCATCGCTTGGGAGTTGAGTTTAAGGCGTCTTTGGTGTTTAAGATAGATGACAGGCTGGTACGGTTGAAGTTTTGAAGACATACTACGTTCGAGTGTGTGGCTTGATTACTCACAAAAAAGGCTTCACTTCAGGAATTAAGTTTGAGGCTTTTTTTTGCTGTTGTCGTAGCTCTATTATGAAGAATTAATGTTTCAGTCAAAAAGACTTGGAAGTTGATTGTTGAACTTGATGTGAATGGTGATGTCAGCAAGTTGCACTACGAAGTCTTCAGCTCCCAAGTTGATAGTTGACTTTAGTATCGTCTAGTCTGTATAAACTTTACTTATATAATCTCATTTATGTATAACAATTAAAATTTGTATTTCAAATAGAATTTTTATTAAAAGCAGACAATAGAATAAATATGTTTGTATATTTTTTTTAACAAGTCATTTCTTTTTTTTATACATTTTCTTTTTTTTTTTTTTGTAATGTAAAACACTATTTTTTAGTTAGCACCATTCAATTAGATTAAAAAAAAATTTACACAGCTTTTTGTTGTTTTTTTTTTTTTATTTAAATAAATTTTCGAATGTCAAATGTTTAAATTTGTAAATGGAATGCTTTTGCTTCTTCTTCGGTTTTTTTTTTTTTTTTTTTTTAACTCTAATACAAGTGTGTCAGTGTGATGTTACCCATATTTTCGAACTTTCCTTTCATATATAAGTTTTCTTCTTCTCTTTATGTTTTTTTTTTCTTTTTTTTAACTATAAAAAGAAATTATATACAATAAAAACAAAAAATTTGCTAAATTAAATCTAAACAAAAAAAAAATAAATGTATTGCAAATTAAAACTAAAATATATATTAAAGTAAATAAAATAAAAAAAACCTCTTATGCATTAAAAAATAAAATAATAAATAGTTTAATTAAAAAATTGGGATTTTTTGTTGTTTCTTTGTTGTTTTTTTTTTTTTTTTGTTTTATAAATTTATGTCTATAAACTTATGAAACTATTAAAAGAATGATATAACTATATATAAAAAAAATATTTACTGGTTCTCAGATTTCAATATAATGCCGTAGTTGTTGTTTTCTTTTTTTGTTTTTTGTTTAACAATTCTATTGTGTATAATATTTGTAAAATTAAATTGTAAAGATAATAAATAATAAAAAAAAAAAAAAAAAACAAGAAATATACAAAACGTTTTACTGGCCTCCTAAATGAGATTTTCGTTCCTAAATTAAATTACTAATGTTATTGTAAAAAAAAAAAACAAAAGAACAAAAGAACAATAATAGTAGTAGATTAAATATTCCTACATCCTAACCTATCCTGTAATAATTGTTTTTTTTTCTGTTTTTTTTGTTTTGTTAACTGGCTATAGTATACTGGCAATTAAGTTCCGTTTTCGTACAAAAAAATATATATATATACCTACATAATATCATTGCCACGCCCCCCCTCCCTCCCCCTTCTGCATCTTAGGCTGGCACTACTGGCTACGAAATACAAAAAAAAATTGTATATTTAACTTAGTATGAATCTCTTCTGCTTTCTTCAACATTTCGCTAACTAAAATAAATAAAAAATAAAAATAAAAATAGAATTGAAGATCAGTGAGTTGAAAGAAGAAACAGATCGACAAAGATCGTTTGTGTGATGGTGAGAGAGATGATGAATGTCATTATGTTGGTCGGTAGGTGTCAGTGGCGTCGCATGTGGAGTGAGAGATGATCGGAACGGCTAAACGATCGGGTGCATAGTTTACATCGGAACGGCTTCACACCGGTGTGTTTGCGGAAGTGTCGAGTAAGCTCATCGGAACGCGCAAAGCGCCATATGCAGCCCTCCCATGTGCATACATATGGCTTCTCACCTAAGAAGAGTGGAGTGGATGTGGATTAGCTATCTTACTACGCCTATAGTACACTCAACACTTACCTGTGTGTGTTCTTTTGTGAGCCTTCAGATGGGAACTTTTCGTATAGACCTTATCACAACCCTCAGTGTCGCATTTGTGCACCTTGCGGTTTTTCGAGAGATCACTTCCATTGGCACTCGCTTCGTCAGCCCGGCTGAAGGCACCACTCCCCAGTAGACCACCGCCACCACCCACAATACTGCTGAAGGCACTTTTTCGATTGCCGCCCGCACTACCCGTCGACGATGTGAATGAGTTGTAAGAAGGACTCAGCGCTTGTGATGCCGCCGCCATGACCTTCCACGGCGAAGAGGATGATGATGACGCCGACGAGGGCGCAACTGAGCTTAATCTACTAATGGCAGGATTTGAAGTTGGACTACTATTGCTGTAGCTTCGCGATGATACCGGTGTTATTGATAGCGCCGATGGTATCGTCGCTGATCGTGGTGAGATCGGTGGTGGTCGCTCCGGGTATTTGTACGGATTTTTAAAAAGACTCAGTAGGCTGAACTTTCGGTCATAGTCATGAAAGAGTGATCTAGAGGCGGCGGCAGCGGCTGCTGCTGCCGCTGTCGAGGTGGTCAGCGAGGATCCTGTCATGCTGCTATTGTAGCCATAGTGATTGTTGTTCGCATAGCTAAGATTGTTGTTATTCGTTTCGTCCTTGAAACGACGATACGTGAAGAGGAATGGTGAGGCTGCCAGCAGTGGAGGTATTGGACGCTTTGATGAGGCTGATGCTGAAGCGGCCGAAGAGAACGCTGACGACGATGATGTGGGCGAATAGTTGTGCAGCGCTGATGTCGATGATGTGAATGATGACGCCGATGCTGATGATTTGTGATGCACATGGTGATGAGATCCTGAAATTAAAAGAAAGATTGTCTTTATTTCTAAGCTATTGTAAGGAGCTATGGTTAGGGTCTGTAGTTGTTTAAGTCAGACTTGATTAAGTCCGGCTGAAGTTCTCTGAACAAAATTGAGGACAAATTTAGGTTCTGTAGGGAAAACAAGGGCAGCGAGCGAAGAGCATCGGGGCAGAAAATATCCTTCTGCTCAAAGATATCTAAGAGACCGGCGATAGGTACAACATTTGGATGTTTTCTTAGAAAAGCCAAGCGACTGGCAGCTGGCCTTAAGACAGGAACTTAGGGTCTTTGGGACAACGAAGGAAATATAGTCACCGAAGCACAGGGAGAAGTAGAAGCAGCTACTTGATGGACAACAGGTAGAGACAGTGATAGGGCAAGACGAGAACTCGCATCGAGTCAATGAAGAAGCTATCCCCCTTCCAGTTTTGAAGAGGTTGGCTCAGCTATCAAAAAACTGATAATCCGCCAGCGGAGTTTTTCAAACACAATGGTGATGCTTCGCTAGGATGCACCGGATCATCAGCCAAGTATGGGTGAATGAAGCGATGCTCCCCGGTTCGAGATGACAAGGACTCAAGACTTCGTTTTGAGGATCAAGCTATCGCGGATGCTAGAGCGCTTGTTCTAGACAACTGGAAGCATTGTGCCTGGGATCGATGTCTGAGGATTGTTTTGGAAGTTTTTAGAGAAAAATATTTCGATTGACTCCTGATCCCGTCTCCATAGACAGTGAAGCCTCCGATCTCGATACGAACTATGAAAGAAAGTTAACGATTTCGAATGACTACAACGAATAAAATGCAAGGAAGTGGGTAAACCAACCAGGCCCAGCTAAGTACTCCCAACCGCTAGACTATCCATCCCACCTCCAAATACCATTTCCGAAAAGAAAAAAAACCCACTTACAGACTATTTAACACCTCCGCTCACTAATTGTAGCCACTTCTGCACCCATTGCCACATCTGTTGACAACCCCATTAGTTTCGGGAACTGCACGGTCCGATTATAGCCTCCATATCGCTTATAAAGACATTAATGCGCGCGGCGCACACAATACAATTCATGCACTCCGCCACACCACTCCACATGCACTCTCATGGAGTCGCCGCCGCCGTCGCCGCCAGTCGACCGTAGCATTTAAATCAATCGCAATAAATCGCCATATGATTATTGGGGGGTACTTAGAGATAAATTATATTTGGTCTCCGGTCTCTGCGCGTGCCCCTTTGCACCTCATCTCACCTCACCTGCACCTCATACAGCAAAGAGTGCAGTGTAAACGGAACTGTTCCGCACACACACAATGCGCAGCAGCAGGAGCTCCAAGACAGCTTCAAGCCAAGCGCACTCCATTAGCCCGCCAGCTAGACACGTACAAAGTAAATTAAATGCGCGAACTAGCAACAGCGCTCCAGCACACTGAGCACACCTAGCTCTTTATGTACCTGTTGGCAGATCCGAGATAACCCTTTAAAATATGAGAGCATTTAGATGCCAGATGCGCACGCTTTCGGTTCTATTGTCGCCTATGGTATGGTATGGTATGGTATGGTATGGTTTGGTATGGACGACGACGACGTCGGATAGACGGATGGACGGCCCCGGGGGGGCTAGAACGGCACCACACCATACATATATACACACATGGACGACTGGAGTGGTGGTCATCTGTTAAACTCACACTTTCGACCGAGAAGATGAAAATCAATTTACCGTACAGAGGTGTACCGTAAGCGCAACACTGAGATACTCACAGCGGGCTGGCTGACCGTTTAATTAACCAAATTCTCACATCACACACATGGCTTATAGGAGCCCGGGGGAATAATGGTACGCGCGCGCATTTTATGATTATAATTGGAAAGCAGCACTCTCCGTATTAATAGTCCAATAAATATTGGCAATTGCAACGGCCCCAGGTGTTGGACTTTGCAGTGTTCCTCCTCCTGCTGGGGGTAACACGGTGGCGCAAGTGAAAGGATGTACGCCGCACCGCCGCCGTGTCGTAACCTTAATCCCTTTCCAGCGGAGATCAAAAGATTCTTATCCCCTGACATAATCCCAGAAGAAGAGAAGAAAACGACGACGAGCACTACGACGACACGGCATGCGACTGATCGAGCTCTGATCCCAAAAAAATGCGCTTAATTGCGAAATGTGATTCAAAACGACGACAACGACGACGATGAAGACCAAGACGAAGACGACTACAACCGAGCTGATGATGACGACTACGATTGTGGGAATGAGAATCAAAATATGATTCATTAGCCGACATGTTGTGATCTTGGTTAGCTTCATCCTCACATCTCCACATTGCCATATGCAGAGCTAGTAGCTGGTCAGTACGAGTATATTGCGGAAATCCATCTCTCTGAGGCAATCCCCACGCTCACTACATCTGTGCACACTCCAACTCCAGTGTGCAGCTCCAGCGAATTAATCATAAAATCAATAGAAACATACTCTCGTACCAGAATGTGATCCGGCCACAGGTTGCCACAGGATAATTGCAATTATTAATTCAAATCGTTCGACTGATGGCTACGATTCCATGCGAATCACTGGATGATGCTGTGCCGTGCAGATTAATCAGACTAGTTACACACATGCGGAGCAGAGTTGCGGAGCAGAGTTGCGGAGCCCCGAAGAGATGGATGGACCAATGATTTGTATGCGAAGAGCGCGAGTATGCTGATGTGAACTGCGGCGGTAGCGTGCGTGAGTCATTGCTGGTAACACTGAGATGGGAACCAATAGGTGGATCTAATTTGCGAATTGGGTGTTGCACAGATGCCTGCGGTGGCATACTGTGAAGAAAATTATGAAATGATTGAATTCACTTCGATCTGATTGTGACAGGTTCGTTGAAATTGATTAAACATTGCCCTGGAGTGGGTGACTGGGTGCATTTATTAAGGAAGGAGTTGCTGCTTCTGCGATTGAGGGTGGAAGTGAAAGGAACGACATGGCTTGAGGGATACACTTTATAACTACTTTGCTGCTATTTGCATTTGATTAACAAACAGTCTAAATGGAGGCACAGTCTAGAACCATCTATGGTATCAGAAGTGGGAGTACTCTATTCAAAAGGACTTTTCTTTCAGCTTCACTTACTGACTTACTTAGGTAGCGCTACATTTCGGGGTGTATCTGGGCCTCCACTAACAAGCCTCTCAGGTTAGCCCGGTTCTTAGCTTCACTTAGGAGCCTTCGATTATAATGACTTAGACGGTCTGATACATGTAGATACCAAGAGCCTCTTAGCCCCAAAATCGTTAAACGAGTTGGTAGAGAGAAACGTCTAAATGTGTTGGCGTTCCTGATCTGCCAGCCACTTTAACCAAACAAAACCAAACCAAAGGGTTGCTAACTTTTTTTTTTACTCCAAATTCCTTCTAAAGTCAAGGCCATATGCAAAACGTGACTCTTCGACCCATTTGTCAGCTTGAAAATAGTTCTAGCTTACCCCAGTCCAAAGCAAGAGCTTCCTTTGAAATGTGACTACAGACAAGCTTTTAGAGATCGAAGTGGTGATCAACGATCATGGGAACCTTTTTTACGAAAAGGTAGGTCACGACCTGTGTTACTAACTAAAGGCCATCCGACCAAGAAGAGGAAGAGACAACCATTCAAAACTCCTTCTGTTGTAGGCATTTCCCTCAGAATCCATGTCCAGTCAAATGCATGGAACTAGTATTGATCCAACTAACTTGGAGTGCGTAACTGGTTGAGGTCCAAGTACGCCTCTGAATGTAGCGCCACCTAGGTAAGTAAGTAAGTATACCCGATAAAAATCTAAATTGGAGAACGATAGCCAATGAAAGAATTAGGAAGCCTATTCGTAAAAGTTAAAAAAAACGTGAGGACCCTCCAGCAGATGTATACGCCTATTGTGAGTATGTTGGCAAGCCGTCAGCAAGGCCAGCAATACAACCAAACCTCAAACCATCACGAAAGTACAAAAGCTACCGTAGATTGAAGCTACCAGTCCGATGAGAACAACACCAATGGCAGGACTCAATACTACCTTGAACCAACTTCCGCTAGACCTATCCATACTCGAATCGGCGGAAGCTATGAGTGTCTTGTGCTTAGACAGGAGGAGGTCGAACAAGACTCCACTATGATATCTACAAGAACATGTAGGCAAGTACAAGACAAGACCTTTTCGAAGCCTCAAACCAAGTAAAGAGGAATGGAAAAATACGAAAAATACCAAGAGCAGTTCCAACAGAAATGCACACTGATTGGTTCAGGCGAAGGTATCTTTTGTGATTCCAATCGACAACAATCAAATCCCCGAACTAAGGTATGGTTTTCCAAGCTTTGTTCTAGCAGTGGCAACAACCTCCAGTGAGAATGCGATGAGGGCAATACCTTTTTCCTCGACAGCCACCCAGTGATTAAGGGGATATCTGATACAGAAGTAAAATCGAAGGGTAAGACTCTACTGGATGAGTCTAGTCATGAAGTGAAATGAGAGAGAGCTGATGAACTATCTATGGGAAGCTCGGTATTGGACCCGAAGCAAGACGACCACACAGATAGGCATGAAGCGGGAATCAACCTCTAAAGCCTCTAAAGATAATCAATAGATGGTAGGGTCCTCCCGCCTTGCAAAAATAGGCATGAAACGTAGAATAAAGCTCTAAAGCCTCTAAAGATAACCAATAGATGATGGGCCCCAACTAACAAACCTCTCAAGTTAGCCCATCCGACGCTTGAGCCGTTCTCGAAACTATCAGTTGCCACTCGCTTGGTTTTCATAAAAAAACGGATGTTGTTCCTATCGTGGGACTCTTCGATAACCTAGAACTCGGAGACTGTTTTTGTATGCACGATCTTCTTCTTCTGGCTCGATACTCTTCCCTGTCCTCGTTTAACTAGAAGAAAGTTAAAGAGTGCTAACTATCCCTTCATGGGCAACAATGCTCCTCCGAATCCAACCCCGAGGGACGAAGGAGTAGAGGAAGACCTCAGCTACCTCAACCCACTTGGTGTGCGAAACTGGAGGCAACTAGCTAAAGATCGAGCTGGCTGGAGAGGTTTGTTGGTTGAGGCCCAAGTCCAACCCGGACTGTAGCGCCACCTAAAAAAAAAAAAAAAACTATCCCTTCTGCAATGAAGTAGAAGTCTTAATACAACACCACCTAGCTTTCGATTTGAAGTGAATTTGCTATGCATCCACCCACCTGTGAGTATCGCAGTCAGTCTTAGGCAAGCCAAGTTCTACAAGTTCTACGAGTACCTACTTCTAGAATGGAAACTCCAATTGCGTTCCCAATTTAAATAATGACTTGTTCCGCTTCTATTATGTACGTAGATACAAGATACAAGTTGACTTTCCTTATTACCAAACAGTTGAAGGCCAGCTTGACATCCGACATCCCATGGTCCGCATTAGCTAAAGTCCGCATTAACTAACTTTGCTTTCGTAAACTAACACCTTTCGATCTATTTATACTCTCGATCGATCGATCGATAGATCGATAGATCTACTTCACGCGATCCAAATACTCGAGACTAGTATGCGAGCTGTGAGTGCGAAACGACACTTGTTTTGCTGTTCTGCAAGCAATAAAGGGCTTTTAATGTCTCTATCGTTGGCGCGCGTAATAAAAAGAAAAAAAATACCCTTCAACACTAATGCTCATGTCGCTGGCAATTACATGGCTAATACGTGATAATCGGCCGTCATAAGCGCGGCATAAGCGCGGCATAAGACGGACTTAGTCAAGGCACATTGGCGGTGGTAGGGTAGTCACCACTTTACGACTCCAATATCCGTTGTCATAAATTTTCATCTCTGCGCGCCTGCGCGACATGCATAAAAGCTTTTTTTTTTTTGCATAATCTCGGCGCGGCGGCCAACAAACTAATTTGTTGAACTAATTGCAAATCTAAATCAAAGCATCGTTAAACCGACGGACCGACAGACCGCAGACATTCAACAAAAATGTTGCAACATCGTGCTGCAGTTGTGGGGCTAAATTGTAGCATCTCGCGTTGAGATGTACAGAAACTATCGAATCTAATGAGCTGAGCTGAGAGATCGGGGCTTTGAGATGGATACGGATCGGCGATGGGAGGTGATCAATTGCCTGCCTGCTCCCAGAGTGTGTTCAAAAAAAAAGAGAAATCACACACACAGACGATAGTGCCATAAAGACAAAAGTGAATGTTGTCGCGTCCTAATTATGATGCCACCATCCATTCGTACAGTGAGATCTGCTTCACGGATCTAAGATGTCAAGCTTTTAATAAATGGCCCCAGAGTACGACCGACGAGCGCCGCCAAGTAGCTAGCTATAGGTGATATAGCCGCAGCCCTCTGATTCACACACGAGCGCACCACCACTGACTGGCTGGCTGGCGGGGGATGGTACCTACTACGACGACGACCGGTAACCAACCAACCAACCAACATGCATAATCCCCATGAGAGACATACGATTCCGAGTATTAGCATTGCAAAACTAATCGACAGCAATTATAATTATTACAATTGCGGTTACATTTTATTGCGCGACCTGCTAGTGGGGGGGAGGGGGGTGCTGCTTCAGCAGATGATAATTAAAATTCATTGAAAAGATAAAAACGGATGCATATCGGTGGTCCAATCCCCGAGCGATAATCTCAAAATTTGCATGCGAATTACTTGAAAGTTGTCAGCTTTATCGGGGAGAACACTTAACACCGTGTCGGTCGCCTCCACCGTCAGCCTCCAGCCACCAGCCACCAGCCACAAGCCAGCAGCCAGCAGCGGAGGCGCGTTCTCCTCGCTCTAAGTGGTGTCAAGGAATATTTATTGCGATTGGTCGCCCGATCACGATATAGATTTCGATGATATTTTGTAATGTCACAATTAGAACACTGAAGTACATCTATACGATTGGTGGTGCTGACTGTGGGAGTGCGACGCGCGGTAGCTACTGCACGACATTTTGCTTCGCAGCATCCAGCTATACTATACAACCAGCACATGCTGCTACGACGGCGGTTACATACTCTCTCCGGGAGACGATGTTTTGTCATGAGCGCGCACCACCGCGGAATTGAGATGTTCCTACGAGTCACACTGCTACAAGTGGTGGAGAAACTATTTTGTGGAAGAATGTCATCATGTCAGGAGCTGGTGCTGGTGAACTACTGCACGTTTAAATGGCAGAATGTTAAGGACGAAATAGAGTCGTGAAACGATTGCAAGTATGCAAATAATGAGGACGACTGGAATGTGCATCCTTTTCAAGGGGAATCCTCCTGACATTCAACCTTTTTTTTCAATTCAAAATCAATATCATGTTGATAGTGTGGGAGTATCTTCGAAAAGATACTAGTAACCCCGGGCTACTAGCATGTACAATTCGGAAACATGAATAATCGATGTCAGGATTGACTCAGAGTATGTCTGCGGTTGTCAGATCACCATAGGCTACCAAAAAGAGAGCCCTTGGTAGGACGATGAATCTGTGCCGCTGAAAAAAAGTGTCATGCAACTCTTGCAGCGCAAAATAAGGCCAGCGAGGGAAGAGTGTTGAACCAGAAGAAGGAAGAGGAAGAAGTTTCTGCGTAACATGAAAAGGGCCTACACAGTTGTCCAGCTCAAGGATATCAAAGAGTCTCGCGATAGGAAGAACATCCTGATGTTTTTTTTATGAAAACCAAGCAACTGGCAACTGATAGTTTCGAAAACGGCCTTAACACACAAACCTCTCCAGTTAGTCCATCCGAGTAACTGGAGAGGCTTGTGTGTTGAGGCCCAGTACAGTAGCGCCACCTAAGAAGAAGAATAAGTAACTGGCAGCTGACTTCAAGCCCGGAACGCAGGCTCTCCGAAACAGTGAAAGAAACCTATTCACCGAGGTATAAGGAATAGTACACGCAGCTCCTTAATGGGCATCAGGTAGAGAGAGTGATAGGGCAAGAAGAGAACCCGCATCCAGTCAATAAAGAAGCCACCCCCATCCCAGTTTTGAAGAGGTTACTATGTCAGCGTTCCTTGACATTGAGGGCACTTTCCAAAATGTAAAAACTACTTTAGGTTCACTGGGGGGAAAATATGTCTCATTGCAACTCAGCTTGGGTCAAGTTTTATAAGAAAAATGAAAACAAGAAGCATGCCACAAGGAGGAGTCTTCTGCCCACTACTTTTACTTCTTACGAAAACTCCTAAGAATCGTCACAGAGAAGAGAGTCACAACTGTCGCAGATGACTTGAGTGAAGGCAAATTAATGCCAACAATCCAGGTATCTACTGGAACTTGTTCTGTTCACTAGGAAGAAAAAGATACCTAACTTCAAACAAGCAAAACTAGATAGCACCACAAGAGATCTCTCATCTGAGACGAAATTTTTTAATCTCGGCTTCATCGTCGGTGGCATTCTAGACTCCAAGTGATCTTGGAAAAGAAATGTTGAAGAAAAGACAAAGAAAGGACTAAACGCTCTCTAACGCCTGTAAGAGGGCCATTGGGAGAAGGCGCATCATTCACAGCATTTACAAAGCAATTGGAAGGCCTATCTTCTTCTATAGGTCTTTGGTCTGGCGGATGGCAAATGGCACAAAAAGTTAGAAATACTCTACAAAGTCAAAAGACTGGCATCACTTTGCACCTCGGGAGTTGTGAGAACCGCGCCTAAAGTAGAGTCGGACATGATCCATCATCTCCTTCCACTGGACTTATTCATAGAAGGTTGTGCCCGCATATTGAAAGACTCAAACCTGTAGATTGAAGATTCTATACCCAACCCGGACAATTTAGGAGTCCAATTGTAAAGACAACGATCTAGGGATCACAATATACATATATGACTCAAAAATGGTGATAGGTACGGAAATAGGTTTTTACTCAGAGGCACTGCAAAAATAGGAATGTTTTAGAATACCAGCAGCGTCCAGAGTACCAGTAGCGCCACCTAAGACGAAGAAGAAGAATAAGAGGCGTCCAGTGTACTCCAAGCTAAAATCCTGGCAATAGAAAAATTTGCCAGATACCTAGAAGACAGTCGCATTCCTCCGTCAGATATAACTATCTTCGTTGACAGTCAAATCAAAGGCGGTTAGATTTAGATTAGATTAACATATGAGGCGGGATCTAGTCACCATATCACTGAGGCCACAGATGGGCCTAAAAGGCGGTTAGGAAATGTCGTGACTCACCATGGGCATAGGAGATAACGAAAAGGCCGATGCTTTTGGCAAGACTGGAGTTCGCAATGAACACCAGTGAAGTGGACACATCCATATTTACAGAATTGACGACATTATAGAGAAAGAAGCCAACTTGTCCTGGTTATCTAGGGAGGACTGTGCCATCTCTCGTAAATAGCCTTCTGTCTTTCCTCCATTGGAATCATACTCCGTCCATGGAGGGTAAAGACAGAAGCAGGATTTATGCAAAACTCATGCAGAATCTGCGGAGATGAGGAAGATGTGGAGTCAATTCACCATTTGCTGTGTCACTTTGTAAAAGCGACGTCTACGCTTCCGAGGATACCGGTTCATCCCAAGCATCACATGGGTAACAGGCTTTCCAAGTTTGGATGTATTTTAAATCTCTCACTCTATTTCCAAAAGAGGATTCCAAATAGGTCTTCAGATATCCATCATACCCTAACCTAACCTTTCCCTTTTACAACAAAGAATCGACTCCAAACCCGAGCTACTGTGAAGGCGCAGGTCAGTCCACGGGATAGTTCAGTTCAGTCATGGACTTGTGTATGTCCCGTAGACTTATGTCCCTGAGCAGCTTTTCAAACGACTATTGACATTTTTCTGGAGGAATTTCGGGGACAAACAAGCGTACTACCACTCCATTCTATTTTGGAAAACTGTCACGTGCCTAAAATACAGAATTGCGTCACCATTTTCTTACAAACTTTTTTTTCCACATTCTAAGGTTGCTGAACTTGATTTCAATAAGACATCGATTTGTCTGATAATTAATTGGCCAATATGTCAATACCTATAGCTATGGTCTAGGTCACAAACGAAGAAGAAGGATCCACACTGTTTTGGGGTTCCATTCGTAAATTAATCTCCCACCACGAGGCCAGTATACGACAATACGACAAATTTAAGAAAAATTTTACAAAAAACAAAAATTATTTCCATGAATATTCATGTGAAATTTTTCGATCATAATGTTTGTTTACACTCCGTTGTAAATGGGAACAATCAATCATAATGGGAGGGGGGGGGGGGGATTGCGGTTGAATGGCGAAAGATGTGGAACTGATTGTGGTATAATTGGAAAGGCCTTTGGATGATGGCCACGTTTAGGTATATAACTGTGAAATATTTGTAAGTCTCGATAGATTCTGGAGTCAGATACTCTTAATGGAAAGTCAAGCGGGGAATGCCTTTGAAAAAGTGAAACGATATGTCAACCAATGAAACATAAAAGTTCCAACAAGACAAGGCAAACTTAAGTAAGCGAGGCTTATAGTATTTTGAACAGAAATTTTTGTTTCGCGACACCGGACAGGATCGAGTCACCACGGTCCTTGAATTGGGAAGCTTAGTCTTTTGAGACCAACACTAGACATTTCTGTCATTACGTCGGAATCAATGTGCTTTTGTCGCAGACAGCACTATGACAGCATGGTGTAACAATCACTTACAAAAATTCAAAGCACATCTGATATATCGAGATTTTTTCTGGTCAATGTCGGAGTACCTCAAGGATCCGCACTAAGCCCCATACTATTCAACATTGTTCTGAACATCCTATCAGCTGATATTTAACACTCCAGTGACATGGAATACTGGTACATATTTGTATGCAGATGACATCGTACTCATTGGCACAGGTCTATCTTCTAAGCAAATCTGGCTAGAGCTGGATTATAGGAAGACCTGTATACTAGAAGATTGATGGCGCCCTCATGTGCCTCTGCGATTTCTGTAGAAGCTGTAGATACGACGAAGAGGAGAAAACTTGTCACGTACTATCGGTGCTGAGAAGTAAAACCTCAGCCGAGTAGTTATTCGAAGCTAGACTAGACTTAACCTAAACAAAAGGTTTCATCTAAGGGTCAAACTGGTTTAAGGCCTAAACGGGGAACTATACTTCTTCGGCATGGGCTTACACCGAAACTGGTTGCCCTGCCTCTGTCCCATTTGGGAAGTTCTCACGCAGCTCTCCACTGTTGGTGGACCTTCTTTTGGTCGAAGTGTGTCCCAACTAAGTGGGGATAACCACCCAACCCAACCCTTCAATGTAAACGAATAGATTTTACAAAAGGTCACGCCTGGTGGAACCGGAATGCCTCCTTAAATACATGTCTGCTTCATACAAGTATGATGCGATTTATGTAAGTAAGATACTGGTTATGTCGATAAACATTCTTGTAATTCACGTTAGAGAAGACCACCAGTGCAATTCCTTTCACGAAAATTACTATGTATCTCTCACCACACTCATGGTGGTAGCGCATGTAGCACAGAAGTGCTAGCAATTCAGAGACACATTACACTACATCACACAAAAATCTCTCAAGGAATTCTCTCTCTGAAAACTCTGAAACGAACATTCCTGGGATTAATGCATCTCGTTGTTTATCATGCACACTACCGTACTATTAGTTTAATTATTATGATTACTTTTCAATGCTGGAGCAGCCATAACATTCGCCGCACAACAATGTTACAGCATGTGGCCCGTAGGTGCCATAAAAATCATCATCGGCTCGTAAAATTATTAAATATGGACATGAGTGCATGCACCGGCTCCCCACACACCGTCCGTCGCACATTTCGCACGCACTTGGCTTTCGGTCGATTATCACTTTTTTTTTTTTTTTTCTTTTCCTAGACACGGGGCTCACACTTAATGGCCAGTCGCGCGTTTTATTATGTAGTACCTACCATACCGAGTGGCGGCGGCGGCGACGCGATGCGAACCGCGGCGGTGCGTGATCGTGAGGTGTTCGGATCTTACAAAATCACACGCACACACACACGATTGTGTTGTTGATTGAAGCGCAATTGTAAAGTGAAAATTACAAATGCCAAGTTGCGAATAAATCGCGCTGCCCCGGTCGATCGGTGGTGGTGGTGGTGGTGGTTGCTGCGGCTGCTGGAGCTGGAGCTGGAGCTGCTCCACCTGAAATGGCTTTCGAATGGGATGCGAATCGTGCTTCATCTTCATGGATAATTTATTTGAAAGCAAAACTTATTAATGCGTTATAATCACACCAAACGGGCATTAAGTGCGTTGTTTAGCCATTTTGTTGCGCCGCTGTCTCTCTGGCAAGTGTATGTATATGTGTGTCTATTCCTTCGAAACAGCACACGAATTTCTCCGATCACTGATTAAATGATTGCCTGCACGTAAAGTGAAAGGCAGGTGTCTGTGGCTACACACATAGACGAACCGAACACACAATTTGGGAAGTGATCCAAAGAGTCGTAGAAATGCTGATTTGTGCTTTTGGGGTGACAAGGTGGGGGTGGTGGTGGTGGTAGTGGTTGTGGTGAACCGCATGGTTCCCATCAGATTGTTATACTATTTGCGAGTGGTTACGAGTGTTAAGTACATTGCTGATTGATGAATGAATTGGAATAACGAATTGGACCGGAGATCAATCAGGTAGGTAAGCGCAAATGTGAGACTTGGTTCAACACGAAATGAAAGATTTTAATTGGGAGACATGTACAGCTTAGGTGTGTGGTCTTAGGAGGTCTTCTTTGCTTTGTATCATAGCTGCATCGCCTTTCATATCAATTCCGAAGTCATTACTATGCAGGAGAGAAGGAATCTCCGAAAAAAACTGACTGGACTAGACAAGTTCAGTCCTGGAACTGAAAATTTCATATAGATCGCCTATAAGTCGAGTATCGCCTGTAGGTCGAGGATGCTTCTCATGGATACCTGACTAGTATCATCACCAGATGTTTCGAAGTGACGTGCCCGGTTATGAAAATCGTCTATAGATCGCTAATGACAGAGGATCGCCTATAGATCGAGGATCGCCTGTAGGTCGAGGATCGCCTTAAGGTCGAGGATGCTGCTCAAAACCTGACTGGTATCACTCCAAATGTTTCGAACAGACGTGGCGGTTATGAAAAACTCGTCTATAGGTCGAGGATCACCTATAGGTCGAAGACCGCCTATACGTCGAGGATCGCCTATAGGTCCAGGATCGCCTATAGGTCGAAGATCGCCTATAGGTCGAGGATCGTCTATAGGTCGAGGATGCTGCTCATGGATACCTGACTAGTATCATCACCAGATGTTTCGAAGTGACGTGCCCGGTTATGAAAATCGTCTATAGATCGCTAATGGCAGAGGATCGCCTATAGATCGAAGATCGTCTATAGGTCAACGATCGCCAATAGGTCGAAAATCGCCCATAGATCGAAGATCGCCCATAGGACAAGGATGGCCTATACTTTGAGGATCGCCTATACGTCGAGGATCGATTATAGGTCGAGGTTCGCCTATAGGTCGAGGATCGCCTATAGGTTGAGGATCAAGATCGTAGATGGCCAGTTCCCTGGTGGAACCCCAAGCTGCAGCGTCTAAGAAAGGAACCCACAAAACATCTAGAGGAGTCACTTAAGACAAATTTCGATGGAGACTGGAACCATCTGTTCGAAAACTGCTTCCTATAAAGATTTTTGTGAAAAGATCGAGACTCTAGGTGAAGCCAAGCTACAAGTGGCTTTTACATCAAAAATTGGTTGAGATGACTATCTCCTCGGTAAGAATTCCTGACCTATAAGTTTGCCTTTCTTCTTGCTAAAAAGATTGGAGAGTTTAGTCAGGATTCACGTCAAGAATGCCTCTGCTTTTCAAGCGGAGATCTATGCTATCCTAATGGCTGCTGAATATATTGTTAAGAATAGGTGGCAGGGTCGGACTGACTATCTGCGTCTTTAGCGATAGTCAAGCTGTGCGTAAGGCTTTGCTCAACCCTGCAACTTGTTCCAAAATAGTTAGAGAATGCAAGAACTAATTGAATTCGGTCGAAAGGCTGAACTCATTGACTATTGCCCGTGTTCCAGGCCACTGGGATTGGTAAAAATTAAGTCTCTGATGAGATTGCAAAGCCAGGCTCAAAAGGATGATTTCTCAAGACCTGAACCTGCGCCCTCTATGGAGGATTGGATTTCCTACAAACACAATTGTGTGTGGCATGGGTCTCCAGGATGCAAGCAGCTTATTTTCGAACGTCTGTAAGTAATCCGCGGCATTTTTGCTGTCTCTCAGCAGAAAAGACTGTACACAGCTAAGCTAGGCTTACGAGACACCACTGTCTGCGACGCTTGTGAAGAGGAAGATGATACTTTGGATCATTTACATTGTTATTGTCTTGCTTTTTCTCGGATCAGGTGACAGTTTTTTGGTACTGATGTGGTGCATGATGATACTGTAAGCTCAGCTGGTATACTTTCTTATAACCGTATCCTCCGAGTAATGCAAAGAGGGATATGTATCTTTTTGGATAAAAAGTACTTTTAGTAAGACAAACGCCTCTCTGGTCTCATTAGAGCTCTTCATCAACACTTAGAATGTGAAGAAGATACACCCTTCTTCAACTGATTCGTCACAACGATTTCTTTTCCGGAAAAATAAACTAATCAGACTACAGAGGCCCTTATGAATGGAATGTGTACAAAGAAATTCCCATCATTAGCCAACATTGTGTCCTCAGTGCATGGAGTTTAGCTGCACGATTCGAAAACGTTAGGAATTTGCCTTCGGTATCAACTTTATGCAACACCAGCCTAACTCGTGTTCGAACAATAATCGCTTTTTAATTGTTCACCTATCGAAACCAAAAAAAAAAAAAAAGTAGTAGGTACTCTTAAACGTCAGCCTTGGGGTGATCGATCCTCCAACATCCTCTACATACACATATGTACACACAGAGTCGATGAATGAAAGACCGCAAACTCACTTCTTGGCCAAATCCACAATACACCACTTACTCTAGAAATTGATGAGCAACGATTCGTCGTCATCTTTCGATTGCGATTATACTATAGGCTGCCGCAACGAGACCGGCCGTCTTGTCTAATCTAAACAACGACTAATTGCCACATTTGTGCTGGCTGGGACTTCGAATAGGCGCTTTCGCAATTAACTCCAATAACGAGTCTATGATAAACTTGGTAATTAATTGTGCTTAACCGGTGCTGCTTGCTGCACTACAAAAGTCTACATACAAAAATGTGTGTGTGGATGACTGAGCCTTGTTGGCTCGGTCGACTACTAGTCGACTGGTCGACTGGTTGACTGGCATGTCTGTATTAGCCCCCAGAGGTGTGCCCATAAGTTTAAACGCCATTTGTTTTGTACGGTATAGAGGATGGCTTATTTTTTTTCTCTTCTTTCAGTTTTCCACACACAAAAACCGAAAATGTAACGAAAAACAAAAGTAAAAGTCACAGTAGAGGTCGTGAGAATGGGATTCGTTTGGAAATTTCAATAAGTTGTGCAAGTTTAGCTTTTTTCACAACCTTTCATGTCCTGGTTCTATCCAAGACACATTTTGTAAAAGCTCATCTTTTCAACTCAACTTTCTTTGACTTCATGAACGAAAGTGTAGGGAAGAGTTTACCAAGCAAGAGTTGTGAAGAAAGGAACCTAAGAATGAACAGATACTTCGTAAAAAAAAAACAATCGGGTTGGTCCACGTCGGACTGTAGCGCCATCTATGTAAGTAAGTAAGAAATACACTTGGGATGTAGGAAATTCGAATAGTGTGCCTAAAACTGAGACGAGCCAACATGATGGTAGGGTACTTCATCTACAAAAGATTCAGGCGTTAAGAAATGTCGTTCGAGTTCGAAAAAGTTCTATCGAAGCTCAAGGAATGTCTAACAGAGTCTAAACCGTATGTCAGCCGCTGCTCGGTTTTGCGTATGTATGCAGGTAGATTGATGGGATGCCTGTAATGTTATGCTTCAAAATGTGATGCGTGATCGGAAGGATACAAGAATTGACTTAGAGGTCTCGAATCGAATCGAATTGAATTATTTCACTCAGTCTCAAGGTTGTACGTTGAAGTAGGACTGTTTACAGAGTATAAAGCTTAAATCCGTCATTTTGACAGTACCTATCATATATTGGAACTACCTATCCAGCACCAACACTATAAGTATTACAAATTCCTAAACAAGCCTTGAAAGAGCCCTCCTATACCCGATTCGTCTTGAGATACAAAATGCCAACAATCAGATTCGTTACCCAACTACAGTATCCGATTGTATTGATCAGTCATACACATCATGGCGTATATTATGTGGCGCTACTGTACGATTACGAGTATCGGCGAAGCCAACTGATGTACCATGTGATGTCCATCAGCGTCTCGGTGCACAGCCAGTGCCATATCCACAAATGATCCACAAAGCACTGCAGAAAATCATTTTTCATTTAAAAGCGGAAAATCATTTCAAGGTGCAGTGTGGGACTCCAGCTGGCGGTGTGGGGTGGCGTGGCGTGGCGCGCATATTATTATTCAGCCAGCCAACTGTAAAGCGGCTCTACTGCACTACTCTCTGGCCGGGCTCTACAATTACTTCATTATCTTAAATGGCTTTTATTGCCAACAACAACTCTCTGACGACTGCGAAGTGCAAATAGTACTCATATCCGATTCCGATTCCCCCAAGCAGCTTCGCATGTAGGTACTTGCGAAAGGCGTTAAAATTCATTATGGAAATCTCGAGTACTACTCAGCAGCATCGCCATTCACTTGTTCGTGGAGAGTGCACCACCAGCCAGAGTAGTAGTTCTACCATAAAGCATGGCGGCGGCGGCGAGCAGTTTCTTGTTTTGGCAAGTCCTGCTTCGCGCGGTATATGGTGTATATGCGGCTGTGCTCGCGAGAGAGTAGCCGCCTCATCTTGGTGACCTCTCCGCGTCGCCCGGGCGGAACTGGCCAAACACAAAAGCCGCACTCACTCAGTTTGTTTGTCTGTCTGTCCGTCCGTATGCCGCGCTCCTCATTTATGAGCAGAGAGTATAATTATTGCAATTATCGTTACTAAATTTGGACTACAACCTGTGCGAGCTCTGCGATGATGGTGTGGAGTGAAGGTCTGTTGCACAATACTACCTCGTAAGCGGCACAATTCGAATGCACTACGCGCAGATGCTGCTGCTGCTGCCGATGATGGTACGCGCGAGGAACCGTACCACGAAGTGAGAGTGGTGGCGGCGTTAGTGCTTCTTTGCTTCTTTTTTTTTTTTGGGGAGGGGAGGGCCACTAATGAAAATCGAAAGGAGGAAGCTACACAGCCATACAGCCACAGAGCCACATAGCCACAGAGCCACAGAGCCACAGCCAGCTACTTATTGCCAAAAAAGCACACTGGGATGGGTGTAACCCAACATCACTGAAGATAATGAGACCGTGTGCGCGCGTGATCGTGATTCATGTCCTCAGCGCGAGATGATTGTGATGCACCTGCGCGCGCTCGCTAGCTAGATGATGTTACACGGAATGGAAAGGTAGTATGAGTGTTGTTCGCCTGTCACCGTGTTTTGTGTTTGATGGAAAGCAATCAGTTGGTAATTCGTGCGGTGGATGAGGAGTGTGCATGACTTGAATTAAATGCTCCGCGCGCGATGGCAGAAAGTTTGATTGCCAACACACACACACACACACATACACATTGTCATCCGGGATATACGCCGCATCGATGAAAATGAATTTTCTTGCACTTAAGCCGTGCAAATGTAATGAACTTGTATGGAGTTGTCCGAAGAAGTGACCAATGTGTCGATAGAAATGCGGGTAGAAAGTTGGCCAACACTGAACCCAAGCGAGATTCTTCGATTTTTTTTTTTTGGAATTCCATGCAATAATGTTGCAAAGTCGTCGTTAGTCGATAGGTGCTCAAGGCGCTTGGACTCTCACATTGCAGAGATGCAATCAATCGGTACCTGTATCACACCTTCGACTAGTAAGACAGAATGCTCCTAAGGCATTTATATTTCTAACGATCTTCGTCAAGGGGCTCAACGCTGACCAACGTCTTATCCAGCACTCAGACTACAAAAATTTTGAAGAAAGATACAAGTCACTTGGGACAAGAGGCTGCCTATAGCTCTGCGATTAGTCAAAACCAGATCACACCAATTGAAACGAATTAAAAGGAACCATCACCCAAAAGTTGCGAAATATGCCATCCAATCACCCAGTCCGGCAAAGAACGGTCGAGGAGGAATCGAGATTAGTAGGGAAGAGCTGGAGTCAGTTGCAACGCAGTGCTGAAATCTGAACAAGATGGAGCGCAGGCCTTGTTGAAGCCCTATGCCCCTCGAGGAGGGACAGGATTTAAGTAAAATAAGTGAGTTATCGCCAAGGAAGTACATATGGTGAGAAAATTTAGCATTCAACGGCTAAGACTGTAAGAGATCACTAAAGCGTTTGCTGTTCGGCTAAAGATAGAGCCATTCGATGACCAATGCGCTTGGAAGGGAGAAAACCTCACAAATTCGACTCATTACCCCTTCTGGAACCTCATAGTGAAGCACTTAGGAACTTTATTTCACAAGAGCAGCGCACCTTTCTCAACAAGCCGATGTAGATACTGGTTTTGGCCTTGGATCTATCAACCTTCTGTTAAGCTTCACAAACGACACCCTAATAGAGAAACGCCGAAGAGAAGGAAAACCAAAGCTGGACGATTAACTTGAGAACAGAAAAGAAGATTTACCAAGATGTGAACTTCAGTTGGACCTAGAGGACTTTGTGAATACAGATGAATCAATAACGTATGCCAGGATGCAGCCATGAGGTGAGGACTGGTAGAGCAATTACACTCATCTGGGTCTCAGGGCACAGTAACTATGTGGGTAATGAGCTTGCTGACGAGCTGGCCAGATGAGGATCGGCTCTTAACGGTTCACTATATGTACATCATCACTTCCTCCAGCTTGCCAGTCACATGTGGAATAGTCCGATTATTTGTGCCATACCAAGACAGACATGGCCTATTTACAACAAATCTAAGTCAAGCGAGCTACTTGGTAAATAAAGACCAGACATTGACAGAATTATAGCGTTTATCACAGGTCACATCACAGCTTGGTATCCCTTACACTAGCTTCTATAGAAGATGCAAGGATACTCATGAGAAAAAATGAGAAAGAATCTCCACATCAGGACCAACCAACACATCATAGCAAAACCCTTCTTCGTGGATCTCGGCGAGATAGCTGAAAAAAAGATTGGAGATCTGAGGTCTGATCACATTATTTAGGTTTTGCACGAAACGGCGCAGACTCTCGCTAATTGGATTCTTTCTCCAAAGAACCGCCACTCTACCTACCTACCTAATCGGTCAGGTTAGAGATGTGTGGACTACAACTCGTGCCAGACCAGTCGAAAATGATGCACAAACGAATCAAGGACTCAATGTCAACTCAGCGATTGTAAAATTTCCTCAAAATGATGACTATTTGCAGGAGTATCTGTCGTGTGTATGCATTTGATATCGAGTTCCACATGTAGCCACAGGGTACGCAGAGGGACAACGCAGTAAAAGGAAGATCTCGCCTTACGTGGCGCGTACTAGTTTAGTAAGTAAGTCTTCCCTATGTAAAGACAGAGTCTGTACTTTAAAACGAAGTAAAAGTATCCAAACTATTCGAACAAATAAATCAGATTCCCATTCGAATCGGCATCCCATAAGGTAGAGAACTATCACCACTACTTTTTTCTTACATAGAAATGTACGAAAAACCCAGTTGAAGACCAGATTCACCCCGAAGTGTAGTGTCACCTAAGTAAATAAGTAAGTAAGTCTTCCCCATGTAATGCCAGAGTCTACTCTAAAATGAAGTAAAAGTATCCAAACTTTTCGAAAGAATAGTCTCGGGACCTCTTAATAGAACACTTTATAGAAATACGGGCAAAAAGACAAGACAATGTGAGCACTCTATCCACCAGTACAAGAAGTGGAATCCTTTTAAGGACTAAGAGAGAAAAATCATCATTTCAAAGAAGATATAGACAAATGGATGTCACTCTCAGATTCCCATTCGAATCGGCATCCCACAAGGTAGTGAACTATCACCAGTACTTATTTTTTTTCCATAGAAATCTACTAAAAACCGTTACCATTTCACAATCTAGAAAAAAAAAACCTTCATTCTTTGCAAAAAAAAAAATACAATTAGAAAGGAGCTAACACCTTAAAAGGCATTCCTAATTAATTACGAATAAATTAAATTACATCCCAGGGACCCTTTCTAAACACTATAACTCGTATCTATCACCAATCGCCTATCGATTAGAAAAAAAAAAATAAATAAAATTAAAGGAATTCTGAACTTCAATGTGTCGAATTAGCTTATAAGTCTTCCTTATTGTCAGTGCGACGATTGGACGTCGTTCTATTTATTGCCCTCATCATCACCCGGTGGCTAATTAAAAAGAGTGCTCGCGCGCCAACCCATTAATCGATTTCATTAGTGCACCTAGGCACTGACTTGAATTTTTTTTTTTTTTTTTCATTTGAATTAATAGATTTTTATTGTTTTGTGCAATTCAATTCCTCCTTCTACCATCCATCCATCTGTATCTCTGTGTAGAGGAGAGGAGGATCGAATGAATGAAATTGACATTTAATTGCGCGCCCCCTCCCCCCCGGTGTATTGGTTGGCAAGACGACAAATGTCGTTATCTGAGAAGACATATCTAGAAATCCTGTGGTGGCCGGGCATATAACTCAACCGAACTAATGAAATAAATTAGAGAACCCATTTAGCTTAACTTGTGTATGGGATACAATTGCATCAGCAGCCAGCCAACAGAAGAAAGATTAAGTGGATCCCAGTTCTTTTGTTTCTCTCGGCGGAAGGCCGGCGCGCTCTTCAAGAAGTGACAATTAATCCTTGCGCTGGCTGGCCCTCAGCGAAGACGGGGCATTCCATTGGGGATCGATTTGCTCAACACAGATTCCCTGTTAGTCAAACGGTCAGATAGATGATAGAAATCTCCGCGAGCTGGATTCCTATCCAAGACTTGTTCTTTAGACGTTTTTCTTTTTTTTTCTGTTCCATCGTCGTCGTCATCAGCAAACATCGACATCGTCAGCAATTTGTGACGACGTTGATTGGTTTTTATGATCATTCCAATGGCTAGTAAAAAAAAAACAAAAAACTGAGCTCGTAGCAGTCAAGTCAGTGCCACTTGAAAGTTAATTTAACTCACTTGGTATTCCTACTAATCAGTTGTAATTGTGCGGCGATTCCACAGGGGCTTTGCCTTAGAGACTAGGTACGAGGACGACTGGCCTGCCACGAGCCTGCGAACCGTAATTATATCCGGGGTGGATCGGTTACACACGTAACACCTTCGTTTAGCGGTTTTTTTCTTGTTTTCGGTCGTCAAAACCTTGAAGGCAATGGATTGGATTGTCTGAGACCAAGAGTGAGAAATAAACCATAAACTTTGGAAAGTCATTAAGCCGGGTAGGCCCGGAAGGTACGCACATATAACGTGTACTACGCAGCAGCAGCAGCAGCAGGAGTAGTGAAACAACCGATAAATTAGACGATGGCTCGTGTGCACCTCATAAAAGTCGTCGATCCCAGGGCATATTAATGAACATCACGATGGCCTTGAGGGCCCGATTCACCACTGAATCCCTGCCATTGTTAGCCGTGGCCGGTGATTAATATTCGCGCGCATTCGCAATCGCAATTGAGAAATGGCATTTTAAGCTGTGTGCACGGTCCGATGATAAATCTGTCAGTGGCCCGGACTCCACATATGCAAATAATAAAGTGATCCTGGTTAGAAAGCAATGCACCACCATCGAGATCAAGATCAGCCAACAGCCAACAGCCAACAGCAGCTGGATGCAGCAGCAGCATCCACAACAACAGCAGGAGCACCAGTGCAGCGTGTGTGTGTGGAAAATTAAAGAAAGAGGCGTTCGCGCGTTGCATGCTCCTTTGAGTTATCGAATTTTAATTTGGCCATAATTCAATCAGCCCACTCTGCGCGCCGCGCAATCACATACATACACTCTCGCACCCGGGTTCGCGGGTAGACCCACGGACGGAGCGGAGTGCATCATCAATTGTCGGAAGAGAAATCAATATTTTACGTGACTTACGTGCGCGATGGTAATGCCTACCCGCGCGGCTGCCTTGAAAACTATAAAAAAACGAAAAAAAACCTGCGAACTGTGTGATTTATTACGCAGCACGGTTGTTGCAACAAACATTTGTTGCATTCGCAGGCAGGCAGGCAGCCAGTCAGCCACTCAGGCAGTCAGACAGTCTTTCGAAATTGAATTAGGTAAATCGAACTTTCTAATATAGGGGCGCTGCTGCTGCTGATGGCAGTCCGGAAGATTTCCAGACAAATTGCTCTCCTGCAACACTTCCCCCCTCCTCCCCCCACACAGCCGTGTGTGAACCGCGTCACATATGCCACGCATGGCCGAGTGCATGTTGGAAGCATCTCGTGAGTGCGATTCTTATCTCGTACTGCTCAGCGCTCTACTTCGTGCGAGAGTGCTTTAACCATGCACCACCACCACCACCACCACCACCACCACCGTGCATGGGAATTTATAGTTTCGTTCCGCGTAGACAATGTGACGACGCGACAAGGCAGTGAGTGGATCCCCCGATTGGAGTGGATGTGGACAGTACACTGTTTAGTGGGAGGGAGCACGTACCTGCTGCATGCATGCGGGGTTTTAAATTTTTATTTTTTTTTTATTTTTTTATACTGAAATCAATATTGGCCATGAAAAGGGTTGTTAACGTTGGATATGGTAGCATTGAGTCACTGGACGGACCAGCTATTAGTTTAGACAAAATGGCAATCACTGGTTCTTTGGGGGAAGTACTCATTCTTGTATCTAGCCATCGAACGAGGCTTCTGGGTACGTTCACTTTCAAAAGGGAAAAGGTGGAACCCAACATGTCAATTAGGTTCCAATCCACAAAAATGGCAGATACAACACAAAAAAACGTCCGGCTTTTCTGAAACCGCATAATGAGTGAGCATATCAGGCATAGCAAGGAAGGTCACCTACCCCATAGAACTGACCAAGATCCAAAGATTAGCATATGCATGCATAGGCACTACTAGCGCCATTAGAACCACGCCAACTGCAGCCCTTGAAATTATGCTTGCAAATCAGTGCAAGGCTTGCGTCTAGAGGGAACAGCTACGAAGAGTGCCCAACGTTTGAAAAGATCCAATTTTTGGAAAGAGGGCGATATGAGGCACTGCACTATTGAGAGATGGGCACACCTGGGTACCGACACCATCCCCTGACTTCAAGAGTTTCAAGAGTTAAGACAATCTTCTCCTCAAGAGAGGATTGGGCAACAGACCATCAACTCGAATAGATTCTCGATCTTCAAGGACGGTTCAAACATCAATGAAGAAGTGGGCTTTATTCGTTAGAATCCGAAACTCCACGCTTACTAAGCCTTCCAAACCACACTAGTCGGTTGCAAGCGGTGATCTTAGCAATCGCAGAAGCGGGTACGTGAATTATCCACAAATCCACGAATGTATAGGTATACTCTAGGAAGGTGGATGGTATCTACATCGACAGGTAGAGCGCTGTAAAAGCCAAATCACGAAGTTATACTCTGGTAGGTTCCAAGAGTCGCACCAGTATCCAAGAAAATGAAAGGGCGGACGAATTAGCAAGAAAGAAGTCTGAACAGAAATTGAGAATGAACGTGAAGTGTGCTCTATGTCCCCTAGCACTAGTTAAAGCCAGCATAGCACAAGACATCCTAAGACTAGTCAATGTAATATGAAGCGCACTCTTATCTTGTCTTGTCTTCAGAAAACTTTTCACGAAGATTAACCTACATACAGCTATGCCATGCAGAAACTGCGGCGATACAAACGCAGAATAAAGCATTTCGTGGACCAGGGCGACCTGTCAGTAAAGTCACCATTAACCATCCTACCGCCAAGAACCCCTTGAACATCCCAAACTTGAGAAACATCCTGCGAGCGAGCCAACAGAGTATCAGAATACCTCCAGAAAGTAATGACAGAACGATGCAGTATAACGTCACAGACGGCGTACCTCACGGCTCTGTATTAGGTCCACTACTGTGTGAAATCTATGTGTGAAGACGTCCTCAGACTGCAAGTGACGAGATCTTCGAAAATAATTGGCTTTGCCGACACCGACGATGGAACAAGGCAGTATAACTTCACAGGCGACGTTCCTCAAGTGTCCGTATTAGGTCCGCCACTGTGGAATCTAATGTATAATGGACGTCCCCAGGCTTGGAATCCCAAGAACTTTGAAAATAATTGGCTTCCCCGACACCGACGATGGAACGATGCAGTATAACGTCACAGACGGCGTTCCTCAAGGCTTCGTATTAGGTCCACTGCTGTGTGGAATCTATCTATGAAGACGTCCTCGGACTCAAAATCACAAGATTTTTAAAAATATTTGGATTTGCCAATGACATAGCAATCGTTGTAGTGAATAAACTCCTTGAGGAATCGGATGACGCATGGGCCTACAACTTGCAGAAGACAATATCGAAATATATCGAAAAATATCGGCTCATCAGCAGCAGGCGAGTCCATGACTATAAGAGTAACTTCCAAACCAGAGCTGAAGTACCTTGGCATTACATTGATGCAAGGCTAACTTATAAGCAGCATCTGCAGCATGCATCTACTGAAAAGCCAGCTGCGCCATCATTTAACGACTGAGATGGTAGTGGATTAGGCACACTTTTCGAAAAGACGACAGCTCCATCGCTTGTCAGGCAATCTAATACCATCCGCAAAGGGAAGGTTTAATGATTTCTAGGACAGAGATACACTAGGGCCTACTTCGTTTCAGTTTAGCTTTTCCCTGAGTCTAGACATCATATACCGAGGATGTCTCATAGAAACAGATACTAGATAGTGTTAGGCTAAGCTAGTGCAAGCCTTTTCTAGAATGTGTATCGCTAACGCACATCACATTACATCACAGAATCCCTTCCAACCAACAAGCATCACAACAGAAAACAAAAACCTACCAACAATCTGTTGTACGCCCCAAGCCCATCACAATTGTCTTCCTTATAGTCGGCGGGACAGAGAATTTCCTTTCGCACTCAATACACAAGTCCAAGTCCCAGAAAAAGTACGTACAACCAACCACCGACCGACAAACTGTCTATGATGACTACTTACTACAGGCGCTCTGTCATCTTTTACAGTCGCCGAAAAATGCGGAAAATCTCATTTAGTTTAGGAGCTCAAAGTCGATAATTTGCTAGACCGGCACCATACTCACCATCCACCTAGATGGCAAGAAGACTAACCGCAAAGGAAGACAAAAAAAAAACCCAGAGTCTCCCCGTACACACACCTAAGTATGTATGTACACGCTGCGCCTGCGCACCTCTTCGTGTAGATTGACATCTAACAAATGCGCATAAAATTTGTAACAAAGTGCAGAGACACAAAACTGTTCACTCCATGCCAGGAAATATATGGTCACAACAGTTCCAACCACCAGCAGCATCCATCCCCATCCATATAAGCGCATCATCTCAAAAGCTTAGTTTTGTTGTCGCCGCCGCACGCTGCCGCCTCTGGCATAGTTACAGAGGCCCAACAACCAAGATGAGAGAGTAACAACAACAAAAAAAAAATAACCCGGTATGTTGCCCAGAAATGCCTTTTCACACCTCGAAGCCAGCCGACATCAGCCAGCACACTGAGCCACCAGACTGTGTAGCCAAGAGTATAGGAGCAATTATCTTGCCAATGTAACCCATTGCATTGCATTCAAGGAGATATCACTGAAATCACGCAAAAGTACATGAGACAGACCTGAGAGAGAACCTGGCTAGGACCGGCCGGCGCGTACAGAAAGTAAAAAGGCGAAAATCACTCCGGACTGCTGGACGGCTGGCCGGCTGGCCAAATAGGCAACGAGAATTCCATGGGTGACCATTATTAGATGGCATTTAAAAACTCCGACAGCCAAATTGAGAGAATTTACTACTGCGTCCAGCCAGCCAGCGTAGTGGTACGAGTGCTGCAGCTTCCCGCATTGTCGCATGGTCGACACGACGACAAAAACAGACAAAACCATTCCAGTTTTGGGCCGAGCAAGGATTATTGCGTAATTCGTTGCCCCGCTACAGGGCACCAACATACCGGAGAGACCTCTTGTCTCTCACGTATGTACGTTCGCCCCTCTCACACGGACAAATCGATCCAAATCGATCCAAATCTATCCGACACCGATCCGAGCCGATATCTGACAACCACTGGCCAACTGGGCACCGCCACAAAGCCATACCATGAGACTGATGTCCTCCGTCTCAAAGTGCAAAATTAATTTAAATTTATCGACGGTGTCAGTGCGATCGCGCCTTAAGGAGCACACACCGCTCTGCTGCTGTCCGGCCATATCTAGAGCGCGGCGGCAGCGGTGCAATAAAACTTAATTCTCTCGCGGCGCGGCGGCCACCAGTTCATTTATTATTGTGCGCAAGCGCGCAGGATTTCATTTCCATTTTGGGATTTTGGGGCATTTTCCTGGGAAAAATTTTGCGTGGGAAAATCTCCGGGCCTTCTAGAACTTTTCCCATTTCAATGGATCGCGCGAACATAAATTTCATTAGCACCGCGCGCACAGCATCTTGATCTTGAGATCTGGATCTCGCGGTGGTGCATTGTGGCATCTTGCAGGTGATTGCATGTCAAAGAGCTGCAGCAGCACTACACACTCCGCGTATGGTTGGGCGAATAAATTCGCAGCGCAGTACGAAAATGGAAGCAAGAGGCCTACCTACGAAATTGCCAACTGGCCAGTCCATATACATCGGAGACAAATTGTCCAAACACTACGTTACGTTGAGTATGGCGCGGAAAATTGTCTGTTTGTTGTTTGTGCGGCAGTTGGTGGTTTGGAGTGGTGTGAGGGGAACTCTAGAGTTCAGTGCGTTCCATGGGAATATGCTGACCCAATAAGAAAAGGATATGGATGCAGGTTTCATTTGAGGAGGAATTCACCAGTAGAAAGGCCATTGGGATCGGAGTTTTGAGCTGTGGATACATGGCATGAATGTCTTCGTAAAGGCTGTCAGAAACTCCAAAAACTATACAGAAAGTCGAAAGTACTTCACTTGAAAACTAAGCTTAAGCCTCCACAAAGGACCGTTGGTGACATGGAGTTCTGTTCTTCTGCGGGTATTCCATGCATCCATTCGATATTGGATAGACTTTGACCGAAAAAAAACTCATCAGATACTCAGAGATACTTATTGGATACAAGCTTGGCTTAAGCTAGAATTTCCAGGAAATTAAGAGAAATTTTGGATCATCCCCCTTCCTGAGGCAAAAAAAAATCTGCTGCCCAAACCGAATTAATTCAGAGTTTCCTCACCCAAGCGTGAGATACTTTTCAGTGAAGTCAAGCTTGGCTTAAACTAGAGTTTGGAGGAAACCAGGAAACTAGGAGATTTTGGATCAACCTCTGCTGGAGGCAAAAAATCTGCTACCCAAGTCCAATTCATTCTGAGTTTCCTCACACAAGCAAGAGATACTTTGTTAGTGACATCAAGCTTGGCTTTAACTACAGCTCTCAAAAGTGTTAAGAAAAACCAACGCAACCTTCCCTAAAACTACTAATTTCGAACAATCACTACTACCCTCCAAGTGTGGTCCTAAAAATACTCTCTCTGTACATTCTCAGTCATAAGCCGAGCTTAGGATCATGAAACGATTTTATGTCTAATTAGGAGACCACACCTGATACATAACCAGCTAAGCAGTGTAATCGCTCAAGAGCTTCAAAATCATTCTTCTAAGCCAATCCGCCGCCGGTTTCAGTTTCAAAGAAAGTGCCAAACCAATTCAAGTCTATTCCTAGAATGGACAAAAATATTTTGGCATTGGCCCTTCACTTATAAACAATGCCGACCGACCACACATCACAATGAAACCAAGAGAATAGAAGAAGAAGAAAAAAAGTGATTTTCCAACGAAAGTGCACTTAGTCCAACAAAAGTGACTGTCACGGCTTCGCACCCATATCTCTCTCCACGTCGTCGTCGATCGGTCGGGCGGTCGTCTGCCAGAGAACATCTCTTCAACGCGACCTACATTCAAGATTCCCCCTCCGAAAACGGAACAATCAAACGCCGCTGGGAGACACGGCAATCGTAGTCCTCCCATCGTAGCATCGCAGCAAGAAGATGAAGACGACGACGACGACGATGACGACCCACCCAGCCCCTACATCCAAATCGTGGGAACAAACTCTCAATCGCTCCAGAAATACCCAAACTACACCAATACACACACCAATCTGAATGGATCTAACCTCGCGCATAGCCGCCGCCGCCGCCGCTAAGCCCCGGAGACACACGAGAGAGGAATCACCCATCGCACTATGCAGATTGCTGGCTTAGTTCACTGCAACCAGAGCCATAGCCAGAGTCACAGCCGCCGCTTAGCCAAAAGTTCAGGTTATATTACATCGGAGACATTGATCTGGCCGTCCGATATCGATTTGTTAAACATGTCTCTTTGGGTTTTCAGCAAGATCCAGCCGTGATACTCTCGCTCTGTGTCTCCTGCTTTGTCCGTGCTGGTGGTGCTGGTGGTGCTGGTGGTGGTGGTGGAAAATTTATTATCAGCAGCGCGGTTCTGTTAATTCGCGTTTCATTGAAGGCTCTGCCGATCCGCTCCAGCAGCAGCAGCAGCAGCAGCAGGGTATAAAATCGATCAGTTCAAATGCATAAATTTGTAGCTAATCAACCCATAGGTGGTCAGATGTCAAAGCCGAATTAAAATATCCCCCTGGGGGCTGGCTCTCTGTGCGCGGGGGCGCCCGATCCTACAACAATCTCGCCAATCGATCGACATAGCACACTGCAGTGCAGTGCAGTGCAGTGCAGTCCACCGAATGGCTGACTGGCTCTGGCACACACAGATCTTTAATGGGATTCCATGAATGCTACAAAAGGCTTAATTAATTGTGTGAAGTTGTACATGGAGCCCGGTATGTGATTCGAATTCGCAAACAGATGTTGGGCGCTGATTGGGTTGAACCTTGCTGGTGCGCTGCGCAGGAAGTGATACAAACACAGAGATTCTGCACACACAGCCATGACCATGAGAAAATCAACTTTTCCGGTGTGTATCGGCGATTTAATGGTGTTTACCGAGTATATGGCACACGGCCTAGAACAATAGGCTCGGGCGGCCGCCTATCGCCTCCAACCATCACATCACAGTGTGGTGTGGTGTGGTGTGTGTCGGCAGTAGGCTCTTAATTAAATTTACGAAATCCCACCACACAGACCATAGTACTCCAGATGGTGAATGAACTGCTGCTCTGCTGCTGCGGTGACTACTACGGGCTTCATGGGCTTCATGGGCTTCATGGAGTGTGATTCTTTTATCTCAGCCAAGTATCTCGGGGATTTTATGCGCGCGCACTTGCGGAAACGTATGGGTAATTGAAAGGCCACCACCACCACCACCACCAGCACCAACATCAGCACCACCATCATCATCAACAGTACTGCGGCCGCGTTGGTGGCGCGTTATGATGCGCGCATTAGCGCATGCGATTTGTTGCCTTTGTTCACGTTGCATGTGGCATGCGTAAATCGCTGTACGTGCGCGCAATTGAATTTTAATGAAGATTCCACCTCCCGCCGGTGGCCGAACGGGACGGATCCAACACTCTTCTGCTGCAGTCGGAGTGGGTTGCATTACTCCGCCCTGCACTGTGTTGAGAATTTTCTCTGAGAAAAATCCGATTTAATTGTGCGCGCGGGAAACATCGATTCGTACGTACCTATGCGGTAACACACCAATAACAAAAAAAAAAAAAAAAAACCCCCGAACCCGTGGAAAGGTGTTTTAAATGCGCTCCACAGATGCATGGTCATGTTGTGTGCTGCGCTATGGTTCGCGCACCGATAAATCGTGCTGAAGGTGAACTTTTCGCGTCGCGTCTTCTTCTCAAAACCAAGATGCACTAGCCGCACCGCCACACAAAACATTCACATAATGGCTATTTGGCTAAGGAGATGTATAGGTATGTAGGTAGGTAGGTAGGTACTTCTTTAACGGATCTTGCACGCTCTGTATACCCCGCACATAGTGAGGTTTCGTTGCATGGGATACAATTTGCGCCTTCTAGTACCTACTTCTACTATTTGGTGGGCTAGAGATCTTCTTCTTTCTTTCGCTCTCGTTCTTTGGAAGGGGATTTGGTTGGTTTTACAAAGGAAATTGGAGGAAATTCACTTGTGGGTTATGCCCAAGAAAGAAACGTGGAAGTGGGTTGTGGTTGGTAATGAGGTTGCAATCTGGAAGTATTCTAGAACAAGCTTTCAATTCTGACACAAATGCAGTTTGAACAGCAACCACTTCATGCCAAATGACTATAAAGGACGAGATAGTCTATGACTACAAGTGAAGTCTTGAATGAAAAAGCCTTTGCAAGTCTTTGTTGGAGAGATTCTCAAAAAAAGCAGGCTCAGCCGGTTTGGATTTATTCCGTCACCACCATCTCCAGAACGCCATACTCTGCTCGAGTTCCTAAATTCCTTTTACAAGACCTTGCTGGCATCTACCTAAAGCAGGCTCAATACTTCCTCTAAGCCTGGCTCAACTAAAGATACGCCATACTCTGTTTAGCGAACAGAAAGCAGATCTTCATCGATGATTTCCTAGAGAAGACCTTACTAGACCTAGCTGGGATCTACCTAGAGAAGACTCGAAACTTTCTCTAAGTCCGGCTTGATCTATTAAGGAGTGCCATAGTCCATGTAGGGATACAGGAAACAGATCCTCATTGATGAGTTCCTTAGTTTCCTTTACTAGACCTTGCTGGTATCTACCTGGAGGAGACTCAATAGTTTTTCTAAGCCTGGTTTATCTAGAGGTTATCAAACAACATTATACCCTGTTAGGGGATACCATACTCTGTTTAGCGATACAGAAAGCAGGTCTTCACCGATGAGTACTTTAGTTTCCTTTACTATAACTTGCTGGCATATACCTAAAGAAGATATTCTCTAAGCCTGGTTTATCTAGAGTTTAGCAAGCAACGCCAGACTGTATTTAAAAATCCCATAGCACTGTAGGGATACAAAAAATAGAACTTCAACGATGAGTTCATGAGTTTGTTTCCTTTACTAGACCTTGCTGGCATCTGCTTAGAGAAGACTCAATTCTACCTCTAAGCCTGGCTTATTTAGAGGTTATCAAGAACTCTACCGTACTCTGTTTAGAAATGCTAATGCTACAGAAATACGACGATTCGTATCAAAGTCAAATTCCATTATTTTAGCGCACTTGCCCCTACAGAAGGGAAAGACGACGCTACCAAGGAAAAGTTTAACGAGCTCCTCGAAAAACTTACAATTACGCGATCAGCAACTATGCCAGGGAAACTCAACGTTGAAGGGCTGTAATCATCTCATCTCAGTCCTACTCTATGGTGTACAAGCATGGATCCCTACCCAGATAGATGAAAGCTCTTTTTTGCTGTATTCGAGAGAAAAGTCCGAGCAAAACAACGCCTGACAACGAAGATATAACGAAGAAGATACGTGCATACGAGTTAGCCTAGAAAAAAAATCGTATCCAACGGTTAAGATGACTGGGTCATGTAGAACGTCTGAACATCGATGCTTCAGCCGGTAAGGTCTTCAACACCATATCAGAGGGATCGAGAAACCAAGGCAGACCTTGGCTCGTCAAACAACAACCCGTAATGTCTCCACCGCCATATCAGAGGGATCGAGAAACCAAGGCAGATCTCGTTTTCTATAGCGCGACCAGGTAGAAGGAGTTTGAAGACGGCGGGCCAGTGATCGAGTTGGCTGGGGAGGCATATTACTTGGGGCCAGGAGCACCACTCTTTGTAGCGCCAACGCAAGTAAAAGAAAGTCTATAAAGAATCTGTAACCAAGTTAGATATGAAACGACATCTTTTCCACTAGAAAATTTCGATACAAGGACTTTCTATTGAAGAAAATCAAACGAGGCAGTGAAATGCCTCAGGGTTGTAGTGTAACCCACCTACTCTTGACAAAAAACACAATTTTGGTGAAACTCAACAGAGATAGAGAGGCAATGAATGATGGTACGATAGAGAGGTAATGAAAAGGGTTTTCCGACTAAGTGGCCAACAAGGAAAAAGTTGATTAAAGTGTGAAAAAAAAAACAGACCGAGGTTAGATTCGATTTTCTTGAATTTCGTAATTGTAGATGGAAACACCTATTGGAAGGGAAGTGAGGGCTAAGTGGAATGAGTTCCCACATACCGCACAAATGAAATGAATTGCTCTTTGCCATCGTAAGAGCAGATAGATACAAGGAAGGGGGGAGTAGATACGACTTAGGTACTTAAATTTGTACGCCACTCACGAATGATATAAAAGGACACCTTATGACCGCATAGAGGATTACTTTGACTGATGTAAAGGGATTATCTAGTCAAACTGCAAAGGCGTACTCCTTTCAAATCTACCCTTTCGTTCAAAAAGATACAAAAGATACACAAATCGCAAGAAATTCCATTCAATGACATAAATTTAAGACGAGTAGTTATTGCCGCGTAAAACAAGCTTGATTGGATTTTTACAAGTATTACAACTATTAAAATTATAATAAATTTCATCATCACACAACATTTACTTCGAAGCTATAAACTTCTTTATGATAAATTCACCGCGTTAACAAGTTAATAGCATAACAGCTATCTAATGCATTCTAAATTGGTATTCCACTTAGATGCGCACTAAGTTGTGCATTAAAATTTTTTTTACAACTTTAATTTAATGAAACTATTTTATTAATAACCAATGCAGGGAGTCCCATTTCATTATTATTTTTTTTGTAATTGAAGGCCTATAGGCACATTCCTCAGATACTTAGTTGCGAAATGTAGTCAAAAATGATTATGATGGCAAAGTACTAATCAACGATGATTTCTTGATTTCTAGACACGCAAGACTATTAAGATGTCATGAGCAGAGTATTCATCACCGTCATGTCACCGAGTATTCATTACCGAGCAACACTATCAAAGACAAAGGACTAGAACTAGTGAGTGTTGGAAAGAAATGACAACTGAATGCAAGAGATGACCAAACATTCCTGAGAGCTAAAACAGTGCCAAGAAATCGTGAAAGAATTTCTTTAGATACATGAGATACAAGTGATAGAGAGTAGAGCCTAGCTATCCACCGAGTAGGTATTCCAGACAAACAACCTACCTTTTCTTTCCAGGAAATGGCATACAGGGATGTATGATGAATTGAATTGGAATTACCCATCAAAGGATGAAGCCTGAAGTCTCTGAAAAATCCCAAAGACCATCGTAGTCAAGATGGACTTACAAGATTGGATTGGGTCATATGTCGTATTGGCGAGAAAATACCACCAGTGTTTGGACTTTGGGCATATACATAGCAACGATGTGTAAAAGCTCTTACAATTGGTTCAAACGGGCAGGAAGGCCACACGGTATAGACGTGTTCCTAAGACCCCCAATGCATACCTTGCAGATACAAGGAGAATGTGGACAGGAATCACAGTACGGGAAGTAGAAGATGTCCATCCTACAAGCAAACTGCAAACTATATGAAAGTACTGCAGCTTAACCTAAACCACTGTCAAGCTGCACAAGAACTACTATCACAATCCATAAGTCACAGGAGGGGTACCCCAAGGTTCGGTTTTTGGCCCGCAGCGGTACAACATTATGTATGATTCTCCGGCTTCCCATACCAGAAGGAGCTAAGATTGTAGATTTTCTCGATGATGTTGCTAGCTCCTGAAAGAAGTTGTGCGAATCACCAACGATATCATCGTAAGGACCCAACGATGGCTCGAGTTCATGGGGTTTAAGATTAGCTGAAAGGACTGTCGATAAGGTTGCAAATGAAAAGGGTCTAACCAAGGAAAAGCTTAACAAATTGTAAATCTGAAACATAGCTGCAACACTGATTATGTCAAACCCTACCAAAATTTTCCAACATAAAGTCAGGATCTATATTGAAGCGACAACTTTTGTAAGGAAGAGAAGAACCCTCCCTCAGTTTAAGTAAAACCATCTGGGCGCTAACACCAAATCGCATTCGTTTGCTGATTTTGCCTAAAACTAATCTTTTTCCCATACCCAACGGAGTACGGTGTGTCTGAATAGTAAAGTTGTTGTTCCCATGGGATAGATAGATCGTTGTGCGATTCACGAACTCTTGTGGCGTTGCTGCCCTGCCAGCATCATCATTGGGTGGGTATATACCACCCTACCCGTCTGACTAAACAAATAATGCAAATAGACGCGCAAATAAACCGGGAAACACAGCGCACAAGAACTACACCATAGCACGACGATGACTATAGAGACTATACAACAGCATCGACGACGACAACGACGACGACGACGACGACTACAACGACGAAAGTCAAGATTATGGTTATGTGCGCGATGAAGGTGATCGTGTACTCGATTGGGTATTACCGGTTCGCGTAAAACTCTTCTCTCTCAACTGGAAGAAGGAACTAGAGAAGCGCGTTCGTGATGCTGTGATCCACCCCCTGCCTCCCTGATATGATGATGACCAATGTTCTCACAATGTTCAACATGATATCTGTAAGTAGAGTCATGCGTCGTCGTTGTCGTTGTCGTCGTTGGTAACAGGATGCGCGTCGCGCGATGCCCTACATGCAATTAAGCCTTATATCACCCACTTTACGAGCCAGCAATCGCGTAATGCCCAAAGTGACACCTTTCTAATCGGACTCGATTCACCGAC
Organism: Xylota sylvarum; assembly: GCA_905220385.1. Classification (NCBI taxonomy): domain Eukaryota; kingdom Metazoa; phylum Arthropoda; class Insecta; order Diptera; family Syrphidae; genus Xylota; species Xylota sylvarum. Next base: position 1,197,803 of record LR999960.1, on the reverse strand, counting down.
CGGTCAACGGCAAACACCGCCACCACCACGGACGACCGTGGGAAAATCAAAATTTTCCCAATAAGTAATAACTACACGGGGACCAGAAACTGGATAGCAGACAAACTCCATTCGAAATGTGACGGTACTGCTGCTGGTGCTGTTGCTGTTGCTAGTGATGGTGGCGGTGGCGGTGGCGGCTTCGACTGTGCGCACAGCAACCGCAAACCAATTATTTTTTATCGATCCGCTTCCAGAGTACGAACAGTAGGCAAATGATATTTACTTTTCTGCATCATTACGCGCGGCCCGCAACTTCGCAATGTAATCATCGCACCGATCACGTACTGGATACACTTTATCAGGACGACCGACTACAACTGGCAGTACCTCGTCTTTTTATTATCGTCAACGGATCGCAGCGGTACCGTTTTACACAGAAATGACAAGTTCACCCACAATCATAATTATTCGATTTGAATTCCGCGAGCTAGCTAAAAATTTAGTGACAGCGATATGCCCCAGCAGATACCACAACGACAGCTGCAACAGCGGGACCCAGCCAAGGCACACACTGTTGATCCTCTCGCTACTCTACTGCTCGGCTCACGCAAATACACTCAAGTGTGTTTATATCATAACAAACATTCGATTTATTGACACATTTATTAGGTTTGCAATTTTAATGCACCATGTGTGTGCACACACAGGCACCCAGTTGTCCATCTGTCTGTCCAACGACGACAACGACCGTCCTGACCGCACCGATCCGAATGGCCGATCTCTGATCGTTTAGAGTCATGGCAATTATTCAGTGAAGCGGACAAGGAGAGCGGTGTATCTATCCGTTCGTTCCTTGACTTGACTTGGTCTAGTATACTAGTTTGGGCCGCGCACACAACACAAGAGTTAAACGGTACAACCCGCCGAGATACAGGTCTTTATGACGTCCACCTCAGCCTGGTCGTGGGTTTAACCTTTGCTGTGTGTGCGTGTCTGTGTGTAGAGATGATGTTTGTTCTTCTGCGAGCACAGTGCCTCTTCTTCTCCAGCTAATGAGCCTTGTAAATTTTACAAGCACTGTGTATTTGCAATTAGCGGTCAGTTGGTCGGTCGATGACTACGACAATGAGAACTGACTTAAGCGCTCTTCCTTAACCACCAAGAGGAGCACAGTAGAGGAAGTGTGTGTTGCCCCAGGGGCGAGTTCTTTTGCGCATCATTAGCAAATTCAGGTGTACGCGCGGTGATTTGTACACATCGACCGGGGCTGTGATGCGTGAACGAATGCGATTGGGGCAAGGCTAAGTAAATTTGCTGCTGCCATGGAGTAGGGGACACCACAATCTATTCTCATTACTCATGGAAGTCTTGCAGAGACTTGCGCAAAGAGGGGCAAATACACGCTAATTTCCGGAAGCTCAAATATGGATAGTTACATTTTCTGACTTTTGTATCTGAAGAGGGAATTTAGAAAGTAGTCTTGATATGAGCAGTTGACTAAGGAAGTTCCTTGAATTTACTTAAAGGTTGCAAGTTATAGACTATAATTTAATAATTTAGATTCAATTTTGATAGAAGATCTAGGGTGCAAACCATTGGTTTTTGTCTAAAAAAAGTTTTCCTGCATTTGCTACACAAGATGTAGGCCCAAACCATAGGTTCTTATCCAGAGAATACACTAAGACTATGGGGGGCTGAACTAATGACTTATAAGTCCTTAAAGATACAATCTTTTGCAAACTGAAATTCTGCAAGATCTAGCCTCTAATTGAATAAACTTCTACAGCAGATCTAGGTCCCAAACCATAGGTTTATATCCAGGGAATACACTAAGACTATGGGGGTCTGAACTAATGACTTGTAAGTCCTTAAAGATACAATCTTTTGCAAACTGAAATTCTGCAAGATCTAGCCTCTACTTTGACAGTTTTTCTCCATTTTTTGACAGAAGATCTAGGTCTCAAACCAAAGGGTTTTGTCTAGGGAACATACTGAATTTGAATAATATTTGAAGCAGAGACTATGGTCGTGATATAGGGAATAATCCACGACATTTCATTCCTTCGAACGCAAGCTAAAGTAATATGTATCTCATGTATCTATCATATCTCTGCTTCACCTAAGGTTATACTATTTAAGATAATAATGTCAAAATGTCTCAGAAGCAATCATAATTCTTGACATGCTTGCTTGTTTGAATACGGAATCGGTTTAATGTATGGTGGGGGACTGTTGAGCGTCTCAAGTAGCAGGCATCAATTACTTGACAGTTTTATGTTTATACGCTCCCACTCACGCCTTCAACTTTAATTATATAGTCATGAAGTTATGAATAATAAGTGTTTAGAATTATTACTTAAAATGCTTAAATGTGCAATAAATATTTTTTGTAGGCAGCATTGCGGTATTGTTTGGGTCAATTTTGCAAAGTGTAAGTAGGTTTGTCGTAAATTTATTATAGGGCCATCCAGCAAGAGGTGTCGTTTTAAGCAGTTCGCGTCATAGTTAAACTGTCAACATTTAACTATCGTTGTGATGAGTTTTGATAAGAGAAAAGTAGGGGGTTACTAAATATGAATCGATACAGACTCATACGACGTGCTAAGATAGTGAAGATTCACTACAAAAATGCTGAAAATATCGCACTACATCCCACACAGGTGGTGAAACAATGGCTCTCTATTGCGTGACAAATTTCATGCAAAACGTTAAAGTTTGTAGACATCTTTACTTAGAGAATACTTTGCAATTATTTTGCTCACTGATTGTGAAGTAATTCACTAACGAACTATTGAAAGGTTTGAAATGATGATGGAATGGCTTCAGAACCATTACCGATAGAACCATGAAACTTTGTGTATCTGTTACCAAATGATGGGTCATTACATGTACAAATTTATAACAAGTGTTAAAAGCCCGTCTCTTTGTATAACAAAATCAAAGCCTGATTGTGAATTCGTCACGCCTCCCCCCCCCCCCCCCCAAAGTATAACATCTCTCAACTCCCAGTGGGGGTGATATAGGTCAATTTGTACCAACGTTGCGTGTGACCTATTGCTTGTCTATACACAAATTTTCGAAAAAAAAAAAGAAACTGTAATCCATAGGACACGCATGACTCCGTCATTAATTCATCCGTCAATCTTATTCGCACCTCATTTAGATATCCATTCCCAAACAAAGGCTCACGACGGAACAATACATAAACTGTTGCTGCTGATGTTGCCCAAAAAAAAAAACCTAAATGCTCAACAATCAAACAATTTTCACACTTGAGAGCAATTTTTTCCCACAATGCCACCGCGCCACCGCCCCTGGTCGACGCGCGGCTACTGCCGAATCATAGCTGTCAAACATTTCAAGCCTGCATTCATCACCTCCGCATCTTGGGCTATACACACCAATTACACTGATCATCGCGCTACACCGCAACACACAATCAGACAGTAGATGGACGCGGACAGACAGACAGACAGACAGACAAACAATCGGTGTGTTGTGCCATGTTAATAACTGAAGCAACACGGGGGGACGACGACGACGTATAGATCAGAGCTCTGGAAGCAACCGCAAACAGACGCAAAGATCTTGCTCCAGAGAGAGAGAGATATGTGAGTCAGATAAGCGGACTGATGATGGCGCGAACACAATGCGGTGAAATGTAAGATAACAGCACACAAAGCGACGCAACGTGCCGCGTGTTGATGCCTCGCGGGTCATTCAATAGCTGCCGGCTGGCATCGACAATGTTTTGTCGCGTTGCGTTGTCTCCACCGCCGCCGTTGTCATCGAATCGAATCGTATCGGTGTGAAAGACAATAAAGAAGAAGACGACGACGAAGAAGGAGGAGGAGGAGGAGGAGGAGGAGAAAGAAGGAATAATCGATCAATTTGTCGTTACTGAATCAGTGGCAGAGTCATAACACTGCGATGACGCTTCATCTGGGAGACGTTAAGTAGTGGAATTACGACACTTCGTATCGCGTACCGATTCCAGATACGATACGAACTAATGTTTTAGATAAAATGATTAGTACCGATTAGCGTGTAGTCTTTTAATTTTAGCTTCGCAGGCGCTTATTGAAATGGCATACATTAGTATCAAGGTGCAAGTTTTAATTACATAAGATTATTTATTGATCTGAAGATGAACCTGTTATCCTTCCCATCTCCTTTGTTCTTCTCCATTCAGTAGAATGTAAAAAGAAATTTTGCAAGTCATCATTCAAAGAGTATCGACTTGACCAATTATTTTTTTTTACTAATATGTCCATGATTTGCAAGAATGAATCGCGATCGAAATAGACCGTGTTCCATGTAATTAGTGCTTTTTTGACGAAACGCCAGTTATAACGAGATGTCAAACGTCACGAGTGCTTGGGATATTCGAAGGAGCTTTTGTGTTAATCTAGATTGCCGTAGAAATGATTTGGATATTCAAATGATTTTTGGTAAAAGATACACAAGATGCACCACACCACCCACTACAAGGCGTATGACACACTCTATACAGAATCAAGGAAATGACTTGTGATCGGTCAAAATGTCAAATTTTGCAAAAATGCCGATTGTCATGGGAATGTGAGCTCTGAACTATCTGAGGTCCAGGAATATGGGACTATGTCTCTGACAAACACAGGAATTCAATCGACTTTTACACCCTTCTTCAAATTTCGGACAGTATCTGTTTACATTGTTCAAAGTGAAGTGGAAGTTTGACAGAGCATAACCGATCAGCAGCTTACTGGGCGAGCAGTTTTCATAACCTACATTGCAATCCACTAACTTGGGGTTAATCCCAATAAAACTGAGTAAGTCCTATTCACGAAAAAAAAGAACTACATACACCGCACATCAAAGTACCAAATATTGAGGGACTAGAAACTCGGCTTAAAACTCTGCTCGAATCGTTCGCCATTTTCCATGCGAAACTTCTGAAGAAGACCAGAAGATGTAAGTATAAGCCTCGAATCTATCAGGTCTCTGAGGTGAAAAGCACGGCTTACACTACTACTGATGCTTAGAACGAATGATTGGCTGTCCATCCCACTTGAGAAGTTTTAAGAAACTCGGCTTAAGACTCGGCTCGAATGATTAGTCATTTGCAATGCTACATGCGAAATGATACGAAACTTCTGAAGAAGAACAGAAGATGCAAGTGGAAGCCTTGAATCTATCAGGTCTCTGAGGTGAAAAGAACGGCTTAAACTACTACTGATGCTTACAACGAATGGTTGGCTTTCCATCCTATCTGTGAAGTTTTTAGAAACTCGACTCAAGACTCGACTTGGATTGATTGGCATTTTCAATGCTAAACGAAAAATTCTGAAAAAAAACAGAAAATGCAAGTGTAAGCCTCGAATCCATCATGTCTCTGAAGTGAAAAGAACGGCGCAAACCACTACTGCAGCTTACAAAATTTTCAGCTTTTATGGGTTGTATCAGTGGCACCCAAAACGCCATGTGAATCTGGATTAAGACTCAAGAAAGTCTGTTCTAAGGGTTGGACATCGCATCAACAGAAATTTTTCCATGCAAAGATGGACCCTGTTTATCGAAGATACAAAGGATATTTCGGTATCGGCAAAGCTAGGATCCGGATATCTTCTTCACACCCAAACATACGCAACTTCAATCCAATTAGTAGAATTCCAATCAAATCAATTTTTTTTTACCATAAGCCAAGAGGTTAAGAACATAACAACGAACTTGTCAACACAAAAAAAAAAAAAAACGATCGGAATCTTGTTAATCATAGAACCACACTCCACTGTAAAATAATGCAAACATGATTCACAATATAAAAAAAAAGGTATAAACAAAAGATCAGGAGATACATTGTGCCATGTACATCAGCGTAAAAACATTAATTAACACAATCGGGGTCTTCAACGGTCTAAACGGAGTTTCGAAAAACTCGTTAAACCGCATGACACTAGGCGACGAAAAAATGGCCATCAGTAGGAAGAAGTGTGGAATTTAGTGACTATGCTGATTTTTGCTCGCATTTTTAGTTTGTTACTAAAAAATTTTTTTGTATTAGCACCCAACTCGGGATGTGTTAAGCTGAGTCATGTTCATCAAAAAAGAATTAAAATTAAAATGTCACGCCAACTATGTAAACATAAAAATGCCTCTTGGGTGGAGAAGGCGATTCAAATTGGAGATTATTCACTATGGAGCCACCATGGGAACCATATCGTCTCATCTTTCGAATCTGCCTACGATCGGGAATCCATTCATCCGCTGTCTGCGTTGGTAACACCACCCAACCCTAGTCTGCATGTCTCAATTTCAATTAATCACCCACCGACGACTGGTTTTTCTTTTCTTTTTTTTGCATGTGGAACCGACCACGCCCGAATTCATCTTCCCAGTTCATTTCTGTCTGATCTCCACCTTTTCTCTTTGTTTGCGCTACTGCTCTGCTCTGAGTGCGGTATGGGACCGACAGCCAACAACTGGGTGTGCTGCTTCCTTAATTGAAACAAAACGCTTTTGTGGATTCACACCCTTTGCACTGATGACTCCTCGGTGATGATTGTGCGCGCGCTCAGCGGTCTTCACAAAGTGTCAAGCCTCTCGAATGATGATGATGATGATGGAAATACCAAAAAACCAAACCCATGTCAATGCGTCTTCAACTTCAGCTACAGCTACAGCTTCTGCCTCACACTAAGCTCCGGTGGCATGCACCACACTACCCACCCATGACAGGTGTGATATTTTTGCATGTTCCCCAAGCCAAGCTGATCCATCAATCAAAGCTCATTAAAATGAACAACAGCCGCGATGGAATTACCGTCACATCTCGTCGAATGACGCAAGAATCTTTTCTTGCCGAACACACACAGCCTCTAACAGCCAAAACAACCTACTCCATGTATCAATTTCCATTTCGGTCCACACAGAGAGCAAGAGAGAGGAAGACTTTACATGTTCATCAAGGTTGCACACCTCTTCGCATTAAAATTCAACCAGAATGCACCTAAGCCTACGTCCGTGGACGGTTGGACCACGACAAGATGCAAACAGACCTTTGAGATCAATCAGAGTAGATAATGGGGCTTGTGTTAGGCTTTCGTTATTAAAATGTGTGCGCGGTGCGGTGCGGTGCGGTGTGTGTACTGAAGCGCCAGACAAAGCGGATACTACACACACACACACGAGAAGCCAACTTTGGTCGATTTTGGTCGACATAACGACATAAACGACGACGGCTGGCGATTGATTGACGATCATTTAGAATCTCGTCGACCTGTTACACTTTTAATTTCTTTATTGCTCCCCGTCGTCGGTCGATCTGTCGATCGGTCGGCTCAATGCCACCGAGAGCTGTCCGAGAGCGCTGATCTTATCGATTGCACCTGAACCGCATCTTGCGATCGTTTAGCTTCGCAAAGATTTGGACCATCTATCTCCGCAGCAATTACATACCATACACAGCAGTTGTACTCGTCTCGTCGGTGGTAACTGTAATTTTTGGTTCTCGAATTGTACCTACAGCAGCAGCAACTCCAGGTCTCTGTCCTTGTTGGAGATAAAAGCAATTGTGCCGGCTGCAGCACGATCCGTCAGTCAAAATTTGCCTGTGCTGCGCGCTTGCGCTGATTACGTAATTTTGTAAAAATTTGTAACATATGTCGCGGCAGTCGTCCTGTGTTACCATTCTTATGTGGTCTAAAGCCTCAGACTCTAGTACCTTGTACTTCGTTTACTTGGATTTTCGGAAAAATCTCGTTACATTTGGAGCACCAGGCAGCAGCACTAGCACTAGCACTAGTGGCAAACAAAAAAGATCGCGTAATTGATCCGTAGTGTTGTGTAGTAGTCTCATATATAGAAACGGAATAACACCGGACGGACAGACGAACGGATGTAAAGAAACTGCAGGAGCCCCCATTTCGCAGTTGACCTCGTTTTGGCCGTTTGAGTTATTGTCTCTGCAGATACTCAACATAAATAGATTTTCTTTGAAATGTTTGTTTTTTTTTTTTTTTTTTTGCGCGCGCGCGATCGGATGTGTGTTTTCTTTCAATCGCGCGAGGCCCGTTTGGGCAATCACCCAGAAGTTATCGAAATTTGACGATCGTATTGGCAACGTGAGAAAATTACAGCGTGCTGCTGCTCATTGGGATGCCAATTTAGGAGAACTGGGGTTCTTTTGTGTGCGATGTGCAGCAGCATTGTGTTACCCCTGGCCTGTGGTGAGATGGGGATTTGCGGAAAGCATGTTGGCGACTTTTATCTGAGATCTCAGATTGAACAGCAGCAGCCTTTAACAGCAGCTAAGGAAGAATGAGTTATGCCGGGTTGTCGCTCATGAAATTGAACACCTGAGTGGTGGTGTTCAAGATCTGATTGGCTTACTTGTTTGGTTTTCCTTTACAAATGTTGTAAATACTCGGGTAATGGGTATTTACGATGTTGAGTTCCATTGCAGGGAATACGGTGGTGGTAATGCTCTGCATTTCTACTCGCAATCAGTGTACTCTAATATGACAATTACTGGAACGTTTTTTTTTTTTTTTTTTGGTAAGTGACATCGATTGACGTGCTTTGGGGGTCCAAACGAGAGCGTTCATCAGATAAGAATAGTCCCAGATACACTACAACTGAAGGAAATATGTCTCAAAGACCCTTGCTTCTAAACTGGGAACAAAACTAGGAGCGAATTTGTAAAGCTTTCAGAGCACAAGCATTAGAAGATACTAGCCTTACAGATGCGACATGCGTAAAGGAAGTATTTTTCGCAAAGTATCTTCAACACGTAGATACTTGTTTTCGAGAAAATCCCCGAGTTGGCATATGCCTAATGAAGTGCTGATTCGCAACAAAATTTCCCATTTAGCGGGGATACCAACCATATAGTACATACAGATACCTAACGAGACCAGAGTTTCAAACCACTAAACCACAAAATCAGTCGAATCTTCTTCATCATTTCAGTTCATACTCTTATACTGTCGTATCAGATACTGATCATCTAAGCGGAGAGTAAGCAACCTCAAAAGGTAGACATCTACCTACCTACATACATATTTCGAAGAAGAAAGGCTTCTCTAGACTAGCGCTGCAGTTAAAGGATATAGTGACCTCTGCTTGTGATGCTTCCACGCCAAGAAGAAGACCGAGTAGGGCACGTGGATCGCGATGTTACTGGTGAAACGACGAAAGCTCTGAGAGCAAAGTTCAAGACCGAAATTCAATCCGAACTTAAAGACATTTAAAAATGCTAGGAAGGCCTTTAAAATTCCCATTAGAGACAAAAAACAAAATGCTTCAAGCAACTACTTGAAGAAGCCGACATAAATCCACAAGGAACTGCCTACAGGATCGCGATGATGAAGCTCAACGGACACAGATCATCTCACGAACATCATCACAAGACTATTTCCACAACGACCAGCGATCACGATCAAGAATACCAGAGGAACTGGATCTAGCGTGAACAAAAATTGGGAATAGCAAAGCACTAGGCCCGGATGGAATCCCGAATAAAGCCCTAAAGGCAGCTCTAAAGGCAAGACCTGACATCTCTATAGAAGTCATGGAGAATTCTGCCGATTGTGACTAAGGTGTCGATTGCTTGGTGGGAAGTATGACTATCTGATCAACTGTCAGTTGTCGAAAGTTGATCAAACAATCAAAAAAATCACAAATTTAAGCAAGGGCGACCTAATCGTTACATTCCTGTCACAGATCACCAAGCTCCGCCTAGTGGATTTGTCTATGTCGTTTTTTATTTCAGATTTTGATCCATTTTCCATCTTGATGCTCTTCATCTTTTTTCAAAACCGAGACAAAGGCTTACAATTTAATATATTAGGAGGCTAAGGTGCGTGAAGACATATGAGTGCTAGGAGCACTTATGCTCGTCGATCAAAGTGATACCCTACGTAAGTAGTTCAACTAGGCTCACATTGCTAAATGCTAGTTTCTAGCTATTACGAAGTGACGATGATCTTGTCAGCCAACAATCAGTACAGATGAAGCTAGATAATGGAGTTCGAAACCACTCCTAAGAAGCTAAGAGTGATGAAGCAGAATTTGACACTTCTTTGAGTAGTAGTCAGTCGTATAACTCGTATCTTCATCTCGATAATGCCTTCAATCTAATAGATCCAATTGTTCCCTGTGAGTCAAACGTCATTTGCTTCAAATTGACAATACAGAAAACAACTTCCAGTTACTACCAACATGCCAGCTCACGATATGGCGCCAGGGTAATACAAACCAAAGGCCTAAACCACCAAACCAAAAAGTTCTAATCATATCAACTTAACCACTCATTAAGACTAACCGCAACTATGGGCCAATCAGGAGAAAACCCCAAACCAATCGACCAATCCCCGATGGGCAAATAGATTGTTCCCCTGGGAATAATAAATTCAACTCCAACCAACTATCTCACCGACCAACCTGTTAAGTCCTAAAGCAAAGCAACCATTTTACGCCGATTAATAGCTTCACACCTCCGAAATATTTTTTTTTGCAATAATTTAATTATTTATCAACACACATCTGTTGTCAGTCTGAAAATAATAACAAATCAAAGCCCGTTCCGTGGATACAGTCATATCCACGCGAACGGCCAGACAAGCACGTACTCTGACTCATAACAATCATGGTGAGGCAAAAATTTTTTTTTATTTTTTTTTTTGGCATCTCGCTAACAAAAAACCCGTGAGCCAGTAGCCGGAACGTCGTCGCGGTGTCGTCGAATGAGAATCTTCTCAGCCATGCGGCAAAAATCTTATTCATAGTCATAGGCTCCTCTTCGCCTTTTAATTAGGACCCGTGCGGTAATCATAGAAGCTTACCGATACAGAGCGACAGCGGCGGTGGCGGCACCGAACAAAAAACCAATCATCGCACCGTGTTTGCGACATATCATCGATGATTTAGTTGAACTTGCATCGCGCCGCCCGATGAAATGATTTATTTGATTGTATCTACTGGTTGAGCGCGATTAAATCTAGATTTCTGTGCACGGACTACCGGCGGAATTCGGGAAGCCATGAGTTGATGTGATGATACGCCAGTGCGAGCACTTGTAATCTCAATTAGTAATTTATTTTCACTTAATGATCCGTTTGGGCGACACAGCGACACCATACGAGTATCGAGTATCTAGTATCTCGAGTGTACGAGTACGAGGTACGAGTACCACAGAGAGGCGACACCAGTGAATGAGAGACATTCCTGCGCTGGCACGCATGCGTCACATTCAATTAAATGTAATTAACCGTGATCGAGAAGTTATGCACGACAACTGACGGCGCGGTGCGCACCGTTTGGACACACCACCACCACTTGGGGAGGGGTGCCTTGAGAGATTGTGAGAAAAAAAAAAAACTAAACAAGTCGGATGCATGCCAGGTGAAAGAAGATAGACACAATCGCGAGCGTTTGTTGTCATTCGAAAGCGCAATTGATGACATAGCATGCGCTCTGGAAGTGCTTAGAAGAAGATGGCTGGCGCAATCGGAATTGTAGAGCTTCTAATGAGAGACGTGAATTGCATTAATACAGCTGCAACTGTTTGGGGTAGGGAGAATCCTAGTAGCTGGTAGTAGCAGTGTTTTGTTAAACTTGATGGCGGTTGTCAGACCTTTCATAGACGTGTAGCATGCTATCTGAGCAAGAGCCCATGTATGGAGTACAGCTGCTGCCTTTCTTATTTGATTTTTGTATGGTGCTACGTTCTCAACCATGGTAGACACAATAAATAGCTCAAACTTTGTTTCGTAGCATAAGGACTTGGAAATACCTTGAATATTCTAAGGTGACCTTGCGCACTCCAGAGGGCGATTCCAGTGACACAAATAATCAAACAAGTCCTACCTTTACGTAAGTAAAGCGAAAGTTTATTTCTACCACCCTTCAGCTACGCCCGTCAGGGAGAGTCAAAGTCTAGGTTAGGTTAGGTTAGGTTAGATACGTGGATAGGCGAGAAAGTAGAGCGCACCTTGGTCCAGGTATCTATGGTCGTCTGGGCACCTTCCAATCGTTCACTAAGGATAGGGAGGAATCTGCCCGTAGCTATTCCCATAATCGATGGTCTTGACACCACTATACCCGAGTAGTAGAAGTACTTCATTTAGTGCCATGAACCATTGTAGTCGGACGATTACTCTGCCTCTAGAAGCGTATGCTTCTAACTTCGTAACTTCGTCAAAGTTTTAAAAAAATTGTGTTTGTCTTTGTGGAACCCTTTGAGGAATAAAGGGTTTACCCAGAAAGAAAAGAAAAAGATACAACAGCACCCTTTTAGAAGTCGCAGATACTGGGTGAAAGATTACTCTGCCTCTAGAGGCGTATGCTTCTAACTTGGTAACTTCGTCAAAGTCTTAAAAAAATGAGTTTGTCTTTGTGGAAACCTTTGAAAAATAAAGGGTTTCCCCAGCACCCTTTCAGAAGTCGCCGATACTGACATCCTGAAGTGACACAGTCTCTACTAAAGTCCGCTTGAAAGCCCCAGATATCTACCAATCTAAAACTTGAACGAAATTCTTCCCGATGACTTTTAAGCCTGGCTTACTTCTGCGCTTACCTAATCAAACCCTTCGTTTTTCGGCAGATGAAGGCCAACTATTATCATTTCAGGTCAATCAATGAACCATGCAAAAGCTAAGTAAGATCAGAAATGATCACCCCTGTTAGAAAGCTAAGTTTGAAAACTGGCTTGAGTTTGGCAAGCAAATAAGTCGGGACTACTTAATGAAGATGCAGCGACTTTTAGAAGAGAAATGATTCAGAAAACATGACTAAGCCGGGCTTACTGCTTCTAAAACTGCATTTTCGAATCATCGTCTATCGTCCTTCTTAACAAAAAGCAAGCATGATGGTCCCCTAAGGCCAAACAAAAGGCAAATTTGTCAGAATTTTTCCGAGATCGATCTTACAAGAGAATGACTGATGAGAGACTACAAAACCAGGATTGTAATTGATGCTAAGGAGTACGAACATCTACCACGAGTATCTTTTACATAGAGAGCTTGAAATTTAGGCAAAATTTTGTATTGTAATAACGTTAGACCTGCAGGGCTACATATTTCTTTTGCTTAGTATACTTATGTTTGGTCAGGGTACTGAACAAATTGGCGCCCGGCTAGAGGACCCTAAAAAAGTTTTCTAGTCACTCACTAAAAATAGGAAAACAGATTTGGCTTCAAGACTCTAAAGCTGTCCCTTAGAAACCTTTCAGATACAAGATGAAGGCACATTTTCAGATCGGCTTCAAGACTCTTAGGCTGTCTCTTAGAAACCTACCAGATGAAGCTACATTTTCAGATCACGACACAGAATGCCCATACAATACAAATGACTCAAAGTCTAGAGAATGTGTCTAGCCTCAGGCTTATTACAAACAAATTTTGCAACTAACCCACATACCACTATCAAAATGTGAATACATTTCCGCTAGTGAACACATTGACCATCTGCATCATCGACATCTTTAAGAAAAGGTCTCGAATGATGTGCACGGCATATTCCTTTGTCGAGAGCAAGCACCCTCTTCACCAGTAACATGCACGAGACGATGTTCATAGCTGCGTTTAGATTTGCGTGATCCGCAAACAAATTGAAAATAACTTAAACTGCATTCGGATTGGTACAATCCTTTTAGCCAAATATGTAACCACATTACAAAATATATTATAACGTCTGGCGAAGCCCCCAGCCGTTACACGGCACACACATGTCCGATTCCCACATAAACTCCCCGGGTACAACTAAACTACAAAACAACAACCTGGGATGGTATTTAGCTGCCAGAAATTAGTATTAACCCAAATGTGCCACCAGAAGTGGTGTGTTTTAGTTTCATCTAACCAAAGATGGTGCGAAGTACACTCTAGCTGCTCCCGGTCGCTTGTTCGCTGGTGGTGGGTGCCTCCGACTCAAAACAACTCTCTTACATGCATGCAGAACCACAAGTAACAAACAAAATCAAAGCCACACGGTGCACAAATATGGTAGATTGTTTGTTCGGCCATAATTAAGGAGAAGTCAGAAGCCATGGAAACAACGTCCGGAGCACTGCATAGCACAGCGCACAGTACAGCAGCTGTGTGCTAAAAAAAAATCAATCTGTGTGTATGCGGCGCTGTTTTAGAGGAAGCACTGGACAATATAAATAGTTTAACCTCGGACTATGTTCAATGCCCACATAGGGGGAGCGTTAACAACGGCCCAAAAACCAATCCAAAAACAAAAAAAAAAAACTAAAAACCAACAACTCTGCCGCGCTCCAGTTTGCACAAACTCTTATGAATTTTTATTGATCTCAAGTAGATCTCCCAAGCAGCAACGGTGCGGCGGCGTTGGCCACATAACAGATGGAGCCAAAGTGGCTCCACATGGCCAGCCTACCTACAGTTATGGCGCATTGTTATTGCGCGGGTGCAATCGCTTAAAACACCAGAGATAGACGCAAACACAAGTCAAGTCTAAAAGAAAAAGAGAAAGGCTTCACTTCTCCACTTAAACACGAGATATCAGGGAAACAAAAAACACGGAACCTCGCCGTAGATACTTTTTGCAAGTCTATTAAACTTTAGATGGTTTTTCTACCATCGTCTTCTCCGCCAAAGCTGCTGCATCAACTCTCTTCCACCACAGAGAGATGCCAATGCCGACAAATTCGCACACAATTTGGCAAAATCAATAATTGAAACGCGTGGAGGAGGCGTCGCGAATTGCGCCGCGCATTGGTAGTGCTGGTGATGTCCCTAGGGCATCCGTCTTTCGTGCAAGGCACGCCACAGTGTTTCTTCACACGCAATTCACCCGCCGCGACGACATCTCACTTTCTACGAATGCGCGCGCGCGACATACTACAACATTGTGTCGTTGTGGCGCTGTGTCTCAATGTATGAGCGCCCATGTGGTAATTTAGCATTTGGCGCTTGCCATACGAACACAGCACGAATGTCCCGTGATGCATGAACCCTATTAACCACTCATCATCATGGAATTTGTACTTTTCGATTCTACTGCGCGTAAAAAAAAAGGGATTGTGTCATCGTACGTGCGCAGTGAATTATGAAAGTTTGTGCAATCCAATTGGAGTTTGGGTTTTAATTGAAGCAGAAACCATAGCAATGCTACTTGCCATGGAAAACTGCTCCCTAGAAGGGCATGGAATACCGGCACAACCCCTAAAATGGATCAACACCATCAAAGATACAGTACCAATGGACAAATGCCCTGCAAGAACCCAAAAACCCTACTGACACTGTCACCAGAAGTTGAGATCTGACTCTATTGAGAGTTTTGTCTTGTTAAGATGGTATCTCAGGTTTGGAAGCTAGCTTTCCTTGTATAAGCTTGGCAAACGTTCTAAGTTTGCCTAAGCCTCAGAGCCTCGGGGTGCCTTCATAGAGAAGTAGATACGAGTACCTAGAGACCTCTAACTTCTATTGCTAAGGAAAGGACAATCCAACAGGAAATGTACAGATTGTCTACTACTTCAGCAAAAGTGACCACAAGGAGTCGAGTCATTGAGACATCCATGCTTTGACCGGTGAGTGACTATCTAAAAAAGTGCCCATCATGGGTTGGGAGGTTGTCCCCGCTTAACAGGGACACACTTAGAATAAAAGATACCATTATGGAAAAACCGATCTATCAGCACCAGAGACCTACATTGAAACTTCCCAAATGGGACAGGGAGACAAGACAACCATTTTCAATGTGAACCCATGCCGAAGAAGTATTTCGATCACGAGGACAGATTCTCTGTGTTACTGAGCCTTAAGTGTGGAGTTCCAAGATCTGTCAGTGAAATAGACGAATCTTAATCTATAGCAGATAGTGCTTAGAGAACACAGTATCTTTGACAAGTGAATGAACCTAGAAACACTGTTCCTTCTACATGACGTCTGGTGTTGGACAATACCTAAATAGAGAAGAGAATCACAACTCATCTTCAGATACTTGCTGCTATGCCGTGGAAGTTGAAGTTCCTATCCATCTCTTCGAGGACTCGTAACTGCATTTAAAACAACAATTAGCATCCATTAAAATCGACGGATATAGACTACGTCATGTGACAAACCAACCCCTACCCCAGTGCGGAGGAGAAGACCGGAACCTTATGTGAGTCAAAATCAATCGTGTGAATGCTTCACGGTTAATAATTTAAATAAATTAACCAATAAACAACTAAGTTAACACTTAACACAATTGGGATTGGCCCGCTAACTATTTCTTTTTTAAGCTTAGTCAGGGCCGAAGTATGGCAGAAATATGTTGGTAATCTAAATAAATCCTAGTCACACAGACTTAGTCTACAATCTTTTGCTCTTAACTTAACATACAGAGCGCATGTCTGGTGGTTTGCAGCTTTTATGAGTTTGTTTGTTAATTTTTTTTTTTTTTTTTTTGTACGCTGTACACTTGAATCTGTGACTGGCTGTATGTCGTTGCGGTTAGGCAGTAAAGCACTTAACATTTACATATTCGTTTCTATATCAAATAGGATATATGAATTAAATTTATTACGGATATTACTATAATTGGAGGTAAACATAAAACCATTGAACGCCGCCGCACCGTCGACGACCTTTAGTGATGAACTCACGGGAGGAAATTCCCACGCAGTGAAAATTAAAGAATGTACAGTCGTTGGGTGACTTGTGGAATACTTGTGGCGTACTTGCAAGAGAAACGGCCTTCAGAACTGTGTCAAGGAAATGGTATCTGATTATGGCAATTAGATCTATTGAAGTTGACGGCAGTGATCATGATTGTAAGACACGCCATGTGACAACAAACAAACGACCAGACAGCAGATACTGTACCATAATACAGCAAAAATAAAGAGAAAACAGTCAGAGATAGAATAAGTAGGAGGATAGAAACTCAGGACTTATCGCCTAAACCCGAGAGAGAAAATATATTGCTGAATCGAGACTGGACATGAGTACTTCCGTAAGTATCTATCAGCAGAAGAGTAGGCCAAATTGTATATATTACGAAATCGAGATGTTCTAGTACATCTTCTACAATGTATCGATGCCAGATGAAGGCCAGAAATTGTTTCACTTTTAACAATTTTGGAAGGACTAAGGACAGTGTAAGGAACAAGGTGGTTTCAAAAATCCCACACATTTCTCGCAAGTATCTACAGATATTTTTTGTACCTCTTCCATTGAAAAAACTAAGCAAAAACATCAACAAATAACATAGGAATCTGTAGACACATAATTAGTCATGACTGAGTATCAATCATGAATGAGGTACAGTCAAACACTCAAGGTGGAGAACAGCGATAAAAGTGTTGTTTCGCGAGCTATTTACACAGACGACTGCAGAGACAAGAAACTAAAACTGAATACTAAATAAAGCGAGAGATATGAGAGACTGCTATTCATTCATGACTGACTCACATCAATGAATGTGTAATAGTCATGAGCGATTAGATGACGTAACATTTGAATATCAATCATGAGTGTACATTGAATGCGAAGTACAGCGATGTTTTGCGGGAAAAATGATTTCTACAAGTAGAAACTAAATAATGTCCAAATACTAGAGACTACAACTCAATCATGACTGTCCCTATAGTCCCATTCATAACCTCAATGAATGCGACTATAGGGACGAGCGACTATCAGGTGGAGGACAAACTAGGATTGACTGGAACAGAAAAATGTACATCCAATCATGGGTAAATACTAACTAGTAACTACCGTGATGACCCTAGCTAAAAATGATTGACTGGTGAACAGTCATGACTGAAGAGAACGTTCTCTGATCAGTTGTCGTGACCAAAACTTAAGACAGACATAGGGAAACTCATCACATTACGTATCTAAACTAAGTTATCTGTTTTTTGTTGTCCCTCAGGCAATAAACTTCGAAGAATTAAATGACTGGCCAGCAGTCATAGTGGAATACAACCTTCTTTTCTATCAAAATGTACATAAAATCGTTGGATGAACAGAAAAACTGATGAGAAAGGTGGACAGTTTCCCAAACTCATACAAATTTATTCATATTTTTCGCAAAAATTTATTCATAAACATCCAAAATATTCCAACACTGGTGCCTTTTATTTGTCAAAATTGCTTCCATCGCTGGACTGACTGTGCAGAGAAGGAGAAAAAGGAGAAACAAAAACCTGCAAGGAATTCCATGAACCATGGGCCAAACAAATATCGCAAGCAATCGATTTCATGACGACGACGACGACGAAGACAACGATGTCGCTGACGAAACACACTGCCAACTGCTCCCAAATGGGAACAACATGCTCTATTGATTATGATTTGAAAGGTGGATCCCGTTAACGTGTCATCGAGAAGGTCTTTGCATTTAGAGACGCGATGATGCCTCCTCGTTACCAATAAAGGAATTCAGAGCCAACCAAAGAGCCAGCCAGTCAGCCAGCCAGCTAGCCGTCCCACTGAATGTGATGGAGACAACATGTCTCCACCATGTGATGCATTCACTTTATACACTACAAAGACGAAGTTAACGCTAGTCGCTGGCAATGCAATGATGATGATGATGATGGTGCCCCAGTAGTACTTGTGTTGGTGGTGGATCTTCTTTTTCCACTTCTTCTTCGTCTATTTCTTGTTCATCTTCATCTGCCAAGTTACGGATGCGCTGGCACACAACAATTTTGAATGCGATCACGAACTTGACCTTTCACATAACCCATAGAGAAGCTGCATCAGAGAAGGAAGAGGAGGAGAGCGAGCGCCAAGACAGGAGAGACGACGACTCTTTTTCTTGGATTCAGTTGGATTTTGTGTCGAATGAAGATGATGATAGTTTCGGTTGGTGTGCCCCCAGGCATGGTGCTCTATGATGGGATGGGTTTGGTTTTTTTGTTTTTTTGGTACGCTACCCACTTCCATTCTTCCCTAACCTCCGACACATTTAAATGATGACAATTCGTCCTCATCCTCATCGTCGTCGTCGTCGTCGAGTCAATCTATAGTGATCTTTTTCGGTGGTAGCTTTGCCCATATACTCGTATCATAGGCAAAGGTTAACCTGGCGGGCGGGCGGCAGCAGCAGAGCAGGATAGTTGGCTGTCGTCGGTGGTTTCGATTTTATTTATGAGCTGCAATGGGATCTCTCATAAATCATTCGGGAAATCATCCCGCCGAAAACTGTGAGAACCAAAAACCTAAGTGAATCTCGCCCCAGAAGAGTATGTGCGCGCGCCCAATGCCCGAAGGCATCACAATTAGTTGGCCAACCATCGCGTCTACCATGCCTGCGCGCAGGCCTTCTAAGGATAGAGCTGGTAATTTATTTTTCCAAAAACTAAAACGGACGACTTGTAGCACTGGCTGCATCGGGAACGAAACGCCTGACAACTAGATCCGATAATCGCTGTTGACAATCTCCTTCGCCGGGAAACGCCACAGGCTTTGCTTTGCTTTGCTTTGCTTTACAGCAGGAGCGGCGGCATCTCCATATCTATAACTCACTTTAAGAGCGGACATTAAACACGGACACGGGTAGAACATGATGTCCAAGCACTGCAATAAAATTTATTTTCAAATTAAATTCACTATAAGAGTGCACCTAGTTCCCAGTCTCTATCTTTGGTTCTTCTCTCCCACTTGACCACTTGCTACACCACCACCATCACCATGAACAGCAGCGCACAATCGCAGAGCTAGATCTTGGAGCGTTTGCTTGCAACTTTGGAGTTTGGATGTGCCACCATCAAAAGCGGCAGCCAGGCAAACGCGAAGAGTGAAGCGATGTTGTAGAAGCGCCTCATAGAACATCGCACGACGACTACAACGTTTGACTACAACTGCGACGAGTAAAAGGAGTCCGCAGGCGGCTTCCTTTGAACTGGATGCATGCGGCATGTGCGCTTGTCTCTCTTCTGTTTTTTTTTTTTTTTTTTTGTTTTTTGCAGCTACAACAACAAGCATTAACATCGTCGTATATCGCCTTTTAGTTGATCTGATTTACCATCACCTGATCGGAGGACGCTGCGCGCTGGCGACGGTGGTCTCACGTTATGCGAGAAATGAAATATCAACGCGTGTGCAGTGATACCTGTATTCTTGCTCCTCCGTTCTACAGATGCAGATACACACAAACACAACTATGTATTGGTTATCGTGAAGCGTTTGCTTGATTGATTTGCCGACGCGATCGTGCGAATGATCTTGCAGGAGGAAGTGATAAGTACTGCGCGTCGGTAATTACAGTTATGTATATGCCGTGATCCATTCTGAATGTAGGGCAAGCAAATAGCTCTTAACTGTTTCCATACAATACGGTGTTGTGGCCCAGCCCCAAACTAGCGTGCCAGCCAGTAAATATTCGCATATGCACCCGCGAGCGTCGATTGCAAGAAAAAACTAATTAATATGTCAAGAGGCGGTCATAAATTAAATGGTATCCTCCTCTAAGGTTGTGTGTGTATACCACCGTCCATGGCTTTCGTGCTGAATAATGGTCACGATAGTCGCTACCAATTTCTTTTTTTTTGGCCAACAGAGATTCGGTACCCAATGGTGCAGAATACTCAAATATTCAGTCGCATCATGAGGCAAAATGTCAACATGTTGCTGGTATTTTCACGCAACTTGAGGTCACCAGCAACAACAGTGGACAATGACACGCAGCTGCGGATGGTAAGTATCTATTTACAGAATTTTGCAAGCATCCCCACCATATGCAGTGAAAATGTCATGACTTCCTGAGCCTTTGTGTAGGCTTAACGTAAGTCTGATCGTAGGCCTAAGGCAGAGCCTGGAGATGCCTGCAAATGCAGTCTAGAAAGGAGTTTACTCCAAAGATTGTTGGTTGGGAAAAACGTGTTTTTATAGATTGTATCTACAAGGTTTAGTACAGGCTTTTCAAGGCTCAAAGAAGTCCTTACTACATGGTCGTTCTTAGGGGCTTCTGTTCCATAAAAACTTCAGCTGCAGAGCAGAGCCCTTGGGACACAGACCACTAGTGAAGTGACGAACTTGCAAGGCATGTCACAATCCTACCAAGTGGGAAGCCGGGCTTGAATCTAGCTGAAATTTGATAGAGATCCTCATGCTTTTGGACCATTTCCACCACCTGTCACACTAATAGACAAATTCGGTGGACGGTTAGCACTCCATCTTGACTCTGTATTTTGGTATGCGTTCCGAAAATAAGGTCAAGCTCCACCACTCTATTCCCAACAGTCCCTTCACAGGCAGAAAATGTTTTTTTTGAAGGAAAGCTAAACCATCGACATATTCTCAATTAATCAACGAAAGATCTTAAGACAGTAAAGTGCCACCCTATGTGTCGCTGTGTTCCTTACAATAAATTGCTGACACCGAACCTCCTGAGGATGCGCCCAACCTCCATCCCGATACCCTTTTTTTTCAGTGCATGCTATCCAAGTGTCAATTAATAAATTAACGAATGCACTACCCCACCGCTTTGTCAGTAGACACCTAAAACTCAGCAGCAGCAGTAGCAGTAGCAGTAGCAGGAAGCCCAAGTTGATTTGGGTTGGCGCGCTCTTACTCTCCCATATCGCAGCGTCACAAATGATTAATCCAACCGATTAAGCACCATGAGCACGGATATTAATCACAACCAGCTACATTGGCCTTTTGTTTCTCGTCGAAATGTGCATACTCATACGCATATGCCTCAGAACATTCTCAAGGCAGGAGAGCCTCAATAGCGAACTCTAGCAAAAGAGAAAGGCAAACCAGATCAACAGCATATTTCGCGCTCGTCGTTGGAAAACCCACCACCACATACCTACCGCGCTACCACCACCATACCATAGTGTAAGACAAGTGAAAGACACTCTGTGACACAAGAGTCGGCAGTAAGCCTGCCTGCCGCCAACCGCCATCGCCACCGCCGCCGCCGCGCTCGACAATCAAAAACAAGTCACGACTATATGACCAAACCCACATTTCGTTTTGAAGAAGATTTTGTTGCGCCACCACTGGCACCAACCACCAGCACCACCAGCACCACCATCACTACCATCACTACCATCACTACCAGCACCAGTGCAGCGCCCAAAATGTCAATTTAAATCGTCGCGCTCCTGATAATTACGCTGACAGTTTGCCTCTTCGTCGAATGTGCCAATGAACACAGAACAACACACAGTCTAGGATAGGCCCGATTCCATTTGAGTCAACGAGCTCTCGTATAAGCCACCGTTTGGGGTGACGCCTGAATCGTCAGCGATAGCGACATTTGGCGACAACAATTACGTGAAGATTCGCAGCAGGAGTTCAGAGAACAGAACAGAACAGAACTGCTGCACCAGTGAGATACACAGAGTAGAGCACACCAGGAACGGGAATTAATGCAGAAACGAGACGCCGCCGCTGCCGCTGCCAACAATTATAACCTTCTAGCGTCCACTTGGGAATCATCGCTGTCTCTGTCATCAGCCAGACAGCTGGACAGTGCGTTGTCGTCTTCCTAGTAATCTACGGTCTACATTTTCCCTCCTCATCGACAGTCCCATCCACCGATGGACATGTCCAATGTCTGCTGCGAGCCATGTACGACATGCGAAGAAATCATCTCGAATGTAAATTTATGGGACGCACGCATGCGCTTCACGCATAGTTCCTTGAAAATTGATTTTGCACGCGTAATGTGCGCTCGCGCGTACGCAATTTGAGGATAATTAAAGCGTTTTGTCTGCGCATGCAAATGGCGGCATGGCGGCACAACGGTCCCCCAGACAGGTCACTGCGTGGAGGTGGATGCAAGTTCCACGAACTGCCAGTAATTGCCCTCTATTGAGGCTCTGCTACACACAGTTACTGTCTCTGCCTCGCTCTCTCTCTCTTCAAATAAGGACTTGCGATCTTGTTAAAATCTTTCGAGATTACGCGAACAGTTCGCAGTACGTCCAAGTACACGTTAATTTGTAGGTTACCCCGGCTACATGATGTGGAACCCACAAATCACCACTCTAAACAGGGGACCGTAATTAAAATAGAGAGCGCCCCTCGCCCGCATATGGAAACCACGTTGTAACCTATGTTCTTGATATTAAAATATTCTCGTAGCGGCTTACATACATACAATGTATCTAGATACATACCAGTTCACCTTAGTAGTAGCGTGGTGGCGATTCAAAAAATGTGTGCATATGCGGACATAAAGCCAAGAGCTAGCCAGGCCAGTCTCTCTCTCTCCTACCTTGACTATCGCCGGCATGCCTGACCGAGTGCGCGGGTAGGTTATGAATCAAAGAAGCCCAAAACAGGGCATTAGACGAGAGAAGTATGGACACTGGCGTACTTGCGCGTCATTTAATTAGTGCACGGTACGTGATCAAATGGAGCGGATTCGTGGTCTTGTCCAACTTGAAAGTTATCACCGGTGTCGGGTGATATTATGTAAAAGTACGACGAAGGCCAAGTCAGAATTCACATCGAGAGCCTCTCTACGTCTTCATCGTGTGACCATGAAGCCACTAGGTGTACTATGCGCGCCTAAAGCATCCATCCATCCATCTATCCATCTTTGTATCCATTGAACACCGAACACTACTTATTATTGAATACACTAGACCAGAGCAGAGCAGAGCAGAGAGCCAGAGCCTTAATGATTAACTCTCTAATGATCCCATCGGGCCGACAAATGGACGATAATGGTAGTAAATCGTTTTCGTGGCCAATTAGCCCCATGGCCAGTCAGCCAAGTCAGCCAGTCGGGCAGTTTGCATGTTTAACTCCTCAAAACGCGGAATTTAATTAATTACCATGATCCAATTGGGGGCCAATTACAGAAGAGCGTTTATATTGGTTTTCTTCTTTCTGAATGAATGAATGAATGGATGGATGGATGGATGGAATGGCCCCAGAACCGCCCCTCCTTTTGTGGCCTTTTTTTTCGGCAGAAATATTAGTAGATGGGAACCGTATCGTACCGTAACCGTACGCAACTGTCGATGGCCAAAAGTACACACACAACACGATGGCGCAATTAATTACATGATGGTCATGGGAAACTCTTCACTGTAATTTGTGTCATCATTTTCGGTTAACCTACCGTTGTGGCAGGGGAATGGAATGTGACCTGAATTGTATAGAGTTTGTGAGGAATTTCCTAAATTCTAAGGAATTCTTGCAGTTTAGTGGCAGAAGAATGATGTTTATGCAAAGTGCAAGTGTTGTTCTAGGGATGATGGTCCAAAGTGACACCAAAAGGTATACAGAGCATACCATAGATACAAGGAGCTTCCAGAGATAACCACGTAGTCCAACAAGACTCCCTGAAGTAGAGGTCTAACCGACGAAATTAAAAATAAAAAACTGAATATGCTTTGGTAGGCTAAACAGACCAAGTCATCTGTAAACTATAGTTGGGCCTAATATGCCCTTTTTATGACAATTGTACTCCCGGATGTTTGTCAGATGTTTACGAGGGATTCAACCGAAACAAAAAGCACGAACCACTGAGGGACCTTGAATGTTGATAGAATTTAATAAAAGCCATAAGAGCTTGGTGTTCAAATGATTTAATGGCGAAGATGTTTGAGAGAAAGATTTAGGCCTGACCTAGGCTTGAGAAGAAGAAGGTTGACAAGAAGTTGAAAGACTGTCTTCATCTTCTCAGATAGCTAAGTCGGTCTAAAGATACTAAACTTCACTATGACGAAGCCAATGTCCTGAAGATACTCGAAAAGTTTTGAAAATTTTTTTAAGAAAAAGCCCACATGAGCAACGACCGGCTGGTCAAGTATTAAACTCCTAACAGATCATTCCGATTCCTGAACCTGGATCAAGTATCTAAGCACCTTTCCCTGTACAACCACACAAGAATTTTAAGCTTTTTGTGAGCCTAAGTGGAGACACTGTAAAAAGGCTGATTGATTGAACCTTTATTTGTAGACTATGGCTGTAGGGCAGACTATTGGTGGTGAACTTGTCCAGCAAGGGATTTATTTTTGGAATGCAATTCACATCATCGTTGTAAGTCCCAACCATCTACTGAACAACATTTTGTCAGATTAAAGTGCACAAAAACTCAATAGAGACTGCGACAGACAATTTTTACATCAAAATATCGCACCGATATCGACACCGATATGACATTGAGAAGCCAAAACCTAAATTTTGGAATGAATTCGATATCAGACGCGATTCGATGACCAGACCCCCAAATGTATAACACGATATGAAGTTAGAATGACACGAAGCTATATTAGCAGAGACATGAACCTCTAGTATCTAAACAAATAAACAGACAGGAATATTGGTACCGTCTAATAATTTCCAGATATTCCCTCTGCAAAAAAAGACAAAACAAGGCCAAGAATGTATGAAGAACATTCTCATCTAAATAGAGAAGTCAAAGTTTTACGTCAAAATATCGCACCGATATCGACACCGATATGACAAAAAGAAACAGAAACCTAAATTTTGGAATGGATTCGACATCCGATTCGATTCGATGACCAGACCGCCAAATTTATAACACGACATGGAGTTAGAATGACAAGGTAGCTGAGATACAAAACTCCAGCAGCAGAGACACCAACCTCTAGCACCTAAACAATCAAAACCAACCGACCTTTTGGAACCCCCTTACCGTCTCAAGACCTTCCTTCTGCAAAAAAAAACGACAAAAACAAGGCCAAAACTATACGTATAGCTACAAAGAATATCTCAAAAGTGAAATGTGGAACAACTAACTTTACGGATCTTGTTTATCCGATACAACTGCCCAGAGATATGTAAATTCAAACTTTTATGGAATCCGCTTCTGTGATATTTAATAAAAAATAAAAAAAACATTAATTGATGGTTCCTACATCTACAACTAACTAACTACTATACATCTTGTCATGCAAGTAAATTAAATCAGAGTAAGAAAAATAAAGACTTACCTCTTGGTGATCGCAGGCTAAGATCCACTGGTTCCACTTGCACTGGAGGGCCCTCTGCCTGCAAATATAGACAGAAATAACAGAGAATTAATTATTAAGTCTCTCGTGAAAACCCGGAAAGACGACTACTATACAGAACTGTACTATCGTATCTAATACTCGATCAATATCGATCGATCGATCGATATTTTTCTCAATGGAGTGTAAAAAAATAAAAAATGAAAAAAAATAAATAAATAAGCCGTCGATCGAATTGCAAATAAATTCAATAAATTTCCCGAACAGCTAACAACTCAAACACTTCCCTACAGGTGATCGAGGTGTCTAAATAAATTGCATAAGGGTCGACCTAAGGCAAAAAGCCTGGCGGCAACGGCCCTGAAACGGTGCTCCACAAGCCACAAGCGCAATCGATTGCGGACCGCTCCAAAGTGAGTTATTAACCAGTTCTCGCGCAGATATTAATAGTTATTAATTACTCTTGAAGTTTGCAACGTCGTTGTCGGCGTCGTCGTCGTCGTTGTTGTTCGCCAACAAATCCAATGCAAAGTGATGCAAATTAAATGCAACGGTTGCAGCATATTGCTCCGATCGGTGCGCGGCGATCTGGGTATCTGGAAACTACCCCATAGCGCGCACATTGTGGGCGATACTGGAAATTAAGAGCTATATAGATTTGCTACGGATTTTGATAAATGACAGCGGGGTCCTCCAAGGAGGCTGCCTATCGATCTGTACTCCAATTTAGCCAGTGGTCACATTAATCAAGAATCAGTTACTGTGGCAGTAGCCGCTAGACGGCTCTCTCGACGTGATATCGCGGTACGACCCGCGTCGGTCGGTATGGTGTAAGCCTGCCCATTTGAATATTGTACGGCTTCTGCTTGTGAGATATTGCCTGCTTGCCACTGTGGATGCGAGGGTGTGTTCGTAATGTCCGACACCTGCGGTGGTTGCAAAACATGAACGCAAACACCCCCGCGCGCCCATTGTCCGCCGCCGTTAAGACAATTAAAATGTGCGCCCAACGACGAACAAAAGTCTAAGAACTTAATTGCGAATTATTCCAACCGGAAGCTTTCCTTCGGTAAGCTGACACTTAACTGGTTTACAAGTGCTTGCATGTCTGCAGGTGACAGTATGGTGTCGGTAGAATCGGTGGTGGTGTCGGTACCAATACAATGTATCATGCAAATGAGCTGTGCTCAACATACACACGTGTTCGGCCGCCGCCGCCGCAGCCTACCACACTGGACAGACGACGGACAGTGCTCGAATGCGATTACACGTCGAGCTGTTTGCATTAGAACACCCCGCCATACATTGTTTGCTGAAAAGTACATGCACAGGTAGTCAATTAGTTTGCACTTAGCGCACTCCGCCCCGTCCAATGCGATTACAAGCAAGAGTTCAGTTCCGCATTTAGGGGATGAATCAACCTCTGGTCTGGCAATCCAACCACAAAAGACAAAAGAAAACAATTTCTAATTTGCACCCGAAAAGCCTTCACAAAGGATTAAGATGTCTGCACACACCGAACCAGAGACACACACATAATCCATTCGGTTCTGCTAATCCAACAGACAACCTCATATCTCTCCAAAACATCTGACTGCACCATATGTAACCGCAGCCACAGTCACAGTCACTGTGACAGTCACAGCCACAGCCACAGCAGCAGCGCGGTGTATTTAGCCGGCCACGGCACGAGCTTACTAAATTGGGTTGGTGTCGATCGATGTCAACCTAATTTCTGGCCACCCTAATCAGACTGGAACAACGACAAAGACAACGACGCGAACGCGCGATCTATTCATGTGAAAACAAGCAACTTAAGTCACTCGAAATCATTGTCAACACGAATTATTACCACGGTTCTGTTCGGTTCGGTTCAGTTCGGTTTGACAATCCATTGTGAGGGGAGACACACCCACGACCTTGATGGCCAGAACATAACATTAGCGCGCGCGCGGTGGCTATTGTTTGTACGCGACTAAGCGACTAAGCGCCTAAGCTCTGCGCTTGCCGCTCACCGCTTGTCGCTGTGTGTGCACGTGAGCTGCCGGCTATAGATTGGAGTATGTAGTATAGTCTGGTGGCTGACAGTGATTTTTAGAATTTTTATATTTTCTTACCACAATCGGTGGGTGAGAGTGATTTAGAAACGCTGAGTGAAGGATTTCAGTTGAATCTTGTTGAAATAGGTAGCCGCGTGTAGGTGTAGGTACAAGTATTTGGAGATGAGTTCTTCAACTGTCCTCTACTGCTACATCTACTTGATTGAGTTTCATTCATAGTCTAGCAGGTGTTAAAATCTTGGATCTCAAGCAAGAGTATTGCGCGTGCCTCTTGAGAACCATAAATGCCAGTGGCCCGGGCTACTAGTATCTTTAGTAGATTAGGCATCCGACACTAGTCAACAGGCACCAACCGCAAATATCTACAACAAATGGAAGTAGAACTTTCAGTCCCAAGAAACAAACATTAAAGAACGAAGACTGATGACCAGTAGTGACGGAATGCATCATCAAGGGCATCACCAAGTGTCTACTAGAAGAAGGCAAATAGTGATGCCGGGACACACCTAAAATGACAACGAGCATCGACCACAACATGGGATGTATCATGAAGACCTTCGACTTCGTCAAGACTAATGAACAGTAGTGACGGAGTGCATCACCAAGGGCATCACCACGTGTCTACAAGAAAAAGGCGAATAGTGATGCCGGGACACACCGAAAATGACAACGAGCATCGACCACAACATGGGATGGATCATGAAGAACTCCGACTTTGTCAAGGCTAATGAGAAGTAGTGACAGCATGCATCACCAAGGGCATCACCAAGTGTCTACTAGAAGACGGCGAATAGAAACAAGAAAAAGGCAAATAGTGACACCGGGACCCACCTAAATTGAATGCAATCTTTGCTATCATTATGTCGAAGATTCTGGTTTTGTTCAAGGATCTTGATTAAGTCCTGACCCTTGAAATCGATGCTTGAATTATGAGACATATTGCTTGAAACTCCTTGAATGATGCTATGTGCTATGACAATGAGAATAAGTGTGGTCACCCAAATTGTAGCTCGGCTTCGCACTAATTCTAGCTTCAGATAAATTTTTGTGGGCCTCCATATCACATCATTGGCTGTATGGATGAAATACGTGGCAAAATCCAAGCAAAGCCTCGATGAAACATACTCAAAACTCACGGCTTTCGAAGATCATAAAGCTTCCTAGAATACGGATCACGAAAGTGGCAATAGATACACAAATAAGCACAGCCTCTCATCTGCTCGAAGTAAAAGTAGTATGACTATGGTCATCCACTAACCAAAAGTCATTGCATTTTGATTCAATTAAACTAGGGTACACTGGATATTTGGGATTTCGCTTTGGAGATTAGGAAGCTGAAAGTAAACGATTACAAATGCGAGATTACCGCCAAGAAGGCAACTTTACTGCCAAGAAGGCGATGAATTGCGAAGTATCTACAAAAAAGTTGAACTTCTACAAAGTATCTGTTCAAAGCAATTTTACTTCCAAACAGATCCAAGGACATGTGGTGACAACTTTAAGGGAATCTATCCCATCAGTGCTTAGTAGTGGTAGTCAAACATGGACGAGAGCATTTTGAAAACGATCCACGTTGCGGAAGACCATCAAGGGAAACATCAACAAAATTTATTTGAGCGACCGCTGATGGAAGATAGCAGGTACAGATCCACAACATCATTCAAAACAAACATCGTTTCGCTAAGCTTTGTGCAAGATGAGTTCTGAAACTTATACTACGGCTCTGGTTTCTGAATCCAGGCTTAAGACTTTTCTCCTAGGTGGTTTAGGAGATCTCACGAGAAGACCCTCGAGGATCATCTGGTTTCTTAATCCAGGCTTAAAACTTTTTTCCTAAGTGGTTTGGAAGGTCTCACGTCTCTGGTTTCTTAATGAAGACGCAAAACTTTTTTCCTAGGGCGGGTTTGGAAGGTCTCTGGTTTCTTAACCCAAGCTTAAAACTCGTCCTCCTAGGTGGTTTGGAAGGTCTCACGAGGAGTACTATACATCAAACCCCCGATGAACTTATTAACTTTCTTTAAATTGAGACCAACGTATGATACGTTTTTTTTGTGGCAACTAGCCAACGATTACATACGTGCCACCAGCGAAGGCGCCACTTTGATTGTTAGTGGCATTCGTTTAATTATGTACAAAAATAAACATTGACCCAATAACAGTGGTTTTCCCATTCACTTTGTTCACTTCAAAGCCTCAAAGAGTGTCCAAAAAAACAAAAAGTGTAAATGTCAACAAAAATAGAAGAAAAAACCCAAGAAAGTCCCCTTATAGCTCGAAGGTGTTACGGGGTTATGGCGACTTTTTTTGTTTTTCTCAATCGAATCGAACTGGCCATAGGTCTGGCCAGCCAGCCAGTCAGGCGGAATATAACATGTGGTAAAACAAACTTCTCAATTAGATCCAATTCCGTAATTTTTGAGTAATGCAGCGCCGCCGTGCGTGTCCTTGTGCTAAGTGGCACCCTCTGTAGAACAGTTCCCGCAACAAGTCAGCGCCTGCGCGATGGTGGTCCGTAGTGTTTTTAGTCTTCGTCTAGGCAGTTGGTCTGTTTCGGGCCACTTAAGCACCCAGTGAAGCAATTAAGTCAAAAACCATTCAGTCTATCATTTGCTGTTAAAAGTCAATAAATAAAACCCGCAATAAATTTTCCATTTAGCATTAAATGCGATTACAGGTTACTATGTACGGCAGAGACCACAATGTGTGTGCGCCTCTGGATGGAGGAGCTCTTTGGCTGCTGTTGCTGCTGGTGGTGGTGGTACTGGTGGTGCTGGGTGCTAGGTGCTGCTGTTGTTGCATGTCATATGGTAATTTCTTCACCTGCTAGTTGTCACGATCCACATAAATGTGTGGTAATAAGTGCGACTGAGTCTATCACGGGACTTCTATCGGAGTGTGCCCCCGTCTGTCTTGGGACCAGGGACCCAAGGAGTCAGAGTCACAACCGAAGTCAAAGAGAAAAAGAGAGCCTGCTCTCGGCATACAAAGGGTACCTACATACTATATTGAATGCAAGTAGATAATGTGGAAATCTGGTCACCACCGGTGCAGTGTAATTGACAGCAAATGACAACGGTGACTGGTAAATCACTTGACAATGCCCGAGGAGCGAGACTGGGAGAGAGACTGGAGGTGCTGAGAAAGCCCACATAAAACCTTTTGGCTGGCTTTGTGCCACCGTTTTATTGAGTGAAACCTACGAAGGTATTTAATAGAAATTTATATCGCCTGCGAATGCTCCTGCGGAAGTGTCGCCTCGGAGCGATTACTAACTGCAGGCCGCGGTCGAGGAATTTATTGTCCAAAGACACGAGAGGAATTCACTGCGCTACTACGAATATTTGCACGCGAAACTGCTTTTGGGGGAAAAATGTGAGAAAATTACGCGAACGTGCGGCGGCGGCAACCGCCTGCCTGCCTGCCTGCCTGCCACATACGATACCCATTTGATTCGTAATGACACCATCAACATAGTCGTCAACACCGTTGTTGACGATGCCGTCGTCGACGTCGTCGTTGTGTTGTCGATGCAACGACGATATACCGAGAAGGTGTGGTAATTTTCCACTTTATTAGATTCTAAATTAAATTGATTGTGTTGCCAGATCAACTTATATTCATTGGAATGCAATTAAGGCTTTAAGGCTGTTTTGTGCCGCCGCCACGCGCACTCTTCGGAGTCGGATTTCTTGTGATTTTTTTTGTCTAGACAGAGTGGAGTAATGATGTTTCGTGGTTGGGTGACAGCCGAGCCGCAGATTGAGTGCGAAACGAATGCGATCGGATTGTTTGGAATCCTTTTGATTTCGATGTCGATCACTAGTCGACTCTATCGACTCTATCGACTATCGGACTCATAAACTTTGATTGGTTGACTTGCGCGAGCAGTAATTAATCTTGCAACGTTGCGAAATCTATCAAAATCGAGTGACCTATGAGCTGGGATTGGACTCTGCAAAAGGTTCCACACGAACCTGCAATGATACACAGCAGGCGTCTTGCCTGGTGTGGCATGCACCACAAATTACAGTTTAGAGTGAGAAACATGTTGTCAGTGTGATACAACACCAATGCGACTACGTGTGGGTAAGCCCGTAATGCCAGTCGTTCACACGCATTTACTAAATTTGGCAAATGGTGATTACAAGTCTTAACAGATACGACATTTTTCAATTCGATAAGATATGCAAATCCGACGGGTAATTACGGCGAGATAGACTGGTATCAAGCCCGAGGCTTGTAACGTTATTAACATTTTCGATTTGAGTGTGGGATGGAGATGTAGGAGGTAAGTAGATGCGTGTGGTCTGGCGCTAAAGCAATGGTAAACGGCGCTGCGCTAATACCTGATCAAAGTGTGCACAATGCACTCTTACTAGATTTCAAACGGTTGCTGTAGATGGTTATTTGGTTCATGCTTAGGATAAGTGAGAAAATTTTCAATATCCTAAGTATTTCAGGGAAAAGATACGACAATCCATCAGTGAGGTATGAGTCTCAGAATAGACTCTATACGGACCTTTTGCGCACCTCACCTCCTTACAGAGACGGTGAACGTCCCACTGGGGGGCCCTTAAAGGTAGAATCTTTGCGTACCATCTATTCAAAGCTGATAGTAGATGGAAGGAAGTACGGAACTATCTCATATCCAAGCAGAAGTTTCCAAAGTACTATTTCATTCAACAATTAGTACTGGCCACTGGACCATCGTGGTTCAGACGGCAACTTGTGGATGTTAGGGATCGAAGTCCAATTGTAATAGCTGGCAACTTCAATGCATGGGCCACAGATTGGGGATGCCCAAGAACAAACAGAAGGGGAAGATGCCTGTAAGAGACCTTTGCAGCCTTCGATGTAGTGCTACTAAATCAGGGTAACGAACACAGTTTCAACAAAAACTGTGTAGGTTCGATCATCGACCTCACATTTGTAAGTAGCGCTTTAGCCCAGTGGACAACGTGAAAAATTTGCAAAAAAAACCTTCCTACCTACCCACCTACCTAAAAAAAAAAAAACTTTCAACCTACCCTCAAACCTACCCACCTATCTACCCACCTACCTACGATGAAAAGGAGTGCATACTTTCAGGCCTCACCGATCTTCGATTGTCGATTTTTTACTTCCGGATGAAAGGATAAGATGACGACAACTACTGAACAAGATCAGTTGACCTAGCATTTGTGTCACAGAGTAAGTGGAGACACTAGGAAAAGAAGGACAAAAGTCATAGTGTAGGGAAGATTCTTTCTTAATCAAGTGATCCTCGAAGTCGTTCAGCAAATATTTTAGCAAACGTTACACCAATGATGACTTCAGATGACAGCGAAATTGACCTCTGGATCTTATATAACATAACTGCTCAGAGAAAAGGTTAAAGGCTGGACAAGTCAATCATTTACTTTAATTAATCCACACCTCGTGCTGCTCCAACCGACAATACTACATATAATTCCTATAACCTCCTTTCACATAAAATAAAATCCCATGTTTACATCCATCTCTCTTTACTTAAGTACAAAGTTTCAAGTTGATCCGGGCTTGATCTCCAAAACAACTGTCAAGCAAACCATTTATCACGCACACTCTGAATGAAAGCCGATTAATGAAAGCCGCCTTTCATTTGCACGCCGGCCGCCGCCGCTGATCGAATTAATTAACCGATCCTCGCCCATCACAATCGAACCGATTTATTAGGTCCGATTACCGCACCGATAAAGCTGCGCACATGTTAAAAGCCCAATAAACTACAAAACCAACCGAAAGATCAGTGATCTCAGAACGGGGAAATGCACATTTGTCAGTACGGTCCCGGGGTTTGTGGTACCAAATTGGTGACGGGCCCACTTTATCAGTCGCGCAGAACTTTTGAGAAAGGCCAATCGACCCTCAAAAGTGCATAACTATGTTTGTCTGTCTGTTCCAAGGGAAAGTACATGCGTAAGCTGACGAACGACTCATTACGGTGTTTGCCCGCGCGTCGCCGCACGCTAATGACTTAATTATGTTCCCCCCCCCCCCCCCCCCCCTCGGGACAGGAAAAGACGGCGGATCGAGGAAGTACTGCGGCTTAGACCCGTGAGCCCGTAATTTAATCATAATGTTTACAGTGCGTGAATTTTGCGCCTACTACCGCGCGCGTTGCACAGGTGAGCACCACTCGCACACTCATTACCCATTACATCATCGCGGGCAACGCGCGGGTCAATTTGAGGTAATCGATCTGACCGAACAAAGCTGCTGCCAGTTACATGTAAACAAACCCATTTAGAGCGAGTGCCGTCAGTGGAGTGACCGTCATCAATATAGTCGTCAGAAGGGGGAAGTGGAAGCTACACCTCAGTTGGGCGTTTTCCCCTTTTTCCCGTACACTC
Source organism: Xylota sylvarum (assembly GCA_905220385.1). Lineage (NCBI taxonomy): Eukaryota > Metazoa > Arthropoda > Insecta > Diptera > Syrphidae > Xylota > Xylota sylvarum. Next base: position 1,163,511 of record LR999960.1, on the reverse strand, counting down.
GTGCCCATTCCCAGTACTACGCTGCGTCAGCAGCTCGTGCTCTTCGCTTTAATTGACGTTTTGTGTGAGCTGATGTAAGAGTGAATAATCATTGTCATCGTCGTCGTCGTCGTCGTCGTCACTGTCATCGTAATTATATAGCTTAGATGTACTCGCAGTTAGAGTGGGGCGCAAGTTGTGCGGAAAAGGTCGGAAGATCGAAGGGTGTAGCCTTGTTACGTTTAACGATCATATCGCAACTTCACCGCCACCGCCACACGGCCGACCGACGGTGTGAGATTTCGTCGTTCTATGAAGTAGTTTTTTTTTTTTTTTTTGTCTTTCAACTATTTTAGCATAGTAATTAACTAATTAAGGTGCAGGGAGGTTCTCGGAGGTTACGATTTGGTTTAAATGGGCTGCAAGGTTGAATAATGGGTGGTCTCTGAGTGAAGCAGTGTAATGGGTGCCATAAAACAAAAGGCACAACATTAATTGACATTTGAGACACTCACCGGTAAATAAAGGGTTTTGGATTGTATTGTGTGTGTGTATCTCAACGAGGTCAATGTTGTTTTATGACCTGTTGCTGCTGCTGCTGCTGATGCAAGTCCTTTGCTTTTTAAAACGGGTGCAGCTTAAATGGGTCAAAAGTGTACCTAAGCTACTCGTAGCAGCTGGAGTTTTGAATTTATGCAAAGGTATGCGGAGAATGGAATTTGAGAACTCAATGCCGAGGCTTACTATGTTTGACTCTACATCTGGGATGAAGTATCTGTATCTATGTGCATCTACACACCGATAGGCAAACTTGTTGTAATGAATAGAAGCACTCTGTTCTGAGCTGTAGAACATGGGATATAAGCAGCTAATCTTTGGAGGCCACTGCAGCAGGACTCGTGATTAGAAAGACCTTGGATTCAGAGTTATAGAAAGAGCAGTCTTGCGGTCTTAGTTTGAGTCCCAATAATGGATAAAAATGAGGAAAATTCAAAGTACTGCGCTCTGGCTAAACAGACGGAAGATGCTTGAAAAGGATGAGCAGACGAGCTGAACACGACCGTTTATACGGTGATGGAAGGAGTATCTATTAAGAGATTTAAGCCATATTTTTAGAAGTCATTATGATCTATGTAAAGCCCTTGCCATCACGATGAATATGAGACTAGTCGACGAAAAGTGCTCAAAGGGAAAGAGGTGATAGGACTTGATGAAGCCCACAACTTCGACAGAAATTCTACACCCAGTGGCAGTTAATTCGTGGTTTAGATACTGGAACCTTTCCCGACGAGTGGAGGGAGAAAATGAGTGTGAAGCTTGCCAAAAAAAAGGGATGGAACTGGAGGAGGATTTTAGTGCTTCCTGCTATTCCTAAGATCATGGCCAAAATTTAGATAATACTTCTGACAGACCCACCAGCAGAGAGGTCTATTTGCTATACTTTTGCTTGGAGTGTAGAAGCTGAGTATCCAATGTCAAGCTTTGACTATTACACTCACAGTGAGTTTCCGCAGTTAGGGTCTTTAGTCTCCCAAAGACTAGATATCCATTTACTAGAGTACAGTGGGCTCTTATGCGAGTCTGCTGGGCTACCGGATGCTTTAAATCTTTAGGGAAGAACAAAGAGTGAAACCCAGCTAAACCTTAGAAAAAATATTTGCAACGCAACTCAAATGCCTCTGAGAAGCCAAGTCATACTGCGTTCCTTACTCAAGATTATACAAGCATCAGATACTTCTCAGTTACGAGCTTGGATGGCTACCCATCTTAAGGTAGCTACTTCACATTCTAATGAGTTATCCGGAGCAACAAATGCCCATCACTACTCCCAACATTAAGAACATAACTCCGATCGAAGCACTCAAGAAAAATACAAGCAGTGGGACTTGATGGCATTCCTGCAGAACTTCTCCAAGCAACTCCAGAAGATCAATCAAACGAAATCTTTTCCGAAGAATGGAAGGCAATGATCATCAAACTTCTGCAGTAACGAAACCTAACAAAATGTGGAAACTGAATTTCATTTAAGGGTGCTAAGTGCCCTATTCTGAAGTACAAAGTGGGGTCCCACAAGGCTGTATGCTCTCACCACTGTTATTCTTGGTGGAATTTAGTTATGTTCTACTTGAAGCCCTGGCGGTAAACAACAGGGGTATGCAATGGACACTGCAATCTTGGAAATATTGGACTTGCGTCAAATGATACAAAGTTTGGAAAGCGAAACAGTCAAGTCAACAAGCTTTATACGAGATCGTGCCAGGAACCTACTGCCATCACAGTGCGACGAAGAAATAAGGCAATTGATTGGTCATGCCATGGATGAATGGACTCCTTTTACCCAATCCGCCTAAAAAGTGGATCACTCTAGCCAAACTATTTAGCTTTCTGTTCCAATCGATGGCATTACTCCCTTCCGATCGAGGGTGGATCACTACAAAAAAAAGACAATCAGATACAAAGTAGTATCTTTCCACTCAAACTAACCATCAATCTCAAGAATACCATATCGAACGATCCGGTTCTTATGGAATCCGAGTTCGAAGAAGTAAAAAAAAAAAAATTCACATACCGTCCAAGGACCTCAATGCCCGATTTAACACGCTGTTGGACAACTTTCTAATTAATATTCAGGCGGCAGCAGCATGCAGTTGCAATCTAAGCCAGCTCGGCGTTATTCTTTTCCAGATAAACGCAGAACCAACTGCCATAAGCACCCATCATCCCGTGTACTTTATACTTTATCACAAGGAAACGTAAAACTTCGCGAGCAGCCACCGGCTGCCGCCACTAGCTAAGCCCCGTCCGACCGTGCGTCGACATGTCACGTTAAATGGTACCGTAGTGGGCAACAAGTGCGCGACTGGCACTCTGTTCTACACCATTAAAGACAATAACTAGAGAGCCCCGCGTGTATTTTCCGTGTATACGTTAGCACGGTGGCGGCGGCGGCGCCTTATGGTCGTTCACCTCCTCTCTCTCTCTTTCTCACTCTCTTTCTGATCATTGATCGTTGATCGTCGCGTTCAGAGAGTGCGACCGTCTCCAGCTCCACCTGACGTTGTTGGTGTTGCTCATAAATTTATTATTAATACCGATTATTAATTTCGCATTGAGGCCTAATAGCTGGCCAACGTTAAATGCTGCAAGACTCTCCGGTAGCTATCGCAGTCGTCGTCGTCGTAGTCGTAGTCGTCGTCGTCGTCATAGTAGTCGTTGTTTTGTTATTGTGGAGTGGAAGCCCCCCATGGCAAATGGGGGTATATGGCACACGCAGTAGTCTTAAGTCTGGCTGTAGCCCATTTTAAAGGCCACATTATCGATTCGGATAAATCTTCGCGGTAGTGTGCCCGGCCCCTTCCTTCGGCCGCCCTGAGTACGCAACACCATCTGGCTGGGGCAAGCAGCAAGCAGCCAAGCAATCTCTCTCTCTACGGCGCGGCGGCTACCGCAATTTATTCAAGAAAAATGATCGCTTATTATTCATTTATTCAGCTTTTATAAAATCGATTTGTTACTTTTTAAATGGCGCGGAGTATTACCCGGGGAAGAGATCAAAACGCGCTTAAGATACTACAGATACTACAGATACTACAGATAGACATATAGACAGATACAGATACTGTGTATCTGTTGTTGGAGATTATGAAGAGATGTATGGTGAGCGGTGCAGGCGGCGGCGGCAAATCTATTTCCTTTTCCTCGTTTCGCTACTGATCTTCCGATCGATGCTGATCGATCGATCGATCGACCGATCAATGGCGATGTGTGTGCGGTGTTCGCCCCATCTAATCCGAGACGCACTGCACAGTGCTACCGGTCATGGATACTTGGATGCTTGAATGGTGGGAAGGTGGGATGGTGGGCCCAAGTCACACAAATTGATCTCTAAGTGATTGGAAATTAGTCCGAGGGGTTGGACGCCGACGAGAGAAAAACAGCCGAGAGCCTGTGGAATCCATTACTATGTACGACAACAAGCGAGCATTTATAAATCACTCACTACGCGATCTGCGAGTGATTGGCGAGATATCACGACTATTTGTCCGGCATTTATTATTAAAAACCCGCTTGAGGTCTACACCACCACGGTGATCGTTGTGCGTCGTCGGGTGCAATCACAGCCCGATCCTCCTTCTCGCACTAATTTCGTATGCGACGTGGTCATTGGTGACAACTTATCGGAGATTAATTTGCACTAGGCCTGCTCTACCCATTGGGTGGATGGGTATAGTTATGGTGATGGTGATGGGTGAGAGATGCCCCATGCCTGGGTGATGATGATAATTGAGTTGGTGTCTCCGTGCGGAATCTGGTTTCTTGTACTCCTGCCAGCTGCCGCTGTGTCGTCGCTGGATGATGATTAAATCAACACACCGGCGGCGGCGGCCGCGCAGCACTGCTGAGTGTAATGCGCACAATAAAAGACCGATTTCTTTTAAATTAGATTAATTGATTGGACCGTGACAGGTGGATTCGCGCATGTAAAGTGACTGTGCAGTGTACGGAGTAAGTTGTTTGACGCAGTGTTACTGCTAATCGAGCTGAGAAAAGCAAACAAAAAGAGGAGACAGGATCACGGAAACTCGATTCAGGTTAAGAAACCGCTCGCTGCGGGACAGGTAAGGTAATTTTCGCGCAATTGGTATGTGTGTGACATATGGTCTCCTGTGTGTGAACCCTCACAGGAGGAAACCAACCGCTGAACATGCCTAGATCGTTACCTACTAGCCAAACCGTGCTATTTTACACATAGACCACGTAGAGATGGCGTCGTTGTCGTGTAGGTGGAGAGGGGGCCAGCACCGACCATACAGCACGTTGTTGTACTCCCCCAAAAAAAAAACCAGAAAAAAACGACAGACAAACGGATATTTTAGCCGAAATCGTGATCGCTCAGTCTTTTCAAGGTGAGACGGAGAGATGATAGCCGTGTGTCTACAGCGTGTATTTACCGGTGTTATTTTGCACTGCGCCGCCGCGCCACGCCACCACACAAAACATTGTAGGCACAACACTGAGATACAACGGCGCGCATTCACTTGGACAGAGATTAACGTGAATGTTTCGATGTTCGGTCGTTTTGTCATGCTGGCGTTTTTCACAATTGTAAATTTGTTTTGTGATATTTTCACCTGGGACGCCCTACTGCGGTTGACGTTGCTTTGCTATCGCGGTTCGGTTCGGTTCGGTCTCGAGAAATTTTGTTCCTCGAAAACAAAAAGACGACAACGACGATGACGACGACGACAAGAGGGGTTGGAAAATATTGGTGGCACGGCACGGCATGGAGGATGTGAGTGGTGCGCGCTTGGGCGGATGCTGCTAGTTGGGATGCACGGTTGGACTTCCTTTCTCACTCGCATCGCGCAATCATGCGGTGGTTCGTCGTCGTTGTGATTAATTTTTCGTGAAAGACTCTTGCACTCTTGACGGGAATTGTACTTTGTTTGATGTTTGGGTGTTTACCTATGTATTTGTGTGGATACTGGATAGTATAGATACTCTCAGGCGCAAGTAGGTCTTTAAAAAGATAGCAAATTGTTTAACTTGCCCTGAGATGGGCACTTGAGACGTGTTTGTTTGTGACATTTATGCTTGAAAGATTGTGTTTTGAATGAACTTTGAATAATGAGACAATCTTGGAGCGCATCATTTATTGGTTTAGTAAATAGGTTTCCGGGTTTCATTTAGTCAAGAGGGAGGTCATTTGAATAGAGGAGCGGTCTAGCTAATCAGTGGTATAGTAGCAAAGCCATTGTCAACGATCTCAGTACATATTTCAAAAGAATAAGTCAACAATGGAAGCTGTAACATATGGTCTGACAGTATCAACAAATTTCTTGATTTCATTTGACCGAGCAAGGTGATGACCGAGCAAAGTGATGACCGAGCAAAGTGATGAAAAGCCATATCTGAGATCATCTTCCCTGGAACGTTCAAGGCAATATTACCCAGACAGTCTTTACCACGATCAGGACTGAGTATTCCTCATGAAAATATGTACTAGATCTTAGCATTTACATATGTGGACCCAGCAGAGGTTCAAACAGAGTACATAGCACATTATAGGAGGCATTCACGAAGCTAGATCCCTTGCTGTGGAACATAATATAGAACAACGCATCTAAGCCAAGAATTTCAATGTCCACTAAAATAGTAGGCTTTGCTTATGACACAGCAAATGTAGCGGTGACCAAATACTCACTAAAGATGCAGCACGATTGTAGCAGGTTGGAACAGAGCAGAAGGATTGGAAAAGACCATAAGGAAGACTCCTATCTAGTCGAATGAAATCGAAGATACGATTCTATGACCCCAACATCGAAATGTGGATGCCGACACATCATGAGTGTCTTTAGATTAGAACGCGACAACAATCCCCATTGCCCAAGATTGGTCATCAACTGGGTAAGATATCGCGTGAAACCCTAAAATATATGGAACCCAAGTGAAGTCCTAGGAACATTGGAACCCATTCAGCGAAACTGTGATCTTAAGAAGATACAGCTTGCAAACAGAGAAATAAAAGGCAATGCAGCACGAGAATGCAAGTGCGAAGCAAGCTCTGTTGGAATCCTAGAAAACAGTGGCACGAGAATCAGAATTTAAAAGAGGAGATGGGAGGAGTTTCAGTTTTAAAAGACTCGTAGTTTTCAGTTGAAATAGTTGGTTGCTTGGGATAGCTAAGCGGCCTCCCAATCCAATCCTCTCTTGAGGGGAAGATTGTCTCAACGATTAGACTGAAGTTGTGGGATGGAGAGTTATACAATCTGTCTCGGTACCAAAGTGTGACTATCTCGCAATAGTGCTGCGTCGCCATCTTTCCAAAGGTTGGATTGTTTCAAGTGAAGGGCACTTTTTGCAGCTGTATCTTTTAGGTATATATCTAATGGGAACAGTGCTAGTATGGTTACAAAGACTGCAGTTGGCGTGGTTCTTATGGCGCTGGTAGTCCCCATACTTTGTATCCTGGTCAGGGCTTTGAGGAACGTCGTCTTATCTACTGGGGGCCAGCAGACTAGGCACCCATAGGATAGAATGGGTCTGACGATGGTTGTGTACATACAGTTGATAATGGCGGGCTTGGGACCTCATTTTTCACCGAAGATTTTGCTTCATGAATAGAAAGCTATGAACGTAAGACGACAGCTATCAGGGAGTCTCCGGTTTCACGAAAGATTCACGAAGTGCGTCAGTTCCTGGGACTTTTCAGAAAATTTGTCAAGGGCTACTCGCTAGTGGCAGTGCCGCTTTCTGATCTCAGGAAAGCTGACCTGTAGTTCAGTTTGAGGTGTGCCAATACCAACCCTCCGGTGCTGGCACTATTTGATCCAGAGTGTGAGCACGAGGTGGATACCGACATTTCGACAGTAGGGCTGGTAGGAATCCTGTTCTAAAGGAGGAAGCAGGATTCAGTTTTGCTTCCAGTAATGTTTTAAAGCCGAACACTCTTGGAGGATGAATGAAAGTACCACTTCTACGAACTTGAGGTGTTAGCCATCAAGGATAGTCTCGATTGGTTTCGGGTCTATCTGTTAGGCAGGGAGTTCATATTCGTGACAGACTGCGAGGCTATTGAGCCGGTGGTGTCTCAAATTGCAGGAATTTTCATTTGAAATTTGGCGGTTTACTTCGAATTCCGGATGATCTACGTTCAGTCATCATTTGCCATACCATTCCGCGACGAATTCAAAGCCAAATAGACCCAAATTCATACCCGACCATGTCGGTCACACATGTTAATATGTTGCTACCTCAAGTCCTCCCAAATAGCGGATTAAAATTCCTCTCAAAATGGGTTCTCTCACACAAAAACAAAAATAGAAAAACAAACAGAAAGGCCCTCCTAAAATCTTAGTGTGACAGCATCTTTCACACGGTATCCGGTTGTACGACGAGTAAGTTGGCTCCGCTCATCTGTCAAAATACGCGATTTATCGATTCTTTTAATGATCTTCCCCACTATTAATTAAAATATTTAATCAACAAAAGTTTTTGTTTTTTTTTTTGCTGCTGCCACCCATCCAATTAGTGCCGCTTTGACATCTATTATGCCTTTCGCACCAACACGCCGGCTATACAATGACCTCTATTGTTGGTATCAGGTCAGATGTCGAATTGATTAAGAACCAACTAATCGGTTGGATTTATTGAATTCCTAGAACTTACTGATTAGCTCAATTCAATCGCGCCCTAAAGTGGCAATAAAAATTCATGTATCTAGCTGTCATGAATCCAATTAAAAAGGCAACCTAGCTAGTGAATTCCCTGCCAAGAGTGTTGGTATCTAAATAAATAGATTCCGTCATAACTAAGACTCGAATTTGATTAATGTCATTCGGCCTTGAACTCTTAATTACTATGTATCGCTGGACGAGAGAAGGTATTAGAAGAGGGAACGCCAATGTGACAATCACACACCAAGTAGGTATAGCATAACTTATCGAGGAATTCCCCAAAGACAAAGCCCCCGAATTAATTTACTAATCAGAGTGTTGGCCCAGTACGTTGACCTCTAACCTATTGACAGTAGTTCGCGCCTTCTTTCATCTGTGTGAGACGCGACGACTTGACGGGAGCTACCCGCGAAAAAGAGCCGTCGGCAAGATGCCTTTCACACACAAGTCAACGGCTTTATAAACAAAGTTGGCCACGATCTACATTCGCCTCGCGGAAAGGTTCAGTCCGGGTCAACAGTCTTGTTTTAGTTTTTTTTTTTAAATTTTTGCACAGGCAGTGCACAAAAATGCGTGTGCCACCTGGTGTACCGGTGTACTGTGCTTTGTCGAACTGCCAATCAACGTGTTTGATGGAAATTTAGCTCGAAACTCACTTGTCTGTTTGTAACATGAGTCCCGGTCCAGAGTTGTTGCCGCGCGCTGTCAGTAATGCACCACAAACGAACGAATTGGGCAACTTTCATTTGGATTCTACAAAAGTGATGTGTGTATGCTCCCTGGACCAGTCCATCAAACTGGCTGCCTGGCTGGCTGATTAGGCGGAGCGTGCAAAACGGAGAGAGAGAGTACCAACTGCCGACTGTCGACTGTCGACTGTCGACTGCCGCCGAATGGGATTCAGCAGCATTTCTAATTTAAACATTGCTTTGGCTTGTAACCACTGACAGGTTTGGAATTCGTTGATCTGTTTATGTCCAACGGGTGTGCTATTAATAATAATAGCGAAACTGTCCGACCAATGCGCATGTTCCCTTCAACTCACCAGAGTGGCCATAAAACCAGACACTGGCCGTTTCAAGTTTATCACCCAGGAATGTGATTAGAGCGAGCGCAGCCAAATATGCACGCGCAGGCATATTGCCTGCCAGGTTACCAGCCAGTTAGTCAGTTAGTCAGTTAGGCAGTTAGGCAGTGAGATGTGTGAACACCCGTTGGAGAAACCCGTTCGCATCCACATCCCATCGGGGAATTCAAAAAAAAAAAATATTACTGTATGGCTTCTCTGTGCACAGATGTGTGGCCGGACGCGAGCGCCTGACACCACAAACTACCACTTTGGTGAATTGGATTTGATTTATCATGGAACACGCATCGTATACAAAAAAAAAAAAGAAGCAAAGGAGTCAAGGAAGAAGACTCCTTATCAGTGAAAGAGAAAAGTGTCAAATGTTTGGTTGGTACTCACCTCCTTGGCTGGCAGAGGGTCTGGTCCAAGTCCATTCTGCAAAAGAACGTAGATTTTGTTTATAGATTCTATTTTCTACTTGAAAATGTATTAATTAACAATGAGACACTAAACTTATGATATTTAGCGGTTAAATGAGAAATTCGTAAGTCCTCTGGGAAGATTTTTGTGTCAGATGTCACACTGACATTTGACTTTTGTTTTACTTTTTGAAAGGATGACAGCAGTGAATGGGGTTGCAGTAGACCCAAGGCGGACAAGGACATTTAGTTTGAAGTGAAGAACTGGACAAGTGGATGGTCATACAAATTGTAGCGACGAGCTGTCAAATTGACAAGTTGTAGGTGTCTGGACTTTAACGTCAAGTAGAAGCAGTCAACAGGAAAAATCTAAGAAAGATAGTTGGTCTGGTAGACAGATATGCCAGAAGACTTGTTGCTTTCTTCAACGATTTTTAGAACCTATCGGTTTTGAGAATGGAAGCCCTAGGAGAGTACTTTTTCGAAGATCTTAATGCTCTAGCTAGGCTTGACTTAAGCAAAATAAAAAGCTTCGTTACCGAGTCAAACTGGCTAAACGGCGAATCATACTTCTTCGGCATGGGTTCACACCGTAACTATTCCATTTCGAAAGTCCTGCCTACTATTCCATTTCGAAAGTCTCTATGTACGTACATAGATCTCTTCTTTTTGGTCTAAATGTATCTCTGCTGAGCGGGACAACCACCCAACCCAACCTCAACCCATTGAATCCTTTGCCATTGTGGATGTATACATATGGGCACCTTTACTTGAACCACTCCACAAAGATATTTTTTTCCAGCTCGAGAGAGCGAATAAGACTTTCGAAGTCACCTCTAGAATATGAGACCCTGGGCCCTAGATATGGACGTCAGCCAACGCGCAATACGGATAATAAGAAGCATGCGCTCGAATCCGACTCTAGACCCAATTAAACACAGTTGACCACCCCATGCTCAATGTAAGGGACATTCGATAGTTCACCTACAAATTTGGTGTAAATGTTGGAGTCCCTCAGGGGTCCAGTCTTTGACCAAATCTATTTATTTCTTTATTAGAAACTGACATATTTCCTGAGCCTAACTCTAGACGAAAAATTGACTGAAAGTCATAGACAAAGCCAGGATCTCCTTATGGACCAGCAGAAGTCTAATTGGAAAGAGCTGGGGGCTATTAACTCCAAACTACACAGCCAGAACCAGACCAATTGGCACAGATGCAGCACCGATTTTGTGGCAAAAAACCAAGCAAAGATCTACACAAGACAGGCTTAATAAACTTGTGTATGCACTACGGACGCAATGAAAACAATTCGTACTGCACCGCAGGAAGTGATCCTTAATATTCCATTCCTACATCTTCAGATACAAAAGTCCTAAAAAGATGACGTTTCTCAAGATTTGATCTCAAAACATCGGCTACTCTTACGTGATAGTATACTGAGATGACGAGTCTATGTTGATATTGTAGATACGGCCAAGAAAGAAGGAACTCAATGGATTACTCCCTTTAAAAAGTACAATCTAGGAGCCTAATCATACAAGTATCTAAGTATCCCAAAACTAATATGTCCAAACTGAGAACCCTGTGAGCATCCATCTATCAATAATCCTACCGAATTCACTCAGAAGACAAATATTTTGAGAACCTTTCAACAAGTAAGCAACCCTGTCCGTACTGCCGCGATTATTTCAACAAAAAAAACCTTGCAAGAGTTGTACATTCGTTGGTATGCCTGGTTAACTTGCAGACTAGACTTTCTTAACTATCAGCAACTTAAGTGACTATTCTGTGATTGAACTTGGATCATTAGCTGATTTCCAAGTTTAATAGATACTTGACCAATGGGACCACCTCCTAGACTCATTTCTGGTAAAAACTTTGAATATCTTCGACAAGTGAAGTATGTATCTATGAAGTGAAGTATGTATCTTTGTAAAGAGTACGATGTGGGAACATCTTGTTTATCAACATAGATCAACACTGTATTAGTTTTCCATCAGCTACAGAGTTGGGTATCTATAAAGGCATGACGGAGTGATATAGAGACGTTCTATCAGCTACAGAGCTGGATACCTTTAAAGGCATGTTGGAGTGATGCAGAGCCTTAGAGAATAAGGTCCTTTTTTCGAGTGTGACTAGACTATAGAAAGTACATACCCTCATGTTTTGAAGTGCAACGAGAGCAACGACTTGCTTTAAGACCCCACAGGTCATGTATCTCTTACAGTTCTCTTCGTGTATCTAAAGCATTAACGACACAAAAGCTACATATTTAGCGTTGTGACATGACAAAATAGAGAGTCAACGAAATACTTTCAACAATACACCAAACCCATTGTCCCCAAACCATAGTCCCCCTTCGAATTTGTCATAGTTCATCTCTCTGTCCTTCAATGAACTGCCACTAGCACACTCCACTCCATTCCACTCCACATCCACATCTCTCATCGCTTAAGAATGCAACAAAAAAAAAAAAAAGAAGAAATCCTATCCAAACATACATCATCTTCAATTGTATGCTCTAATAGGAACCAGCACCCAAAACACAACACAACCGCCCGCCCAACCCAATGACTATGCACAACTCGTAAGTGCACTTCAACCTACTACCTGTCTTTCACCGAGATGGTGATCATCATTGAGCCCATTATCTGATCACACTGGAGGATAGTTGAAGAGTCATAAGTCACTCCCAGGCTTGCGCGCTCACCTCACATATTTATTTATTTACCCAACAATTTCGTTGGATGCCTCTTGAGGCCGCGCAAGTGCAAGACACTTGCATGCGCGCGCACCCCCATGGAGCGGCGTCTAGAGGGAATGCTTAATCGCGCATATGACTGAAAGAGATAGAGATACAATTCCCAACCAAAGGTCCATCACAGCGGTGGAGAATTTAATTGAATTTGTTTTTCTGCTTTTTTTTTTTGCTGCTCCACTCTCTTTCTCACCATTAGAGAGAAGGTAGCCAGAATGATTAACGATCGCGCGCACATTGGAATCCATTTCCAACACACGCGAGGAGAGCGTTTCCCATAGTTCATGTATCTGCAACGCGCAAAAAATTCAAAAAAAAATGGTAAAAGAAAGCCCGTTTGTGCCGCCTGCCAATTACAAATCTATCACTTCGAAGCCAAAAATCCCAGCGCGCGCATGATCCTGTAGACGCAACCGCGATCTGCAGAAGATCATTCCACTGATCTGTGTGCGCGCGAGCAGAGAGAGATCGTGCTGGAGCATATCTGCTATGCGGCCGTATGGTCGTCCTCCTGCGATTGAAGTATGCCACAACTGTCACGACAGACGACAAAACCCAAGCGGAAAACAGTCATTTATACCTCCATCAGCGGAAAACATTTGTAAAACACACAAAGCAGCGCAACAGCAACAGCAACAGCAGCTGTATCTGTATCTGCAACTGTTCGACTGTTAGCCTCCTCCACCTCGCTGACCAAACGGAGAGCGCCTCAATCCGAACCGCCACAAAGGCTACAAAGCTAAATGAGCCTGTAAAGCAAACACGACGGCGATGGTGATTGATTTGGAATTCTTTAGCTACTGACTAGATTGGCCGGCCGGCCGTTTCATTATGGAATTCTTTGTTTGCACCTATCACACGGACGACCAAATCGTACAGATCGGACGTTTTTTTTTTTTTGTTCCAAAATCAATGCGCATTCCTTTCCGCGTATCAATTATGTGTGGCGAATAAGCTGCTGCATCATCAATTAAAAAATAACACAAATGGCAGTCCTTGCACGCGCAGGACATAAACGTCACCGTCACCCATACCAGGCCACACGACCACGAAGAGGAGAGCATTAAAATTCTGGCTGCGTTGTCGCGCTCGTAAATCACTTTGCTTGCTCTTGCAAAACATCAAATTAACGAAAGATCATCGAGGGAAAATAGGAAAATTATTATTTTATGGTAAAATGGAGGGAAAACATGCGTGCGCTTGCGCGCATACATAACGAGCAGCCCATGCATTTGGACGGACGGACGAGGGTCCCCAAACACCCACCGATCACGATCACAGGCTTGTGCGGTTCAGTTAATATATTTTTATTTGATACGAGAGCAGGCGCATCCCATATTTGGCCAATCCTACGGAGTATGGGCATACGCTGGTGGCAGGCAGGCTCCATGCGATCAGATCAGGGCAGCAGCAAAGTCAAATATGCGTACGCATCGACAACGGATTCGCCTGTATACGGTGATCCGTATTTGTTAATGCATTCAAGAGAGAGGGTGTACGACAAATGGGTAGCACGGACAAATTTGGAAATGTACGAGTAAATGTACATCTGCTGTCGAGTGGCTCAATGGTTCCGGGATGATCGTAGCAGAAGTGGGTATCTATGAAGTCGTACGACAGAAAAACGCAATATTTTCAAGTCAATATTGTATCTTTGGCGGAGTGGAAACTAGGAATTGAATTAAACTTCTGAAAACCAATAAAAAATTTAAGAAAATACTTGTGCAAAGTGTTGTAGATACGATGAGTTGGTCAGATGAGCAGTCGGGTGTATCCTCCAACAAAATCCATTTTTTGAAAGAAAAATTTTGGGAACTGTGCCAGAATTTAAATTGAAATTAGGCCAGGAAAATTGTGGACGACTCTGGAGCAGTGTAGCGGAGTAGCATAGCGGAGCATGGTAGCGGAGCGAAGCGGTGCAATAGTTTTTATAGACAAAATGCCTCTACTTTTGTGTGTATGCGGACTCGTTGAACTCGTTTTTCGAACACCAAGTGAGTATACATCTCGGAAGCCCTATATTCGAAAATTTCGTAAACGATAGATAAGACTGGCATCTAGGAGTCCGACTTTGAAAAGCCTTGGTCTTAACTTTTCTCATTCACTTCAGGATGTCTAAGACATTGTCTGGATAAAAATCTGGAGAAATATGTATATTTTCAGAAACTGGCAACCTTTAGGAATTATCTCGGGTGGTGTTTTAGACTTTCCTGAGAGAAGAAAACAAAAATTTAAAAATTTCGACAGTCTACAGTGGCTTAAGTTTTTGACAAAAGCTGACCTGATACAGAAAATAGACACAAATTTGACAGAGATATCAGATTTTCAGGACTTGTTGTCTTGTCTTGTTCTCTTTAAGCAATTTTCGATCTTCAGATGCAATAATCGTCTTTGATCCTAGCTAGATCGTGTCCTTACAGAACGTCAAAATTTCCAGTTTTCGAGGAGTTCTAGAGCTAAACTAAGGAGCCAAGAGTCCATATCGCTTGGAGCTTTATTTTGTCAAATAGGGGGTATCCAGTACTCCTGTCCGTCAGACATATGTATAGCCTTCAAAGCAGTGACTGCACAAGCCGCGAAATCAAGTGTACCGTCATGCGCAAAGGACTGGACTAAATTGCGAGTACAAAAGAGAAGGAGAGAGGATTGAGCCCTGAGGTACACCACCATTGGTTGGGAATGAGGTAGAAGTATATCAGTCCAATACAACTTGTATTGAATATGCTACCAACACTTTAAGACTGAATTTTGCTTAAGAGGACTATGTGTCCCACTATAACAAAAGATTTAGAGATATCCAGGGCAACTACTAGACATTCACCGTGATGGTGACTCCCTGTGGAACGTTGTTGACGGAAACCATACTGCCAGTCATTTAGAGGACGGTTTCTATCAAGAAATCTCATAAGGTGGACATTTACAATGCTTCTCATGACCATAGACAACACTGATGTTAGGGCTATAGGTCGGTTTGAAGAGGAGGTTTAATCGCCCTTTTCAGGGATCGCCTGGGCTTGCGCAAGGCCTGTAGAGTATGACAGATGGAAGAGCTTACGTAGAGGTTTAGCCAGCTTAGAAGAATGGAAGGGACCTCATCTGAACCGGAAGATTTGTTAGTATTGAGATCTATTATGACTCCAGCTGCTGAGCAGATTCTTCACAAATCTTCCTCGGTAAAGACCAATTGCAACCTTTTAGGACTCGAGCTACTGAGAGGATTTTTTACAAATCTTCCTCGGTAGAGGCCAATTGGGATCTTTTAGGACTCGAGCTACTGAGTGGATTTTTTACAAATCTTCCTCTATAATGGCCTTTAGGACATTGCAGTATTTTTTGCCTCAGTTTATGGTTTCGTAGGAATAAAGCTCGCAAATTCAGTTGCAGTCATTTCTAGCCCTTATAGAGCTTGAGGTTATATAGCTTGAAGCAACTTAAAACTTGTTTGTCCGTCGATCTTTTTGTAAGATTTTCTGAATAGATCGTCTGCTTATCTGTTACATTTTTCTTGAGAGATAATCGAACCACTTAGGGAACTTTGGTTGCTTCGAAATCAGGAGCATCGAAGTTGCAGTTGTTAACGTCGCTCTTAGAACGCTTTAAAGACTACAATTTGTATCTGATCACTCTATGTGGAATAGCAGCAAGTGAATTTTAAAATATAATGCAAGGAATAACAAATCGATAATGTAAGTCCAACCTTGACTACACAAACCACGATAGGTTGAGGAAAGTGTTACTAAACTTTAGAAGCAGTTTAATAGGACCCAGACCAGGGTATCTAAAGCCTTGTGACCACCTTCAGACACAAAATAAATCGATAAAATAAGTTCTAAATAAGTTAATATATTCAGAAGAATGATGTTTAGGGCGAAAAGTGTCGGTAATACAGACTCAGATGCATGCAGATACACTGCAGATATCTGCTTACGCTAGAATGAATCACTATGTGGGGAGCTTCTCCTGCAGCAATCTAGACGAACTATGTGTCGGAAAATTTGTCAACTTTTACATACTTAAGAAGTACTTAGATATAGTTCCACATGAAGTGGCTAGTGCTTTTGGAAAACAATGCTTTACCAGCTCCATTGGAAACTAACTCACCATTCAATCGATGTATCTGGAACACCTTCAACATCGTAAAAACAACCCACTTCATAAGTTTTACATCCCTACAACATTTATTGGTCTATATCCCGCAGCAATCGTAAAAGTTTGCACCAAGAAACCAAGGCAACAATATTGCGCAAAGTTGTGCCTCACCATAAACCGACAACAATTATCCCAAAGTGGATGGAAAATGGAAAACTTTAATTGGTTCATGGTGGTTCTTCGTTTATTATTTGGATGAAAAAAAAAAACAAGTAAATAGAAATAGAAATAAATAAACCAAAAAAAAAAAAAAAAGAAGAAAAAGTTAAAACAAAAAAAAAAATGATAAATGAGAGAACGAGGATAGATTTCTTTTACGGCACTTAAGCCTCATCTGTGAACGGTTTTGCCAGCGATTTCTAATTGGAAATTGCTTGGCACTCTATAATTTGAAGACCGTTAGTTCGCCGCTTAATTACACACAAATATGTAAGTAAATTGTTTTCTCATAACTTGCAGTAACAATTCCCTTTCAATGTCCTTCATCAATTAATTGACACTTCGTCGGCTGATCATTTCCAAAATAAGTACTTACTCCACCGGCTAGGCCCCCCTGAGACCACCACGCATGCGGCCGCGTTCCAGTTTCAGTTCTTTCGGCGGCGATGTGGTGGTTTGCTGTTTTTTTTTTTTACCGCCAATAATAATTTGAGAAGCCAATAAATGAGATTCATGCTGTGATCCTAAAAAAGAGCCCAAAAAGCGAACCTTACCAAATGTAGACTTGGAACAGCACTTGTCATGCTGTGAATTGGGCTTCGATGGCGCGTTGTGTGTGGCTGACTGGATGGCTGGATGGCGCACACATTGCGCTGGCTATTGTTTTATGGAGCAATGAAAGGTGGCAATAAAGAGCATGTAATAAAAGGTACTCTGCGACAGTAGCTAACCACCAAGTTTTGACTCACATGCGGGCCTCATACTGGTCTCTAGCTAACAATTTTAATTGTTTACTTAAGTCAGTTCAGTTGGTCTTGCTTTTCGGCTGTCAAGCGCTCGCCACAGAGGTAATATGTACTTCAATGCTTCGTGTGTGTCACAGGTTGGCTGATGGCGGCATATTATTAAACTGTCAGCGACACAGTTGCAGCCAAGTTGATGTGGCTGATGTGGATTGTGATGCTTTTATTGGGACTCACGCTTATTAGCATCACTGTGACACCAATTAAAATTCGTTTATCACGATCAAGTTGTGTAGCGTAAGGAGAAAATCCGGTATTTTCAATGAATTCACATTCGGTATGGTATAAGGTTGTACATACGTTACGTAAAGTGAGAGTGGCAGTATGGAATTGTTTTGTCCTTCTTGCCGTTTTGATCAATCAATCAGTTTAAGTTGTGTTTGCGCGATATATGTCCTTTCATTTATTTCAGTCGTTGTCAGGGGTTTCTTGTGTCATCATTCAGATGAGAATTTTTGTAAGAGCACGACAAATGGAGCAATAAGCCACCAAGAGGACCACTGTGTACAGGCTTTGTATAATTTGTATCAGAGTTGAAGTTAAAGTAGAAGAAGTGGAACGAACCTCAGTACAATATAAGAGCAAACTTAGTCCCCAGTCTTTGGAAAAATGCCTCTACTCCTCTTTGTGTGCCACTACAGTCCGAGATAGCATGAGCTTCAATCTACAACCATCTCCAGCCGGCTCGATCTTCAGTCAGCTAGCTCCAGTACCCAGTCGAAAGGGCAAAGGGAATTGGTTTTCGTCGGTAGAAATTGGCATACTGACCAACCGAGTATCTTTTAGAAGATTTCTCCCTCCAAACCAAAAAAAAGAAAGTGTACCGCAAGGTTCCGTGTTGGGACCACTGCTTTTGAAGATTATATATTCTGGCTTCTTATGAATCCAAATAGCCGTAGTGTAAGAAATTTTTGGTTTTGTAGACGATATTGCTATCGTAGATACGCCTGATATGCTGGAAACAGTAATGATAGTCAAACGGTGGCCAATTTAGCACAAGAGGAGTGCAAATTGGACATGGAACCCACAACCAGTAGCAAAAGCAAAGAAAAATTCAATCGAATCGCCCATGAAAGTTGCCGAAGTCACATAAGATACAAGGATCCGTGCTTAGCCTATAGATACCAAGCTGATATAGGAACACTTTCTACATCGTTCTACCAATCTTTCTCTTGATCGTCACGAGTATCTTTGAATAAGAAGAACTGATGACAATCTCCTACAGTCTCTAAGTTAATCCCCTCATAGCCAAAGGACGAACAAATTAAATACGACTACTTACCCTACCGAATAGATAGACATTCACCTCATTAGCCTAGAATTTCTAAGCACATTCTATGGAATGCCTTCACTCGACAGCGCGGCGATAACTACCCTCCTAAATTAGCTTTCAAGCATTTCCAATTGACAGAAGCCGAGTCATAATTTATGTTTCAATCCGTCTCAGCCAAATGGCTTAGGAATATCTTCTTTGCGCAATCGATTGCTCAACCGTCATGCAATAGTCCAAGCACCTAAGTACATCGTAAAATAAAAAAAAAAAACACTCTTTCTCCATTCATGCCCTTAGTTTACGACTTTGCTCGATCATGTAGTATGTAGAAGAAGAAGGAAAAAAAAACTTTGCTCGTAACTATTGGAAAGAGAACGGATTCGTTGTGGCGTTCACACATAGTTCACAGCGATCCGCTGCGCGCTGCAAATAACTCACCGGTGTTGCCCAAGGCAAGTCCCCTTCATTAATTTAATTACTGCACTCGTTAGCACCAAATCTTTCTCTCTCTCAGCACCGAAAACGAATTGGCAATCCAAATCTATCCATCTATCCATCCGTCCAGCATCCATTCATCTATCGGATTGGATCCGTTGTGAATGCATTCTCTGGTGTATGTGTGTGATATATGCGATCTCACCAGAGTCATGTGACCGCCAGTAGAACAATCGCAAATACGCGAAAGACCGCCTAATATGGAAATAGAGGGCACACATTCGACGCTGCTGTCCTCGCCATCATCGTCATAGCCATCGCCATCGCCATAGCCATCGCTATTGCACCGTCGTCGTCGTCGCCGTCGTTGTCGCTGTCGCGCACTATAGTCGGTGAGGTGTCAAAGTTTTCATGTCAAGAAAAGAAATAATGACACTCAATCTATCACAAATCAAATCAAATTTGCGAGCGATCGCGCGAACAACCAGAGGGTCCGCGCGCTCAAACAATAAACACTGTTATTGGCCGCTGCGCTCACCTAGTGGAGCATTATAGTGATAGTGGCGGTTGGAAGGACTATGGCGAAGGTTGCGCGCAACGAGTGCGAGTAAGTGAGTGTGTAGCAGCAAACAAATCACCTACTCGATGCCATTTGTATAGGCAAATCTCTGGAAATGAACAACTGCAGCAGCAGCAGCAGCAGCCGCGCAGCAGCAGCAGCGCGAAAACTAGAGGTGTACAATCATAAATCATAAAACACGATTCGACGAACACTCGCGCGCCGCGCATAGCCCATAGCGTACCTGTCTCTCTCACCTGGGGTTCGCGTGGTGGCGGCCCCGTACCAAACACCTCACATAGTTAGCTGCATAGCTGCGCGATCGCAGTTTCATATTCAAATCAGGCGTTGGACTCTCTGCTGCGCTGCGGGGCTAGTGTTCATGTTTTGCATATCCTCCTCCTCCTGCTGAGGGAGGGCGCGGCGGCCGGCAGCCTGCTTGACAGTTGATAGTTGAAGGGATTTAGCCACACGGCAACTCACGTCAGCTTGTGTGACAGACGAAAATTAAGTGTCACTCGAGCGTGAGTGAGCTTGAAAACATATCAATTCCTGGTTGCCACACGCACGCATCACTCAGCCCATACCCACCCACTTGTGCCCGGCTGGTGGTGGCCTCCCCGAGGGTCAGTCGGCGGCGGCGGTATGTGCGCGCATGGGAGGAAAATATTTAATCAACTTGCGGAGCTCCGCCTTTGCACGGACGCACACTTGTCAGCGAGCTTGGCATGCAGATTGTCCGTTTAACTGTCAGCCCACCACAGGCACAGACAGACAACGGAGACCAACATATCGGCTCGGTGAACCAGCATACATTTGGCCAATTTGCTAGCATCAGCTCGCACTGGGCAGTAAGTCTTCAACCGCGACATGACAGTGAGCAGACAGTCCAGCTAATGCCTGTACATTCCGCCAGACTAGCGTTGAGTACGCGCACAGCGGATCCGAATCGTCATCGAACTCATTGGCAATTTATCATCTCGATTGTAACTGAATCCGTAAAACCAATAAATCTTTAAGATCTCATAAATCTCGCGCTCTTAGCGGTCTTACTGTCAGCAGCTTCGTCGTCGTCGTTGTCGTTGTCGTTTTCTCTCTTTTCTATTGCCTTCTGTTCGCACCGCATTTGGTGGCCACAAAAAGGATTGTCGTTCGCTCCATCATCATCGTCAGCATCCAATCCAATCCAACCAACCAACCAACCAACCGTTCCGACCAACAAGTGCGTGTGTACATGCTAAGATCACTCAAATATTTGCGCGCCCATTTGGATTGCAGATCTGTCATTTGGCTTTCGGTCTGGTCTGTCCGTCTGTCATTTGGTCTGACTTGTTGTTTTGCTTATTCTTGCTGCTTATCTGTCTGTCTGACCGCCACCTTGTTCCGCAAAACAAATGACACAGCACTACAAGGATATTGTCAAATGCAGTGCCGTATCCAGACGCTTCGTTCTTGGCCAGCATACGCATTCATTAGAAACCGTTGCACATTTTTTTTGCACCCCCTCTCTCCGCACTCTCTACACACAATCTCTCATCCATGGACCATGGCCATTTTGGACTTGAAAGCTGCTATACCTATACAACAAAAAAAAATAAAATGTCATTTCATTTGGACACGGTATACGTGACAAAGCACAGTTCTGTTCGATCATTAACGTTTTAAGGAGCAGAGAAATGACAAATATCATCGCCACATGCCATCAATCAATTAGGAATGCCAAAGTAGTCACGGAAATTTTTTAACAAACGTCACTACACACCGACAGAGATAGATTTTGTCTTTTGCAAAAATTTTGTTTGGACATAGTTGTCGAAAATTGACAGATCCACATAGTATCTGTTGACTAGTTTTCGTTTGCGTGGGCCCGCTGTCATTCAGTGACAAGTGTAGAGTAATAATTTTTTGACAATCCGCACAATTGTCACTCGCAAAGACAAGACTCGTGTTGACAAGTCAATTGGATTGTTTGAAGTTTGTCAAACGTGACAGAAAAATTGTCTTCTCCTCCAAAAGGAAAAACTCACGACTTTGACAGTTGGCAAAACAAGTAAGCATTTGTCATTTATAAAAGTTTTGACATTTCAACGTGCAAACTTTATTGACAACTGCATCGAATGGATGAACTCTTGACAAATAAAAAGCAAAGGGAGAGCGCAAGTGGTAAGTTTGGTGGTAAAGTCAGTCAGTCTTTGTTTGAGATACCCACGTGGAGTGGTATTAAGAGAAAGAAGGGCCTCAGAGCTGAAGTACTGTCAAAGAAGAAAAAATATGTTCACTGAAGCCCAATCTTACATCAAGTTACCTGACAAACAGTGTCGCATCAAGAAAGGTATAACTTTCTGCAACAAGTCAGACTCAAATGCCCTCCTAAACAGAACTCGTACAGATATCTCAAAAAATGGGGGCTATTGGAACTTGTCCTTCGTAGTAGCAAGGACACGACCGAAATTTGTAGAATTTGTAGATTCCACTCAGAAGAAGTACTCGGTTATGCTGTCTTATTGAGAAGTTTAAGCAAGTCTAAGAGGAAGCCTACACGATTCCAGCTTCAATATATATCTAACAAGAGGTTCGACTGAAACAAGTGGATCTAAGGATCACGAAGAACACACAAAAATTTCAGAAACATAAGCCAGGCTTTTAGGTCCAGGTTCACTCCGAACAGCAGAGTCACCTAAGAAGAACAAAAAGCCAGACCTTTCAAAGGGATAGTAATACATTTTAAGTCGAGGGTGATGATGGCAATATATTTACTTAGTTAGGGAAGATCATCACTCTTCAGGTTGATAGTTAAGACTTTGGAGTTGAATTGAGCTGAGTCAAGGTAAATTTTCAAGACAGACTTAAACAGGGCGTCATAGATAACCACTAGTGACCAAAACTGTGAAAGAATGATGAGTGCCAAGTGCTATAGATACTTCGGATACTACTTCAATTCCAATCGAAAACTATGGTTGCTTTGGTACATCTATATTCCAGGATCTATACCACAAACTTAGTAACTCGTCCGGGGAATATATTACTTCGTATAGATGCATGCACTATTTGACACGTTATTCAGACTAAGGACTGCCGACTCATGCAACCTACGGCCTCTAGCTATCAACTTTTCCAAACAGCCATCCAAACCCAGAGCCTGACTTAAAGATTTAGTGCCGATTTCGAGCCACAAAATTGAGAAGTTATTCACGAAAGGTGAAGAAATGTGAAGAAAATAGTAAGCAGTCTAAGGTACTTACCACTTGAGCCGGACTTCGAAGACTTAAACTCCGGCTCAGAAAAAAAAACTAACAATCACCCTTGCTTATACAAAGCCTTGCAGATTCACTAGATTTCGAAGTGTTGGCTTTGCGCAATCTCTAGTCGGTTTTAAACTGAGCCACTGAACCAGACAGCAATCCGAACCCAAAGCCTGACTTAAAGATTTAGTGCCGATTTCGAGCCGCAAAATTGAGAAGATATTAACGGAACGTAGTGCCCTCTCTTTTGCTGCAACTCTAATCTAAAGAAAATACTAAGTAGCTTAACGTTCCAACCAGTTAAGCCGGACTTCAAAGAGACTTAAACTCCGGCTTAAAAGAAAATTAACAAAGCCGGGCTGATTTACTAAAACTCGAAGTGTTGGCTTCACGTAAAGCCACTGCAAAGGCTTTACAAAATGACGACTGAGCTTGAAATAGGGATATCGCGAGCTCAACTTAATTCGCGAAGAACTGACATGCTACAGGAGGAAAAATGCGTTCTACGTACGTTCAAGTAAAGGACTTCATCAAAAGCCATAATGCCTTACAGTCCTCGTCTGGTTCGACTGAGTAATTTTGAGAAAAAAAATAAATTTGGACGAAAAGTTTGGCTCAAGTCCAATCATTCCTTATCATTCTATAGACGACTTGAAAGAGTGTTTCGCTTATAACCCACTTGAGAGCCATGGAGCACTAAGCTAACACATCTTTCAAGGTTTGGTCTCCATCCACCATATGGTTTACATTTTTTTTCCAAACAGCGATCCCAGCTTAGAGCTTGACTTAGAGTTTCAAATCCGATTTCGAGCTGCAGGATTGAGAAGATATTCACGAAAGGTAGTGCCTTGTATTTTGCTGCAACTTCAATCTGAAGAAAATGCTAAGCAGTCCAACGGACTTACCACTTAAGTCGGACTTAAAACCAACTGAAACTTCGGCTCAAAGGAAGAGAAACAATTATCCCTTCCATGGCTTAGCTTAGACAAAGTCTGGCTGATTTGAGAAACTTCGAAATATTGGTCTCGTGTTAACAAAATGAACGCTGAGCTTGATAGTCAGAAATCGAAAGTCTGCCTTAGTCATGTGGTAGAATTTTTTTAAGTCGTTATAGGAGGACAAGAGGGAAAAGATGTTACTTCAAGAACTTCGTCCAAAAACCTTAATACCTTACAGCCCTTGAATGAAAGATACTGAAACCCCGGCTCAAATAAAACAAAGCCTGGTTGAATTACTTACGAAATGTTGGCTTGTGGATAATCTCTGGTAGATTTTGAATTTGAATTGAGGTACTCTAAAGACTTTACAAGACGCCAACTGAGCTTGAGACTCAAAAATTCTAAGCCTAGCTTTGTCATGTAATTCCTGAAGTAATGCCATGGTTCAGGAGGGAAAAAGTAAAGAATTTCTTCAAAAACCGAATGGCCTTACAGTTCTTGAATTTAAGATACTAAAACCCCGGCTCAAAAATTTCCACACTTTGAAAATGTTGGCTTCATGCGTAGTCTCGAGTAGGTTTTGAATTTGGTTTGGGCCCTCTAAAGCCCTTACAAATTGCCGACTGAGCTTGAAAAACTCAAAAATCGTAAGCTTAGCTTAGAGGGAAAAGTAAAGAGCCGTAGTGTCTTGAATGATCGGACTGAACAAAGTCTAATAGGTTTAGATGTAAAACTCAGCCTCATTTTAGTCTTTAAAGCCTGTACCGCTTATAACCCACTTGAGAGGCCTGTAGCACGCATCTAACAGACCTCTCAGACGACCAAGAAAAAAAAACTCATAAAATCCCCGTTCAGAGAGTTACATTTCCTCGCAGAAGGCCTATAAACCTCACTTAAGCCCGGGGACATAAAAACGCCAATAAAACTAATTCGTTGGCAATAAAGTCGCCGCAACAAAGTAAACAATCTACAAAACGACCGTTTACAATGTTTTTTTCCGCTCGAAAATCATCATACAGAATGTGTCCCAATCCTGGCACACACATATTACACCTTCGCGCCGGTCGCACTCATTCCTGGGCAATGAAACTTTCTACATGCATAGGTATGTTGTGTACATGGTGTCGGTGGTGGTGGTGGCGGTGGCGGTGGCAGTGGCTTAGCAGTGTTTAGCTTTATGGTAAGCTGCTGCTTGAAAAATTCCCATAAAAATGCACTTTTGCGATAAGGCCGACTGAGTTTTTCTTAATTAAGGAGAATCTCATTGGCTTTATGGGCGCTATAGTGCTGCTGGCTGCTGACTGCTGGCCATCGACCATCGACTATCGACGCTGGTGGCGGTTAAGCGACGCGTTAAACTAACTCAAACTTTCATTAATAACCGAAATGTAATTAAAACTGTTAGTTTGTAATGGGAGCACAGCAACTGTTTCGCACTGCTAGTCACCATCATCATCATCTTGGTTGGAAAGTGATATATGCTTCTGGTGCTAGTGGTGGCACTGTCATCTCTTGAACTGGCCAACAACATTAGCATATTTCAGCAGTCGATGGTGCCAGGAGACGACCGGCCGATGGTCATAATTTCGGCTCTTCCATTGCACACATCGATTTGGTCAGCATTAGGCTGGTAGTCGTCGGCGGGCGGCTGGCATGCGGTAGTTTATGCAACTAGGACATAACTTTGGATTGGTTCTTGTTTCGCCATCGTGCAGGAGCTAGCCGCCACCGCCGCCGCTGCAATGCATCCAACTTGTAAACACACGTTGCAGGTGTAGCACCGACCATAAATCGAGTTTTTTGTTTTTATTCACTTGCAGCGGCAGTCTATAGAGGCGGAAAGGGCAGAGAAATATGTCGGCTTTTTAATTGGTTATAAATTAATTAAACGACTATTAATTATCCGCTTTCGTGTCACTTTGAATTTGCGAGGGTATCCGAGAGGTAGACCGAGTGGGAAGTTATACATACTTAAGTGACAGTGAATACAGCAGCGGTGGAGTTGTTCGACTGGCTGCTTACAACAGGGAGGCCAGTGACAATTAAATTATCTAAACCGAGTAGTAGTAGATACACCCCAACAGCTGTACAACCACGAACGCAAATACACGTGTGTATCGTTTCAAGTGCATTCCGAGAAGATCTCAATCTCAATCTCAATCTGAATCTCCAAAGAGGAGTAGTTGTCGAATTCGTGTGGCACAATGAATGACTGACGAATGATTCCCAGATACACACACGAATACTGTGTGTATCTGTATCTGTATCTATGTATGTAGCGCTTTGAATAATCACTACAAATGACTCGTGTGTTTCATCTGTTTGCGATCAATATCATCATCGGTTGCTCTTCTCCGTCGGAGAATGGTTTGTTTAGCCTTTAATAGGAGCATCACCACCAACGGCTACGTAATGGACAGTCATCTGCTGCGATGGGGCGGTCTATCTCTTATCCACAAAAAGTATCTTTTTTTTTTTCTTTCTTTTTTTTCCTATTTTTCTCGTTTCTGAGGCTGGGAACTCTTCTTCTTCTCGCTTCAAGTGCAGAGTTAGTGGAGGCGAGATTCAAAAGCAAAATGCGGCGAAGGCCACGAAACGTTTAGTTTTATTTTTGTGTTTCTCTTTGCGGGGCCTCGTCGTCGTCGTTCGTCGTCGTCGTCGTCGTCCGTCGTCTTCGTGTAGGTAGACATCGAGGACCTCTCGGGGCAGTACTTAATAGATTGTTGATGAGGCGGCTGTACACCGTAAATTGTCAAAACGTGACTAGCCGCGAAAAAGCACTTGAATCTTCCAAACCCAAAAAATTAGAAACAAAACAAAAAAAAAAACCCACCAACCAACCAACCGACCAACCAACCGACCGACTGACAATGGGTGTTGGATGAAATTCGAATCTGCCGGCTGACCAGTGACCAGTGCCATTGAAGCGATAAATCGGTGGCGATCATCGTTTTTTACTTTTGGATTCGGATGACTTTGGGTTCGGTTTGTGCCGGAGAGGGGGACGACTCTATTGTGCTTTCGAAAATCGAATGTGTCATTGGGTGCGAGTGAATTGCTCTGCGCGAATTCAGCGGCTAAGTTTAATGCAAATAGATTAATTGTTGTGTAATTGGTAATTGATTGAGAGAGGCAAAGAGCCACTTCTTGCTAGGGAAGGTCCGATTGAAAGTTTTGTCTATACATTGCGCCCCGCCGTCCCGTTCAATGAGTAGATTGTATGAAAATCTATAAAGTTTGTCGGGTGGGTGGGTTTGTACAAGTATCTACGGGTATATTGCGGATGTAAAATAGAATGAAATGGAAAGGAATTGTGTGGAATTTTCAGCTGAAATAGCAGGAAGTGCTAAGATGCAGGATTTTTGCAAAAAAATTTCAAGTAAAATGCAATGTTTTCGAGGTCCATGATGGGCTACTGTTTCGAGAGTATCTATTGAACCTTTAAAGCAGATTTCTAAGAGTGTTTGTAGCCAAAGATACAGTTTTCGTAGTCACCTAACTCCTTGTGAATAACACACTGCAAACTGTGAAGTCTCAAGTATCTTTTCCAAAAAAAAGGAAGAAATGGATGAAGTTTTGTAAACCATGGTATTCCAAGTCCTCTTGGCTTTGGAGTAAAGATATTTTTCAATCTCCTTCATCGAAGCATACCCTTTTTATTTTGACTAGAGTTCATGTACTATCGAATCTGAAGTTATAGTTAGTAACACAGACTAAGACCTAGACGAAGAAAAGCATTGTCAGGGAGTATGACCTTAAAAAGTGCCATTCAACACCCCAAAAGTGTTGCTACTGTTGGTGCACTTCATTTTACATTTACCGTCGGTAAAACACCCTCTCTTCACAGCCACCATAATACCCAATTCAAAGAGTAATATTATTAATTAAATCCCTCCACATATACCCCCTCCTAAGCAGTGCGAAAAGTAAATGTAAATCAACAACACAAATCATTAAACCCCCGGCTATAACTGCGCATCCAAAGTATCTCTCATAAATACATTCTAATAAGATACGGGATAATTCTTCTCCACATTAACTAGACAAGAAATTGCACTAAAAGATCCCCACTAAGTGGCCATCCCAAGTGGGAAGAGCTGACATAAAATGCATCACAACAGCGCACTGGAAACCATCAAATGTGTTGCATCTTCAAGTTCAAACCACGTACACACACACACCACAGGAGGGAGAGATAGTCGTCCCGTGGATGTGTTGTGGTTCAACTAGAATCTATCAGATCAATTTGGAACACAGAATCTAAATTTATGATGGCCAATTAGAATTGTCTTTAATGGCCTGGCAATAGGAGCGCAAAGTAAATTGCTAACATGGAGATGAGGAGACGTTGCGGCTACGTAAGTGTGCGCGCGCGTCCGGCGCTCAGTGCGATATAGCCAAGCGCGAATGGAGATGAATCCAATCCACACTTAAGCGAGTTGCCCACCTTCGAAAATTGGCAAGACTGTTTTCCATATTCTAAATTGGATCGGTCATGGGATTGAGCGAAAGAGTTATATGTACCTACGCCCACCAGGGTGTATCTATGGGGATATGTGATTACGGATTTGTGAAAATGAATCTGAAATGTATCTGATCTGACATTCAAGATACTCCTAACCAAGTTTGAGGCTGGCGAGCGATGATTGTAGTCCTGGAACCCACTGTCTCATACCCAACACTGTAGTCGAAAATGTATACGGTTTAGGTCTTGACTCAAGAAGGACTTAGCTTGTTCATAGGAGTTTATCAGAAATAAAACCGTGAGGCTTTGGCAAATAATGAAGCCCATTAAGAGGCACAAGATTAGAAGGATTGGAAGGATTGGAGGAGTGATAGATATCAAGCATATCAATTACTTAAGTCCATCTTGATACAAGATCAGCTTAGAGTGAACCAACGTTTATGATTCGAAAATCTATGAACTGATGAACAGATTCGATGAAAACTGGATTAGAATCAGGTTATCCATTGCAGCTGTCAGTGGAAATCTGCGTGGGTACCAAGCTAGGATCTATGGAAAGGATTTGAGCCAATGATCTTCATTTCCGATCTCAGAAAATTCATTGAAAGATCGGTTTAGATCAAACCAACAAATAGCATTTAAAGCTAGGATTTCAAGTCCTTTTCACATACAGCATCGTTTACGAGTCGAAAATCTATGGATTGATGAAAAGTTTCGAAGAAAGTGGATACCTGTGCTTAGATACCTGGCTTAGATCTATGGTTCTTAGAAAAATCATTAAACTTAAGCTGATGGATCAGTTACAACGTCGTAAATTCATAAATTATTGAATTTGGGACTCTGAGAATGTTTCTGTTGTTCATGGCCTTTCAGTTGACCAGGTTTGTATGGACCAAGCTGAATGAAATAGATGTGAATCAGCTCAGACACGAGCTTGAAGTTCGACGATGGCATCCTTTTTACAAAAACCAGGCTTAGCGGCCTCGAAGGTCATAGAATCTATGATTTGATATGATATCTATCGCTGCAAGGAGTTGTTTGTTACGTCCACCTAACATCAATCAGTGGTAACCTACAGGCAAAGGGATCAAAAACGTGTCTACTTCACAAAAAAAAATACATACGAGCTATGTGTTCATATCATGAAATATGACAGATGAATTGTAAATTTATTAAGCCTGGTTTTAACCGTGGTTTTCATTGCTAAACAGGCGTTCCACAGGACATATGATCTATTCATTATGTATCCTTGCAAACTAGACTGACTGATATTCTATCTCACTAAGCCTACTCAGTTGCGGGTTCAAATAAATGTTAAAACCTGTGCTGATGCTACTGAATCATTTATCCAATTTTTTACGTAGTCTGGAAGGATCTTATGATGGTTATATCGTCCCTGTTACGCAGTAATGAGTGCGCAGGGATGAGTGCGATACAGGGATGATATAATCACCATTAAATACTCTCAGACTACCTTCATAGATACTTCCACAGCAGTTGAAGATCAACCGAAACGGGCTCCCTTGGAAGTGAACTTAACTGGCTCTCAACTCGAGTAGGGTTTTCGTTGAAGTGTTGTGTAAACAAAAACAGAACATCACTGGTGATACTAACAAACGGTGATTCAACGAAGAATATCTCTAGAGGACCACTGCTATTTCTTTTTGCCAAATCTAGCTGATCTAACCAGTCTTACTAGATCATCCTTAATGTACAGCGAAACATGGGAAAATAGAGCAGATATTGAACTCCTTGAAGAGGAAGGAACATATGTATCTACTGTCTCATTAGTGAGCATGTTTCAGCAAAAGAAGTGAAGATCTATGTTAGTTGAGGCTGGAACTGTAGCGACATCTAAAGAAGTAAGTAAGTGCAAGTAATCCTTGCTACTTTACGAACGAAAAATTCAAATTTTAGACAAAGAAGGCGGCAATGAGAGACTGAATTTTTTACAAAAGCCACATCGTTGTAGAACTTCTAAAACCAAAGACATACTGATCCTCATCGAACCAATGTACTACAGAACTTCTGCTCGAGACAATCTTAAAATCCCAGTCCCAAAGTTAAGGGCGGCAAGTATGATCAAATATCTGGTATGTTGATCAAGTGATCGCGGATGGATCGAGGGCAGATTTGGACAATCCCATGACAGCGGTGATGATAATGGAACATTGCCATGTTCCAGACAGAGGGAGTGTAAGTATTTCCAACAACAGAGGTCACACAAATACAACACAAATCCGACGAAGAAAACAGAAAAAGAAAAAGACAAAAAGAATTTCACAACCCTTTGTCCTAAGTACTATTCTAATTTCAGAATCCAAATTCAATCAGAAAATCTAAGCTTCAGTCTCCAATCACGTGCAAGTCATTGTCATGATTTAAGTCCGTATTTGAGTTCAGATTCCGAATCTACTCCAAGTTAAAGTAAAATCTTGAGAACGAGTCTAAGTCAGAGTCTAAGTTCACATCAAAATCAAAAGCGCAGCTCTAAATTCTAGTCCAAGTACAAGACCACGACTATGTCGAAGACAAAGTGCGAGTTTAAGTCAGGATCTGAGTTCAGATTCAAAATCAACTCCAAGTTCCAGTCACAGCTTGAGAAAAGGTCCAAATCCATACTCAAATCTAATTCTAAATCAAAGCCTGGGTTCCAAATCAAGTACAGAATGCGTCTCTAGATTCCACTGCAAGCTTAAGACCAAGATCACGTCGAAGTCGAAGTGCGGATTTGAATCCATATATGAGTTCAAAGTCAAAGTTTGAGAACAAGCCCAAATCCATTCTCAAAACTAAGTAGAACTGAAAATCTAAGCCCGGATTGAAGACCAAAGCCCAACCAAATTTGCAAAGTGCGAAGTAAAATCCAGATCTGAGTTCAAATTCATATTTTAGTCAAATCTTTAGAACAAGTCCAAGCGAGGGTCTAAGTTTACATCAAAACATAAAACGCAGCTTTACATTCTAATCCAAGTGCAAGCCAGGAATATGTCCAAGGCAAAGTACAAGTTTAAGTCAGTATCTGGCGTTAGATCCAAAATCAACTCCAAGTTCCAGTTCCAACTTGAGAACAAGTTCAAATCCTTACTCAAATCTAAGCCTAAATCAAAGCCTAGGTTCGAAATCAAGTCCAGAATGTCTAAATGAATGCAAGTTTGAATCCATATCTGCGTTCAAAGGCAAATTTTGAGGACAAGTTCAAATCCTTACTCAAATCTAAGTCGAAATGCAATTCTAAGCCCGGATTGAAGTCCACAGCTCAACTAGTTTCCAAACTACGAGTTAAGGGTCATATCTGAGCTCAAATTCAAAGTGAACTCCCAGTTCCAGTCACAGCTTGAGAACGAGTTCAAGTCAGAGTCTAAATTCACATCAAAACCTAAAGTGCAGCTCTAAATTGTAGTCCAAGTAAATGGCAGTGGATTGATTGAATCCCGTCGCCAAATATGACGATTTCAGTGAAATCCACATCCACAATCCACAAGGTGTTACAAGGTTAGATGACTTAGAAGACAAGTTTCAGAGAATGCCACCTTAGAAGGGATGCCATACCCTACCCTCTATAGAACCACCAAACAGTTTAGTGTCTCTTCAACCCAAAAAGATACTAAATATGTGCATATTTGTTTTGAAAAAAAAAAACTTACCATGAAAACCATTAAATTGTAAAGCAGCAAACGAAATTTTGATCGTCTCCTGTTGCCAGTGCAATCGCAACAATCACAACAAATCGTTCACATTCCATGCGCATTACTTCCGATTGCGTGGATGTTGGATGATGGATGGTGCTCCAAACCAAACTCTAACCGGAAACCAAACAGAAAACCGCTACAACACGCAACAACTTACACCAACAAACAAGCGCGACTTCTTCAATTTTTACAAAATTTCAAAAATATTATTTATTTAATTTTTTTTTAACCACCACAAGTCGCATAAAATAGAAAAAAAAAAAACAGAACGAATCACACTTTTCAATTGAGAAAGATGAGAGAGGAGGAAAACAAAAGGCAGACGACAGCAGTCGATAAATTACAAAAATTTATACACAAACCGAACCCGAAACAAAATCTAATTGTCATCAACAAATGTAAGACGCCGAGAGCAACTGCTGCTGATGACGAGATGCTGATAAAGCCTTTATCACACGTAGCACATACAGCTTTTATCTTTTATCTGTATCTTGTCGATAGAAGCCGCAAAGTGCTACAAGCAGCACACATACCAAACAGATACAAAAAAATTCTTATATAAATAATAATGCCCTTTCGAATGGGGGTTTGGCGGCGGCCGTAGCGGTGGCGGTGGCGGTGGTGATGACTGGGTGGCTGGTGGCTGACGGGATCACATAGTCCGGGTGGTAGTAGTTCACGAGTGTAATGACATAACAAGCGCGCGCACGCGATCGGCGATTTTTCCCTCCTGCTGCACCACAACACACACAGGCAAATCGCATCAATTTAATTATCCGCGGGCGGGAACTGGCATAAATCTAATTCCAGACTGAGGGATGGTCACCATGTGACAGGTAGTGTACTGCATATCCGGCACTTGACGATGACGACGACGACCACGATCGCGATGGGCTGGGGGAAAATGCATTGACATTAGTCGGTCCAATTGGAAATATCCGGCTGCGAAGGCAGTTTAATTGTGCCCACACCCCATCGGCCAGCAGCGGCCAGCAACTCACGAAAGTTCAGTTCGCGCAATGTATGCGCCTCTGTCTATCGAGTGACCTTGTTCGTGTTTCGGCTCTTAAGTTGATTTATCAAAAACACACACACACACACACTCAGCTCAGCTCGGCACCTGTCAAATCAAAACTGATGCGTTGCACAGGTGTCAAAATAGTCCACACAACATCCACAGCACCACAGGTTAACTCCAGCGCACACGGCGTGCGTTCAAGTGCAACGATGACTTCGACAAAAAAACAAAAAAAAAACCGCAAAACGACGACGATAGTCGTCCCGTTCTCAGCGCCTCTGAGTCATGCCCGCATACGAGAAGAAAAGTTCGGTGGTCAAAACAAAAATCAAAAAAAAAAAAAAAAACCAAAACACGCAAACGAAGATGAATTAAATAAAAAAAAAAAAAAAATTGTAAAACAAACTACGAGTATGTATAAGAAAATAAAATAAAATAACGAAAAAAAAATCGAACGAGAAATCAAAGCGAAAACCGAACGCACGTTATGCCGCCTCACGGGACAGCTCAGTACTGCCTCTACCCGGGTTCCGGCCGAAGTTGTCTACCCCCAGTCGAGTTTTATCTTTTAAGTTACACCAGTTAACCAGCCAACAAGCGGCCAACCAAACAGCCACCCAACGTTCAACAAAACTTCAGATTGTTTACCTATTCTGGACGTGTGTGGTGCTGTGGTGGAGGCACCTATTGCGGGCC
Organism: Xylota sylvarum; assembly: GCA_905220385.1. Classification (NCBI taxonomy): domain Eukaryota; kingdom Metazoa; phylum Arthropoda; class Insecta; order Diptera; family Syrphidae; genus Xylota; species Xylota sylvarum. The sequence continues at coordinate 1,129,677 of LR999960.1, read as the reverse complement.
CAACTAAACAACAACAACAACAACAACGACGGCAACAGCAACTGCATTCATTTGCGAGACGTTGTTGTAGTAGGTAAGTGGTGTGCTGGTCGGTCGGTCGGCGGCGGCTTAAGAGAAATGTTTGGGGAAAAAGAGTTTTGGAAAAGATTGGTGAAACTGAACTCCTCAACCATTCACATTACGGTGTTGGGTTCTCTTTTGGCGCCGGCCCCGTGCAGCCGCCGGTGTGTAGACATAACAGTAAACAAAACGTCGTCGTTTTGAATTCGGCGCTTTTGATGCTCACGTGTAGTCGATGAGGAGGAGAAAGACAAAAAAGCTTTTTGGGCCAACAAAACACAACAAAAGCTTTTGATAACAGGTGAAGCTACAGCTGTAGATACATAGATTGAGATACATCTGTATACCTATGCATATGGAGTGGGAGGATGCGTGGGATAGGGTTTTCTTTGAGTGGCCTACCATTACCCATCGATTGGGCAAGAGAGATATTTTTGAAATTTCAAGAAAGATTGCCTTTCTGTGACTGGAATCTGTCCAGTTGCTTTGAGATACATTAGAAATATCATCTGGGAGGAATGCTACATATTCAAATCTAAGCCGAGCTTCAAATTCAAGGGAAATTTTAAGTCCAAGCCGAGATTGAAATTTTTCAATCGAAATTCTGTTGAATACTGCAATTTCACAACCCTTTGTCCCAAATCTAACTCGAAATTCCAGTAATGACCCCAATACTACTCTATCCAGAATCCAACTTCAAACTTCAAACCAAAGAATCTACTACAGAATCCAACTTCAAACAGAAATCCAAAGTCTAAGCTCAAGTCTCCAATCGAATCCAAGTCCTTGTCACGGTTTAAGTCCGTATCTGAATTCTGATTCAAAATCTACTCCAAATTCAAGTAAAATCTTGAGAACGAGTCCAAGTCAGAGTCTAAATTCACATCCAAATCTAAAGCGCAGCTCTAAATTCTAGTCCAAGTACAAGCCCAGAATATATCGAAGGCAAAGTGCGAGTTTCAGTCAGTATCTGAGTTCAAATTCAAAATCAACTTCAAGTTCCAGTCACAGCTTGAGATCAAGTCCAATTGGATACCGAAATCTAAGCCTCAATCTAAGCCTATGTTTAAGATCAAGTCCAGAGTACATCTATCTGCAAATTCTGTCTAAATCGATGCAAATTTGAATCCATATCTGAGTTCAAAGTCAAAGTCTGAGAACAAGTCCAAATCCTTACTCAAAACCAAGTCGGTCTCAAAGTCTAGGCCCGGATTTAAGTTCAAATCTCAACCAATTTCCAAAATGCAAATGTGAAACCATATCTGAGTTCAAAATGCTACACAGCTTGAGAAGAATTCCATAGAAGACATACTCCAATCCAAGTTTAAATCAAAGCCTAGCTTCGAAATCAAGTACAGAATGCAGCTTTAAATTCTAGTTCAAGTTTAAGACAAAGTTCACGTCGAAGTCGAAGTGCGAATTTGAATCCATATCTGAGTTCAAAGTCAAAGTCTGAGAACAAGTCCAAATCCTTACTCAAAACTAAGCCAGGATCAAAGTCAAAGCCGGGATTGAAATCCAGAGCTCAACCAAATTTCAGACAAACTGCCAGTTGCAGTCGAAATCTAGATTAAATTTCTAGCAAAACTCCAAGCTTAAGTGAAACATTAAGTCTAAGCCTCAATCCAAGTTTAAATTGTATTCTGAAGCGAAACACAAATTCTGTCTGTATCCGAGTTCAAGACCATATTCATAGCCACTTCCAAGTCCAAATCTAAAACCAATCCTAGGCTCAAGTATATGGATAACTTAAATTGTAAAATCAAGTCCGGATTCGAATAGTATCAACGACATATGACTTCTAGATACAGGGCACCATCAACCAGTGAGAAACATTTAAATAAAGATGACTCAGTTCAAATAAAAACGAATGACTATCGGTACAAAAAAGAACTGCATTAAGTAATTGACAAAAGAAATTCTGAAAGAAATTATTATCCAAGCTTGAAAATCTCATCTCAAACCAAGCCAGGCTTTACGAAATACAGGCTTGAGAACCGCCGAGATAGTAGAGAAAGATTGCCTGTCTTGTTATAGATTCCAAGGATCTAAGGACTCACAAACTTTCAATGAAATGGATCACAAGAATGGGTTGTCATTGAAGCTCAGTAGCCTCTAGGATAGATGAAATCCCAAAGGGTATTAGCGTCGGTTCTAAAGCCTATAAGTAGATTCAGTCTATACAGGTCTTTCAAATATTTTATACTATGGGATAGGATCCACATTTGGACAAGCCTCAAAAACCTTAGCGGATTATATTTAAGTTCGAATCCTGGGTACCATCTACCAAACCCCTGATCATTTTAGCCAAAGTGACTATCTTATACTCGGGCCCTAGCAAAAGCTTGACTTGGTTAAAGCCTGTCACCCTTAAATTTTGCCGAAAGCAGCATTTTAGCATCACGCTTCAATTTTAAAGACAAAATGCTGTGAAAGAAGCAATTTTAAAGACAATGCGATGCAGAGGTTTCTGGAGAAAGAATCAATTTTGAAGACAAAGTGCTGCAAAGGGTTCTGGGAAAGAATTAATTTTAAAGACAAAGAGCTGCAGAGGGTTCTGGAAAAACTAGAGAGAGGAAGTACAGAGGGGCCTAGAAAAACCAAAGAGAGCAAGTCTGATTTTACATAGAGCCTCCTCACTGGATTGAAGCCTGTATAACCTAAATTAAATCCATTAAGAGTAGAGAAATTTTCCACATGTTTACTCTAGTTCTCAGAGATTCTATGCTATGAATGACAACCAGACTTGAACTCCTCCTGATTCCGCAAGTATCTACGTCGACTAAACAGAAACCCAAAACCCCAACTCTAACTATAAACTAAAGACTATTACGTCTCAAGACATTCAAAACGCCTAACCATCTACTAAGTAATTTTCCTTGGCATTTCCAATCGGAAAATTCATCTCACCTTTGTGAAACCCAACTAACCCCGGTGCAAATTGCAATTTGTCCCCTTAACTTTGACCCAATAACCTCCAATTCACTTTCATCGACGCGGCGCTGTCTGTCTGTCTATCTAAAGTAAATTAAGCGACCTTCTCTTAGAAAACTGCGCCCATCACTTAATCAACTCCACAGCAGAAGGTCATAACTATTCCATTTCGTTTCAACTCTTTCACCAGAGAGACCGTAGAGATCCAATCACAACCCGAAAAGTCCCGAAACGAATCCGCACTCCACATCTACCATCTGCATCTTTCGCCCACATTTCGTTCTCCTATCCGAATCCAAAACATCCATCACGAGCTCTAGCGCAGAGGAAAAGTCAATGTGATTAGTCACGACCTTTTATGGAATTCACATAGCTCTTCTCGTTTGCATGGCACGGCTACGGCTACGGCTACGAGTACGTGGCTGCGTGTTTTGATTTTCCACCACGACAATCGAGAGATCCTTTACTTTTGTCTATTTGCGTACCGTCGTCATTTCATTTCCATGTAAATCAGTAGCTATCATCTCGAAACTCTCCAACTTCAACTGCAACGACCACGACCACGACTGCGACGATGGCGATGGCGATGACGACGGGACATGGACATGGTCAGAATGGTTCCCATAACCCATTTCCACTATTCGCTAGCCAGAGACGTCACTCAAAAGCAGCGCGCACTCACACACATTTCGGCAACAAACTCCCGCATTACATCGCGCCAGGGATGCATAATAGGCCTATGCGCGCACATGCAGATGCTGAATCGCCAGGGAATAACCAAACCACCAATCTGTGTGCCAATTGAACACACATCGATCCCAGAGCAGCCTATGTCCCATCGAACACACAGAACACGGAGCGAGAGCGATTTAATTGATTGATAACGTCATTTTGCGGTGGCGTAGATACCATTGACTGCATCTTGTCAGATGTAATGGCAGGTTGATCTCTGTCTAGCGTTGCCTGGTCCACGATTTTGTCGCCGCCGCCGCATCTAACTGTGGACACGAAATCAATTTCGCATCTCACAGAACGCAACTGTTTCTACCGGTCGTCGTTGCCATCGCCATCATCATCATCATCATCATGATCGTTTCCGTCGCATGTGGGAGATGATGTTGCACGAAAGAAGGACAGAGAGAGAGATAGACGTTTTGTTTGATCCAATTTCGTGAGGCGATCTCCGCTTTAGGATCTGCCGAACAAAAACTCGTTCGTGATTTTCAGTTTTCTCCCAGCTCCCCAAACGGCCAGGACCACTGTTACTGGCTGCTGGTGGCTTAGAAAAACTTAAATTTTAATTGAAGCGGAGCACTTTCGTGGTTCCCACGCCTGATGTGTTTCTATGTGCCTGTGCCTGTGCGCCTATACCTGTGCCTTTGCCCAGGTAATGAAGTTATGAATCGTGGTACACTCCAAACCAAACCAAACTATGCCAGCCAATCCATGTGGGAAGATGCGGATCATCACATAAATCTTTCGCATTAGGAAAGAGTGGCTGCAATGTTGGCAACTCGCTTAATTTAAGACCTTTGACTTCGGATTAGTTGCCGAGATGCACACTTGCACACTTGCACACAACTCAGCTCTAAACATTGATACGTGCCCCGACTGTAGAGTGCCACAACTGGGATTGTGTACATATTTTCGGGGCAAAAGTTTCTAATTGCAAATGTCAACCAGCGAACCTCTCACCAGAACCATAGCAATCCCTTTTGCTTACCACCATCAGCAACAGTAGTATTGGCAGTCAAATTATTCAAAAAAGCCCAGGACTGATGGTAATGACCTTTCTGGGGGGGGGGGGGGGGGAAATGGAGGGGATTTCCTTCCGCAAATGAAAGTTAATTAACCGTTAGGAAAGTTTTCTCTCAAATTTGTTTCAAAAACTTCTATTTCTCGGGTATGTCGCTCGGGTCGAGTCCATAACTAAAATTCAAGCAAAGTGTGTTTGGATGTTCTATTCATTAGATTCATCTCTAATAGATGGGTTGGTTGGTTGGTGTAGGTAGGGGTTAGCTTTCAACGGATTAGTTCTACAATGTCTGAAGGGAATATAATGCCATTTAAGAGAATTGTATGGAGTTCTCCAAGTCTCCAATGGGAGCGAAGAGAACGAATTCAAGTGGTTTTGCTGGAAGCTTTTGCGAAAGCATTCTTTTGGGGGGGCAAAGCATATTTTTTGTTGTATAGTTTTAGGAAGCACGGAAATAGATTGAAAGCTCGCGTAGGGAAGACTTTTCGTCGGACAATCATGGAGTGAGTTAGGGGCTAACAGAGTGCTTAGAGATTCTTTGGACAAATTAAGGGATTAATGGTCAAATCGTCCTTAGAATGACATTTTAGTTTCAATTGAAAAATTTTCTTTAAGCTTTGGTTGCAAGCCATAACCTTCCTAAACATTTTTTTATATTTTCGAAACGCCTGAACTAAAGACAATGGAATGAAGGTCTTGTCTCCAATTTTGGAATAAATTTCAGGCACATGCGTGATTGCATCGCGTACCGCAAGTCTCTTTTAAAACACTTCAAAAAAGGAAACAGTTCTACAAATGTTTGCATTTCAACCTTATGTGTGTATCTTTTACTTGAGTATCTCTTACCGCACCACTACCGATACCGGTAACTCAACGCAATGGTGTACGCATGGCAATAGATAAATGAAAAAAGGACTCACCCGATATGTCTTGATGTTTTCTTATATTTCTTGACATCTTGATTCTTGAAGCTTGAAGTATTCTTCTGAAAGTAGACAAGAAAAACTAGTTTTAGTACATTGAAGGATACAGGACCTCAAAGTTTGCAAAATATATCTAAAGATACATATTTTAGCAGCCTCTCCACTTCTTTTTTTAGATTATTTCCCAAGAAGAGCAGACCAGTCGATGGAAAGTCAATCAGAAAAGTAATTGACTTTCTAAACCTTTTCAGCCGGTGTTATGGATACCTAGACTAAAGCAGTGTATCTATATGTGTATCTTAAAGGGGGTTGATGGATTCCACCGCAGATTTTATCATCTAAATTGATAAGTAGATACAAAATGCAACTAAATCCACAAGAAGCTTATAGCAGCTTCAGTAAGAGTGCTTTGAAAAAATTCGTCAAAAAGGTGACCCTAAGACAAAAAATGGTTTTCAAATCTTGTCCCTTATAGGCAGTCGCCAAGTGAAATTTTTTAAAAATCTGTAGATCCGACCCTATGTAGTTTTCAGTTCAGTATTCTTAAGCTATACCACGCTCCTTATTTTCAACCAATTCTACTGGTTTCTTGAAGCATCTTGAGTTGGGCATGTAGTACTTAAAAACTTCGCAAATCCTTCCCAAATACCGCTCAACTCAATCCACGAAGTAGACCTAGCAACCCAATTTTTTTTGGAATGGCCAGGAAACAAGGTGTATTTGGTTGAACCTAATAGGGATAGATATTCAAATTTCGAAAACGAATGTAGACGACAAGCAAAAACTAGGTTTTCTAACTTTGAATTGCCTACTGAACCCTTTTTTTCATTTCTATACGCATCGAGATCGTTTAGGCATTTTTAAGCTGAGCTTAGGGTACCCACTTGTTTGGGCTTAAAGACTTTTGTGGACTTCAGTAGGTAGGTACCCACTCCAAAACTTTCTAGACCTTTACTGCAAAATAAAAGGACCGATAGACCCCTCATAGAGCATAGACCTTTCTTTTAAGCTGAGCTTAGGGTACCCACTTGTTTGGGCTTAAAGACTTTTGTGGACTTCTGTAGGTAGGTACTCCAAAACTTCTTAGACCTTGAATGCGATATACATATATAAAAGGACCGACAGACATAGATCCTTTTTTTAAGCTGAGCTTAGGGTACCCACTTGTTTGGCCATAACGACTTTTGTGGACTTCTGTAGGTAGATACCTACTCCAAAACCTCACAGACCTTGAATGCGAAATAAAAGGACCGACAGACCTCTCATGGAGCATAGACCTTTCTTTTAAGCTGAGCTTAGGGTACCCACTTGTTTGGGCTTAAAGACTTTTGTTGACTTCTGTAGGATTTTTTTAAGTTCTAACAACATTGGACCATCAAAATACCGACCAACCTAGCGAATAGAGTTGATAGATAGAAAAATAGACTGACTTTAGTTCAACGATCAAACAACTGCCGAGCTATGCTGTGTGAACACAGGCAGCAGCAAACTCAGACATTTCGTCGGTAATTTCAATTTTCCTACAGCACTCAGTACATTTACTGAGTCGTAATGGATTACTAAGTAAAACTACCAACCAGCCACGTCAGAGCACCGTCAGTCGCGAGGGAAAAACCCAACCAAAAACGACTGTCGGGGTCCCAACTATTCATGGTCACCAAACCACAAATGATGTCAGTTATAGCCACTAGAAGAAAAATCCCATTCTAGGAATTTTTCGACTGGAATCTATGATTGAAACACTAAATTCTGATGTCAAGACTTATTATGCTTATGGAGGGGAAACTTGTGTATTATTGCAAGGACTGCATCGATTTCACAGGTTTCGTCTCTCAAGGACCAAAAGAGAGTCTTGTAATCCGAAGGAATGACCAAAAATGCATTTCTTAGAAGAAGCCACGACTAGAAGATACAAGTTTCATATCTTTCAGATTGTGCTTGGAAATGAATGCACATAGTCGGATGAAATCAAGGATTTTGTGTACCTAAGCTCTGCAATGAACAGTCTACATGATTCCAACGCAGATATTGAGCAAAGAAGGCTATTCCAAACCGCTCTCTGGAAAAACTTAGGTGGCGTTGTACAAGACCTCAATAATCCCAGTCGTGCTGTATGGTGCAAATCCATGGACTTTATCTAGAGCGGCTGTAAGTGCCACTAGGATATTGGAGAGAAAAATTCTGCAAATAACGTTTGATCGCCTATGTATCGATACTCAGAAGGATTCGATTCACTGTGATGTGGACTAGTAGAAACGTAGTCTGGATAGTCTACCTAAATAGAGAGACTTGTTGGTCGAGGTCTACCCAGATGTGTAGCGATAGGGGACGATGTAGTCCGAATTACTAAGAACAGTGTTTTGGCCGTTTAAGATGCTTGCGTGTGTCCATATTTCCACGAACCAGTTGCAAGGATTCCATAAGCCGTAAAGCAGACTTCGCCGCCATCAGCTTCCCAAAGACATCAAAGGGAAGAAGATGGAGCATAGTTTCTAGTGCAAACTTTCAGTTGTTTCTTGAAAGATCTTCCGGCCCAAAAATTAGGCTCTTTCACAAGAATTGTAGGATTTTGGCACGGTTTCTCTCCTTTTCCAATGGAATCTAGGACCCTTATCATGAGTTCCACATATATAGTCAATTTTGTGGTCACATGTCTGCTCACATTTTATGGATTTTTTTTCAGTCCGTCGGTAGCCAAAGTGGAAAGATAAATGGTATTACAAAGAATCTTTTCTGGTCTCAGTATGTCAGTATCTTGGTATAGATAGCCACCCTAATCTGAACCTAAATCTAGCTTATAAATAGATGTAAGTCAAGATTGTCCTTCTGTCTGTCTGGTTGTCATCAGCTGCTATTCAGATGTTGGTATCTACATATATTTCTCTGTAGCACACTAGTTATCGATAAACCTCCCCCTTTTCACAGAAACACGTCTAATACCCAGTTTTCCATGACATCTGTCGATACTCGTTCAACTCAAATCCGAGAACTCCTATTATCTTGCGCCAATCTCAATTGCAAATCAAACTATCAGCATCATTCTCCTACTAAGATACTTTTTTCTCTCGAACCGATTAATTCTAGCTCTGAGCTCATTAATCATGAAATCAACGTCAAACTTGACGAATTCCAGTCACACTGGCATGCATTTGGAAATTTTAGTTAATCAACTGTTTGCCACTATCTAACTCGGAATTATAAATAGTTTATCGCTTTCTAAGGAATGAACACAACGATGAACTTGTGAACGCGTGCTTGGGGTAACACCACACAATCCAATGCCACAGAACGTTAAAACCCTCAGCCGTTACATGGAAACGCCAACTACATAGATTAAGCTATACGTAGGACTTACAAACGTGTCATTGGAAAACCAACTTTGTTGATTGTCCCTGGATACACCCTCGTTTATCATCCAGTCGTCAGAGAGGCGAAATGAAATACGGCGCACTTGGGTTCGGTGTACAGAGATTATACATATTTGCTTGCTCAAGTAGACACCTTTTATTGCGATCATCACTATGAGATTATAATTAAATGCACTGATGGATTGCACTACCGATTTAATAATCAGTTTATAGTTGATTATGACTGGTTAATGGCGTTATGACATTCAAGTGCTTTAATTCAGAGAAGGGGGTTTCGCCAGATGGAAACGAAAAGAAAGAGGTTCTTGCTTAGACTTGAAAGTGGACTTATCCGAATGGCTTGTGTCTGAAAATATCTTCATGACTCAATGACCAGATATATTGGGAATAAGGGAAGCACGCCGTTTTAATGATACTTAGTCATTCTGAGAAATCCGATTTTTTGTGGTTGCTTTTCCCAAATTCGTAAACCCCGTTCAATGCAGATGAATCAATTTTAATTACTCTTTGGGAAGGCAGATGTAAAGTTTCCATTATACAAAGGGAACTAGTTCATTTCCGGTATAGTATTGGGTAACTTGATGGCAATACAGTATCAAAAAAATTGTTACTCGAAGTAGAGAGTCAGTATGAACATTTTTAAGTCATCTTAATACCATTGGTCCGAGATGGATCCCTTGTGGGACCCCATTGATTTTGTAAATGGGATCAGATACTAAGGATCTAAAGAAAATTCTGTACGGACTAGGTTGTAAATAATTGAACAGAGAGATACGATGCGAATTTTTGTGAAATGCTTTACTGAAATCAGTAAGTTTGATAGAGTCCTGCAGAATTGTTATAAAGATACTCTGGCGCAGTATGGATCGGAGTGCTTCCAGACAAAATCAGGAGACAGACAAGGTTGTTCGCTATTTGTGCGCTAAATTGAGGACATGGTTTACTCTTTACCAAGAGGTATTGTAAATGAACGAAAAAATTCCTCATAGTAGATAGTAAATACAAATTGTTAGAACCAGTCCCAGTCGTATGAGTAATCACAAACATGAATGAACTGAATGATAAAAATCTAATTCGGCAGTCAATTGGCAGACGGCAAAACTGATTTTCTAATTAAATAATTGGAAAATTGAAATATTAATAAAAAATCTAATCTAATCTAAGAACAAGATCGAATCTAAAACGCACAATACATGCTTGAGGCAAGTTATTCTTGTTCTGGGCGATGATTGGCAAGTGCTAAATCACCCTCTACCACGCCAGATATGAGAAAGATTAACAGTTCCTCTGGTACTCAAAGGACACAACTTCTGATACATTGTGGATGATCTTGTTAGGTTCACTGAAATTTGCATTTGATTCATTTGCATACCATGCAGGTCCACAAATAGGTCTGGTTTTGATCGCTGCTTTCAGTGCTACATTTGGGATGCCATCCAGTCCAGGGGCATTTTTGTTCCCAAACCTGATGCATGGCTCAAGAATTTCTCTTAAAGTTTTCTCCTAGGAATTTGTTGAGCTGCTATAGATGACTCGTGCTCCAATGGAATTCCCGGTTGCTTTGGAAATAGACCTTCGACTATTTGCTCTTTTTTCTATGACCCTAGTTCCATGGATATGCCGTCTGATGCAATAACACTGGAACTTCGGCTGCTGAGCAAATTTAAAACCGACGTTCCTTGCGTTCAGAACTCGCTTCGGCTTGACTAGGCTTTAGTCGTTTCGCCTTAGTGTAGGCCAAACCCACTAGACTTCACTATTCGTTAGGCAGCCATGCCTCCGCTTTTTTAAACGGAGATCTATGCTATCCTAATGACGGGGTCGGAGTATCTACGTCTGTAACGACAGTCAAGTTGCGCTTAAGGCCTTGCTCAACCCTGTAACCCGTTCCAAAATAGTTCGAAAATGAAAAAACATTTCGAGTTCAGTTGCAAGTTTGACTCTTGTCGGAGTCCCAGATCACACAAATGTGATATCCGATGAGATTGCTAAGCAAGGTTCAAAAGATGGACCAGGTTTTCTCGCATCCTTGGGTTTCTGACGGAAACCAATTGTATGGGACGGATCTCTAGGAATATACTCACGAACGTCTGTAAGAAATCATCGGCTTTCAGTAGAAAATACTATACACACCTAAGTCAGGCTTAAGAGACACCACTGTCTACGACGATACTTCGGATCATTTCCAATATTATCGTCCTGCCTTTGTTTGGATCAGGTGGCACATTTTCGATCCAAATGTGATGAGTACTGATACTGTAAGCTCCTCATCGGTAAAGTGGATTCTAGGCTTTCTCCGAAAGTCGAAGAAATTCCAGTAAAATGGATAATACTGTCTTTTTGCTTCCTAGTAGTACAATGGACCTTTTGCCCCAAAAACCCAGTTTCTTGTGATCATCAAAAGGAAAATCCTCTCTTAAACGAGGCTCAGACGTTTAAATGAGAGGCTTGAACGTTGTAAGTCAGGTTTAAGTCAGGAGAGAAGGAAAAATGTACTCTAAGGCACTAGATCAACAGAGGGAAGAAGGTCATTTGAATTTGTATGAACTACATGTACTGAATAAGATTTTCAAACAATCTAAGGACTTGCTGATTTTCCAAACTCCTTCCAGGCTGCCTAAACAGAATTCTTAGAATTCTTTCCACTCGTGACCTCAGTAAAGTGGTTTTAAAGAAAGTCATGACTTGCAAGAGTTCTACCACTTGCCAGCATAATGCAGCGAATGTATGCAAGTTCCGACTAGTTTTAATTTTTTCCCAAGAACCATTCAAGGTCCAACCTTGTTTGCATACAAGCGGTGGGCCACTTAAATAAGTTTTTCATCGAAATAGAATCAACTCTCTACGTTTTTTTAATCAAAGCAATTGAATCACCACACTCCAGCATGCACAGTCGCGTGTTAAAAAATTTAAGAAATACATTTTTCCAATAGAATTGCTTCAGCAAAACACACACAAGTCGGCCGGGGCCTTGCTGCTGCTGCTGTCGGTTGACCTCCCCAGATTTCCATTTCGTCGTCCTTTGGATTTTTTTTTTTTTTTGGGTTTTTCCTGATTTTTAGCCTAGTCAACCGAACGACCTCTCATACAAATGCAATGAATACAAAATTGAGTGCAATTCATGCAACAATTTATCGAGGCCAGCAGGTGGTGGTTGCAGTGGCCATATGCCCCTCCTCCTCTGCTGTTTTCCTGTTTGGTCTGATTAATATTACCTTGAAAAAGATTTTTTCATGAATGAGGGTTTTTTTTGTTTTTTTGTTCTGTTGTGCCCCATTCGATACAGTCCTGCCTACGTCATGTGATTCGAATTTCCCAAATCATCCAATCACAAATCCCCAGCCGATAACGCTGAACAAACCGATTTAGATACGAAGTATCTAAGTATCTGTGGTCGGTGGTCGCTCCATTATGGGAGCGTGTCTCGTACGATTTCTTTTATAGCCCCCAAGACAAATCCGAGATAAACTTTTTCGTTAAGTAACCGATCAGCTTTGGCGTTGTGCGACGGCAAATCCATAATTAAGCGAACAATTTAGATAAAGAATATCGCTCGGGACAAACAGAAAAACCCCACCACAGGGGGAGAAGAGGGCTCTCCAATCAAATGGATGGAATAAATAATTTTATTGTATCTCGCTTTTTTTTTCTCTTTTTTTGTTTTGTGAAATATTCTGATTTCCGGACCAGTTAATTAATTACGGTTTTACGAAGGAGCAGGGCGGAGGAGGATTAGGTTGGGTGCGCGATAAAGGTACATTCAACTGTATTGGGTGGGTGTGTGTATGAGTATCTCTTGGTTTCGGTGAAGGTGAAGTTAATCCCGGTGCGAATAAATTTGGCGAACTAATAAATTCGCAAATGGGGTAGCAATGATACCGTTTCCTTTGGTCTGCTTACCACAGAACGATGATGAATGCTCTCGATATCCGACTTCACTCGCATCCTTGCACATCTCTCTCTCTCTCTCGCCTGGGTATTTGGGTTTTGCGATTTCGAATTCCGGGCGCAAAGCATTGCACGTTGCCCGTAATAAGCGGTTGAGGTTGGCACAAATGGTTGGCGGTGGTGATGCTGGACTTCGTTAGGGTTGTGTGGCGAACTAGCACCGTTGTTGGTCTTACTTTAGTTTAGTGTTCTTTTTTTTTTTTTTTTGCTTCCATTTCTTCTGTGAAATGGCAGTGCTACTTAGATTTGGTCAGAGAATACCCTTTTGGCTGGGTTGTGTATGGTTAGCCAAATGTTGTCGGGACGAGAAAAACGTTTAACATCGGGATTTTGAGTTACTTTGATGGGGGAGAGCTTCCCGTATTCAGTGGGCCAGGGTTTTATTTGTGGCTGCAGTAGTTAGTAAGGAAATATGGTTTTTTGTATTGAAAAATGTTTGTGTCGGAGGAAATTATGAAAAGTCGGTTCATGGGCACCATGTCCCTCCGCCTTAGACAGAAGAAGGAACCGGTTTTAGCCAAAAAGCGCTCTACAAACTCAGCTGTATATAGGTATAGGTGGCAACAACAGCTACTGGCAGCAATAGGTTTTCATTAAGAACATGAATGCACGAGTATATTCGCTAGAGGTATCTTTCTTATTAAGGGGTTTATAGATACAAATATTTGGGACTTCAGATGCAAATGCGTAGAACTCTAGACTTTACTAAGCCTAACCACCATCTGTGTTGTATTTTTCATTTATCACATGAATGTAGACGACCTATGTATCTAATCCCATTTCCGAAGTCAATTTTTTTTAAGATGTTTGACTATTATACTCTTGGATGTTTGTCAGACGTTCGTGAGGTGTGGTTTCGTTAACAAAATCTTGGTTGAACCTGAAACTCTTGTTTAGTACTCAGACGCACTAACTATTTGGTCACAACTTGACAATAGTATAGCATATCACTCAGATAGGAACTGATTGTAGAATAGAAAGATTCCATCTCCCTCGAGACCCACGAGGACACCAAAAAATTAGCAGAGCTGTTATTAACTCAACCGAATGGCATGTGCTGCCCAAGAACTATGGAAGAATCGAATATTAATTTAGCCAGCTAAAGAGAATTCTTAGAGGGATGTAGACGTTTTGAAACACCAAGGCATCAGGACTTGATTGAATACCAAACAAACTGCACAGATGTACAAAGAAATCCAAAAGCAGCGCTTGGTTCTGCTTACAAAAGAAATCAATTCACACGATGAATTCTCATCATTCTCAATCTACGGTAGATGCCATCAGAAGAGTCACAAAAAATGCACAAAAGGCGATGCCAGACATACATTGTATCTAATATACTTAAAAGTCTACGGAAGATTAGTGGAAACGATATATACTACAAAGCCTTTTAAGATCATTCGTATTCGTAGGTCGAATGATCCCTATCTCATCAATGCGGAGTCAAAGTTATTTTCAGCATAAAGAGACTGTAGCTAGAAAAAAGTGGAGACCTATTAATCTCTGAATCTTTTGACGTGAAAACGTTCTATAATACGGTCTCCCGGTAGGAGTGTAGGCTAGAAAAGTTAATGTAACGAAATTTGGTAGTAGCTTGAAGCCTTCGAATGGTAGAAAGTTTCTGACGCGATTTCATTAATTTAGGTACCAACGTGTGGAGCAAATCTCACACTACAGGACAAGTTCAGCTGGTATTTGATTAGACGATTCGGGTGGATGCTGTCAGGTTGTAAGGAGATTTTAGTCCAAAATTAGTGTTACATTGCGTTACAAAGGCCGATTCGCTCAAGTTTGGAATGAGAAAATGTGGTCAAATAGATAGGGGAAATGGCTGAGATATGCATTGGAATATTGGCACTGTTCTTCGAAGTAAAGACCTAAGAACCTACATATCCACCACTATGTTGTCATTGTATCTCACGAAGCTAAGCCATCTAAGCCTTTCATTGTAAAACTAGACTTTGAATACTCGAAACTCACTTGAATTCAAATCGATTGATGAGAAAGTTTCAGCCATTGAAAGGTGATAAAAGAAAGGGAATTACAACGTGTTAGCTCGAAATAGAGCTGAAGTTTAGAGAACTTAAATAGAAGTAAAACCATCGGGTAGAATCTGTCTTCAAGTGTCTTCAAGTCTGATGAATGTGTTTTGTGAATTATTTGCATGGTATTCACTAAAGAAGCCTAGTCTCTGTAGCAATAAAAGGGCATTTAGATAAATTTTGCACTAAATTCAACAGTATCCGATACCAAGTTCTTGAATACTGAATCCTGAAACACAGTATCTATAACCCAACTACATATTAGGAGGTATATTTACACGTCAAGGACTAAGTCCTTTCTTTCTTATGATTGATGAACAATAGTTTTGTCATGTTATTGCCTGAGGGGTTACTGAAAAGCAGCTTCTGTCCAGCCTAAAGCTGTTCTAAGCTATATTTTCTAAAAAAAAAAATTCCAAACGACATTTTTCGTAACTTACCCCCAAATTTTTGTGGCAAAATCCCAAGAATTCTTGGACAAAATATTTTGGAAAATACAGCAAAATTTTAAATCAGAGACTATGCCGCCGGACTTCTTTGAAGAAAAGAATCATAAACTCAAATGGAATTCAGGCCAGAAAAGTACTGAACGTAACTGAAGTAACTGAGGGTACCGGAGCAAAGCGGTACAGCTTGTGCTTTTTATTTGACATGATGCTAGAATCTATTCTGACATTTTTGAAGTGATTCAACACGTTCGAGGGGAATTTTATTTTTTCCACAATTGTTATAGTTTTTGTTGTGTTACATAAATAAAAGGGAAGCAGTACAGACAGGTGCAAAGATTTTTAAAATCCGGCCGCTTTTTCTTCACTATTTTACATGAAATCGAAAATTTTTGTTAAGACCAAATATTTAGATATTTAAATTCTCTACCATTCATCCATACATTGTCTTTAGCCACGCCCATTTTTTGGGGGCGTTTTCATTAAAAAACCCGATTTTGATGAAATTTTTCATGTAATATCCTTAGACGTTTGAAAATTTCGTTGTAATTCGATGAAAATGCAGTATGCCACACCCACTTTATAAGGAGTGCATGAAAAGGGGGATAGAGTATCAAATGATCCGTTCCAAATGGATTGTATCTGCATTTTTTCATTTCTTAGTCGAACCAATACAATTACTTCTTCTAGGAAAATTCATGCCTCTTTCATGACTGATTTCATCGGTTTCTTTCCACTTCCAACTATGTAATGACTAGAAATATAATTTTATTTAACAAAGATTTCTTTTTCCTTTTAATCAGCAATTAACTACATATCATATAGCTACTTGTAATATTCCGATAAATACACCGGCACACAATAGATACGAATCGAAGGCGATTAAACAAAAGTCTTTGGAATTTTTCATATTGCGACACAAAAGTGTCTGGCATGTGTCTGATTGTTCAAGACGGGGATATCCCAGATTTTCATATTTCGTGTTATAACTGGGTGAGTGCATGACTGCATTAAAAAAAAAATATTGGCACAATCGGGTCTTATATGGCTCTTTTCAAAACTGGATGCAAGATTGGATGCAGTTCACAGTTGAATCTTGACAATTGTACTCTGGGATGTCTGTCAGACGTTTGGGAGACATGGCACAAAATTTGTGGTTTTTTATGACTCGAAACTACGTTATAAGATGGTTAACAAAATATGCAAATCCCATCATAATTCAATCGCGGTGTACAAGGGTTACCTGACCTTTAATTTCTGAGAGAAAATTAGGCACCGGTCGCTGCTTTAATTAGATTTAAATCTTCGCTGCCATCTGGGGTGGTTTTTTCCTCAAAATTCAAAACGTAATAGCATTCGCAAGCAAGAAGAAAAAATACGATTAACCAGAAGTCATGTTGATACAAATCCATTGTCAACTGGGTCTCCCACTCCCATAAGGCCACAAGTTTGCGTAAATAAAACAAAACAAAGATATTTCGAGGTCTAAATATAAAAATTCAAAACAAATGCTTAAGTTTATTCGAATGTCACTACAGAATTGATTTCTTTCTATGTTCGCAGATACCATCTATGTGGTTATGTGGTACGTCAAAGGGTATGACATTAGCTTCAGTACAATCTAAACAAGTTCCTATTACGATCTAATGTTCCTTTAACAACTTTAATTTCACATGACTCACTATAGATACTTTTTCAAAATAACCCCCCTTAATGGTAAACTGTTAACAGGTTTGATTATAACAAATTTATTCGAAGCAAAAATTTGACTAAACTATGAACGTATTTAATCAAATTTAAATTTTAATGAAACGACAAATTTTATATTCGCCTTGCACTGTACAATAAATATCTGTTGTGGATCAAAACAAATGTGTTATGTATTTCAAAGTGGAGAAAAAAAAACATTCTCTGTATACTACACCTACTTTCATTTTAAAACGCAAAACATTGAGGAACTCAATCAAGTACATAATTTTGTTTTTTTTTCTGTATTTTGTTGTTGAATATTTATTTTTATTTGTTGACAGATACTGAGATACATACTATATAATATATTGAAAAGCATCGCAAATTAAAAAAAAAAAAAAACAAAGAGTTTCGTCACATATTGGCTGTGACTGTTTTTCAAAAAAAACAAAATATCAAAACAATACAAAAAAAAAAGCAAACGTGAGATATTTTTAAAATAAAATGACGTATTTTTATATAGTGGGCGTGATTCGGGTGTGACAAGATACAAAAAAAAAAACAAAATAGATACAATATCATCTATGTTCTGCTTTTAAATTGAGAGCGCACAGAAAATTGTGTGTGTTGACAAATTGATTTTGTTTGGGGATGGGAATATGTATTTGTTTGCAAAGACAGGGTATAATTAGTTTTAAATTTGATTTAATCGGATTTATAATTAGATTATAGGTACTTGTGCTTTGGTTGAGATATACTTTTGGCTTTTCGTTTTGAAAGGTGATTCTCTAACTCTCATCTGTCGGGTGATGCAGCGCGATTTAAGATTTAATTTATCTTGTAATACAATAGTGATCAAATGTAGATAAAGATACGAGTATACATATGTTTTACGAGTATAAACACATCTGGTATTCAACACTGTTTGTCTGATACTGCTAAGCTTAGTAATCGTATGCAAGGTGTATTTGGTTAACAAATTACACTATCAAGTTGAATAATTATCGTAGAAGCAGAGAAGCCTATAAGCACTTAAATTCCGATCAGT
Source organism: Xylota sylvarum (assembly GCA_905220385.1). NCBI lineage: Eukaryota > Metazoa > Arthropoda > Insecta > Diptera > Syrphidae > Xylota > Xylota sylvarum. The sequence goes on along the minus strand of LR999960.1, from coordinate 1,111,463 downwards.
AAAATAAAAGCTGGTAAGGTTAAGGTTTTGTACGAGGTTGTAAGCATCTGTCTATCATCTACATCCAGATTTGCAGTCAGGTACTATTTTTTTGTGTTTTGTATGAGACTTGAAGACAGATTCTTACCAGTTCTACCCGATGATTTTACTCGAGCTTATACGTTGTAATTCCCTTTCTTTCAATGGACGAAATTTTCTCATCAATCGATTTGAGTTCAAGTGGATTTGAGTATTCAAAGTCTAGTTTTACAATGAAAGGCTTAGATGGCCAACTGATGCAAAAACTGATCATGTGTTCCTTAACCCAATGATGCTTAATGGATAGAGTGTTGACTTCATCAACTGAAACTTAAAGATTTGAGGAAAATTCAGGGGAAAACCACCCATTACCCAGTGTAAGTACCCAACCGACATCTCTCTCATTTCGAATTTATCAGATTTAAGCAACAAAATACTAAATCTGAAGAATGAACGTTGTAACATTTGTATTTTCCCGCCCATATGGGATTAATCTTGAACTTTTTTATGATTCACACTGAGACCATGGTTTTGGTTACCGGAAATACACAGAACAAGAGATAAGGTCTTAGAAACTAGGAGGATATACCGATGCAAATGTTTGTGGATTAAAGGAAAAACGAAGTAGAATCCAAATATAGGAGTTTTGTGCCCATAAGACCATTTAAAAATCTAACAGATACACGATGAATTCTCAAGTCCACCGAATCATGGCATTTGTGCTACATTTATGCTGCATATCTGTAGTTGCTTGCATTTCTATTCATAAAATTTCTTCGAACAGATACAAGCTGTTGAATATAAACTGTTTGAAGAAGAATTCGAACCTCAACACTTTAATCTAATGAGGCACCCTCTTCAAGAGTTTTCGGAATCGAAAGCCAAATAATTAAAGGAACACGTCCCCAAATATATCAATAAAATCACTTATTGCACTAAATTCTGCAAAAAAAAAAAAAAACTATGTGTCACTCCGACCTTGTCAGGAGCACGTCTCGAATTACCATATTTGTCTGAATTCATATTTCAGGATCGAATAACACTACAGGCAGTGTTTCAACACCAAAACTATGTATGTACGTGTGTGTATTTGTAGTACAATCTCTCCATCTTTATCAAATAAAAACAAAACCATTTGCAGTATTCTACCTAATCCTCCTAATCACCTTGTAGCCGAAGGGCTGAGCCAAGAGTACCCACCCTTCACCGACAAGGCCAGCTAACTCATACACACACATACACACCGCACAGCCCGAAAATTTCTTTGGCCGCTTATTGTGCCATAAACAACACAAACAAATAAACGAAGAACTTCACCCATGTCATGCCAGCTAACCAGGAAAGAGGGGAGGAGGAGGGGGGGTTCAAACCATCATCATCATCATCATCATCATCATCATCGCATCCCATTCTCCCAGTCCCAACCTACCGCACCGGCATTATGATGAGCTACATGTTTTGATAGCATTGAGATCAAGAGCACGTTTTTATGTTGGCCTAGGTTCGGGTCGGTTGGACTCTTGTTTACATGTTCACTTCGGTCCCCTCCGCTTACCTGTTGGCATCTGAAATAGACATGGAACTTGCGCAGCACATAGTACCAGCTCTACTCCTCCATATCTTCCTGCTGTGTTGCGATACATTTCGATTCAACAAGCACACAAGAATGCTCCACCGTCAACATGTTGCCGGGACGGGCGGCAATCCCATCATCATTTGATATCAAACTGCTTCGGTGGCCACAAACCATTCGTTTAGTGTTTGCTTGTCTTCCACGTTGAACGGTGGTATCACAGATTCGAAAGCACATGGCGCGTCGGTTTATTTTGTCTGCATCAACTTTGACGTACTCGTAGTTCTAGCTACATAGATACTTTTTGTTTTTTGTTTTTCATTTTATAAACGATCGCCAATTCTTATTCGACAGTCAGTCAACGTCGGACCGCAGTTACACTTGCAAGTGAGTGCAGCAGCAATCTCTGCGCTATTTTCTGTTCGGTTTTTCATCAACTTCTCGTTCTGCTTCTTCTCCGGTGTGCTGCTCTCTGGCTGCTGCATGCATTGCATTGCATTGCATTCAATTAAATTCAATTTACGGTGCGTTAAGTCGTGAGTAGTGCTGCGTTCTTGAGTCCAAGCCCACTCAAGTAATAAAAAAAAAAAATCCAACTAAGAAAAATATCGAAAGATACACGAAATTATAAATAAAAGACGCGTGTTATATGCTTTCTTTTATTTAATTTAATTTTTTTTTTTTTTTGATTGTTTTTGTGTGAATTTCAATTTATTTATACCCCTGTGTGCATTGCCGTGTAAAAATAAATTGCACCACACTACTGTTTGGTTGTCGTTTACGTCGTGACACGGTGTGGTGTAAATTAATATTCAAATGGGAAACCGCCCGACATGTCTTAGTGCGCCAATCGATTGATTCAAATGACCGCTACTACATGTTACTAGACACCCTTTCGATCGTCGTCGTTGTCGTCTCCCATTCATATTTCAAACGCGTAAAAGTCCTCCTCAATTAAAATGTTTACCCAATAAATAAAAATGTCAAATAGTAAACAAATCTTGTCGTGATCGTGTGCTGAGTGAGTAGAGTAAACCGCGCCTCCTCTCGAATTGTGGCAACAAGACAACAACACACGGCAGCAGACAAACCGGTCTTCTGTTGGGTTGTATCTGATTTTGATTTTATTCGAATTTAACAATTAATTGAGTGTGGACTAGTTTATCTGTGTGTACTTGCTGAAAACCAGATTGTTCTGTTTTTTTTTTTGTTTTGCTTCTTTTCTATCTCTCTTTTCGAAAAACTCGATAATGAGGTCTCCAACAGCTGGGAAGCATTGAATCGAAACGGAGAGAACGAGTTTAATTGTTAAAGATACACGAATATACTACTGGTCCGCTATGCAGTGAACGAGATACTAATGGATGGTATGGTATTCGGCGCCCTTGAGATTGTTTTAAGCACCAAGCAGTTCAACCTGATATCCTTTCACATCTAGGAGTCAATATATTTTGCAAACACCTCATGATTAGCCTTACTAAACACAAGTGGTTCCCTGTGTAAAGAACTTCAAAAATGCATTACGTTTAGATACTCGTACAACGTGATAGTACTGTTTCACCTTCAGACTGAACATCACTGTTCAAGAGTTTTGTTTCCAAAGATGGGACTAGTTGTGAAGTTTTTCGTGTAAACACACATAGTTCTGAGAACATAATGAAAAAATATTTTCCAAACATGTCTGGGCATCACTTCTGTACACATGGTGTACGGTGACAATCTTCAAAAGTGTCCAAAGTGGAATTTTTTGCAATATGAAGTTTATCTATGTATCTATGAAGTTTATTTCGTAATCTACGTAATGCTTATGTGACTCAATTCACTGCTGGGATTTACTACTAAAGCTACTTGTCTGGGATTTCCAGATTTTACATGAAGATTTCTTCTTTCTCGTCATGAACTGCTTATTACTTAATCTGCGATAGGAATCTCTATTTTTTTTTAATTAATTAAAGTTGGTGGTGCCAAGGAAAAAACCATCCAAGATAGTCACTAGATTATGAAGTAACGTATTTCACGTGCCTAAATCCAATCCAATATTCAAGGATTCACAAAATTTTCAACAGACAGTGAGACTCACTAATAGGCAAATTCAAAGTTCCAACGACATCCATTTGAAGGACAAACTTCTGGGAACAAATCCTGTTTTCTGTCTGCCAATAGTCCCAACACGCATACACGTTTGAGTGATGGTAGTTCTAGGAACCACCTTTCTATGTATCGCTATCGAGTATAGTCAATCCAGACAACTATAGTTGCGAATAAACTCCTCAAGAGTTGTCTCTCATGCGAGATATTGATGTCAGATACAGTTTCCAGCATTTTACTTGTAGACGTTGAGGTTGTACACAAGCAAATCTGTAAGGACCAATATAATACGAACTTCGCAGAAAAGCCTGACATATATGCATATCAGGCAATACACTGTATGTAGCTTGACACAAGAAATCTCATGCGATTTTTTTCAAGCATATCATATGCATGATCAGACATCAGAGTACGTGGAATACTTGCAGATGTAGGGTTAAGTGAATTCTGGAAACAGAAGGATTCAATAAGCCAAATCTACTATTGGTTACATTTTTTTTTACTTCTATCAGCTAGAATGTCAGGCGTATCTACATGCTCGAATGTTCAAGCTGTCATTCGCAGACAGGATTTCTAACCAACCTTAGATCCTAAGCTATTGCTTTTGATTTTTCATTTACACCTTGCTAAGCTCATTTTAAAAATTTGGACTGATAATGTTTAGAAGAAGTTTACAGAGTGTCTTCACATAGGAGTATATAAATCGCATGAGAGAGAGACTGACACTCAACTGTTGAAAACAAATCATTTCTCAGTTGTACAGACACCAAACAAACAATGTGAATCCAATAAGAGGACTTCAAAACTTCTACTTCTATATCTTTCCTAATAAAGACAATACAAATGCGGCTGCAAACAATGCCAATTACATCCTTTCATGGTTAATGTTCAAACCAACTTATTTAACCAAAGCTTGCCACTCATTTCGCAGTCACAAAACACCGTCAATTATGTAGCATTTATTGTCCAATAATACCCTTTTGCAAATCACACTGATTAGCGTCTCATTAAATCGAAAAGAAGCCATACACGTTTGTGTAGGTATTTAAATATTTTCCTTTCCAGATGATGGTAGTTCTGGGAACCACAATTAACCAAGTACAAGGATTCATGTTCAAAATAAATTTCCTTGGAATCGATAATCATGGACTTGGTGGATTTTGAAATTTACAAAAAAAAGGTTCCCAACAAATCCTAAGACAAACAGCGAAAGTTTGTACTGGAAGAGTCAATTAGAAATGCAAACAAATTGTAAAAGATGGGCTTATACCTTTCCTGCTTCAAAAAGATGGTAACAAGCACAGCGTACGTGTAGCTTTAGTCCTGTATTTCGATTGAAAAATGTAACTTAATGTCAATCATTACCAAAATAACTTTATACCCCAAAACCACTCTTAAGCTTTTTAAACCACAATCCGGCTATGAAATCACAAAAAGGCCATCCATTACGTTCCATTTCTCCAGACCATGGAGTGAATGACTCGTTAAGTACATAAAGCAATTATTTCGATGGATAGATAGTGGATAACTATACTCAGATACACGTACAAGTCTCATGACATGACAGTATAGTATCAATCGCTGAAAAGCAACGGCCTCAATCGCGACTCTTGAGGTATGCCTATTTCAATTTTTTAAAAATTATGCTACAACGCCCTGATAAGGAGGTATATTGTGAGACTTTTTAAACTGAGCTGCGATATTGTATCAAAAGTTTACTGGAACCCAAACAAAATAGAATACACACTGCTTGCTATGAAATCCAATATTTTTCGATTTCAAAACTATGATATCTATCAAAGCTTGATGTATTTTTTAGTCATTCTTTCAAGTGTCATAACCTGAATTACCCTCCAAACCACAGGACTGAGAAAAACCTAAAAAAAGATACAAATAGGCGCCCCCTTTTAAAGCCAGCCCTGGCATTGCATTGATTAGCGATATACGCCAGTGCCATTGTATCTTCGGTTCATTGTACATATCAAAATGCAACAACAGCTCCCTCTCTCGTTTATACTCTTTCCCATGTTTGTCTGCGTCGTTTTGTCGTTTTATTTTTCAACTTCAACCACGACGAGTGCAGCCACATATAATAATAATTTTTATTGCAAAACCAGAAAACCGGTTGACCCGCTCAACTTCAAGTAAACATTTCACGGAAAATCTGTTCCTTTTTTTTTTTTTATTACTTTAATATATGACAGTGTGTACACGATGGTGCGTACTTCAAAAGTCCCTTAACGAGAGAAAAAAAAAAACAAAAAAAGGAGGTGTGTCTCCCTCCCTTCATCTGCCGGCCGCCCGCCCGACACCGTGTTTGCTTTGCCATTGGCAACGAAAGACCTTGCAAAAGAAGTCAATGATCCCCAATCAGTTTTATGTGTTGCGAGAGTTGAGAGTTGAATTCCCTTTGAGCAATGGAGTAATCCATAAAGTTTACCTTCCCGAGGAGCGGCAGCAGTAGATCCCTAAATATCCTTAGGGTGTTTGGTCGCGATTTATCTTGATTATCAGCACTAAATACGCGGATTACTTTTGTGAGGGAGATTAAGCTGGCGATGAGAGTAAATGTGAGCGACACATACAATGTTTTAAAGGTTTTACAGGTGCGGAAATGTTTTTATTATTTTTCCGCACCCGGTCTCATACTTAGACAAGACAAATATCTTTGGGGATTTTCAGTATAGTTCAACAAAAAAAAAACAACAAAAAAACCGTCAGGTTCCTTATCTGATGATGAATATGATGCTATCAGGTGACACTGAGTTAGCAGATAGTGTGAGTTTCAAGATAACAACAAACGTAGTTTGTGTTTGCTTCTCGGTTGTAAAATGCACTCACGGATAATTGCATAGCAAATGCAATTACGCTGAGTCGATACTCTAATTCTATTAAGTGCACCTACATGCTGAGTTGATATACATCAGTCTGGACCTGTCAAGGAACGGATGTTTTAGATGTAAATACTTTGATATTGACTTGTTTTTTTGCTGTAACAAGTGCGTAGATACTTTACGAGGGTCATTTGAGTTTACTACGCTCGAGCCTCCGTAAGTGTACCACGTGTATTAGTAAAAGACTAAATCCCATTTAATAGATGTCGATGTCAGAATGAAATAAAATCACCACTGCTAATGGAATGTTATAAAACGCACGACACTTTAAACTAGGTAATACGTATGGATTGAGCAGATGTCGTAGTCTCAGTTTTAAACGTCGTAAAGTTTGATTAGACAAATTAACGCTTGATGTAGTTCCAGGCAGTACCATTTGAGAGTTATCTGTTGATGTTTGCTTTCAGTTTGGCGACATTTGGGGGTTGTAGATACAGCTCTTTAGTATCTATCATTTTAGATAGTGCCATCTGATTTATTTGGAGGAAAGGTGACACAATTTTTATCGGCTGCGTGGAGTAGAAATGAAGATAGGTAGTATTTAATGGGTACTCGAATAACTGGGTGTATCTGTATACTTGCAGAGCAATTATGGCAACCTTGGAGGTGTCTTTGATACCCCATCAGATCTAAAATTCCTCAAACAGACTTCTGGTTATCGGTAGAAGGTGGGAATTTCTTAAAGATACTGTCCAGTTCTATAGAAAAAATAATAATTCTTTCAAAGAACTTGTAACATTCATTGAGTCTCCACTGAAGTAGGTACTCTTGGTACTCCAGATGACATAAGCCCTTTGCTAGACCTAGACCTACTCCAGAATGCGAAAAAATATCGACAAAGTTCTGTTCGATGTAGCTTGATATATGCAATCTCATGAGATTTTTTTAAAAATGTCGTATTTATAATCAGACACCAGAGTATGTGGAATACTTGCAGATACAGGGTTAAGTGAATTCTGGTGATAGAAGGATTCAATAATCCGAAATTACTATTATTGTATTTTTTATTTTATTTCTATCATGACAGCTAGAATGTCAGGCGTATCTACATGCCCAAATGTACAAGCTATCAGTCGCAGGCAAGATTTCTAACCAACCTTAGATCCTAAACTACAGTTTTTGATTTTTTGTTTACACCTCCCTGAGCTGATTGCAAAAAAATTTGATTCTGTTTAGAGGAAGTTTACAAAATGTCTATAAATCGCATGATAGAGTGACTGACACTCAACCAATGATACGAAAGATAATAAGTAGCTTTAAACGTACAATGAATATTCTTGATACATATACATTAAGGCTATTTGTTTCTCCATGGAGATCAAACAAACGATGTGCATCCGATTAGAAACTTCTGCGTATATATCTTTCATAATAAAGGCAATACAAATGCGGCTGCAAACAATGCCAATTACATCCTTTCATGGTCGATGTTGAAACCAACTATTTAACCAAATCTTTCCACCCATTTCGCAGTCACAAAAGAGTGGCAATTATGTAGCATTTATTATCCAATAATACCCGTTTCCAAATCACACTGATTAGCGTCTCATTAAATCGAAAACCTTCCCCTCCGCACCCCCTCTCTGTCAGGTGGTCACAAAACGAAGTTAAGCCGCTTTTGACATCACAACAATCGGTCGGTGACACAACCAACCAACCCCTACTCCAACTCCAAGGCAAGGCTGTTAGTGCTACTACCAATCTAAGTTTCTCTGAATTCCAAATGGGCTTTCAAAGAACACTTCACCGTCTCAAGGGGGTGTAAGCGGCCTCCTTCTCACCCATTCATGGAATGTGTGTGATGGAATGTGCTACAATAGCAACACGTGATCAAAATTCCTTATTCGAAAAATAACCAGGTCGTTTGGTGTTCTTAATTTCAAGAGCACAAGCACGCGAAAGGACACAACACTATACAGTGTGTATAGGATCACAGGACAGGATTTTTGACGTGTGTCGCCTAAGCTTCGTTTGCTCTCTCTGGCCCCCCACACACATACCCGGCAGCAAAAAATAAAAGAAGGACAAAAGGTTTAATGGTGTTGCCTTTATTGGATTGACATTAAGGCGTTTTAGCAAAGGGCGGACGGGCCAGGCGGTTAGCACTGCGAAATCCTTACGAATGGAGAGACTCGGTCGGGCGGTTCTTCTCGTATGAATTCTATGTTATATGCTAGCGCAGTAAATTTGATTGGCCTCCTTTTCATTTTTTCTTTTTTTTTTTTTTCTTTCAACAATTTACAGATCACAAGGACACGATTCTCGTTTCAAATTGAATTTGTTTTATTGTCCTACACGTATGTGCGTTAGAAATGATTTCCACTCCAGTCGTTGGACGCACTCAAATTAAAGTTGTGCGCGCGTAAAACAATTGTCAGTGGCACTGGTCGAGGGTGTTTCAATAATAACAACAGCAACACCAGTTAAACAAATAAAATACAATACTCTCGTACAAAACACAGAGAAAACAAAAAAAAAACCTTTTACGTTGCAATAAAGTGCAAGTGGCTACAAAAATGCCAACATCAAGGGGATTTCTGCTGGCTGCAGCTTTCGTCATCGGTGAGTACTCGTTTTATTTGTTTATTTATATTTTATTTACCTACAAAGTTTTATGTTGTTATTTTATTTACTGGGGAAGTGGTTTTTGGACTAGTTTGTCGTGTCGAGGTGAGAGTGGCTTGTATGTGCTCGGTATGTGCTAATTGTTGCAGAGGCTTTGTTGCAACTCAAATCGATTGCCAATGCGAGTAGTTATTAGCATATTGAAGCGCGATTTTTTTTTTTTTAGTTGTTTTTGCTTGAAATTGCTGAATATGCTTTGTATTTGCTTGCAAGTCAAGTAGACTTGCTAATACATTAAACATGCAAGTCCATTAGCTATGCAGTCTGAAATTAGCTAATTTTTATAATGTAATCGAAATCAGTTCACTTTTGGACAACATGTCACTATCCATACCTTTTCACAGAGTGAGTAGTGAGTTATTTTTCCCATTTTATGCAATAGGCTTAAACTCAGGAGAAATCTTTGCTCTCATGATAGATGTCACGAGTCTCAGATTGACTTTAGTCTATCTAGACGTGGTATCGCCTTATAATTTCGTCTGCTATTGGAGCTACAGGCTAGTAACGTGGAAGTAACAATATTCAGGGGTAGCTTGAAACCTTCGTATGAAAGAAAATTGCTGATATATTTTAGTCTCATGATATATTAAAAAAACAATTCGTTGCGACGTGACCTTCGGACATAAAACAGAGAGCGAGAGCCTTAAATATTTTGAAAAAACCCTACACTCAGTAGATTTCCAAGAAAGTAGCCCCAAATTGTTGATAGACTTCAGTCTCATGATAGAAGTCACGAGTTACAGATTGACTTTTATTATATTTTTCTTATAATTCGGTCTGTCTTTTGAGGTACGGCCAGAAAAGTTGGCGTAACACTATTAGGGGGTAGCTTGGACTATTTGTATGACACAAAACTACTGATTATCTCATGATAGATGGGACGAGTAACAGATTGAATTTTGCCTATTCAGACATAGATTAAGTTTTACCTTATTATTCAGCCTATCTGTGGAGGCATATGCTAAAAGAGTTAGTGTAATGAAATTCGGGGGTAGCTTGTAGCCTTTATATGATAGAAACTGACTGATAGATTCTGGTCTCATGATTTGTGGAAATCGGTTGATTTGTAGAAGCATAGACTAGAAAAGTCAGTGTAACTAAATTTGGTGGTAACTTGCAGCCTTCATATGATAGGAATTTACTGATAGATTTTAGTCTCACGATAGATGGGACGTGTATTTAGACTTAGTAACGCCTTGTAGTTTGGTCTATCTGCTGAGGTGGATCAAATCGACAGAGTGGGCCAAGAAACCCAAGTTAAGTCCATCATGAGTGGGGCTAAATGAACAAGAAAGTCCAGGAGCGCCAGAAAGCTAAATTTACGAAGACCACTCAGCTTATATTACTGCTAACACATCCAAAGATTATATGTAAAATGACACATCAACAGAGAAGTTCTTAAGAAAAAGATCTCATTAGTGGATGCCGATGAGTGGATTAGTGGGTTTTGCTCACCCAGCTCATAGAATTAAGCAGCTGTTTAAAGTTATCATTCCTAATAGCCTTAAGCCTAAAATGTAGTCTCAGCCTACCCATTTTTTTAGAAAAACCTCAAGTAAGCCAGATTCACGAAGGTTGTAGGTGAGTCTCCCCTACTTAGTCATTTCGAAAAAGTTTGTTAAGACTATAGCGACCAACTTTCGTTAGCTGACAACAAGTGTAACCCAGACATACAAATGTCTTTGAGAGTCATATACTCTTACTACGCCTTGACGGAAGAAATCTGTCCTAGAGCACTCTATCTAATCCAGTTTTCTTTAAGATTCAAAGGATGAGAATTGCCTAGAGGCTAGAGTGATACACTAGTAGAGTGTATGAAGTTATAATTTGAAGAAGGGGTATGTTGCACTGCAACCGTTTTGTCTATTGTGACCTGGAGAGATACATGACCTCATTAGAGTTCCCCTCGAATTAGAATTCTCTTCGAAATCACTTTGAGGGTCATGTACTCTTACTACGCCTTGACGGAAGAAATCTGTCCTAGAATTTGTTTAGACTTAATGACATAGAAATCAAGGGCCATGCTAGCAATGTTGCTATCTGACATTGTAGCTACATCACAGTTCGTGGGGTTCCTGTCGAGATTGATTTGGATACATCTACATATCTATGGCATATATTTCCACCATGATGCTGGTACTTGTACCCATGGGTTGTTAGTCCTAATCTAGTAATCTTTTGCAGTTTGGAACTTCATATCGAATAGGTTCCACATTTTGGACAAGGCCCTCTTATCTGTGTAGATAGCTTCATTGCCAGGAAGTTAAGCTTCATTCTTGTTGAATCTTTCAATTCTTTTCTAGACCAGATAAGAGATAGACCATCTTCCATAAGATTATCCTCCGAATTCCGGTACCATATTCCGACATATTTCCCCTTCTAATCCCTTGATATACAAAATAACTTTCAAATCCAAAACAAACACCTGATTGAGTGTCGTTGGCACCTGGTATATCATAAAGTTCCTCAATCTGACCAAATCTCTTTCTAACTCTCTCTCTCTCTCTCTAGTGACTGGAGTTTAGATATCCTGACCACAGTTTTTGATATGTACAAAAACTTTGACGCAGTTCCTTTATTAACCCTTTAACTTGGTTTAATCCACAGGGTAAACAAAAACCGATTACCGTGTCAAAAACCGTTTGAATATTAACAGCTCATAAGCATGATGCTCAGCCATGCCATAAATAAGTCATCCAGAAGAAGACTTCAAGTTATTTTCCTCCCCAGTTCAAGTACACGAACGAAACTCTGTGGTCATGCTACACGCCACAAATGAACAACACCTCCCCAAACCCTATACATTTCCTGTTTTATACACTTTTAAGTTTTTTTTTTCTTGCTTTCTCTCTCCCTCTCACTTTGGTTTGTTGCTTCTTCCACTTCTTCTTAATTTGTGCCACACTACCTACCCCCCAAGTTGGAATACGGGTAGCGCTCTCGAAAGAAAAACCGCATTTACCATAGTCTCCATACTCACAGTCACAGAGTGCACTGTAGGTATACTGTATACCATCTCATATCGGTTGCAAATAACTTGGAATATCCTGGAAATTTGTCCTCTATCGTCGTCATCGTCAACCATCGGCTTCGGCTTCGGCTTCGGCGGCGAATGGTTAAGTTAAGTTGAGTTGAGTTGTTCCTCCTCGGCTCGGAACAACTTTGGCCATCAAGGTATTGCCATGGCACTTTTGAGTAAATTAATTCATTGCAAGGATCCACAGTATCCACTATATACCTATACATGTATCTTTGCATAAATAATGAAGCAATTTTCCATTAATTACCACATTTCTGGTTCAGATTTCTTGTATGCATAGGGTATGTGTGTGGGAAACAACGATTCTATAATTTATCGCAGAATATGTGACAACAGTGTCTTTCTTCGAGAAGAAGCCACCACCCAAAGGGTTATTCTATTCCCGTCCCGAACCGTTCAAGTCATAATTTTTAATATAAATTAACTAATTAGGAATTTTTCTATCATAAACAATTCATCGACAAATCTACGTCATTCATCTTTGAGGACATGGCCACCCTCCTCCCAAAATTAACATCTCAACATGAATCTTAAGGAGCGGCGGCGTCGCCATCAATTTTTGGGGGTTGCCAGTGCCACCTCCACCTCGAAGGACCCATGAAAAACTTTGTGCAAACGCTGTGTGTGTGCAATGGGTGTAAAGCAGAATTCAAATAATATTAATGATAAAAGGATTCATTTTCATAATATTAACACACACAGCACACAGCACAACGAGCGCTGCCTGCAAAGAAGGGGTAAAGGACCCATCAGCATCGGCATCGGCATCGACATTGGCGGGCGGCGCAACGGATGATTAAAAGATCGGTGCTCCCATGCGGCAAAAGTAAAAAGTTAAATTTAAATTGTTAAGGAAATTATTTAATTTTACCGCCGGCCGGCCGCCGCGGAGTGTCCTGGGGAAGCGGGTGTATCAAGCAAATCATCTCAATTGCCTACAGCCTGGGAGAAGGCACTCACAAAAAAAAAAAAGAAAGGATAACCCATCATCGTGCTCTCTTGCGCTTCATTTTTTATCGCTTATTAAAAAAAACCAAAAAAAAAAACCAAAAAAAAAGGACCACCAGGATAAATCTTGGACGGGTGAAGTGAACAAAAGCGTTCGTCCGGCGAAATTAAAATTTAAATTAAACAAAAATTGTTAAAATTGCTTTCCTCCGGCGGATGTTGGTCGGTCGGTTGGTCGGTCGGCCAGGCATTACAACAACCGCCGAGGTATTTGAACCGAAACGGAGCATGTTTGCCTTTTGATAGGTGGAATGCGGTGCGCACAGGACAAGCATTCATCACTGAATTCATGGAGATATGTGCGCGACATTATGTCGTGTGGATGAACGCATTTACAGATAGCCCCGTGCCCCCATGCTGTGTGTAATTTTTACACTTTTTCTAAAAATTTAAATCTGATTTTTACGGGAATTCCACCCCATACAACGATTACCAGCGGAGGAGGGTTGAATATTCCACTCGGGTGCATTCCCATGCTGACCAGGCGCCCCTTTTTATTGCCGTTTTGTGGTTCTTTTACGTATTTTTTCTTTTTTTTCTTTTCTTTTATCATGTCCATGAGATAAAAAAGAATATATGGTACCTGAGAACGGCCAGGACGATTTTTCCACCTGAACTGAGAAAATAATTTCAAAAATGATTTTGATGTCCGAACGTTAGAGAGAGATTCTGTGCCGATTTGTATGAAATTTAATCCCAATTGGGATGTTGTGGAATGTGGATATAGATATTAGACAAGGAGTAATTATTATGAGAAGGCTACAGTCCATATGCCTGTCTTTATGGATGTGTATGATACTTATATCCGGCTCGAAGGACCATATAGATATTAGACGGACAAGGAGTAATTACTATGAGAATGCTTCTAGCAAATAGATACATAGATACATGTATTGAAGACTACATTCATTTGACTCTTTTCTGAGTCGACACCGCCTCTGTATGGATGGTTATGATAGTTGTATCCGGCTCGAAGGACCATCATGATGTTTTCAAATCAATTAGCTGGTCAATTTGTTCACTCACAAACCACTGGGCATAGTGTGCATGTATCTGAAAGGTCCGGATTGGTCATACTTGCCACTAGAAGCCACAGATGTATGCTGAGTCTGATGGCAAAATCAAGACGATAATGGTGAACTTTAGAGATTCGCAGACGCACCCTGAATCCTTGACGAAGGATATGTCTACCTAGTTCAAGCTGCCTTCAAACCAATCATATACCATAAAGAATAGGGAACATAGGCGTAATGGAGGCACTGTTAAATAATTTTGCTGGTCATTGTCCGGGTGGGATATTTTTTCAGTCCACCATCAAAAAAGGACGAAAATAATACCAAAGAACCGACAGTTCGACAGTCCCATTCCACAATCTTCAAGGCTAAGACTATGAATTGTCGATACGACAGAGTTTGTTCGTATCCACTTCTTTGTTAAACAAATGTTTGTCGCTCAAAAAATTAACGAGTGATGACTTAGAGAATGGATATCAGCACAGTGGACCTACTCTGGTCTAAGTGCATCTTCCCATCGTGGGCTGATCTAAACAAAACCAAGAGAATGGATGCATATACCGATTCTATCTTCATCAATTTCGGACAAGCTGCTTCCAGGCGTAAAGACCTTGCATCTGTCTCATTCGACAGATCCCCATTCCTGCCTTGGTCTCTCCAGACCTGGAATGATTGGTTTCAAATTTTTTTTTAGCGTCTACTATGGAACCTTCCCACTCACCCAAGAAACAGATTACAGACAAAACTGTGGAAAAATTAATGAAATAACATTCCAATACAGACCCCCATTGCATGACTATGTGTCAGAAGTGGACGAGTGCATATTTTGTGACAACATTCTTAAAACAAGTATACATTTTAACTGAGGGATAGTACAGGCCAACTAATTAGGCAGCAATAGATCGCTAGAGAACAGACGCGAGCATCCACCTATTTTGTTTAAGTGTCAGAAGTGGGATGAACAAAATTTCATGTGTTTTAGGATGAATAATGCAAAGGCAGGAGTGACCCGCAAATAAACACGATCTAGAAGCAAACAGAAAGATCATGGAAAACCAACAATTGTGGTATAACAAAACGCTATGATGTCGAGTGTCAGAAGTGGAAAATTCTGAAACCAATCACATAAAGATACGACTTGTACGAGCTGGATGACAAATTAAGAAGATCTAAATCCAAACCGATAGGTCATAGAAATTGAACTAGTTTGGTACAAAAAACGCTATTAGTGTCAGAAGTGGAAAATTCTGAAAGCAATCGAATGCAGATACGACATGGGTGAGCTGGGTGACAAATAAACAAGATCTGGATGCAAAACTATAGATCACATAAAACCAACTAGCGGTGTATAACAAAACCCTATGATGGCTCGTGTCAGAAGTGTAAAAATGATGTTTCATTTCCATGCTTGCAATGCTTACATTACAGATCCATTTTAATTATCTTTCGTAGCATAATGCCTTTAACAATCGGAAGTACAGTGTTGGTATTTATTTTAATTTCTGCTTTCCTGCTTATCGCACTCGAATGGCGACACTTCATTTCCACTTCATTCACTCGCGTCTGGATGGCCGTACCGTACAAAAAATATTGTCTCACCGATCGCAGGCAGATTAAATTTCAATTAAATAATATATAAAATTCATTGCAGCATTATGTCAAGAGTGTATGTACTATGTGTATTTTTGAATAACCACGCTACGGCTATGAGTACTCGGCCAATAATTCACATTAATACTGTGTTCACTAGCTAATTAAATTAAATGAATTTATTGGCGGAAATTGAAAACGAAACCACCTCCAATACGCATCACTACACACCCCACATTAACTCGTATGTATGTACCTACATATGTTGGGGATGTTGAATGTACAGGCATAAGTGGTTAAAATGGAGCCGTTTTTTCTGGTTTGATAAAATTACAGGATATAGCCCGATCGCACTTCATTATTTGTCGAAAAACACGACCGCATCACAGAAGAGTTCAGAAAAACGTCCTCCTCGACCTGCCAAAGAGTTGCGAGTGCAAAATAATCATAATGAATTATGCAGCCCCAAACATATGCTAATTAACCATCGAATTGGAAAAGTTGAAAACTCAATTTTGGGAGTGCGCTCCCATCATCATCATCAGCACCATACCAGCACTAGCACCAGCATATCATCATCAGCATCAACATCGTCATCAACGACAACGACGACATCAACAGCATCATCATCGTTATTGACAGCGAGCGCGTTTCCATGTGTGCGATGGGCCGCATTATCAATTGATGTGTTCGGCAGGACTCTCGCAAACGGCCAGCACTTTGGCATGTTTAACAGAACAAAAATAATTAACTTAAATCATTCGCACGACAAAGCGAACAGAGAGTGCGAGAGTGCGAGTACTCAGTCTCGGCAATGGTGACACTGTACACATCAAAAGTGACAGAGGTATCGGCTACATCCGCATGCAGACAATGCTTGCCGCGCCAATGGTGATAATGGATACTGGCATTCGCCGGAAGAGCATCCATGCAATGGCTAATTGTTGGTCCACCATCTTTGGCCAACCACACGCCAATGCGTTGCGTACAGTTGCCACCATGTGGCAACGCGGCCACCGCGTGCTGGTGTGAATACTTTCCATGGGCCACGATGTAGCACAATGCGCCCATGGTCCTAATTAACGAAACTTAATGCGAATTAATTAAATTTCGATCTCGAAACCGGGCGCGCTACAATATGCAACGTGTTTTCCATTATTTCCGACCCAAAAACTCGTATTCATTGCAGGTACCTGGAATCGGTTGTGATTTTACAGCTAAATGTTCGGTCAGCCGTGAACTGACCAAGAGATCGTCCTTCTGCTGCCACTGCCACTGCAGCTGCTCCTACTCCTGCAACGACTGGAAGCATTTCAATTAATTGAATTAAAATTAAAGAACAAATCGTCGACGGGGTAAAATGTAGTGAAACTTATCCGAGCAGAACGCTACTCACTTGCTGTACATGGATTTCGTAGTGCTTAACTCATGTGTCGTCGTGTGCCTCGGTGGTAGGTCGTAGCATATGCGATGCAGAGATACTTCTTTCGAAGGCCAGAAACATAGGTGCACCGTGTAGTGGCGTCAAACAGGAGTATGAAAACGCATTACTACTCGTACACCATGGCTACAACTCAAAGGGTATGTTGTGCTGAGCATTAAATTAATCCGAATTGGAGAGTGCCCTGAAGGTCTCGGGTGATGATGTTTTTCGGCCAGCCAGCGAAGGAATGGCGCGTTGGGAATTAGGCCATTTCACTGAACGGAAATGAGTGGATTGGAAATCATTGCTTAGACTAGCAATGCCCTCTCCTCTGAGGTTAACCAAGAGGGATTTGAAATAATTAAAATTCGTGTTGGCAGCTCGAAGCAAAGTGTGGAGAAATGGAGCGGAATGGAGGTGATAGTGGAAAAGTGCCCTTAGATACGTTTTTCAAAAAACATAAACTCGTGTTCTCTGTTTTAGTCATACGAGTCTGTTCGGCATAGATACGGCAGACAATTTATTTTTTTATAATTGGCGCCCAACACGAGGCTGAATATTTATGAACATCATAACTGACTGAACTGATTCATTAGATTTGACGGACGGCACTGAATTTCGAAATCAGCTATCTAATACCAGTTGGTGTTCGAATAGTAGGATTAAAAGTCAAAAGTCGAATAGAGATAGATGAAGTAACAGGTATTTCATCACTGTTCCTCAAAAATATCAGTCACAGATACATATAAAAAGTTACAGATACTCTGACTTGTTACATGGAGCAGGGAATACTTAATTTCTATTTCGTATGACTTAGTAACAGGGAATATTTTTTCTTGACATTTTGTATGATCTGTATGGGCTGTTATTTAGAGTAACAGGGAATATTTTTTCTTCAAATTTTGTATGATCTGTATGAGCTATTATTTTTTGTTCACCGCTGAGACAAGCGAGACAAGTTGCATGAGATAGTTGAGTTTGAGAAGACCTTTATTTATTCAGATTGGCTTCCTCCAATGATTGCGACCAAACAAGTATTGATTGTTCGCGCAGAATATAAGTATCTGCTCCTTCGGGATGTATCTGAAGGCAATTTTAATTGCAAATTCTTTTGAAGCATATTTTGATGGACAACCAAGCAAAAATGCAAATTCACGTAAAATTTCTCGAAACCACCAAAAACCATTCCAAACGATTTGTGTGTTTGGGTAAACCGTCCACCTTCTACAACATAAATTCCAATCCCCATAATGAGGTCTATTAAATGCCATTGCCATCCCCACACACATTTCAATCTGTTTACGTATGTCCTGATGGATGGAGCTTCACAAAAATCTCTCTCTCTCTGTACGATTGACGATTGTATGTTTTGTTAAAATACTTTGAATGTCAATTTCAAATAAAGCACACACACTGAACATCGTCGTCCCCCAGAAAAAAACAAACAAACAAAACAAATTGTTTGGGCAGAGAACAGCGCCAGAAAAAAAGCCCGGAAAAAAACATCCTGAAAAAAATCTCCATTTGTGTTTTTGTGGAACGCGTAAAATTAATTGGTGAATATTAAATTGACACAGCGCGCACAGCCCCAAGCCCCGTAGAGGCTCCTTACCCAAACACACACATCCAACACCGTGTGGATGTGTAGTACAACACTCGGTCGTATACGTAATTCCATGCAAACTGTTTGATTTATTCAGCTCGATTTGCTTTTGCTTTGTTAAAATAATTCATCATGCCATTTGTTAACAACAAACAAAGGACCTCCTCCTCCTACTATGTACTATAGAACGCGCGCCCAACCTGAGCGAATATTGATTCCTTTTGGGTTTTTTTTGAAAATTTATAGAGTACATATCCTTCATACACTCAGCAGCACAACTCAGCCCTCTGCCACTGTTGACAGTCAATTGTTTAAAATAAAAATTGTCAAACGGGTGGGGGGTGCTCTGAGGGCGAAGAGTAAATAAAACACCATAACGAGCAGCAGCAGTACACAACTATACTGCACGAGATGTGTTAACTTATTTATGCATACCAAGTCAAATAGTCGCATGGAAACAACAAAACAGCAGCTAAAGGAATTTTTGTTCCCTTTTGACAATTGCGGCGAGAGGAGTACTCGACACGACAGGTGAATACAATGGCATTTCGTGGTGCACCTTCCTTCGCTCACAATGGTGGTACTCGAACTCAAGCTCGAGCTCGAGAAAGTTATGAATATGGATGGCGATACCGGTTGAGTCCCATTATTTATCTCTCTCTGTGTCTTGCTAAGGCTGCTGCCAAAACCATGACCTGATTAATTTGGTGTATTTTTGCATCCTCGCGCGCATCCAAAAAGGATGCACATTCCCCCCAAAGGCCCAGCGAGGAGTGATGACTGCACCTGCGGTGAGTTGTTTGGTACCTATAGTGCCGCGATAATACTCGAAACACACTTAGCGCAGAAAAATGCTTCGCATAGACATTGGAATTTCTTTATGTCCTGGTTGGTTGGGGAATACCAGGGTTACCTAGAAGCGATTAGGTATGCGGCAGAACACTGCAAACACTTAACATTATTTTGCCAACCACCTCGAAGGATAATGGAATCCAAATGGCATGTTTGAGGAGAGGTTTTCTTCTGTTCCTTCTGCTGCGAATGTGCATTATTCTTTTTTTTTTTGTTTTTTTCTTCCAGCGGGTAGTGGATCAAGTTCATGTTCATGTTTATGTTTATGACTGTGTGGTAGTCATCTGAAGAGAACGAACATGAAACAAGGCGAACCCTTTTCTATGTTCTATCCGATGCGGTGTACTTATTTTAATTGATGGTTTCTTGGTTGTTTTTTTGTTTGTGGAACGAAATTTGCATAAAAAACTTGCATGTCGATTAAAAACACATCTACCATGCGAGTAGAAGGGAATATCTCAGAACTCAGATGCAGAGGTGTGATAGTTCTTGGACTGACCAAGTCGTTTTCGAGTTATCACATATATTTCACTTAATACGCGTGATTTGCTTCATGATATAGTGCAGTACGTCATGCACACATGCAAGTAACGTTTATGACATGAAAACACGAAGGATACAGTGTCAATTCAGCTAAAAGAGCATCAATATGAATTTTTTTATAGCATATTTCTTGGCGCATATTTTTAAAGGAATATCCGTTGCATCTAGTTGAGAAATTTGAGCCTAGAAATATGCTACAGTCAAATTTTATTATTTTTGGTGTGTGTCCGACCGGAATTGCTTTCTAAGATTAACGCGTAATACTTCTTCTTGTCTTTAGAAGATTCGTGAAAAAGGGAACTATCGCTCAAACACAATATATTTTTGACAGAGTCGCCGATTTATAGAAAACTGTAACGATTTTAAGCCGCCACGGTTTCCTAGGAAAGCATAATACGTTGAAAGTATCTACAAGTATCTATAGTAATCCATCTCCAATTCGAGGCTAGAAAACAATATTCTGAACTCAAAAGTGCGAAGGAAATTGACGGATTACCAATTGATGGATTGACGCATTACCGATTGATTTACATGGCAGTCTTTAAACACGATCCTGTCGACTTAAATACAGGACGACCCTGTGGATTGTATTCCATAACATGAGCTTACTAAATAACGAAAGCTTTAGATACTACGAGCTCCTAAAATTCGAACTCCCGATAGGGCTACGGACTAAAAAAGTTGATCTAACGAAATTTGGGAGGATTTTGCAGCCTTCGTACGATAGGAAGTTGCAGATGGATTTCGTTCTTTTATGTATCAATCTGAGCAGCATATCATCCACTATGCGACAAGAAGTTACGAGTGGTTGATATGTTGCACAATAGTTGAAGGGAATGCTCGGATAGTTGTCTAAACAAGTTTTAGTGCAAAATTAACGTTACATCGTCGAGGAAATATACTCAACCTTATAGAGCTGGTCAAGCTACTCAAGAATGGTCCATTATGAGAAGGTCTGAACGGACTGGAAAGTAGATGTAGACGTTGTGGATACAGATCTGCAAAACCATATAGATTATACAGATTTGACTTCATTATCCAATCCAGTCGCCCTACTTTTTCAAATGCAATTCATTACAAATCCTTGTCCTTGTCGAAAACTCTAACATAGAAAGGAACCAAAATTAGAACATTTTCACGGTGACTTTTACAAAGTTATAACCAATCCCCCACAGAAGTGCCGGAATCCTGAAAAGTCCTACCTTTTTCTGTCAGTTTCCTTCTTGTGCTTGTAAAATTTTGTCCAAGATTTTATTTCCCCCGAGGCAAGGACTCCCTCGAAATGGAACATTAATAAACTTTGATTTGATTTTTCATTTAAACGAGAACGAAACTAAATTCTCACGACACTCGTTGCGACGTCATCCATCAACACTTTTGTGTCTTTTGCCGCAATTGCGTGGCTTCAGGATGTAGCTGGAGTAATTATCAATTCCAGTGAAATCAAAGAAACCACCCACCGTCACTCAACTGTGGACAAAGTTTCTTTTTTTTTTTTTTTTTCGTCTTCGCTTCATCGGGGATACTCTTTCAAAAGACCGGAAGTCCAAGGCACGGAAGATAGTGTATACCACTGATAATATGAAAGTTTTTAATTATTATTTCTTCATTTTTTTTTTTTGCTGGTGATTGCGCAGACGGTGATGGTTAGGATAAGGAATATTGCATTACATTATGTCAGGACGAGACGAGGTACAGGATGAAATTAGCACAGTTGAGATATTAAAAAGCCTTGAAGGGTATACTCAACTAAAAAAATTTGAATGACCTGCTGCTCCTCTCAACCCGGATGCAATTAATTGGAGGCATACAGTGAAAATCCGTAAAAATTTAATTACTCCGAGATCGCTGCAACCATGTATCCATGCACTTGAGTTGAGAATGTGCAGAGGTATACACAAGGCATTCAGTTTGGGTTCGCTCTGCTGTGACTGAATGATGTCACATCCTCAATCAAGCTTCGCGCTTTGTTTCGTCAGAACTAAAGACATGCACAGGTATTCGCGCGCGATGAACTCTCCGAATCCCTTCTGATGAAATTCGGATGCAAATTCAGTTTCAATTTTATCCACGGTTCACTTTGAATAGTGCACTGCTGCTGGTTCTCGAGGGCGCGCAAAAAAAAGTCTTTTCATACGAAAAATGGGGGAAAAAACACAACATTTCATCGCCTTCCTGTTGACGAAAAGATTTTGCACTTTGACGATGGTCTTCGCCAACCACGATGCCGCCGCCGCAGAGCTGTCAATGAATGGATTCGGGATTTAGTTTACCCCCATTTTGATACCACCACCATCAGTACTGAAAGAAGTAGTTTTAGCGTGAAAACTCTTACGGATCCTGGCAGAGAGATAATGAAAAGCCATGTTGTGCGCCAAATCCCTGCACAAGGCTGCGCTGCTCCACGCTAAAGTCATTTAAATGGAAAACGTGTTTGATATAGCAGTGCGATTTTAAGCGAACCTTTCACAGCGCATACACTTCGCTTCGCTTATACATACATGTGTTATACGATTTTTATGATGTGTGAATTTTTAATATGAAATTCCCTTTTAACAAACAAAGCAGTGATCGCAAAAAAAAAAATCACTGCTAGAGCGGACTGTAAGCCCTGAAAGCTGAGAGACAATTTGGGTCGTTTTTTTCTTTCATTCGGTTTCGGTTTTCCATTAGTCGAACATTTCAGCTCGAAGGATTAAACACATAAGGCTTTTGCATCAACACCAACCACGAGGATAACGTGTGGTAACGTTGAGAAGAATTACACACACTTAATGGGTTTACGGTTTTCAGAAGCAAAATCCTGGAATTTTCAATGATTGACTTTGGACTTAGTGGAGACAGTGTGTGTGTGTGCGCGCACGCTTCAGATGGGTTCTTCAATCAACGTTAATTAATTTAAACGAAGCAGAGACACACTCGTCTTGTGTTGCATATTCATGCAATGACTTGAGGTTGTGCGGTGGCTATTTGTTATAATGTCATTGACCGGTTGGTTCGTTGTGAAATGACACATAGTATGGCATTCCACAGTGGATACGTACACTTGAACCGAGAATGAATTGCGCGATTCCCAGTTTCTAAAATTCAAGGAGAATCATCATCCAAATGATTGTAGCTGAACTGAATTAGGAGCCAGTGTTTAATGTTTTTGTCCACACAGGCTACCTCAAACAACAGACTGGATACAATAGACTCGTATAGTCTCCGATAAGTATTTTCAACCAAAGATACAAATTGTAACCTTTCGATCAGTCTTCAAAGGCATCTTTCAGCCCTTTTCAAGCTCCGTCATCATCTCTCCATTATTGGCAGAGATCAAGAGCGATTCATAAACCACAGAACTCTTGCCCCATGTTGGGCGCCATTTACTAATGTTCGGGATGGTAACGACAGACGAAATGAGACCATTCCCTTACAGATCCCTAAAAGCTAAAGAAATCTAAAGCAGTTAGGAGTGAATTTTACAAGACACTCGACCCACTTGGTGGCGGACAGATGATAAAACTTAATCTGTGTCTCATACTATTACAACCAAATTACATTAAACTAATGCCTACTCTTAGGCGTAAATTAATATGAAAGCAAACTCCTTTATCGACGTTTAAACTAGACAATCACATCGCAAGTATAGACATCTTGTTCAGGAAATGAACAACTTAAGAATAATTTATATCATCTCTCACTCCTTCGATTGAGCCATTAGACTAATTGTCTTATAATTACTACCACTACACACTACTACTCACTGTCGTTACAATGAAAGTGCTTATATCCTTGAGAAACTCGAAACACGCTAAACTACTTCTAAACTGCTAGTCATTGCTAAATACTTTCGAAATGATGATAATTGCACGTTACACATACATATGTCTGTAAATATATGCCGAAATCTCAAGGTTGTCAAATCGCTCAGTCATTCGGGGGGGGGGGGGGCTGGCATTAATTTGTCCTTAGTTTAGCATTCGAAAGTGACTGCAGAAGAAAAAAAAAACAAAGGCGCTATCCATTCGATGGGTGGGGGGGTAGAGAAACACGAGAAAGCGACAGACAAGACATTCCGCCTAGATGGTGTTGAAAAATTGAGTGTCAAGTGGCTTATACGGTTATGTGCCTAGTCGTCCGCCTCCTATCTCCTGCCACCCGTTGGCAACAGTCTCGAAACAAGATTTATCTTCCTGGCAGATATTTAATTTTTTTTATTTTTTGTGTTTTGTTGTTGTTTGTTTCTTTATTTATGATATTTTGTTTACATGCTTGTGACCTAAACAACAAACATTTATCCTCATGCCCGGCCCACTGTACTCATACCTATATGTATGTATCTATATGTAGAGTAGGAAGCCGAAGAAGAGCGCAAATCCTCTTGACATAATTTTCTACAAGCGCGCTCTTCCTGACAATGGCGCTGATGCGAATTTTCATTCCTGAATGACACAACTAACAAAAAGGTGCTGAAAGCAAACAACAACTTTTGTTTCTGTCATTTTTTTCTGTTTTTTTGTTTTTCCTATTCTTTTCATCCGTTGTCGCGTTTTTATTTTGTTTTAGCACTTTTCTATTCATCCCATTCCGCTGGTTGTTGTATGCCCGCTGTCATGGGCACTTTCTGTTTGTGTCCTGCTTTAGTCCTTTTCAAATGGCTTTCTGTTGTAGTTTAGCACATTTGCAGATGGATGGAAGGATTCCATATCTACTCCTCTTCAGCCTTTGAATCAACGAAAAATTCCAAGTTTACGGGCATTTATTTCAAAAGTCCTTGTTTCAGAAACACTTAAGATGAATAACTGTGTACGAGAGTATTTCTTTTCTCATCTATGCGCTTGTATATACAATGTTTTTCTCTCTGCGAAAGTGTGTACTTTTGTGAAGTATGACACTACTACTGTACATGTACAGTCTCTCAAGTGGAGCTTAGTTTTGTCATTAGAATGGTAGTGAGTAGCGCTCAATGGAAACGAATGACGATGGGAAAGGACATATCTAGCAGCAGCAGCACACTAGAGATGGCTGTTTATATGAGAAAAATTACTTCTAAATGTAGTTGTAAGTCTTTTTTTTTCTAATTGTTTGTTTTTTTTTTGTTTTTTTTATCAAAAAAGGCTGACGATTGAATCTTTTGAAAACTCATTTAATTTTCGGTGAATTACGTTTGGATTGTGCCTTAGATATAGGTTTGAGTGTAGGCTCTTTTAAAATCCATGCAAACTACATGACATGAGTGACTTAACTGACATGCGACAGGCAAGGGAAATCTTCTAGAAACACACTAAATGTACGGTGAACTGCATTTTCAAGTAGGATCGTGTCTTAGATACGGTTCGAATATCGACTATCTGAAAGTTTGTTGGTATACGATCAGAAATAATGTAGATTGACCGATCACTGATCCACAAAACCAGGAGTATATACTGTTTAAAACAGAAACTATCTGTAGTTGTTTACAAAAATCCAAAAGTAGGAGGAAGGAAGAAACTCTGACAATGAAAGGCAAATGCACCTAGCTTGCATTTTTCCATAGGTTTGTGCCCTAGATATGGTCCGAATGTCTGTTATGTAAAATATTGTTGATGTACGATCAGAAATAATCGAAATTGGTGGATCAGTGTTCTAAGAAACTAGGAGTAGATACTCACTGAAACAGCTTTCCTAAATGGAATGCGACAGACAAGGGAAAGCGCATCTAGTTTGCATTTTTCCGTAGGTTTGTGCACTAGATATGGCCCGAATGTCTGTTATTTAAAATATCGTTGATGTACGATCAGAAATAATCGAAATTGATTGGTCAGTGTTCCAAGAAACTAGGAGTAGATACTCACTGAAACAGAAAGCATTGGTACTTCTTTAAAAAATAAAAAAGTAGAAGGAAGGAAGAACAAATTGACAGCGAAGGATTGTGTCTTAGATACGACTCGAGTGGTTGACTAAAAGGTTCTTATTTTCCATTAAATATCAGAAGAAGTCCATATTCATGTCATACCCTAAATGGAATGCGACAGATAAGAGAAAGCGCACATAACTCGCATTTTTCCACAGATGTGTGTCCTAGATATGGTTCAAACATTGGATATTTAAGATATTAGTGATATACGATCAAAAATAATAGAAATTTACGAGTCAGTCTTCCGAAAAACTAGAAGTAGATACTCATTGAAACATACAGTATCTGCACTCATTTAAGAAAATAAAAATGATGTAGTGGGAAGCAAGAAAAAGTAACACCAGTAGGTGGGTAGGTAAGGTAGTAAATTTCGGTTCGAGTATTAGAACTTCTCGAATCATCACAAATGTAGTACAAAAGATGAACGAGAATGGATGTGAAGAAGGCACAAAGTATATCGTTCTATCACTTCTCAAATGATACAAGGCTGTCAGTCTTTATGCTTGCTCGATGTCATGCTCGGATAGATGCTGATTTTATCAAAATCGTTGAGTTTAGATCATCTATGTATATCTACTCCCTCAAGGATTTCATTACACAATATGCCCTTATTTCTTTACTAAACCTCGTACTAACTACACCAACTCTTTCTTATTTTTTAAGGAAACTTCTCCCTGATTTCTGAATTAAAAACCAACCCAACCCCTGCTTTAATTCATAATTTTGTCAAAAAGCAAACTTCTACGGTCTTATCAATACAAATATCAACCATGGTCGTCCTTCCTTTGAAATCAAATCATCGAACTTAACAATAGAATTGCATCGCTAGCTGGAGTTGAGAGAGAGAGAGTTGCCTTGACTGCTGCTAAGTAATCCCCACAACATAGCACAAAACTTTATCTTTCCTGCTGCAATGACAAAAATTGTAAAGCAAAAGGGAAAAATGAAAAAAAAAAAAACACGACATCATTCCCGTCGTCCTTACTATTTTTTTTTTCTGTGTCTCCCACCCTAACTGACAATGGGAGAAATTATGTTTTCTGGAAAAGAATTTAACGACAAAAGTACAAAAACGGATAATATGCGCGCCATGAAGGGAAAATAACGGTAATATTTCATTGTTTCTTGTTTCTTGTCGTTTTTTTTGTTTTTTTTTTTCTGCAATTTACCCATCTTCTGGTTCGGTTCTGGAGTATGTGTAAAGGCTAACAAGAGGAACAAGTCGTGGCGATAAAAAGCGAAATATTTCTATTTGATTCCCTTTTACGAGGAAAGGACTAAGTGAAATGCTGGATGGCATTTTCTTTCTTTTTTGTGTTTGTCGCCCGTTTGTGTGTGTTTTTTTTTTTATTTTTTCTTTCTTCCGTGACTGTCAGAGTTTTTTGTTTTGTCGCCCGTTTAATTCTATTTTTTTTTTCTTTTTTTTTTCTTTACAGTTGCATCCTGCATGACGGTGGTAACGAGTGCCGAAGAATGTGGCCAAGAGGATTTCACCAAGTGCGCAGAGCCCCTAGACATGCTTCATCTAACGTCGGAGTTTTCAATTGGTGCCTCCAAAAAGGAAGAACTAGACAAACTTTGCCAGTAAGTCGCACACAAGACCGTATAGCTAAAAGCAGACGAGCATGCACACTCGTGGCTGCTCTGGGGGTGGGGTTTTTTTTTTCTATTTAGTGGGGAGGGTGGGAATCTCTAATGGAATTAATTGTGACCAATTGATGTGGCTCGAGGACTTTTCCTTTTTCTCAAAAGGTTTTTGTATGTGTTTTTTTGTTTTGCTCGTAGTAACATAAGCTTTTAATTGGGAAGGATACAAGGACTTTTTCTGTGAAGCTAATTCGCACATGCACACAAGCACATCCACCTCCTTAAAAATTGCACACAGCACAAGGAAAACGAAGTTTATTTATTTTTTTTTTATATTTTGGGTGGCAAATTGGTTTTTCCCAGAATTCCTTGTCCTTCCTTCCGTTCAAATTGATCAAAAGGAAACCAGAGGGCAATTTAACACACACACACAGCAGCCAGGAGAAGGACGAACAACTAACTCATACCGTACTCTATACCGCTGCACTATTTTCAATTCAAAACATGTTCATAGATTTCGGCAGGAGCAGGAGTAGAAGAAGGAAAAAGCAGCTCTAAAAAAAATTCCAAAAAGAAAAAAACCGTTCTCCTACTATAACAAACAGCAACCAGAAAACAAAAACAGGACGAAGGGAAGGGGGCGACGAGATGCTGAGAAGATCCTCTCGATACATTTTCCGTGGGACTTAAATTGAATTTATAACTTTTTCGCAAAACAAACGACCGTTAGCCACTACACCAACACCAGCACCCGATCTCGATTTTGAGGGTATTTTTGTCCTTTTTTTCTTCCATGCGACTCCTTTTTTTTTTTTTTTTGATTTTATGTCGCCGGTGTGTTTGTTTATTGTCTTCGGTGCGTATAGTCCGTGTATTTGTTTTGCCATTTTGCAAGGATATTAGTGAATCCTTATTAATGCCCTGGAATTCATGACTTATTGAACTGTGTTAAAAGGAAATGTCGTTGGACTGGCGACGACGACAACGACAAGGGTATCCAACAGGATAACAAGCAGCAAGCACTCGGTAGTAGTAGTAGTTAGAGGCGGGCTCATTAAAAATTCTAATCGGATTTTTTTTTTCCCTCTTGATACCCAGTGGGTCACGAGTTTCTTCAATTTTTCTAGCCGAACTATATGGGTCGGACATAATCTAATTATTTGTGAAATTTAAATTCCAGAACATCCTTATTTAGAAGAGAGAGAGAGAGAGAGCATCTTCATACTCAGGTGGAGAGTTTGGAGTTTTAGGGTTTCGACTTTGTTTTTTGTTTGCTAACGAAAGAGGAGAGTAGGTGCGGGGCTCATTGGAGTATTTAACATTCAATGTGGGTGAATGAAGGTAGTCATCGGGATAATTTTTGGGACTGCAATGACTGCCAGTCTTAAAACGGGCAGCTCTTTGAATAATTGAATGGGAGACAGGGAGGAGGGTGGTTCGTATCCTTTCCTTAGTTGAAGGACATTTATCGTTTCTGTTATCAGATTCAAAAGTGGAAGCTATGTGCAATCACCTAAGTGGCATGAGTGTCCTAATTGCAATTGAATGTTTGAATACGTGGGTAAATTTTTGGTAGAAACCGAATTTCCAAATACTCAGGTACGTGCTCTTGTTAGTCAGGCTTTTGAAGACTGAGATAGTTTGCTGTCTTCAAAAGGACATGCTGTATTCAAGTCAGTGGATTGTGCATCAGGCAGACTGTTGTATATCAGTGGGTGTTGCATCCGACTACCGATCGATATATTCAAGGTCGGTGTCCAAGAAAATACCAAAATTTGTTCACTCTCGTTGCCCAGTCCTTTGAAGACAGAAATCTTGTTGCAACTAGAAAAGAACAGATCACTGTATCCAAGCCTTGTGAGTCAGTGGTTTATCCATCAGACTACTGATCGAGAGATTCTAGGTTCGTGTCCCAGAAAATACCAAAATTTGTTCACTCTCGCTATCCAGTCCTTTGAAGACAGACATCTTATTGCAACTAGAAACGAAAAGATCACTGTATCCAAGTCTTGTAAGTCAGTGGTCTGTGGATCAGACTACTGATCGAGGGATTCAAGGTTCGTGTCCTAGAAAATTCCACAATTTATTCACTCTCGTTAATCAGTCCTTTGGAGACAGAAGTCAAGATGCAACTAGAAAAGGACAGATCACTGTCCAAGCCTTGTGAGTCAGTGGTTTATCCATCAGACTACTGATCGAGAGATTCTAGGTTCGTGTCCCAGAAAATACCAAAATCTGTTTGAAAATCCATCTTTCAAGACAAACGTCTACATACATGTTCTCGTTAGCCTTTGAATGGAAAACTCATATTGCAACTAGATCATTGTATTCAAACCTCATGGTTCAGTGGTGTGTGGATCAGACTACTGATCGAGATTCAGGGTTCATGGCCCAGAAAATATTTTACAGATCCAACTTTCAAGAACGTCGGTTCTTGTTAGAGCAGAAATCATGCAACTAGATCTTGTATTCAAGCCTTGTGGATCAGTGGTTTGTGGATCTGCCTACTGATCGAGAGATTCAAGGTTCATGGCCCAAAAAATACCAAAGTCAGGTACAGCTTTCAAGATCGTTTGACAGTCTTTTGAAGACAGAAATCATGTGACAACTAGAAGAGGAGAGGCTCATGGCTTTGTGCATCAGACCACTGATCGAGATCTAGGTTCGTGTCCCAGAAAATAACAAAAAACCTAACAATGTCGCAGATTCACCTTTCAAAAGCGTTTGACGAACATTTGAGGGCATAAATGACCTAAAAACATTATTAAATACATTGTAGTCCAATCCACTCTCGAAAAAATGTAAACTAGGTCTTGGTACCTACATATGTACATTGGACTGTTGCCCCAAAATGTTTGATTTTGTATCTAAGTCCCCTGCCATTGACTTAAACTACGACTTAAGGCAAGATCCACTCTCGAATAATGTAAACTAGGCCTTGGTACCTACATTGGACTGTTGCCCCAAAATGTTTGGTTTTGTATCTAAGTCCCCTGCCATTGACTTAAACTACGGCTTAAGGCAAGATCCACTCTCGAAAAATGTAAACTAGGCCTTGGTACCTACATTGGACTGTTGTCCCAAATTGTTTGATTTTGTATCTAAGCCTCCTGCTATTGAGCTAAACTATGGCTTAAGCCAAGATTGCTGGTAAATTTAGATTTCTAACTCAGGCTGGAAGAATTGAGTCGAAGATCGGCTTAAAAATCATGTGGGAGTGACATATTCTGTAAAACTACCGAGACTATGAGACCTGTTCGGATAAGAAATGAGCTAGGAGCCCAGGATGCAACTGATAGGTGTATAGACAGAAACGTATCATAAAAAATCACATTTTTGAATAGCAGTCCCAAGAGACAACGCCAATCTCGAGCTTAGTCTAGCGAACTGAAGGAATTATTTTGAAGATCAACGAGGATGGGTTAGACAGTGTTTTGAATAGGGATTCACATTCTATTCAGAGAATTTAGAGAGTGTAGGGCGTATGAGCAACTATTTCCCAGTCTTTTCAGAGAAAGGAGATAACTAAAGCAATTTCGATCGAGTCTAAGTGTGATCTGTCTATCTGACGCCATTTAGCCGTATAATGAAGATTTTTTGATAGTGTTGCACCATGTTGGGCAAGAGCCCTGTAATACCTCCACATCAGCCCTGTAATGCCTTCTAACCCTATGTTCAGTCATCTTGTCAAGGAAGTTACGACAGTGGAGGATAGATTGATTGCAAAGGACTACCCATCAGTGTTGTCCTAATGATGGTAGAAGCAAGACACTTAGACCAGCAATAGGTCCACTCTGACATCACATGGACAGACTGTCCCTAGTCGCAATTAATTCTACTTGGAGTAAGCGACAATATTCTAGAAGATACTGGTGTTTCGAGCCTTCCTTGTCTGATCTTGATCGCTCTCCCTTAGTCGACTAAAACCATCCCTACCATCAATAGCACTCCATGAACAACCCCCAAACGACTAAAATCGCTCTGATAGTTTTCGAATTTAAAGAAAAAGTCATATAAAACCTTCGATGCAGTAGAAACCCATTAAATCCTTAAGCCCCCCTTTAATGCTTCCCAGTCATCTTTGTCCTCTTTCATCTTGAAATGGATCCACAACTCCATTAGCTTCCTTATCCTTTCACCACCTACATACACCAACAATGGATTCGTTACACACAACCCGGCACTTATTTCTCGTGCTCCTGTTGCAGGAAGGATACGCCACTGGTGAGATGATGATGGTGGTGGTGATGGTGTTTGAAATTAAAATGCAGTCAACCAGAAGCGGATATAAAAATGAAATTTACTCCCGTCATGCGGCAGCCATTACAACACCAAACGCCGACAGGTTGTTGAATTGAATCATTAGAAGTGGTGGTGGCGTGGCGTTTGTCCGTCGAGCAGCATCATATCTGTCTGCTCAGGAATATATCCTTCGTGTCACTGTCATTGTGTGACAGTGTCCCTTTATGCAGCATGTTTGGTTTTTTTTTTTTGCCTTCTTTTCGTTGCAAATGCAAATTTCAAATGCCAAACGAGAAGAGAGGCTGATAGTGTGTTGTATGTATGTATGTAGGACATGAACAGAATGGTTTCGCACTTGACACGAGGAATAACCAAACGAGTACATGCATGATGTATTGCAGTGTCATGCTTCGTTATAGGGCAAATAATGTAATTAGGGTAGTAAATTCCTGTCGATCTGTCATTTGGACAGCGGGGGTGCCATTCACCCATCAGTACCCATCATCCTTCCACCTTCGTTAACCATTCTCTTTTCGTTTCTCTCTTCCTCTCTCTTGCAGTGAATTGCGTAAGGGTGTCCGCTGTATACAGAGCTATACGAGACGGTGCATGGACCTGCAGCAGAGGAATCAATTTAATAAATTATACCATGGCACTAATCAATTCATTCGGGATTTATGCAACAAGGGCGAATTCCAGGATGGTAAGCAAAATGCAGTGCCTGACGGGAAAGAGAGAGAGAGAGAGAGGGTAATTAATTTAACTCCTCTCCCGTCACACTTTTTCTTCTCGTCTTCCTTGCTATGTGTACTGTGCATACATATATGGATTTATCGTTCATTTGGCTTTTATTATCTCATTGATAGAGTACCTGAAGCATGCACCTTGCTCGGAAATGGCCAAGAGGGAGTTTGAGGTATGCTCTACCAAATACAAGGAGACAATGGTCTTTATGAAACCAAACAAGAATCAGGAGAGTTATGAGAACGTAACTCTGAATGAGAACATTAAAACGATATGTTGGTAAGTTGGCACAAGTGACAAATTGTTGTTTGAGGTTAGATCTTCATCTGGCCTATTATGTTTGTGCTTGCAGTTCGATAAATGAGTTGGTCGATTGTTCAGAGGATGCGGCACGCAAAGTATGCGGTAATGAGGCGGCTAAATTCACCAGGGAACTTGTGGACAAGTATGCGAATAGTTTGACTAAGGTAAGGAGAACTTAAATTTTGTTTTAAACCCTATAGTGCTTTATTATGTTAGGGACCGGGGAACCAACAATTCAAATTGTTCATATCCGTCTGTCAGTCTGAATGTATGAGGTTTGACGACCATCCCTAGTCCAGACCCACAATGACTTTAATTCGCAGACAGTTTGACAAGTACTTGGCTGTAGATTTTATGACCCGTGATGTCTACTGAACTATGTACATTTCATGCAAAAATAGATCACTTGCCTGTACTGACACGCCTCCTTGACTACGGGACGGAACCTTAAACTCTCGGTTTTCTTTAGAATTTTGCATAAAATCAAAGCATTTATGTATCTTTCACCAAAATATGTGGACTTTGCTATGTTTTATGAAGAAATTCGACGTTCCGACCACGCCCACTGTTTGAGAATACTTCCCTTATAAAAAAAATACAAGATTTTGTCTTTAAAATACCATTTAAGATGGTAGGCAAGTGGTATTGTGAGTATTTCATCAAAATTCGTAGCTTTTCGTTACGTTGTCATTACATTCTGACAGCCACGCCCACTTTTCAGTGAAAAAGACAATTTTTTCATCATATGATGAAACTTTTGAGGGAATATAAGTATTTTCTGTTGAAATTCGTAGATTTTATGAATATTTCATCAAAATTCACAAGTTTTGGTTACATTTTCGTTAAATGGTAGCAGCCACGCCTACTTTTCAGCTAAAAAGACAGTTTTTTCATCATATGATGCAACTTTTGAGTGAATATAACTATTTTCTGTTGAAACTCTTGAAAATTAAGGGGGTATCGAGCGAGGTGTGATGTTGAAGGATGATCTGTTTTGGTTCCTAGCCCTGGATAGAATATTTTACAAGACATACATAGATTGGTCAGTACTTTCAAAAAATATTTTTTCTCTATTCTCTCTCTATCTAGCTTTACTGTGAAGAATACACAAGACACCCGGGTTCATGCCGAGATGGTGAAAATGCTTCCAATCCTCGACTGCAGGAACAATCTACAATCGGTCTACTAGTGGCTTCCATACTGGCGCTTACATATCACCAAGCAAGATAGATTTTGACAAAAGGTTAGTAAATCAACGTTGCCATCGCAGAGTCAACTCAACCACTCTCAAAAGCACCCCTCAATGGAATCACAACAAAGCAAAAACAAAATACAAACACACTCGGTAAAGCAATTTCGAAACTTTAGTCAATTTTTTAGATAAGATATTTGAGAAAAAAAAAAACAAAAACATGAATTAACAGCAACAAAAGGTAGCATCATATCAAGTGGAAGCGTCAACGATATTTCTTTCAAAAAAAAAAAAACAAAAACCAAAAAGGAGCAACTCTTAATTTTCTTGACGCTTTTTTCTGTAGCAACACTTCTTTGACTTAATCACAAAAACAAAAGCAAATTCTTGAAAATTTAAACAAAACAAAAACAAAACAAAAACAAAGCAAAAAGAAAAAAAAAAAACTTTACTTAGCAATAGAAAAACGATTTATTAAACTTACTTCTTAAATAGAGATTACCAAGCGCTTCACAATGGAATGAGAAAACATTTAGAAAACAAAAAAACAAAACAAAAAACATTTAATTGCAACCAGAGTTGCTTGTTGATAATACATGAAATGTAGTGTATGAGGGTGAAACGGTATCGTTACTATTGTAACGCCATTGAATTACGAATAAGAGACATACATAATATAATAAATAAGCACAAAACCCAAAAACAGGTGACAAAACCGTGGCAGTGAGACATTCTCTTCTCTTGGAGTCCCACAAGGTTACACTTTAGGGGCACATTTTCTCTTGTTGATAACTCCCAAATTCACACACTTCCACCACACTGCCACACAAGAGCTGCCACCTGTTAAAACGTTAAGTAGTTCTAGAGAATTTAGTTTTATGAACAAAAAAAAAAAGTATTCAATTTAAAAACAAAAACAAAAAAAAATGACAGGCGTACCATATAACATATATATTTTATTACTTATTTAAACCAGTACCTTAAGATATTATTATTATTATGTAAAATCGCTTAGTTTTAAGTTTTAAAAAGCAAAACGGTTTCCTTGAACACTTATGATTTATAGTTAAGATTCATTTACGATTGAATTCTAAATTTTTTAATTGCACAAGTATGAGACACACTTGTAAACATCATTATAAGAGAAAGAGAAAAAAAAAAAAGACCAAAAATTACTTATAAACATATTATATATTATATACAAGACAAAAACAAAACACAACATATTATAGACAATGTAGATGAATTAAATATTTTAAGATTTAAAAAAAACGAGTATTTTTTGAGAGGATTAAACAAAACGGTTGCCATTTACATTATTATGAAATGCTCCTAGTATTTAGTTAAACAAAAAAAAAAAAACAAGACTTCTTTTTAATTCGATTTTTTTTTTTTTACTTTATTTTAAGAAATATTTATTGTATTATGTGAAAATTTTGTACCTATTCCAAGAGTTATTATTTTAGTTTTTTTTTTTTTTTATAATTTGTACGTACTCAAGTTTGTAAAGGTTTTGTTAAGAATCAGAAGAAAGATAAGAGAAAAACCCAAAAGATGTTGAAGAAAAATTTTCAGAAACAAAAAAATGGTAAAATAAAAGTAATAATTGAACAAAATAATTTTTGTTTTATTTCTAAGAATCCCATGTCCTCTTTAAAGACTGCTTTCACGAGACGATGGTAGAACAAGAAACTTCTACAGTAAAAGTCGATTATAACGAGCTTGCATATTGCAACCTTGCCCAACCCAACTTTTGGGTTGGTTTCATTATATTTTCAGCTATTCCTTCGGCAGATATAACATCACCATATATAACGACACCGACGTCGTTGAATGACAGTCAGATATGACGACCTCACATACTCGGTCCCTCCACCGTCGATATAAGCGACTTCTACTATAAATAAAAGTTTTACACAGAGTAGGCTTAGATAAAGTATCTAAGCTGTATCTGGCTGACGTTTGGACTACAATGATTGGAAAATAAACAAGAACCTACCATGATGATGTAAAAAAAAGACACGATACATCATCCATGTAACAGTCTAGGCCCTAGAAGAACCATAATGAATAGCTGTGTGACGAACATTGTCTCAAATAATTGAGCAATTCTTTGGACAATATTCGACTTTAGAACATTTTTAGAGAAGTCAGCATCGACTAATGGGAACATACTTATTTTGAAAAAAAAAGAATCTTACAGCCAGAAACACAATGGATCCATAGAAATCTGAGTGAGGTCATGCAAAATACTACACAGCCATCCGTGTAACCAAAGACGACCATCCATCCTTGTTTTAGTGAGTCTTATCCCCATTTTGTCTTTGATATAAAATTCGTCAATTGTTTTCGTAGGTTTAGGTTTAGGTAAGAGAGGCACACTTGTCTTCGTAGAGGAAGTAGAGGAAGACCTCGCCTTATGTGGCGCGCACAAGTAGAATGGGACCTTAAGCGACTTGGAGTGCGCCAAACTGTAGCGCAACCTAAGTACGTAAGAGGCACACTCAAACCAATAAAAGTTCATTGTGATGCCAATTCACCTAGGTTGCCAAAAAAGTGAGCTCCTAGATGGAGTAGTCCTTTTTGGGACAGAGTTGTGCAGGAACACAGGAAGTGGAGTATGGCTTCTATGTCCTCCTCATTCCTACAGATTCTCCAGAAGTCATGTGGCATGTTAGCCTATCAGACAATGTCCACTAAAAACACCGATAACGTGGCTGATCAGTGATCGTTTCAAGAGGACCGACTCAACACTACGTTTCAGATCAAGCCTAGGCCAGATTTGAATCGAAATGTTGCATCGCAATTGATTTTGGTAAAAGCGTCCAGCTTTAGTAAAAGGTTACAAGTCGCGAGGGCCATACCCAGGTTCCTCCACTTCGACGAGATCCTATGTGTCGAACCCTATCCGGCGAGCTCGTCAGCTTTGCAATTCCCTTCAATATCTCTGTGCCCTGGCACCCAGCATAGGTGAATGTTGAACTGCTCAGTCATCTTCAGAAGAGACAAACGGCCTTTAAAGTGAAGAAGCACGAAAATGCTAATATCCCTGACAGATATTGCATTACATTTCACCTAGGACAAGGCTTCCTTGATCGCCATGATTTCTGCCTGAAAGACGCTACAATGCTCTTGGAGGCGAAAAGAGATGCTCAGATTGAGCTTATCAGAGAAGACACCAAAACCCACCTCCTCGTCAGTCTAGGAGAGGGAGCAGTGAGCCATTCACTTCTGTCAGGGATGCTCGTACAGAAATTTTGGTCAAATAACAGGGTCCGCGTGATGTAGTCTCTGTCTTTTAGGGTAAAATTGACAAGATCAATGATCGAGGAGTGGCCCTCATGACATCTAGCCTACTGGTACTAGGCTTTGAGTCAGATAGCCGCACTCGTAACTAATTCCTTGTCAAGAATATCTAAGGGGAGCAGATGGAGCATAATGTCCAACAGGAGAAGTTCTCAGTGCACCACTGATCCATATATGTACATGCAGATCTTTGCACCTTAGATAGGAGATTAACGTGAGTAGCCCTATTAAGACCTGACCATCAGACGATCCCATACAGTAGTATCGGCCTGATAATCGGTACGTACTTCCAGCGAACGATATGAGGTTGAAAACCCCGGCAGGAGTATAGAGACACAGTTGCCTCTTTTACGCGTTATTAAATAGATTGGTCTTCCAGTTTAGCTTCCTATCCAAAATGGGACCAAAGCATTTTTTTAAAGGAGAGACAGCTCCCTTAATCGTGGAATGGTCAATAAGGGGAACTTTATATTTTCTCGTAAGTAGGACAATTAATTTTTTTTTTTGAGGACAAGTTCCAGTCCCATCTACTAAGCCATAGGAGAGCACATTGAAGGATTTCCCTAAGACTCCAACCACTCTACATCCAGTCCTTTCTATGTTCAATAGCATTCCGTTGACTACTAGATTCCATAAAATAGTAGGCAAAACGCCGCCCTGAGGCGTTCCGCAACTAACTAATCTTCTACTCAATGCACCGCCTAGCTGCGAATTAAGAAGTTTTTGGAGGCATCCGTGAAGATTTTACTACAGTCTACTCCAGGCTCAGACTCTGGCCGAAGCCAGTCCTGAATGCAAGGAAAGTCAACTCTTCTTTTGCACAGCAGCCAAAGTTTCGATATCATTCTATGGATAAGTGTCGCACAAGGTCATCTAAACTCCAGTGTGGATGATACCAAAAGCCAATCTGTCTAAGACAGTAGATTGCTTTGATAGTACAGCCTACGATGAAAGTATCCAGGGGAGGTAAATCAAGCAAAGCATCTAGAGCTAGGCGAACTCAGAAAAGCCCCGTGCAGCAGAGACAGGGCCTTCTTTGGAGTTTCGTAGTCACATACTGCAAAAGGTAGTCACATACTTTCGCGAAAGCCCCCTTACACCAAAAAATTGAAAAGAGAACCTTTTCTGGTGATAAGTCCCAAGTCTTGCCAAAAGCACCCTTTCACTCCCAGAAAACTGAGCCCGCCTTCAATCAGTCAGACCGGTCACAATCCTCCTTCTCATGAAGAGAACAACCTCAGTTTTCAAAGGATTGACAGAAAGCCCATTCCTACTTATCCTAGGGCACAATTCATCGACCATGTCTAAGGCTATCTGCACGTTAGCACAAACAGTCTGAAGGCATGACCAGAGCATTATGACACATCCATGGATAGAACATTTTGGAGGTACCTACACTCGTTTCCTATTCAAATATCCTGAGGATTTTAGTAAAGATTACTAGAGGTCTAGGATTCAACAACATGAGGCCATTCGGAACCATACCCCGGCTATGAACTGCTCTATCGGTTTCGTGGTATTTTTCTGTTGGAAAAACTGAATCGATGGAGTCTCATGTTCTTATTGGTAGATGGTTCGAAGTTATGGTAAATGAGCCCACCATCATGATGACCCTTCATCACCTAGCCGACTTAAACCTTCACAACTCGAACTCGCTTGATTTGCATCAATAGTACCAATGAGATCAGAAAACACCCTAAAATGTATGCCATCCGCTGCAATCTCATTTCGAAAGGAAAGGGCCACATGAATCGGTAACTACAAAAAATCTCACATGGTTGTAGCGTCGTATCCATTTTTTCAGAGTTCCATCGTCAATGTCTGCGTTAATGCCTCAAAGAGGCAATTCTTCGGGAGATATTCCTAAGAATGTTTGAGCCAAATATTTTCGTAACATTACTGTCCCATAGTCTTACTGTCATACATAATGACAGTCATCAAATAATAGGGGAAAACAATACGCAAAAGATCTTCTATAGATCTAGGAGTACCACAGGGTTCTATACTTTCGCCAATACTTTTACTATTTGTTTTTTTTTTGCTATTAATGACCTGCTATAGCCGACAATCTTAGTCGAACAACAGAGCAACAAAGACTAGTATCTCAAACCTCCAGAAACTTTCCAAAAAGAAAAGATAAGTTGGTGGAACAAGTGAACCATGGCACAAGCTCATATAGACGCCACATCCAAAAACCATCATCCACGAAACCGAGTCATTTAGACCAAAAAGATACTCATCCCCATCGACATCGATAAAACCGTGATAAATACTGTCAAACCTATCCAATCGGTTAATAATAATCCACTGATTCATACAAAACTATTGAATATGTTGACAACGCGATGATGTTCAAATTGCTGTCACAAAAATAGGATTAAATACATTTCTATTATAAAAACTGAGAGATAACCCCTCATACTGAGTTGAGTCCTTCATCGCACCACAAAAAAGTCAATTCCAACAAACCAAACCATTCGACTCTTTAACGTAACAAGAATTTATTCGGAAGGGTATGGGCCGACAGTTGGCAACTGCCAACACACCCCGAAAACAGCAAAATCCAATATTTCCTTAGTTATGACTTCATCATCGCGCGCCGGAAACAAGCAACTTTCCCCAAGTATCCTACATGCCGCTACACACATTTCGGTGCGAATTTTCGGATGAGAGCCTCATTTAGAAGTCCCATTATGTCGCCAATATTCATTTGCAGTGAACCAACCACCAAGTGGCACCGCGCGCTCTGTGCTAGAGTGTATGTATGTCCGGGGTAATTCCCTAGCAATTTAGTTGCTCTCACAATCTCGTAATGGCTTTTGCCATCCTGTCATCCCCCGGGTGGGAAGGAGCGCTCGCTTGTTTGCTCTCCTTGCAAATAGGAGGTCATTACTTGGGGTCTCGTCCTCATTTAATTAATGTCTGCGCGTCTGATTTGATTACCCTTATTAGGTAGGTAAGGTAGTAAGCTGAGAATTAGGAAATTGCTAATGTGCGCTCTCCAGACAGAGGAGGTGCATGTGACCTAACCTGACGCTGATGGTATGACCTTTCAAACACCAGAGAGGGGTCGCAGAACACCCCAATTCAATTTATATCTTCTATAGGGAAACTAAATTGAAAACGCGATATTTTTTATCCTCTGCTGTGTGCTGTGTGACAAAACAAATAAATCAACACCGCACGGCGACTGTGTGTGTTGCTGGCAATATTCACATGCCACAGACAGTCACGTTCAATTTGATCCCAATGGATAGAAAAATCGCAGTTGCCAGGTGAGTCAGTCCACCATTTTTTTTTTTTGTTTCGTTTCATTGCTTTTCAACTAATTTGTTGTGCTTCAATCCGTATGCCTGTTAAAGGACCGAAAAATCATTTATAAATATTAAAATTAATTGAAAACTAAAATAATTATTTACAACGGATAATGTCGTAATCCCATCACACACACAATTTATTTGGCGGAGCGGTGGCGGCGGCGGCGGCGGGGTAAAACAAAATAAAAAAAAAATTAAATTCCATCTATTTCGGTTGTCCGAACATAATCGCTAAACAAATCACTAATAAATTATTCGCATCGAAATACCACATAATATTTCGTTTCGGTTTGGGTCATTTCGTATTCCTCCCTCGCTGCGTCCTATTTTGACCTCCTCACATTGGGCTTATTGGTTAAAAATGAATCGGATTGCCATGCGAAAAATAGCCCGGTGCATGCTGCGGTACAAAATATTCCATTTAATCTCAATTTAAAACAAAACGAATATAATAATTCCGTTGCACACCAGCACAACAGCACACCAGGCGATGGACAATGCTGTCGGGTGGTTGGCCTGAATCCTAGTCGCAGGCGTGAACACACTGCACGGAGTTATGTACGGCGGTAATCATCAGGTTTTTATCCAAATTTTTGGTTGTAATAATGTCCCCGCAGGAGGGAACTAATTTCGGATTGTGTAGGCATTTCCTGTTTTATCTTTAATTAGGTAAATGTATTAAACATTTAAGAAAGGTACTTCGCTTAGCTTTGTAATACACACAACGTTTCCAGAATGAAGCAGAGATGGTTAATGGCGTACTATTGCATACGAAATGTGTAGTATAATCCTGTTGGCTTCATTCATGGCAGTAACAGCCTAGAAATGCTCGTTTTTTAACATAAAATACACAGGAAAGGTCAAAGGTACTCCGATGGACATGTAGATGGCGCTGTTCAGTCAAACTGGAACCTCACGAAGGACTACCCTGACCGGCAGACAGGGTTGCGGAGGGCGTTTTATCCATTTATGTGTATTCTTTCCTCTAAGGAGATATTTCCTACAGTGGCTATTGGATAGTTAAATGCCTTTCATAAAAGTGAGATTATTTCTCACTTAGAGTGAAATTTTTACTCACTCTTCAAGTATGGATATATTTCCCACCAAATGTTCACTAAATTCCCATGGATTTATGCATCTATCAATCGCATCTATCGCATTTAATTGA
The DNA here is from genome assembly GCA_905220385.1 of Xylota sylvarum. Lineage (NCBI taxonomy): Eukaryota > Metazoa > Arthropoda > Insecta > Diptera > Syrphidae > Xylota > Xylota sylvarum. Next base: position 1,069,453 of record LR999960.1, on the reverse strand, counting down.
ACCAACTGAAGCGAAGGGAACTACTGTTGTCCAGGTTCTCCAGACCCTCAAGGTTGATGAATGGTTAAAGGGAAGAGCCTACGGATAGAGCAGTCTTCTTTGGGACAAATCCAAAGGAGGAGTGTGTAAACCTATCGGAAAGTGTCTCGTGAGAACACAGATGATAGTGCTACTTTGCGATCGTCTTAGAAAAGCTAACCTATCAGGTCTATTGTTGTATCATCACATGACTGCCACAGAAGTCACAGCAGACCGTGAAGTCGCGATCTGGCTTTCGAGCGCTATTGTTTTCTATGTAGATAGTCAAACTGCGATAAAAGCCAATAATTCGATCCAAGTTGGTAAAACAATACCGCGGATCTCAACGCGATCGCTGTCAGGTGCAACGTATCGCTGTGCTGGGTTCTAGGCCTAGCTATGGAAGGTGCAGTCCGAAACCTTCTTGACGATAGGGAGAAAGCGTCAACACCTATGAAATTAATAAAATTAGAAACGCAAACAGTAGGTGGAACAAAGGTCTTCTAAACAAATGTGGCCAGAGCTGGATTGTAGCAAAACTAGTCCTGTCAATGGGACAAATCTGAGAAAAAATAGTCGGCGTCCTCAGAGGGAACTTTTTGGTAGGTAGACCTTCTACGACTCTTGGTGCACCCTTCAACAATTTTGTAGAAGCTGTAGAGACGATAAGGAGGAGGAAATCTGAAATCTAACCAGACTAGACTTAAGCAAATAAATAGCTTCATCACCGCCGGTTCAAACTGGTTAAATGCCTAAGAAATGGGTTTACACCAAAACTAACTGCCTCCTGTCCCATTTGGGAAGTATCCATGTATGTAGGTCTCCGGTGCTGGTAATCCGGCTAGAAAACAATTTTTCCACTGAAATGCATGACATCATTGAAAAAATTAAGGATTTCATGATGGAGACCGATCGATAGATACAGAAACATTTGACGGATATACTGAACGAAAAAGTTGGATACCAAGAGTTACAGTCCTCAAATCCTTTTTCAGCGACACTATGACCATCTTGCTGATTTTCTTTAATAGTACTTCGAGTGAGACCTCCACTCTTCTAATGCTGACAAGGCATTTGACAGTCATAATTTTACTTGGCCCATGTGAGTATCACTAGAAAAAAGTATAACACGAGGGTGTCATGTCTCGCATTATGATGATTTTTAAGAACTTGAGTTGCACTCCACTGATTTTTAAGTGGAGTGCAACAAGGCTGCATTTTTGCACCACTACTGTTTTTAGTGGGCATCAGTTATTTTCTTCGTGGAAACCAGACACTGAATACATAGGTATTGCACGGATTATTGGCGTCCGATCTTGAAGCTAAGACAATCAAAGTGGAACAGAAAATAAAATTTTGCAGGACAACAGCAATCTTTGTACCTAGGTGCCTAGAAAGTATTGTCTCGATCGACTGTGAAATCGAACTAGAAGAGCTCTCGAACTGGATACGGAAGCTTTATAGACTTACACCAGTCTTACACAGGAAAGACCATAAAGAAGCGGATTGCACTGAAACTTGTTCTTCTTAAGAAGGATGTACAAAAGTTATGGATATGGAAGTTAAGGATCACAAGAAAAAAAAGAAACCTTCAAACTTGGTCTTGATTCTTGGTTTAACTTGACTTCGTCTTGTTCTCAAAACTGGAGCAATTGTCTTATCGTTTATAGAAATGTAGACGCCTTCAGAATTTTCAATTTCTGTTCCACATTACATTCTACAAAGTAATTCATCATGCATTACGTTCAGTAGTAACGGACCTAGTACGAAGCCTTGAGGAACACCGCCTGTGGACCCTATTTATGAAATAGTCTGTCATAATCTTCGGCTAATACAGCACGACTCTTGTGGTATTGAGTGTTTGCAGGATGTTTCTTCAAGAAATGTAGAAAAATTCTTCGAGATTTTCAATTTAAGTAGTTCATCATGCATTACGTTCAACAGTAGCGAACCTAATACGAAGCCTTGAGGAACACCGCCTGTGGACCCTATTTGTGAAATAGTCTGTTTGGGTTCTAATAGGGTTGCAATAGGTCTAATGGGGTTCCAGTTGGTCCAATTGGTCCAATCTGTGTAGCTTGACTTTGTCACATATACCGGTGTACACTCTGGAACCTAGTTCTTCAGAATATTCTTGTTTTCCATCGAATTTTCGCCTGATAGGTCATCGGTTTTTCACTGTGCAACTCTTTGTATGACGAGTCCTTCTACTATGGCGCATGGTAATCCTGCATACATCTCCTTTAAATTTCTTCAAATTCAAGTGCCTATTACGCATTACCCCTTAAATATCCCTGATTGAAGTATTTAACACTGCTTTATCTTGTAAACATGTAAGCCAGCACACGTGCCAAAGCTATCAACACCCACTTATCCTGACAACGCACTAATTCCAATTTACAATCTCGCCTCCTTTCGCCCAAAATGACACATTGTCATCTTCCAAAAGTTACTATATTAAACGGTACACTGAACTGAAGGCATACTCCCCCTTAAAAAAGGATTATCGAATTAAAAATTCCCTCAACTCGTTCCCACTGTGGGTTTTGAGTTAAAAAAAAACAAAAAAAAAACTTGAAGTATTCCAACTTAACTTTGAGATATAGCAGGCAGTTTGGAATCTCAAAATAATAATACACCTCTCAACCGAACGTTGAATTATCTACATAGGCTCATGGCAAGTTGCGGTTAGCCGAGGCATCATGAACTCGATTTGGATTTAATTGAAATTAATTGCATCAATAGTACAAAGTCACCTTTGGGTGAATGCCACAAATCAGATTTTGGTTGCCTTACCTGTACTCGTAATAAGAATTAGGCACGAGTACGAGTACGTTCCACAAAATTGAAAGGAAACCTCATCTCAGCAATTCCTGCCTTAATTAAGCCGATATGAATATCACATAAGAAAAAAAACAAAGGGAACTCTCTATGGTGTCGAGAGATATCATCATCTACGAGAACACCATACCATACCGCAAGCAAGGCTCAAAATTTAATCAAATCCACCGCAGGACTTTCGAGGAGTTGCTGTGCTCCTGCTATTTGTTATTCGTTGCGATGTTTATAGCAAAAATCTAAAATTAACTATAATTTCAATTGAAAAGTGTATAAAATATTCACTCCTTCACACAATAGTTTCTTTGGCATTGGCAGAAAGTTTGTGGTACGCCAGAGAGGAGCACACTGTATGTGTCGGCGGCGGTAAGGAAGGAAGGAGGCGAATCCTCGTGAGTGCAGCACTTTCTATAGTGCGCGCGCCTTACACACGTCGTCGGAGTCGTCAAAGTTGAAGTTTTGCTGTTTGCTGGCAACAAGCAACCACGGGGGGAAACTCCACGGGGAAATCAAACATTTTGGAAGCTTAGTTGTCGGGAAGAAACTTTGTTGTAATAGCTAACAGGACGACTACGACGAACGGTGAAGTGCTCTTGTTGCCCCGCCATATCCACAATGAAATGAAATTTGTATTTGCAACTGGAGCGAGTAAGGGAGAGATAGCGCAGCGGCGGCGCCGGCAAAAACGCTGTTCTATTGGGACTGCAACTTGGTATTGTGGTTATGGCGAAAGTTTTCCATTTTCCAAAACGAAAGTGGAGTGGAATTGGGGGCGTATGTAGTGATGATAATGATCGGAGGGACGATGAATTGAGTTTTGCTAGCAGTCGCTGCAAGAATGCAGTTCTTTTCTTTGAGGTTATTGGATTAGGAGAAGTGGTTTAAGCTAACTGACAAGTTGGTGGTCAGTGGGTGATTGAATTAGTCTTGTATTTGTGGAAATCGATTTTCTGTTACATTTTGATAATCTGGTGACTTTATGACTGCCAAACGTTGTAGATGGTTTTGTCCTAGGGGAGCTGTACTCAATTTTGAAGGTTTCAACTTTGTAGGTTTTCAGTTTCAGTTTCGATGGATGTGGGGTTGTTTTTTTTTTTTTTTTTTGTGGTTCGTTCGGTCGAAGAGGGAGTAGAATTATTTTTGTATCGTATCAACTATTATTGACTCCTCACACTTTGGTAATGGCTATTCAAACCACATTCATGGCTTTAAGTTTGGTTAAATCTGCATAGATACTATACTTGCTTCTAGAGATGATGTCACAACGACTTGAGTAGGCCATTGTAACGCGATGTAAGATGAGTTTTGGACTAATATTCGTTTACACCTTTCCATTTCGAAAAAATACATGTATTCGGCAAATGTATGCCATTTATTCCATCTAAATCGGATAACGCATGTAATCATGGCGCCTTCTCAAAGTTGACAATACACCCGAAATTTATTCCTGCTATCCGGGCGCCCTCTACCTCATGCAGGACACTTTTCTCACACCTAGTCATAAAGGACGGAATATGCCCTACACGTTGATACCTAAATGAACGAAATCGATCAGCAACTTTCTATCCTACGAAGGTTTCAAAATTCTCCGATTTTCGTTACATCATCCATATCTATCGCTACCAGTAGATCGAATTTTAAAACGCCAAAACTCCACAGGGATCTTAATCAGTGGGACAACGCAATATAGGAATAAATAACACAAAACCAGGCGTCGCTTCAGTTCGACAACACCTCAAGTATATGCCTAGCACAAGACTAAAGTTACATAGCCCACAACACTAGAGGTTCTCTCAAAACCTACTAACCCAGTTTAATGTTGATAAAGAGGCTTATAAACAAAAGATCCTCAAGTCCTTTATTTACTTCTTGTTTCAAGTTTCAACACACACCCTCGCAGTTCGCATCAAGTATTGATAGTAAGACGAACGACCGACCGACGACGTTCAACCGGTTGGTTTACTATCACAAAATCAATTTAACCTCCCATTCAAATCGTAATAGAGTCTGTCTGTCTTAGATTGTCATCAATTTAAGCTGTTGATTCCTAGAGATGGTTAAGTCCTTGATATGTACCAATGAATGTGTTTCAATAATGAAAATTAATTGAGACTGATTCATGTGTGCCACTTCGTGCAGCGATGTACATATGTACACGTAGACGTGTTTAGTTTTGTGAAATTAAAGAAATTACTTTGTTCGTGTGGTGTAGTGTGTAGCAATCTGCTGCGTGCAAACTTACGTGCTACTACCATGTGCGGTTAAACAACACACCATCCTGTTGGGGATTTAACTTCAACTCCAGCAGTTGATGGCGAGCACATCGATCAGCTAGTATACCCACTCGTTCGAGATGAATTTTTCGATTAGATACCCCGGGGGAGGAAGTATCTTTTCGCTTCCCAGAGGAGATACACAAACAAGTTGATATTATGCTTTCGTATCTGTTGGTCACCTGTTTGGCGAATGCGTTACTGGAAACTTTAAACTATGACCAGCATCGGGTTCACTTTATTACTCATTCGGGGGCTCGTTTCCGTAGTCGGTTGGTGGGGTATTGTATCTGAAGCAGAGAGCAAAATTTATCTTTACATCAACGTGCGTTTTTTTTGGTTTAGAAATTTTAGACCATTACAGTCAATGAAGAAGTCAGTCAATGAAGAAGTCAGTCAATGAAGAAGCTAGTCAATGAAGAAGCCAGTCAATGAAGAAGTCAGTCAATGAAGAAGTCAGTCAATGAAGAACCCAGTCAATGAAGAAGGCAGTCAATGAAGAACCCAGTCAGTGAAGAACCCAGTCATTGAAGAAGTCAGTCAATGAAGAAGTCAGTTAATGAAGAACCCAGTCAATGAAGAAGGCAGTCAATGAAGAATCCAGTCAATGAAGACCCAGTCAATGAAGAACCCAGTCAATGAAGAAGTCAGTCAATGAAGAAGCCAGTGAATGAAGAAGCCAGTCAATGAAGAAACCATTCAATGAGGAAGGTAGTCTATAAGGAAGCCAGTCAATGAAGAAGCCAGACAATAAAGAAGTCAGTCAATGAAGAAGCTTATCAATGAGAAAGCCAGTCAATGAAGAAGCCAATCAATGAAGAAGCCAGTCAATGAAGGGTGCATGCACCAAATCATCAACCAGATACCGATGACTGGACTACCAGCTCTATAAGCCCAATCTTCAAGAAAGACGATCCTAAGTCTTGTAAAAACTATTGCGGCCTCTTCCTGCTTAATGTCGCAGATAAGATCCTATCCAACGTACTGTATGAACGTCTGAAGTCTTTCTGTAGCACGCTGATCGGCACGTACCAGTGTGGCTTATGGCCCGGCAGATCGACAATCGACCAAATTTTTGTACTAAGGCAGACTTTAGAAAATACCAACGAATTTCACGTCGAGACTCACCATCTCTTCATCGAATTCAGAGCCGCATATGACAGGAAGGTCTGCGATATGCAGACGACATCGATATGATCGGTCGCTCTCAGCGCACCGTCTTAGAGGCTTTTAAGACCTGAAGAGCAGACGAAACGAGTTGGCCTGTAATGGCGAGTAAATGAGGACAAAACCAACAAACAAAGAAGCATCTGTCCACCGCCTTCGAAGGAAGTGGTTAAGGACTGTATGTACCTCGAAATAAATATCAACTCCATGAATGCCACCTTAGTGTAGATTCGGCGAAGACTAGCCCCAGGGAATCGGTGCTACTTCGGTTTGGCGAAACAAGTGGATTCAGAACTCCTAACTCGGACATTGATCCTGCCAGTTCTGCTACATATATAGAGCCGAATGGTGGACGATAAGCAGGAAAAGCAGAGCAGATACTGAACACTTTTGAGAGAAAAGTTCGTCTGGAATGCGAGGAGGCCGAATGGGGTAGAAGATACAACCGCGAACTCTATGAACGAATGAACCATAATGCTCCAGCAAAGATGATCTTCGAGTCATAACCCCCAGGTTCGAGACGACAAGGAAGACCGAACCTTCGTTTTAAGGATCAAGCTATCGCGGATGCCAGAGAGCTTTTTGTAGACAACTGGAAGCAGTGTGCCCGGGTTTGAAGAAAGTGGAAAGCTGCCGTTTCTCAGGCAGAGACTCTGCACGAATCAGTAGCCCATTAAGTAAGTAAGTTCAGAAGCTGACATTAGAAAACTGAGAAACAACAAACGACCTAGTAGTTCGACGAGTGGAACATGAGTTCTATATCCCTCCACCTTTGTAGATGGTGGATCAGTAGCTAATGCTGCCTATCTTACCACCTCCTGAAGTGACCTCCATTCAGAAAGATATTTGATGAAGGTCTGCAACTCAAACCACCATCTCTCTACCTTGACCAACCACAAAACCTTGCTAACAATGATTTTTCATTATAAACTCGGTATCATTGTAGTCTTTCCTGAATTTCAGTCGCAAGGTCGACCTTCACTCTCCCCAAACCGGCTAAACTTATCAAAAGGTATCCTTCTCTTCGGGATATCAAAAGCCAGCAACGATTATTTATTGCTCGGAAAAACTTCTTTCCACCTTCATCTGTAGATAACTTCTTCTTTTTTTTTGTTTCGTCCTTTTCAAGAAGAATAACACCATACAAGGTGCGAACAAAACTAATTCCACTAAAAAGTGCAACTGTCTAACCAAGTTTCCAACCAGTTTCGACCCTCTCTCTATCTCTCTTGTACACCGCCGTGTCCCTCTAAGTAATGAGAGTTTCTTCTTGTGAAGAAGAGCCGCCATGAAAGAAGAGAAAAAATATCATCACCGCATTGCTGCACAATCAAGGCAACAGCAAAACCGAATGGCAAGACAAAAAACAACTTTTAATACAAAAAACAAAAAAGCGAAAGAAAGGACCTCAAAACCATTTTTCACAACTTGCGGTCTGCATTTGTATATCTCATTCCTTTCATTCTCGTCTGTGTCTCTCTCTCTCTGATAAAAGCATTACAAAAATCGCCTCGCATTATATTTCTCTCTGTTTGTTGACCGACCAAACAAAATAAAAAAAAAAAAAAAAGTTTATTCAAAGTTTCGCCGCACACACAGTCAGAGATTATACTAACCACCGACCGTCATCGTCAAGGATTATTATGAGATGAGATGATGGGAGAGAGAGAGAGAGCGCCTTTTTCCACTTGCGGTTCCCAAGTTCTTAGCCAATTGTTTTGCAAAAGGAAATCAAGGTGAGAGAAGGCACCACGTTGCATCCTTTCAAAACGCACCTTGTACATACCACCCACCCACCCAGTGCCTGCTATTAAATTTATTTTCATCCAATCTAACGGATTGACAAACTCTTAACATTATCTCGATATAAAATATTTACAAAAAGCATAAAGCTACAGAAAAAAAAAACCAAAAAAGGACGAAGAAAATCCAAAAGACAGGAGAGACCCGACGACGACGACGATGACAAAACTAATAATATATCGCATTTCATTGCGACTATACACGTAAGGACGAGACCCTTTAGCATGTGTATGTACACAGTTGGGTTGGTTGGGTGGTTGGGTGGGTATCGAGTCTATGTGCTGAGGGAGAGACTTTTAGGATAAAAATTTTTGCCATTTAAGAAAATCCTCCCCAGAGATCACAAAATGAAACAAACTTTTATATTCGTCGCCGTAGTTGCTGCAATGGGGCGAGGCGGTTGAGACGCAGGATGAGTCGAATGAGGACCCGATGATATACGGAACCTCGGTGCTGGGGGTCGATTGTGTTTCCTTGGTTTCTACCGTTTTTTTTTTTTGCAAGTGAATCCTTTCTCTCAGTACGAGAGGCCAAAAGCAAGCTAGAAATGGAAGATAGACGATTCTTGCTGGATCTTCCTTTTCCCTGTATGCGAATAAATTTCATCGCTGCTCCAGCTGAAGTAGAAAATTTGTATTTGGTGTTTGGATTTCTGCAAAATATGAAATGCTCATGTGTAGTCGGGGGGTGAGGGTGGAGCACCCAAATGGGTAGAATATAGAGAGAGCAAGCAGCAGCACAGGTACCCCCGGTGATGTATGCAAAATTTACTAAACTGTAATAAAAGTTTTATTTGATATTTGCGGTGGGATTTACAATAATTCCGAGTTTGGATACTTATTGTTGTTTGCCTTCTTTCTTCAAAGGGGGTTGCCGATGGGGCTGTGCACAAGTCTGTGTCTGTATTCTCGTTTTGAATTATGTGAAATGTTGTATCGTTTGCATTTAAATTTTGCGAGGGGTGTTTACGCAATTTACAGTCTATTATATGAAGGGCAATTGTTTTCTTGGATTGCCCCCCTTTATTTGGGGGGTTTTTATCGAAAGGGTAGTAGATAATACCTACTATATTGAGTGTGCGGTGCGAGAGACTTTTTGTTACTTTCTATGAATGCCGCTGCGCTGCGAATGTGGGTATGATTTCGGCTGAGTGTGCAATCGGTGGATTTTTGCAGGAATGATTTATGCGAGATGTGTTCTTTTTCTTTTTGCGCGAGGAGATATTGCAAGAAGGTTTTTTTTTGATTTGGGAATACGAAAGGAGTTAGGTGCGGAATTTTATTGAATCTAGGACAGGGAAGTCAAATCTAAGTATAAGTACATTATGTGGTTTTATTTTTTTTGGCTTTGGCTTTGGCTTGAGGAAATAGGGATAACAGATGCAGGAAATGTTCCAAAAGAAATGATGTAATGTGGAACTTCAAGGTTGAAAAGTTGATATATAGAACGAAAGGCCATTAAGGGAGTATGGCAAAAGTGAGAGTGCATAAATCAGCGGTTATAGGTAAACCGTATAAGAGTACACGGATGCCCCTCTACCAAAACAAGTTGCATTTGACTTCTCTATCAAAACACATGTTTCTATGAGTGGATACAACCAATCCCTGTTGCAATCAATCCTGTATCCCTAGAGAAATGTCGTGCACAGCCAAAAGTGTGCCAGAAAATGCCTTCAAAAGATTCTGATTGACTACAACCGCAACAGAGTACTACTATACGTTATACCGACAATGGAACAAAGAGCTACATACTGACGGGTGGCTTCCCTCAGGGCTCTGTTTTGGGTCCACCACTTTAGTACGATGATTGCGAATTCCAAGATCTTAAAAAAAAATTGGCTTTGTTGACGACATGTGGTATTGGATCCATTCACGATACTGTAAGCAGAAGATTGAACCACCTATGAACCACAAATGTACACATATGTATGAACTGTAGAATGATAACGACATAAGGTAGCTTAAATATGTAGACCAGAAGAACACCAATGAATCCACCTGTAAGAGCCTATAAAAAGGAGAAAGACCTCAAACTCCGATGACAATGACGAACGAAAGACCTCAAACTCATCGAAAGTTAAGCAAAGTAAGGGCGTACCTGGCTTTTCTGTTTCAAGAGTGAAACCGTGAGAGTCTCTTTTTTAAGGAATAAGCTATGGAAGGTTGAAGGCTAAACGTCCCAGAAACAATATTGCTATAAACTTTAAAAAAAATACTATTTACAACAAAATCTATCAAAAATACCAAAAATAATATATTTTGAGTATAAACTTGTGACACTCACCGAGTACACATCCCTCTTGAGTTGGGTATCACTTAACACAGAATTTTTTTAAACGATTCGAACGGACAGAATTTTCTTTTAAGGACACACACTGACACTTTCATAAGGGAGATTCATTTTTTTTTCGCGAGGGACTATGGTACTACCGTGAACCGCACTAAAAAACATGTAAAGCTTTACCGAAAGCTTGATTAGATACGTGAATAGAGCTGATTTGTGAGCGAATTCACAATGGAAACTACTTCGAACCGTTTCGAACACAATGGAGAAAGGGGAGAGACAGGGGTACACTATATTTTTCAAAAACCGCGAACCGCTCTACCGAAAGCTCAATTAGATACACGATACACGATCACAGCTAATATAGCGATACAGCGAAACTATTTGTGAGCGAATTCACAATAGAAACTAGCAAGATGGCCTTTTTACACACTTTGATTGGGGAAAACACTTTTGAACTACAAATTTCGAACGACGTACAGAAAGGGGATAGAGATCGAAAATACAACTTTTTTTTCGCGAGGGGCATTCTAATATCTAGACTTTCGAACCATTTCGATCACAATAGGGAAAGGGGAGAGAGAATGAACTACAAAAACCGCGATCCTTTATCCCGAAAGGACTTCTTTTAGAAAATACCGCGAACCGCACTAAAAAATATAACCTCTACCGAAAGCTTAATTTAATACACGTTCACAGCTAGAATAGCGATGCAACGAAACGATTTGTGAGCGAATTCACAATGGAAACTACCAAGATGTCATCATTGGCAGTGGGGGAAACACTGACGAACACAATAGCTAAAGGGGAGAGACGGGGCTAAACTACATTTTTTAAAAAAAACCGCGAACCGCTTTACCGAAAGCTCGATTAGATACACGATCACAGCTTATATAGCGATATAGCGAAACGATTTGCAGACGAATTCACAATGGAAATTAGCAAGGATGGCCTTTTTACCATTTTGATTGGGGAAAACACTTTCGAACGAGATACAGAAAGGGAAGAGAGATTGAACACATAATTTTCTTTTTTCCGCGAGGGGCATCTATATATCAAAAGCTACGCGCTTTTTCATCAATACCCGGTTTACCGAAAGGACATTTTTCATATTGATGTAGCGATCGCATTTTAATTGGGGAAAACACTTTCAAACCATTTCGATCACAATAGAGAAAGGAAAGAGAGAATGAACTACAAAAACCGCAATCCTTTTACCCGAAGGGATATTTTTTTTTTTTTAAACACTGCGAACCGCACTAAAAAACCGAAGCTTTACCGAAAGCTAAACTAGATACATGGGCACAGCTGATATAGCGATATAGCGAAACGATTTGTGAACAAATTCACAATGGAAACTAGCAAGATGGCTATTTTGCCATTTTGATTGGGGAAAACACTTTCGGCAAATGAAAATGGCGAAATGGAGATCAAACACATAACTTTCTTTATTTTTCGCGAGAGGCATTCTAATATTTCTCCTTTTTCCCGAAAGGACATTTTTACTCATACCGTGAACCGCACTAAAACTGAAATGAATTGCACTTGACAGGGTCGATCGGTATCCTAAAAAGAGAAGAAAAGAAAAAATTATTGAAAGATCAGAGGATGTCATTAAATTATTTAAAAGGAACAAAAATCCTTGATCATGTTGAGATAGGCACGCTTTAAAACAAATAGTTTAAGTAATATAGTCAGACAACCTGCATGATTTCTGATTCCAAAAAATGTCAATAACAATTTCTAGTGATCGCATCAGTGATCAGTGATCAGTAACCCATCGCTTCAACCGACTGATTCCGTGTCTCTAGAAAACTTTGAGCCCAATCGCCAAAAAAAGGACTACATAGGGAACTTCTATCGCTAAATAAACTACAGCTGACTCCCCTCATAGGTATCCTCACAGACCACAACTCAACGGCGGCCCATCTTTGAAGAATGAGAATCAACACCACAGACCACACGTTTCTGCTATATTTGCTGAACTTCTAACCATTCCTATACCATCCTTAATTAGAACCAAAAAAATCGATAAAAAGAAAGTCCAACATCCAATCATACAAACTACTGCCCCGCTTTGCTCCGCTATGCATCTATTCATCATATCTTCAAGAATCGCCCGCCATTTTTCTAACCTAATTTCCACTTCGAATTCGGCTGCATTTTCCAAAAATTTTCGACCAAAACTGTTTGTCTCATGATACCCTATACTCCTTTCTTGGCATTAGCCCTAATAAAATGGGCATGGCGTACTAGACGTTTGGATTGCTGTACAATCATAATCTCGAACAATGCAAACTATCATAACAATCAGTTTTTTAATGAAAACGCCCCCAAAAAGTGGGCGTGGCTAGACATAATGTATGGATAAATTGTAGATAATTTAAATACCTAATTATTTGATCTTAATAAATTTTTTCGTTTTCTAGTAAAAATTTTCAAAAAGTTGGCCTTGAAAGTTTGTCTAGCTCTAGTCACTAAGAGTTTTCCTTCTCAAAACCAGCAGGGACAAGTACAGAGAAGCTGGCTCATAGCTTCTTCCTCTTCCTCGACTCTACAGTTTCTACAGAAATCGCCGAAGGCCGTCCCCGTGTCTTCAGTTTTCCCTACTGACGGAAAGAACCCTCCTTATTTACTTCCAATTTGCTAGTCTTGCTAGATCACTAAGATCTTCGAAGAAGTATTTGGCAATTGCACAGAAGATGGGTCATAGCTTCTATAGAAATCGTTGATAGGAGTAACCGACTTAGGGTTCCAACTAAGGGTCTTCAGTTTTCCCTACTGACGGAAAGAACCCTCCTTATTTACTTCCAATTTGCTAGTCTTACTAGATCACTAAGATCTTCGAAAAAGTATTTGGCAAGAGTTTTGCTTCTCAAAGCCGATAGGGAAGCTGGGTTATAGCTTCAGAAATCGTTAAAGGGACTACCCGACTTAGGGCTCCAACTACTTGTCTTCAGTAATCCCTTCCTGAAATACATTAGAATGATCGTGCGATGATACAAATGTCTAATATGCTAGACAAGACACCAAAGGCTGCCTTAGATCAATCTGTGTATACTTCTATCGCAGACTCATTCAAATCAATCCGGATCCCCAAGCACTTCTGCCAGGATTCCTGGCTTTATACTTGAAATTGAAGTCTAAATAGAGAATAAAGTGGACCGTTTAGGTTTCCCTAAGCCTTAATGCTACCTTTGCCATCATCAGCTTCCCAAAGATGGCAGTTCTAAGCCCGTTATGTACACGCCTCGTTACATAAATAAACAGCAATCGACCTAGCACGGTCTTAAATATTCAGCCAGCCAAAGGTTCAAACAAGATTTTTATAATCGATCTCTTCCGCATCAGATGACGGATTGGACTGTCAACAAATCTGGACTTAACTGAGAAGAATGCATATCAGGCTCTGTCTTTTCTCCAACGATTTTTATACATAAGACCTGTCGCCATCTCCTAAAACGTCGCAGACATTGGTGTCTCTTAAGACTAGCTTAGGTGTCTATAGTCTTTTTCTTGTCAGGGACAGCAAAAATCCCGCTTTTTTTATAAAGACTTTTGAGAACATACGTTCAGTCTACCTGAATCCTAGAGAGAGCCCTTCCAAACCCCTGTGGATGCATTTCTCAAAACAACAACTGATTCCTCCAAATCCAATCAAACGACCAATCCAACAAAATAAAGAGAAACTTTAAAATTTAAATCCCTGGCTGCTCGTACTTTGTCAACACACGTCCAAGAACCCACCTCCCTATTAGCCGGACAAAACGATATTTAAACTAGCCCTCCACAGTCCAGCAGTCGTAGACCAAATTCAGTGTGCGGCACCAGCCATATTTAAAACTTGAAAACTAGTATTTCTTAAATAGTCCCTTTGGTTACATAGTCCCGGTGTGCCCTCCTACAATATTCCCAATTACAAAGTTTTTTCTCAGAAATTTTGCTTTTTTTCATCGGGTTCTTTGCTTTGGCTTTCTTTTTGCCATTTTGCCAGTTTCGATTGCACCAGCAGTGTAGTAGCAGCAAGGAGCAGAGCGCACAAAATTAAACTATGAAAATGAATTGTCCTTCCGTGGTTGCTGAGCAGCGTCCTGTAAGGGATATGTGTGTATATTTTATCACATATCCAAGCAGCACCCCCACCCCCAACCCAACGACAACGACGAACACACATATGGCCAATTGGTCCCCATGGATGCGGAACAGGGCAAACGGAGAAAACTTGTGCCCAGTTATAAATCTTAACTTTTGCGACATACGAGCTGTAGATTCCGTTGTCCTAGGTTCATTTTCTTCTTCGGTTTGGTCCTTTTTTTAACGGATGTCCCTGGGGAGAATGTATTTTCTTCTTTCACTTTTAGCTTCTTGATATTCATGCTGCTCTAAGCTGATACCGGGCCGGCCGGGCGATGGGGTGTATGATGAGGTGAGAGAACGAACCGTTGCCCTAGGGCGAGTAGGATTTATGTTTCCTGGCACTCGTCCAGATGAATTATGTCTATGCATGTGCATGTGGGTATTCGGTTTGTTAGTAGGTATGTTGGCCCAGCACCACTCAGCCCTTCGTCAACACTAACGAAGCCAAATCAGAATGTACCACAGAATTGAAATTTCGGTAATTATACGCGCGCGGTTGATAAAGCTCAAACATGGTGACACGGTCTTGTTTGTCTGGTTTTTGGCGCTGTATCTGTAGGATTAATCTGTCTGGCAGGGAGCCTGACGCTTTTTACATGGCTCTTGTAGGACATAAATTGGCAACAATAATTACTAAAACCCAGACGATGCTGTGTAACGGTGTCTGTCTTCTGTTACCTGGTTACCTGGATGCTATTTGCTGTCTGTTCAACCGACTTGGCAAATGGCATTTGGGTAGTTTGCGCCCTTCTGACAAACGAGGGGATATTTATTACCCAGCAGCACCCCATCTCCTCTCTCTTCAGAGAAGATACAATTGCATTTTTCAATTGTCTTCCGAATGCCTTCGATTAGCATGGAATTAGCCGTCATATGAGCAGCCAGGACAGCCAGCCAAAGAGGAGAATCTAATAATTCAACGTTGATACATGTTGCCGGAAAATCGGAATGTTGCTAAAGCAATAAATACCAATACAAGTCAGATGTCGCAAATCCCTCTCTATCCAGACGAAGGGCCAGCCCAGCACACCAGACTCAGACACCAGACAGGGACATTAAGCCCCAAAAATATGCAATTCATTACGAACGAACAGCGAAACGTATGTTTGCATTGTGTCTGGATGGGCAGGAGCAGGAAATGGAAAGAGATGCATTAAGCCAGGCAATCTGCGGCAACCATTGCGGATTGTAGGGAATCGTTAATTCCGAGTGTTTGTGGCAAACGATTTCCGGTCTCAGGACGTAGGTTCCATTAGTAGATTGCTGTTGTGAGGTGTGACGTTACACTCAATACCGAGCCGGAAGTCATCAATACGAAAATGAACTGTTCCAATTGAATTTCATCATCCGCCTCCCCACTTACATGGATCGAATCCTACACAGAACGGCGAGTTATGGTGGTCACTTGATACGTACATACGGGCATACATACATTTGTGTTGCGCATTCAATTGTGTAGCTATTCATGATGAACGTGCGAATAAGATGCTTAACCGATTTGGGTTTTCGAGGTGCTGTAACGATTGAATGAGCACAATGTGTTCTATGTATGTCCTGCTGCTGCCGTTTGTGTATGCATGGGTGTCGGATGGAATGTGCAATTTTCGTCCTCTAATGGAATTATGAACGCCAGGGCATTTTGATGGATGTTACCTATGCATTTTGGGGCACCATTTCGGTTTGCTGTCTCGCATTTAAAATTTGCGGTTCAGTGACAGATTGTTCGATGTGGTATCCTGTGGAATGCTTATACCCGTCATGTGCTAGTTATAACTTCACTTAACCATATGACAGCCAACGTTTAAAGACAACAAACGGAGCAATGGGTCAACTGAATGTATGCAGTACTGAGAATGTACACACGACAAAGAAGTGACCCTGGAATGACAAAGGCAGGGCATCGTCTCATCATCAAGAAAAAAGCAAAACAGGCAGTACTGGGAATCGAGAATCAGAGAGTCAAAGTCTTTACTGCAATTTCCCAGAGAAAACATGATGAGGCTCAATACGAAGTGAAAATGCGCCACCTAATCAGAAATGCATCCCATCAGCTCGACCCAGAAGAGCTAAACGCCATACAATCACCGCCTTCTGAAGCATTTTCCAAACAGAAATAGCAAAGGAGCGGTAAAGCAATAAATTTGGAAACAAGTATCCTCAGTGAATACTCTAGGTTCCATGAACCTTCATCATTTCTGAGAATTGATTGATCTCTGAACATAAGAGACTTCGGATCAAAGCTTGCCGAAGTGTGTGGCACTAACTCTCAAGATTCAGAAGGAGGGCTTCCCATACTCAGTTCCAACAAAGATTTCCTATTTTCTAGGCAAAACTAAGCTGCTTCGGTCAAAGAAGGAGATCGTCTGGAAGGAGGAAATAAAATAGATTAATTTCGATTGCAGTGCAACTAGGCTGGTGTATCCCCACTGATACATGACTTACCTAAGTTCAACGACGAAAACACCTCAAACGAGTAGGGACACACTCAACTCCTCAAAGCTGGGAACGATTCAAATGGATTTCAGTCGCATTTTCTCGACTAGAAGACAGACTACAACCCGTACTCCCCACAGAAACGTACCATAAATCAATCAAACAATTCAAAACAAATTCAAACAAGATTAAACACGTACATATACATGTATATAATAAATAAATAGAAAAATACTTTCAAAATAAACTCACCGAAGAAAATTCAAAATTTCAAATGCCACCCGGCATTTAACGGCCAAAACAGCTAACGGCACCAACCACTCCACCAGACACAATTGCAAGGCACATGATTTTATTTCGCAAAAAAGCACTTATTTCGCAAAGAAATGAACAAAAAACATACATTAGAATGAAATTTGCAGATTAATGCAAAGAAATATTACAAATTTAAGCCAAAAAACACTAAAATTACACTTTTAATAAATATTTCTTTCTTCGACGGAGATCGCGAACCGAACAAAACTTTTCGACCGCGTTTCAATGGAAAAAAAACACTTAAATGGCCAAGAAATTGCCACAAAACTTATATTAGGATGAAATATACACATTATTGCACAAAAATATTATAAATTTGAAATCAAAAACATTAAAAATTTAATTTAATTAATTATTTCTTTAGCGACGATCACGAACCGAACGAAATTTAACCAGCGCGCACCGAACTTAAACTGATTGACATTTCGCTCTCAACTCTCTCGTTAAGATGTCAAGTTTGTGCAAGTTCAAGAGCGGAGATGGTAATGCAGTGTTTGTTTTTTGTGAGAGAGAAATGCAAAGAATTTTTATTTTGGCGATCAAATTGGATTTTGAATTTTATTTTGGTGGGGGGGGGGGGGAATAAATATTTAAGGGAAGGAGTATGTTTGTATGTAGATTTGTTCGGTAAACATTTTTCTGCCAGAGATCCCCTAAGAGCTGCCCCTTGCCTGACCAGCTCGTCCGATATATTCTTTTCCTAAAACTTACTGTGTCCTGCGACCCAGTTCCCAGATGATAGAGGTTCTCGATTGGACGCTTGATGCTTTGAATGCAGAATGTAAAGGGCACGGTTTCTGAAAAAAGTGTTAAAACAAAGAAAGACAAGAAAATATTCTGGTATTTGTCTGCCTCCTATGGTTTCGGATCCCAGCTAGCGATGCAACGTGATTTTATTTATTCCTTAAAGTATGTATTTCTAACATCTTTTGAGAAATCCTTGACATTCATGATTCACTTGGAATACGTGATCTTTCCAAAACGGTCAGACTTACCAAGAATGAAGACTTACCATGAGACCCAGGGCCCAGCTTCTCTCAACCATTCTTGTTGTGCGTGTCATTTTCTATACACGAATAGAAGGAGCCTACTGATTATTACTAGGCACAACCACCTGCATGTCCACCAAAGAAGAATGCGATACAGACCGCAAAAGAGAACACATCTCACTTCCTATGCCTATGCCCAAGCCTGTCCAGAACTAGGAAAACGTCCCATGGCGAATACCACTTCCAAAACCTGGGTGACCTGTCAGGAAAACCACTAAAATTCTTAACAATTTCGGGTTGGTTCAGGGAGGCCAGTCATAATCGAACTTTTTGTCTTCTTGTATGTTGCTCCACGACATGGGTTCACAATGGATCCATTGGTGATCCGAGTGCTACCAACCTTTCTTCTATTACAGAGCACCTCGACATTCCTGTTCTTTATATGGTCCTCACAGTGACATCAGTTTGTATTGTATACACGGATGTACAGAATTCTTTCACTTGATCTATCCGAGAGACGAACTCAACGTGTCCTAGGATGGATGGAAGCCATTATTCCATCCAACACTTGTTAGGTATTCATAATGAACACCTCTCTTCCAAAAAGTAAGCAACAATTTGTCATATCCTGTTCTCCTCCATCCGTCTTGGAGTAAACACACTTCATAGTACTGCTCCCACATTAACTTAGCAAATTCATATCCTGAAGTGCACTTTGAAAATTACTTTCACCGACTCCTACACCGGATGAACGGAGGAGAAAACTCTGTGCATCAGCAGTTTTAATTACGAAATGAATGTGTCAAGACCATAGCGCAATGTGTGAAAAGGAAGGTTCTGTGCTCTATGGCTAGAAAAAAAAAAAAAAAGCCATCCTAGCATCCGGGTGAGCGCGGACAAATCAAATGCAATGTCCACTGCCAGCCGGATGTACTGTTTCAGCCATTTTCTCGTACACACGAGAAAGTGATTTCGAAGTTTTCAAACCAAAAAAAAAAAAATTAGACTTTATGCATTCTAGAACCAGTCACATGGAATAAAAGAGATTTCCATGTCGAGATACAAAACGAAACTCTTCATGACGCAGCCTCCAAGTGGGCTAATAGAGAAAGTTTTTTTCAAAAAAAAAAAAAAAACAAAAACTGTTTCGTTTCGAAAGTCAGAGTTTTTTTCTGTGCCAAAGATGATGCAAGTGTTTGGGGATAGTGCTGGGGATGGGGATGGCTAAAATGTGATTTTATGCACTTACAGCATGTTCATCAGGGCAGACTAAGTAGCAAATGCATATGTGGAGCTACACCTCGTTGGTCCTTCTTCGTAGGAATTTCATTTTTGAACAGCAATGTGTCCTCCCTCGTATGATGTATTGTATATGCCTAGAGCGGAAACTGGTGTGTGTGTGTGTATTGCATTCTCTATATCCATGGAATTTGCTGGAAATTTAACGCACTTCACTTGCATTGATATACTTACATGCATACAATGGGGCGAAGGAAGTCAATGAAATGGGGGCTGATTTACAGCGCGCGTTTGGGTGTTTTGGGTGCGAAAGGGCGGAAAACTTTAATAGCTTAAACACACAGGACTTGTTGAACTCTATTAAGTATTTACCCAGACGCGCGGGTGCTACGACGAAGTTTATGTATCTATGTGTGTGGTAATTTTGCTTGCACAAACACTATGCTAAAGTCGGTCGGTCGGTGGTGTCTTCGGGTGTAGAGTTAACACTTAACTTTTGTGTACACATCCAACAAGGGGGTTGAACTCTTTTGTAAGGTTGCACTTGTTCTTTTTTTTTCGATCACTACAACAGGTAAAGGTTCACTGGAATAGAACCCCGGCTCCTTTATGGGGTAATGTTGTGCCTAAAGCAATTCCTGTTGTATGGTGGTTATCTTTGGGTGATGGCTGATCATGTGGAACGCTGACATCAGAGGAATTTGTATACTTTGCTTCTATTGGAAACAAAAGAACAATGGAGAGTAAATATGATGACCTCATGTTTATAAGCGCAGTCAGCGGGCGGAGAGAAAACAGATAAGGGTGGCGAACGTACTGTCGTGGAACGGAAAAATGTGACCTGCTTCAGGCTTCTTTTTTTCGGTGTTTTGGTTGTCTATTGCGAATCAACCTCTTTCTTATATAGTACCTATAGTTCCAACACTCGGCGACAGTCTTCGATTCATGGAGACTATAAAAACAACGTTGTAGTTCCCAAACCAGAGTTAAAGTTCCATGCCATGACTATAGATGCTACAGCATGCCCCTGGCAAAGATCATGCCAAACCGTAAGAAGAGATTGCTCTTAACAAGACTTTCTAGCAACATTTCAAGCAGCATCTGCAACATGCACTTGAGAAGACGGCAAAGGCAACGATTCCCCTGGCAAGACTCATGCCAAACATTGACGACCCAAGGCACAAGAAAAAATTGGATCATAGCTACAGTTGCGGCATCCACATTCCTCCACGACTCCCAAATATGAACTGGTGCCAGAAAGACGAAGTCGTACAGAAAGAAGACGGAGGCAGCTTATAGAATCAGTTCATTGAGAATATGCAGCATCTTCCGAACAACCTCCTATGACGGTTGTGTAGTGACTGGATACCAATAGACATTCTTTGCAAAGAAGCCCAACAGAAATACCGTCCCAGCAGGACAATGGTATCAACAGAGACGAGTCAAAGTGATACTGAGGTACCACCAAGGATAAGACTAGAAGAATGACAGGAGAGATGGTATGATGGAGACAGGTGGATCCCCAATATAGACGCTTGGATTTATAGAAAGCATAGGGAAATGAATATCTACCTGTTCGCGTGTTAATCCAAATGAAGCAGAAGAAGGTCTTCTCGGATGACGACTTTGAGAAACCACTGGAGGTGTTGGGCATAGTGCTGATCGTCACCAAAGTCTTAGTGTAAACAATTTGGAATTTGTTTACGGAGCATGGATGCTTCAGAGTTTATCTCCACAGATTTGAACAGGCGATAGCCCCTATTGCCCAAAGTCCACGAAAGAAGTTGAGGATGCGGCAGATGCAGTCACTCATTCATTCATTCATTCATTCATTCATTCATTCGGTCATTCATTCTTTTCGACGCAAAATAGACCTCAAGTAGCCGACTTTCTACACAGACTTCGATTCTGGAAGCTAGTCTGCACGGTATACCTGCTAAATCTTATATAAATCTTGCGTATACCCACTCAAGTGTATTAACCACCTGATAAGCACAACATCATCAAAGACGATACCATCAGACCACCATGATTGAACCCATACTAGGTTAACGACATGCAACAGCAAACATCGTAACTGGGGAACCATCATCGTGTAGGGTTGGAACCACGTAAACAAAATCATCGCAGTTGATAATCTTTAAGAAAAGAAAAAGTGTTCCACAAAAACTAATAAAAATCCAAACCAACTCCCACCAATCTAGTAGAGCACAACTTCCAGCTCCTGGTTGCACTTTCAGGCACGCACACATCTTACCCGAACTTTATGAGAGCGCGCTAGCATAGTTCCAGATAGTAGTTCATTAATGGATCCTCATACTAGGTGCTGCGCTATCAGGTGTATATTTCAAGGAATTAGTATCCCAGTCAGCGTTTATCCTTGTTTTCCCTCTCTCGCGCTAGCTGAGTAAAGAATTTAACTTTACGTCAGCGTCAAATTCTTGCAAAAAAAAAAAAGGAGAATCCTTTTTGGCTGCAACCATTGCTGCAGGCAACCACACAACCCTAACCACATATTCAACGCGACATGGATTCCAGCTAACAATTTAAATGAAAATATAAATTCCTGGATTTAACTGCATCCACAGGGAGGAAGTCCTACATATGCGAGTGTGTGTGTGTGTGTGTGTATGTTTGGGTTTGCAGCGCGAGTTGCTTTTTAAGGTCGAGAATACTTTTTGTGTGTGATATACCTACTCGACGTCTTCTACGACTCCCCATAAAAGTCATGAAAGTTTTTTAATTTCCTCGTTTCTTTTTTTTTTTTTTTTTCTTTATTTTTACTCGCTCCACTCATCCTTGGGAGTTAAAGAATTGCGGCAGTCCTTGTTGGTTGGCGCCGGAGCAATATATTAATTTTGTAAGGATCTTAAGTTCCGTATAATTATTTCTTTTTTTTTTTTTTTGTTCTCTCTTGTGGTGGTCTCTAAGATGTGGAGCGAGCATACAAAGGAAAAAGGACATAGGATGAGGGTGACGACTTATGCTCTTTTTTAATTGTGTAGCTCTGGGTGATCTCATATAGCTTTATGCTTTCGTCTGTGGTGGCGGGGCAAAACTTTTAATTTGACAGAGAGTGACATTCCATAAGATTTTCAAAGAAAAGTTCTTTTTTTTTCTCGTTTTCCTGCGTTCGTCCTTTTGACAACGTCAGCCGAGGTGGTTGAAACAAAAAAAAAAATAAAAATAAACCTACGACTCATTAGAGATTGCGTGTGAGCGTTGACGTTTCCAATTGCAGGGTTGGTGGTGGCTTGATGAAAGCCCTGCTCCGCCGCCATTCAGCGCAATAGTCATGTTATTTAACAAGCCAAAGTGAATGGCGGAAGGCGCCCATGCAAGGAGGTTTTCCCCTCAATAACCGGGTACTGGGTAATTTAGTCCTTGGAAATGGAGGGAAATGTATTTAATTTTCACAGTGAATTGCTTTTTCATTGTTAGCAAGCACCCACCACACCACACGCGACGCAAGTAGTTTGGCTTTGGTGCCTTTGGTGGAAGAGGGTAGCAAGCACCTGCCACTTTGAGGTTATTTCTGTGAAGGAACGGTTTTTGACTGAGACGTACAGCCACGTGGCCGTAATGGCGACTGTTTCTTGCAAATAAAGTTGTTTTGATGGCATGTGGTGTTTTAGGCTGTAGTTAGCCTATGCGTGTCCATGGTCTTGGGAAGTATTGATGCACTGCATTGCATTTAGCAGGCGAGATTTGTGATGAAAGAAGCGCTTTCAGACACATTCGAGATTCCAAGAGTCCTTTCTTGTGGATTTCTATGATTCTATGGGAAGCACTGTGTTGACAGATTCGAGTTTCTAAAAGTCCTTTCTGGTGGATTCGAGATTTTAAGAGTCCCTCCTAATGGATTTTTCTGATTCTATGAGAAGCACTGTCTTGACAGATTCATGATTTAAAGAGTCCTTTCTGGTGGATTTCTGTGATTCTATAGGAAGCACTGTTTTGACAGATTCGAGATTCTAAGAGTCCTTTCTGATGGATTTCTATGATTCTATGGGAAGCACTGTCTAGACAGATTAGGGATTCCAAGAGTCCTTTCTGGTGGATTTCTATGAATCTTGACAGATTCGAGATTCTAAGAGTCCCTTCTGGTGGCTTTCTATGATTCTATGCGAAGCACTGTCTTGACAGTTTCGGGATTCTAAGAGTCCTTTTGCTAGGACTCGGAGATAATTTTCAGCAATTGGCGTGTAATTGTGTTGGGTGTACCTTATGCTTTTGGGGATGGAATGTGTTCCAATCTCTTCTGAAATTTTCTAAGAAAATCGAAACCAAGAAGTCCTTGAGTTTGTTGAATTTAGGTGGACTTTACGGCTAATTCCCAGACACTGTAGACACTAAATGCATGTATAGAACAATTTTCAATACATTTGCATATATTTTTCTTCAGAAAATCTCCTTTAAATGGCGGATTTTTCAAGGATATCACCAAACATTGTATGGCGCCATGTCCATTTGCATTTTGTTATATTTTTCACAATTTCAAGCCGAAATACCAGTGGAATTCAATGGATTCATCAATTAAACAACTAAAACTAAACAATTGAATCATTTTTAGTCAAAATTTCCCAAAAAATCCTTGTTTTTCAAAAAATTTCCAAAATGACACGCGCAACGCCAAAAAGTGCAGTCAAATGCGTAAGGAACTGAGAACACTTTTTCGTGAATTTGGTGTCACATTGGAAAAATGTGTGTTTTTGGAAAGTTTTCTTAGTTTTTTGCTTTATTTGGGGTGTTTATGATGTTTTATGAATTTATTTAGATACTTCTGATATCCATAAGTAGGAAAGTAAAGGAAATTTTATGAAAACCCCAGGATGTGCAAGGACTCGAGCATTTAAAGGCAGGACAACGCGTTGAAACAGTTTATTTAATTTTTCTTCGAAACGGTTGGAGATCGAAGAAAAGTTCTTTCAGTAAAGTTGTAGAGAAGCCAAAGATACATAAGATGGTGGACATCTGTATCCTTTCAGATCCTTGGTTTTAAGGATATAAACTAAAATTAGGTTTTTATAGCCTTAGAGTTGAGCTAGAAAGTTGAAATTTGGAATTCAAAAATACTGGTACCCGATTCAATATATGAAAAAATAAATTTCAAAATCCGCCCATTACCACGCCCACAATTTAAAAAAATCAATTTTTTTCAAAAATTTTCTTCGAAAGTGAAAAAAATCTTCATAAGATAAAATGTAGGTATTGATATTGTCTACAAATCGTCCATACATTATATAAGTCCACGCCTACTTTTTTCATACATTTTCTTCAAAAAACTGAATTTTTCCTTCTCTGAGCTATTGGTGGTGATGGTGAAGCTGTATGTGGAGAATCTGACTGTAAGTCGTTAGTTCTTATAATCAGTGGTGGCAGCCACGCCCACTTTCATAAAATAGCAACCCTACCCATAGTTTTTTTCATAAAAATATCTTAGAATCACTTTTGAAGCCAAGTTACCATGTGTTTCTTAATTACCGAGTTCATAAATTCCTCCATAGCTTCCAAGAACAGTCATATTAACATATTGGGCCTTTCTGATATTCAGCATCCTTACATCCTCATCGATCCTGGGCACATTTCTTCTCCTTTTCTAGACTTAAGGCTGTGACAACTACGATCACTTGATCCTTACACTGGAGGTTTGGTGTTCCTTGACGCTTCGACTCTAAAGGCTGACGTTCGCAGATTCTCTTTTACTGGATATTCATAACTTGTGTTTTAGAGCTTATAAGTCATCCACCCCCACTTTCTACAAAATAAAAAAAAAATAGAATCATCAACTGTAGCAATAGCTCTTGCTCAGCAGTGATATACTCTCAGACCCTGTCGAAATGACTGTGTTTTGTACGTTCCACATCCTGATGGCGTCAGTGTGTATTGTGAGGGTTAATCCCAAAAACTTACATATATTTTAGACTTATCTCTCAGATTTAGATACATACATATGTATCTTCAATCTACAGAGACTGCCGCGGACCTAAAGATTGAGGAGAATCCATATACTTTCTGTGTAACTGCCCAGCCATCAAACAGACTTCCATAATATCGCCTTTTTCTTAATAGGATTGCGATCGTCTAAAGCTGTACCTACTTCGAGATGGACAACATAATCACTCTTATCCAAGAAAACCGAAGAATCTTAATGGACATATTATCTTGTAAAAATCTACAAGCCTTTCCCAACGCAGTAACGTAGTATATAGTAACGTAGTATATAGATAGATGCACAGATGGACAGTTGCAAAAGACAGTCAAGGACTACCCTTCCCAGTTAATAACATCAAACTGAAGAGACTAGTGTATTCTCCCTCACAGTTAAGTGAACACACAACTTATGTACATACATTCAAGACCTGCCTCACTCCCTAACGCAGTAACACATTCCCTTTTTCTAAAGCATTTCTACAAAAAAAACTATCTCAACCAGATTCACTGGTACCTTCAACAAACATCACCACCCAGACATACTATACTCTGCAAACTCTAAGCAAATGAGCGAAACTAACCAAAAAAACGAATAAAATAGAATTTTAAGCATTACGCTGACGTTTAAAATGGTCCCATAACCGTTACAACGCAGTAACTTAACGTTAAATTCATTTCGACTCAACGACACATAGAATTACAACGCTGCTACTGCTATTTTTTTTTAAATGTTAAAAATTAAACAGCCACATACAGACACATACACTGTGTCGGGTCCTTAAATAATTCCACCCCTTGTGTAGAACCTCCCCCCAAGCCATAGAGACTGTGCGCTTCTCTATACATTTCTTCAGCACTATACAAAACCACAAACGTTTTAACAATTGCTCACTTGTTCTAAGCACTCTGCGGGGAAATCAAAACTTGAAATTACTGCAAATGACTGCTCGTGTTTAAATGCATTGCAATAAAAATTCATACGATGATGCTGTAGTTGTATACTCCCCAACATCCCCCGCCCGATAGTGCTTCACAAAATTCAATTATTTTGATGGTTCATTTGCTGGTTACACAGCAGATAGGGTTATGCGTTGATATTCCTTCGAAAACCAAAAACGAAAACGAAAACAACAACGTAACGTAGAGCGCCAGTTGGAATTAAAAAGTCATTCTGCTGTTACGTATGACAGTTAACAAAAAAAAAAGAAGAAATTGTTAAAAACCAGAAGATCGCAGTAACCTTCGTACGGATGACATATGCGATGGCATCTGTTCGATTAAGCAGCTCTAGGGGCACATTAAACTGGAAGCCAAGGCATCTGTTTGTTGCTCTTTTTTTTTTTTTGTCAATATTGAAGGATAAGCGACTACCTGTTTCGGGTATACAACGTCAATTGTTCCGTGGCCACATACAGCTGGTATCCAAAAGTGAAGCACCTCGGGCTACATTCCCGCCCATCACTACTATTGGGAGGGGGGGGGGGGAGGGGGAGGGGATGATGAACAACTTTATAGAAAGTGTCGCACACCCGGTTACCCTTGCAACATCGTTCAATTCTGTAGGACAGGCAGTACGATAAATGCATTCCAAATACATCATATCCCGCATCTATGAGCGACAGACAGACAAACAGACAGACAGACATAGTATCCCCCCGTCCTATAACACCACTGTACACCGTGAGGTGGGTAATAAAACAATATATGCGAACAGTAGCAGCCAGGAGCAGCCAGGAGTTGGCAACATATACACCACACAAAACACAGTCACTTCACCTACAATTGTATGTCATCTAGATGGGTTTTTTGTCCAGCAGTTGGTTGTAGTAGCATGGCAGAGCAGCGAACAGCGGCAAATACGTGAACACAAGACATCTGTGTACAGATGTACTTGGGAGAAGCCAGCGACGAGTGCCGTCACGAGCACTGCATAGCAATTCCATTTGGTGCAAGTTGAAAGCCACTGAAAGCCGAGAGTGAGAGCACACTCGTTGCATGGATTTTCCTATTTTGTCCAATTTAAAGTTTTTTTTTTTTTTTTGTTGCGGGAGGGTTGCTGTTGTTGTTAGAATCCTTGCTACCCACCACCGCCGACAGTACCACGGGAACGCGCAGCATATGTTTCAAATGGAATTTTTGGGGCAAAAAGATGCTTTTCTAGATGCTTTCCTTATTGTTTCGCAAAAAGTACTAATTATGACACCAAAAGGCTATCTGTCATGGGAATGTGCAGCTGCCAGTTCATTATTTTGATAGAGAACCCGGTATTAGTGGCTACAATGCCACAGCAGCTAGGATGTGAGATGCATTAATGTAATTAGGTTAGAAACGAAGTATCACTTGGTGGGTGATGGTTTTTTTTTTATTTTTTTTATTGAGAATGTAGCTGCCATTTTGTCGGTAAGACACGACACAGTATGTATGTAATCTCTCCTTAACTGTAGGGAAGGCAGAAGGAGAATGGAACGTGGTATTACAGTTAGCAGATCAAGGGAACATTGAGTGTTGCTCTAGACACTAAATAAGCAGAATGTGATCTAATGTGGTAGAGTGATGGTTCCAAAGCAGGCAGTACTCATATATCTGTATCTGACATCTATGGTAAGATTGTCAGTTAACTGTCAGAAAGATTAGGAGAGCCATTGCCTCAATTAAGAAATATTTCTTATGATTCCGCCGTTCTAGACTAGTTATTTCGGATCAGCAGATGCTTCGAACTGAATGACTGTTGAAAGATGCACGTATATGGTCTACAGAAGACTGAACCTTCAAAGATGGCAAGTCCATTGACACTAAATGACAATAAAGGTTTCAAGGGGAACTACTCCGCAGTCATTTCCACACGGAAGACCTGGATATATCCAAACAAATCTAATGCGTTTGACTGATGATTCCAGAATAGACAGTACATCCGTATCTGACATCTATGGTAAGCCTGTCACTTAACTGTCAAAAAGGTTCTCAACTATCTTCCGAAGAACTTAATGGAAGGATCCTGCTGGCAACTGGGCTAATGTGTATAGCAAAACTCAGAATTTCACTTCAAGGAGACATAAGGTTTCAATTTCATGCAAATTTCAAAATTAGCAGAAATCCACTACCATTTTGAGGCTGTCCTCTCTAAGTACACCTTTCCCAGTCTCTAACCCCAAACACAACCATCCATTCTATTAGATGGACACACCCAATTGATGCCACTATCTCGACCCTAGATCTGCATGTTCTTATCCTACATTTGGCATATCAATTGGTATCAACTTGAAAACTTCCACCCAATCACAAACATTAAGGACACACTTCCACTGGATTCGACTCAGACAAGCGGCAAAAAGCACAGCATCACTCCAAAGAAGAATAAAAAAAAAAAAAACGAAGGCATTCCTTTGTATCGTACACCTCCTGGAATGGCAATAGCACCAGGACCAGCACCAGCACCAACCTGATACTGGCCTCAACTCGAAGACACAGACAATCATGACAATTGATTTTGTTTTTTTTACCTTTATCGTCCCATTGCTGTATCCGTGACCTCTTCGATTCGAGTCGAGATGTCGTCTCCAGCAATTGCCTGCATCCGGCGAAATGTCAACCGAATTAGGCTATTATCATTCAGGAATACCTTTTGAGGATGAATCTCTTTGGATAGATGGAATAGGTCATACTTTGCCGTGCTGCTATTTGTGTCCAACTGGTATGTATAATTGAAATTGAAAGACGGCACAATGAGGCTTCCCCTGGTTGTCGCGTGACATCGTAACTTTTGTCGGTCCCTGTGTGTGTGTGTGAGGACACCCATAAAAGGTCTCACTTAACGCCAATTAGCCCAACAGTTGGCCATTAAGGACAAAGCACGAAGAGGGAAATAATTTCCAGATCAGCATTCGCCCGGGAACTTGGCACCAGGTCACTATAGGTGTAACTGAGCTCCAAGAACATGACATGAAATGAATTCATAATGAGTATGACCTGATTTCCTTGTAATCTCTCCAGGAAACCCTCTTGCTGACAGGATAACGTTTCGGTTACGATTTATTCTTTTCACTTCTTCTTTTTTTTTTTTTTTTTTGTGCTTCAACGAAGGACAAAGTACAGGACTTCCAATTAAGTTTTTTTTTTTTTTTGTTGCCTATGGTCTTAAAGGACTTCCCCCTTTTTTTTTTTTTTTTTGTCCCGACTCAAAGGACCAACAAATGTCACGTATTGTCTGATAGTCAGTCGTACACAATTTTAGCCCACAAGTGGATGGGAGGGGAAGACATTCACATTCGCTTGACATAGGTATAATTGAATGTGTCCTTAATGCGAATGACTGCCTAGACAGGCATCGTTCACATGTCCACTGCGTAACACATTTGTATGTGATCTGTGTGTACTTGGGGAAGTCCCGAATGTGAGGCGCACAACGAGGAGTGCCTAATCTCCACTAAAGGCGTACGTTTTAATTACCTTTGTGGCGATATCGTGACCGAGTGCAAATAGTGTTCGTTCTCGTTGCATGCATTCGGGTTGGTTTGACCCTGTGTGTCATAGCCATCCTGCAATGGGGGCAATGTTTGTTGTTATGATGTTTGCAGATGTCAATTATGTAGCATTCATTATATGATAGAATGACAGGACGAATGTTGATGAATGTATTTGATTCTTAAGTTAGAAGTTAAACGGATGAATGCGATTAGAGTATGTATTTAGTTCACAGGTGCAAAACGTTTGGTATCCGTAATCCTGTGTAACGATGTCGTCAATAAAAAAAACATTTGTTATCCTCTTGTATCGTATTGACTATAGTCAAGCTAAGATCTTATGGTCCAACGAATTTCATAGTTACCTTTTGTCAATGCTGCACGGAGTACATCACTACTAGCCACAAAGAAGAATAGTGGTGATAGTACGCAACTCTGATGTACTCCACTTTGGACTTGAAAATCCTCAGATATCTTATCATTGTGACGTGACACTTACCACCCTCGGAAGTAGCTTTAGTTATGAGTTTTTCTGGAACTCGACACTTAAAGATGTATCCTAGCTCACAAAGTAACGTAGGTACACACGAAGTAAGTGAATCTGCAACAATCTCATTCCAGTCAAAAGTATCTTTGACCTTTCGTAAGACAATCGAACTCCTTTCAAAGTAAGTAGATCCATATATGTATACAAAATACCACTATCTGCATCATAAAGTCTGATTAAAATCATACAAGGAAGGATATACATATGCATATGTGTGAAAAAAAAAAAATTCAATGAGCCACATATTCAAATCGAAATCCACTGTATCGCCAAGTGCTCAAACTCTTGAAAATTCAGCTTTCGCCTGGCACCATAAAAACGATGAGGAATACTTTCCACATAATGAATAAAATTAACGCGCTACGCAAAGCGAATGTACATCATTTAAGAGGACGATAGTGCACCAATGTTCAGCGCATCCCTCGTATGCTGTCATTCTCCTCAAGCCGCAGCAGTCGAGATACAATGGGATGCATACAGCAGTAGCAGCAGTAGCAGTAGCAGTACCACCATCACGCAGTGGAATAATGCGCTGACCTCATGTCGAATACTGCAAGTCTTTAATTTCTCATAATTTTCCATTTTCCGCCACTAATATGATTTCGACATACAGTACGCCTTCGCATGGATGTAAATACACCGCATTTCATCCAACACCCATATATTCCAACAGGATGCACGACCATGCTGCAATTTTAAGTGGATTTTATGAATAATTCAACTATATACGGATATGCCTTCCCGCATTCTGCTCAAGGTTTTCTGCCTTCTCTGACAGTGTGCTATGCTTTGGAGCACAGAGTATCGCAAAGTCACTGCAGCATCATCACTCGGTTGATTGACTTTGAGTTACGGAATATGGTTTATTTTTTTTATTTTTTATTTTATATGAATCTTGGGCGTAGATTAGGCGATTAAATTTCATTCGATCCAAAGCCGTGCAGTGCAGTTGAATCAATAAGCTATATTCCCCCTTCGGGCCTGTAGCACTTTCACATTTGCCGCGCACTGAGAAAGTTGAAATTTTTTCTTATGAATTCTAAATCAAGGCAAGTTCACCGCACATTGGGCAAAAGCCAAAGACCAAGACGAAGTGTACAGATGAAGTTATATAGCCCACTCCAGGTTAAAAGACGTGCTCGAGGAAGTTTGAAATTTCTTTTAAAAGGTAAACTCACTACTTTGCTGGGTAGTGCTTCCCGTTGCCGCTGCCACCGATGCCGCTCAGTAAGTTCGTTTGCGGTGGATATTTGTGTGCTTGAAGAAGAAGAACTCCTACTTCCTCCTCATCCTAGTCCTCCACGGTTTGCCTTGCGCAGCTGTTTGCATCTGCCTCTATAAATAGGAAGTTAAATTTTCAATTATACACTGGTAGGTGGAAGTTTTCGACAACTAAGTGTGTATCTTTTGCATTTTAAGATATGAATGTGTGGTGAAATGCTTGGTTTTTCATCTGTACTTACTGAAGGCTAAAGTTATGCGATGAGAGAACAAGGTATGGTTGGTCAGGTTTGACTAAATCCTTCGAAAGATACGCGATCAAAAACACAAAGACACTACATAGATAGCCTTTGAATAGCCCCCTTGGATGCCAGAGTGTGGATGACTCTATATCTTTTGGTCATGATATCTAGTATCTAGTATCTTTATCGTCATCAATGTGGCGTTAGATTGCATATAGTGTAGAAATTACCAAGAAAGTATCTACAGCCTTCTGTACTTGTAATATGGCATGAAATGGAAGCCTTAGCCTGAGATGATTCTCTGAATATACAACATGGCAATGGTTTCACAAAATCATCGATAAGGTAGTGCCGCGTTTTGTCAAACAGATTCCAAACCCTAGAATCCTCGTCAGTTTTCAAAGTATCTATGAAGATAGATATGTCCTTCCGTTCAAGTCCCTCATGTTTCGAGGTCTAGACTTAGGTCGGCGTATGGCATTAGATAGTCAGTATTTGTGTCGGTCTATCTGGCCCCTTTTCCAAAGGTCAGAGATATAGTGCACTTTGGAGAACTTGCTACTACGTGTGGCTAAGGCTTACAAAATCGTAAAAACTTTAGGAGGTTTCGAAAACTACTATGTGAAGGGTTGTATCTTTTACCTGAATCAAGGCATCTGAACGAAAACATTTCCTCAGAAACTATCTCTTCCATCTTCTGCAAAGCTCTTTCACAGTCTTCCACGTAAAGATACTCTGGATACGCGTAGATACTATCCATTACAGATTCCTTCCTCATAAAGCACTTAGTATCTTCAACACTTCTGTCCTCCACTGTATCCATCTCATATCCGAACACACATTGGTAGGTATATGTATCTGGAACAAAACTTACATTTGAGTTGTAACATGTTGCACATGGGCCATTCGAAAGGGTTGCACTCCACCCGTTTTAATGTTCATGGCCAAAGATATTACAAATTCAATATTGCAGAAATGATTCGAATTGCACATAGTATATTACATTCATATTTGTTTGTCACTGAAACTCATTGTCCTTGAGATTTGTCTTCGCGATCCATGGTGTAGGGTATGGATATACTCGTACCTAAAGGTTCGTGGAGAACTTGTTGAATACACGACGACGACGACATAATTTTGAAGTAGTTCCTCGTACAGCACAGAGTGGTGGCAAATAATTTACTTTGTCACCGTGAAACTTTTTTAAAGTGAGAACAAGTATGGAGTGGGGGTAGGGCGAAAAAATATGTTTAATTTGGAAGGCGAAGGCGAAGGCACACGGGCATAGGCAGTGCCAGGACTCATCTTGGTGGGTAAACATTGAGGAGCTTTATTAATATCACATTAGATATGGTTGCTTAAATTTACCTGCATTTTGGAGGAGTACTATACATAGGTATATGTAGGTAGTATATGGTGTGTTTGGCATTGGCATAGTACGTAAAGTAAAACTAAAGCGGAGAAAGAAATGCAAACAGTCGAAGCGAATGAAATTAATGAGCAAACAATGGAGTGTAGTTTAATTGATTTACCTGCTGTTACTACCTACCTACCTACGGCTTGTGCTGGTGCTTTTGCTGCTCTTCACCTTAAGGCTGTTGGCTTTAACGATGTATAATGAGTAATGACATGGAGGATATACTTTGTAATTTTCACGGAAATTATGTGTGTGCATTATAAGGATGTTTTTACCGGAACTGTCTGTGTATATGTGTGTGTGTGTGTGTTTGTTGGGATTTTAGTTTCTTGCAGTTTTTATTCTTGAGAGAGAAATTTGACGAAAGTAATTTAAAATGGATGGGTTTCCTTGTTTCCTTTTACATTGACGACATATGCTCTTGGTAAAGTTTGCAGCTTGTTCTTTGTTATTGAGCACATCGTCCTTAGGCACGTGAAATTAATTGAGTTTCCAAATCAAGGTTGAGATGAATGTTGCTCTGAGAAGTTTACCTATGACCATGGGCATGATTGGACAGAGACAAGAAGCTATCAAACATGTATCAGAGTAAGTATGTCCTTAGGAAACAAAGGTCACAGAGGAGAAGCCTCTCGTTTGTATTTGAAGGTGTCTTTTGAATTCTAGCCAAAATGGCTTCAAAAGTGATTTTAAGAGATTTTTTTTGAGAAAAGCTATTGGTAGGGTTACTATCTTATAAAAATGGGCGTGGCTGTTACCACTTTTTATAAGAACTAACGACTTACAGTCAGATTCTCCACATACAGCTTCACCATCACCACCAATAGCTCAGAGAAGGAAAAATTTTGTTTTTTTAAGAAAATGTATGAAAAAAGTAGGCGTGGACTTATATAATGTATGGACGATTTGTAGACAATATAAATACCTACATTTTATCTTATGAAAATTTTTTTCACTTTCGAAGAAAATTTTTGAAAAAACTCGATTTTTTTAAATTGTGGGCGTGGTTATGGGCGGATTTTGAAATTTATTTTTTCATACATTGTATCGGGTACCAGTATTTTTGAATTCCGAATTTCAACTTTCTAGCTTAACTCTAAGGCCATAAAAACGTAATTTTAGTTTATATCCTGAAGACCAGGGATCTGAAAGGATACAGATGTCCACCATCTTATGTATCTTTGGCTTCTCTACAACTTTGCTGAAAGTACTTTTCTTCTATCTCCAACCGTTTCGAAGAAAAATTAAATAAACTGTTTCAACGCGTTGTCCTGCCTTTAAATGCTCGAGTCCTTGCACATCCTGGGGTTTTCATAAAATTTCCTTTACTTTCCTACTTATGGATATCAGAAGTATCTAAATAAATTCATAAAACATCATAAACACCCCAAATAAAGCAAAAAACTAAGAAAACTTCCCAAAAACACACATTTTTCCAATGTGACACCAAATTCACGAAAAAGTGTTCTCAGTTCCTTACGCATTTGACTGCACTTTTTGGCGTTGCGCGTGTCATTTTGGAAATTTTTTGAAAAACAAGGATTTTTTGGGAAATTTTGACTAAAAATGATTCAATTGTTTAGTTTTAGTTGTTTAATTGATGAATCCATTGAATTCCACTGGTATTTCGGCTTGAAATTGTGAAAAATATAACAAAATGCAAATGGACATGGCGCCATACAATGTTCGGTGATATCCTTGGGAAATCCGCCATTTAAAGGAGATTTTCTGAAGAAAAATATATGCAAATGTAGTGAAAATTGTTGTATACATGCATTTAGTGTCTACAGTGTCTGGGAATTTGTCATAAAGTCCACCTAAATCCAACAAAGTCAAGGACATCTTTGTTTCGATTTTCTTAAGAAGTGTTCAAAAGCGAGTAGAGTACCTTGGAATCCGTCATATGGTCCAACAAACTCAAGGACATCTTTGTTTCGATTTTCTTTAGAAAACTCTTTCAGAAGAGAGTGGAACTACATTCCAACCAAGAATAGCATAAGGTACACCCTCCACAATTATTACATGCCAATTGCTTCAAAGTACCTTAGTGTCCTGTCAAAAGAAAAAAATCCTTTCCATTAAATTAAAATACAAAAACACAACCTTCACATTAACAAACCCAGCGCAAGGTCAATTAGACATTAATTCAAAAACTCTGTACCTGTTGTTGTACCTTAAGTTCATCACTGTCTCCTTCTAAGACCCACTTCATTGCCACTAACGCAATGTGACTTACATACATACCCACTTCATTTGCATGTTATTCCCACGTTACACTGCACACATCCCTTTTGGCTAAAACAAGTCCCAAATAGTAGAGTACACAACCCGACCAGCACTTTCTCAATACGTGAGTTACGTTGTTGCCGCCAGCAAGTAAGTCTGACATAAAGGAGAACACTATTCATATTTTTACCTTTTTTTTTGTTGTTTTTCTTTCCCCATTCGAACAAAGTGAATGAGTGCAGGACCCTAGGCAAGGACACACTTACACTTGTAGTGAAAACAAAGGAAGAATTATGCTGTCCCGCATTTAAAGCCAAGGACTTGTAGACAAAAACAAAAAAAAAAAAAAAAAACACAAATGTAGGAACTGCAACGATGGTAAGGCTATGTAGTCCTGCATTGGGATGTGATAGCGGTTTTGATGTGATGCGCTTAGGATTTTTATTATCTTAACCGTTGTTAGGGGATTTTTGGTTTGGTATGATACTATCAGTCTCAAAGGAGATCATAGGGTATTGTAACGATGGTTTGGCATAATGATCAGCAACAACTGAGAGGATGTTTTGAACTCAGGATGGGAACAAATCCCGATGGCCAATGAAGAGCTGGAAAGTGGACATAGGGACATCTTCTTGAGTATATTTCAAAGAAATGTCCTTGACTAAATGAGATGAGTAGCCAACAAATCATAGGGAAGTTGTCCTTCAGAAAGTAAGGCACATCTGCAGCTATATAGGTGCAAGGACTGAGACCCAAATAGATCGATTGTGTTATCACGGTTTTAACCAACCAACCTTCAGAAAGTATGGCACATCTGCAGCTATATAGGTGCATGGATGCGGACCAAAATAGATCCATTTTGTTATGACAAGGATCAAGGTACTAATCTGTATCCAAGTCGCCAAGGTTTTTGACGAAATGGGCTCTTAGATACAGCTTCTGTGACAGCCTAAGTAATAAAAATAGAGAAAGGACTACAATCGAGTTGATATCATATCCCCAACAGTACAATCATTGCAAAAAGCATCTTCTATCAAGGATGTTAGTCAGCATGACGGGTCATGACAACTTCTTTTATAAACCGATGCTAAGTTGTATCCCTAAGGCCATTACCGGCTACAAACGTTTCTATATGACCATCACTTTTAGACAAGGACCTTTAGACTTACGAGAGTAACGATGATAGCCGCCTTTGGGCATTTCAAACACGATTTACATACATGTAACTAGTTGTGTAGCCTTGCTTTATGTGTTTTTTTTTTTTTTTTGTTTCTATTCTTTCTTCTATGTAATTCCAGGTCAAGTGGGCCATCTACACTCCAGAAAGTGCATGGACTTCCATACTCGAAGCGGAAAAAAGTAATTTCGCAAAGAGAAAAACTGAATTAAGTTCTGAAGTGGAGAGAAGAGATTCTTCTTTTTCTTCTTCATCCATATCCGGTAAAATGTTTGCCTTGCCAGGCGTGAAGCACAAGTGTCATGTACATACATACATATATGTGTTGTGTAGGATGAGTGAAGGCTAGGATACCTACATACGAATGGATAGTGTGGATGCAAAAATTATGATTTTTTTTTTTTTGTTTTTCCTCACCCATTCCGTATGGGATGGGTTGTTTGACCATTACAGTCGTATATGCAAAGAAAACATGTACTCAGTGCTTCCAATTAGATAGTTTGCCTTTGTGATGTGTACACTCTGCTGGTGCACTACACTTTTTGACAATTTTCGCATGCAGAACTAATGCCCATAGTGCATCACTATCAGATTCGAATTAATTCAAATTGTCATTCAAACAGTCTATTCCATAGACACTCTACACAAAGTGAGGGGGTGTGTGGGATGGTAACGTTACAATGCAATGTTACGGGTGCGGCATTCAGTACCAGGTGCAGTGGCAACCTGTGCTATGGACCACCACATTACTGTGGTATGATATATCTAACCGTTGTTGCTCGTAAAATGGAAATGAAGACATTCTTGGGTAGATGTACATTTTGTACCAATCAGCACCTATAGTATCTGTATCAGTATCCCGGGGGCTACACACCCCCATTCATTTGCATTAATTATGCAAATGCAGGTGACACGTTTAATGCGCGACTGTCCAAGTTAGGGTGGAGTTGGTATTTGATTCCTAGGGGCTGTACACACGTACACTTGGGGTAAGTTTTGTTTTGTTTTTTTTTTTTTTTTGTTAGTCAATTGAATTTTTGGTGAATTTATTTCGATTTACAATAGAAAAACAAATGAGAGAACCAATTGACTGGGTAAGCAATGATTCCGGTGGAATTGGCAATGAAATTATGCGTAAACAGTGTAAAAACATGATTGATTTTGCTCTATAGTGAATTAATTTGTTCGTGATGCCCGCTGAACAATTGAAACGAAACTGCAGCTGGGTGATTCACAGTAGGTATGCATTTTAAACAAATTGAATTTACCTATTGCAGGGGTGGCGAAACTTTTATCCCTAGCTCTCTTGTAACGAAAAAAAGTGTCAAGGTAAAAGTGGACTAGAACTCTGCCAGACTGTCTGAGAAGATATGTGCTTCAGTGACCTTTTCTCTAGCTCTAGCTCCAACTCAACTCCATATTCCACCTTCAAACCGTCAGTTAACCAGATCCGACTATTAGGGATCAGTGCAATGCTATGCACGTAACCAATAGTAGAGTGCCAGATGGGACTACATATCTCATTTCTAGACAGATCTGGCCCAAACTGGACCAGAAACGCTCCAACTATCTGATTAAACAGCATACGATCCTTCATAACAATTATAATACATGTCATTGGGGGGGGCACTACATTACCGGCAAGCACGCCATTAGGCTGGTTTTCTTCGAAGAAGAAGAGGAGGAAACTATTCTATACCTCCTTTGTCCGGAGCTCTCTCCTCTCGTAGACATCATCAATACCACCCAGCAGCGCTTTATAAGCCTTTTCTAGTTAGCTCATCCCGGAATGCAGGATAGGTCTACAGATGGCCGTGTACATCCAGTGGATGGTGGCTGTTTTATGGCCCTATTTTTTTACCAAAGATTCTGCTGCATGCGAAAAAGCTATCGAGGCCTACTTTGCGCGTTCAATACTGCAAACACCGCATTTAGTAGCAAACAACCATAAGTGGACATAGAGTTATCTTCTTGAGACTAAATCAGAGAAATGTCCTTGACTAAATGAGATGAGATAGCCAACAGAAAGTATGGCACATCTGCAGCTATATAGGTGCAAGGATTGAGACCAAAATAGATCCATTTTGTTATGACAAGGATCAAGGTACTAATCTGTACCCCAGTCGCTAAGGTCGTCGACGAAATGGGCTCTTAGATACAGCTTCAGTGACGGACTAAGTAATAAAAATAGAGAAGGGACTACAATCGAGTTGATATCTTATCCCCAACAGTACAATCATTGCACAAAGCATACTGCCAAAGTTTTCTGCCAAAGACCGCATGTCAAGAAAGTTGACAATCGACAGAAAACTAAGCGGACGTGTAGTTTGTATTTTTCACACAGTGCTGCACTCGGTAGAAACGTCATTTCACTACCAACCTCATGTAACTTATGACAGCTCTTGCTACAAATGTCACTTCTGACTTACCACCAATTTCCCTCATTTATGTCACGCTTGTCGTAGGTGTTACTACCCTGATTTAGGGCATTATTTAAACTCAAATTTTTTTTGTAAATTTTATTTATTTTGAAATTCAAATTTTAATTAAATTTCGGTTACTTTCTAATCGAGTACAGTAGCTCTCACCTGATTAAGCCCCAAAAGGGCATAAACATTCAAATTTAAAACATAAGCCAATTAACTCCCGCCAATTGGAGCAAATAAATATGTATACACGGGGATAGGTACTAACACTATTCTGTTTATTTTATTTTTTTTAATGAAATTATAATTTTAATATTGTTTACACCCATTCCTGGGAATATGAATGTTGTTTCTATAGCAATCGTTAATTCGAAAGTTGACAACCATTAAAGGTATCATTTGGTAATTTTTATAATGAGCCTTATGGCCTTGTCATGTGTAGACTGTATGAAGTGTGAATTGATTGGTCTGAGTCGGTGACTTTAAAAGGAAACGTCAACCTTTTCGAAACAACAAACGGCCCTCAAACTCAACGCATGGATCTCATACTTTCCCTGCCATTGAAGTGGCTCTTTGAAATTCCAAAGATTCCTTAATTACTTCTCTTTAAACATTTAAGAGCAAAAAAATGTTTCTTTGGCATTGACCGTTAGCTCAATAAGGACAATGATGGATGAAATAAACGCTTTTTATGTTGTTGTTGTCCCCCCCGTTCTGTTCTTCACTCTGGCCTATTGTTTCCACTTCTCCTTCAAACAAGGACATTGTTTTCTCCCTCAACGTACCAACCGACCGTACCTATGACAGTGACAAGACCAAATGCAAAACAATCATAGTGTAAAGCACCATAGATACAAAAGAAGCAAAATGCTATGAAAAAATAGAAAAAAAATAAACAAGAACAAAAAAAAAAAAAAACTGCAAAAGGAGGCTTATTTGGAAAATTCTCACGTACACAATTGCTTCCGTAACCGGTCGGTGTGGTGCTGTATGTGCATATATCCTTTTCCTCTGTGTAAAGCGTCACACGAGGATTTTCCACACACAAGCACACAGGAGGATATGTTGCTACGGCATTTCTGAGAGAGAGAACCTGGATGGATGAGGAGAACAACAAAGGTGTATAACTGGAGTGTTTCACTTGTGATATTTCATTTCAACTTAAACGCCCTTTCAACTGGGGTACCTACTACTTTATACGTACCTCTACCGACGAAACAAAGCAAAAAAAAAAAAAAAAAGGATGAATGGACTTAAAAAGGCATATGTTCATGGGAATGGAAATGGAAATGGAAATGGGAATGGGAATGTTTTTGCTCGCATTTGTGTTGGTACTCATTCATATCCATAACGGAAAAGTAAATAACTTTCTAAAGGACCCTGTTAGAGTTTTGCGTAGGTACGAACTTGTACTGTATTCAAGGTCAGTTGGCTTGTACGCTTTTGTGCGTAATTATACAAGCAAGGCTTTATTTATTCTTTGTATTTGATAAGTGGCTTACTGGGCTATTTGTTTTGTTTTGTTTTTTTTTTTTTTTTTTTTACTGGAAACTTGAACTTATGAAGAAGGTGTGATGGTATATTCTCTCATGCTGTCTTAAGATCTCATCAACTTAATCTCACAGAAGCTTTGTGAGATTAAGGACTTTGGTAATTATGGAACAACTCCCAGTCACTCTAAGGATATTTGCTGATGATTTGCTTCAATTGTGGAAGTAGTGGAGAAGACTATATGAGCTATACTCTCCATACCATACTTTCTGTCGGGTCATGTCTACCGACTGTCAGATAGACATGGTCGATGAATGGTCCACTAGGAATGGGCCTGCGGTCAATCCTTTGAAAACTAAGCTTGTTCTCTTCGCGAGAAGGAGGATTGTGACCAGCCAGTGGTAAAAGGCATTACTATCCAGATCTCTGATGAAAAGTGAGATATCTGGGAGTGATCCTGGGGACTTTTGAGTAAATATGTGACTGATCTTTCAGAACCTGAATCTCCTTTAGGACTTCACTCGTCCTGGGTTAGGGTCTCCATTGACCAAAGGTCTTAAAACTACGTCGATCACCTCACGGTCCTTCAATATGTAGAACGTAAATCCGACATGATCAGTGATCTCTATTGATCGATCATTTCGGAAAACTGACCGAATTATACCATCACCTCTTGAAACTACGCCACGGTCCTTCAATAGTCATAGTTTTTTTTCATGTGGTACCGCAGAGTGCTAAGCCCCGTGATGACTCCTATCAGGGTAGAAA
Source organism: Xylota sylvarum (assembly GCA_905220385.1). Taxonomy (NCBI): domain Eukaryota; kingdom Metazoa; phylum Arthropoda; class Insecta; order Diptera; family Syrphidae; genus Xylota; species Xylota sylvarum. The sequence continues at coordinate 1,028,049 of LR999960.1, read as the reverse complement.
GGGGCTTTCCTATCCTTTTACATAATTCTGTGGGTCCTACTCTTATCTTATCTTATACTATATGTATGTAGTTCTTGTGATCACACACAAGGGTCTAGGGAGCACCAAATAATGTGAGCCTTCCTTCGAGCTTTAATCCCTGCTTCGAGCCTTAGTGTGCAAAGTGGGATGAATACCGAGGTTTCGGCTTGTTCTGATGTGGATTCTGGCCAATTCTTCGGCCTTGTCTTTACTTGGTATATTTTCATATCCAGGGACCTGGCTCTTCACAAGCTTTATTTCTCACTGGCTGTCGATCCTGGCTGTTGTCACTGCTCGGACGTTCGCTGGGAAAAAAACTACTATGGTTCGGGAAGCGAACTGATTTGGATATGCCCAGCGGTTCAAAAAAGATGCCTGAGCCTACGACTACGACTACATCTTTGAGATGTTCAGTTTGTTCTTTATGTTTAGTGGCGCGGGGCGTTTGAATCACAGTCCTTTTGTATCCTTGAATCTGTATCATGCCATTTCTTAACTTGCTGCTGTTTCAAGAAAGGATATCGCTCTACATAAATGAATGTCAAGTTAATTCCACCCAATAGGAAACCAACTAAGCTGAACCCCTCCAATACACTTTATGACAAAGGCGACATCCCCACTAATCCTAATTAATACATATCTGTAGCATAAGTGCTAATGCATATAAAATCTACCTGTTTCCTCTCAAAGATACATATGCATACATACAAGGCTCTCCAACCATTTTCCATTAGCGGTTTCACATTGACCTATACACCGTATGGAACTTAATGCCCGCATAAAAACGGTGTCGATGAGCCGGATGTATACTCCACTATGAAACACCATTATGATCTTAGTGAGGCATAATAAGACTTCCGCACAATTTATCAACGGAAACATATTCATACGTATATGTATATGTATGTGCGTTACGCTCTGATTCGTATGTTTGTTCAAAGGCAAACCTTGAGAGGATATCCTTTGCTATTTTCCAATTATGGTTGATTATTCCATTTTCTCATTCCTCGGCTTTAATAGTTGTCCAATCCACATCACTCTGTCTCTCTCTCTAAAGAATAAAAATGTATAAATGAGTAATTCATCGTGCATATGTTTCCTACTAAATTATTGCGATTTGAGCTTATTCCGCTAGACTGGATGCAATTAATATTAGAACCGCTTCGGCGGATGCATTTGCGTATACTCTCAACTATACTACCAACTCTCAACGATGCATTCACATGCGTTTCGTTTGTAAAATTAAAACTGGACACGGATTGGATAATATCCTTGTAAAGCAGCATTTTTGATGAGGATATCCTTTTTGTTTTGTTTTTTTTTTTTTTTGTGTGTTCCACCCAGAATAAGAGAAAACTAGAATGAATCTAATTTCGAAGTACACTAATGGTGTGTAGTGTTTTATGGCGAAAATTATACCTTTGAAGTACAAGCTTCGGACTCACACTTGTGTTCGTCCTTTTCTTTTTTTTTTTCGTCCTGTAACTAACGTTTTGATGCATTTCGATAGTAAAAATGCTTTTAACATCTCAATAAAGAGTTTCTCTACCATTTTATTGCGATGTTAAATTCTTTTACGATTTTCTAAAAAAAAAAAAGCGCTATAGAGAGGTTGGATAGTATCCTTGTGTAGTGCCTCCATGGTGTACTATTGTGTGAAGCAGTGTAAATGCCTTGAAAGGAATTAAATTTGATTTTCAACCAAAGAATCAGAAAAGAGAAGTGGTCATGATTTCTTGAGATTTCTTCACCTTGGAATTTGAAAGGAAAGTCATTAAATTCACGCGTGCATGTCTTTTCATGGATTGTTGCAGTGGATTTGAACTTAGTCCCTTGTAGGAGGAGGTTCGATTATACCGAAACTAAAGGACGGTCTTCAAGACTACAAGGCATGATGAATCCACTAAACACTAAACACTAAACCTCATGGGATTCTGCCATAAAAGATAGTAACTACACCACACTGTGTGTAAATAATTATGCAAGCAATCTGTTATAGATTACCTACCATACAACAAACTAAAATATGCAAGCTCAGCCCTCAGCAGCAGCAGCAGCGTCTACAGAGATAATCTCTCTCCCACTCTGGCATCCAACAATCTGTTATCACTTTCCATACGAGGGTTATCTTTTGGAGAAACTCAGGCAGTCGTTTGTCTTTGTCGAACTTGTGACGACACACTTTTATATAAAACAAACAAAACAGCTCGACGAACTTGTGCTAATCAACAGCAACAACAACAATTATAGCCTGTCAGCGCCCACTATCTCTATGCGAAAAGCTTAGGCCAGGCACAGCTGCAAAAGAGATACTCAGTGCAACGCTTTAGTATGAGCAAGATCGGTCTGTATGACGGCTCCTTAATATCGTCTTTAACGTTTCCCTTTTTTTTTTTTTTTGTGTTTTCATTTTCTCTTCCGGTGTTCAATATGTATAATGGATTCGAAAATGTCGCCTCTACTTCACATTTACATTGCTCATCCATTGAATGTACAAACGGGCAACGCCGTGGTTCGCTTTCATCAGATGATCTACCATTTCCTCCGCCGGATTCATATCAACATCACAAATCGCTGCACTCGATCAATCAACGATATGGAACCTCTAGAATGGCCTCTTCCTTGGCGACTTTCGAAGATAGCATGACCGAAATTATTGTATGTATTTGTTTGTTGTTGATATTCTAAGTGATAACCATGATTCCTTTTGATATACAGATGGACGATGTGCCGTCTGAGAGTGAACCGACCTCTGCGATCCTCGACTATTGCAAGAGAAAGGTGAGTCACTTGGAACACAGGTGCTATAAGATCTAATGAATTTTCATTTGTTATAGTTCCTTCGACCTTATATGACTATTCTGGCGTTAGTGGGGTTAAATCCGATCTCAACCGACACAACGCAATGCAAGGCTTGCCTAAGTTACCTTCAAGCTATGATCGTTCTAGTCATCATATTGTTTGGTTTCTTTTTGCAATTTCTTGCCTCATATAGGTAAGGCAACTATGTCTACCTACATCTGTTTCCATTTCCTCATCACTCGTACATATGTATTTCCAGAGGAGACCGTGGATTTACCGGAGTCCGGCGAGGACGTTCGAACTATACAAGCTTTCACCAGATGACAGTTCGCAACTGGGGAGAGGTACTATTCGGTTATATAATTCCAAATGGGCTACATCTTCTCGGATTTGTCTCAGCGATACTTGTCTGTAAAGTCGCCGATAAGGAGCAGTTGCAGAATCTCATTGAAAGAGTTTTCCTAATGTCCGCGAAACCCAAACGACTTTGTACTATTCTTTGGGTATATGTCGGCTTGGGGTTGGCATTTCTGGGACTACTCTTTGGGTATGTCGTACCGGCCGTATTGATGCAGGTTCAGATTATACAAGTCGAATGGTTGCCGATGATATGGGATTGTCAGACACACTTGAAGGTACATTCATATATAAACTCTGACTTCTCGAATAGGATTCAGCTAACTGTCTTTTCTTAGATTGCTCTTCTGTGCACTATATTCACCCAGGACCTAGTGGAGATAGTAATCCTAACTAGTTACAGTATTGAGTGTTATTTATTGACTGTCCATTTGCATACACTTTCTCAGAAGCTGCTGATGCATTCAATAGAGAGCATTGATTGGATGAGGGTGAGTTTTCATAACCATGTACCATTCATTTAAATTAAAATCCTTTTTTTTTTTAGGAAGTTCTTGAATTTCGAAAACTCCTCGATCACCTCAACAATCAGCTCTCCATACCCGTTTGCTTCTTCACCGTGATGAATCTCTCCTATGCCTTTGCGGGTTTCGTATATCTCTTCAAAGACTTTGATTTTCACTACGCCGAGATGGATGTTATCATTTTGAACATAATGAACGTTCTACTATGGCTGTTAATGGGTCTACTACCGTTTTTTACTGCATCATCTGTGACCCGAGTTTGCCAAATAGCTCAAGCGAGTGGCCATCATATACGCGTCAGACCCTTTGTCTACCACAATACATCAGCCGATGATCTCAATTCGACACTACTCTTCGCATCATCGCTTAATATGTCTGCGAAACTCTTTCGTATGCCAATTCAACCAAACTATCTTTGCTTTGCCATCTTAGTCATATCCGTTGTGATCCTAACATTGGGGATGTGCCTGAATTTCTCGCTGGGAATGCTATGAATATGCTCTGTTTTGTTTTCGTGTTATTTATACGATGTATTTAATAAAATCCTCTGATGTTATCTATCTCTATGCTCACAACTTGAATTCCTTTATCCTTTCCTTTAATGGCAGAGCAATAAAATCTCAACATGGAAGTTTCCTCCCATTGCTGTTTCATAAGACAAGTACCAAACCTCCAACCAAAGGGGGTGGAAATGACAAAAAAAAAACGAAAAGGATTTCATCAGAGGGTAAAGATCATCACATCACAACGTCTATACCGGTGGGGTGCTGCTACTTTGGGATGACTTCTCCTGACGGCAATCATAAATTATACTTCTTTTTCGTTTCTTGTTTTTCGTTCTCAAATAAGATGTTCTTCACATTCATATATACACACACGCTCTACAAACACATACACAAACATAGTAGAACAATAGCACACACACAATTTCGTCCTTATGAGACGAGAAGTGATTTTTTCCTTCCTTTGGTCATTAGATCGTAAGCACCAGTCATTTAATTTCATTAAAATTGGCTTCGCAATGACCCCTGTAAGCGTGGTCGTTTCACCATGGATTTAATGGTATATCTCTCTCTGTGCAATCCAAGCATACAAGGTGGTGGACATGGACAACAGTGATACAACTACTACTGGTGGCACCTTTGGGTGACGCTTGAAAATGTCAAGTTATAGTACAGTTTAACGGTTTAATTACGTAGCTTAAAAAAATAAAAAAAAAAAAAAAAAAAAAAAAAAAAAAAAGAACGAAATCTGGAATTATGGTGTGGACAGTAAAGTTAACAAGATTTCCTCTGGGAATGGGGCAATGACTGTTTTGCTGTTCATGATTGTACTTGGCTTTGGATAGAATGGACTTGTTATTAATTGAAATCAACGAGTTCTCAAATGTTATCCACATAAAAGTTGAGAGGCGATGACTTGGAAGAGGTATAGTAGTTGTTTCGGGGTATCCTTGGAACGGTGCAAGTGATATTTTGTTTTTAGAATCGTTGAGGATATAAAAATCAGTTTTGTCTTTGGATTTGGCTTAGGAACTTTGCCAACGTTTGTGAATATGAACCGTGCTTGCTTAGTCATTGAGGACGTATGTAGGCACGTCGTTACGAACGCATAGTTTAATCAAGGAAGCGTGTGAAATCGTCGCTTTGCCAAGAGGAGGGCACGCGTATGTGAAAGAAAAGGAAACCGGAACCAATTCATTACCAAAAAGTCACTATGCCATAGAATCTGAACAGAAGCAGAGTAGATGAGCACACTGATCTGACTTGCTTTCGAAAACCAGTGACACTGATACAAGCTATAGTGCTTCGACATCATTAAATGATGATAAGAATGGAAAGGCTTTCCAACTGGACAACTCAAGTCATATCTGTTTCTTCCTCTTCAGAAAAATCGATGTGGAAAGCCATGAGCCTGTCGGAGGAAAATAAAATCTTTCCAAACAACGAGTGTTTCTCAATTTTCTTATTTATTATCTACGTATCAAGAAATATGAACAATTTATTTTTCTTTCTTTTAATTTCAAATGACTAGCGAAATATTTTTTTTTTTTTTGTTTAAACCCTAAGGACGGAAAAAGGCAAACAAAAAAGGAAGAAGAAAATGAAGAAGGACTATAGATCCTCTTGTCAATAATAATTATGTATAACTTTGGTTTGTTTCGCTTTACTTTTGTTTTGGTTTTTTTTTTTTTAGGAAAAAATTTGTTAACAAAAAAACACATCTAACAACAAAAATAAATAATACACGTGCAATGTCTTTTGTAGCCCCTCTCCTTCGCGCAACGTATAGAGCTTCTAGTTATACTCTCGTAAATGTCTACCATCCCAGCCACGGTGGATGATTTATTTTATGTGGCGGTATAAAAGTCAGGTTCACAGGAAGATTAATTAAAGCATGCGTACGTTTTAGTTTCCTCAGAGTATTCTGGATAACAATGCCATTCTTGCCCAGAAGGTAACCCGCTGGTATTTGAACATCTCTATCCGTATTGTCATGAATCATTTCGATATAATGATCGAATTCCATTGACTCGGCATTAAATTCTGTTATGATGGCAGCTTCAGCGCCGGCTAACTCGGCGTTTACTGTCTTTGTGAGAAAAGAACATTCTCTAGAATGAGAGACTGTTATCAGTGTGACTCTTAAGAAAACAAGTGTTGGTTAAATAACATACCCTCTTTCGATTAAGGCAACATTGCCACGTAGGTCTCGTTTATTTGTTATCTGTGTACATGCGTGCAAAGGCACGGTCGGTACTAAGGCGACACCTTCCAATTTCGTGTTAAATGACGCACCAAAGTCTTTAGCGGGTCGCAAACGATAGGTGTACTCCAGTTCAGTGGGTTCGATGATTTCAAAGAAAATATCTCCAGCTATAATGTCTTGAGTGGTTATTGAGTCGGCGAACTGGTGGGCACCTGTGAATACAATTGAAATCATACGATTATGACTGTTTTTCTTGGGTCAGCCTGGCATGTTTTCTTAATCTTACCCACAATTCTGGTTATGCAGAATTTGTCAACTGATAGTATGGCAATGAGAAACCAAAGAAGTACACTTATCCTCACACATTGCAACATTATTTTTGAGTATTTTCTGTGGAAAATTCATTTAATTTCAATTCATCGCCAACCAAAACAATCGCATTTCACACGGTTTTGTAATTATAGAAATGCTGACAGCTGACGTTTCCCGTTAGATATCTGGTGCAGTTTTACCAAACCCGTTGTATTTCTCCGGTCGGTATGGTAGTGTTTGTCAGCTGGATTAAAGCTAGTCAAAACAAAGATGTGGGTGTTTATTTTTGTTTTTAATTTAATTTACGCGGTGATTGTTCGAAGTGAAACGTTCTATCCTTTGCCTCGATTCTGGACTAATACAGGATTCTGTCCGCCGGGTGATATTTCGCATGAGGGGATATCCGGTTCGTTGCTTACAACCGAAGTGAAGGTTAATTTGCAGTTGATTGGAGCTCTGCCTAATGGGGCTTTATCGAGCGTACGGATACACTGGCTGTTGGAACTTGTGCAGCTTATTGAATTTGGACAACACAATATTCCAAGGTATGACTTTACCCAGTTGGATCGACTGGTATGGTGGATGGATCGAAGGGAGCTTTCACTCGGCTTTGAGTTTATGGGTAATCCCAGTGGGATATTCACCAAGAACGAGTCTATTGCTGATTTTCTTTGGGAGGACCTATCATTTCAAATTGGAAAGAGATATTTGAGTAGGTTACCATATTGCAAGTGAGAACCTTAAAGAATGAAACCTTTTTTTTTTAGATCGCCTTGGGCCAATCAAGTTGTTAAGGTGGAGATTTGAATCGTGGAATGAGCCAGATTTAGCCGGGTACAACACTCTCCATTTCGATATCAAACGTTAGTTTTTCAAACCAACTTTTAAAGCCACTCTTTAATCTTTACACAATTTCCTAGGGTTTCAAGCTTACCTCCATGCTCTCCGTCGTGGACTTAATGCAGCAGGTCGTAGGCCTCTAAAAGACATTTATTTCGAACTCCACGGACCAGCTGGGCTATTCAAAAAGGTGGAAAACCATCCCCTCTGTTGGCAGACACTGGAAAATTGCAACAAAAATATGAAACACTGCCCGTTGGATGTTTTAACTTTTCACTACAAAGGCTCTGGCAATAGCTATGATGTTACAGATGGTAGTGATCGCCTGTTGGAGGAAATTTTCTATAAATTTCCAAATTTAACAAACATTCCTATAGCAAACAAGTACATATAAGGTATTGCCTCGGATCCAACTTCTTCTAAACATTTCTACAATTTCAGTGAAGCCGATCCCATAGCAGGATGGTCAACGCCACGAAACTTCCAAGCAGACGTCCGCTATGCCATTTCTGTGGTCTCCATTATATTCGACCATTGGGGAGCCAAGCTTCACGCGATAGTATTTAAAAATTTAGATTACATCAGCCATGATAACGCCTTCATAAGCTATCATCCGCATGAGTTCTCACAGAGAACCCTCTTCGCTCACTTTCGTATGAACAACTCAAAGCCGTATCCATATTCTCAATTCATTCAGAAGCCAGTTTATGCTGCTCTTGGCATAATGGGTAATCTAGGAACACATGCCACCGATATCGAACGTATTTCCGAAACCCTCCGAGTCTTAAAGACCTCTGATGAGACTGGCACGATGTTTCTCAGTTTGGTTGCGATTTCTGATGGTACACCAGGAGCCCATAATCGCTTTCAAAAGGAGATAACCCTCAAATCCATGAAAGGTACAAATTTCTCCTACATTGTGGAGTTTCTCGAATATCAAAACACCGATCCAGTCTATGCGTGGGATTTCTACGGTTCGCCACCATTCCCGAACGGCACTGTAAGAGAAGCAATGCGTAGGAATCAAGGACCAAAGCTTTACACCATTGGAACTCTCAATCATCCATTGCTCTATATAAATCTCCCGCTACGCTCGCCATGGCTTGTTCATATCAGAATGTGTGCCGACTCTGTTCCTCCTCCACAACGACCTCGCAAATTACACATCGTTCCGGTGACGACAAATGAAGTTCTCATTGTTTGGAAGGAAAACTATCAAACGGCCAGATGCGTTGTGAACTACCAAATATGGTTCCTTCCGCTGCATGATACCCAATGGATGGAAATCACAAATGGATGGCATACACCTTTCCTCTCGTTCCACTTTGCACCAACCAATCATATCGTCCAAGGTAGACACTGTTGCTTAGTAAAATCTACAAAAACTAAATACATCTTTGCAGGTACCTACAATGTACGAGCCATCGACACATTCGGACGTTTCAGTGAATTCTCCAAAGCGAAAGAGTACATGTAAATCTTATTTATTTAAACTTTAAAAGTCAACCAAAGGCCTTACTTTATAAAACACATTGCAGAACATAAGCACATTATTCGGTTAGGTATGTAAATGCAGTGCATTCTTAGCAATACAACAACTTTGTGTAATTAAAACTGTATATGTACCGCTCCTAGGTATCCAGAACCAGCCACTTTTCATTTATATGCTCGATTTGTTTCGTTAGTATTGGATTCCTTACTCGAACTTTAATCTCCAGCTTACCGCCAACAGTTTTGCGTCCTTCCATTAACTGTAATACACAAGTCATTAGATTAAGTTTGTTATGTTTCTGTTGGTTACTTACATCGTAGGTGTCGTGTATTTCACATTTGGTTTCGAGTGGCTGCAGCTTTACATTCACCGTTCCAATGAGGGTGTCCGAGCGCAGGAAACCGCTGAAACAACACATTGGCAATTTTCGACAAATTCCACAGCATCTGGGGCATTATTTTAGTTTTGCAAATTTTTTTTTTTTTACAATTTACCAAAAAATTCAAACAAATTACTGTTAAATGCTGGGTTAGTAGTGCGAGTAGGGCGAACGATAGTAAACTAACCTGGCGGTTGGTTTTTGGGGTTATAAGTGGGAGAGTGGCTACCAATGAAAGAGGATTCCTATTCCTATGCCATCTCTCACGCTTATAACCCCAAAAGTTAAAGCATGCAAAGCAACTATGAGAACAGTGGAGGTGGGATGTGAATAAATTTTCAACAGCAACAAGCAGAGCAAGCACTTTTGGGAATTTGGTTTAAAGCATTTCGTAGCAACTTTTCTCCTCGAAAATGCGACACATTATGTTCCTCCTCTATGGTCTAGACCTGTGTTTGAAAGTTTATGGTTTTGAGGTTGTTTTCATTATCCGGAGCATCTTTTACACTCAGACTCTATTCTTTGAAGCTTACTGATAGCTGTTTTGTACAAATTAATTCCAATCTTGTGCACCTCTTGCTGTTTGTCTTGTTGCTGTTCATATAATTAACGTAACAGGCAACTACACAAAAAGTCAAAAAGACTACTTCTACATCGAGATAGTAGATCACATGCATTACTGTAATATAACAAAATTTCTTCACACACCAAGTGCCCGTCGGATAAATAGGTTAAGACATGAATGTAATTAGTTAGACAAAGACAATCACAAATAGTTTTATTATAGTTGTTCTTCCTCCAAGCATATTCCCATTATTTGTGCGAACAAAAACAAAATCTTGTTCTAAACACTTACCCTCTGGAATAGACTTCAAATTTGACCGCCTGACGCTTGAACAAACGCTGGCACTGCCTGTTGGAACGTTGAATATCCACCTTGAATCTCTGATTGTATTCTGGACTGTCTGTGTCTTTGACTAGATTACTTTTTGCCTTAAAGAAATCCTCCTGCAAGAAAGGTATAACAAAACAGGTTCAGATTAGTCGCAAGTTTCAGTCTCATAACCAGCGAATGGTATGCACCAACCTGAGGATAAGGAAACTCGATTTTCAAATATGTATCGACATCTTTTGGATTCGCCACATTATAGTTGATGCCACGTACTGCCATAATTTCAACCTCGTTATCCGTTAGATCTGTATTGCAGTGAACAATGTTGAAGCTCTTCTGTTCGTAGTGGAATTTTGGAAGAGGGAAATTTTTCCTGAAATCAAAAAGTGTTACTAAAACGCGATACAGATGCAGTTTGTTATACAAAATGTTACCTCTTCGAGTATCTAACTAAATCTAAATCTTTCTGTACGGTTAGGGCTAAGTTCTCAAATCGATTTGTACCAGCGACATCACCCATGGCTTTGTGATGATCCCTAAAAGAAGCGAAATCCGTGGAAATATTCTCTCAGACAAGTGCATAGTGCATTTACCTGGTATTTTTGCACATCATTAGTTGCTTAGCCAATTGTTCCTCCATTCTAACACTTATGTCGCATATTTCATCGTTTGGATCACAGTCGCCAGGATTTACGATCGCAAATGAGGCCTCAAGGTTTTCTCGTTGTGATGGGGGTACAGGTAGCTAAAATTATCGACGATTAGGATGGAGTCTGGAATGCTTTGTAACAACTTACCGTAGTCAAATCAACAGGCAGGCCACTACTGGCAGCATTGAGTAGTCCTTCGAAACCCTTGTAAATTTTGAGATACTCCTTAGCTTGTTCGATTTCGCCGGACTTTTTGGCCTCGATAGCTGCAACTTTGAATTCCTTTTGTCGATCGAGAAGAATTTTCATTTGTTGTTCGGCCAGGTTAGTACTGTGTTGGTTTCCGGAGATGCGTGTGGTCAATTCCTTTTTTGGTGAATGATGCGAAGGTTTGTCCTCATCCTCGTCAGGTGTTGCAACTGGTGCAGGCCTGGGCGGCAGTATGGGAGAAGCAACAACTGGTGTCGATGTTGCCACAGGTGTGGCTGAAGTAGCTGGTGTTGCAGTACCCTCACCTCCAGCACCGGGTAGAGGGCCAAATCCGGGCGGAGTTGGTAATTCATCGTAGGCTACTGGCCTGCCTGCCTTGTGGCTCTTAATTGCATCCTCGTACTGTTTGACTATACGGCCAAAGCGTCGGGCTTTGCTTGAGTTATTCTCAGCCTTTGCCGCTTCCTCGACTGATTTGTACTTCTGAAGTCGCTGTTCCAGGGCCTCAAGCATTGTAGTGGCTGTTGGTGGCGGTTCTTCAGGAACTGGAGCCACTGGCTCGGGAGCCTCTTCGACTTTTGGCGGCTCGGCTGCAGCCGCTTGCATTTTTGCCAGAAACTCGGCAAACTCATTCGGCGGAGGTGGCATATCGCTTAGATCAACTTCTTTGCCCTCTTCGCACATTTTTATGACCATATCGAATTGTTTCAAGACCTTGACGAATTGTAAGGCCAAGGCGGTGTCCCCTGAGTGTTTCGCAGTGAGTGCGGCGACCTTGTACTCCTGCTTACGTTCATTTAACTTTGCAAGAACTGGGTTAGTCTCCTGAGTTTTCTCCTCGACTGATGGAGCTTTCTGCACTGACGGAGGTACTGGTGCTGGTCTGGTAGGAAGTGGAGGCGCTTGTCTTGAAGGCACTTTCGGGGCGTCTCCTGCATCAGGCGATGGTTCTTCGACTGGCTTTGCGCCTTTCACAATCACCTCTGGAGGGATGTCATCAACGTTTATTGTGTTCCCCGCAACGGACTGCTTTAGAAGATCATTGAGGGTCTTCAATCCTCGGTTGAATCGACGCGCCTTGGCTGATTCACCCGCCGTCTTGGCTGCACTCTCTGCTAGCTTATACATCTCTATACGGGATTTGATTATCGAAATCGTATCAGTTGTCGTTGTAGGAAGAAACATCTGCTGTTCCGTTGCTTCCCTCTCCTCCGCTGGACTTGATTGTTCCATTTCTACATCACCTCCTGCGATTCCTTGTAATTCTCCCAACAACTCGGGGTCATCATCATCATCGGATATCTCCTCATCACTACCAATGTCTCGCATGCTTTCCGATATCATTTTATCCAAATCCGATGCAGGAATTAGTGTAGGCTTTGGCTTCGGTTTTGGTTTTTGTTTCCCACCGCCACCGACAATAGCAGACAACTCTGCCTCCAAGTCACTATCATTACCATCATCGTGTCCACCTCCAGTGGGATCGAAATCATCAGGAATTTCCGTTAAACCAAACTAGACAACAAAGGCAAACAACATTAGTTTCCTTGTTATTGAATGGGGCATGAGCAAGTAGTGAAAATGACTCATAGTTGGACCAAATTAATGAAAAATTACGTCTCAACGTAGATGATGCACTTACCTGGGACAGATCATGGTTACGCCTCTTTGGCGGTTCTGGTTTCTTTCTGCTGAACATTACACTGGAGAATTTTCAATTGGTAACTGCGACGAAATGGTAATTGGTAGAAAATATTTCTTGCTTCTATTTTTCACTTTTGTTTTGGATGACAAAATCACCCGTTGACATTTGGACTGACATTCCGTCAGTTGGTAGTAATGCCAAGTTCTTCGGTTTTGGTGGTTACGGTTGCTTTGACTATTGGAACAAGTTTGCTTTTATATGGTTTTTACCCGAAATAGTGCATTACCATACATTTGGAAAGGATTGCACGAAGGGTCTATACCATTTATATTTCTTAGTATGTGCCAGCTTTCGCAAGGATTGAGAGAAACTAAAGTTCCTCTCCTCTTGGATGTCCATTTCCCTGATTGGATGCACTCTATGTTAACATTTTCGAACACAGGTCAACTTTTCAGAATCTGTCAAGGCAACAGCTGTTATTGTGAAACTTTACCGGCTTTTAAAATTATTTTCCAGCAAATAAAGTTAAACTTAATCAATCGACCAATTCGTTTCTATCTAAATCCAGACAAGATGTCAATGAGTATCCTATCACCATTCAGAAATGTTGCCAGTCCCAGAAGGTTCAAAATTTCTATGTTGACTTGCTTTACTTTCTAATGTCCCCATCTACTCACTAGGATCATTCAATTTCAATTACGATTCCTGTCGAAGGAACCACCATCTAATGCAGACAAACCGATTATCCCACCAAGCACAGACGCCGAAGTCGAACATCATTCCAAATTAGCTGCCGAATGGTGGAATCCACTTGGACAACTCAAAGGGCTGCACGCAATGAATTCAATAAGGTAGGCACTAGCAAATCCATAGTTATATGATCATTAATAGACGATTATGCCTTGTAGAGTACCACTCGTTCGTGACGGTCTCATATCAGCGGGCAGTATCGACCCAGCGCTCCATAACACAACAAAAGTTTTGCAAAATCAAAAAATTTTAGAAGTCGGTTGTGGTGGAGGTATTCTATCAGAGTGTCTAGCTCGACTTCATGCTAATGTGACGGCAATCGACTTAAGCGGTGAATTGATTAAGGTTGCCAAACAGCACTTGACTGAGTGTAGTCCAGAGCTTAGCTCCAGGATTACATATAAAATGGAGCCATTGGATATACACGCGATGGATAACTTGGAAAAGTACGATGCTGTGGTTGTATCTGAAGTCATAGAACACATCGAGAACAAAGCTGATTTCCTGACTTCCTGTGTGGACACATTGAGAGTAAGATTGGTTTTTGTTGCGTCTTGTATATGTTTGACGTTCCGTTTTAGCCAGGAGGATCTATTTTCATAACCACATTGAATAAGACATACATCATGTGGTTTACTGGTATCATACTGGCCGAGTATGTTCTAAACTTGGTGCCAAAAGGAACGCACCACTGGGATAAACTGATTACACCGCTGGAAATGATAAGAATCTTGAATGCTCGTACGTAAAGGGATAACCATTTGGTGTTGTTCGTTATAAATTTTCTCTTTTTGTTTGCAGTTAACTGCAATACAGTCCTGTTGAAGGGATGTATTTACGAGTTCTGGTCAAACAAGTGGCAGTGGATACCATTCGATAATTTTTCATACGCAATGCATGCGATTAAGTCGGAGAAACCTCTGTGAGGTGTTATACTTATTTTTTTGGTATATGGTACACGGTACATGGTTGAGTTTGTTGTTGATCCTCTATCTGCATAAATAATACGAACTGGGAATGAAGTAAACGATCAGTTGTATTAATTCGACGAGTATTCCTGAATGTCCCCATCACCGGAATGAAAGTAGTACATAATCCCAAATAGTTTAATAATCTTTTATTAACGAAATAGTGCTAAGAGTTAATCTACAGAAAGTTAAAAACATTTTTTTTTATTTCCAATGCCCCTTCCTTCAAACATCCTCATTCGGTTTCCGGAACTTTGGTTTTTTGTTTCCCCCACGTTCATGTTCATTGCTTTTACGTTTCTTTTCGAATTTTTTGTGCATCGTCCTAGCCAAATTGTTGTCATAGAAAGCCTTCATATCTTTGTCAGATACGTCGTTGGCTTGTTGCGGTTGATTTTTCTCTTCCTTCTCGGCTTGTTCCAGTTCCAGCAGGCGTTCGATTTCTGGATTCATGCCACGGTAGCTGAGTCTACCCTCAATCAGACCTTCACAGTAAACGTAGCTTGGTTCTATTATAAAATTTGAATTTTGATTCATTTTGTCTGTGATCTCGCTGGAGTACATGGCACGACCCTCTGCTTCTTCGATTTCTTTATCCACTTTGGCTTTGGTGCGTTGCATGAATTTCATCTCGAGGATTCCCTTGGAGAGCCTGGGTCTAGCCTGTTTAGATGCCATTGTTTATTGTGAGATTTAACGAACTATAAATGGAATAAGATCGGGGGAAACCGAAATCAAATAAAACGTGCCCGAAGCAAAGGAAATAAACAAGAAGCCGTCAGGAGGGTGTACGTTTTCAAAGTTCTGTTGCGTTTGTTCAGTGTGGTGAATACAGTGCTGGCGTATGTTTGTTTAAATTGCTTGAAAGAAGAGTTAGAGCTAGACGATTGCTCATCACCGCCCACAGCTATTGATCGTATTACTCATAAAACTTCGGATCATTCCTCTGAGACTCTTCGAATACAACCCGGAGAGGCGAAAAACCACACCATCGACTTAGGTGACGCGAACACACCGTACATCTATGTATATCGACTTACTCAAGAACTGCGGATCAGTCCTCTGGGTCCGGCTAGGACATTTAGAACGGCTGGACATCAGCGCTCTGGGCCGCAGACTTCGAATTTAACCCGAAGACCTCACCTTAAGCCACACGGAGAAATAGAAGATAACCTCAGCTGACTTGAAGTGCACAACTGGAGGGAGTTAGCTAAACACTGCTAACTGGAAAGGCTTCTTAGTTGCTAGCGCCACCTAAAAAAGGACGGATGGGCTCTATAAGATTGAAATCATTCATAATCATCATTCAACAATACTACTGTAAAGTATTGAGGTAAGGTAATCAGAAAATAGGCTCTCAACCAGCAGTGCTTTTTGTTCAGCTAGCTGCTTTGTATACCCTAATTGCTTCTACTCCGAATAGACAAAACAAACAGTAAAAACAACAAAAACAAATGTCAGACATAATCACCTTCACCACAGTCAACGCACATGGCATACTAGACCTCATTTCTCTGCAAGTGTGTTCTCAAAAATCGTGTATTTTCAATCGAAAAGTTTATTTAATCGCTAAAAACATGAAAGTAAAATCCGTCAACAAAGTGAAACCCCTAAAGGAAAAGAAGGTGAAGAAAACTAAACTAAAAGAAACCACCGACAAAGATGGGAACGCAAAGAAAAAAGTAAAAAAAGTCGCCAACCTCGTCAAAGCACCCACTGAAGAGATCCCCAAGAAAATCAAAGAAAAACCGAAAAAATCCAAATCAAAGAAATCCCACAAGGAGGACTTAGAAGGACTAAAAGCCATAGATCCAGAATTTTATAAATTTCTTAAACAAAATGACAAGGAACTGCTAGAATTCAATTTGTTAGACAGCGATGACGATGACAGTGAAGATGTGCCGGAAAAGCAACAAGCAGCTTCTGATGAGGAATCTGACAACGATGAGAAATTCCATAAACCAAGTGGGGATTTAGAAGTCGCCAGTGATGAGAGTGACATTGACGATGACGAGGATGAGGCTGAGGATGGCACACAGAAGGTAACTCTTAATTTGTTACGCCAGTGGCAATTGCAGTTGCAGCAACCAAATGTACCAATTGACGTCGTGCGCAAGGCAATTCAAGCGTTTAGTTCGGCTCTGGCTAGTGTATCGGGAGATGATTCGAAGATTGCTGTATACAAAGTCGAAGGTGCAGCCGCATTCAATGGAGTCGTACAGCTTTGTGTGTTGCATATGCACCCGGCGTTGTTGAGGTTACTGGGAATTACAGAGAAAAGTAGGACTCCGTTGCATAAGACGAAGAAATGGGCAAAGGTTCGCAGTTGCCTACGATACTATTTGATGGACTTGATTCGCCTTATTGAGCATGTGTCTAGCTCTAACATACTTACCGTCCTACTGAAGCATCTTCATCAGATGGCTGGAATGATTGGATCGTTCTCGACAATTGGCAAAACGATCTTAAAGCGACTCATAGTCCTGTGGAGCACAGCAGATGAAACAGTGAGGGTCTTGGCATTCCTTTGTATTCTTAAGATTACACGAAGCCAGCAGGTGTCAATGCTGAATCACGTTTTGAAAGCCATGTACTTGTCGTATGTGCGAAACTCGAAATTCGTTTCTCCAAACACCCTCCCAGCGATTAATTTTATGCGACGTTCACTGGTTGAAATGTTTGCCCTTGACCTTAACACGGCCTATCAGCATGCCTTCCTGTACATCCGACAACTGGCGATCCACTTGCGTAACGCGGTCATACTCAAGAAGAAGGATAGCTTCCAGTCAGTGTACAACTGGCAGTATGTGAACTCCATTCGTTTGTGGGTTGATTTGCTTGGAACCACACATAGCAAGCCACAGTTGCAGCCGCTGATTTACCCCTTGGTCAGCATTACAACTGGAGCTATAAAACTGATTCCTACGGCACAGTATTTCCCTCTCCGCTTCCACTGCGTCAACGCCCTGATATCCCTGGCAAAGCAAACGGACACATTTATACCTGTGCTGCCGTTTATTCTTGAAGTTCTGAACAGTAACACCTTCAACAAGAAGCACAGTGTGGTGTCCATGAAGCCCATGCAATTCACTTGCATTCTTCGGTTGAATAAGTCCCAGATGGCTGAGAATGGATTCCGTGATGAAGTCGTGGAAAATGTTTGTGGGCTGTTGTTGGATTACTTAGCACATGAGTCGGCTAGTTTGGCATTTCCTGATCTAGTAGTGCCTTCCGTTGTTGCACTGAAACAGTATCTTAAGGTAAGTCATGGAATTTCTTGCGATTGTATGTGCTTCATAGACTCACTCTTTCTAGGTCTGCAAGAATTCAAATCACTCACGGAAACTCAAGCAACTGCTTGACAAGATCAACGACAATGCAAAGTTTATTGAAAACGAACGAAGAAAGATAACTTTTACTCTAAAGGACACTAGCCTTATTCAATCGTGGGAGACACAAATCCGAAACAAGGGCACGCCACTAGGAATTTACTACACCAGCTGGTTGAAGACACACGAGACCAAGAAACGTCGCCAAGCTGCCAACACTGACGACATCAACGACTATGACATCCCGATGATCAAGCGACCAAAGGGAAGCAAATCAGCTCAAAACGATGACGACGGTGAAGTGGAACTATTCCCATCTGACTCAGAAGATGACGGTCTCAATGAGAAACTCAATGGCGAAGCAGACGAACCACAGGTCACGGTAAAGAAAGTAAAGAAGAAGAAGGAGAAGAGCGTCAAGGAGACGAAAAAAGTGTCCGCCCCTGCCGAGGAAGAGGAAGATGACGGCGCCGCAGCTGTGGATATTGTTAAAGATCTAGATATGAATGATTGGTAGTAGCTTTTAAGTTTTCTAAAATAAAACTCTTATTCAAACAATCAGCAGTTTTTTACATACTATACTAACATTCGACTAGAAATTCAAAATATCAACGCTTCTTAGGATCCTCTCCTGGCATAATCTCATACTCTTTATACTTTGGAAACGATCCATAGCCTGTCTCTTCCTTAAGAGCCGCTTGGTCAGCTGGCTTTTCATGTGTTTTATCAATTTCAGCTGCGTTACGCTTTTTCATCTCCATAATTTGAAGATTTCGAACTAGTTCGTCTTTTGTCGGTGGATCGTCTCTGCAAAGGGAAACCATGAAGTAAGTAAGAAAATTGTCTGTCATGTTGTTACCTTCGAAATCTCAACCATGCCTCCCATTCAGCAGTCATTTCCTGATCAAAGGCTTCCTTGTCGGTTGGTTCAAACCATCTGGAGGCTTTACGTTTCCCAATCGCTGGGTTCGGAGGTATCTCATAGTATTTGTTACCGAAGTAGTCCTCTCCCATGTAATTGCCACGGAATTGTCGTGGCTTCAATGAACTCACAAAGTTCTGAATAATTATTTTGAATATATCACGAGTGGGTTTCGCCATTTTTTTTTTATTTCTTATATACGTATCGAAATAATTTTGAAATTTGCGACTTGCTGCGAATATTACACAAACTATGGAGTTTTGGTATGTAGGTTAAGTCCGGTCCAATCAGCTGGTTTTGACTGCTAGTTGTCATCGTTTTGGGTTGGTTGATGAATTCACCTCAATCGATGCGTTCGAAATTGCTGCCGATGTTTGGGTTCAGTCAAGGTCGCTGGGAATGTACATATATCAATCCTGAAACGGCTTGATATACAGTAGTCAAAACTTAATATTCGTATTGCGGTTCCTCCGAATAGATACTAGAAGGGCAGCAACGAATTACTTGATGAATTTTGGGGATCCAGACTGATTGATACGAATTCTTTTGATTTATTTTTGAAAATGGCCAATTTTTTGGAAAACAATCGGAATTCTGGAGAGAAGGAGAGACTGTCTTTGAGTTGCTGGTAAAGCTGGTGATCCAAAACACGAAAAGACACAAATTTGATCGCCTGCCTGTCGCCGGCGAAATGGCCTCCACAGTCGGGCATCCGTTCAGTCGGTTAACATCGTTGAATCTTTTTCGAATTTCGAATTAGATTCTCACCGCTCGTTCTGTCACTCGTCACTCGTTCGTTTTTCGTCTGGAAATCTCGTCGTCAGTCTTTTTTCGATTTTCATTCATGGTGGTTCGCCGTGTCGTCTCAGTTCTTCGCAGGCGTGGTATTCGAATGTTTTAATTTTTTATTTCATTTATTTTTTTTCTTCCCCCAAATGTTTTCATTGGAAAATCAAATCGAAAGTGTAATCTAAATCAGAAACCATCAATTCGAATAAAAACCTACATCGACGGGTTTCCTGAAAGGAAAAAAGTGAAAATTTTGGTGCAAAGAAACTACAAAAATTCGTGTGCCATTTGCTAATTGGATAGAATAGCCTGGCTATATACCGGTCGAAGCGAGATAGTGGCATTAATTAGGGTAAATCGCCTTCGCCGTACTTTTTTTTACACACACAACACAACATATATATCGTTTCTTTTTTTTTTTTTGAAGTGACGTCGCGTAGTCGAGCAGTTTTTCTATCTCGTTCATTCTCGCCTTGTACACCTATTCGGTTTTGATTGTCGTTTTTATATATAAAATAAGTGCATTCGATGTGTCAAAAGTGAAAATTTTTCACACGCAGTGAAAATTCCATCGGACGATGGTAGAAAACGATGCGATTGTGCAACGAAAAGGGGATTTACGTGTGCGGGTGAGTAGAGAAAGATTCAGTCTCTTTTTTTTTTTTTTTTCTTCAAGTAAATTCCTTCAAATCGGATTAATTAAAAGCCAATTCTCTCGCTCGGATGATTGGGAGTTTTTTTTTTTTCTTTTCTTTTCTTTTTCTCTTTTATTTTTTTTTTTTTTGTGTTGGAAAGAATAAAAAACGGTTTGGTGTGTTTATATCACCATCTATGTCGCACTTGGGGGGTGGGTATTGCCATCAGTGGCTGCATCTCTGTCTCTCCTTGTTGACTAACCGCCATTTTCTGTTTCTTCACTTGTCGTGGCTCCCTAGTGGTTGAAGTGGTAAAAGGTTTTCCGACGTATTAATTGGGAAAGTAATAAGAATAAAAATATTTTGCTATTAGAACCGATTACGTGATTTGTGAGTTATTTTGAAAATTGTAAGAAGGTTCAAAGGTTTTGTGTGGTTTCGAAGTGTTTAACCGAGTCTCCATTTGCCACATATTATGGTGCGGTAGGGGGACTATGCGCGAGAACTGCAAAATCAAGATTAGTTCCTCGAGTTATTTTCATTTTATCGGTATTAATTTCATGCCTATTATAATTTTAAATTTTTCAAGTGGCGGCCTTGATATTTTTCCAAAAAAAAAAAACTACTCTATTCGGTTGAAATACACGAATGGCTTTTGGATACCAAAGCGTTGTTATCGAATATGTTTTTTTGTTTTTTTTTTTTTGCGACTGAGTGGATAGATAATAAATGGCCAACTCGTGAATAAGTAAGAGCATTGGTATGCAATTTATTTCCTAGTCTACTCATTGTGTTTGTAATTCAGAAGTCATTTGAAAAAAAAGAAGGAATCTTTGGGTGATTGTAAATGTGCTATTTTGTCTTTCATATTATAATGTTTATTTTATTTTAGAGAAAACATCAAATGAATACTTAAAGAACATGCATTCCCATCCATTAATGGGCTGAATACAGGGCCCTATAGTGTGACCATCATTTTACCCAAGATTTGCCTTCAAAGACTATTGGTATATTCGCTTTGTCTTACCCAGCCAAAAAACATATCACACTCATGTCCACTCATGTCCATACCATACAATTTACGTTCTGAGGACATACAGAGTCTTGATAATCAGCTTCAGCAACATCAAATGAATACTTAAGGAACACGCACTCCGACCAAAAAATGGACAGAATACAAGACCCTTTGGTGTGACTATTATTTTGTCTAAGTTTTCCCTTCAAAGACTTGTGGTATATGCACTTTGTCTTTCCGACAACCACAGAGAAGGAATTCAAGTTGATCAGATCTTTGGAGCCAATTGGTATAGTGTCTTGTAGAAGGCTTTCATTTTCACATCTTACAAGTCACAACATAAGGACATACAGAGTCTTGATAGTCAGCTTCAGCTTTAGCAAAGTGCCAACTAAAGATTAAACTGGAGGTATTCTGGAGACCGGCTAGTACCATATCTGCCTGTTCAAGATCAGAAAATTTGTTCCAAACAGTGGATTCATTGATTTTTCGACAATCTCATGAGTTTTTATCAGTTTTTCTATGGCAATATCGGAGTTGTCGATTCTATTTAAATACCAGTATTCCCACTGATCAAGTTGGATGGTTTTTCAAGACTCTCGTCAAGCCGATTTGATGAGTGTGAACACTCCTATGTACATACAACCTCTATTTCAAATATCAGCTCCACAGGCTAGCCAAACTTAACTGCATAAACTCATGCGCTCAAAATTTACTAATCTGTGTCTCCTCCAAATTCCTTAGACATACTATGTACATACATATGTACATGTCTTCCAATGTACAACGCCTCTAATTACTAACGAACTTTTTTTTTCCAATTGACATAATTAGGTACTGATGTGTTTTTATCTTTTGATAACAACTGTCGGCGATAATAATAGTTGTTCTGTCCACCTGTCGTTATCGGTGTTATTTTAGAATTGTTTTCCAATTGTTTATAGGCATGCATTTGTCGAAGATACGAGTACAGTAACTGTTAGCCTAACTTTATACGAACTTGATATCTTGTCTGAATTTTAATTCTTGCCTCTGGGACGCCACATCCTCTGCATAGGTCTGTGGTGCTGAGTCTCATTCTTCTGAAATGGATGAGGAGACTCAGCTGTGGTCTATGCAGTAATAGAAGTTCTCTAGTCCCTCTTTTGTCGTATTGGCTCAAAAGTTTTCTAGAGACGCGGCATGAGGAGAGTGTTCTCCACCGAGGTGATTTTAGACATAAGAAGACTGATGGGTGTTAGGACTCGGTCTTTTGATACTGATCCTTTTTTCGCTAGCTCATCAGTCATTTCATTCCCGTGGAAGCTCATGTGACCCGGAATCGATGATGATGCTGTGCGTCGAGCTAAGGTATTTGAGTTCCGTCTTACATCTCTTGGCCAGTTTAACGTTGGTTGTGATGGAAGTGATGCCTTTGATGGCTGCTTGGCTGTCTTTGTAGGTATCTATATGATTGTTGCTGTTCAGAGTGGATAGAACCAGGCAGCCATCGGATTTACGTCCATGTGGAATGAATTACGAAATGCTGCTACTATGTATAATTTTTGGTGGAATGATTCCTTAATTATTGTAACCACCTCGTGTAGCGCTGTCTCTACTGATTGGCCCTTCATATAAGCATGTAGGGCAGATTATATGTTCCTTGGGGTTAGTTTGAAGTTTCTAGGGTTTTGAGCAGAAAAAAGCTGTTGGACTATTTGGTCTAAAATCCTTTGTTTATTATTTCTTTATTATTTCAACTACAAAACTGCTTTCTCAGCACTTAGCGCCTCGGAAATCGTAATCGTGGAGTGGCTGGGCATCCCCACCTTGGGGATAAAAATGTCGTTGATTTCTCTTTTATACACATGTAGGTGCGGCAGGAATCTCGGAACTGGTTGAACCTTTGACAGGATTTTCCTGAGTCTGGCAGAGTCTATGGTGGATTCAATGTCACTGCAGAAGTTTTTCCAATCTGCTTTCTTGGCGTATGTCGTTCTTTTTTTGAATCTCCCTTTGGTTTCTTTGTATCGGTCCCAGTTATTGGGATTTTTTGTGTTTTTAGCTACAGCCTTGTACAGCCTTCTATCTTCTTTACGTAGAGATGCCAGTTTGCTGGACCACCAGATGGGATTCTTATATTTCTTGCAGTGCTAAACAGATAGATAGATAATCCCACTTGTCTACTATTTTCAAAACAACCTACATACCGCTTCTGACAGTCTGAAACATTTTCCAAAGTCCCCATTTCATATCTCACTCCACAACGTCATAAAATGTCGATAATGTTCCAACAAACACGACAGTTCATAACGATGCAATTGCGCACCCAGTGCACCTACATACATACCTCTCCTTTCTCCTTTTCTTTTCAACAAAAGTCATAAAAAAAAATACAAACAATTCGAATATGTATGTAAATATGTAGTTTAGTAAAATTTTGTGATAAAAACTTTGTTGAATGTTTTACAAAAATCGAGGTCATCTGGCAAAATGTATCTATTTAAGTACATAGTCACGTTCACGTAGCTTAGAAATTCCATCACAATAGTGCATGTGGGCATACAAATCCATGTTGAAAATATGAAATTATTCACTTCCAACTAAAATGCAATAAGTTTACAAAATATATATTCATAAGTGAGTCATCAGTATTATACTAGTCACACTTACAGAACTATCGATTCGAAAGAGCTTTACTCTGATATCACTCTGTAGAGACAGAATAATGGGGAAAACCCCTTAGGAACCAAAAATGCGACTACGTAGGCAGTATGTAGTGGATAGGGTAAACGATTATCAAGAGTGTTAACGGATGAGTAATGCATTCTTATTCTAAATGATTAATGCTTACCAATAATTAGTTGAATATTTTGTTTTTTGTTTTTTTTTTGAATCGATTGCACTTACCCTTCAGCTAATAAGACTGATAATTACCTTCATGCTTGCCCTCAGTTGTAAGTATGCATAGAACAAATTGGTGAGGACGGACGGTTTGTTGTTTATAAATAGAAATGTAAAAGAGAAGGGGCCACAGGCTTAGAAATACCCTATCAGCGGTTTTAATGTCGCGCAGAAAGAAAAGCCATTTAAGTTGGAATTGGTGGCACGCACTTGTTTAGCTGTGAAATAAAAAGTTTATAGCTCTTTTAATCAATATCGCGTAAATTGAGTAAAGTAAGCGTTGTTCAGAAGTGGATTAGCTTATCTAACCGTGCCAGTCAATAGTGGAATTAATTACTCCAACTTAAGGGAATAAATGTGGTATTGGTCTCCAAGCCACCCTCGAACAGGAACAGGCTTAAATTTCGAAATTCAACATTTTTGAAAACCTTTTACACTTGCTGGGGTGTCATATCCTGTACATCTCAGGCGACTGCTGCGCACTTTCATCACTGTTCAGCTCGTATAGTTCTTCGTTAAATCTCCTTCTTTATTCGTTTTCGATAGAGTCCATGCTTCAGCGCAATAAAGTACGACTGGGACGATTAAAGTCTGCAGAATCTCCTTAGTTGTTCAAGATATGGTTTTACTACTCGATTGCCTACTTAACCCAAAGAAACAGCGATTAGCAAGAGTTATGCTTCGTTTTACTTCTTCCGAGGTGTTGTCTGAATTAAAAGCAAAGCCAAGGTAGACAAAGTCCTCAAAGTTATAGTTGTCACCTGTGACGTTCTGTCCAATTCTTTCCCGGTGTGTGTCCCTTCTTGTTGACAGCATATACTCAGTCTACAAATAAATAAGTTTGCTCTTCTTGCCTGTAGCTCTTACGATGACTCTTCGTTCGTCCGAGAGCAAAATCTTGTTCTACTGCATGATGGTCTGTGCCATTGCTCCAGTTTAGTTGAGGTTTTCTATATCTATGGTCTTCCATACTAATACTGACTACTACTAAGCCTAGACTTACTATTGTTTCACATTATGAAAGCAGATAAGCAGCAGGAATAGCTTTGAAATGCTAAGTGTTTTTCTTAACACTAAGCTCTAGTAAACACTCTTATTGAACAGGGGCTTACATAAACAAGCCAACAAAAATAGATATCGATTTCAATGTTGGTCTTTAGGGGATTAGCAGCCTTTTTTGTGATAAAATAGAACTGGCGGAAGGTTAAAATCCAATTCTATTAGTTCCATCGATTGTGTACGGGGCCTTATGACCTATATGGTGGACGGATTTACGCAATTAGTTGTATAACTTTGGATAAATCCGAAAAACTTCCGCATAGCCAAATTCGATTCATTCAGAACGTTAGAACCAATCTTTGAACAGTATCTACGTTGAAGTCATTACTCCCATCTATTACAGGAAGTAGTAGATGTGCCCTTCGAGAACATGAACTTTTTCAAAGTAACTAACCAACCAACACATGTTATGAATGTTTCTACACACATAAAGCATCAAAATAGGATTACCGTCTCTCATTTGCAATTCAAGCCATGAAACTGAGTCAATAGGTTGTACAACAATGATTGCCGATTTTCTTTTGTTTTCGTTTTCATTGGCAATTGTATAGGTATAGAGACATGATTGTTTGTAAATTTTACGTGAGTTCAATTCCTTAGAGGCAATCGCTACAGATTACGTTCATCACTGACGATGAGAGGCCTAATTAATATGCAGTTGAGTAGCCAAAAATATCACTGGAAATCCTTGAAACAATTTAATTGGTTTTTACGCAAATATATGAACCCCCTCGTCTACTAACAGATGGTGGCGGTGTGCTGCTTGCCTTCTAATAACCTCAATTCCACTGATCCCACTGAGTCGTTGCCGGGGACATGTGAAGTGCATTTAGCAGCAATAAACCACTAGTCATCATAGGCTGCAGCAGTATTCATCGGACAGCATATATGCACACTCGTATCAAATGACAAGACTTGTAGGTTGTTGCGAAACACCAGAAATTCCATTCAATGCCGCTGGAGAAGCTAGAATTATACACAAAGCGAAGTGGTAGTATCGTCTTGCTAGACAGCAAATAGACCGTGTGCGCTTTTTTTTTGGCCCCCACACTGGAGTGTGGAATGGTGCGAAACCCGTTATGAAATGCATACCAATGTGGAGTGCAAGAATAATCAATAAATGTTATATTTTCGGTCATTAAAGTCATTATTCAAACGTGCAGACATTTATAGCTGCTATGTCAATCTAAGAAATTGGTAGATACAAGTATATTTTTGTACTCGAATACGTTTCGGATATTAAGTAATCACGACTTCCTTCTTCTCTCGAATTATAGTGAAGTCCACTTGATTTTCTTCTTCAGTGTAAGAGATCTAAATGAAATGAACGGCGGCAGCAGCGGGCCGGGTTAAGTGGAAAGAGCGAGATGTGGAAAATACTGGTAAACCAAACAACGCAGACAGGCGTGTGTATATAGAATCTGTGTGATGTAATATGATGGAATTGAGAATATCTCAACTTAAAAACATTTGGTCTTCTTTTTCTTCATCCGTTGTGTGTTTGTTCAAGCGAGCCGAACCCTAAAGTCAAGTGGATAGGTGCAATACTAGTGTTGGGAATATAAAAACAAAAAAATATATGGAAAGATACACCGCACCAGGTATGGTGTTGTTATGTTGAGAATACATATTAAGTCTGAGAAGAAGATAACTTTGAATGAATTACCATCTAGAACGGTGCCTTAGCGGCTGGATGAAATAATTGGAAGATTATTATTGGGTACGCTATTTCCAGTTATTTCAGCGGGTGGTAATGGCGTTTACTTTGTTCAATACCGCCCACAGCGATAAGTGGATTTTAGATTTGTTAAAAGTTCATCAATGTGTATCTATAAATCAGTACAACAATAGACCTCCCAACAGGTTCTAGTTTATCATTTAAGATGTGATACAATTCTCTTCCTGACCCATCTCGAGTGTCTGTCTAACATTCTCTAACCTTCGCCAATGTAGGGCACGGTTGGTTGGACCAAGCTATTGCTTGATTTTAAAGCGCAGATATAATCCTTTTAACCTTCTCGAACCTGAAGTCGAATATTGGAGAACCGTGGAGCGTTGTTATCCCTTCGTTCGATGTGGTAGGACTCCTCCCAAATTGTATTGAATATGAGGTTTCGGAGGTTTTCTGTTTAAGGCGCTTAGTATCTGCGGTGATATTCTGATTCTCGTCGGTTCAGCCACCGGCGTCATACATTACAACTATCAGGATTGTTTGTAGTATTTACAATTACTCTCGTTTACAGAGTTGATTGACTGACTGGTCGGCTTTTGCATGATCGGTGGCCGAACTCTTTAACTCCAATTCCTATCGATGCCAGTTTCGCTGATCTTGTGAACCGTATCCCTTTCACTCATTCTTTAACGCAGAGGTACTTGGGACTTCATGAATCGCTACATGATAGCCCTCTACTGTTGTGTGTATTATTGCTTCAAATATCCTTTCGATGTACTCAGTACTCATGTACTCAAGGAGGTGGCTCCTATTTCAAAGTAGCATCTTCTTTGACAAATGGTTTCTCGTTCACCAGTGCCATATCAATCAATCACCTCTCCCTAGGACATTCTTACAAGAACACCCGTGGACATAGCACTCGAAACAGAAATCAGCTTAGAACACGTTTTGGATATTCGATAACATTTTCGCTTTCTCTCTATATTCCATCGACCAGTCTAATTGACATTTCATTTCGCATATTTATGGTAATTTTTTTGGCAAAACTAAAAATGCGAATAATGCTGAAATTCCTGCAAACAAATTGCCCGTTGTTATGATCGAAGCGAAGGCGATGAAAAAAAGCGAATGAAAAGAAAACAGAGAAGAAAAAAAAACTGTGGGCGATGACAGCCGCCGCAGCAACAGCAACAGCAACAACGATCACGAAGAAAGGTCGGTCGCTTAATAGTTTTCACTTCGTTGGAGTTTCTGCTGCAGTCATACAACATAGCACACATCAAGCAATACCAGTCCCAGCGGCAGGTTGCAAATAGATGGGGCCGCACATCAATCACGAGCTTGGCAGGCTAACTGGCTGGCTAGTCGGTGCAGGTATGGCAGCCAGTACCCAATACCCAATACCCAACACACATTTCCAGAGTCCGAAGGAGAAATTTCCGAAAGTTACTTGGCAAGATTCATTGAGAACAAAATCACGACAAAAACAACCAGCGAGGTGGTATAGTATGTGATTCCTTGTTTTTTTGCGATGTTTGTCCCGTGTTCGGCATCAACCAACACATCAGAGCAGGGGCTACTATGTTTGCCTCTATGGCTGGCTGGAGCATGGACAAGATTTGCCTCCTTAGTTCTCTGGTTCCTCTTTCGCCACCCATACATTCACACACCTGTTGATCGAAATTATCACCTTTAATTCACCAGCCAATATTAGATGACCGTGACCGTT
This sequence comes from Xylota sylvarum, assembly GCA_905220385.1. Classification (NCBI taxonomy): domain Eukaryota; kingdom Metazoa; phylum Arthropoda; class Insecta; order Diptera; family Syrphidae; genus Xylota; species Xylota sylvarum. The sequence continues at coordinate 999,465 of LR999960.1, read as the reverse complement.
TATTTATTTTTTGAATCTTTTCTTCGTATTCTTTGCGGTTTTTCTCCTTTTTTTTTTTTGATGAGTGCGGTGGGTTGGCGACCTCAAACGAAACGCTCGTGAGTAATGTAACAACAAAACCGATTCTGATTCCATTTTTTGATTCATTTTCATCGCTTTGTAGAAGCCAAGCATCATCAAGGTACATACATCTGATTTGGTTTTTCCGGTTCTGTGTTATTGCATCGAGATATGTGAAATGAAAAACTTAAATTTTTTTGCGACCTGTTTGGGGATTGTTCATCCACATGTTACACGAACCGAAATGGTACCGGAACATCATTTTTTATTTTTGTCATCGATAAAACCAGCACACACTACCAGCAGTAGCGCTTTAGAAGACCATACGAGTTCTGACTCTGTTCAATGATTGAGGCCATTGGTGATAAAGATTTAAGAGCTGCTACAGAGATTATCGATTGTGGAACTGATGGTGGAATTCCATTTATCTTAGTGAAATCGAATTCATAAATATTTAGCAGCATATGTATGCATTCAGACCAAACATGACGCGGTAGCCTAGTATAAGGGAAAAGTTTACTTCTTGTTTCTAAAACAAAACAAAAAAAAAAAAACATTTGTTTTAGCAAAAAAAAACTTTCTTATGCTAATCCAGGGAGTAGATTTGAAAGTTCTGCTTCTATATAATATTATGCGTTTGTGGTAGCCACTGTGTGAAGTTTCAAGGAATGCGAGAATATTTGTTTTGGACAAAGTTCTGGACTAAAAGTGAAACTTGGTCTACTGGAGGCCATGCTGTGGATGCCCTTGTTAAACATTTAGAGAAGCATTCCACCAAAAAACTTTGAAACTTCTTATGTGCTTGGCTATGCATTAGCTGATTCTTTTCACTTTCTTTGGAAAGCACAAATGAGAATGGTTTGTTTGAGAACTTTAGTGGAATCTATGGTTTGGTAATCAGTTTGGGTAGGTTAGGAGAGAAATGAACTTCGGAGACAGCTTGACGACTGATTTTTTCTCATACATGAAATCTTCCATGAAATCTGGAATCCAGTCTGCGGTAACCTTGGTTTTATGTAGATGCAAGGCGTTTGTGGAGATCAGGACAGTCTCAGAGAAGCTAAGACCTTAACGTTTACGATTTAAGGTCTCCTTAACTAAAAGGATATGAATGCGGGTTCTGCTTCAAATTTGAAATGTTGTTTGAGACTTTCTAAGCTCCACCTTACGTTGGAAACTGGGACCAGTCCATCCATTTTCGACTGTATTCTCGAACTATTTTGGTAGTGATAGAGGAAAATATTCGACGCAACAGGCCCGTACCGTGTTATATTCTTCACACGAATCGAAGGAGCCTACTGTTAAATCTTGTGTCCGAAGGGCAAAATATGTTTTAAGAAACTTTTTCATGACAATTATGTATACTCTCGAATGTTTGTCAAACAATCGCGAGAGGTGGGACTGTGAAAGAACTTTGATCTTGTCTGAGAATCGAACCTCAAACCTCTCGTTCAGTAGTGCACATGACCCTAAGAATATCGTAACTCTTTGTTGACTAACGAGTATTGATCTGGTTTTGTAGCTGGTTATGAAAATTCAACTGCATTCCAGTTCTGGGGAGAGACTGCCTATCTCTGATTTGACTTGTAACAGTTTGTTGCGTTTTTCTTTAGACTTATTACCTCTCTACTGAAGCCCTACATGTTAAGTGTCTATTCGGGCATTTTATCTTCTTCTATTGCCTCTTCTTACCACTAGCGCAATAGAAATTTTCAAGTACATCAACTTCTAATCACTTTATATGTACTCGTACCTATCTGCAACAATTTTCTTTAGAGCCTTATCTCGTGTGTTCACTAAAGCAGAAAATGTCTGTAATAAGAAACACATCAGTTGGTGGTAACCAACTTAAAAGCTGCCTTGTGTGTTGGTTGTTGCTTATTATCTTCCAACACACTATTTCAATGAAAGAAGCATCATTTGGGTAGAAACCACCTTCGGTCCCCTCCTTTACCAACATCGTTGTTGGTTCCAGTAATTATGCTGCATTAAAGGCAACAGCGGGTGCAGCAGCAGCAGCAGCAGCAACCACGCATACATGCAGAATGTATTCCATGCATCATGGACGACCGATCCCTCTACTGCCACCTGCATATTACAAGCAAATAGATACAAAATAATAGCGGTATGGCATGTTTCTTTTCGCCTGTTGCATTCTATTGACGGCGGAGTTTACCGTAATTCAAAATGGCGAAACAGTAAACAAACTAGTATTCTCATGTAGTATGTAGTTGTCGTACTGCTGCGCACAACACTGACAGAGGTGGCAAAAGCATGCAGATTTGTGTGTGACTCACTCACCTTGCTCATCGACAAGTGATCACTATACTGATCACAACACAGAGTACACAGAGAATAAGTTAAGTTCTAGTGAGAGAGAGTGACTTGAGTGAGGAGAGAAATCGCGTATGACCTGCTTATTTTAAGGGCTGACTGTATACCCAAAGGAATGTCGACAGGTAATCTACAAAAACAGGTGAAGCAAGGTGGGTTTGATTTGCCAAGCGACCCTAATTACATGTTTGCGTCATATCATACTTACTTGTATGCCTCAATTCATGCGGCGGCGTGTGTCGGCTTGTCTTTCTGCATTTGTTGATTGTTCTTTTGTTTTCCTTTTCCGCAATTTGTCATTTCCATTGAATTGTGTTTTTTTTTTTTATTATCCCGCGACAATAAAACTAGAAATTAATTTTGGCTTATTTGTATAGTGTTCCACTTTAGTTATTGCTTCTGATAAGATACGCTGCTCCCATAACTGACTCACATGAGGCGGAGGAGTATAGGGGGTGGGAGTTCATTTGAGAACAAGAAACTGCAAAATTAGGATGAAATGGCAAATATCATCTTCTCAAAACCTTGTCTGATAAAAATGAAAACCAGTTTAGCTCACACCACACTGCCGCACCCTATTTGCTTTTATCACATGTGAGACGACGAAGCAGCTACCTGTCTGCTCTCCTCTCCAATGTCAACAGCAGACGAGTTGTTGTTGTGTGATGCGAAGAGTTTGACTCAAGTCGATCGCGCTAAACGGCCTTAACGTTTTGAAAGTATTTGAATAATGATGATGCCATCCCCCAACGTAGTCGTTGTCGTCGTCGTCGATGATCGTCAGTCACATTCATCGGAAATGTTTTTCGTTCAAGTTTAGTTTTAGTATCTGTTGTTTGTTTTTTCTTCTTATGAACGAAGTGTAGAAGTATTTGGGATGTGTGTCACTCCAGTAGTAGAGTCTACAGAGTAAACGAACCTGAGGATATGAATCAATTGTGAGCAACTACCCTGGGTGCTCTATGAATAATAATTGCTATTGATTTGCGAAGTGTTAAACGATCGAAACACGCAATCAGTTCTATGAATAGAGAGATATCATTCTTTATAGGAAATAAAGTCCACGAGTATACATACATATATCCTTAATAACCGCACCATAGAAATGATAATGGCAATGACAAATCAACAGTCAAAAGGTGCATGCGCTTATGCAATTAAATATAAACAAGAGTATTCCACTCACGTAGTGGCGTTATTTTTATTTTTATTATATTGCCAATTGAATTTATATAATCAGCTGTGTGCAACCGTTGAACTTGCCAGCAGCGCTGTTTCCTGCCACAATAATTCATAGCGAATCAGCGTTAACAGCGTAACGAAACTTTGACTTCCCATTCGCATTTTGTATTTTCGGTTTTTTGGCTCGCGTTCAAAATAATATTCTTTAACGCAATTCCATTTTGTTTACAAAATAGATAGATACATACTTTTTGTAGAATAATGTTTTATAAAACAAAAAGGGAAGACGAAGACCACCACTGTCTCGATTAAAATGATGTTTTGGGCAACGACGACGCAAAAGAGTTCGAAAAAAACAAAAGTGAAATCATACACACGTGGGAGAAGTACACATGTGAATGTGCAGATACAGCGATCTACAGTGGAAATTGTATAAAAAAAAATATATCTGTCCATTGACATTCCTCATGCACGTCGTTCAAAAGAAAGTGAACGTTTTTTACGATGTAAAACAAAAAAAAAAAAAAAAACGCGTCGTTATTCATACGAGGGCGTGTGAATGCAAGCCAAGATTTGAGGGAGTTCTTCTTTTTTTGGTAGAAGTTACCATGGCACCTATACAATACACGTAAATGTCTAAAAATTCTGGGAACTAATTATCGCAAAATCGGAGAAAGTCATATAAATATAAGCAGACTGCCGGCTTTAGCAAACACGTTAGTATATCGTATTATTCAATCGATCAAGTAATCAACATGGAGCGAGACAACAAAGACAATAAGACCGGTGTTGTTACATTTTCTCGTCTGATGTGGTATTTTGAAGTAGGAGGGGGTCATTGACAGCACATACTTTTATTGTATTTCACTTTTGTGAGTCACTGCCATTTAGCGCAGAACAAGATTGGTCAGCGTAGACTGGGGCCATCGCGATCGCTGGAGAACCTAAATCAATTGACCCTTACACTCAATTTTCCTTACAGAACCTAAATATGTCATCAATTTGGTTCAGAGAAGTACCTTCCAAGGTGCTTTAGTTTTGCTTGGCATTCAAAGGGGCAAGTGATACATGAGTTGATATGCATAAATGAGTAACTGGAACCAATAAACCTCTCCAATTAGTTCCAAATTGCTTATAGTTTCGCACGCTTAATTGGTTCTGTTCTCTCAATTAAACGTGCCACCTAAGGCGATATGTTCCTTCATCGTTTTGTCCCTTTCGAATAGATTGGTACATTCTTCAGCCTGAGTTGTTCGCTCGCTCTATATGTTCTAGCCTTTTTGGGTAATGAATTCGAATATTTTAGACTAGGTATCATGGCGCTATAGAGGTAGTCTTTGTAGTTCCTACCCCATATTCCGTCATTGCAAATGAAAACGAAAGTCGCTCTCGTTTGCAGCATTTGAGAGGGTTTCGCTCCTTGATTACCTTCTCTTAACTTAAAGAAACAGGGTTTGGCAAGAGTGATTTTCTCGTTTAATCCCAAAGTTTATGGAGACTGATATTCCAGTAACCAGGAAGAATGTTCATGGATGATCTGTATCCATTATTTAAGTCGTTTTCAACTGAGTTGACCCCTATCTGCGCTTTTTTTTTTGGAAAACACAGTCGTATGCCATCTACGCAAATATTGCCCGAAGACAATGCAAATGAAGCTGCAGTATAAGTAGATGATATACTGCACGTACGACATTTCAGTTGCAGCTGTATCATTGTCTCATTTTAGGGGAGATTCACTTCTTAGTTTTGTTCGTCTGTATGGGGGGGTAAATATTCTTAACAGTTTGCATTTATCTCTTCAAGAAGATTGCTATTATTATTATTTTTGTTTTGAATCTACTCAATAGTGTACGAGCGTGATGGGCTTTAGTTGATTTTCTGATTAGACAGCCATAGACGGTCGTATTTTCAGGGTTCATAGAGTTCTTTAGAGCATCTGCAGTGGTAGTCTTGTACTAAATATAAACATGAACAGTAAACGATTCTTTCGCAGTGTCTTCTGGTCTGGTCTTCAAAACAATGCATGCGGGGATTTAGTTCTCCTTCAGCCTGTCAATCGTTTCGACATTGCTATTCCCGTAAGTGACATAAGTCAATGAAGATTAAGGAGTTTTTGCGCAGTTATGAGTTATAGTACGTACTCGGGAAATGGTTGCCTACGCATTCATGAATATCATCCATTCATGTATAACAACAAGAAGAAGTTATTACATAATTCGAATGTATTCTATTTTTAGATAGAAACTACATAGTTCAGTGATTGTATTCGACCGAATGTGACTCACTGTTTATACAAATACACCCCACAATGCATAGAAATCAATGTTCACACTTAATTTCTATACACTCATACATAATTTCATACTTAGTCTCGTAAGTATCTTAAAGCTAGCAAGGGGTAATAGAAATAAAATCGCGGAGTAGCGTCATAATTGTTTCCATTTTTGGAATAATTGTTTTGCTATCGTAACTCCCAAGTATGAGAACTTAATTCATTCACCTTATCAATACTGGTTCTTTGCTTTTGTTAAATGAGCTTTTCCAACACAATTACTATGTGTGATGTATCAGCAAAATAACCTTGGCAAAGTATTTTTCATCATTTTAAGCAAACTGATAAAGCGATACCATTTGACGGTATATACGACGAAAAAAAAAACATACATATCTAGTGCTTGTACATGCATAGATAAATTTTCTAACGTAAATTATATTTTCTTTTCATTTCAGGTCTAAAAGATCAGCATTAAAACGCTAAAGCCAACCAGAAAGTAAACTAGGAAGTCCACAGTAAAAACTTAGTCACAAATTACACCCCCAACCACTCACCACTCCAGTGCAGGAGAAACATCTAGTATTCGTATAATTGAATTAGGCACCCTCTCTCTCCTGCAACAAAAACAACAACAGAAATACGAGTCACCTTCATTTGGCCACTTACCTGTGCCGCCGCCACCAGCACCACCACCATATGCAAGTTGTTCGTTCCACAAATCAAATAAATATCAGATTACATGAATTCAAAAAAGAGACGGAAATTTTGCCAACGCCGCCCCACATCAAAATCGATCAACTTCACCGACACTGATTAGCGGAATCCCAATTGGCTTCCCAAAACGACTACTAGAGAGCAATTACATCATTTATGGGGACACCAAGAAGAGTCTCCCCCCCACCCCCATAAGCTGGCAGATTGATTTGAAACGAAACTAAACGACTGATTTTTATATAATAAATTTATTAGGTACATTATATACTAGTTTGTACGTAACAAAACAAAAAAAATTATTTACTAGTAAATGGCATATCAATTGTGATACTTAACTGTGCAAGAGGAGCTACCCAATGAGTCCATAACTAAATGTTTTGCATTTTTGCAAATATGTAGGTTTTTAGTTGGACGTTGTTTATTTTTTTTTTTATAAGTGATAATAGAGAAAAGAATACGCGAAACATTTTGCTGAATAGAAAGGAGAAGGAACATTGTATTTGTACTTGGAAGAACAAAACACAATCAGAAGAATGTCTTTCATTAACAACCTGAAGAAGGTTTTCCACCTTGGAGGTGGAGAGGCCAAAAAGAAACGTCTCTACAATAATATTAAAATGGATACAGATCCAGCTGAATACTGGGAGATGGTTGGCGAGCTGGGCGATGGTGCATTTGGTAAAGTGTATAAAGCTCAGCACAGGGAGACAAGGCGATTTGCTGCGGCTAAGATGTGCACTCTAGAAGATGAGGAAAACCTGAGTGATCACATGGTGGAGATTGATATTCTGTCAGAAATTAAACATAATAATATCGTGGAACTTTATGAAGCGTTTTCTATTGAAGATAAATTATGGGTAAGTTGTAAATGGATTGGTTTCGTAAAAAAAAAAAAATTAATTAATGGTTTGTCTCTCTCTCTCTTTTTTACCCCACATCAATGCAGATGTTAATTGAGTACTGTGACGGCGGTGCCTTAGATAGTATTATGGTAGAATTGGAGAAACCTTTGACCGAGCCTCAAATATCCTATGTGTGTAAGCATATGACAGAAGGCTTGAGTTTTCTACACAAAAACAGAGTTATTCATCGAGACTTAAAGGCTGGAAACGTACTACTGACCATGGAAGGCGGCGTTAAGTTGGGTAAGCATATAAACATACATACATTTCATTGCCGCTTCGAAGTACATTGTACATAAAAATAAAGAAAAAAAAAAGAATTAATTAAAGACGGGGGTCAATCTATTTATATCAGACACATTATTAAGACTTAATGCGCCTCTTCATGTATATGTATGTATATGTTTACTCTTTCTATTTAGCTGATTTTGGTGTGTCTGCTAAAAATAAACACACACTCCAGAAGCATGACACATTCATTGGTACACCATACTGGATGGCTCCCGAATTAGTATTATGCGAAACTTTCCGGGACAATCCATACGATCTGAAGGTTGATATTTGGTCTCTGGGCATTACTCTTATTGAATTAGCACAGATGGAACCACCAAATAGTGAGATGTCACCAATGCGTGTACTTCTTAAAATTCAAAAGAGCGAACCACCCAAATTGGATCAACCATCTAAATATTCTAAAGAATTCAACGACTTTTTATCTAAATCTTTAGTTAAGGTCTGTTAATACACTTGCTTTTGCTTGCTATACACTTGATCAAAAAATAAAATCGGTCTTGTTTTCTATTTCAGGATCCCCTGTTGCGGCCATCAACAGACACCCTAATGGCACATCCATTTATTAACAGAAATCTTGATTGCAAGCCAATAAAGGATTTGCTGTTAGAATACAAAGCTGAAGTCGTCGAAGAGGAAGTTGTTGACGAAGAAGCCGAGGTATGCATTTATTTGATTGTAAAAATAGTCTTCTTTTTCCTTCTTCTATTCTCCCATGGCTATTCTCTAAACAGTCGCCGTCCTGTAAATTATACTTTACCCACCAAACAAAACGTTCTTTCTTCTTTTGTATACTTTCACGCTGCGCTTTTAAAAAAAACACAAATTTTCTAACTAAATTGATAAATTCGTTTGGCAAAAATAAAATACAAACATAATTACTTAAAAAAAAAAAAAAAAAAACTACAATAGAAAGCAAAACGACAAGCGAAACGAAGGTCACTTTATCAGAGGGTTGGTAAGTCGTCAGACTAGTGCAATGTATCCAAAAAGACAAAAACTAATTACCAAATGAAAACTTAAACAAAAAATTATCATGAATCTCATAATCAAATCGTTTTTTTTGTATATTTTGGACTCGAGACTAGTCTGGCTGTAAAAAAAAAAGAAAGAAAAAAAAAAATGTGAATACGATCATCCGTGTTTACGATACATAGTAGTTTTGCTTGGTTTGTTTTTTTTTTAGTTTTTACATAAAAATTTTATTTAAATTGTGAGAAAGAAGCGTTTGTTTCAAAGCTTTTTGATTGTAATAGATAAGTGTAGTCTGATTAGTAGATAATGGTGGGGTTCCCTGCAGCTCCTAAAGTTGCTAAATTGCTTGCCTAGATCCATATGGATAGATTTGATTCATCCACCGGTTCTGCAAGAATCTTACTCACTCCATAGTATATCTGTATATCTTCAGTTGCTAAACAGAAGGTCCGGTTTCTTGTGTGTGCCATATATTAATTTGCTCTTTTCCGTTTTGCTTTTATTAAATCCAAAGGTTATGCATATAAAGAATTTGTATTAATTATGTTAAAAAAAAATTTCCTTAGGAACCCCGCAACTCGGCGCTCCCACTCGACCTGGACGATGACTCATCATCCCAACAGAGTCAAGAAATCGATAAACGTAAGAGTGCGTATTTGTAAATTGTAGTTTATTATATAATTTTTTTTTTTGTTTCCCTTGTTTTCTATAGTTCCAGGCACTCCAACATCTGTGTCACAAACATCGAGGGATTCCAAAGAGTCGTCACCAGCGATCCCGACAACTCCAACAGCATCAACACCACCACCATTACCAACGCCACAAACAGTACCAGCACAAATTACATCTACAGCAGCTGTTAAAACGGAAGAGAATAACAAGTCTCAAGTTAAATCATCGACTCCACCACCAGCTGCGGTGCAAGATAAGATACCACCACCGCCAGCGGTTGTACAGAAACAAATAAGTCCTCCACCACCCCCGTCACAAAGATCATCGCCACCATCAGCCAGAGTAGATACAACGGCGACAGCACTAGCTGCAGGAGCTACCAGTGAAGTAACAGCTGAAGGCGACAGGAAAAAGGGAGATAGCGCTGATGGAGAAAAGAAGGTAGGTACCATACTTCGTTTGTCATGACTAGTTGTCAATAGTCTGTGAGCAAGTTTCGGTAAAAACTCCCCAAATAGTAGATGCACGATCACAAAGTCTTGTTGTAGACGACAGACTTTTGTTGTTAACGTCAAGATTATAAAGATACGGATATCCATTCTAATTTCTATTTACGCATGGTTTGACTCAATGTTTTTGTTTGTAGCACAACCAAACGATGCCTTTAGGAGTTTAAAATTCCAAGATTTGAAGTTAAACTTTTATTTATTTCAAGGTAAATCGAGTGGTGAAATTTTTCAACCCTTATTTGTTTGCATTTTGTTGGAAACGACGACGACCAGTACGTCGACAAACTACTTTGGTTGATATACCAGATTTTGTTCAAGAAAATTATTTAAGGTGAATTCGTTGCGAGTAGTTTTTTTGATTGAGATACATAGATACATACATACACATGTGCACATTTTCTTCTTGTGTTACTAATTGTTTTGTGTTTTGAAACTGTAGTGTTCGAAGGAGTTATTGAGATTTCTAAAGACATAACGGCGGCCACTAAGTTGATACGGAAAAATTGGTAACAGCAAAGTTTGTCTACTGTAGATTATTTGTAGTACTTTGGATTCCAGTTGTTGTTTTTGTTTTTGTTAAGTCGTCAACGAATCACGATGAATATCTCACATTCATTTAGTGTCACGATAGGGTAACTTCAGGAGCATTCTTAGGCTGTGGAGTCGAATCTTTCATACAACGTTTAGTCTCTAGTCTTTATTTTTGACACATGCACACTACTGCAATTAATTTTCTCGTTTTCTATTAACTAGGTCATCAAAAAAGAAAAGGGTAAGGCGCCACCACCACCATTAGTTGTTTCACAGCAGCAGCAGCCACAGCAGCAAAAGAAAGCACTGGGATCGCCAGAGATTAAAGACAACATTGATGCTGCAATCCTACTGAAGGATATAATCAAACCGCCTCCTGAATTTGAAGAAGATACTCCTATTACACCGACAAACAATATTATCGAACAAAGAAGAAGCAGAGATGAAACTATAACAGTTGAATTCAAGAGTCAGAAGGATGAGAAACGAGTCATTCCTATAAGTAGAAGTAATTCAGATGAGGATCAACAGAAACCACCATCGCCAACAACATCTACAATATCGGTAACATCCACTCCGTCAAAGGTAATGCCAATGGGCACAACCACTACAACTTCGTCAAATACATCGCTAATAACAATTAACAGCGGCGAAGAAGATAAACCCGTATTGCCGAATAGTCTAGCGTCAAATGTTAGTCAAATCACAGTAGTCACTAGCACCCATCCGCCTGTAATCGTTGATAATCCTCAACAGAGAGTTGATACGCCAACAAAATCGACCAGCAGCAGTGAAGTAATCATTGTGTCCAACGAACTGAACAAGACGCATGTAAATGAATCATCGACAGACGATGATTATCCATCGCTGGATAGTTTGGAACACTCGCCGCGTAAGCAATCTAGCATGATCGTTATTAATGAAGACGAAGCAATGGGTAATGCGCCGAAATCATCAGCGGCACCGACGAACGCTCGTAAATTAGATGAGAGCGAGGTACTGATCGTGAGCCCAAGTTTTGTGGACGAAGACTCTGCCTACAATACAGCCTCGGCTGGAGGTGTGGACAATCATTTGTTAGACACTAGTCACGTATCAGTGGTTACAGTTGGCGAGGAGATCAAGGTGAAGGACAGCAGTCACATACATGAAGCTGAGTCCAGCAGTGATCTCTCCTCTGTGGGAGGACGGAGTGAATGTAGCGACGATTTGCTACGAAGCAGTAGCGAACACATTCTCACAAAACCGAGCAACAAAATGAATGGTGGGCAGCTGGTAAAGAACGCATCGATTTCTGCGTCCCGAGAAGACGTCAGCATTATTGTGAATCACAAAAAGACCCTGCCCGAGAAACGCATCTCGCCGGACAGCAGTGTAGGCTCAATGGAATCACGAACCCACAGCGAATGTGGATCAGTGCGATCTAGTGGCGGAACACCAGTTCGCGGAGTTATCAAAATCGATCGCAGTGATGCCGAAAGTATTGCCACCACTACTAGTCATGATAGTCGAGAGCAAGAGGAGGATGTGATTATCCGTCGCAAGCCCTCACCTCCAAAGGTGGAGCCGACCAAAGAGGAAATTGAATTGCGCAATCTCCGCAAAAAGACGCGCAAACGCACCAGGAAATTCGAAATCGACGGTGTTCAAGTAACAACAACCACTAGCCGAGTGATCTACGGCGATGATGAGACCGGCCGTTTGTATGATGATCATGTGTTCAGAAAGCAAGAGCTACGCGAGCTTAAAATGTTACAGAAACAAGAAAAGAAGCAGCAGAATGATTTACAACTTAAGGAACTAATGGCCAAAGAGCAGCAAGATCGTCGTTTCGAACAGGAGCGTATTACCTTGGAGAAAACCTACGAAAGCGATATGGATGCCTTGGCCAGGCAACAGAAGCAATTGATTGAGAAAACCGAACAGAATCAAGAAGCAGAGTTGCGATCATCATCGAAACGTATACGCTCCGAACAAGAGCAGGAACTGAAAATCTTTAGAGAGAACCTTAAACAGGAGATTCGTCTGCTAAAACAAGAGATAGACTTATTACCCAAGGAGAAAAGAAAGGATGAGTTCAAGAAGCGACGAGCTGCAATGGAACTAGATCATGAAGACAAAGAAAGACAGTTCTTGGATTCACTCAAAGAACGTCACGAATTGCTGTTGAGGCGAATTAGTGAGAAGCATCGCGATCGTTTGGCAACGATTGATCGGAATTTCTTGCAACAAAAGCAGAATGCTATGCGTACTCGGGAAGCTTTAATTTGGGAATTGGAAGAGAAACACTTGCATGAAAGACACCAGCTGTCCAAGCGACACGTGAAAGAGATGTGCTTCATGCAACGACATCAAATGATTATTCGCCATGAAAAGGAGCTGGATCAAGTGAAGCGAATGCTGCAGCGCAAGGAAGAGGATCTTTTGAAGAAACAATCGATCGAAAAGCGAGCTCTGCCGAAGCGTATCCGAGCTGAACGTAAGGCCAGAGATCTTATGTTTAGAGAGTCGTTGAGAATTTCAACGAATTTGGATCCTGAAGTGGAACGAGAAAGATTGAAGAAGGTAAGTGGTTAGAAAAATTTATAAATCTAAATTTGTAACAAACACATGTGTGTCTCTTATGATAGTTCCAAGAGCAAGAGAAGAGGCGTTACAATCAAGAGGAAAAGCGTTTCGAAATCAAACACCAAAAACAACTTGAAGAATTGAGAGCTACTCGCGAGGGAGCTATTAGGTAAGAAGCATAGGTATACGCGCGAAAGGGCATCCAATAAACACTCTATTTACAGGGAACTAGAGCAATTGCAAAATGAGAAGCGCAAGGCTCTAATCGAGCATGAGACTCACAAGCTGAAGGAAATTGATGAGAGGCTCCAAAAGGAGCTCCGTGAATGGAAGGAACAACTTGTTCCACGCAAACAGGTGAGTCTTTTTGGTTTGTTTTCTCAGCCAAACAATGGAACACTTGCATGCGGTTAAAGATCGGGGAAGGTTCTAGTTAAAAATAATTTGCATGACAATAATAATAATAATAAATAAATATAATTCGAATTCTTTTCTCTCTCTTTCTCTCTCTTACTAATCAAATGCTTACCTGGACTCTATTAATATTTCAATTGCTATCTAAACAAAAACAAAAAATACCTTTCTAATGCTAATGTTTGTTACACAACTCGCGTTAAACAACGGAAAACAGAAAATCGTCACCAAATTAGACCAGATGGTGGACCAGTACGAAAAAAAGTATGGACCGGTACCAGAACGTTCTATATTCGATGGCGAAATAGTTGTACCCGAGCATTTACGCAACGGTCGATCCATGTTGCGTGGTGGTTTTCTGGGTAGCCTGACGCGATCCCGAACTTTCCTCACCCTTTCTACAGACTTTTCGCAGTCTAATTTCCGCGGCTCAGCGCCAGATCTTAGTCGCAGCATGCCCAATACACCGGTGTCAACGGTCAAACAACAAAAGAATCGTATTCTTCTGCCTACCTCATCGGTGGATTCGGTAATCGAAGAGTCGTCATCGCCACAGCATAGTATTAACTCTGTGTCCAGTGGGAATGTAAGCAAAATCTATATTCGAGATCCATATAGCAGCAGTTCCGCTGAAGTGGCTGTGGAATTGAGACGCAACCAAGAAGCGATGTTGCCACGTCTATCGTCCACGCTTCCGAATAAGAAATATACGCGCAACAATACCGAATCACAGATTACAAAGGTAAAAGTTGGTAGCGGTTCCAATTCTGCGCCCAGGAGTCCTGTGGATCAACCTCCAACTCTGAGTACATTCCGTCCGACAAGTATGGATTCGTCTGTAATTGTGCTGGATCGTTTTAAGAAACCGGCATCGACAGGTCCTCTGCCACCAAAAACCAAAGAAAACATTCTACATTCATCGTCTTCATTTGCCATCAAGCGGCCGTCGTTGCTCGTCCAGCAGAGGGCTACACTAGGATCCGCCCAGTCGATGCACAATATTCATGAAGCTACTACTACTATAACACCCATTTCGCCAACTTCTCCAAATTCACAAGCAATAGCGCCGCAATTGAGTTGGGGACCGGTGCGTGGTTCGAACAGCTTTGCCGATGGCGTCAGCCTATCTTCACTGTCATCCTACACCATTCCGAGGGTATCGCTAGCATCGAATAACCAGAGAATCACAATCAACGGAAAGAAACCGCCAGGCAATGGAGATGTGCGAGACTCTGCAGCCTGATAACCGACGGGATTATTTCCTCTATCATCCCATCTAGATCCTTTTCGTTTCATTTCTTTGCCACTGTGACCCTGTCTCTCTTTCTTTATCTCTCTGTATTCTGTTTTTTTCTTCTTTTTTTTTTTTTGCGTCACACTAGATGTATATTTTTTTTTTCTGTTCATTTCTGTGCTACACTCATGATTTGTTATTCTTTACCACGAGTTAAGTTTGTACACACACAGCAATTCAAAGTGCCAGCATTCTTGTGCCACGGCGCATAGAGTTGAAAACGAAAACACGATGCTTTAATCAAACCAAACCAAAAAAAAAAAAAATAATTAAACGTTGCCAAAATATTAGTAAAAGAGAAGGAAAACTAGCTTTTAGTTTATTTAAGAGTCAATTTAATCGCATTTAAGTATTAGAAGAATTTCTTGTAAATATATTTAACTAAAACCATTCCAATAATATTATAACAAAACACCCACGCATCACATACTTTCTCTTTTTATTGCACTTTTACTTTACTTGCATTTAACGCTTGCTCCTCATGTATCATTTTGTTATATCCTCCTCCCCCCATCATCTATCTCATTGTTATAATTGTCCATTCCCGAAAACTGGAAACAAAATTCCATTGCTCCCCGTGTCCTCCTGTGTTCCTTAAAATCAAAACAAATTTGAATGAAAACAATGGACTGCTGTTTTGCTACTACTATATTGTTGCGCTGCGGCATAACTATTTTAATAATTTGAGTTGTAACGGAATTAATGTACTGAATTCTACTGCTACTCTGATGGTGGATGGGAACGTGTGTTCGAACGTTTGCGAGAAAGGTTGGTTTATTGCATAAAGATATTGCTTGTTGCTTTTGTTTTTTTGTTTTTTGTTGTTAGTTGTGCAAGAAAATAGATTTACAAAGCAACAGACAGTATAGTATTTGTCGCACACTTTCATATGGATATACTCATACTCACTTACTTAGTAAAGTAGTTTGAAATATGTAGATTTTGATTTTTATTTTAAGTTTTGCTTAGAAGCTTATCGATGATCTAGAAATGTGAAGTTCATACTTACATACTTTCTTTTGCCATGAGTGCTGCTATAAGCAATACAACTTTCATATAATCTTGATATGACCCGTGCATCCAGACCCCTACATGGAAATATTCCCATCAATAACTATCGATTGCTTTTATAATTTGGTTCAATTGTTTCGTTGGCTACACAGTGTTTTATACGACCAACTAGCTAATAGTTTTTCTGAAATTCTAGTAAATAAAGGATGGGCCATCTGTTGGTTTCTTTTTGAAATATATGTTATTTTGACACTGACAGTTGTTATGCGCTCAAAAAAATTGACTGAAACTCTATTATACTTTCTCATTGCAAATTTGCTTCCAAAGCGATTCTGTGTTATCGAAACAGTGCGAATTTTAAAAGAAATTTTGCAGGTTCTTGTTTTCTATATCTTTGCACGGTCTAAGACCTTTGAACCTTACTATTACCCTGCTTTTCATTTTGAATTGTTTTGTACTCTGGATCATTTTACTAATTCTAGAGAGAATGGGGTTTTGGTATGGGCATTTCATGAAGCATTTTACAATGATTAACTGACTAGATTCCCCTAACTTGCTTTGTAAATATATTTTTTTGTTTAAATTGATTGAAAACTAATTTGCTGTAAATATTATTATTGCTTTAAATTTATTGTAAACAAAATTGTATATAAATCAAATCTTAAATCCTTATCGTTTCGTTTACTTGATAAAATATTATATAAACTTTTGTCTAGCGTTTGGAGGAGACCTTCTCCCAACAACTGGAGGAAATGGAATCATTGTACGGCGGAGCGCTTATAGTTCCTATCCCTTCAGACACATTGCAGCGGGACTTTACCGGCTCTACGCGTAGCAGTCTATCATCATACTCCGAAGGCTAACAAATCGTCAAAATTAAAAAAAAAAATCTATTCATACAACAAAAAAAAATCGTTAGTTTCCGAACAAATGATTGTGTATTTATAATTTATTTTGAACAAACACATTGTTTATTTTTTAATTTTTTTTTTCGTATGCCCTGTTGTTTAGTCCCCCCTAGTATCAATAACATAAAGTTAAACCAATACATTATATTCTTTTTATATATATATTATACAATTCTTAGGTTACTTTTGTTTGTAAAAAATAATATTAACCTACAAGTAGATAGCTAGGATAGACTATTATTTTGCATAGGTAGGCGAAATACCTAGAAACATGTAATCAAAATATCCATTAGAAGCAATATAACACATTGCGTTACTTAAGCAGAAGATGAATATGGATTTTTTTCGAAAAGACTCTCCTCCTTACCACGTAATGGTAATTCAAAGAATCAAAACAAAAACAAAAAAAAAATTTGAATACAGAAAAAAAGTAAATAAAAATGCACTTCTTCCAAAAAGATACCAATGCCAATCAACATACTGAATGAATTAGATTGAAACTAAAAAAAAAAATAATAAATAAATAAATATATTTTTGTAACAGAAATATGAAAAAAAAAAACAACAAAACATTAAATTTTTTACGCCAAGAAGTAAATTAAAAAAATAAATAATTAGCTGTAATTATAGAATAACAAAAGACAAGAAACAATTATTAAATTAATTCTTAAGTGTAGACATGCAAAATGAAACAAAAAAAAAAAAAATATAAAAGTTTTGTATTTATATTTTGAAATAGTTTATGTTTCACAATTTGAAAACAAAAAAGTCAAATTAAATTCAAATAGTTTGTATATAGTACCTCGTTACTTTTTCTCTCAATTTAATTAAAAAAAAAAATAAACAATATGACTTCCATGTCTAAAAATTCTATGTACATATATATTTTTTTTTTTTTGCCTCTTGTTTATTTATAATTACACACATACACACACACCAACAAACAAAAAAACACACACTTTTCTTACTTTACTTTATTTTTTCTTATTTTCTATTTCTTTATTTAATACTGAATGAATTATAAAAAAAAAAATGATTTAAAATTTACAATCATAAGTTTTAACAATGAAATTGTTTGTATTCTGATCCAAGAGCCGCGCACACCAACCACGTACGTGCGGTTCTTTTGGTTCGTTTTATGGAAAAATAAAAAGAAAATATATTTATATGTTATTTAATTATTATTACTTTTTTTTTTTCTTCTTCTTAAAATGAGTTAATATGTACGAAAAACGATTTAGAAATATATGTATTCAACAAAGTTATTATTTCACAGTTGATGTTGTTTCACTACGTGCATGAGAAATCAAATTGGAAGTGGAGTTGTAAGTTTGTAGAAAATTTGTAAGGTAATCATTGGTTCACAAAGATAGGGGGTTCATTTGGAAGAATGTACGTAGAGTAAAATTCGATAAGTCCATAAGGCTGAGGGGCACATTCGGTCGATTTTTCTCCTAATTTTCATCTATTCAACCTTGTATGGTATCCCCGATGTCTAAGCATTTAAATATCACCCATATTCCGCGTTGGGTTTTACTAAAATGCCGATTAAAACAACCACAACCATTTCCTTCTTATAGTGATGTCGATTGGCTCCTGCCATAAGACTGAGGGGCATATCCCGCCCATTTTTCTCATATTCATCCTTATTTTGCCTTGTTTTACTAAATCGTATTTTAAGGCATTTTGTTTTCTAAGAGTTATTCCAGAAATTGAATGCCACAAAACGCCTTCGTCGGTAAGTATGGTATGTATACACTGCGTACATATGTTTCACTCTTAAAAAACGAAACGTCTTAAAGAACGACAATCGAAATAAAGGTGAATTTTCAACTATTCAACGAAACCAGCTCTTCTTTCTGACTGGGTAAGGGGGTTCGAATCATTCAATCAATCCACAACCATTTCCTTCTTCTTATAGTGATGTCGATTGGCTCCTGCCCTGTTCTAAAGTAGAACTCTGCGTTTGCGATTCGGTTGGGTCAAAATACTCTCGAAATGATACGCAAACAAAACATCTGTTAAGAAAGAACTGCAGCTTCTAAGTGATTGCTGTGGCCACCTTCCAAATACTGCATCAATACAGCAGTACTGAGTCGACAGTTGCAACTTAGTCTTAGTGCTGTAAACATTGCCTTTCCACACTTTTAACAACATTACGAAAACAGCTTTTGCTTCCCGATTCTGCTACTAAGATCGAGTTCAGTCCCGCCAGCAGTCGAGGTGGTGCTTCTTAGATAAGTATAAAATATGTTCTGTACTTTCTCGATAAGGCAGAGAGAAAGAACTCGAAAGGCCAATGACTTTGGTTTTACCTGCATATATTTTAAGTCTCACTCTACTGGCTTTAGCTTCCGGATTCTGGCTCATCTGGTATAGATCTAAAACCCTGTGTGCACCGCAGATATCGTCAGCGTAATCAAGATGTTTCAGGTAAGATGTCAGTATCCATTGAACACTGATGGGCAGTGTTTTTTTTACTAGGAGATTGTTCAAATTGGAAAATCTGTACTTAGGAATGGGAATTCGTACTTAACTTACAAATTTCCAGCTACCCCGTTGTAAAATAACAATTAAATTGCCCAAGAAATCATTCCCAAGGAACTCGCATCCATCACTATTTGTTTGTTCGGGGAATTTGCAATATACAGAACATACATACATACGTCCTACTATTTTAAAATTGACAACATTCTCATAAAATTTATCAAATCAAATCCTTTCGATTTATAAACATATTTTCTTTTTTTTCAAATAACATTCAACATACAAATTCAAAAAAATCAATTCAAATTCCAATCCCCTAACGAACGAACAGAACAAAAAGCACACAACACCACCCATTTGCATAGCGAACATACCCCATTCGTGTTTGTGCATGTCAAGCAAATTGCCAATCAGTTGTGTGTGCGCGCATAAATGAGTGAGTTCGCGGTTGAGCTTAAAATCTTTGGTTGTTGTTTCGGATAATATTTTATTCAAAGTGTTTAGTATTTTTTGAAAAATTAAAGTTACAAATAACCGTTTTTTAATAATTATTGAACTTTATGTGTAAATGCCTTGGTGTGGTACGAGAAAATTGCTTCGCTTTGCCGCAAACAAAATGGCGTCTACAATTGAAAAGTTTCATTTGAAAACTGTAAGTCTCGAATAATTTACATTTTATTTGCATAAATACATATGTTTTATGATTAAAAAACACCTAGCATAACTTAAAAAATGTTTCCGTCCATAATTTTGTTGTCCGATGGGTTTTTTTTTTGCCTTTTTTTCGTGAAAGAAAAAAAGTAACGGTACTCGAGAAATGTTGGAAAAAGAAAAATTTAATTTTCTGATTTAGCTTTAATAAAATAGTCCACTTTAATAAAATACTCAATGTAAGTTTCGTTGGTTAACGAATTTTAGGCAGGATTAGGAAAAAATCTGAAGAAATCCAACTGGTAACGTTTTGGAGTCTCTTTGGGCAATAAGACTCGCCTTATATGTAGGTAGATAGGTGCCGTTAGTCTGCAAAACTGGGACTAATTACATTTTAGAATGTCCTGGCTCTTTGTCCTTCAAGTTCCTGCAGAGAATTGCGAATCATTTCACTTTGGAAAGGGCGTTGCTTTGTTCAATTTTTTCCTGCTTTTGACAGTTGGTGCTTCTTTGTTGTCTTCCACTTCCGCAGTGGAGAGTCCCGCATAATATTATTGGTAATCTCTAGCCCTTGCCTAGATGTTCCCAAAACATTTTTGATTCGAGATGCTGCTAACCCACTTGAGTCCACCGCATATTGATGTCCGTATCGAGGTTATGTACATACAGATGCTGGTGGACGTCTCCTAGAATGCAGCCACACAGATTTTAATAACTTTTCGATTACTATTTGGTACTGATAATTAAATGCTAGGATTCTGTTACTTTTGAGTCAATTCTTCCGACGTCTTTCAGCACCAGAACCATGTGTTGATGCCGCTGCCGGTGCGTTCACTTTCAACAGTCGATTTCAGAAATTGTAGCTTCGAACAAGTCTAAAAGTCTTCCAAAATGAGAGGAAAACTGCTTTTACTTGATTGGGGAGATTGGTTTTTAAGAACTTCATGGAAATCTGGTACAGAACACGACGTCCACTGTCTGCTGCGTTGCAATTTTTGAAAATTGTTTGAAAATCGAGTGCCAGAACCATGTTGGTGCCGCTGCGTTTACTTTTCACATTCGATTTCAGAAACTGTAGCTTCGAACAAGTCTAGAAGTCTTGTAAACTTACAGAAAACTACTTTTACTTGTTTGGGGAGATTGGTTTTCATGAAAACTTGCCACAGAAACCGACGTTCTACTGTGTTTCGCTGCGCTTTTTGAAAATCGTTTGGCATTCCCACTCTGTCGCATATAAAGCACCTTTCCATTAACATAAGTCCTGTTAACTGCGGACACAACGATCATGATACACATTTGTGCTTGTAATTGTTCCCTAATCTCCGTCGCTTTAGGTCCGTAGAGGTTTGAGTCGTAGTCGCTGGTGGCAGATGCGTTCTTACTCACTTCCCTTTCAAAGGAAGTAAGACAAACCATCAGATACATAATTAAAAAAGAAATGTACTTGGTAATGTTTATTTATTAAGCATATTTCCATTTTTTTTTTTCTATACAGTACATGTATAATATATTTGTATTCACTACAATTAATAACTTCATTTGTATTTTAAAAGCCTCCTCACCACTGGGACAACAATGCGCTTTTTTGATAAAGACAACTGTTTCAAATCAAAATAAATACGATAAGGAGGAAATCAGCTACAAAAACAATAAAATTGCGAAGAGAATTGGTGGTGGGGGGGTGGTTGGGTAATTTATTACTTTTGCGCTCGACTTTAACTACATGTAACATTAGGTTTATAACAAAATATTGGTTGGTGTCAATCGCCTTATCCTGATAAGTCTCCATGGTCAAAGAGTGCCTGATCGTATAGTTGTGCAACAACTCGTCGTCCTCCAAAGAAGCGACCATGTAACGCATCCTGACCACGTATCGCTTCGGCGGCTGCGGAGAATTCGACGAAAATTTTCACAATAATCTCAGCATCCTCGTCGTCCTCGTTTTCTGTTTGTTTCTCCTTGTAGATGATTACTCGACTGACAATGCCAAATTTGGCGCATTCGTCTTGGATTTCTTCCTGAAGCGTTTCGTCAACATCTTCGGGGCCAACCATGTTACGCAGGATGATGACTCTGGATTCTTGCGGCCGCATAAGGCGTTGCATTACCAACTGTCTTGCGCTCTGACCTTTGATGGACATGCTCTCCTGTTGCTGGAGGGTTTGTGTTTCACCTTCTTCCATAAGTTTCTTTTGTAGTTCTTCCTGTTGCTTTTCATGGGCTTTTTTGATTTGTTCGGAGTTGTTAACGGCAACGACAGCTGTTGGAATCAGAGCTGCAGGTGTGGCTATGGTGGGTGCAGCTGTGGTGACGGTTATGATGCCAGGCGGTGCGAGTGCAGCGGGTGCGACAACGGCGGGCGTCTGGAATACAGCGGGTGAGTGGAATCCTGTTGTTGCAGGGACTGCAATTCCGGGCGGTTGAAGAGCTGTGGTTGTTGCAAGCGGAAGAGTGGCGACTTTAGGTACGACGGTAGCCAATGGTGGAATTGCAGAAAGTGTCGGAGTTGTAGAAAGTCCTAGGACGGCATTGCTAGCTACTGCATCTAATGCTTGGATCTTAGCAGTGGCAGCAGCCGCGGCTACAGCAGCAGCTGTAGGCATTGTTGAGTTTGTCGACGGTCCCATAAGAGCGTTGGGTGGTGTGATTGAACGTCCAACTCTACAGGAATAAACAAAAAATTTAGTTTGTGCCGATTTCCACATGTTTTCAGTTGTAATTACCTCAACAATTGTCCTCCGAGGTCGAACAGGTTCATACTGGCAATGGCTTCGTCCATAGCTTGCTTATTAGCGTACTCAATGAATCCATAGCCCTTGTGTGAGTGTAGCGATGTGCCTTGTGCCAGCTTGCAGTACAGTATTGGCCCGAACGCCTCGAATACACTCTTGATATCCTCCTCAGAGAGGTCTGGGTGAATGGAAGCCACATAAATACGATTGTAGCTCTTTGCCTCTTCTTGAATTTCATCTATGACTTGCTGTGCCTGCGGCATATTGCTTGGACGGCCGACTTTGATATTACGTCCTCCCATTAGAGCACCATTCATCTGCTCCAGAGCCAATTGAGCCCCCTCGGGGATTTCATACTCGACGAACGCAAAACCCTTGTGTTTTTGAGTGATCGGGTCCCATGACATATTTATCGACTTGATGGGACCAAACGGTAGAAAAGCCGCTCGGATGGTATCTTCCTTCAATTCGAATGATATGCTACCAACATATACTCTGTAAGGAGAACAGAAAAAAATAGTTTTTTAAGTCAAAGTACAGAAGTAGACTAGAGAAAGCGGCACAGCTCTCTAAAGTCAGATCTTATCAGCTAAAAGCACACAAAACTTTCAACTCTTCGAAGTCTCATTAACTCGAGAACTAATTTCGATGAGTTTTAAGTTATTTTCACTTTCAATCATTTGTCTTTACATCATTCAGTGTTGGAAGTGTATCAAGAAATGCCATAGCTTCGACACTTACCTGCACATCAACGCCAAAGCCTGTTGCCTTTGAACTTGAGTCCTTTGACTTGCCAATTGCTGTAAATTATACAAAACATTATAAAACCTTCATTCCGTGTGCTGCATATCAAATCTACTTACTTGCTGTTGATGAGCCAGTGTTTGCTTCATAAGTACCATCTTAATACTCTGTTCCATGGCATATTTCTTCGCCTTAGTAACTGTGTCATGCTGATCGGAGCTCAATTTCGGTAGTGCACCTCCCAAAAGCCCTAACAATGCTGACCTCGTTCCTGGACCAAACTTCACATCACCAGTTTGCTTTAAATCATAGATAGGTTGAGATATGAAAGGTACTTTCGGTTCCGATTTGCCTAGAATTGTGAACTCTTATTTAGTAAAAGTTGATCAATAGGTCGACAGCTAAACATCATCTTGTTCTTAGCAACAACAGAAAAGTATATCCTTCTGTCTTGTGCGTTACACAGTCAGTCATAAAAAATTTTAATGTCAATTAATTGTCGTCGTCGTCGTTTTTAGGGAATAAAAAAACTTGAAAAACGTCATCAAAACAGTCGTCTATTTGTTATATTTTTTTCTTCGACAGTGAGAATTATTAAAGAAAGTCGTTCCGTTCCGTTTCTAGAGAGTCAAAGAGACAACAAGAACAAACAGAAACGAAATGGAAACACAGAAATATTTTTTGCATAATATTCGATGCCTGTAAGAAAGATAAAAAAAAGAAAAAAGAAATATTATTATAAATTTTTGTGGTTAATTTGTTTTTTTTTTTTCGAACATGAAACAACCCTAGAAGTGTGTGTTTTATGCTTTTTGTTCTCACAAAGCCTACGGATACAATTTGCTTTAGATAGCGGATATAGTATTTAGCACACAGGAGGAGGAGGAGATTTTCTTATTTTCACACAACTTTATATATTGTTAATCCGTCTGAAAATAAGAGAGAACAAAAAGAAAGAACCGGAGAATTAACCAAACATAGTTTCCTAATGTTTTTTTTTTTTTTTTTTTTGTTTATATATAAATATGTACTGCACAAAAGAACTGTATGGCTTGCTAATAAAATACATAAAATGAGTTACTAAACACGGAATGACTGAACACTCTTCAATGCAAACAAAATGTGTAGTAAATGTTAGTTGGACAATATGATTATTTGACTGCAACCAAAAGCAGCTACTTAATGAGTACAACTTGCGGGTATAGTTATTGCTTTTGCCATCTATTTGTTGCTTGCTTAAACCGCTGGTATTCTCATTCAGTCGTGTCGCAAAGACCCTTTGACTTCCACTATGAGAATAGAAATTGTTTGTTACACATTCGAGCAAGTTATTTGTAGTCGTTAACATCACTGTATAGAATTTAACGATAAAATCGTGGTATGCCTACAGAACTGTTCTGGTCAGTTAGACACACTATTTTGCTTTTGGTTTTCAAAACGAATAATCATAACAACGAGACATGTTAAAAGATTGTACGAGACTTCACTATAGATATAAATAATGAAACAAAAAGAAAAAAAACGATATTAGATATGATTAGATCTACTAGTGATGAAGAAACGTATAACAGTCGACAGAACGATAAAGTATTGGTATTGCAGCAGATTTGGATACAAGCTTCTTCTTTGGTTGTTTACGGTTTCGTATATGAATAGCTCCACATCCTTTTCATATGGTTTTGTCGGTCGGCCATTTAAGTCTTCTCTCCCATGTTCAATGATTTGAAATACAAAATTTAGGCCTCTAATGGTCATCCTCCCATCTCTCACGAATAGATTTAAAATTATTTACTCTGTCGACTGTTATAAGGGCATTTTCTGATTAAAGAATAATGATTAGACATAACGCGCTGTCGTGAAATACAGTATTACTCAGGCAAACAGACAACCTAGACCACTACTATTTTCTTTCCAATTAAAGAGATAACCAAAACTTTGATTTCGTTGTCGTATTCTGTTTTTATTTCTTCATTCGAATCGAAAATATCTTCAAGCTTCTTGAACAAGAATTTTCTCAGAATCAGCTTTCTTGATGAGGATAACGCAGGGCGGTGGTGATTATTTCTCGTCTTCATCTATATAGCTCTAGTGGATTTCGTTGGCCAAGATTCCAAGCCTAACGCGTGCCTTACGCACAATCACTCGTCAATAGTTCGACCAGGATACGCAGTCTGGTGATGAGTAGCAGATTTTTTGTCCCACGTCTGTTCAACTGTGGCCACATCTGCTAAGCATGATTGCACGCATCAAGATGCAGCAAGTACAGCTACACTTAGGTCAGAATTGGCCCATAGTGTTCTCAATCTCCCAGTTGAACAAGCATGAGCTTATTATAAAGCGCTGGAGGCGGTTAATGCTTATGTTAGGTATTTCGCCAAAGTTGTCGGAGAAGTACTTTTCTAGATACAGTTGCCTTCGAGTTGAGAGAATAATCTCTCTGTCGTCCTCATCGATACAGCTTCTGCGAAAATCGTTTGCCAGGAGACCCTAGATAGACACCTACTATTTTGCTGATGATGAATTTTTTTAGTCTTATTAGACTGTTGAAGCGTTTAACATCGAGGTTGGACCAGATTTGTTCGACCACCTGCGGCTACTAGCGTCAATCGCATTTTGCTTAATTAAAAGTCTACACGTAGCGAGGTGCATGTTGAAATACTCCTTCTCTGGTAGAATCGGCAGAGTTGTGCCAAGCCTGACGAGTTCCTGGAATGTCCCTATGGCCCGGCACCCAAATTAAGTGAATTTTGAATTGTTCTGCCATCTCGTTAAGAGATAAGTGGCAATTAAGGGCAGTTTTGGAATTGAAGGTGACCGAATACAGGGATTTAATCGGTAAAAATGGTGATATCCCTCGTGGATATTACATTGTACCTTAGACACGAGAGGGCCTCCTCGATCGGCATTATTTCCGCCTGGAACTCGCTACAGTGATTGGGAAGGCGGAAGGAGATCTTGGGAGAAAACAGTTCCACTTACACCTGCTGCGGTCATGTACACGTCTGTGCAGAGGCAAACTGGTCCACTGCAAGGCCCCGGATGGTATATAGGTTTCAAATTTTTTTTTGAAAAGGAGCTGCGTGAGGGTGTAATCAGTGTTTTTTTGGGATGATTTCCAGTTTAATTAGAATAGACGAGTAGCCAGTATGCAAACTAGTCCACAAAAGAATTGCTTTCATGCGAATAGCAGCATTTGCTGCCACTAGTTTGGAATAGATATCGAGTAGAAGCAGGGGACCTGAATAAGAGAAATCTGTTCTCTTTCAACAAAAATGTGGATATGCCAGCGCACTAAACATTACTGGCAAATTTCAAAAATGTTTGTGCTTTCTCTGTAAGTCTGTCATATTTGATTTTAAGACAACTACAGCAACGTAGTTACGCGCTATTTTGTGAAAGATAATAGGCAGTTCAGATCATTTTTTGCCTAAGTTCTACTGTATTTCATTCGAGAGTAGTTAAACGCGAACGAATTATTGAATTGTGAAAACAAGCAAACATACAAATAGGTGAGTAAAGTAATCAACTTAAACTACGCAAGTGCACTTGAGATTCTCTTTTAAAAGTTAAAACGAAAAAAAAAAAAAAAAACATTTGATGACAATGATGACAAATAATAATAATAAAAGAAAAATAAATATAAATTCCAATCCATACAATTCTTTTTGCATACAAACATTTATAAGAGTAGTTTGTTTAAACGTATCGACCTTATTCATGGTGCAACATGAAGTTGTAGGAAGCCACATTCTTTCGATAGTTTTGGGAACAATAGTTTTTATTTTTTTTTTATTGATTTTGGAACGAATATACGAATACGAAATGAAAATCCTCTGAAACGATAATAAGCACAGTGGAAACAACTAAAAAAAAGGTTTTTTTTTTAAATCTTCTTGTGTGTTTAAATGTGGAAAATGCATCTGTCACAACATTTTCTCATTCTTATATTTTTTTTTTTTTGAAATAAACTAAAAAAATAAATAAAAAAATTAAAATTGGTTATTAATGAAAAATCAAAACAAAAAAGTGTACACAAACAAATAATTCTGTAAAGTAGTAGAGATAAACACAGCCGGTCTTTTTTTTTTTTTTTTTTTATACAGAAGAGCAGAGATGTCACACCTTTCGCGGCCACACTATCGAGATGGTGGTGTTTACTAGAGGATGTTGTGCAGGGTGTTGCAGCGCGCATTTGTTTTTCGCTTTGCTTTGCAATTTATCCTCAATCGATTAGAAACTTAAAAAATATGTCATACAAAGAAAAAAGAAACAATTGATATACTATATATAAAAAAACAAAAAAAAAGAAGAAGAATAGTTCGATTAATCAATGATCATATAGTTGCAGGGGTAGTAGTAACAATTTGATTTACTCTAGTAAAAGTTTGAATCGATGCTTTTTGTATTGGTTTACTCGCTGGATCAGCTCAGTTTCTATTTTTATTTTATTTTTTAAAGCGTTTTCAAATCTAGTATACGCTTCTTAAGTACTTATCGTCGGAGCAGGGAAAGGATTTTTTTTTGTTTTTAGTTTCGATTTCTAGGTTTCAGATTTTAAAATTAACTCATTTTTGCTTAAAAGTTTTTTCTTTTCTCGTTTTTTGTCTTGAGCGCGCGCTGACTAATTTTTTTTTCAAGGAGCGCAAGTAGGTAGATTAGGTAGTGTCTCACCTGACATCAGCATGAGTCTGCAATAACTTAAGAGCAGAACAAAAAAGAAAAAAAAAAAAAAAACCGACGAATTAGTTAAGTTAATTTTTAACATATGTAGAGCTTTTTTTTTTTTTAGATTTTTAAATCTTTTTTTGTAAATTTTGTATACGTATAGAGATATTTTGCTTACTTAATCAAATTGACTACAAATTACATTGAATTGATTTTTTTTTTATTTTGTTTTTATACATATAGAGAATAACTTAAGTAGTTTAGTTTACTTAAATGTTTGCTAAATTTAGGATTTGTTTAATTAATTGATATTTACTAGGTGTAGTTTAACTAGTTATCAATGTGCAAGTGAAAAAAATTATATAATGGAAAAGATTTCAGTTTATATATAATACCTGAATCCGAGCGTGACTTCTTTGTCGGCGAAGCACCATCGTGCACCGGCTCGTCCGAACGGGGCGACGAACGCGATTCTCTTTCATGTGAACCCTAGAAAAAAAAACAGATGTATATTTAGTTATGGCATTGATTTAATCTTGAGGTTAGGCTCCTATTCAGCTTTTCTAGGATTACAAGGTTACTTTTCTAGGGACGGTTGCATTTGTGCAAACTTATTGATTCAATCGTAAAGTTAGGCTATGCTTGAGCTTTTTTAGGATTACAAGGTTACTTTTCGGGGAACGGTTGTATTTGTTCAAACTTCAAGTCTCACCAGCAGCGAATGTCTACCGAATTCAACTCCGATGTTGATGCAATCATCAACTGGGGTTCGAAAAACCGAGTTGAGTTCAATTCGACAAAAACCCAGTGCTGTCTCCTGTCCCTGAAGCGGGATATTAATGTAGCCAAACTAAAACTGAATGGAGCTGATATTGAGGAATCTAATGGCTTGTCAATGCTTGGCATGCAAGTTGCCCCAGACCTTCGCTGGAATCACCAGATTTCCGAAGCTGCGAACAGTGGCGCTATATGCCTCGGATTCCTTAAGAGGTGTAAACGTTTTTTCAGTCCTGCAGACTTGGCTACTATCTATAAAGCTTATATTCGTCCGAAACTAGAATACAACTCACATGTTTTGGGCGGGTGCTCCCGCAACTTGTTTGAGTTTATTAGATCGTGTCAAGCGTCAGGCATGTACATAGATTTATCGGTGACCTTTCAATTTGCGACCAAATCTCTTCGCTAGAGCATCGCCGAAATGTTGAATGCTTATCGGTCTTGTACCGATATTTCCACCATAGTTGTTCGGATGAAATCTATAGTTATTAATCGTACTACACGAGCGGCCTCTTCCGCGCACCCTTTCCTTTTAAAACCCATTTTCGGTCGCACAGTAAAATTCAGAAGCTCGTTCTTTAGCCACTCAACACGCATGTGGAATGACTTGGCCTCCTCAATATTTACTTTAAATTATGATTTACAAAGAGCATCGTCACTTAACTCTCTTTCCTTTTCCTACCAACTTCTAACTTCCCTATACCCTTTCCTTTCAATCCATCACTGGGTTTATAACTTTACTAGACTTTAGTCCTAAGTGATGAATTACATTTAAAAAAAAAAAAAGTTAGGATATGCTTCTATTCAGCTTTTCTAGGGTTACTCCGGTACTTCTGTAGGGACGGCAGTGTTTTATCGATTCACTAGGAAGCAGATGGGAAATCTCTATTTTAAGTACGAATCTTTGCTAAATACATAATCTACTTTGTAGTTTCCTAGAAAAGTCCTTCAGGTAGGAACACGACGTGTGACTATATCTTTACGAGACGATCGTAGACGATTTCAAGACTTTTCTTTCCCCTCTGACTATGTACATATGTATGTACTGAAAGATAATGCAATCGTCTATTGCATGCATTGAAAGCCCTTGTATGTTGAAGAGACTGGAACTTCTGTACCATACGCCGTTTTATAGCCATCTACTAATGGTGAATGAAAAATATTGATGAAGACATCTTCCCGTAAAGGGAATGCTTTCTTTGCATTCTAACAATCTAATGTCGTTTTTTAATCATTTCCTCTGATGCTCAGTACATCCCACTTGGAGACTCAAGTTCAGCAATTTTTACTGTCTATCAAGGTGTCCCATTTTTTTTCTCTTAAATGTCTGGCCCTTGAAGTGCTCGAGTGTATCAACCTCGAAATAGAGTATGAAGGGAGGGAATAGTCCTAGAGAATTATCAATCACTGTTCTATACTATTGACTCGTCAATATGTTTGCTTACTAGTACAAATGTCCACATATTTACAAAATTCATTTGTAAACATTCCGGCGCAAATGCTACTTAATAAACGTATATACATATATGTATGTACACATGAATACATTCACTTTTTTATCTCCACTTCAGGCAGAAAAAAAAAACACACTAATCGATACGGGTAAAAGGCTCACCAAGGTCATACGACTTTACTGCACCTCAATCACTTTTTTCAAATTAAAAATCTTTTGTTTTTCTCCATTATCACATCATTTTAAACAAAACTTAATGTATTTTACTATTGTTTAACAAAATGTTTCCATATTGTAACGAAAGAGTGGTTAAATTATACACAGAGTTGCAAAATTTAGTCTTCGGCCATCATGGAGGGTAGATATAAAAAAAAAAAAAAAGAAGAAAAACGAAAAGCTAGCTTCTACACACACAAATCGATTTACTCACCATATTTCAAACTATTTCCTTTAAGAAATGATCACCAACACTTTGTAAATATATTCAGTTATTGCTTTATGATTGAATTTGTAGTGAAATTGTTAATTAAAACGCTTAAATAATTGCAAATTTAAAGCGTGTGGAAATTTTAAGTACACTCTCTCTCAAACGCGTCAAATAAAATCAGCAAAACTCCTTCTCTCCGCCTTGCAGTGAAACTGTGAAATGTCAAAAATATAAATGACGCTTTTGCTAGTCGATGGCAGCCATTTTTGTACAGTACGAACGGGAAGTAATTAAGGTTCTTAATTGCATAACAGTACTGCCAGACAGGTGGGACTTTGATTAGGCATTTTTATTTATTTATTTATAAAGAATTTTACCTTTTCTTTGGACTGTCACTTCTTAAGGATTTGCTGAATATACATATGTAGGTGTAGCGTTGAGCAGAAAATAAGTGTTTTCGTCCTTTCCAAGTTTGCTTTAAATTTGTCAAAAAAAAACCTAGTACCTCAGTTCTTATTATTTGTCAAAAAAAAGCTTTGAGGTCTTTTAGCTTAGTCTTGTCAATGAAGCAGTCTTTATAAAACCTTTACACCCTCAAATGTCTAAAGAAAGAACAAATACAACTTTTGACAGATGACACTTCAAAGGTGGTAAGCGTTCAGCTGAATATAGTGAGTACCGTGCCAAAATTTTACTTGTTCGGCAGAATTTCTAAGCTCTCACTCGTGGCAAATATTTCGTCAACAATTGACAACCCAGATCTACGCCCTCTTTTTCCTTAAAAATCGAGGAAACCCAGCTGACACATGATTAAACACGTTGCCGCAAGAATTTTAAGCTGTCAATCCAACTTTGTCCAATGTAATGTGTAGATCTTTGGGAAAGAGATCTGTGAGGGTTTTGCCTAGTCAAGTTTGATTTTGGACGCTCCATTCTGAATTGGAAGGATTAGACTCCAATATTGTTTTGATAGATTCTGAAACTTAGTCTGCTGCTAGTCTCTAGAATCGATCTCTGTCAAAGGCCTCTAGATTGTGGTGGGTATCTTGATAAGTTGACTGAATTATTTAACTTTCACCTGCGAATGTTAGAACTGATCTCTAGAGCTGACGAGCTTTCCAAACATGATAATACCATTTCTGTTGTGCGAGTATGTCCTCTTCGTACTTGCAAACAATTATGCAAACTGAACGTTGAAAGGGAATATTATAACGAATCTCCAGGGATGACGAACTTGCCAAACATGGTAATGTCATTGATGTTGTACCAGTTTGTCCTCTAGGTACTTGCAAACAATTGACAATTGGAAAATGATAAACGTCAGATCTTAAGGGTTCTAGAAATATACATGTTTTCTCTAAAAAGATTGAATAGAGGTTAACCATTCTAGCATATTCAGGCATGCATAGCTTCTTGTCATCTTTTCTAACAAATTTTACAGAACTTATCTGGACGAGAAAGAGGAAGAACAATCATTGATCTTTTCTTCGCGTGTCTAGCACTCGTTATTCGAAGGAAGCTTTAGAGACATAGAAGTCTTTAACAACTTGGATGAGCTGGCGAATATTTCCTCCACCGTCTTATTAGAATCTCTAACTGAATCTAAGGTACGACTGTAATTTTTAAGATGTGGTATCACACTGGACCTATTCTGCATTACGTGTGTCTGCGCTTAAGCCAAGTACAGTCACTTGCCCGTAACCATACCTAATTGATCTCCCTTTAGCATTTGAAATTTCTGGAGCTTAAGGCTCAGACTTGAACGTAATCTTACCAAACGTACCTCTCACCTGCTTTTAAAATTCCTTTTGGTTCTCCAGAACTCAATTAATGAACTGTATTTGCTAAGAATGGGTTGTTGGCTTGAATTTCGGATGAATTTTGGTCGGACTACTGAGCCAGGGGTTCGAGATTCGATTCCCAGACAACCCCAACACCTTTCATGGTCGCACTTCTCGCAAGTGTCTGACAAACATCCGAGAGTATAACTGCCATGAAAGCCCTTCTCTAATAAAAATTACCCTTCGGACCGGCATTAAACAGTAGGCCCCTTCCATTCGTGTGAAGAATATAACATGCAAAGGGCAAATAGTTCTGAGAAGCTAGGCCCTTGGCCCTGTGCGGACCTGCGGTGGAGGTATCATTCATTTGTAAGAATTTGTTGTATGGAGCTTCTCGTGAAAAATGCCCTCGTACTCAGTAACATTGGAACCATAGCCTATCCAATTTCTGCAAATTCATCTTGACTGCTTAAATCGTGCATACATTTTAAGGACTATATCCGAAGGCATACTGACTCGTTATGGAGTTATCTTATCTTTAACATGGCTTTACCTCTGCATCTATCAGAGTGCTAAACATCAAACCATTAGGGATCTACGAAGTCCCCTAAAACCCTAAACATAAACTTGTCTATTGATCTTACCACGTCTAGAGGGATCCATGATTCCACAACCGCATATTTCGTTACCCCCTCTTCCACATCACAGATTCCCATCTCTCTCGAATGACGATAATCAAAGATAAGCAATTTCAAACCAATCTAAATGCCAAAATCTGGTTGTCAATCTTCCGCACAGATCATTTCTTCGATGCCCATAAAGATCGCACTCTCCCTTCTTACGTAGCAATCTACTTCAACATAGAACCTTACTTCTCCCTGGTTTGCCTGGGCAAACCCCCCTTCTACAAATAGCAAAAAAAAAACAAAAAGTTAAATGCTAACCAATTATCTAAAATGGAAAACGGCGACGACCACTGTCCATCGATCAACTAATGCATCGAAAACAGGCTCTTCGATCGTGGTCTACCGTCTATCATGTGAAAGCAATGCAACAAATCCCTCATAGACTGAGTGTCTCTTGCTGTACGATTTTCTGTCAGAAAACTGTCATCGACCGTTGGAGCGAGGTATTCAAGTTCCATAAATTCCACCCACTTAGACTGGTCACAGAATTGAAGAGATACTTTGGACCTTTTCTTGTGTCGTCCTTCTGGAACGACCAACGATCAACCAGCATGACTGTAGTGTGTTCCGTAAGAGATCAAACCCATCTTTCGGAACATTGAATTGTTTGGTGTTGTTGTTGCTTGCTTATGGTCCAGATACGTTGTCCTTTTTTTGTTGTGCGCATCAATAGACTAACAATGTCTTCTACAGTTGGTTTGACTTTGATGTAGAGAATTATGATGATCGATATTGTTTTTAGGAAATTAACTGACTTTTTGATTGGTCGGTGCATGTCACCGAATGATTTTGGGGACACATTGGAGTATTGAATATTATTCATACATAAGCTTGAACAAGATGAAAGGCAGGGAGTGGATGCCCTTAGATAAATGTCTTCTTTTTTGTTGTGAAAACGAAGTTTTTTATTTGGAATTCGCTCTAAGTCCCGCTCTTAGCCGATCTGAGATTGCAGACAGATTGCTTCATTTCACGATATTGTATCTTCAAGTTAGAATTAGATATTCAACAATGTCCTAGTTAGCCTACTAATCTTCAGAATTTTAAAGAACGGAAGCATAGGACGTAGTTCTTTTTAGAGAATCCTCTCTGGAACGACTGACTTTTGAGATTTTCAAGTTGAGTCCAGGGATGTCATTTTGAAATATGCGATATTGTCAATAATGGCATTACTGTACGTCAGCCAGCGTGTATTGCATTTACCAAAAAGTGTAGCCTGGACTTGATCACCTCTTGAGCTTGGACAAGAACAGACTTTCGAACTAATATACCGGGGCATAGTCCTGTCTACAAAAAAAATGCAGTCTTCTGTTGAAGATTCCATGGAGCTATACTCTACTTGTTTCTTGGCTACAGATACGAGCTAGGCTTAGCCTAATTTGTCCAATCACTTCAGGAGCTTCTAGGATACAAATGAAAGAGAAACTATTGTGGAAAACAGTGGATTTGGCCTTCATCCATTAAACATTTCCATTTAGACCAACTCTTAGAATTTTGCTTTGTTGAAGCGCCTTTCCATTTCTGTCGACAAACTTGGGGAGGGTCTACCTTATCGCGTTGTATCTCAGCATTGGACCGTTCTACAACTTGTAGATATTCTAACGTATGGCAGGGGATCTGGTTATGAAATTGTTGCAGATACTTTTCAGGCTTTACCTCCACAAACATGCTACTTCTTCCCATCCATGTTCAGATAGACTGTCCAAAGAACGTCCAGAATTTCCAGTGTTCTTTCGTTCGTTCGTTCATTTCTCATTTATGCCACTGCGTAGGTTGCTGAACCACTGCAACATCATTATTCATTCTTATCCAGTATCCATTTCGATTTAATTATCAAACCAATAAAAAAAAAACAACGAAAAAAAAAAAATCCGCTCATAATTAACCCCATCGATCGGCATGATCAACCCTCTAGCGTACATAATGAGCCTGCGATGAAGAAGTGGTTTTCGCCCATCCGGAAGTTCTCAGTGACTATGTCTTTGGATTACTCAATCAGTTGGCTTATGGCTCGGACACACTTTCAATAATACACTACACACACACACACGTACACACGTACACACTTAAGCACAGGTCGATCGCGCACAACAAAACGGAAGAGGAAACCATTTTTGGCCAAGTGCGTGAGCCTTTCAGCGGGTTAATGAATGCTCGCGCCCTAAGAACGTTACTTTAGGGCGCAGGTCACACGTGCCGCTTGGTTGTTTGTTCTAAGGAAACCGTCAAGTTCTAATTGCCCGTTAACCATACGGGGGGGCTTATACGTGCGACGGCTACTTTGCGTGTGTAGTTTTGCGTCACACGGTAGCTTGCACCATCCACCGCATGTTCTCCTCTCCACTTGGTGGTAGAGAGCAACATAATTCCTGGTGAATTGTCAATTAGTGCGACACGATAGCCTCTGTGGCTGCATTTTTATGAGGCTTCCCACAATCGATGGATGGATTGATGATGGATTTGCCTGTTGGGCTGGCTGGCTGGTGTTGGTTGGAACAGACTGGTTAACGGTTGATTGTTTGACGCATATGACAGCAAGTGATTTCTATTGTTTACACCATTCGTCCGGTCTTCCTTCCGTTTTTGGAATACACACAGCCGATATGTGTTCCAGCCCTGTTAATGGTGTCAGCTGGAAGGAAATGTTGATAGCTGACCGCAGGTGGAATGACAATGGGCACTCTGCCCGATAAGGTGTGTTACTGTGTGTGTGCTATGAAACTGTGTTGTTGGTTAGTTGATTGATTTTTTTTTTGTTTTTTTGATTTGAAAATTGAAGATAAGGCAAGAAGGGGAGAGGAGTTGACGAGAGAATGAAAAATCCCAAAAAGAATGGAATTGCCGGAGTTGACAGATTCCCCAACGATCATCATCAGGTTAGTTGGTTGAGATAGTCTTTGCGATTCTGTCTGAATCATTACCTCTGGGCTGTCTGCCTGCCTGGCTGATCTTCGTCATCATCTCATCACAGAGACGACGACGACGACGAACGAATGAACGATCCATCGGTCCATAACGATCGTCGGACAGTACCAACATCCGAACGTATAAACTATCACGCAGTGCGTCTTTACGTATCTCTGGTGGTTGGTGGCTGATGGCTGGTGGATGTCCTCTCTCTGGATGCTTCGCAGCTAATGTGTTATTCATGAGCCTGGCCAGTGGTGGAAAAACAGGACAGGAATTTTAGTAACTTATTCTTATATAGCGCGGAGAGATAATGCACTCATAGCCGTGGTTCCGTGGAGGAGATCCTGTATGTGTTTTTGGAAAGTTCAAACTGACTTTCTTTGCTCAGTTGTGTGGGCAGTAGGAGGGATGGGTGGCGAAGGGCGCACAAGTCGTTGTGTGTGCAAAGCCATTATCGTCATCAGAAGTAGTAGTCTCAGATGACAAAAAGAAATCAGTGGAGTTCCCTTCCTCATAACGTCGTTTGTTGTCTTCGTCATCATCATCATCATGATCGTCGTCGTCGTCCTCCTCATTGCTGACGATCTTGACTCTGTGTGTGCTATGTGACCGATGCACGGTAGGATGACATTGTCTTCGTCATTGTCTCTTGAAACATTGATTGCCCTTACGAGATCTGCGAGATCTTTTCAGATCTCCTGCCCAGGTTAACTAACAATCAACGACTTTTGCGCACTCTCTCTCTCTCTCTTGCTCGTAGCCCTGATAGAAGGAACACAACAAAAATGTTAGTGGACGCACAGGCAACATCCCTAAACTGATGGCTAGGACGTAATAAAATAAATTTGTTGTTGTTATGTTTTTATGTTTTTCGATTCTTGTTTTTGTTTTTTTTTTTCTTTTGTGGTTTTGTTTTGTTTGCCCCCGTGTGTTCATCATACCTCAATCGATCAATTTGATTAAAGGGAAAAATAAATAACTGCGCAAGGAATTTCAAAAGTTTATTGACCGCAGGACATAAGGATGGTATATGGGCGATTCTTGGACGTTGAACTGGGATTTAAAAGTTTAGTTTTAAGCTTTAGATAAAATTATACATCTGATCTTCACTGATCTTTCAAGATCTTTCAAGATCTTTCAAGATCTTTCAAGATCCTCATGCTTACAGCGCTCAAGGTTCCTTAGTAGGTTCTTTCTTTTTTTAGTTTTTCGGAGGTTTTCTCAGAGTTTAGCTCTTTAGCTTAACAAACAGTTGGTCAAAACCGGTCCTCGATCTTTACTGATCTTTCAAGATCCTTAACTCATCGAAGAGTAACTGCTTACAGGGCCTGAGGTTTCTTGGTAGATTCTTTGCTTTTTTAGTTTTTCGGAGATTTTCCCCTTGATCTTCACTGATCTTTCAAGATCCTTAACTCATCGAAGAGTTTAGCTCTTTAGCTTTACGAACGGGGTTGGTTAGTTGGTTAAAACCGGCCCTCGATCTTCACTGATCTTTTAAGATTCTTAACTCATCGAAGAGTAACTGCTGACAGGGCTTGAGGTTCCTTAGTAGGTTCTTTGCTTTTTTAGTTTTTCGGAGGTTTCCCACGTCGATCTTCACGGGGGAAGATTGTGTAGACACTTCCTAATCATTTATTAACTAGTTTTGTAGTGCATCAGTGATCTGTCTCTTTGCCTGCAAAATGCTGCATAGTTCAACAGTTGGGTTCGAGGGTTTGGGCAAATTTCCTCATGACTTCTCTCAAAAGATTTTCTTAGATGGGTTTGCCAAGAAATCTGGGTCAGAATTCCGGCTCAAAGAGATCTTAAATCTCGGAACTACAGTCGAGCTACCCACTTACATTCGTGTTGTGGATCTTATATTTTTTACACGGAGGCTACTGTGGAACCCAAGGAACTTTGCATAAATTGTCCTTTTAAGTCGGTTCCTGTCTCTTAACTAAGGCTTGCAGGGCTAGACGTTGCAGAGTTTTATGTAAATTTCGTCTCAAGATTGTTTACAATCAGTTTGTTAGGCCAAACTAGATCACCAACTGTTATACTGTTGAAAAAATGCAAGCCAGTTGCCTCTCTTCAGATAATTTTCTCTGCAGCTGATGATGACGATTTATGAGAAGGGAGCTTCACTTGGGGTCTTGGTATACTATGCCTTATTAAGCACAGCAATTGCTTTCGAATTTATACGATTCATTGCTTTTCCAGAGTATCTATCCAAACATTTGAACTAAATTTTGAACTGAAAACGACTTGAATTTGACAAAGCAAACCTCCCTAGTCCGCTTAACTTAGTTAATCATGTAAATTTCTATGCAAAGCATTAAATACCAGACCTCAGCATCCCAACATCGCATCGCGAAATCGCATAAATCACGATCAGAAATCGAGGTTATACCACCTCCTCCCTACTCCTGCCACCACATGGTTAACCGAAAATGGCGATTGGAATGAGAGACAATGGTAGCAACAACTACACATAGGTAGGTAGTCGTACCTCATCCTCATAACGAGATATCGGCAGCAATTACCGAATGATCCCATTTCGAGTACGTTTCACGTGTGTCACAATATTTAAACGTCAGCAGAACCAGTAGCACCACCACCACCACCAAGAACAAAAAAAAATAAAAAATCCACTAAGTGCTTCGATCGCGGCACAGTCTAGATCCCCCCGATCGGATCGATCGATCGATCGATCGCATGATGCAGAAGAAGAAGAAATATCCTTAATTTTTCACATTGCATCGCATTCTCTCGGCCGAGAGTGGAATTCCAGGAGTTTTTCGTTTTTCTCAAAACCTAATTAAAGCATTTTCAGCAGGGAATCCATTAGGGCAGACAGTATTATTGTTTATAGCCGTGTCCTGGCCATGATGCGAATTAATAATGAGCTGTACCAACTATATGTATCTTGTGAGTGCAACAAACCATACTACTGGTTGGAATAAAACTTGAATTCTTTGCAAAGGGTAATCCCAACATTGCTGCCCTCACTCTTGTAACGCATCTCCTGTGTGTGTAACGTAGTGAGGAGGAAAACGCTGGGAAAACATCCCAGCACGAGTCATATAAATAATGCAGATCATCATCATCATCATCACGGGCAGCAAGACACACACACAAACATCCTTCCTTTTTCTAACCGAAGATAGTAGGTGGTGTGTGCTGAGTGGCCTCTGCCTGTCCATACCGATCGATGTGTATAAACAAAATCACTGGTATTGTTCCCTGTGACAGTTGCAGATCCCGGCATCGATCATGCCGAAGAGCGCGTTCTTAAATAGTTGGTAATCAGAAATTACGGAGCCTTATCCTTGCTCGCTCCGTTGTGAGAGATGTGTGTTGCATTGGGTAATGCATCCCAGTCTACGCACTGGCTGGAGTAAAAGTTGTCCACAATCGTTTGTAGCAGAGTGATGGCGTGCACACAAAAAACTGCGTACGCGTACAACTTTAGAATTTTGTCTTTTTGCGCGTGCGCGCGCGCTCCTCTGCATTCGGTTAATTTAATTCGAGATTTTTGTTTGAGCTGCCCTGGGATTGCATTGGAATCTGTGATTGCTCCTGACGTTCGCCAGTCGAGACAAGCGAACGACTTGCTGCTTCGAATTGGAGGAGGATGAGGAGGAGGCGCAACCAGGCAGCTTGTTTTCCATTCCAGCCCAAAGGCGGTTTTACAGGTTCCCAGAGCCGCCCGGTTAGCCAGTTGATGGGATTCCTGTCTGAAAATATTATGTGCGATATGAGGTTTTTGTATGGTTCCTTGAATAATTTGATGTAATAAATTTCATTAGAAGGAACGGCCGCTGAGTTGTTAAAAATTACGGATCCAAGAGAGGCTGGTAATTGAATAATATATATGTACATGTACGTGCAATGGGTTTTTGATGTCTTAATTCCAAAGGGACTGTGTTTGCATATGAATTATCTAGGATGGGTATGCTTTGTCAGTACTTATATCCTTCGTGATGGGGTGTTATTAACTTTTTGTTTTCGTTTCGTTAATGGTGGGATTTTGAAAATGATTAGGTAACCGATTTATGAAGTTAGTTTAGAGTCCTTCCTTCAGTCATTTCTGATGAACTTCCTTTAGACAGTGTTCAGCCAGGAAACAGTGCATTTATGAGATATAAGTGCGGACTGCCATCTAACTGAAGAAAGTGCTGAATCAGTCATCCATTGACCGCGTCTCAAAATAAGCACAATTTTCGGCTGCAAAAGCTAATTGGATTCTTACTCCAAAGAATATTTTCAATTCCCATTCAGGATACATTAGCTATGTATTCGTTTTCGAAATTAACATCATCTTTGCTGCTGCTGTGACCAAAGCGACTACCAAACATAATAACATCCCGATACAGCTCTTCAAACTAAAACTATAAATAGAGTCTTCGGCGAAGAATTATTCGGTTAAGGGAATTTCAGAATATGGAGCACGCGTGTGTATCTATCTATAGGTGATGTGCGCGAGAATTCTATACCCATACTCGAAACGAAAAAAATAAAAAGATATGATGAACGAAAAAAAAAAAAAAAAGAAAAAAATGAAAAATAAGTGGAAAAAATCCGCTGCATATCCACTTTCCTCGGCGCGTCCGAAAATAATAGCCATTCCAAAAATAGACAAAATCCATTTTCTCTGACTAAGTAGAAGACGCAGCAGCATCAGCAGGCAGCATTTTCTCAAGAAAGCAGCAAAAAATCCGCTCCATGTCCATGTGGGATTGGGTCCGCACGGGCAAAGAGCAGAAGGGAGATGGACCCAGGTTGATATAGTTATTATGTATAAGCGAACGCCGCAATGTCCGGGCGGCCATCAGGCGCGCAGGGTGGCTTACTTGTTGTTGGCAAGGAGCAACGAAATGGATAAATGATCGATGACGTAAGGCCGTAGTGATTACGAAAACTATAATATGAAAGCGATTT
Organism: Xylota sylvarum; assembly: GCA_905220385.1. NCBI lineage: Eukaryota > Metazoa > Arthropoda > Insecta > Diptera > Syrphidae > Xylota > Xylota sylvarum. Next base: position 958,589 of record LR999960.1, on the reverse strand, counting down.
TTCTCTTACAACCATACATACATACATATGTATACATATGTATGTACATATGTGATCTGAGTTCATTCTAATTTTAAAAATGGAAATTTTTGATTTGCATAACTGAATATTGTCTTGTGGCGTCTTAAAAATGATACATCATCGTCCAGGTATGCTTTTGGGGAGAAACAAAGTATCCGGCCAATTTGACAAGTGGTAGACGATTAGCTCAGGCACTCAGGCAAACAAAAAAAAAAAAACTAAACAAAAATAAATCTTTATTGTGTTGTATGAATGTATGCGGACTGGAATTTAAATATTTTTTTGAAGTTTATATTTAAATGTTACGAAGACTATGCGAGTTAACATTAGATTGTGTGACAAAATGGCATACGGTTGTCATTTGCCAAATGACAGATGAAGTCAAAATACACATTTGCCAACAACATGTGACATCTTGGGAAATAGTGTAATCGACAATAGCGACTGAAAAAATATACTTTGCCTACGATTCAAAATTTGCCACTTTGCGAAATTTGATTTGTCATATTTTTTTTCCTTTGACTCTTTGTAGGAATATAATAATTTGTAGTCCTTGCCAATATTGTGGACTTTTGTGGCAGTCCTCTCTTTTTATATTTATTATCTAGGAGGTTGATGTTGGTAGTGACCATCGTGGTTAGTGAGTCGAAGTTCGAGATTCAACAACACCAAATTTTGTTAATTTTTTATGGTCTCTCGTGTTTGTATGACAAATATCCAAGAGTGTAACTGTCATTAAAAAACTTTCTTAAACAGGAAATTCCCTTCGAGCACGGCCCATTCGTGTAATTTTACATTTTTACAGCCGGTATCCACCTGACTTCAAGACTCTTTAGGGACTTGAGGTCCGCAGTTGAATGGATCTACTTCCTAGTTTAGCTCAATGTTTTGTTTAAAAACCATGGCACATTTTTATTTTATATAACTATGTTGGCATGCAGTATAATAGGTTTCCATATTTGTCGTCAAACAATTTGCCACAAAAAATATGCTTCAAAATTTGGCATACAAAAATGTGACACTTTGGCATACAGTCTAATACAGAATTAGTCACACTTGTACAAGGCCCATTTGGAGAGGAGTTTGTGGCATATTTTTAATGGAAAAGCTTATCATTTTGTCCTCAAGGACAAGACTTCCTCGAATTTCTGTGCCCTAAGGACATCAGGATCGATTCCTGATTGAGCGAAGAGCAGTCTTTAATGCCATCGTACATTAAAGGGATGAGTTTGAAAAGGCATGCATCTGCCTACATCGTTTCTAAAAATGCTGCCATAAATGTCCTTAAAACCAAGAAAGTGATGTGTGCATCGTTTGGGACTTTTTGGGTTGTTTGAAGGATATGGTGAACTGTGTCCTAAAAACTTAGAACCAGAAAATCATCCATATGTCGATCAAATTTTAGAAATGAGTTGATATATGCTCCTTATCAAGTGACTTGTAGATTTTTTTTTTTTAAATAGCTTGGCCAGTGCACCAAGTCTTTTCTATAAGTTGGGCTACATAGTTTGCAGCTTAACTTACTTACTTAGGTGGCACTACAGTTCGGAGTTCATATTCTAAGCATCGACTGTGACACTTTTACAAGGAATCCTTGCAAGTATTAGTTCGAAAGGGATTCTGATTTTTGAAAGTTGTGTAAACCGCATAAGAAGCCTCCAAGACTGTTGGCCAGACTAGCTTTGGTTGAAATATTTTGTTACTGGTTTTACAATAAAGCAATTGGCTTCAACGGCCATAAAGTGGTCCACAGCCTTCGATAAACAAAATGGATTTGCATAGATTCACTTTAGGGTCACTGGGTCAGGTTGAAGTGGCTGCCATGGATTTTGGAAAAAAATTCCTTGCCTACTTCTTGGACCAATTGGAGTTTCTGATGAAAAGGATTCTAATAAGAATTTTTGTACATATCAGAAATATCTTTAGAAAGACCCAGAGAATTGTATTTGGGGAGAGAGCTAGTCAAGTCCAAAAAAGGTGGCCTATAGTGTCTTCCTTTTGTTCGTTCATGCAGCTTCTACAGAACCCATTCGAATGTGTGCAAAGCCTTCTTATATTGTTTCCTATTACACAGTGCCCTGTGATGCAGTTTATAGAGAGATCACAAATTCTTTGAGCGTTTTAGATCCATCTTTGGACAAATCTGTTTTTAATCGCTAGACACGTTGTGCCACTTGTCCATCTAAAGATATTTTTTTTCGATATTATCTAGTTTTTGTTTTAGATACGATGTAGCAATCGGTCTAAGGTACATTTTTTTTGGAAGCACACGTATTTTTATTTCGTATTTAACAGTCTTCCAGTTCTCTGAAATGTCCTTATGTATATAATAATCTTCTCTGCCATCTCTTTAAGAGACTATTGGCAATTAAGGACTCGATACCCAAATCTCTGTCTGTAAAGATGCGGATATCTGGAACCAATATCACAGTTTTCCTTAGCCAGGATAAGACTTCTTAAATCGCCATTGATTCGGCTTGGACATGCTGCAATGATTTGGAAGACGGAAACAGATCTATCCATTCAGATTCAGAATAGAGGGACTATACAAGCCGGGATCCGCGGTTCAGTCAGATGAACCGATCGGTCACTGATCAGTGATGCGATCACTAGAAATTATTGAGATGTTTTGGAATCAGAAATCATGCAGGTTGTCTGACTATATTACTTAACTATTTTTTAAAACGTGCCTATTCCAACATGATTAAGCCTTTCTATTCCTTTTAAATAATTTAATGACATCCTCTGATCTTTTACTAATTTCTTCTTTTCTTCTCTTTTTAGGTTAGCGATCGACCTTGTCAAGTGCAATTTACTTCAGTTTTAGTGCGGTTCGCGGTATTAGCAAAAATGTCCTTTCGGGAAAAAGGTATATTTCTCATTACAGATCGCGGTTTTTTTGATATAAAAATAATGTCCTTTTCACTCCCTTATGAAAAAAGTCCTTTCGGAAAAAAGGGTTTTAATGAAGAAATGATTAAATCTCGATATTAGAATGCCCCTCGCGAAAAAAAGAAAATTGTGTTCTCGATCTCTTTCCCCTTTCTGTATATCGTTCGAAATATGTAGTTCGTCTCTCTCCTTTCTCTATTGTGATCGAAATGGCTCGAAAGTGTTTTCCCCAAAAAATATAATTTCGGTAAAACGGGTACTGATGAAAAAGTGCCTAGCTTTAGATATGGAAATGCCCCTCGCGGAAAAAAAGAAAATCATGTGTTCGATCTCTCTTCCCTTTCTGTATCTTTTTTGAAAGTGTTTTCCCTAATCAAAATGGTATTGATGCCATGTATCTAGTTAAGCTTACGGTGGAGCTTATATTTTTTAGTGCGGTTCGCGGATTTTTTAAAAATAATAGTGTGGCCTTGTCCCTCCTCCTTCCCTATTGTGTTCGAAAGTGTTTCCCCCAATGGCAATGATGCCATCTTGCTAGTTTCTATTGTGAATTCGCTCACAAATCGTTTCGCTGTATCGCTATATTAGCTGTGATCGTGTATCTAATTGAGCTTTCGGTAGAGCTTATATTTTTTAGTGCGGTTCGCGGTGTTGATCAAAAAAGTCCTTTCGGGAAAAAGGATAATCGAAGCCGCGTTTTTTTTTTCAAAATGGTTTTCGCTACATCGCTATATCAATTGTGTCCATGTCTCTAATCAAGCTTTCGGTAGAGATTATATTTTTTAGTGCGGTTCCCGATATTACTATATTCCCTCGCGAAAAAAAAAATCTCCCCCAGAAAAGTGTTAGTGTGTGTCCTTAAAAGAAAATTCTGTCCGTTCGAATCGTTTAAATAAATTCTGTGTTAAGTGATACCCAACTCAAGAGGGATGTATACTCGGTGAGCCACAAGTTTATTATTTATTTTAATTGGTATTTTTGATAGATTTAGTTGTAAATAGGATTTTTATAAATTTTGTAGAAATATTGTTTCATACGTTCCATTTTTGTCCTTAAGTACACCTTCTAGGACGTTTAGCTTTCAACCTCTCATAGCTTATTCCTTAGAAAAAGAAACTCTCACGGTCTGACTCTTTTAATAGAAAGGTTAGGTTCGTCTGTACTTTGCTTAACTTTCGATGAGTTTAAGGTGTTACATCGTTATTGTCATCGTCATCGGAATTTGAGGTCTTTCTCCTTTTTGTAGTCTGTTACAGGTGGGCTCATTGGTGTTCCATAGTTTTACATATTTTAGCTACCTTAGGTCGATATCATTCTACAGTTCGTACATGTGCATATCCGGTTTATAGTTCAATCGTCTACTTAAAGTATCGTCAATGCATACAATACCACAAATCGATGGAAACAATTTTCTCTGAAATTTTCCAGGACATGGTTGATGGACCTTGCTGCACAATTGTCTCTTAACACCAAAGATACATGGTTTGGCGAGGATTATGCTCAGTTGCACCTCCAAATTGCAGTATTTCTGTATAGATATATGTAGATGGCATTCACTCTTGGTCCTTGGTAATCGGGTACCTGATTTGGTTTACAGCTGTACATTAGGTACTTAACATCTTTCTTTAAATGTAAATTTGTTGAGCTTCCCATTCTGCCATGGGAACTTACTTTGCTTATCAGTAATATGCGTCTAGTAGTAGTCATTGCTCTTTATTAGTAAAATTTAAGTTTAGCTACCATGATACCAAGAAAACTTAAGCGGTAGTATGCCTCTAAAAATGGTTCTATCCCTTAATTGTCCGAAGAAGTTCCTAGGTGGGCATCAGAAATCCTTGCCAGTTTTATGGTTCTTTCAGAAATACTTTTAGAAATTTAACTTTCTTAGAGAAATCAGTTTCTTTCCAAGAGGAATGGGGTTCTTAACAACCCCATCGTTAACTTATTCTTCATTTAGAAGACACTTGGACCAGGCGACATACATAGGAGCCGGTACTCTTGGAACTATTTTGATTTTTGGACTAACTTCCAGGTTTTATTTATATCCGAATCGGCAATGTCTTCAAGTAGAAGTATTCGAAGGAGTATTCGGCCAGAATATGATTTCTGTTTAGTCTTAGTCCTAGCGCCGATTCAATTGCAATCTTTTTCCCATAAGATGCCCAGAGAAAGGATGTACAGCATTGTTTCCACCCTGCCGTGGGAGTTGTTCATCTTTGCAAGCAAAATTTCTGGAATTCTGTGACTTTGAGTAAAAAGGATTGGATAAGTCGTGGTCAGATTGGGGCCAAATACTCAGCTATCTGCACTCACTTGACCAGCCTTACCAGGGCTTTTCAATGAGATTTTGTAGTGACTGACTGCTATATCAATGTCGTCTGCATAAGCTTTAACTTTGAATCATTTCTCCTTTTTTAAGGTGAGGAATAATTCAGTCACGGTAAGGAGCCACAGTTGTGGTCATAGTACCCCTCCTTGTGGTATGCCACTTGAACTAATCTTCTGGATTTGCATTAGTTATCCAGTGACTTATCCTAGCCTTGACTATCGATTTCCTGAAAGCATTTACCATGGCCTCTGGTTATTGGTTATTGAAGGCCACTTCTATGACAAAGAAGGCCATCGCAAATCGTAAATTCTTCTTTGGCCCGCGTTGTATATTCTGTCTTTTCGTGTTAGTTTCTCGGTTCTATGTTTACTCATGTATCGGTTGCATATAAATTAGGGATTATTGTCCAATTTCTTCAACACTCAGGTTCAGTACAGTCTTATCTTAAGCTTTGTTCCAAGAATTCTACTTCTTGAACGCTTAGGTCTTCTCTTAGAACTCTAAATTATTCCTGAATAGACTAAAAGATACACATGATTCGTGTGGTACCTTCGAACGCGGCCATCAATTGAGCAAATGCTCATCATTTCTTTTTTATTTTGCTTGCGTTTCCATCTTAATTCATTTGAAAGCACTTTGATGTGAGAAGTAATGGCCGAGACTCATTTCTTTCTTCTTAATTGTAAGTTATGAGAACACGCTTCACTCTAACCACGTGGATTGTCAGTATCTCAATCCGATTGATACTGAAACAAAGTATCTGAATGTAAAAGACTGCTTAAAACGTTCACAAATGCAACTTCCAACACAAAAAATTAAAAAAATAAATCGTTGACAAATTAAGGAGGTCATTTTTATACACAAAGTATCTACCCGGCAAGATACATCCAAATATCGAAATAGATTGGATCGTCTCACTTAAAAGAAGAAAAAAAAAAACATATCATCATTAAAACAATATCTTTCTTATACACACCGTTGTCGAATATCTTTTTTCATGCTACGAGTATGCTAGTTCGTACCTACACATGTGCTTACAGCAGCGGCCGCCCACCTTCCCAATCATGATGATGTTCTCGCTTGCTAGAGATGGCCTCAAAAAAGCAGCCAAAAAAGCTCCAACCAAAATTAGAATTTATTCTATAATTAGTAGATATCTTTAATTTTTGAAAACCCATACAAACGCCTTTGCTACGCATTAATTGTCTACTATAAGACGATCATTGTGAGGATGAAACATGCACTCGAACGCGGATTTCTTTCTACACACGACCGGGTATATGTTTCCAGTGATTTTATGGACTGGCTTTGTTGAATTGAAAAAGGAAATTGGAAAACTCTGACCCATCCTATACCATATGAGATCATTCTATTTAGATTTTGTAGTGCAGCCAAGTTTTTTACTTTTTGGGGAATCTGCGTTGGTCAAGTTGTAGATACACTCGTATCTATAAAAAGCCAAAATGCATACTTATATGATTCATATCTAAACGAATCGAAGAACTGTAAAGATTCACAATTCCCAAAGGAAGCAAGATAAAATTACAATTATATATTGCAATCCACGCAACAACGGAACAGCACATTTCTCCGCACACTGTTGGGAACGCGAGACATTCTGGCATTTATTGATGTACGTCTTGAGTTATGTAGAAATTAATTTCCAACGCTCATGGCACAGCATAAAGATAAAGGCTTTAAGTTGGCTGATAGTGCCACAAGGAGTTAGTTAGAGAATCTCTCTGATAAACATGTTATTTCCCATGGTTGTGCGATGGTTGAGTGCGCACAAAGATGTGTGTTGATCGCATGTCCACCAATGCTCATGTAGTTAGATACACGTACTTAGATGTTAATCTAGATTCAGATCTATGGAACATGAGGCAAAACGCATTTTCTAATATCTTACGCACTTTTCATTTGAGTCACACAAAGGTATTGAAACTATGGAAAATGTGCTCTCTAGAAAGTTTAGTTTAGTTCAAATGTTGAAACGTCCGACAAACAATTGAGAGTATAACTGAAAGATTCTCAATTCAGACCTTCGGAAACGGCTTCCATTTAAAGCATACAGTACGAGCTAGGCCTTGGGTACTGCATTAATTTCATGTTAAAACGTTCGACAAGCATTCGAGAGTGTAACTGAAAGTACCTTCGAAAACGGCATAGAAATGTTGGTAGGTAGGCCTTGGACCGTAACAGCGACTTCGACTAAATTTAACAATTTCGTGGCCTTGTGATCTTTCAATTATCACAACGGTCCCATACGGCTTCTCTCGAACCATTCAGGACAAGAAACCAAACGAATCCAAACTGGATTATGATTGAGTTGGTTAAGAGAATAGTATTGCCGAGACGATTTTTGGAGCTCTGTTTCGGAATAAAAGATCATCTACAGCAGTTCTAAGATCACAACTCAAGCTTGATCAATAGATGTCTCATTTATCGGTATTTTCGCCTTCAGGAAGGAAAAGGAAGCTTACTTCGTAGGATCCTTGGGGAACTCCTGATGGTAGTGGCTATGATTTAGTACGTTAGGAGTGTTTCGTTGAGAACAAGAAACCATAGTAAAGGGGGATGACTCCACCTTGAGGTGTGCCTCTGGAGGCATATACTTCTAAGTGGCTTCCTCCTAGTTCAGTTTTAATATGCCTTTGCTCTAGCATGCTCACTATCCAGTTGATTAGGATATCTACGTTGAGGTATATCAGGGTCCTACATACTGCATCTGGTTTGACATTATTGAAGGCCCTTTCAACGCCCAGGAAGACCCATCGAAGACTACTGGAGAAAAGTTCTGGAAATACTGAAGTGGTTGTAGTTACAATTTCTTTTTCGTAACATGATCGGAAAATGATCAGTTCATAGTCTATCGCATCTGTTAGTCGCTCATGAATAATTTTTCAACTTCACTCCTAAATGGGACACCGGCAGGTCGCGCTTTAGACTGTCTTTGCGGTTATTCAGTCTTAGGTGATCGTCAGTCATGAGTGATTGAAGTTGTAGTCTATCTTCTCTGGTATTCAGTCTTAGGTGATCGTCAGTCATGGTAATTGAAGTTGTAGTCTGTTTTCTCTGGTATTCAGTCTTGTGATCGTCAGTGATCTTGTATTCAGTCGTAGATGGTCGTCATTCATGAGTCATTGAAGTTGTAGTCTCTTTTCTCTGGTATTCAGTAGTAGGTGATCGTCACTTACATATGAGCAATTGAAGATCATTAAAGATCAGTGTTGAATCGTCTCCTTGATAATCATGGAATGCAAGTTTGGACGATTTTTAAAAACTATGGAGTGACTTAGATCGGGATTTGGACAGTTAAGACCCTAGTGACAAGATCGGGAACAACCACTAAAACATTGGGAAGAGTAGTAGGGAAAAAATTGAACACGACAATCCACTAGTGATCTCGGCTGTCTTTCTCAATTGGTTCTAAAACCACGATCAGTGGCTTGAGTTTCCAAATCCTTGATATCTCTTGTTGTGAAGATTTTTCTGGTAGGCTTGTCCTTGACTTGATGTGCTTGTCAGAGCGTTCTAGGATGTTTAGCCTTGTTCAAGAATTTTGCTAGATTTTGTGTAGAACATAGGGCATTAATAAAAATTGCAATATGCTGCCATTTTATTCCTTGTATGGCACTCGTATCTGGAACTTTGTAACAAACCCACTCTCCCACCGGAAAACATAGTGCCCGTGTTCCTAATGCCAATACATATGTTCAACATAACTAATCGATACTTTTCACAAGTGATCTCTGGTGGAAACAAACGGTTCTATTCTATAATTGCACCAAGTGAGTCCACCACCAGATGCTTTCAGGTAGACCGCAAATATCAATTAGTAATTTCTAACAACTGTGAGAACCTAAATAGACATTCGCATCATGTGTGTATCTTTTACGTTTTACTTACTTTATTTTTTTTTTGTATCCCACTACGCACGGCATTACTTGGAAAGACCTTAATTATTGCGCAAACTAGTACGCTCGCTCGATCGATCGATCGCCATGTGAATTGATATTAAAAATGCACGCGCATCGAAATCATATCCTTGTCATGTTTGTACTCTTTAGTCTCGTCTCGTGCGGCTACTGGCTGTTGGCTTCTGGCTGGAAACGAGAACCTTGAGATCGATTAGAAGACTCAATAGATACAATTTATTTTTTGAATTTATTAATTCTGAGATGTTTTTTTTTTTTTGCTTCGCTTCACTTGGAATGGATTGGTGTGGAGAGGGGCAATGTGGGAAGTTGTTACCAATGAAAAATGTCATGTCGCTGGCAGACGAATAGACGTTTCTGTTGGGACAGGAAAACATGGTGCGAACGAAAGCCCCCGTTTCCATTGCGGTGTCTTCCTTAACTCCGAAGACATATCGGCGACATTTTTCGTATCTGCGCGATCGCGCTGCCTGGAGCAACATAAATGGAGATTTACCATATGTGGCCATCATCAGGAGGAGCGCTCTTCCCGCCTGCATTTGGAGTGTCTCTCTGTGTGTCTATGGATGTGTTGTGGTGGTGGTGGTGGTGCTGCTGCTGCTGCAATGCATCTAGGAAACGATGTGTGAAAAAGGAAATATTTCTATATTTTGCTGATTATCAACGGAGCACAATAACTGTGTGTGCGCGCTGGTGCTGGACAAGTCCGCCAGATAGATGGATACTAGATATGAATATATGATTCTTTTTTTTTGTATGTGGAGAGAAGACGACATGGCAATCGGGCGGGAAAGTGAAAAACTAATCACCGCAACATCAGTTAGTCTGTGCACGTGGTTACCTGGTTGTCTATTTTTGGTGATAGGTGCGGATTCCACAGATTCATATTCCATTTAGAAAAGGAGTACTCCCCAAGGGACTGTGATTGTGGTGTTCTTTTGCACTGCGCGCCTCCCTGGCTGCCAACATGTTTTGACCATTATCAGCGAGATCGAGTACTGAGCTGAGCTGAGTTCTGATGGTGGAATCTTCTTCTTGTCGTTGGTATATCTATGAACGGTGCAGCTGCATGCTGCCAGGATTGCTATCGTTCCTCTGGAATTGAATTATTTAATTTTATTTTCAAGATTCCATTCTATAGCGCAAACCCACTTACTTATCAGTGGACAGTGGTTAGTTTGATTTATTTTGAAATATGGTGACAATGTTAATATACTGCCGGTGATGTTAACAATATGTCCTGGGGGATTTCACGTTTTGATGTTTTGTCAGGTCGCTTGCTTCGAGATTAATTAATTAATGGCTATAGTCGGTTTAGTCGGATAAATGGGGATAGAAATACGTTGGAAAATGATATAATTTATTGTTGGGAGTCTTTGTATTCGTACTCAGTACGTAAGGCGTTGTGCTATAAATAATGAATAGCTGTCATCGATACTGAACAGGGACAATCTGAAATGATCAGTTGGGAAAGTTGTTATCAAAGTCCTTCTTCTTCTTTAGTTACTGTTACCTCACATGGGGCATATCGTTTCAACAACGCATGCGCGCCATCGCGTCTGCCATCTGTCTCTCCAAATCATTACCAAGGCTATAGAATCCTCTTCAACCTAACTGCGCCATATTTTCCTTGGACGATCCGGTCTTTTGCCTACAGATTCCATTCCATGTCGTGTTTGGGAACTGAATTTTTTTCGCCCTACAATGTGTGGCCAAAAGGGTTCCACTTCCCTTGTACGATCCACTCGTTTACCTACGGATTCCGTTCCATGTCATGTTTGGGAATCAGCGGTAGGGAAAGGAGTCTGTTAAGTAAAAAGTTTTTGACTTTAAGTTCAGACTTTAAAACTAGGCTTATCCACGTTCCTATGTTACTTCTACGAAGAAGTAGCCATTTTTCCTATAGGGTCTCTCGGCTATGTGTGAAGTTAGCTGCGGTTTGTTTGACGTTTCAAATCGGCTATACTTCTTAGTTCAACGCTTCAAAAACGTTTGCAAATTATTTCAAAGTTTGCGCTCGAGTCCGAATTTCATTACAAAATCATACTCAACGATGCGCCTCATTTCTGGCTTAACGCCTTCGTTCATAAGGAAAGCATGTTCGAAGCCATTACACCCACAAAAATTGACTGCTTGGTCTGTGTTTCATACTGGAAGGGTCATTTTTTCATGATGCTAGCAACGTATTCACAGTCAATAGAGGTCGCTGTCGGGCCATGTTGACTGACAATTTTTCGGGACGAGGAATGACTATATTAGAAGAAGATGACTTGAAGCATATGTGGTTTCAACAAGACGGTTCCACATGCCACACATCTGGCCAAACAATCGATGTATTAAAGTCGTTAGGTGATCGTATTATCTCGAGAAATGGAATCACATGTGTGCTTTAAAGTTTCTGAACTTTTTTCTTGGGTACCATGTCAAGCCCATGGTCTATGCCAATAAGTCAGAGGCTCGAGATGACCTCAGGTCCATGCAAAATTGGTTTGGCGTTTCTGTGGATGACATTTAAATGATGTTGTCTTTCATAATTAATGTCTTCGTACTCTGTTATCAAAATTTTCCAAAGGATGAGGTTGAAGATGTATAATTAGGGAATGCTCTTGAGATCATCTTTCAAAGTTATATACACTAACTGAGAGTAGAGAACGGATGGATTTTCTTATTTGAAGAACGGGTAAAAGGCACCGCGACCTTTTGGGTTATAGTTCTGCCTACTAACGCCTTGGAAATGTAGATATTTTCCCTCATTAGATATCCTCTCGTGTAATGATTCCTTTCGGAATACGAAAGATTCTTGAGAGTCTTGTACTCTTACTACGTCTTAGCCGAAAAAAATCTGTCCGTAGAGCACTCACTCTAATCCAATTTCCTCTAGAACCTGAGGATGAAGATGGCTTGAATGGTAGTATGGCTATGGAACATATTCTGGGATTTTACTGAACTCACTGCAGAATCTACAGAGGCCTTCCTTAAGTCTACAAAGCCCCATTAGGAAGGCCATTAGGACGGGTGACCCGACCGACCCGTGAAGAGTATCTGCCTGAGACACGGCAGTTTTCCACTCTTTTCGATACCGGGCACGCTGGTTCCAATTGTCTAGACCAAGCGCTCTGGCATCCGCGATAGTTTAGGTTATGAAGGGGTGTGTGACGGAAAATAATATTGCTACCCTCATTTCGTTTTGGTCAGGTGGATGGAAGTTTTAGCTAAAAACTTCCGAACATTTTTTCTGGGGTAAAACCTCTCTAATGCCTCGATCGCCTCGATGCCTCATGATCCTTCTTGTTCCTCCGGAGAAGCCGATGTTCTTCCCTCTTCTTTTGTTCGTAGAGATCACGAACCGCTCTTGTCCTCCTGTGCAGCGCCGCTTAGTAGGCGATTTGTTTTGCTGCATGTGCTTGCCGGCACGATCGAGTGATCGGGTGAAACCCAGCACCCAGCACATCGATCGGTAAAGATTCTGGCGTATCACCGTATTTTTCCGTTGTTGTGGCGTCTGAGATTTCCCTAAACGTACCGAGGCTATGTTGGCCGGTCGGAATGTCCGGACATCTAGAATACTGGAGAAGTGCCTTACGTCGATCGCAACATGATCAATTTGGTTGATCGCAATGTTTCCTTATAAATGTTGAGGTGAGGAAACCGTGTGCTAGTTATAGTAACATTACATCCCACAGCAAAGTCAATTAGCCTAAGTCCGTTTCCAGACGTGGTGTCGTGTAGGCTATGCCTTCCAATGGTATTCTCGTGCAGAGGGACTATTAAAAACCATGTTGCTAACCACTTGGGAACTACCTGCCTTGGAAATAAGTGTCAAACAGTAAATTTAGCGAGTCATCGCTGTTAGTCGTCCAAGGCCCATCACCTTCTTTAAGGTAGCTGGATGTTATTGGATTTAAAGAGAAAAGCTTCAGAGGCTTCTCCTATTTTATCACGGAAGAGTCTCTAAGAATTACCTTTGGCTTTCCTTAGTTCTTTTCTGCATAGAATTCTGCATCCTATAGCATCCGATCCTATATAAGGATGCCTTGTGCTAATAGGCTTTGTCAGGTTAAAGTTAGAGATCGAGGTTTACCAACTTGATGATATTGACTTCGACTTAAAGATTCTTAAGATCGGCTTTATGTTTCGGACAGATCGTTACGACTTATGAGTTAGGTTACGAATGTAAATATTACCAATACTTATTGGAAAAAAAAGTTCCTGGATCTCGCTTAGAAGTCCGCCGCCGTAACCACTGAGTTAGTAAGAAATGAGATACATAGTTCTTCTATTCGTATTCCTTAATTCAATTCCATTTCAATTTAAAGCGAATGCTTCCCTGTTCTAAACGACATGTTTGTCCAATTATTCGTGCAACTAGATACCTTCCTAAAAAGTGCTTTCTATCTAACTCTTCAGCGCGTATCCACGAATGTATCTCTATATTTTCTTGATATAATCGCTAGCGTGCCTATTTTGGAATAACCAGTTAAATGGTTTTCTAATTAATTTTTGTTTTATTTTAACAATAAAACAAAATGTCAACCACGAAGTCTTTAAGATATCGACAAGATACTATTCCAAAACAGTAGCCAGGCAGCGTAACACAAACACTATCATTATCTAATTTATTTCAAAAGATAATTATGCTTTGATATGCGTCTTGAAGTTGATTGAAAAATCCAGTTTTACTCTTTTGATTTATTCCCAATTCATTACATTCCGTCAAGTCAGTCGTTTCAATCGCGATGTCCTTAATATTTATTTTTTTCATTCGTCCAATTGCTAGGTTCTCTTTCACGTATGTATGTAGGTACATGGGGGACAGTCGCCAGTGGGAGTTTCCATCCACCACCAGCATTAGTTACTTGGATAGATCCACATCCAAGTTGACTATAGTGGGGAAATAAATAATAAAAATAAATAATACAATGGGAGGAGCCCCAAGGTACATACATAGGTAGATAGCTAGCCAAAGGCAATAACGTTTGCAGAGCCGGGGATTTGCAGTGAAAATTAGAAAACAAAGATCGGTTTCAGGACGGTTCACGACAGTCATTTGAATAAAAATAATTTACGCCTACAAATCATCATGAATATTGAAATGTTTGTCAATTAATTTGTCAATAAATAGTAGGTACTCCACAAGCTGGGCTCGAATCGCAGAAAGCTTTCTTCCCACGCACATCAAGCTATTCTCCTTCCACCAATCGCTTTCAGAGGTAAATCTCGAAAGAGACAAACCGCCTAGCCAAAGCTCACCTGTTCAATTCAATTTCTGTGCAGACTGAGAGTTATGAGAGAGCAACCGTTAAAAAAGTAGTGCGTCCCTCTCGCGCTCCTTGAGATTTATACACGAAAAAAAGATTTTCAACGATCGCGTTGAAAGCCCTCGCTGTTCGCTCAGTCTCATTTCTGCGTGCGTTCGCTCAGTTGTTGTCTCTGCTCTTGTTGGTAAGATCGCTCGATCGGTTTTCTACTTTGACTTTTGCGTTTAGATCGCTCTGTGCGCATGCATCGAGGTATTATTCATAGGCGCGCTTCCATCTAGAGAGGAAGAGGCTCGTATTCAGTACTAGTTAGTGTTTTGTTATGTTGTTGTGCGCTTGTTTAATTTAAAAAAAAAAAAAACAAAAAAAAAAAAGAAATCTTTTGATTCCATAAATCCATAACCAAATCCGTGGTGACAATATTTGCCAGTAGTGAGTGTGATAACAAATAACCGAGCAACACGAATTCCTTTCAAGTGTGTGCGTTAAAAAGAGAGGGAATGACAAATTTGTGAATTGTGTGAATTCATCCCCAATTCTGACAGATTGCAGTGTAAATTTTCGGAATTCCTAGTGGAAAAAGTATAAATAATGAAAGTGCCTCTGACTCCGAGACATGCGTGAATGAATCTCTGGCTACTAATACTAAATATATGTGCATAGCGGCCGCCTGATTGTGTTTATTTTTGGATTTATAGCGAAAATTAATCAAAACAAAAAAAAGTTCATCACCACAACACTGTGTACAACGATACAGCTGCTGTCAAAGAAGTGAATCCTGCATAAAAGGAAACAATAGACACCGACCACCGTCCGAGAAAGGATAGCTTTATAATTTTTTAATTTTTTTCCAAACTGAGTTACTTAAACGGCTACGCGGTGGAGAACTTTTACCTCAGAATGGATCCTTCGCGAGGTGACTCGCGGTACAACCTAAACTACAGTATGAGTAGTATAGGGTTGAGTCTGTCAGACCAGACGGATATTTATGGCAACCCTGGAGCGGCGGCTGCGCTGGGCGGCCGACCACCCAGTGGTGGGTTAATACAGCCGATGGGTGGTGGAAGTACACCGGGTGGAGGAGGAGGCAGAGCGGGTGGCGGCGGCGGCGGTGGTGGTGGTGGTCTAATGTCAAACTCAAGTCAGTGTCAATCGCTGAGCAACACGGGAAACGCAAGTGGCGGCGGCGGCGGTGGCGGTGTACAATCGCGTGGTGTTAAACGTACAAGTTCCGACTGTTATGACGATCATCATCGCGGTGGCAGCGGCTCTGGCGGTATGACTTCGCAATCATTGCAAGGACTCGAATCGTGTGCCGGTGGCAGTGGAAATGGAACAAATCCGGGCGGCCAACAGGGCAACGTGCCCGATGTCGTCGATGACAGCTACACTTCCTTGCAGAACAAGAAATCACCACCGGCCAACGGCAAGAAAACAAAAGGTCGTGTCAAAATCAAAATGGAATACATCGACAACAAATTGCGGCGGTATACGACGTTTTCCAAAAGGAAAACTGGAATCATGAAGAAGGTAAGTGTTGGGCGGCACAAATGCGTTGGGAAAATTCGATTTTGCAAACAGATGAGGGCATTAGGTTCTTGTGGTGATTTTTTTTTTTTTTCTCACTTTTTGTTAAATATTTCCATTTCCACTCGCCGTCGTGGTGACACATAACCTCGAAAATTGTGGGGAGAGTTTATTTTCTTTTTTCATCATCGCACTGCAACTGCGCACCACTACACATGCAGTCAAATGTCAAACTACAGTATACCGATAGGGAATGTGTGCAGTGTGATATTTGGTGTGAGTGAGTTTCTGCAAGCAAATGAGAGCGCGCGCTGAGAGGCGATCTGCGAACTGCGAACATGCTCTTGATGTCAGTTTTGTTGTGCTGTTGTGCAGATGTTTTCGTTTTTAAAACTGAGTATTGCCAGAAATGCTCGTTGGTGGATTGTTTTCTTGATTTTGTGGGTCGCCTACACTTTGGTGGGATGCATGTGGGTTGTATAACACAATATTTTTTTTTTTTTATATTTTTTCGAAATTTTTGTATTATATGAAAAGCAAAAGAAATTGTCGCCAATTGTTTATGAGTTGTTTTGCCTTATTTGTTAATTGTGAAAACAGAATTCGCAATCGAAACAGAATGAAATATATTGGTGGCTGTAATTTGTTGGTAAAGTGACGAGACATTTTCGGGTTTTAGTTAGGTTTTTTTGTAAAATGTTTTTTGAAAGGCTGTAGGTCATGTGGTAGAAATAATGGAAAAAGTTAAATGAATTCGAATTGATTCTTTGTTATTCATAAGCAAATACCAATCGATTTCACAATATTGCGAAAGAAATTAGCTAATGGAATACGTTTTCTGTATTTCAACAAAATTTTGGAAAAGAAAGACATAGGTACATAGTGTCACGTTGAAATGGAACTATCATAGTCTAGGGTAATGCATTACTATACTTCCTTTAGCGTAATGTTGAAATAATAATTCAGACTGTTTGCTGAAATAGAAGCGATGTTCTCTGCACTATTTCAACAATGTTTTGTGGGATATTTTCTACGCGAAGTTGTGTCACCTATGAGGTTTTGAAGGCTCCAAGGGTTGTACTGATAATTTTGGAACTATCACAGTCTTTAAGAGGAATGCATAACTACACTTTCTTTCTCATAATCTGGAAATAACATCCAAACTGTTTGATGAAACAGAAGCGAAATGTTTTGTAGGACATTTTCTACTTGAAGTTATGGCACTTATGAGTTTTAAAAGGCACACGTTCATAGTAAAATCATAAATAGCAAATAAGCTAGACAATGACTTCCAAACATTGATATACTACTGGCGAAGGAATCAGATTTTTAATAGTATTCAAAGCGTTGGCATTTTAAAACCATCGTGTAGCAGAATTATAGAAAGATAGCTGGAGAATATTGCAGCAAACAATACTGCAAGCTAGTCTATCTATAAACTAAAGTCTTCTTTGAATGATGTGACCTCCTTAAAGGCCTAAGTGTGCAAATGCTTAGTATATGCCAAACAGTCTTCACAAATCCGATTTCGGGACAAATGCAACTTTCGTTTGGAAAATAACAATTGCACCTGTAAACTTTGGTTGGACAAAATATTTCTTACCCAGCTTACAGTATAAAATTTCAGCTGAATAGTACTCGATAGTACTAGAGTAATAGATCCGTTCGTGTATTTATAGGAATGTCTCTGCCTTTCGAGGATAATTTGCTTGCTTTTGGAATTAAGTTTGAGTATCTACTAGGATTCAAGCAGTTGCTAGTACTCGTATACCAGACTAATAGATCTGTTCGTGTATTTATAGGAATATCTCCGTCTTTCGAGGATAATTTCTCAGTTTTTGGGATTAAGTCTGAAAATTTACTAGGCTTAAGGCAGAGAATACAGCAGCTTGAGTGCAAAAACTTGATTAGAGAGTTTGATATTTTTCAAATTATGATCCTCAGTAATGATCAGTGATCTCCTTATAATGTCATATATGATATCCTGAGTGCAAAAACTCGATTAGGCTGTGGAGAGTGAGGCATTTTTTTTAAATAATGATCAATGATCTCCATATCCTGTCAGATCCAAGTATATCTCATTTCTTCGACTCTTTCATTGGGATTTTTTCAAGTACACACTAGATTCCGTATTTTTCTTATTCTTTCGAAAGCAAACACAGTTGAATAGTTCATTAGACTCGTCTCTTCGCATTCGTCCTTTATTTTTTTCACTACGATAGAAAACAATGTACATCATTGTAATTTTCTGCAAACCAACTTCCAAATCAACAAGTCACCAGAAGTATGCAGCTGGGTGTTGATGTTTTTTCAAGTTCTACATTAATTTTAAATTCGTCATTCACTGTTGAATAATTTGCTTGATTAGATAATTCATTCCGTCAACAAACAAATCGATCTGTAAATTCTTCCTGACCTAAAGCACATAGGTAGGCATTTTTATGCCTGTTGGCCATTGTTTGTGCTGTGTTCACATATTTATCTTTTCCAATTTCTATTTCTCTCGTATTTCATTATTATATCTTTGTAAAAATCATCTTTATCTGAAATAATTGATTAAATGGTTTCTTCTTATCGAATTTCTTTTAACCAAAGTAAGGAATGTTTTTTCCAATTTTAATAACAATAGTTTTTGTTTGGCTATTGCTTACTCCCGGCACCGAAATATATGTGTGTGGAGACAGGCAATACAAGAAATTGATTTTTTTTTTCTTGTGGTAATCAATTGAATTCAATAGTAAGGCTGCCGCTAAAAAAAAATTGATGTGTTAGTCGTTTGAAGAAGGGACGGCAGTTGAACGGTCGCAGAATGTTGAAGCAGCAAAGAAAAGTTTATTAAATTTCGATTAGTCTAGGCTCTTGTTTCTTGGGCATACATATGGTTGTGAGATGTTTAGGATTTTGTAGCTTTTTGCAATTCTGGGATCTTTTATTGGAAGCTTCCACTAGGTATCCTTAGGCAACTAAAACTATTGGCAGAGGATACCTTCTCTCTAAATGAAGAATAACCAAGTAGGTCCTAAGATACTTAAACGGCAAAGTCTTCAAATTTTTCTATTAACTTAAGTAAAGTTAGTATAACATACTACACCTACCGACGGAACTTGTACATCTTTTCCATGAAGTCGGGAGGCTTCGGTTCAACTCGGATTCACAATAGAATAAGCTTGTAGGTGCTTTGATATGAGTACAACTTCAGTTAGATTTCCGTATATCTTTGTAAACTCGATTCCAACCATCTCTCAAGGATCTATATGAAAAATTCTTGCGCAGACTATTGAAAACAGGCTTCATATTCTTCTCTCTTTCAGATTTCGAACAGATTTCAGAGGTTCGTAGTAACTACTGTCTGTCCTGGTTTAATCTCAGTGATTCAGTATATTAGACATGCGTTCATATTTGGCGCAACAGGTCCATGGACCCAGGACCTAGCTTCTTATAACCATTCGTGTTGCGCGTGTTATATTCTTTACACGAATGTAAGGGTCCTATTGTTTCCGTGCCGTTTCCGAAGGGCACTTGGCTGCCATCTGGTTTGGTTGATTTTGATTCTATCAGTGTCTTGGGTGGAGAGTTATTAACATCGAAGCACTACAGCCATAGCCCTTTCGGAGTGCTATGATCTTACCTCTCACTACTGGGCTTCAGCATTGCAAACCTATTGGATAAATCTTTTCCATGAGAGCAGACATCAATCTGTCGTTGGCAGTAGGTACCTTTCCAATATTGAGTCAAGAGATATATTAGCCACTCTATTCCTTAATTAAGAAACCCAATGCTAATCAGAAACTTAAAAACAAAGACAATCATAAGGCAACGCAAAGACGTGGGACTAACTTTGACACTGGCGACGACGGGTGGCTTTTTTGTAGTAGAAGCAGCGCGCTCCGGCTTGGCGCATCCAATTGTCGATGTATCCGCTGCGATAAGACGCTTTTAATGTACTTACATTGCAGAAGCTCTGCTCGGCGCACTTTCTTTACAAGTTACCCGCGTCGCACACAATCGAAATACTCAACTCTCTGTCTGGCTACTGGGCATAATCCGAAATGTGTAACAACAGTAGCCACGAAGGGGCTTCTACAAATTCATGTCTTTTACAGGATTCATGATCACACAGTCTAATAGAGAGGGAGAGAGAGACAGACGAGGACCACGAAATGCTGCGCTGCATGCATGGGCCGCAAACACAAAGCACTGTTGCGCGCATTGATAATAATAAAAATCGCATTCAATATTATGCGCGAGGCGGAAGGTAGTTTATTCGCTTCGCTATGTGATGATGTTGCTGCTGCTGCTGCTGCTGCGATCGGATGGGGATCGTCCCCGATTACCACGATTATTACGACATTCAAAATGTGGCACCCACAATGCAGCTTGTACCTCCTGCGTAGTGGACACGCTGATCCTACGTCGTACATTGTTTGGTGGGTTCTTGTCGTGGACTTCCTGGCAGTTGGAACAATCACGAGATCGTTCTTATGTACATATGTTTGTATGTGCATGAGCTCAAATTGAACCGGGCACAGATATACAATCGTACATAGTATGGCGTAATGGTAATTTAATGAGCCATTCCGAGTGGTTGTTGTAATTGCCTACTGGACGGAGTAGCCAAGCGATTGTCATTTAAGCCACAAAATTAGGTAATGCAAAGCGATAAGTTGGAACAATCAAGCCGTATCCTTACAACCACAAATCAAAAGGGATATCCTTTGTACAGGATAAAATCCATGGAGGAGTCTTTATTTCCCATGCCATTGTTATAAGGTGTCGGCTGTAAGTTCTTAATTCTTTGCCTTTCTGATAACGAAAGTAACTTACAATCATGGCACAATACCAGCGCGTCCTTGTTCCTATTTGTTGGAATATTCCACCGACACCGACACCGACACGTTGTTGCTTCTCTGGTTTTATGCTACTATGCTGCTGTTACTGCTACTGCCAGTGCTGTTGTGTTCAGTTCATCATTGTCGTTGTCGTCGCCTGATTACACCCTGAAACAGATCCAAATCGAAGGTGTTGAACAGCGGCAACCGACTGAAAGGGTGTGTCTCTTCGGGGGTGGCTTTGTTGGCTCCGTCTAAGTTGCTGTTGGCACGCCATCTGAAATTTGTGATTCACCGGAAAAGTTTCACCTTTTCATTGATTTTTATTTCTTCTTTCTCTTCTATTCTACTTCCTTGCTGCGTTGCTTCTTTGTTGTTTGTTGTCGTTTTTTTTTTTTTTTGTAATTTGTTTCTTTTGACACACACAGGCGCTCACTCATTCACCCACCAGGCTGAAAGGGGGGAAAAAAAAAATCCAAGTTATCATTTCTGATTGGAAAGTTGTAATTAAACTTTGACACTTTCTTAAAGACGAACTCATTCGTTAGATTAAGATGGCAATGAAAATGGACGCTCCTTGTGCTACTGCCAGAGCATCAGAGTGATGATGTTATGGTATCGGTGCAGTCAAGTCGAAAGTTGCTTAAGGATGAAAGGTTAAAGTTTTGTGTTTATTTATTCATGGTTGTATCTTGTTATGTAATTAGCTTGGAAAGTTGTTTTTTTTTTCTTTCTTCTTTTCAAAAATAATGCCGCATAGGCAATTTAAAGTCGAAGGGATCACTTGAAACTTGAGTGGATTTTGTGGTCACATTTAGGTGGTTATACAATTTAGTCCTTCAAACATGGTTTTTGTATATATGTTGGGAATAATACTTTGGGAAATGAGTAGACGCTTTAAATGGAATTTAAGTGGAGAATGACTTAAATTTCTGTCAACGTATCTGCACCATATTAGAAGTCCTACCTGAGTTGAGAATTTTTTGTATAATATTCTAAATCTGAATGTTGCACTCAAGTCCTACAAGTCCTGCAAACAACCAATGAAAATGTTGGATACTGAATCACCACTCATCGTACCTAACTTCGCATAGGATTAAGCGGTTTTTCGTTCAAATGTCATTGATTTCATTTTGACATCCGTTGACGTTTATAAAATATAAATGTTGCATACAACTCCTGCAAGTGAACCATTTTTTGGGAATCTTTCGAGATAGATTTCTAAAAACCAAGCAAAATGTTGGTTTTTTACTCACCACAGTTTTATTGCACCAAAAACCGGAACAATTTTGTTGGGTATAGATAGTTTTCAAAAAACCGAACAAAATGTTGGATACTTACTCACCACAGTCTTATCGTACCTAAAACTTTGCATAGCGCTAGCAGTTTCTTGTTCAAATGTCATTTGCTGCTGCATAATGTGTCATTTTGACATCCGTTGACATTTTGTCTTCACCATTTTATTCGACGACTTCATCCCACTCATTTGTGATGACGGTGTATGATTTGTGATGTCACCTAGAGCTGGAAAAAATCCAGTTTTCGCCAGGAGTTATGTCTTTTTGCCCCTTAGATACGTTTTGCAACTTTTCTTCATTCGCTGCAACTGGAGAGTCATCGTGTACAATCCCCGATAAGTACAAGGTATCATAAAAATCACTCGTTTGAGGTTTAGTAGGGCTTGGTGGTAATTTACACACAATTGGCGATTTGCAGGACTTAGCTGATTCACTGTTTGCACTTTGTACGGAAACATCTTCAAGTCTTTTACTAAAAATTCGCTGTAAAGACCATCTATTGATGGATCAAATGCTTGGCTGGTTGATGTTTAAGGTTCCTCTTGGACATCTGCAGCCATTGCAGCGATATTTTCGACTGAATGGGTGCTCCGTGTTGTGATTCTCACGTGAACAACAACACAGGACCATCGTCAAGTCTTTTACTAAAAATTCGCTCTAAGCACTATCTATTGATGGGCCAAACGCATGGTCCATCGTCTGATTGACGTTTAACGTTCCTTTTGGACATCTGCAGCCACAGCAGCAGTATTTTCGACCAAATGGGTGCTGCGGCGACGGCCACGTTTGCTACTATCCCGTGTTGAGCCAGTTTCCTTGAGGCAAGTGCCTAAAAATGACAGTATTTGCTCAGTTGGTGTCACTCGAAAAAAGAATTGGCGACGAAATTCACGTTGTCAAAAAAAAATTGACATAATTATTCCGCGTTCTTGAAGAGTGTAACGATCCATGTTCTGTCACTGTTTACAAATGTCAAAATCGCGATGACATATGACGCCATTTGCAAAGGGTGATTACTCTTGCGCCTTCCAGTTACATCGGCTTAAGTACAGACTGCAACCAATGTCGCCAAGGATTTACATAGGTGAAGCTCCTATTTGATAACGCCTATGTGATTCAAAACTTCCATCCCAAAGACTAAACGAAAAAAAAAAAATCATAGCGAAACCATACCATTTCTGTTGCCATGAACTGACCCAATTTCCAAATATCAGTTTCGGATTAAACTCCAATTTAATTTGAGAAAATCTCCGCTGAAAATCACTCTTATGGTGAAATTTTGAAGATGTCCCACTCCATATGAGATCATCCCTAAACCAGACGACGACGACGACGACGACGACAACCAACAAATGCACTGCCAAGCCACCAATGGACAACCAAGTGAATCACACACCAGCCACCAGCATAGCCCCCGCAAAACTACCAAAACTGGCAACACACAGCACTGTCCAACCGTCGTCCAACCGTCGTCCAACCGTCGTCCAACCGTTACACTATGATAACAACCCTATAAATTTCACACAAAAACCCTGGCAAACACACTTTCCCATCGGGTTCCACGACACAAGCCTATGAAACATCAAACATGGGCATTTATTGATATTTTATTCGCCATCCCATAGTTCATTGACTGTGTGGCGGATTTGAGTTTTCGCATCAGCAGCAAAACACCTGATTCAGCAACGCCTGGTCTACTATTTGCCATTTAAAGGCATCCGCGCGCGCGATTCAAGTGTGGGAGGCAAGCTCTATAGACAAATCGCACAGCCAGAGAGCCAGCCACCGCACCACCACCGCACACCCGTGTAGAGGAAATATGCGCCGCACCAAATCAAAGTCTCAAATAAATTTTGATTTCCATTTAAAATATGAGTTCATTCCGAATAAAGAGAGGAGGGTACTTATACAGCAGGGAAACAGCAAAAAAAAAATAATAAAATACAAACCAACAACAACCATCAAGGCGCCTCCCATTGTGTGGCTGTCATCAGAAATCATAACAATTGCCCTCCGCCGCGATGTCTGGCATTCAAGTCAATCAAAACTGTCAAATCGTAAACTACACAAGGATCTGCTCTGCTGTGGGATTCTTCTTATACTTGCGCGGGGTATTTCTCTGTTTTTATGTTCTCCTTGTTTTAATACAATCCAAGGAGAGATGATCCTTTGGCGGCGGCACACACACTAATCCCCCTGACTGTTTAAATGGAGGCTATAAATTCCGAATTGCAATCATTTCACGGTCTCAGTGCTTAATTGAAAGTCAAAGTTTAAAGATCGATATCGGATGCGCTAGTGAGTAGTGAGGAATCAGGTAAAAGCAAAAAAAAAAAAAAAAATGGAACGGGATGATCAGTTTGACGGACTGATGAAATTGAATTCCATTACCTACTTGGTATTCTGCATTCGCACCAAATGATGAATAACATCCTTAGTATCCTTCGACCACAAACCGAAGAAGAACGAGAACAACCCACAAAGAACGCGCGCTTCAAAGAACAAGAACAATCATTTTGGGTGGAATTGCAGTCCGAAACATGTTGATCCCGTCGGCAAAGGTGTGAGATGTACATACGCGTGTGTAGTATGTATGTATGTTTGAGAGGAATTCCAAAATGTCTCCATAGTCCCTCGCCCGTAGGTAGTAGGCATTGTCCAACCATAAACGCTGTCAACCGATTAGAGGACATACATATGTATACTCTCTCTCTCTCCCAGCTTCTGTGGATCAATAAACCCAAAGGGACACACAGGAAAAACAACAGCACACACACACTCTCTGCCATGCATACTTGAAAGAATCGGATAAATTTTTGTGTCTTACTCACGTGATAGAATTTCGTTTCGTGCGAAAATACAGAAAAAAAAAAAAAAAAACCTACGACGACGACGAGTCCTTTTTAACATTCGTGGCGCGGCACTCAACCGCTATTAGAGTGAGCTCCACTTCAGCAATGGAGCAGTAGCAGCAGCAGCAGCAGTAGTAGCAGTAGCAAAACCGGAAGGTAGCATCTCTCAGGAAAATCCGCATCCCGGAAATATAACCATGAATAATTTGGCGGGTGGCGCGCGGTTCCCTCCTATGAAACTCTGCGAGAGAGTGGTAGTATGAGTGATTTTTCTTTTCCCTTTTTCCTTGCCCTTGCCCCCATAACGACGAAATGGTGATGATGATAATGGTACCAATGCCGGATTACATGCCCACTTAGCAATGATATTTTAATGGCACACAGCAATTGTTTTTCGGTCACAATTCCGGGCAGCAGGAGGAAGTTATTTTTGGGACATACTCATATGTGTGTGTGTGTGTGTGTGTGTGTGTGTGTAGGGTAGGTCTGGACGATTATGACGGAGGTCGGCATGAAGGACATGCATTCATAAGGGTGTCTGTCACATGGGAAATGGCTTTTACTTTTTTATGTGAGGATACACAACACCACCTCACGCACAACAGAAAAGTCTCGTATCTCGTCCTTAACAGCGACAATGCAGATGTCGGCTTAATTTTTAATTCACCAAGAGTGGTTTCCAATGTGCAATGATAGGTACATTAGTAGGTAATAATAAGCTTAGCTGGGATTTTAAGTCACGGTAGGTTGAGTGTGTCAAGTGCTGTTTGTTTGTTTGTTTGTTTGTTTGGCGGAGGTGGTTTTCTTGTATCTTTTGCGCGAGGGGTCGTGTCAGGGAGGATATGCTGTCGAAAGTTTTCCATTTTCCTCGATTAAAGTGTTAATTTTGATGTGAAATTGATTTGGGAACAAACGAAAGCCACAGAGAGAGAGACCTACAGCCATGTGGTGAAACAGAACAAGAGGAATCAATTTAAAACCATAATTCCTGGATTTTACCCATCTCAATCGGATAAGGATTTCTTTTTCCTCGTGTGTCATTCGCAGTTGATTCTGAGAAAATGTATTTTTTTTTTCGTTTAAAGCAGCAGCTGTTGCAATTGGTTTTGTTCTATCCGTTGGATGATGAGTTTTTTTTTTTTTATTCGTTAAACACAAGTCACTAGTGCAGGTTAATCTGGATATGGTTATACCAGAAAAATCAGGCTTTCCAACTCTAGTATCTTTTGAATTTTACCTTCATTTGTCACAATCAATTTGCTGTGCCCAATTGTATGATATGGCGTTGGTAGCATACTAGAAATTTGTTTTAGAATACACTTTTGGCAGCCTCGCTATCATTGAAAACAAACCACTCCCGGCTCTTATAGTGCATTCTAGTCACACTCAACCATTATATCATCTCTGTTCTGGCCTAGGGCCCATCTTGCTTAATGGATCCATCTTTAGTTACTAGTTACACAATTCTACTACTTTTGTCAAGTTTCTGGCATTTTTTCCACAAAGTTTTCAAAAGATCTATATCCTACGCACTACTGCACTGCTTCGCTCCGCTTCAGGCCTAGGCCCATATTTGAATGCATCCATCTTTAGTAACTATTTACACAGTTCTTCTATTTTTGCCTAGCTACTGGCATTTTTTCCACAAACTTTTCAGAAGTATTTCCATTTCCCTAAAAAAAGAAATAAAATCTGGAACTATACCCTATACACATTACCCTATACCGCTTCGCTCTGCATCTAGTCTAGGCCTGATCTGTTTGGAGATATGACGCTTAGCGCCATTATCCCATCTTGCTGAATGCATCCACCTTTAGTAACTTTTTACAGAGTTCTGGCATTTTTTGCCCAATTTTTGGCATTTTTTCCACAATGTTTTCAAAAGAACTGTATCCTACGCACTACTGCACCGCTTTGCCCCGCTACATTGCTCAATCCACTCTTTCTTTAAGAGTCGCCTACAATTTTTCTGGTCTAACCTCCAATTCAATTTGTTCCCTTTTTTTCAACTCAGTCGGAAGTAATCTCCCATTTGAGGTCTTTTCTATTTTCAAAGATTATTTGTCCAACGACTTGTGGGCTTTTTTGTCACAACAGGGCCTGACATCCTGTACCTCAAATTTCGAGAACCGTTTAGACCTATCCTTGACATTTTGGTACAATTCTGACTGATGGTCGAGCATGTACAGCCTACAAGTTTTCGATCTACAATTGATCTAAGTTTATATCCAGGATATCCCTAGACCTAATGGTGTAGTACTGCTTAGTTGAGACACCACCCATGGAGTAATGAAAGAAAAAAATATCACCCGAGTCTCGAACCTCTACATAATGAAACTACACTTCTCTTAATTTGTAACTTACGTCATGCAATCAGCAACAATTTCAAGAAAGGCCTGTATGTTCCTAGTCCTAGAATTGATTGCATATTTAGAAAGATTTCCTTTATGAGAGGAAGGGTGCTCATGTGATGGGCCATTACGTGCCGAATCCTTAAATGGTGATTTTCCCTTTCATTCTTGAAAATTTCATGCAAGTGAGTTCAATGTCAGTGGTGGTGGAGAGACAAAATGCAACGAAAATCTGCTCCACATGGGAATTGTTTTCACATTTGTTGGGAAATAAATTCACATTTTCGGAGTGAAATAATTTCCCACCGATAGTGAGTAAAAATCCCAATTTTTTGTGAGAAATAACTCCATTCTTATGAAAGGGATTCTACTTGCTGGAGAAAATAGCTCCTGAGACGAAAGAATTCCTTCATAGAATGCCTTTGCCTACCAATCACTACACCGCTCCACTCCGCTGGTCTATCAGTAACATCTCGATTAACACTGTGCAACATGTCTTATGTTATGTTATGTTGAACTTAGTTTGATAGTAGTCTGACTATTCTCTTTGAAATCGATCATTTGCCACACATGTGGCTAATATTCAACTTCACTGTCATCTCATGCTTTCGATTCCTTGAAACACATTCCTCTACCAACTTCCTTGTTTCTATTTGAAAAATTCGTAGACTCCATCGATCGAATAGTACAGGAAAAAAAGAAAAAAGAAAAAATACTTTCATGCTTCATGTCATGGGTGTGCATAGTCAGTGTCGCCGACAAACGAGGCGAGATCGCAAATTCTTCATGCCACATTGGAACATCTTTCAAATAGTTAACCCTCCTTACCTACAACGAAGTCCAAAGGAGTTTCTCTTCCTCCACACATACAGCAGATGAAATAAAACAGAAATTAGAATACTGCTCCTCCTCAACCTTTGTTCAAAGAAAGGATTCCATGTTCTCCCTTTTTTTCCTTTGGTTATGTATGCGGCATAACACTCGCCAGTTCATAGCATCACGTGTCCTACCTTCGGCTTCTGTTTTACTGTGCACTGTCGACGGACGACGCTAAACAAGACACACAATATCAGCGCGTTGCGTGTAACCGCCAATAAGTGTATAGAAGCAGCCAACAAACAACAGCACCAGCACCAGCATCATCACCACCACCACCGGCAACAAAAGGTGTTAAAGGGTTAAAAACGCATCGGTTAATCCTTGTCGACTTGGGATAACAAGAACAATTGGTAAAGCGGCAAATTTAAGAGGAGTTGCTTGCACCGCGCGCGCGCACATCCCGCTCCAGAACTGATTTGGCGCAAAACGAATTGCAACACATAATCTGCAGCCTGTATCTGATGATGTGTGGTGATCGGAGGAGAAGATCCCGCAGAAGCTATTGGCATGCGCAGGCATTTGGATTTATATGCAATCTGCGTTCTTTAGTGGGAGATCTCTCTCTCCTCTCTCTCTGGGTTGTGTTTGGGATTTTTTTTTTTTTTGTTTTTTTTTTTTTTGCTGTTGTTTTGTACAACTTTGCCGCCACAGGCTCAATTCTTCTGTCAGACAGCACCTCGGGGCGTAGAATGAGAGAAATTCAATTTGAATTGGATACCGTACTGTGGTGGCCACTCTGTGATGTGCTGTGGTGTGGATCCTGTCTGTGGGCCCCAGCCACTGTTTTGTAAAATATTCACGAAAATATCCGCGCCGCGCCGAGCGTGTGTGCAATTTGAATCGGGTGTGAATTGGATTGGATTGTTGTCGAAACACATGTTCGACAATGTTTTTGAACTTATAAATATTAAAATTGTCTCGTTTGTCGTCCAGCAGCGCAGCTCCTTCGTTTGGGATAACAAACGAATGTTGTTGGGAGCAACAAGGCCGGCCACAAGCACACAACTCCCCTAAGGTGTGTGTTGTGTGTCGATGTGTCGAACTAATCTCGAGTGTAAAACAATTGTCAAGTCAAGTCAGAGGGCGAGGGAGAAAGAGGGACATTTTTGTTTGTTAACAAACAAAAGTCATTGTTTTCAATTATCGAGAATAATGTTCTCCTCCGTCGACGCGACGACCGACGACGTGTTGAAGCCCTAAACAATCGCTGTAACTTATATCCCTCAGCATTCATCCTTCTGTTGGGAGATTTATTCCCTTTTTTAATTAAAAGCAAAATGAACTCGATTTGCTGGCATTAAGGATGACTGTAGGGGTTGTCTCAGCGATGGGTGGTTGGGTGATCCATGTCAGTTACATTTAATGACGCATTCACATTCGCGAACTATGCATATTCGTACAATGCGGCAGACCAACCAATTTCAACTTAATTTATTCGTAAGATCAACAGCATCTGAACGCAGCACCCAGTGTGTTTGTTTAAATTATTGCGCGCGCCCGGTTGTTGGCCAATTGCCATAGTGTCTCTCTGGAAAAGAGCATTCTGCGTTGCTTCCTTCATAAACGGCTGCAGCTGGCAATTTTCGAATGAATCATTAACCCAGTAACAAACTCCCTATTCTGGTAGAATTGCCAACCGGAATGGGGGTAGTCGTTGTTATGCTCCTGTTTGCAGTTGGGTTGGTTGTTTCTGCCGGAACCAGTAATTAACAATGAATAATCTGCATTTCGGGGATGCTTGGCGTTGCTATTGCCACTGCAACCAGATTGGCATAGTGTGAATGGGTATGGGTTATTCAGATTACATATTCCATCATATTTGGTGCGCTCTGTCTAGGAGCGATGCTATGGATAAAAGGACACAAGATGTTCGTCTAAGGTTGCAAATTGCTTTCGAATGATGGAGTGGAGTTTGTGGGACAGTTGTTGTTAGTTGTTGGATGCTAGATCTTTAAGGATTAAGAATTTATTGATTTGTTTGTTGTTTGGCAAAGTGAACCTCGACAGAGAGTAATTTATTTTCTATGAAAATTTTCTTTTGGTTTTGAATTGAATTTCTATTTGGAGGTGATGATGATTAGTGTATGAAGTGAGGCAATCTTTTGATAGTTTTAGTTTCACTCGTCGTTCGTCCTTTAAGAGGGAAGACAGTCGGATTTTTTTGCGTTACGACGCTATACTTATCGGTATTCCGAAACACTACAGCGTGATCGTTACCATTTTCGAAGAATGGTTTGGGAATTGGATGCATTATTCATGGTTCGTTGCCTTGCTACGGCTTTCGATCACATTTTACTACCAATTTCGTTCCATGATACGTGGAGTCTTCATTTAATTGCGTTACAACGCTATACTTATCGATATTCCGAAACTCCACAGAGCGATCGTTCCAATTTTCGAATAATGGTTTGGGAATTGGATATAGTTTTCATGGTTCATTGCTTAGCTACGACTTGCGGTCACATTTTATTGCCAACTTAGTTCCATGATACGAGTTGTCGGTGGCTTAACTACAATGGAGGATACTATGTTCTAGGCGATAGCATGCAGTTCTTCTCCCGGAGTGCGTTTTCATAACAATGCTGTATACGAAGCACTTACAAATTCGCCTACTCAAGCTAAGAAATAATCAGTCCTGTACCAAGGGCTTCTGTTGCGCTTGAGTAAGTCTGCGTTTGTACTTTTTTTTTTACAAAAAAAATCTCTTCCTTTGAGTCCTTTGTATGAAGCATGCTGTTTTGCTTGGATGGCTATTGAATAATGTCCAAATCTTTGGAGCAAACCTGCATATGTATATAACTTTTCCATCAAGTTTGTAACTGCTCCAGTGTGCAGTATAACCCGAGTTTAGTCGACCCTCATGCCTATCGGTACAGGGACATAATTTCTAGGGAAATTTCCCCTTCGTGGGAATTTATTTCACCTCTAGAGGGAATTTTTTCTAGATTATTCGAAAAGTTCGATATTAAAGTGATCTTTCTGTTGGAAGTTGAAGTCCGTATCAACTTTAGGCCAAAAAAGGCAATTATCATCGCCCAATAACCTAGGGTTTCACTGACCTCATTCTTGAAAAAATACGTTCCAATGACTCTCCCATACCAAATTTGACACCAAATTGTGACTTTTTGTGAATGAAAGGGTTCTCCGACTATCGCTCTTCGATGTTCAGAGCTCCAGATGCGACAATGTTGCTTATTCACGAAGCCAAGGAGATGAAAATCTGCCTCGTCCCTGAAGATGATTTTCTTTAATCAATCGGCATTTGCTTCCTGCATTTGCAACACTCAATCAACAAACGTATGAGGTTATCTGTGGTCTGGCCGGCTCCATTCTTCTGTTAACTGAACCTTGTACCAAGATTTTTGTGTTGTTCTTATGTCTCACTAATGAGAACGATTTTATTTTGACACTTCGGGTGTCGCTGGCACATTGTCGGTCTATCTGGTTGGACGAGCACGTTTTGAGTTCTTGACATTTGTCACTTGGCCGAGATATTCAAATTCGGCGACTAAATTCACTACAGTTGGGCGAGAAGGTGCTTCACTTCAAATATAGTGAATTTTTGCAATATAAATGCGTTGTGGAGGGGTATATCGATCCATTTTTCTTAACCGCAACGTTTTCACTATCGAAATGTCAAATAGTGAGATTTGTACCCTTAACAGATGCGAAACATCCTTTACATACGAGTATATTCTATTGTGGAATTCATGTGTATTCATTCGTCTCAGGACTTTCTGTTGAAGCTAGTAGAAGTGGAATGCAATGAGAGTGGAGTTATTGTGCGCAAAACCGCCTCACTGTCGGTGGGAAATAATTTCACTCTAAAAATGTGAATTTATTTCCCATTGAATGGGAATTAAATTCCCAAGCAGATTCCCGTGCACCAAAGAAACGATGTGACTCTTTACATACTTTTGAGACAGTTCACTAAAATCTGCTTGACTTACAGAGGAAGGTATCGAGGGTCTTGATGCCTTAAGTTTTTTTTTAAATTTTTCTGGTTAAGTTACAAATTTTGAGTTCAGATCTCAATCGTGAAGTTGATCGTTCGGTCGGTATAAAAAGTTATACGCCACAGAGTTTTTGGGATCCAAGTCTTCTCGTATAGAGCTTTCTAAACCAATGAAGGCAACTTTATCTAAATTGTTTTGGGATTGAAGGAGGAAGTAGTATTCGCAAATATCGAAGAGTACTCTAACCTAAAGGACCCAAGGAACAGCCTGCCTTAATCTAAATTGTTTTGGAATTGAGGAAGGAAGTAGTATTCGCAAATTTCGAAGAGTACTCTAACCTAAAGGACCCAAGGAACAGCCTGCCTTAATCTAAATTGTTTTGGGATTGAAGGAGGAAGTAGTATTCGCAAATTTCGAAGAGTACTCTAACCTAAAGGACCCAAGGAACAGCCTGCCTTAATCTAAATTGTTTTGGAATTGAGGAAGGAAGTAGTATTCGCAAATTTCGAAGAGTACTCTAACCTAAAGGACCCAAGGAACAGCCTGTCGTTGTAATGTAAATCGTGGACCTAAACCCGAAAGGGAATCGGATAAAACCGAAAGGGAGAGTTTCTAGACAGCAGCACAACTTCGTAAACTCATTTCAACGACATCCCACCAACAGCAGTGTATCACAGCTTGCACAAGATAAGTACTTGTAACTGGCGCGATTGGCATACAATGTAAGCAAACCTTTTCATTTTTCTCTTAACCCTGCAGAGCTGCAGAGCCAAACCATAGATTTTCCAATAAAACAGCATATGCAAATTTTTGACAAGTTTTATATGCAATACTTCCAACCAAATTGTCACCGAAACGCGCAATTTTCCAAAATGTAATGGGCACCCTCCAGTATGTAAATAAATAAATCTGTTAGATAAATTTTCCAATATCGTGATCGCTTTGTACCTACTCCAGTATCCGCCGCCGTCGCTTCGCGCACAAATGTTGCCTACAACCAACAACGTATCCAAATCCGAGGTATG
This sequence comes from Xylota sylvarum, assembly GCA_905220385.1. NCBI lineage: Eukaryota > Metazoa > Arthropoda > Insecta > Diptera > Syrphidae > Xylota > Xylota sylvarum. The sequence continues at coordinate 925,434 of LR999960.1, read as the reverse complement.
AAGAAGACTACACTACGACTAAATCGTGGCAAAAAGTGTAAAAAAAATAAAAAAATAAAAACGAATAATCCTATCTAGGATGAATGGAAATTTTAAATTCACAGAGAGAGAGAGGGAGCGCCGCACAACCATTGAACTTAGTATCTACAGGAGTAGGAGATAGAAATTCATCCAATGCAACCAAGTACTACTGCGAGGCTTTGCGCACTTTAGTTTTGCTTTCTTATTTTCCTGTTTTATCCTCCTGTGGCTCTGAAGTGTGTATCGAGTGGTATCGTGGCACTTTGCGGTTAGAAGAGGTCTTCAAGTAATCCATTTCAATTGGTAATGTACTCTCTTAAGTCGAGTTTGTTGGCGAGTGGATGCTCCATACCTTTCGATGGCCTTCTGTTTCGTTGATTCGTTCGTCACCTGATTCTGAAATGAAATCCTTTCTCAAACAACATACGGTGCGGTACGGTATATAAGTAATGAAAAACAATCGATTAATTAAACTCACACTAATTGACACTTTTCTATTGACTTAGTGGCATGATAGTGACGCAGGCTTGAAATGAAATGAAAAAGTTACCTTGAGTCACCTACGCGGCAAAGTTGAAAAATAAACCCACAACTGTACTGTACCCATACTGCTTGCCAATATTGTACTCACAATTGTTGTTGTTGTTGTTGTTGTTGTTGTTATTGATAGCCAAGCAGCTAAGCCTTTTACCAACGCGGATAATATGAATTAGAAGCTACCTTGATCTCTCAGAGATTAGAGGTGATGCTGACAGTTTAAAACCAATAAAGAAACGCATTCGTGCGGCGGCTGCAGGCAACACACGGCTGCACAGAAGCACTGACGAAAGCACCACACTGGTCGGTCACCTACTACGTTCACATCAACCGTAAAACACACAAAAACTCAAGCAGCCAAGTACATATAGTATCCATCGGATCGATCAAATCGCTGCGGGCGCAAAATTTGTTGCAAACACAACAAACAACAACCAACCAACCATATAGCTTCTTTGCATGTTGGTCCCGGAAAATTTATGAGAAAATCGAGACTGCATGCATCCAGCTCCCACTACTACCGTGTGTGTGTGTGTATGCATTCACAACAAGATGATGCAACGGATAAGAATCCTGACCAGGAGCTGCTGCTGCTGTAGCAGCCGCACACTGTATTAGTCGGTAATAGCTGGACCGTGTGCCGTAAATTAGATTAAATGTTAATAAAAGGCGGAGAATTACACAAGGAAACGCTGAGCGATAAGGGATGCGGAACCAGCCGCGTATAGTCTCTACCAATTGAATTTTTATAGCCTGTATTCATTATCCGAAAAGATAAGAACAGCGCACACAGATACTACATATCCTTGCAGAACGTGGGTTCTTTATTTGCTTCTCGCGATTGTCATCAAGTGGCTGGCGGCGGCATTCAACAGGCCCCGCAGTAGCGCACATATCTGTACATAACTTGCAGATATTTCACACTGTGAGATTCGTATACCTCACTTCCTGAGATAACACCTTTCCAAATTGATTGAATCGCATTCGTAATTGAATGAATTGAGACATGCGGTGTGTAGTACGGCTGTGTCTGTGATTGTGTGTGCGCGCTTTTTTTTTTTCGAGAATGTGGGAGTTCCTAACCACCCCCCAAAAATATAGGTATAAGGGTACCTTACAAATTGATTTTTCTGTTTACATCTGATGTAAGTGGTGGCGGCAACATGAGATGCCTTAGAGATGTGGTGGTGGTATCACGCGGCAACAACAATAAATTGTACTCAATTTTGGATACACACGGCAGTGGCAGTGGCAGTGGCATATGTATCGCCACACCAGCACCATTACCATGTGTAATCGATTAAATCATCACACCACGGTGCCACATCGTTTCGTGGCTTCACTAGGAATGGGGCTGCTGGGAATGTGCTGCTCTCACTGTTTGCATAAATGTTTAACCAACTATCGATTCCCTGGCCAATTAATTAATTGTTACAGCACTTAACCATTTCATTTTTGTATTTCAGGCGTATGAGCTATCCACCCTAACCGGTACTCAAGTGATGCTGTTGGTGGCATCAGAAACAGGACATGTGTACACATTTGCGACGCGCAAACTTCAGCCGATGATCACCTCCGAGGCTGGCAAGCAACTCATCCAGACCTGTTTGAATTCACCGGATCCACCCAGTGTGGGTGGCGGTGACCAACGGATGTCAGCAACCGGATTCGAGGAAACCGAACTAAGTTACAATATAGCCGATGAGGACTCAAAAGTAAGACAATTAATTTATGGTCACCATAGTCACGCTCATCTGGGACATCCGCAAGCGCCCAGCCACTATGGTCTGGACCAAAGTATAATGCAATCACCGTATTCATCCGGTGGACAGCCGTCACCGTTGTCGCATGCGCAGGGCTATCCGCCACACGGTGGACATTCACATCATTCGCACGTGCCCCATGTGCCACATTCGACTCATTCGCATATGACGCATGCGCATGCGCAGCGGTAAATTCAGTAGTTAGCATAGAATTTTATATAAATTAGGCAATAACGACATTATCCTGTGACTCTAGTATGAGATGCATGTACTCCGCTGCCATTCGTGACCTACCGACCGACCGATGGCGGTGACAGAGATAGTATAAAACACGAAAAACACACAAAACGATCGATGATCTCGCTTAGGAGCCTAAATCTACTAGACATTCGCAAAGAAAAAAACCCCTTACTTCTTACTCTCTTCTAATAGTACCTACATATGATAATATAGTTAAATTTAAATTCATCTTTCTCTCTCTCTCTCTCTCTCACTCTGTCTGTCTGTCTGTCTAACCATTTTTCAAAAAAAAAAATTGTTATTTATATTATAGAATTGCAAATACACATATATACGTATGAAACTAGTCATTATTAGAAAAAAAAAGAAAATGAAAAACAAATAAAAAAAAAGAAAGGGAAATCTGTGCCATAAAGAAGCGATGCCATAATCTCAGAGATACACATAGTAAATAATATTGTAATTCAAAGACCATTGAAACACACAGCACATACACATCCACTTTTGGGTGGTGTCCTTGAGTGAATTCTGAACTTTTATAGACAAAACAGTGCCATAATCTAATTATACTACTACTAAACAGGTTGTTACAACTCGCGATTATCTCAAACCAACAGTACAGTAGATACAATGTCTTGATAAAACTATCTATACTATGGCAGTGCGCCTTCAAAATGTGCAATATTCATAAAATAAACGAGGACTATGCACAACATATACATATATGCTAGGATGTAGATTTTTTTTAAATAATATAAATAGTAGGAGTAGTATATTTTTTTTTTAAAAACAGATGAGCGTGACCAAAAGCTTATGATTTTAAGTTAAATGCGTTTGCTTAGTTGTTGTTTGTGTTGTTAAAAACAAAAAAAAAAATAAATAAAAATGAATAAGTTGGTAAAGTTTGTGTACAAGATAGGGTTTGGAATTGAATTTTGAATAGAGGCTGAGATGAACTTTGGTGGACGGAGTTTGAATAATTAGTCAAAAAGTAATGGTTCTAGCAGTTGGTTACTCAAAGATCTTCATCACTAACTCGGGTATCATGAGCAAGTTCTAATTGGTTTAAAAAAAAATAAATTGTGGGCATAACATTCCTAAACGTCATGATTCACAACGCAACATAATGCGCATCGCATACTGAAAGCATCGTATGTTTGCAGCACAGATGCGATGTGCAGCCACAATGCGCATTTTGGTTGAATTTAGAAAAGCAGCCCTACTCAATGTTGGCTTTTAATAGAGATTCTTTTTTTTTTTTACTGACTTGTTACAGTTTTGTGTTCACTGTTTAGTCCTCTGAATAGTATTTTATATCCTTTCTTACTACAGATTTGTCTATCAACATTTTACTGAACATTTTCAGACAAAACTCTTTGAAAAACTCTCGTTAAAAATATAAATAATGTCCTACAGCGGATATTGTCCTCCGGTTACTATTATCTATAGAGACTTACAGAGCGAGTGCAAAAGTTTCTGCATTTTCTAGCAGTTGGTTACTCAATGCTGGCGATTAGTAGAAATTAAGGCTTACTTCCAAAATGTAAAAAAAAAAATAGTTTCGATGCGATAGTACTATTCTCTTGATGCGCATCTGCTACGCAACTTCGATAATTTGTATACATTTTACATTGCACAAGTTTGAAAATTAAAATGACAAACTTTGAATTAAAAATAAATTTATATGACTGATTTGAATGTCAAATGATGAAAGCATCGATAAAATTATCGATGCACAGTTTGCTCAGTTGATGCGCATCAATAACGTTTAGGATACGTTTAGAAACTTACGACTTTATCAAAACTTTCTCATTTGACTTTTGGAACTCATGACTTTGTATCTATAACACATCTGATACATTTTGGAACTCAGCCTAATTTTTTTTGTATGCTGAGCTCTTGCAGTTTTGTGTCCATTCTTTGGTCCTCTAAATAGGACTTTGTCTGCTTTATTACTACAGATTTATCTATCAACATTATATTGGACATTTTTAGGGACATTTTAGGGCAGACATTTGCAAAGCTCTCGTGAAAAATGTAAATAGTGTCCTTCGGTTACTATTGGAGACGTACATACGTGCGAGAGCAAAAGTTGCTGCAGTTTCTAGCAATGTTATTCAATGTTGGCTTTTAATGGGAACTCGTTTTTTTGTTCTCTGACTTCTTACAGTTTTGTGGTCACTTTTTGGTCCCTTAAATAGGATTTCGTCTCTCTTCTTACTACAGTTGGTGTAACAATACCCAAAACCTATCAACATTATATGGAACATTTTTAGGGACATTTTAGGGCTGACGAAGGTCTTTAAAAAGGTCTCGTTAAAATCCTCAATCATATTCCAAATTGTATACCAATCTCCAGTTACTATTCTATCTAGAGACGTATATAATGGGCTTAATCTAAATCTGTGCTAAATTCAGCGATCTGCATTGACAACAGACTAGCATCAGCTTACTGCGGCTCTGTCTGCGATTGTTTGAAAGCATATTTGTACTGAGACGAGATTTTCGCAACAAATCTGGTTGAGTTTTCAAAAAAATTAAAAAGTCAAAGCAATTCCACTTCATGGTGCATTTCACTTGCAATATGAAAGAAAGAGTGGAAACATGAATCTGTGATGACTCTTGCTTTCAAATTTTCTTCCATTTTGGGACGATCCAGGAAAACACAAAATATTTTCGATAATCGTTGCGAATCTTAATCCATCGTTCGTCGATTGGCAACTTTTTGGAATGCCACTCATCTAGTTTGTTAATCGAGCAGTATCTCTTCGTATAGCCGAATTGATCAAATACTGTCGAAAAGTATGTGGCCATATCAAACGATCCTTTCTGTGGAACTATGTGTAATGAATTTTTCACTTCCGACCAGTCAGGGAATTGTACCAAAACGACCCACGAGAAACTTTCAAATATTTCAAAATGTTCTCGTAGTACGCACAAACTGTTAAAATTTATGAAAATTCAGTGTAAAATCCAGTATCGAAATTCATCCAGTATCTGGACCTCGAATCCAGTATGGTACTGGAAAATCCAGTATAGAGTTGGTATCATTAAGTATGAGCAAATAACGATCACCCAAGTTACGAACCCTTCAACCTAACAACAGAGGTTGACTGTTCTCTATAATTTTCCAATTCATGAGTGCAAAGGTTTTTTATAATTGATTTCGAACAAAAAAAATGGAAAGAAAAGTTTAGAACTAGAACTGTGTACCCTCCAATAAATGCTGACATCTAATATTAGTGTGGAACAAATTGTGGCATAAATGTGAGGTTTTAATAGTCCTTCCTCACCACCAAAGTTCAAACTCAAAAATACGTCGTAAAGTTACCTTGTACACGAATTTTACAACTTATGTAGCTTCTGCATTATGTTTTATGCTTTCTGTGTTGTGTAGTTCGAGTTAAGTATAATTATAAATAAGAAATACAAATTAAATCCGCATCACATTTTAGCGTATAAAATTTTATTGTTTGTGATTTTTTTCAAAAAAAAAATTCTACTTTGTGTACATAAAAGTTCTAAATTGCAAGAACAATATAAAACAAAAACAAAAACTTAACTTAGTTTTAATTTTTTAAACAAAAAAAAAACTTTTCAATCAAAACAAAAAAAAAAAACATTTCTGTCAGACAGAAAGTAAAATAAAAAAAAATTCTTAAAACACTTAATCGATATATTGTGTAAAAGTATTTTTTAAAAAAAAAATATTTAAAAATTAAAAAACAAAACTTGTATAACTAAATTAATTCTAGTATATAAGAAGTGAAAACGATCTAATCGGGGATCTGCAAAAGGTAGGCAAATTCATTCGCTTTTTTTTTTTTTGTTTATTATTTTTTATTACGAAAATATAATTTAATTTAATTTATTATTTTATTTTTTCATCTACAAAAAGAAAAATTATTACAAATAAATGAAAAAAAAAAAAAAAATTATATATACCAACTAAAAGTGAATATTTCGAACAATTTTATATATTTTTTCTCTCATCTTCTGCATCGTTTCATTGGATGTTGTTGTTACTTACTACGTTGTTGTGGGGTTTTAAGGATTGTTGATGTCCTGCGAAATTGATTTGCCTTTGAAGTTTCATTCTTTTTTTTTTCTTGTTTCTTGTTGAATATTAACTTTTAATAACCGGGACCGATGATCTTGGTATAGTACGAGGAAATTAGGAAAACAAAGGAAAATTTCAACCACTTTTGGGTTGGGGTTTAGTTATCTTTTCTGTTTTTTTTTTTTATTTTTTGTGTTTTTTCTTTTTTTCTTTCTACATCTTATAATTCAATTGACGTCGGTCGAAGGGTTTTGGTCATCATTTGAAAAGTTTTCCTAATGAACGCGCTAATAGAAGGAGTATCTCATCTGCTTTTGTTGTTATATGTATCATTAAGCCATAAAGTGTCCTTGATGGATAGTTACCCGCTTATTATTATCCAATATTGAGAGCAATAACGTTTAATGATTGTAATAAAATGTTTAATTGTATACAAGTACATCGTTTCCAGTTTCATTTAATTTGAATCAAAGAACTTAATCTTTGAAATTTCTTTTATTTTCTTTGGATATTGCTTTCTATATATACTTTTGGGCGGGGGGAGTATGAGTGAGTTGGTTGATGGTCGCCTTATTGGATAGTTAAACGGGCAAGAAGAATTTAGATTAATGATAAAGGAGATTTTGCTGGAATTTGAATTAAATTTAATTAATTAATGAACAGAGTAGGTTAGTGGGGATTAAAATATGTGTATTGGGATATGATTTTGATTATGTTTTACAGCGACAGAACTCAAGGTTTGATCTGTAGAAATCAAGACGTTTTGTTCCATTTATCAGGAAAGTCCAATAAGCATCTCAGACTTAATTTATCAAGAGAAAGACTCTTCCTCAGGCTCAAGATAGACTCTTAGTCTTGTGCACCTGAAAGGTTTTTTTTGCAGCTTTTTATAACGTCAATAGAACCCGATTCACTCCACAAGTCTTAGAGATTAAGTACATTCACCAGTCCTAAAGGCTACCGTGGTTTGTAGCATCGATTGACTAAAGATCGGCTTAGAGGTTTACTTACCAAGAGCTGCCATCTAGTGAACTCTTCGTGGGGTGTACAAAAAAATTTTTACATTTCATAAAGAATGCTGCTTGAAATAGTCAGAGTAGACCTGTACCGACTGACTGTTTACCTTACTGTAGTGGCGCTACTGATTGGGGTGAAGCTGAGCCTCTTCATCAAGTTTTGTTCTCATATAGGAAGCCGAGCTTCATAGTGCATTTAGACAAGGAAAATTCTAGTTTCTTGATAGATTTTGATCAGTTTGTGGTACGTTTGTATAGAAAGATCACATCGAAAGCAAATCGCTGCCTCAGCCATGTTACATTTTTGGGACTACACTCCATAGAGCGCAAAACTGAACTTGCGTAAGCAATGACTGTTCAGCTGGAAGTCTGTTATGGGTGTCTATACGACTCGAAGACAATTCCCAAATTGTTCTTTAGCTTTAAAGGATTAGTTAAAAATAGTGTTGGAAGGAGGAACTCGAATCAATTTATAAAAAATTTGGAATAATGAGGAGATGTGCGTTTTATGAGGTGGGAGTGGCAGGCTGCCTTAAAGATGGTGTAGATGCAGGCTGTCTAGAGGCGGATTTTTGCAATTTTTTTTTGCTTTTCCCTAATAATCTCGATTCTTCTTCGACTTTTGTTAGCTTAGGCCACCTGATTGGTTGAGTGGATTCCATTGCATGGCCTAAAAGTGACGAAACCATTGCCACTTCCTCTTCCGTATGGTGACGTCTATAGGCTCTTGACCTGTTCTCCGATAATACTGTACTTTGGAGATGCGATTCGGCCAAAAAATTCTTAAGATGTTACGTAGACTTCTGTTTACCAAGGTTTGCAGCCTTCGAGTGACAGTGCTGGTAACCTTCCAAGTACTACAACCGAACAGTAATACTGATTCTACGTTGGAATCTAAACTGTCTCAGCTTGTTGTGCTGAGAACACTGCTGTTCCAGATTTTCGATAGCATTCCGAACGCAGATTTAGCTTTCCCGATTTTGAGGTCCTATATGGACAGTTCGCTATGCTTTCTAAAATTTTCGATTCTCTCGACTTGCTGTTCGAGAATGTTGAGTTGAGCATTTCAGTTTGAAATAGTTAGGGCCTTTGTTTCTCCCGGATTTATCTTAAGTCCTACTTTGTTCGCCTCAGCTTGGACATTTTTAGCCATTTGGTGGAGATCCATTATATTACGTCAACGTAGTCCAGGTGTTTGTGGTAAAATGTCATTGTCCACTTTAATCCTTGGTTTTCCATCATTTTCCATCAGTTTCTCCGTGAAGTACATCGCTGATGACCACAAGGAAGAGCAATGGTGATAGTATGGAACCCTGGCGTACTCCACTATAAATTTCCGATTCGGTTACTTCTAAGCAGATACCACCCTTGTGAGCAGACTTAAGAGTAGCTATCAGTGTTTCTGTTCCGACTATGTCGAAAGCCTTTGTCAAAGTTCATGACCAGTAGATGAAGCTAACCTTGCACACGCTATCCGACACACATATTACCACACTTCCATCATATCCGGTCATTTCCGAAATTGCTGCAGAAAGAATCTATTTCTCCAACAGGTAGATCCGAAACATACCTACCTATCGTAAAAACAAAAGATATATGTACATATGTACACACAAACGTTTGTACATAGCAGCTATTCTCTAACAGCACCTACGGTTGTCTTTTCTTCTTGTTTTCCTAACATTGAAAGCTATACAAACACTCAACACTTTTCCACCTACGAAGTGACCTTTGCCGCGCTCAGATACAATATCTATATACATAGATACACCTCGTTAAATCGCCATTAAAATCAAAGTTGTTAGGTGGTTGCCCAGGAACATCCAGCTATATAAAACCACAACGCTCTGTAACCTGCTACTGTCTCTTAGTAGTTCCACTACGACGACACGGGCTTCAAGAGCAAGGTTTTCGGATTACTTGTTATCCTACACAATGAGCCAGAGAGTTACGTAGTGGATTTATGTGGGTTCAACCTAAAATTCCATCAAACCACAACTGTGTAGGCTTCTCCTCAACAAAAGGCGAACAATTGCATCATCGATATTATTTTGATTTTAATTTCTGTAAAGAAAGAAAAAAAATTTTCGGCACAACAAGTGGACGGACACGACCAGTCCCGTCCCGAGTGTGGTGTGAGTCTTCCAAAAATTTTGCTCAATGAATGGAATACTTGGTTTTTTTTTTGTTTTTATGACGACGGCTGATGGAACCCACGTCGTGAGGTGAATGTGTGTGGTGGTTTTTGATTAGGCAACCAGCACCTCAGCGCAGAGTGACAACTCCATGACGTCAGTCTAGATGTACTCAAATACTCGGGGCAAAGTCATGTCCGCTCAGCTTCTAAACTACTGAATGAAGCGAGCGAGCGAGATCTTTGAATGAACCGTGTGGGCATGCAACCGGCAGTGAAGCTGTCATGCGCGCAAACCATAATTCCGCGCGCCAGTGTTTGCTAGTGTGCGCGAATTGCTGTGAGCGACTGTACGCGGGGGTATACATAGAGCTGCAAGGGCGTTTGAATGCTCCACAGCCATAGCCGTGGTACTCGGTATACGCAGGCGCGCACAGTATGACGTGGGTGTAAATGTTTCTTTGGGGCGCCGCTTATGCGCACGCACCGGGGTGCTTGCAGTGTGTTTGTCTATTTTTCCCGGACAAACGGACGGACGTACGATACGACAAACTTTATATGCCGTGGGCTAATGAAGCTAATGAATGAGTTGAGTCGATGAATGAATTGGAAGCACTCGTGCCAGCACTCTCAAGTCGGCTTCAAGGTTAATGTTAATAGACGAACGAACAAAGCCGCCACACAAAAGTTAGTCACTTTTACTGCGCGCTGCTGTTGTGCTATTTTGTGGTTGTCTTTTGTCTGTTGTTGTTGATTGTTGAAAGTGTTGTGTGTTGTGGATTGTGGGTTCCATGCAAATTGCCCAAGCGGGGGTGGCAGCCATGGCAGCACTGTTTATGCCATCCGCATGATCTATACCCGAGTGAGTCGGTGGTGTTCCCGCCGTCGCCGCCGCCGTTGGTTGGTTAATCAAGCACTTTCTCTGAAGTCAAAACTAGGAAATATAAATTGTATGGATAAAGGAAAAATGAAACACATTTGCCAGAAGTAATTCTTTATTTTATCAAACTAAATTGCTGTTGAGGGGTGTGGGTAGTCCAATCCTGCTGGGCGGGATCCTTTTTCGTTTGTTTTTATCTGTAACAAGAAAAAAAGACTATTATTGTAATGGAAATCAATATAGAGAGTTGTAGGCTACACAGTACTTGAAGACAGATATTCCTGTTCACAGGTATTGTCATTGAAATTGTAAAAAAAAACATTTGGTCAACCATTTATTGAGAAACGAACTACAGACACAAACTATCGACCTTCTGGAGTATGGAATTCGTGCAACTACACATCGAAGAGAGCAACTCCAGAAGTCTAGAGTATTGTGAATCTTCTTTAGTTTGCAAGTCCCTATGCACTGTTGAATATGTAGAATCGTAAATCTTCCCCCTATAACAAAATTTTAGCTTTCAATTCGCCACATTTCAGTAGAACTTTGACGATATCATTCGATTGCACAATGTCCTTGAATTTTTCAATAGTCCCACGAGCGTTTCCTTGAACATTTCTCTCAAAACTTTTCTTATCCTCTACAACCAATTTTAATGGTATAACTTTCATTATCATTCCTTGAGTTGAAGCTGATGCTGACATCTAGAGAAGTAGATGCCAAGCACTCCAACTTGTCAGCAGCTAATTAGATGTGTTTGGAGTTCGAACTGGAGTCAAAGACGAGCCAACGTGGCACCCTAATCCAGGACAAACTCTTAACTAAAATACAAATATTTGCCACAATAGGATCCATGGCCTAGATTCTCACAATCATTAGTGTTGTGTGAGTTATATTCTTCACACGAATTGAAGGGCTCGACTGCCCAATAAGATTTTTTTTGTTTTTCTATTGGAGAACCTTTTTTTATGACAGTAATACCCTTGGATGTTTGTCGGACTCTTGCCATAGGCTGAGGCCATGAAAAATCTTTGGTCTACCCATTCCGCTCAGTAAATTTCAATATCATTCGAACTCTCTGTGTTTCAACTCGCTTACTCTAGATTTGTAACTGCCTTACCGACTGGAAATGTTCTTTCTAGATTCAAGTAGCTTCTGGAAACTCAGTTTAAAACTCCAGCACCGTACAGAATTTGGAACACACAACTGGCCTTCGTATCTAGATACTCAACCCTTCAGTTGATACCGCAATTTTGAATGGAACACTGGCGGTTCAAAAATGACCAATGAGGTGGAGTCAGAATTTTCGACAACGCGTCGTTAGGACCTTCTACTTCTATCTTCCAAGCGGGAGGTTATCACAATCGAGCTCTGTGGCAGAGAGTGTATCAGAAGAAACCTCCGAAGGTCACATGTAAATATTTTATCGAATAGCCAAGCAGCCCTAAAAGCTCTCATGTCTCCTCCTGACTTTGAGTCGAAGCTGCTTTGGAACTGTCTTCAATAAAATCACATTAACACGAGTCCCAGGACATATATGTAGGGACCCCTGGCAATTGCTCGGACTAGGCTCAAACACTTCCACAAAGACTTTAGCTCGTCTTCTGATGTTACGTCCTCCTCAGCTCGAAACTATCCTTAGCTTCCACACAGCATCTCTAAGGGGACACCACCAAAGATCTCCATGAGGCCGTAGTACTTCCTGAGGCTATTCTAAAGCACATCACCTACATTGTCCTTAAAAAAAACAACTTAGATACTCACCAGACTGACAGATTCAATCTGGTTTCTTCCGTCTTTGCTGGATCTTGCTGTGGAGTACAAGATAGAATCAGATATTGCTACAAGGACTCTCAGCCCTGGCTATGCTAGAGATTGCTGTTTCAAGCTACTAATGTGGCCGAGCATAAAAATGCTTGAAGGATATTGCTAACTTTCTTTGTAAATGAGACTGAGTCGATTGTAGCTCCAAACGCAGAAAGTAGGTAGCACTCGAATCACCAATGGATTCATTGTGAACCCATGAACCAGGGATAACCTAGGTAGGTAGATGGGTAGTGTAGGCTTATACGTTTTTCATAAGATACTAGGCACCATTGTGGGCCCATCGCGATCGTTAAAAACGGGGATAACCTAAAAACGAAGACAAAGGTTGGTCTGTAGGGATACCTAAGCGGCCTCCCTGAACCAACCCGATATTGTTATAAATTTCAGGATGATCCGAGGGTCGTTTTCCTAGTTCTGCATAGGCTTGGGCATTCGTATATGAAGTGAGATGTGTTGAATCTGGGTCCGTATCGTTAAAGCCTCAGCAGAGGACATTAGTGTCTAGTGGTATTCTTTTTCGGTAGGCCACTAGGAAGATCAGGGAAAGCTGTTGCAAAACGCACCTCTCCACTAACCCTAATCATGCATTCATCTACATTGAACTCAATGATCTCAATTCTTAGTTTCTTAAAGCTGTCTGTATCTTCAAGGACACTCAATTTGTTACGAGATCCGGAAGAGTCTAAGTGCCCTTCCTTAACTGATCCGTAGTTCAATCAAGTTTGATGACTGCACAAAAAATTTATTCCGACCCTGAACTCTTTAAACTCCTTTCTTGTGAATGCATCCCTAAAACCCATCGTTTCCTAGAATGTTTTTCATTTAAAAAGGTGGTGATGGTGGTGGCTGGTGGTGGCTGGTTCAAAGACCCACTCGATAATTCTCTAATCCCTTTGAACCGTTGGTCCTTAATTGTGTTAAAATTCAGGCAAGTGGGAGTAATTTATGACTCGAGCTGTTTGGTTTGGCCTGGAAACGATGACTGCAATTTTTAATTATGTATTCGTGAAATGGAATCAAATGAAAAGGATCTTAAGAGATTTATGATGCCATGGGAGAAAGGTTTTCAATTTTTTTTTTTTTTGTATTTCAATTCCCATTTCCTAAAAAAAAACAAGTAGTATCCCACCAGTGGGTGTTTTGACCGAAGAGTCACAGCCAAAGGCCGGAATGATGGAGTGCGGTTTGGTAGTCATTTTAACTAATTATTTAACGTCTATTTGATGTGGGCTTTTCCATCGGAAAAATTATGGTACTTACGCACGAGAATTGAATGTTTTTTTAAGTTGGAAGGTATTACACCAGTCTGAAGGAGTTTTATTTATTTATTTTTTTTCGATAAGTGCTAAATCTGTTTGCGTTTTTGTGTTGTAATTGTGGGATTAGTAGGTGTTAGGGGGATTTGTTTGAATCGAGTCTAGGTATAGTAATGGTTTGGTATTTTGTTGTTTTTTTTTTTTTAAGTCTATAAGCTGTGACAATAAATACAGTTCAAGGGGGGGATTCATTCTGGATAGAATGCCCAACTCTTTTTGTTTATGGGTTGTACTGCTGTTAGTAGAACGAGTTTGCGGGCAGAAATGCATCGATACTTGCAAAGTTTTCAAGTGGAATTCCTTGCAAAGGAATGAAGGCATCTTGTCGCTAAGTATGTGTCTGTTTGTAATCTCCCAAAGCTAAGAGGAACCCCACCTTATCCTCTCAAAAAGTGCCAGTTTCCTAGGCTTATATACTCTACACCACTTCGGTTCAAGAAAGGCAGGCATGAAAATATTCATCACCGAGATCAACAGGTTTACGTTTCCCAAAGCGTAACTCTACCTAAGTCAAATGAACTTGGAAATCAATTTACCAAATCCACTGATAAATCTAGAATTCCAGAAATATCTTGTTCCACGATGAAGAAGGATAGGACATTCCCCTCTTCTTTGAAAATAAAAGTGTCCTGCACTATTCTGTTCATAAATACTCGTAAAACTAAAGGACTTTCACGCCATAAAAATGATTACAACTGAGAAGGTTCCCCCTTCGTACCAATAAAATCCAATTCCACACCATGACCTCCCTCCCCATTAGTAGTAGTGCCCCACTCGGGTACTTTGAAAGTACTTGGCATACGCGTGCCAAAAACTCTACAAATACCAAACAAATTTTCGGTACTAATGGTCAACATTCTCTGACCACAGTAGCCGATCTCTGCTGAGTCCTTTTGAATTTGGCGCTTGCCGACGGCTACGACAACGACGACGACAATGCGTCGAATGGTACATGTAAACCTCTGAGGTATTTTCCCCGGCACAGGCAAGGAGCATTAAAAGCATTTTGTGGTTCCGAGCACTGTTTCATTTTTTTTGGTTTTTTTGTTGTTGTTCGTTTGGCAATTCCAATTTGAATGCGCGCGGCCTTAGTCAGGTCACCGCACAAAGTAGCAACCCTTAAGTTAGTTAGCTGTACGTAATAAGTGAACACAATGTCCTCTAGAAACTATTTGCGGTATTCGAATGCCCATATTCTCCGTCAAGGCGAATATTGTTCCAAAGAGAGTACCCACGTACCGCAACAAAAGCTTACATCGATCTAGCATTTCAGAGATTTCTTCTTCTGCTCCTGGTTGCTGCTTCCATACCACTCCACTGAACCTTGCTTTGTTTTTGTTTTTAATCTCTCGCTCTCCGATATGTGGTTCTTTAATTGCCTCTCTGGCAATGCGGCAGGAATTCCTTGAGGTTTTTGTCTCGTGCCGCGACGGACGACGCACGGTTTGGTTCGGTTTGGTTTGGTTGGTAGTGTGCAATAGGCGTACGCACATGAAAAGGAGGGGGGGAGAGACCGCAGAAGAAAAGGTTAAATTGGAGGAAAAATCAATTCAAGTGAACAACAGGAGGACAAACAAAAAAAAAAAAAAAAAACCAAAAAGGATGCTACCTTCTTCAAACTGGCGCTTTTGGAATTTCATCTGATCTGCGGTTGGGTTGGGTTGGGTTGGGTCATTTTTAAAGTGGCTCCACCTCATGCAAAATAAAACAATAAGACGAAGTCCTTTGTTGCAATCTTAATTGAAATCATTCATCAGTACATAACAACTTTATAATCAGATACACGTTCGCAGAAATTGATTTAGGGACTCGCGGACGCTGGGCGAATTATCCGCAATTAAAATGCAATCAATGTCAGCATGCAAGTCCTCGTAAATTTGTTCCTATTTGAAGGGAGGGAGGGAGGAGAGGACGCAGGACCTGGCGCATCTTTACCACCTCCCACACTCCACACAGCACACACAACAGTGTGCTGCTGCTGATGTTGCCCCGAAGAGCCAACATAAATAATTACTACCTTGGCGTCGTAAAGAAAACCACACCACCGACCGAGCGACCGGGGGAGACGTCTCTGACGTTTATCAGAAAATTACAACCCAGGGAGTGAATCATAAACGGCTCACTCACTGATCACCACCTTCTCCAGTGTAACCAGCAACCACCACGGTCGTGGCTCTGGTCATAAGGGCAGACGGAACCATAGAATGCTTCCGTAAATCGTTTGGTGAACGCGTTTCTGTTTCGTCTGTTTGTCGTCTCCGGGCCGGCAGTTCCGATTAACCACGATGGGAAGATGAGGAGTTTCGTTTCGTTTCGTACCCAAACGTTTTATGATGATGAAATGGCCAGATACGTATTATGGGTCAGATGGAAATTGTTTAAGGACCAGTATTCAGTTTGTTTGTTCATTTGGGTATTCGCTTAGCTTGAATTTTTAAATTTCTTCCTTGTGGTCTCATCCCAGAGCTTGTTTTCAGCATTCACATCCACAATTGAGTTGCCTTTGTTGTTCGTTGCACTTTCCCAGGAAGACAAAGTTGTTATTTAGTAACTCGGGGGTAGAAATGTCATCATTCATATGAATGAGAGTTCTGAGAGTGACTATGTTCATTCGACTAATGTCTCCTTTCTTCAGAGGCTTGTTATTGGTGGTAGCGCCCCTAAGAAGAAAAAGAAGAAGTCTCTTTCTTCCGAAAATTTGAATGTCAGGAAGAATAGTCGACCCTAGATGAATTCCTCGGAAAAATTAGAAGCGAGGACATTTGTCTTTGACTTTGACTTTGACTTTGCAAAAAGTTTTCATTTTATTGTCAGGTTCCACAGCGTTCCACAAGATTGCAGACGCTGTTCTAAAGTTTTGGTTGGACTCATTACTGACTCTGCAAATGCCTTCCTCTTCTATGGTTTTAGACCTTTTCGGTTATGACTTCCTAAGAGTTTCATAGTCTGTCTTGAAAGTTTCGGTTCCACATCTGTCTTCATAAGGAAATTCATTCCAAAGATTCTTGAACTTCTTGCATGGATGAGGAAGAGGAAGAGACTATCACCTCGTATGCACTTGGCAAACTGTAGTATCACAATGGGCCTATTCTGGGTTAAGTGTGGCTTCACTTGCAGCCTACCAATCGAACCTAACCTCCTGAGCTTCTAGATTGCTAGAAGGAGAAGTTTTCAGAATCCAATACTCCTCTTCCTTCTAATTTATACTTGTGCCATGCTTAGGATTGTGAACTTTAATTTTTTTTTAACCAGGAACTGCAGACGAAGTTACATAGCTTCAGTGATGCAGAAACATGCTAGACTTTGTTGATGGTCTTCCGAAACTTTTTGGAGATCTCTTCTGAGTTTTTTTTCAGATGAGTGTTCTGTAAAGTCCTAGGTAGAACCTAATCGGCTTCAATCGTTGTCCTTTCCTAGTTAATGCTTCTATTGATTCTTTCGACGAATTGACGGATTTATACTGAATTCAGCTCCGTGACACCATTCTTGAATCTTGATATCAGAAAGAGTTTTTTCAAACTTTCTTGCTTTCGAATTATTTCGTCGGCGTAAGCCTAACAGTTGGGAAGCTTGTCAAGGATAGTACGCCTCCTTGTGGACATGCTCTTGTCATGTTAGTTTTGACCATTCTTAGCGACGTTTGAGACTCTGCTGATCTTATGCTCAGCAGTTTGTACATGAGAGGTTAGGTTAGGTACGTGGATAGGCGAGTGGAAGAAATCCATAACACCATTCTGTGATGCTCATTAGATAACCTCAGTCCTACAGGCATGGTTCCAATGAACTAGCAAACTATCAAGATGTCATTAACTGGTTTGCTTGATAATTCTTCTAGATCACGGAAGAAGTATCGCCCGAGAAATTTAAATCTGAGATGGATAAGATCTGGACAGTGATAGAGAAAGTGGGTCGTATCCTTATTGATTTCCTCATCTTCACATGCACGACATGTTCAGTTTTTCAGAGTGTCAAGTCCCGTGATGACTCCTATCAAAGTAGAGAGGTATTTCCTATCATTTTGCATAATTCTGTCGGTTCTAGTCTTATCGAAACAAGGCCATGTACTTCGGGTCTCAATCCCTGGTTCGAGCTTCAGTGTGGAAGGCGGTATAAACGGTATGTGGATTCCGAACCTCTTCAGGTCAATTCGTCGATCTAACTCAGTTTCGTGTAATTTCCAAATTTAAATTCTGCTGTACTTTCCAAAATTTTTTGTCCTAAAATTTGTAGCAATTTCTAAAGCGGTTCCATCGTCCAACAGAAGCGTGAAACATTTTTTAAGTTTGACAAGTTGGAGGGCAAATTATCGTTATTCCAAAAATTCATTAGTCTTTTGAATTTGAGTCGAATGGTGCTTCGAATGAATTGGCATATACCCTTGGCATTGAATAAAAGCCATGCCAATGCCAATGGAAAAAAGGCATTGAATACCATCTCTGCTTGGAATTTTTTTTCGTTCCACTTCTTATTGGTGTCGATATCGTTAAAATATCAAACCGTTCAAGAGTTTGCAGTTCAAGAGAATGATAGCCTGAATCTTTCACCAGATTTTGAGAACAAATTTCCAATCAATCGTGTCATAAAGCAAAAGCCCATACGGTTCGCCTTC
The DNA here is from genome assembly GCA_905220385.1 of Xylota sylvarum. Taxonomy (NCBI): domain Eukaryota; kingdom Metazoa; phylum Arthropoda; class Insecta; order Diptera; family Syrphidae; genus Xylota; species Xylota sylvarum. The sequence goes on along the minus strand of LR999960.1, from coordinate 907,031 downwards.
TCACACTTTTCAGCACATTTACCCTCGGCATCTCTCTCCCGAAAAAAAAAAAAAGATCTATAAAGTGTAGTCGAAAGAAAAATTACCTCACAAGAGAATTAAAATCTCATAGATTTTAATCGAAACGTTTTCAAATTTAATGACACACTCAAATTATCATTCCTCAACATTGTCCCCCGCCTTCGGATTTCCTTTCGTTCTCTTTTTCGTCATCTTCTCCCTCGTGTTTGTGTTGTATCTCGCCTAATGTCTATTTAAATTGTGTTAACCAACTCAAGCGTATCAGAAAACAATAAAAAGACAGTGAATTAAGCAACAATCAAACAAATATAAACTCCAGTCTAATGAAATTACGGCGGATCGACAACGACGAGTGCTTAACGCCAACTCGCCCGATTGTTACATGAATCAATCATCTGCCCCGACCCACACGCTAGAGCGCGCATACGCCCCTGTGATGGTTGCTATAGTGTGTACTGTGTGTTGTGTACAACGATCTGATCAATGATCGCAGATCGAGCTGAGCGTTGATCACTTTGATGGCCTCCCGCCGATAGTAGGGTAGAGAAAGTTACATATAATGGGGGGTGAGACGTCAGACCAGTTAAATGGCAGCAATTTGTCAGTTTTCCAGAGTGTCTCATACATCACCACCCTGAAGCGCGTTCAGCAGATTAAAATTACACACACAAGGCGAAGGGGCACTATCGATCGATAAATTGAGCTCAGTTATCGAAGAATAATAATTTATCATCGCAATCTTTGCGATGGCGGTGGTCCCCGATCGACAATCTGCTAGCGATCTGCGTGCCGTGAATGCGACAAATCGATCGACACATGCACCGGCTCTCTGACGAACGACGACGAGGATGGCGGCGACATCGAACGACCGACGACAATCATTCATTAAAAGCAATTTAACTCGATTTGAGGCGAAAATGATTGTGCGCGGCGATCGATAATTGGGCATGCAAATCGGCCGCAGAGAGTGCAGCAAGATCGATGCCATAAATGCACGCTATTTCTTGTAATTGAGTCGTTTGGGGCGCGCTAATCAAGCCGATTCAGCACCTATAAGTGAGCGATAATGATTCTACACGCTTTTCACACGTCGTCATGATCGTCCCGCCTTCGCTGCTTCTAACGATCGATATCGTTCCGCAGATTCTGCATATACGAGACGACGACAACGCGTCGATGTGCCATGTCAGTGTCAATTGGAGGAATTTCTGCGTAAATCTCGCCACATACCTATCTAGTGTCCTGTGCGTCCTCCTTTTCCTCCGCGCTGACGTAGTACGCGAGTGTGTGCGACCATTAAAAGGTTGTTCGGTGTAAGTGCGCGTGAAAACATCGACTGCGAACACGGTGTGTAGTGCCTCGCAATCTAAACGAGTCATTTAACACGTATACTCGATGGTGATGGTAGAGAGCGAGCACCGAGTTCCCATGGTGTTTGGTTTGTTAACACCGCAGCGCACCTCGTCATAAAAGGGCTTCCTGATGCCAAAAAACACATCGCCGAACAACGACGAAGAGTCACTCACTGTTCTCTCGCCTGCCATGTGTTTTGTATTTCCACAGTTGTTGTGTGCGTCTTCTTCTTCTTTATCGTCGTCGTCGTCGTCATCACCGTCAGACTGCTCGGTGACTACCTACTGCTACTACTCGTTGTGTGTACGGAGCAAGCTTCCTAATAAGGCTGGCACATGTTAAGTGCGGAAGCCATAACTGCGTTATGGAATCACGCAAATCGCTCGAAATTGATTTCAATCGCGAATTTCTATCGCAAACTTTGCACTTCTGACACCAAGCCCTACTGATTCGCTTGATGTGGGTGTTAAATTCGAATTTAACCTCACATACGGTCTAACGAGTAGATATACAAAAAAAAACGACACACAACTGAGTAAAAAGTGAAAAAAAAAAAAAAATAAATTTCGTTGGACAGTAAAGACAGTCGCAGAGACCATTGAGACGTGTGTATCAAGTGGCCGGCCGATCGTGGCGAGTGGCAGCAATTGGGATTATGTGTCATGGCAGAGGTTCTCTTTGGGAAACTGTCCAACATTGTTGTCCGGTCGTCGTCGTGAATTTCGCAACCAAATAAGCACACACCAACCAACCAACAGAAAAAAAAAAAAAAAAAAAAAGACTGTTGGTGGTTGGACGGACGGACAATCTCTTCGGCTTGGTTGACTTCTTTTGAGGTCCTCATTGTTCTGCGCACGCCATGAATGAGATCACAACCAGACACGGGATGGTATTCAATGCAGCCCAAAATCTTTTGAGGTTATGTTAGCCCAGTAGACGGTGTCACGTGCGCGGTTTAAGGTCCAACAATTACCTCACCACACATTGCGAAACAGGCAATAGTAGTCGCACCACACGGAATCTCCTTTTTCATTCGAGAGATCGAATGCGATCTTTGCCATGATCTTTCCTGCCATGGCTGGCATGTGGCTGGCGGTGCAATTTAAATTGATATGAATAGAATTTGCTGTCTTTTTTTTTTTTTTTTTAAAATGACAAAGCCTTCAACGGTGACATAAATTTTTTTTTTAAATTTTTCAAAATGTGTTAGATTGAGAGTAGTAGCCTTGCATTGCATGGCTTTATGTTTTCCCCTGTCGCTCTCTCTATCTATACTGGTAGGCGAACAGAGTTGATAATTACGATATTGGAATGTTGTAGGCTTACTACTGATGTGTTTGTTTCAGAATTTAAAAAATTGTGAGGTTAGGGTATGTCGCAAGTTATGTCATGTTTTCTAGTCATAGAGGCTTCTACTACTGTCATGCGGTCTGATGTACAAGTGGTACAAGTGTATCTACTTACAGTGTGAGTTGAAAGTAATCAAAGTTGGAGAAAAGAGCAGAAAAGGTTGAAAAAACTGGTGTTTCAAGTTCGAAAATCTAGGGCAGTTAGGCTGAAATTTTTGAAAATCAAAAACCTACAACCCATTCCTCATTCATCAGGAAGAAGCATTTTCACTTCCTATATGAAAAGGCCTTCATAGGGTCAGTCAATGTAGCTTAAAGATTGGTGTTTGAAGACACTAAATGTTCGACTTTTGAAAGTCGTTTTTTAAGTACGAATTTTGGTTTTGAAATCCCTTTGAAGGTGCTTGTCAATCTTTTTCAAATCTGTCGATAAAAGCACTCAATTCCACAAAAAAATCAAAACTTTACGTGTTAGGTCGTTTTTCTATGTTGAAAACAGTGTGTTCTTGTATTTCGAAAACGATGGTTTCGACCAGCTTTTCAAGTTTAGAAGTGGGGGATACCGATTTTCCAAAACAGCTAGTTCCACTTCATGTGAAAAGACATTGCTAAACTCCAGGGGTCGAAGATTAATGTATTAAGATACGCGATGTTCGACTTTTGACAGTCGTTTTTCGCGAATTCGAATTTTTTATACTTTTCGGTGTCCTTACGATCAATTGGACCCTGGCAGTACTTTGGTTCCCGGGCCTGTTTTATGTTTCTTTTTCTAATAAGAAGCACTTAAAAAAAAAAAACGAATCCGAAACCAGAAAAAAGTTGAAAGGAATTGTCTTCTATTCTCTTCTATCAGTTGCTCTAGAATACCACTTGTCTCTGAGGCAAATGATCCTCGGTGTATCAGTGTCAGTCCACAGAAATATTCCAAGAAACTACACAGCTTTATCCTTAAAATTCTCCTCCAATTGGGAAATTTTGATTTGGTCTCTCGCTATGTGCAACCATTTACTAAAGTTGGATGCAATCAGTAAGACCAACCGCAGATGGAAGTATGGGGTTTTGGCTAGTTCTGATTGGTTTTTCTAAAGCGATCAGTAGATCAGCAGCTTGATCAGTGTCCTCACTTGATTGGATAGGGTTACATGTCACAAATTGAGTCCTATTCAAACGACTTCTACAGAAACTGCAGAGATGACATGGAATAAGAAACAATCCTCGATTTCCATAGGATCCGTCCGATCTTGTCGAAAAGAAGATCACTCCATCTAGGGGCACTTCCAGCCGATGATATCACTGAATATAGGACTTGCATTAAAACGACCATAGGCCGTTTTCGAAAACGTCAGAATATAGTCAATTTGATTGTCAATTGATTGATCGTCATTGCGTGACGCAAACGTAACAAACGTCAAATATGCAACCACCTTGTTCGCAAACACACTTTGGTTTGATCTTAATCTGACGTTTGATGACATCTCAGATTTTTTTCAGATGACGTTTCCGAACATATGACATGTTCTTCAAACATACTGTTAAAAACCATGATTCTGTTTTCGAATCAATTGCTTTTGCAGTTTTCGAAAACTAATAATCAACTCCTCTGTCAGACAGAACACACTTTTCGGATGAATATTCCTTCAATGACTAACTCCTGACTGATCCATCGCAACAGCACATGACAATTTGCCGCGTGCCTATGCATATTCGTCAAAATATTAATTGAAAGCCTTTAGATAAACAGATTCGAACAGAAATTAATGACTTATGAGTAATAATCCGTCACCTTATTAGCAAAAATTGGCAACCGCAACATTGTACGCAGTCAGAATTGTTCACACCACCTAGCGCATGCGGCGGCGGAGAGGACAACACAACAAATTACGTCTTCCCGGTGGCTGTCATTGCCAATTAAAATTCGGTGCACGCATGCACTCGCGTTCAGAATTATGACAATAGCGCGCGCTACGTTGCCGCTATATGTAAGTGAAAAAGGGCTATCGAGGGTCTACACAGACACACGCGGTTGTAGTGCCAACCAAACGCCCACTTATTTTAGTCACGATTTTTCTATTCATCTACTGCCCCGCCGTACATTAGAACCCGGAAATCCCAAAGTTGTTGCACCTCCTTCCGTTAGCATATTGACCAGGAAAAGACCATCGGAGAATAACCAAAAACTAAGCCACGACGTGACGCAAACATTTTGAATTGGAAATTGGCCACCAGGCAGCATCAGACTCCCGGCCAGGCGGTCTTTGAAGCCAACTGTGCATGTGGACGACGGCAATTAATAATTCATACGCGCGATAGATAAAGATGCCATCGCATCCATATAGCGCGCTCTAATGATATCTGGATGCGTTGTCGCTGGTACTTCACACGCTGCGCACTATACGAATACGAGTACGAGTACGTACGACGAGTACACTCAGAGCAGCAATGACAATGGAATTTGTTGCAATTTTCATTCTGCGAATTTTTCCAATTATTATCGAATCGGTAATTGAGATGGCTACCCCGCAGGGTTTCCCCCTGAGGTGGTGGACTACATCTAATGAGATCTCTCTGCCGTCGGTCGTCGTCTCCGAGATGGACGTGTTAAACAATTTTTCTTATTTTTTTGTATGTTATTCTGGACGCAGCAGTGCGTCCATACGTCCGTCAGTGGGTCTGTGGGATCAAACGATTGATCTGTCCTCTCCGAATCGACCGACAACAACGCGCGTATACAAGCAATTCTCGTAAATGAGCTGCTCGCGACACCGCACAGTGATAAACAATCATCGATGAGAGCACATCGATAGAAACGATGACGACGACGTGATGATGGTGATGCTACTGCTACTTGCTACTGCTACTGTTGCTATTGAGATTCTCTCTGTGATCCCAGGAATTGAAGCAGCAAATCGGATATTGTACCCGAGGCAGGTATCTCTCCAGTAGCTTGCTGTACCACCATCGTCAACATATAATCAAGTAACTGAGTTCTGTTTTTTTTGTTTGTATGGATGCGCGTGGTTTATCTTCTCGGAATACGAAATGCGGATGCTGCCAGATGCGCGGGATATTCACAAGAAAGCATCTAGGTTGTGGAAACTTGAAATAATGGGGCGCGCGCATTTATAAACGTGGGAAATGTTAAAGATATTGTTCCATTGTGTTTGCTATTTGCTGGGTTTCTAGAGATACGTATGGGTTTGTTTAGAGCGGGGGAACCTGAACTGAAATGCGGGAAAAGTGCGTTATACACTTGACCCTGGTCAGCGAGATGGTATTGAGTTGAGTTTTGGGACGTGAATTGACATTCAAATGGCATGCTGTGGCCTATTTGTTAACATTGGAGTTTGTAGTTTGTGGGACAACTCAAAAAATAGGCTCTATCAGTTGGAATTTTTGACAAGAATCCTCTTCAGGAGTCTGAAGTTCGCGCTGATCCTTGAAATACTGATCGTTACCTATCGATCGTTCTAGTGAACATATGAATGATCCCTACAAAATTGTGTATCTTTGTAGTGAATTTGAAGATGATTTTTGCTAAAACTTTTGCCTCTGACATAGTTAATCAAGTGATCACAACTTAGGCTTGACTTTTTGAGACAACAGACTTGACTTCTGTCACTTTTCTGTCAATATCTGTAATGCCCGTGATCTTGTGTCAAAATCGCCAAAGTGCGTGAAAATAGACCATACATCGCGATCACTAGTAGTTGCTTGTGTTTATATTTTGGATCAACACGATCATTTTCTTTAAAAATATTGAGGATCTGATTTGAGATCGAAATCACGGCCTTGAAATACTGATCGTAACCAATCGATCATTCTAGTGATCGAACATATGAATGATCTTTACAACATCGTGCATCTTTGTAGTGGATTTGAAGACGGTTCTTGCTAAATCTTTTGCCTCTGACATAGTTGATCAAGTGATCACAACTTAGACTTAAATTTTTGGAGAAAAACTTGACATCTATCACTTTTCTATCAATATCTGTGATCTTGTGTCAAAAGCCCCAAAGTGTGTGAAGATGCACCATATATCGGGATTATTAGTAGAATTCTCTCACCAGTTCGATGGATCAAACTGTATACCTTGTCTGAAGCTAGAATCCTCCATTTGAGATGTCATTGCAAGTATAAATCTATCTCAGAACTTTCATTGAACTACGTTCTGCTAAACGACACACATTCTCGAATGACATACCCTCCACTGCTGGTTACAATCACGACCAAGTGGACAAAAATGCAATCCTTCTCCTCCTGCCAACTCCCTTTTGCGCGGATCACAGAAGCAACTACTCTTAACACAGAGTGAGTGTCACTATCTCGCGCGCGCACAACGAGAGAGACCACCAAACGCTCTTCCTCGTGTCAATTGGGCAATCTTACAAATTGGCGTCCCGTGCACGAGCACGAGTAAAAATTATCACTTCATTGAAATGACTCTCAAAGCCAAACGAGTGAAAGGAGAACCTAGAGTAGCAGCAGCCATCACTTGGATGGTGGTGGTACCCATGCGCAACAGCACAACACTAGCCTTCGGCAACGGAGAGGAGATTGTCCAAACGGGAGATATCACAATTTATCGATCGTCTTTTCGGCCCGCTTTTGAGTTGTCAGGACACAGTCAGAGTTAGAGGCAGAGTCAGTAGCCATTACCACCTCCGTCGCTCGGTTCGTATCTCGTTTTCGTGTAAGAGCACTTCCGCCGATTGCCGCGCCGCTCCGGCCGCCATGACTGGAAGTCCGATTGCGTTTCTATTTTTAATTACTCTGACAACATTTCCAGAAACGATTTCCGCCTTCGCAATTTACGTTTCATTGTCACTGGCAGCCGGGTCTACTTTAATGGGTTCATACGGCATACAAATTATTATCTTCCGAGGGAGGGAGGCTGACACACATTCGGACCGCTTTTATGGATATACGAGTACATATCCCCCCCCCCAAGGAAGGTGGGAGTAAGCATGTGGCATATGCATTCGAGTGGAACGAATTGCATTGTCAGGTGATAATTCGCAAAGATATTGTACCAGCAGAATACGTCGTAGTATCTGCGTGTCAATGTGAAGTAAACTAGGGTAAATCTATGAATTCCATTAGGGGTACATTTAGGGGTGTCGGTAATGGCTATACAGGGTATAGTAGGGTGCGCTACAGATGGACACCATCAGCGCCGTACACACATAAAGGAACTGTGGGTCCTTAATGGTCCAGTCCGCCATCACACGGCACATATAACTTTTGGCCCATTAACATCCGTCATGATTCCAGTCCTAGATTCGCCTGCAAATAACCATTCGCCCAGGGAAGTTGAGTGTAAGCGAAATGTTACTACGTACCACTATCTCTCCGGTGTGGTGGTGGCGGTGGCGTTGGCGGTGGCAGCAAAGGAAGGACGACAACTGAGAGTAGGGCATCCATGGCGTGTAGGTTACGTGATGTGTGAGGCACCAACAGTTTTTCTTTTTTCCTCTTTGGGTGGTGTGTGGTGGAAGAAATTCTTATCTCGGAGTAAATGGAATGACAGCTTTTCACACCCGATTGGCTTTCATGTTTGTCGCTACTGCAAACGACGTGACTTCGTCTTTTCGATGGTACCAGTGGCACTAATTAGATTAGCGAAAGCAAAAAAAAAAAAAAAACAGGGAACCAACCCAACGACGACAGGCGGCAAGGTTCGTCGTCGTCGTCGTCGTCGTCGTTGGTGGATCTAGTTTATTGAAAGACAAATTGAAGACGTCTGTGCACGCAAAAGTTAACAAATTGAATAGATATAGAGGAGGTGTGGAAGGGATACGAGGAGTATAAATTCAAAGGATTCTTGTTGAATAAATATACATACATATGTACATATAGATTGTTCTGGGTTGACTTACCAAGGTGCGTGCATACGATATGGTGGGTAGTTGGGGCTGCTCTCAAGGTCGTGAGTGTTGATCAGCAGCGGCAGCACGGGTTGTCATGGGGCTTTGTTCTGAAAGAGTAAGATAAATGGTTTTTGATTTTTTAGGATATATTTTGGGTTTGGTTTTATTTTTTTTTTTTTCATGGTTAGATCCTTTTTTTTCCTTGAAAGTGTTGATACATTGTCGAAGGACGAAATTATTATTTATTTGTTGGGGTCAGTTTGTCTGTTGGTTTGGAATCAATCAGTTCAGCGTTGACCTTGGGACCTTCGATTTTTAATTCAATTAGGACTGAGGATATTGACCCCTAAGGTAGGTGGAACGTAATAGAGTAACAGGAAGAGAAGAGGCATTGTTTCTCTCAGGGAGTTTTGCATTGCGAGCTCTATCGACTTACAGAAATCCTAATGCACTAGACAAAACCTGCGTTCACAATCCCCATATGATTGTCCGACTATGTATGTTATGTACTAATTTTTTCGCCTGCTATTCCAAAAGTCAGACCCGACAGCTTTTATGTAAAACATGGGACTTTGACTTTATATTTTCATCAATAATCGAGATAGACTGGCCAAGGGGGTGTTGATGTGATATTTGGTATCGAATATGTCTGATATTTGAGGCTATAGAGGCTTGTGGATCCTATTCCTACTTTGTTCCACTCTAGTCTTAGTCAGAGAATACACTCTGGAGTTGAGTCAAAACTTTGCATGGAGGTTATATACATACATAAGTGATACTACAAACACCAAACAATATCCGGACATATCTCTCTTCTAAACAACCAAAACCACCTAACCCTGCCCAACCAACCATCTTCCGTTTTTTTGAATTTTAAGCAGCCCAGGGTTCAGGCAAATGTCTCCACGCCTTCCAAGCTAAGCCGATGGGTTGATTTTTTTTTTTTCAAAAAAGCTGTCTACTCGACCTCTGTCATCCTGTCGTCATGTATCCATCCGGGAAGATCGGTATTCCTCTCATCTTTGAGCTAATCGATCCTTATGTGCATTTTTAATTCAGATCCAACGACGGTCACTGTCAATACAAATCTACAAGCTTTACCAATAATTTTGCTCTGTCTGTCCTCGCAGAGGAATTCTTTGCTGTCTCCAATCAGAAACAACAAGCTGGGGATCTTGTTCAATCAGCGCTAGCAGCTGAAATTCAAACAACAATGGCATAGCATATACGATAATCCACAACTTGAAGCTTAAGTCAACCAATTGCTTCAGTAAGTCAGGCAATGAAATATGGGGTTGTCACCTTGTCGAAAATTGAACTTTCTGCTGTCAAAATCACTTTTCCGTCGTCTTAAGGGACATTCTCTGGCCTCCTAGATCACTCGAAATTGTTCCCAACTCTTGTGTAGACTGAAACAAAGTCAAGGACTCGCAAAAACATGAAAGTTGGTTTCTTCAAACCGACACTGGCACTTGAAAGTTTTGTCAATTTGCTCGCTGATCGGTAGAGCATTGCTGTGAAGAAGCAAAACATCTTAACCAGTTGTTATCGAGTTTTTTCTTTGTGCTTCCCTTAGTCATGGCAGGACCTTGCCATATTCCTTGCATTTTATCAGCAGTATCCTTTTTTAGTCCCAAAAACTGTAGCTATCACTCTACGGGACGATTTGATGGATCAAAGATTTCATGGAGCAAACTTGATCGGTGACAAATAAGTTTGTTTATTTTTCTCGGGATTGGTTGCCTTTGGAGTCAAGCTTGCATACCAGTTCAGTTCAGTGCAGATGCTTGACATTGACAAGCCCATTCCATCTCGCATCACAACAGAAATCTATTACGATACGAGTTCTGAGACAACATTGTTGCAAAGCTATGCTAGCGCCAACCAAGTGAGTAATTAAGTAACCCATTCGATCTTAACTTCGGAGAACCCCTCGCTGGCGATATCGAAACCACGACAAATACCAACTCTGTGTTTTGTTCTGAATCCCTGATCACTATCGCTATAGGCACAACCATATTCCATGCAACATCATTCCTCGGTCTTGTCCATTCGCTGGCAACTGAATTCCAGCACTTTGAGTTCCCACGTCTCATTAAGAATCCCCATCTCGCTTAGGGGATTACAAATTCGAGATAAGACTTCGAGAAAAAGTAGTCTCATCGGAATGTGGCGTTACTTTCCGAAATTCTGTGATTGTCATCGTCCTCCAAGGAACAGAAATTACTTTGTTGTTGGGAGGATTGGCACCTTTCCCCACCAAGCGCTGATCGCCAATCAGTAAGATCCGACAATGATCAATAATCGATCGATCATCATTGTGTGCCACATTGTGGTTGTTGTCGATCGTCCGCCGGCGCTCTTGGGTTTCGGGTGATGTGCGTGCTCGCCTTCTTCTCGGCCCCGATGACAACCCCCTGCGCACTTAAGCTATGAACTTAATCGATTAGTTTTATTCGAATTTAATTAGCAAGCGCATTGCAGACATGTTTTACGAAAGGCTACTACACTCCTCGTGCCCCACCTTCGTTAGGCTCATTTCGAATTCAGATTCCTTTCGAGAGACGTTGGTGGTGGTGGTGGTGGTGGCGACCGATCAGAGAAGCAACACAACGGTAGCATTGTGGGCCTGTGCGAACGCGCTTCCTCGTTGTGTGTGCCATGCGCGCGCGCTAGGAGGAGGCATCTCCTCCTCTCGTGAATTTAAAAAATTTATGCGCGCGCATATCAGAAGAATTTGCAGACTGCGTGTAACTCGAATTCCTGCGGCGATAGTCTTCTCTTTAGCTAGCGCGGTCAGCAGCAGCCAGCCAGCATCGGTTGTGTTTAGTTAGGCCACACTGTCATTGTTTGGGTTTTCCGACCTTTTTTGTGCGTCCTGCCAGAACAGAACTAATCGTTGGCGGAATATTATGCAGGAGCTGGCTCTAGGTACCGGTTTTTGTTTCGCTTTCGTGTTTTTGTTTTCATTTATTCGCTGGACTGGTGCGGGGGCCTGGAGGGGGTGTAATGTGTGATAAAAACGGGAAATCAAAATATATACGCGATTAACGCGCGCAAGGATCGATCGCTCGGAATGATGTTATATGCGAGTGGGTCCACACCACACAGCACAGCAGAGCCACAGTACAGTGGAAGCACTTGTTGCACCCAAACCGACGCGCATCCGCAGTAGCAACAGTAGGAGCATGTTGTTGATCATCATTATCATCGCCGGCCGTCACAAGTTCCAGAACAAGAGTTCTGTTCACACGGTGTTCGTTATGAATTTCTGTCACGAAATTTTCCAGTTTTCTCCCGATCGAGGGATGATTGTGTGTGATGACGATGTCGATGATGTCGCTGATGATGATGATGACGACGAAGACGAAGACGACGACAACGACGACGACGTCGTCGACTACTACTATAGCGTAGTAGGTCGGGAGGGCCTCGTTGAAGGCTACTTATAGGTATTTTTGATCACAGTGCGTACGGCACATGGTTTTCACAAGGCATTCTCTCATCACCATCACCAGCCATTGTGTGTATAAATCAGCACGGCACTGCCTGTGTTGCTACCGTGCTACCGAGTGCGCGCTGGAATTATGTTTCGGAAAATGATTTATCACCGCGATTGAGTGGACGGGTCTGGAACATGACATGAAAGTGGACCAATTTGCTTTTGTTGTTCGGGTTTTTTTTTTTTCTTAAACAGTGGTGTGTGCAACGATAGGTTTTTGTACGTGTCCAACGAATACCTGCATAATTTTCCTGGAATTACGTGCATTACGTACGAGCCAGTGCACTATGGTTGCTCCCTCCAGGTGAGGAGGGGGTGAGGAGACAGACAGACGACAATGTGCTTTGAAATGAAAATTTAAATAATTGGATAAATCACAATAACTGATTGGTGGTTCGTTGGTTCTATAGCAATCTATAGCATCGTCCCGTCGATGTCCTTTGGAGGTAATTTGAAGAGATTTAGGCGGCGACAGATAGTTTGTGGACTCGAGAGGATTTATCAGTTTCTTTACTGAATTACTGTTTCTGCACCGAATTTGACTAACCCAAGGGTCCTACTTTTAGTTATGTCCTGTATCCACTTGTGGATCATAGGGCCTCCTCAACGCATACGTGCCATTGTGTGCGGTTTCTGGCACAGTTCTTTCCCAGTGTTTCCTTCGGCTGGCTATATCCAGTTCGGTTCCGCCATGCAGGTGCCCAAAGAGTAGGTCCTTGTATAGGACAATTGGGAAAATTATGCCTCCCTCAGACTATAATTGCTTTTTTTTATGAATTGCTAGGCTGTTGTGGAATAATGTCTCAATAACCTCCAAGCAATTGAAAGACTCCACTCCACTTATCACACCTGAATTCAAGAAATTCATCAGCACCAACCAACCATTCCCCGAGACTAGCCACGGAACGGACATAACCGACTCTAAAGGAATTTCATTTCACTGGGACACAGGGCACACACACAGTATGGTATAGTATATCTTTATCAGTCTCAACGATCGTCCCCAACTTCAATTGGTCATAAATTGCCAACGAGAGCAGCGCATAGATACAACACACATTTTTGCGGATACAATTCCCCACGAGTACACACAGAAGACCACGAAAAACTAAGCAAAAGATACAAAAAAAATAGAAAAAAAATACAGCCAAACGGCTCAGAAACAAATGGTGAAAATCTCTGGAGGAAAACGCTGAAAATTGTTCCCAACGTGGCATAATAATAACAATAAAAGTAAATTGGCCTTAAAAGAAAAAAAAAAAGAAACCCGAAGCAAACAAACAAACAACAACTAGAGGAACACCATAACAAAACACTGTCCAATCGAATTGGCAATTGACGCCGTATAAAGTTTTATTACGTCCTGCGCCAGTATCATACATACACGTGTATGTATACCCTTTGTACCGCCACAAGGAGCAATGGGATCTAATCGTTGATGTTGCTGTAGCCGCTGTAGCAGTCGTAGCCGCCGCCACCGCCACCGTCACAATCATCTGCTACAGTAAAGCGAACCAAACCGTACCGAACATGTAGTCTATTCAAATTGAACCTTCTTCTAGACGTACCTACTATTTCGGTCCATTTGTGGTTTTTAAGTGATACACAGGTTGCTCTTCTTTTTCATCTATTAAATGCCAATCGTTTGGGTTAAATTTCTATTGAAAGTGCAAGTGGCTTGTGGGAGCCTTTCAAGGGCGTGCTTGTTTCCTTTTTTTCTTTTCTTTTCTTTTCTTTTCATCGAAGGAGTTGAGAAAATGCAGAAAGATTTTACTTTCTGTTTAGAGAAAGCAGTAGAGGAGGGTGGATGCAGCTAAATCACTTGAAAATCTTTGTAGCCTTAAGGCCTCCTTTGCCTATATAGCAGATATACCAAACATCCTTAACGCCAACCGATTTGAGCAAAGGTTTGGAGGTTTATCTAAGAACTTTACAAGTCATTACGTAGTCTGCTTAATCTAGACTTTAGACGACTTTGTTGTCTGCTTCAGAATATCATTTTGTATAATATTCAACATAAGCGGACCTAGCACTGAACCTTGTGGAACTTCACTGGCTATTAGATATTTCTATGCTCAGGCGCACAGTCTATTCTATTTGCTTTCATTTTCAAAAGCGATTGTAATTCGCAGGATTATGGACATTCTCCACAATTAGTCTCTAAACAACTCAGATTCCACAAGGACAATCACGTCCTAGATAGTGTATCAGTTTAGAGTGTGTTCTTTACTTTACCTTGTTAGGTAGGTAGGTGGATGGGTCCTTAGTTCTTTGTTCTTTCATATGTCCTCAGAAACTTGCAAAGTTTTGAAGTGAGACATCAAATAGTTCTTGTAAGTTCCTAGTGTTCTGTTCCTCAATTGAAATAGGCTTGTAGGCTTGTCTTGTCTTCTAGTCATAGTGCTAGAGAATGCAATTTTCAAAATTGAGGTATAGTCACTGTTTAAGTCTTCTCCTACGAGATTCTTTAGGATCTGTCTATGTCCTTTGTTAAGACATGACGAGTTTACTTTACACACTTAATCTTGATGCAGTTCAGTGGGACATAAGTTCACAATCGAATTATGGACGGACAAAGCACTGTGTGGCCAAATGACCCACTGGGTGAGTTCTTAGGTCACTGTGGACCCATTGTAATGCCCAATGGGGAGTTTGGTCCCAGTTCCTATGAGAATAGGGTATTAAGCCATCATGATGTCCTCAGAAACTTGCAAATGTTTTAAAGTGAGACATCAGATATTTCTTGAAAGTCCTGGAAGTAGTATCTTCCTAGTGTTCTGTTCCTCAATAGACATAGGCTTGTAGGTTTGTTTTCTTTGGCTTATGTCCCTGCGCCCTAAGTAAGGTTTTACTTAAGTTTTTAAATGTTTCTACTTAAACTTCCGAACTACTTCAGAAGCACAACTTGAGTTGCTGGTTAGTCTTTTTATATGCAGACCTCAAGGGTCGAATATTCAGGCTTTCGCAACAAACTGCCGACACTTCAGCTTCGTATTAGTTTAAAAATTCCCAGAGTAATACGCGTTCAATATGAAAACAGTTAATCAGTGCTCAAGGTGTATCCTTTTACGATGATAGTTGTTGAACCTCTCAAACAGATGTCTAGTTAGTCAGTCGTGTAGGTCAGTCATTCAAGGTCTCTATATGTAGAGTGAAGACCTCACAGCCTGTGTGGTAATCTCTCTACGAGATCTGGTCCTCGTTAGAGGGAATGCCATTCCAGTCTTTCATTTCAGACCCTTTCACTGACTAAAGATGTGTAAAGGTGATCACATTTCGTCAATTTTTTGCCTTGGAAGACTCTCCGCTCTGTGAACACCTATAGCAAGCAAATATGATCCATTTGGATACCTATGCGAGTCTTAGTTGTAAAGTTTCGAAATGCTTTGCAGGATTTATCCCCGTCTTCTTGTATAAGCCCTTCAAGACATGAAGCTGGTTTTGCTTTGAAAACAATCGAACGACTGTATGCGCGATTGTCACGCCTTCGTAATTCTTCCTAATTTATCTGTTAAACAGAAGTTTGCATTTTAATTGAATCAACACATGAATCCACACGCAAATTGTTTACCATAGATATTTTGCCACAGTCTACAAAAAAAAATGAACCTATAGATACTCTTTTAACCTTTTAACCAAAAGGAAGACCCGGCAACATTCCAGGCACGTCTTCATTCATTTCGCATTTCGAACGCTACAGAAGTGTCCAAAGGAAAACTAATGATCCCTACGTAGTATATGTATTGTGAACTCTCCCCTCAAGAATGAATGTCAAATGAGGCACGTATCAGCACCAGCACCAGCACCAGTACCAGTAGCAGTAGCAGAAGTAGTTAAAGAAAACGGGGAGACATACTCGTATTCGTACTTGGTAGACTGTTTTGTGTTGCAAAATCACTATACGACCGCACATCACGTGGGAACATCGCACTCCCCATTAAAATTGCCAATAATTTGAATTGAATGCCAATCGCAGTGACACGACTACTGAGCATCATCACCATGAGCATCATCATCATCGATGAAGAAGTGAAAACCAGTAGCAAGACTGCGCGGTGATTGCACCACTTTGCAGGTGTTGTTTGCTTTTAATTTTTCGCAAAAAAGCCTTTCAGAGTCTCAGCTTCAGAGACTCTCCTCTAGTCACAGAAAGTCTTTAAAAAAAAAAAAAAAAAAATAACAAGCTTACTAGAGAGACCACCATATCGCATCGATTCACTTTAGATACTCATACAGTGCCACCATTCAATTTGGATAATGCGAACTGCTTTGCATAAAACAACTTGAAAAATCAAGATTACTCCGCTGCCGACGTTCCGCTTATGATAAATTCACACCTAAAAGCAAGACGCAGGAGTCAGGCGCAGAGCTCCTTGCTTGTGACAAGCACTTGATGCAGTTTATAACCCGACGATTGGGTCACCACCAAGGAAGGAGAGATGCCATCCGCATAATGTACTCGTCGTGGCTGCTGAATGCCGCATTAGCATTCGATGGAAAGAAATTCATCAAAAAAAAAATATGAATACATTGTGCTGTCGTCGACAACGACGAGTATTGGTTGAGATTGACGGACTGTCGTGAAGGAGACTAGATACTACTCCACCCGCTGAGCCGGGTAGCTACCGCTTGACTATTGAATGCAAGAAGTCACCCGCCTCCCTTGTTAGAATAGTTAAATGGAAGAAGATGTTCGGACAATTTATGGACTGAATCCGAATCCCATCTAGCCAGCATCTGCAGCCTTAAATGATTGATGGTTATTTCTTGATTATGTCCTTCCTTCGTTGGTTTGTACGTTCGTTCATTCGTTCGTTTGTTCGTATATTCGTGAGCATTCAGTCGACATTTGACCTGCTGTATGGAATTATTGCCGAATGGGGCAGCGATTAACTGCGGCACTTAGAATGCAATTCCACGAAAAAAAAACAAAAAAAAAATACAATTCGCCTAAACGCACATAAATTCGCTGCAAGTCCTGGACAATAAATAAAAACTGTGAAACTGTCGATAAGTAACAGCAACAACTCTATTAAAATCCCATAATTCTCTCCCTTTTGCGGAACGGTCGGCATGGAGCAGCGGTGGCAAACGTAACATTGATTCCACACAGCTCTCGCTCCACACTGTGCACTGTGAGGTGACCCCCGATGATACCTGCGCACATAAAACACCAAACAACTGCCGTGTGTGTGCATACGGATAGATTTCGCTGACCGATTCCAAATATGATTAATGACATGAGCGCGAGAGCTCAATTTTACAATAGATTCATAGATCCATAGATCCATAGATGCATCGATGCATAGCAGCAGGAGGAGGAGTAGGAGCACCATCACCACCACCACAAGGAACAAAAAAAAAAAAAAAAAACATATCCTTGTCAATGATCGAGTTGACCCCGCGCTGCTCATAGGGGGACACCACGACCACGGGGCTAGCTAGTTGGCTGGTTGACTTGGATGACTGTTACATGTTTGCTGCTAGCTTGGATCCACGACCAAGGAATTAAGCAACGAATTCAATTGCAATCGCCGCGCATGGTGCACCACCACCGGGCTGCAGCGCACAGTGTGTCTTAATAGTGATTTCATGATGTTTATCTATTTACATATCAGACAAAATTATTGGCACCGGACTACAGCGCTGCCCTGGTCCTCTCCTCGTGTGTGTTTGATTGGTGAAGATGAAGTTTTTTTTTGCTTATACCTATAGATACATACAGACACACTTAGATACTAGAACAGACCGCGCATTGGAGAACATTGTTCAAAATTTATTGAACACGAATTTCGGTCTGGAATTGTTGTTTTGTATCTTGTATCGTGTGCCTGTTGCTGGTTGTCTGGAAGATTGTTCTGTTCTGCGTTGAGTAGATACGTTTGCTGTTTTTAATTAGTTCTACATTTAGAGAGTTTAACCTGTTTCACCATCATCGCGCCACACACACCCAGATCCAGTGCAGAAAGTTGGGTGTTTCCCCCAAAAGGAGATTTGGAAAAATCTTTGGAATTTGAAAAATTCCTGTCCGAAGGTGGTAAAGACAGCTTTTCATTCATTCATTTGCTTCATGATTAATTGATTAATGAAAACGTTTATGGTGGTGATGGTGGCGGGCCCGGTGGAAAAGTGTTGTGTCGCCAACATGATGCTCCAAATTAAGGCATTCAACTGAACCGGAAAATTGTTTCAACACTTTTACCAATCTTATGTTTTTTTCTCTCTATCTCTCTCTCTTTGCCTTCCCTTTAAGGATACACGAGGCTCAACCCATGGGAGGAATGCTGTGCAAAGTGGTATATTTAAATTTCAACAGAGATTTTGAAATTGTTTTATATTTCACACTTCCTTTGGGACTTAGGGTCTAACTATGTTCAGGCAATGAGTCGTTGCACTTTGAATGGATTTTGTATGTTTAGGATTCAGGGTTCCATGAGTCTTATACAACTTGTGACATAGTTTTTGGATACTTGTTGAGGATTTTAGTTTTTTAAACTCTTGGCTCAAGGGTTTCTGTTAAGTTTTCGAAGAAGGCTGGGGGTCGCCTATGGAGAATTCGTTTTGGTCTTGTTATTGCCTGATCAAGTCAATCAAGACTCAAAGGGTTCTCATGCAATGATTCGGGGAAAATGTCTGCTTTGCGCTGAATAGTAGCTGAATTCATTTTTCCTAACTTAGCCAATCCCCTACTCAAAGTGTCCCTACCCAGATTAAGCGCACCTACCCACATTAAGCGCTTCTAACCAAGATAGTGCAGTCTATCAAGATTTTGACAGCTTTACAAATGTATACCTTAATCCACTTGACTTCATGTTATTGCCTTATAGGTTTTAACACCTGTTATGATTTTACCTAGAGTTAATGCCGCCCGAGGCCTTTCTGTCTAGTTTGCCTTTCGTTTCTTGCCACGCAATAGTTAGCAGGTGCTCAGTCAACTTTTTTTTTACAGCGATTTTGCATTCAAGGCCTTCATCTCTTATTCTTGTCTGGTTGTCGTGTGTTAGCCTGGTTTTATCTCCTTAGAAATCCACCTTTAAACACACTACTGTAGGCCATTCAATCGGAGGGCTCCGGTAAATGAAGCATTTCTCTGAAGGTACTTGAAATAATCCAAAGAATAGTTTTCAAAGAAAATATGTCAAACAAACTGCCAGGTGCACACTGCACTTTGTTCTTTTCTATGGTTAACGAAAATGGCTTTAAATAAATACCAGTAGGAGTAGATTTGCATTAGAAGGACTTTAGCACCGTAGAGTACACTTCGAATTACAATCTGAAACCTTCAATGGAAGTCCTAACTGATTGCAAATTATTCCACCGATCACGGGAATTCGTTTCCGATGGACATCTTCTCGAAGGAAAAAAAGACTAAGTTGCTGTGCAGGAAAGCATAAAACCCGGGCAAAAATCTGGTGAAAGTCCAGTAGGATAACTTTCAGCCGTTTTTGAAAAATCTCTATGTTCCACACTGTTTATGTTCGATTGCTCTGAACGAGCAAGATTTGACAATTCAACTCTGACTCTTTAAAAACTCCTACTATGCTTACTTATTGTGGTTTGAGGGTTTTTTTTCTCCATACCGTGAGTTTAATTCCGACGAGAATATATCGGAAAACTCGCTGCGATCATGATAAATTTTTTAATTTGACACATAGATGCATCTATTCCTTCGTTCATCTAGACCGATCGTTCAACAGAACCTAGAATAAGCTCATTTTTCGAAAGACAAATCTGAGATCAACAATTGTGTCTCAAAATTTATTCAAAATTTCCAATAAGATAAAATGGAATTGGATCAGTATTTTCATAGACAAAAGTCTGTTTACGTGATCGTTGGTCATGGCAAGCAATAAAGCTCTCTAAGGTTCAACTACTTTCCATCGATCTTCGTAGTTGAAGCCTTTCAATCATTCTTGTTATGAAATTCGCTGTTTTTCGCGAAATTATTTCATGGAGCACAGACAGTCATTGAGCAAAGACAGTCATGGAGCATAAACACTCATGAAGCAAAGACAGTCATGATGCAAACACCGTCATTAGGTTCGTCAAATTGGCAAGATCGTAGAGCACAATGTTGATATTTTTATGTCTTAGCTTTGTTTTCGAATAAACCACAGCGATGTCACGATGGTTTATAGATTTCTTTAGGTTCCCCCAAATGCGAACGTTTGTATCTACTTGGGATTTGACCTCAGATAAGCAAATTGTCAAGTAAAAGCATTCAAGATGCAACCAATCTCGTACCATGTATCTATTTAAAGTTCACTCTATTGGCGGTCGTGATACATTCATCACAAAGATTCCACCTGACTAACCTTTTTCCAAAAAGCAAACCATTACACTTAACTGTCTTTGAATTGAGTCATTGTTCTCATTTTACGACGGCCAGACGTGTACACTAGTGGGATCCATTTTTGAACTCAAAAACCACTTCGTTACAGTTCATGAAATAAGATTCCACATAAATCAAACTTCTTCCTCTCGAAACTGGTTTGCAAAAAAATGTGCAAAAAATATTATTGTCTCCACTTAAGAACGGTCAAATGTTTCCTTGCACTCACTTGGCCAGACGCCCCTGGGACACCATCAGACTTGTCATCAACCTTTGGTGGCTAATTACGCAATCAACGTACATATATGCATACCATCCACCACCGCGGCTCGATTGACTCACCCTCATCTGCATATTGATGGTTGTTGGCTGTCTAACAACGTCGTCGTCGTCGCTCAACTATAAAAGAGTTACAAGTTCCGCTGTGTCCCGCGGAAAGTTAATACGCTGCGCGCCGTTCAGCCAGGTAATTGCCGTGTGGCACCCAATGGAAGTAAAATTACTGGCGCTAACCACTAGCCATTATCGTTGCGCGTCAATTAACTCTTTTTTCTCTCATTTTTTTTTTGCATAAAAAGGTGTGAAAATGCAGCTAAAAAGAGTGAGTGTCCTCGCCAGTGATCATTCATGCAGATCTTATTAGTCTGGTGGCGCGCTGTTCACCGTATGGTTTGCTGTTCATTCAATCAGCAATGCGCTTGAGGCTCTTTTAATCCCCCTACCACGGAACTGAGGCTCACAATTGAGTTCGCTAAATGTCACGATCTTAAGCGATAACATGCCGCAAAGTCAAAATATTTACCCAAGCCATCAATTCAAAAAAAAAAAAAAAAAACCGTGGAAGAGGGAGCAGGAACAGGATTATTAGACCAAGTGGCTGTTCCAGAATTCTCTCCAAGCAGAAGTAATTCAGTGTCGCCATCTCTTTCAGATCAAACTGGCTTAATCGGCCAGCAGCCCCCAGTTAAATGAAACACAAACGTCAGAGAAATTAATTAGCCCGAGTTAAACGAAACAGAAGTTGCGCCTGGCAATAGGGCGGGGGTAGGGCACAGCGCACCGGACGGACCGCTGCAACACGCTCTGACTTAAAACCCAAGTTAGACGTCAGGATGAATAGGCTTCGGTTGCTTTGATACGACAGCGACAGCATTATAGGCACTCAAATTGCTAGCTGATTAGCTGTGCATAGTTGTTGATTGCAAATTTAAATGATTGCCTCAGTGACATGAACAACGGTTGGCCAATTGGCCATTAACCAGCAGCTAATGGTGCGTAGATACGCTGCGCGAGATCATTTGAAACTTGTTAAGATAGTCACTGTGACTGTGACATGAGTAGTACCTAGTTGGGGTGTTCCTTCAGAAAGGTGCCAACGTTTTGCATCTAACAATCTTCCTAATTGGATATTGGCTCACACACAGTGGGTGTCACAAATCGCATCACAAAAAGTAAATTTAAACAAAGTTATGTGTGTACTCACCTTTGAGATACTTTTCTTATTTTTTTTCTTGCAAATCACTGTTTTTTTTTTTTCACAACACACATGTTCGCTGAAAGGCGATTTTCTGTTCGAAAAATACACTTTTCGCAGGAATTTGTCTATCGAATCAGTTGGTTGGGTGGGAAAAAATCGGAAATCAATTTTCGAATTTCGAAAATGACCCACTGTAGCGGAAATGACGCACTAAATTATGCAAATGACCTGGCGAACACGATCCGAAAGCAAACTCCGATGCACTCACTCACGCTTGATTGATGAACCTAAGAGATACACACTGAGACTGACTTTAAGTGAGTATCTGAGCGCGCGATGCGATCGTCTGCACAATTCAACCTCAAACTGTGAGAGAGCTTTTTTGTTCTGTAAACGATCGCGCTGCAACTATTGTTGTCGCATTCGATTTTGGTGTACCTGAGGAGGATAGCGCTAAAGGGGGTCTTTGCAGATACAAAATCGTACATGTGGGGGTAAACGTTGACCATTGTGGGCGGCCACCGATTGTTGGTTTGCTTTTGTGGTCTCCATTCATGGAGCTGGTTGGATTTATTGCTGCGACTGTGAGCCTGGCTCTGATTGGGCCACACTACAAGCCGTTGATAAATAAGGTTGTTGGGGGACTTTTCTTCTTTTTTTTTTTATGTAAAAAGAGCTCTTGTCTCGTCATATACGAGTACATACATAAGCGTGAAGTGGGTAGGTTTGATGTGTGGATCGGGGTATCTTATTTCACAATGAGAGGCGAACTATGTACTTTGAAAATTAAATTATAATTTAATACGCAGTTGATTGTTTTTTTTTTTTTTGTTGTATTCTATAGCATTGGAGACCTTTAAAAAAATGTCTAGTAGGAAACACTTTTTGTTATATTTTTAAAATGAGTTATTATTATGCATTTTAATTACACTCATTAAATCGGCCACCAATGTAGCTGCTTAAACATACACAGTTCATAATGTGTATTGATTAAATTTTAAATATTCAAAGTCATGCAAGTACCTAGAATATTAGGGGGGATTCATTTTATTCGATTTTATTTCGATGAAATGAACACATTTAGTAGGTATCGACTAATTAGTGACTAATTTGTTGACTGTTTTTGTGTGCAGTTTGTTTAGTTAATAGGGGTAGGTAGGTGGCTGCTATTTGCTATGTTCCACTATATGGAACATGTTCTCTAATGCTTTCAATTCAATTAAAAAAAAATGCTATCATGTCCTCACTGTTCCTTTAAAGTACTTGTTCGACATATCCATTCTTCCTCTTATAAGATATTCTCTTGCTTTTGGAAAAATACATGCAATACTCAAAAAAAGGTGAAGGAAGCGTCATTATCAATTGTATGGAATATCATATGCAAAGTGCAGCATGAAATAGGTCGACAATCACAAACTTATTTGAGTTTTCTGTACAAATATCCTACTGCACTAGAAAGTTCTCAAGAAGTTGATTGTATCTACACGAACTTCTCGAAGACCTTCGACCAATCTTCCCACATTATAATTATATTTAAACTTAATAGCTTTGCTCTTAAAACAAATTCTTACCAAATGTGAAATTTAGAGGCAAGTAACCGAATTCTTTTACAGTCCATTCTGGTGTTCCACAGGAAAGTCACTTAGGGCCAATTCTCTTCATACTCCCCATCAACGATGTCATGCCACGCCTGAATCATGGCGAAATTCTTATATATGCTGACTATGTGAAGAACTGAAGACTAGCATTGACATCATGCTAGATTTTGATCGACTGAAACCATTTTCTTTAACTCACATCAAGCATTCTATTGCGAGGCGGCTTTAGCCTTACGAATTTTTTAGTCAGCTCTATTTCTTCGTTAGACATAGTTATTATTATTTTTTGTTCTTGATCAGTTCTTGACCCATCTGGGGATCACTTTGTTGTTTGATTGCTCAGTTTGTAGAGTATGGATTCATTGGTGAGCTTGCCTTCTAATGACATCGTCTTTAAGAAAGCCCAGAAGTGGTGGTGTTTTGACTATTGCATCGAATTGCTTCGATGTAATCCACTTACATCTTCCCATTCCTTGGTTACAAAGTTCTTTTGGACGTTGAGCCTTCTAATGATATCGTCTCTAGGAAAGCCCAGGAGTGGTACTTTTTTGAGTAGTGCGTCGAATTGCTTCGATTCATGTCTTTTTTTGGTCATACTCAGAACCGTTTTGATGGCACATTCCACAACCACACAAAGGGTTGTTCCACAAAAATGCAAAGGAGTCAGTTCCAATAGTACCTCCATGGCTACAATTGGGCAAGTTCTCATGAATAGTTGCCACACTATCACATACCACGTTTGACCTTTTTCCCTGTTGGTATCTATAATCTGCTCTAGTTATATTTTTAAGAGTGATATCTACTCCCAGTTTTTTCTTTACCTAAACATCTTTCTTCTTACCGGAATGGATAATGAAATATCACGTATTTCACATCTTGAACTACTGTGTAGTTCGCCCTGAAATTACCATGACCTGGTACTAAATAAAAATTCAACTCTACATGTTTCTGGTTCTTCTATGTCTAGATATTCACCCTTATTCCGTGTGACGTTTTACTTAAACGCCAATTGTCGTCCTTTAAGCCGTTTTGTTTCGTTTTTTTAAGAGCGGATCGTATGTGGAATGTATACCTACTTATCGACGAAGTCGTTTTGGGGGGTCCAATTTCTGGAAAAAAAACTCTTAAAAAACGAAACGCCTTACAGAGCGATTGGCGTTTAAGTAAAACCCCACGCGGAATAAGGGTGATTGCATATAACTCTGTGGATCCATATGCCTCTGCTAGAGATATCCCATTTTTCTTCCCATTTATCTAGACTGTTGGAGGTGACGGAATATTCCTTGGTTTTCTTCAAATATTTTACATTTGCTTCCTTAACTAACAAATCAGTTGGCATTACTCCAGTTTTAGAGCAGGTCGTCGGATCGTAGGAATTTTGTTAGATTCGACAGTCAGGGTCCCAACACGAAGCCTTGTGGAACACAACCTGCGATTGATCAGTTCAAATTTTGGTTTTTTTTGTAACATTTTTCGCCTTGCTTCTGGCGTTTTGTCCGTTCTTCTCTTTTTTTTGTAGAAATGAAGCGAACCTATAGATTCATGGCCAACGAATGGCATAACATTTAAATATTTATTAGACGTCGGTGAGTGATGAAGGTGTTTTAAGTGTTTTTCTAGGACACAAACCTTGAACCATTGAAGAGCAACATAGGCTTTTCAAAATTCAGTAATATTTTGAAAAACCATCAAAGCATTTTTTTATGACAGGAAATGATTCAAAAAGGCTTTGTTCTAACCCCAGAAACACAACAAATAACCACTGGATTCCTAGATTTGTCCCTTCAGCAGTTCATTAGATTAACAACCCTCAGCTCAGTTTTTATACATTTGTGGTGGGTAACTTTCATTAGTTAGAAACAAGTCGATATTTTATCTCTTGTAAGGGGAATCTTTTTCTTACTTTTTACGCCTCCTAAGGGGATGAATTTTTTGAAGGCACAGGCCACCCAAGCCATAAGGGGATGAATTTAATAATATCCCCTTTCAGTGGATGCTCACATAATTCATGAAAGGAATATGCTTCTTGAAGCTGAAGTTTCCGATGGTTTCACTTGTGCTTTGATGAATGAATTTGTTTTTTATGGTAGCGAGGGTATATTTGGTGTCTTATCCATTGATGCTAAAACACAGTTCTTGCAGAGGTATTTGCATTATTGTTATACACAATCTTTTTTAAGATTATTGTGGAGCTTAGACAGGAGCTTAGAACTCATGTCAATCTGAATATGTTAGCGAGCAAATGGATTTAGAGCATTTGTATGATAGTTCCCTTGAAACATATTTACCTCAGATAAAGCATTTAAAACTATAAATTATTCAAAGCAGCGTCGCGATGCTGCAAGGCAAGGCGAAAACACTACCAAAGCGAGCAAATTACTTAACTTGTCAAGTCATGATGACACTTCAGAGAGTTTCTTTGCAACTTACGAGTACGCATGGAAACGAAAACATTGCCTCACATGTCAATTCCTCACTCATAGCCTAATTGCAAACAATTAATTAAGTTGTGCAAAGCCTCTTGACGTTTAGTAATTATTTTTAATCGTCACCACCACCACAGCCGCCGACGCCGCTGTAGTTGTCGCTGCACGTTCATTAAATCCAAGAAGTTCCGTATAATGAGATTCATGAAATTAATAAATAATAACAAACATACCTACATACGTACAGGTACTCGTACAGGTAACCCGAGCCCCCAATAGACTGCTTGCTCTTGTGTCCATATTCAGCCAAAGCTACAAAAAAAAGATTCCAAATGCTAATCCAATTAAACGAGAGAGAGCACTTGGATTGGGACTTAAAGTAGCAGTCCAGTGCAGCAGCAGGGCAACAGAATCAGATGCACTGCATTCAGAATTCACATATTAATTGCGCGCGCTCTCTGTGACCAGACCACGGGCATATGTACATATGGGCAGCAGAATAGACACAGTGACGCTTCATAGTTCTGCTTCCAGGTTACCTATTCTAATGTGCGGGTTGAAGCATGTACCCAACCTGAAACCATTATTCGCCATGACTTCATTGGCTTCCTCCTACTCAGTGTCGCTCTTGTCGTATCTGTATATACTTGTGTATCTATCTATCCACTTACATAGATATCGTGCGCGTTCGATTGCAGTGACGCGCAACTCAGAGAGTAGCAGTGGCTAATCAGAAAGCCACAGCGCGCATTTCAAGATGGCCATATATGGCTGGGCAAACCATTTATGGCCGGGGCGATGTATAAAGTAGCCAAATGGCTAATACTCGTGCAAAATCTAAGTTGTATCTGAGAGATGTAGATATAGTAATTTCAAGCGGTACGACGGCGGCGGCGACAGATTGTACGCGCAACACACAGCACAGGGTTGATGAAGGGTCTTTCACTTTCAAGCAAAGCTTGTGATGAGCAGTGGCCTACCAAATTTGGAGCACACATCCGGGGGTGGAAGATCTGTTAACTGACCTCTTGGTTTTGTGTGAGTGTGTTTCATTTATTTATTTATTTTTTTTTCCAGAAATGACGGAACATTCAGACGGCCAAACTGGCGACAGTGACGATAAATGTGGCGCGTAGTAGTATCTACGTTGTTTTTTTTTTTTTTGTTTTTTTTTTGAAAGTTGTCGATTAGAGACGCAGAATTGTTTGGGCGTCGCGTAGTTACGTGAGAGACTTTTTAACTTTGTTTATTGCAAATCTATTAAAGTTTCTTTTTTTCTTGAAGTATGATTTCCCGAGTCTGGATTTCGCTTTGTAAGTTTTCCACATCTGACTATTAAATTTCCAAATATGGCGGAGCTCAAGCGGTGCTAAATTAACATCGTGTTTCAGAGTTGAATGTCCGCGTCCGCGAAGAGTGGGCGTTGTTAGTATGTCTTTGAGAAGAAGAAATTAGAAATCACTTTACTTTATTATATTTTACAAAATTTGCATGAAACAGCGGATGTCCATGTCTGTACTTTTCATGAAATTGACAGGAAAGATCGTTTCAAAGATCGGTGTAATGGTTTGAAACTTGGGTATTATTGCATTCCGTGGTTAGTGCATCGGACTGAACAGGAGTCCAAGTTTCGACTTCTAGAAAACACGATTTCGCGATCATCCAAGAGTATGACTGTCAAGATTCGCTGCTAATCGTAATGAATTGTTACGATCTTGCATTCGGTTCATGTCTAGAGTAGATTTATTCCTTTAAGCTTTATACACAAGCCTGCTTCAAATAATACTCTAAGACTAGTGTCTACTTGAAAATTGGTTTTACTGTCAGTAGGAAGGAACTTCACTGAGGCCAGGATGACTACATCATCATTATGAAGCCATTTTTCTCCAATCTTACCAAGATTTCGGAAACCACGGGAAGTTGCATCCCCCAGTGTTGAGTATATTGTTCACGATCTAAGCATCAATGTAATCCAGTTGCAGAGTCCGGTGTTGAGTGTCAGTACCTTTCAAGGGTTTTCTCCGGATGTGCTAGATGGACGTCTTCTGTAGCTTCTGTGTCATGTCTCTTTGATGCGTTGACCCAAGCAAGTATGCCGTACCTAAATCTACTAAACTTACTTCTGGACCTGAGTATTTTCCCAGATGGTACAGAGCGCTGTGCTTGTGACTCTTAATTATACAACTTCGAAAGCATGATTCTGATCCTCTGTTGAGTAGATCTATGATGTGGGCCCTGAATATGCATCATCTTGGTTTTAGAGAGTTTCAACAGCTTTATCAAACTTATTTCGCATTATTCTCGAAGCAGTATCAAAACATTTATGTTTTCAATGACTAGAGTCATGTCATCTACGAATGCAAAAGGGATGCTGTTTTTGAAAACGCAAAACAGCTCGTTTGTACAAAGTATGAACAATATTGGTACCAGTTTCGATCCCTGTGGTACTCCAAAACAAAAAACCGTGTATCATTACTAACACTGTGTCTAGCATTCACCGGTGAATATCTTTCATTTACATAGTCTTACAACCAGTCAGTCGGTATGCTTCCGATGCCTAATCACTTGAAAACTTCCATGGATGTCATCCGCGAATTCGCCCAAAAGTTTCCCGTGTTTCTGCTTTTTTGAAAGCCAAACTGTTTTTCGTGGATATTTTCTGCATTGTTTGTACGTTGCCAATACAAAATGATGAAATCGTTTCCTGAGGGAGTGATAATATTTGCGGTTTGCTGACGAAAACTGAGATAAGTTGTCACGGTGCGATGGTTCTGTCTTCGGATT
The DNA here is from genome assembly GCA_905220385.1 of Xylota sylvarum. NCBI lineage: Eukaryota > Metazoa > Arthropoda > Insecta > Diptera > Syrphidae > Xylota > Xylota sylvarum. The sequence continues at coordinate 878,322 of LR999960.1, read as the reverse complement.
GGTTTGTCCAGTACCATTTTGTACTCCAATAATGGCTTCAATATCAGATGACAAATGTCATAATTTCAAGAATGCCAACTTAGCAACAAAAAAAATTGAACGAAGTTTGAACTATGCTGTGTTTTATTTGTTGACATTTACAGACTAGAAACGATGCAGAGAGGTGACAGTCAGGATTTTCAAATTTTCTGTTTTTTTTTTTTTTTTTTTGACGTTTGGAAATGTCAATCAGTGTCACTCGACAAAAGGGTGAATAAAATTTTAAAGTAGAAAAATTCATGAATCAGTAAAAAGTTAAACCAATTTAATTGTTGTGAACAAAATTGGCGCTGACAACCCATATGTCAAAACGAATCTACGGAAGTGTCCAGACAGGACTGTCAGTCTGTATACGAAAACGTAAAAAAATAATCCAGTCCCTCAGTCCTGTGTGAAACAGAGTCAATGGGACACGACACCTTTCTCAAAATAATAGCCTAAGCTATGAACGCAATGTTGCATTTACATATCATTGTCAGAAAAAAAGTTTTAATTAAATTGCAACAATGTTTGCAATGTCACCACCTATTAGCTGTGTAGGACTAGGTGTAGGTATTTTGTTTTTAACAACTTTTTCAATAATTAATCAGTCTCATTTCATCATTTGCTTTTTCTGTTCACTCATGTATGAACTTTTTCTCTTCTCATTTCCATTGTCAGAAAACTTATGTTGTATGCCTTTACAATGAAGCATGACAGCTAAAGACTTTTTGGGTTTTTTTTTTTTTTCATTTCATTGTAAATGATAGGAAAGGAAATTACTTTTTGCGGATTCTTAAGACAACTTTCAACTCTCGTCTTCTTCTCGTTGTAGGAGTTAGGTACGTACAAACTTTTTCAGTTGTACATTGTTAATGCTGTCATCATAAAGGAATTGAAGCTAACTTAACATTTCTTATTGTCAACAAAGTGTCAAAGCAAAGCATCGCGAATAGAAATGCAATTTGTATGAATATTCTTATGAAGCTTTTTGTGTGTTGTTTTGTCATGAGGAGGACTTGATGAAATTTGCATATCTTTGTTGTGTTAATATTTGATTAAGCAAATAGTAATCCATTGGAGTGTTTTGGGATGTGTTCAGGAAGTAAGAAACGTATGCAACTTCAAGATGGTTTCTGCTTTTCTTATTCGTGTGGAAGAATGTCAATTATTTATTGACTAGATTTTAGAAATAAGACAATACGTATCGATGCTGCTGTAGAGGTAGTGGATTCTCGAGTGCTTGCATGGAATTTCGAATAGATGGCGCTGTACTTGAATCTAAAGCCGGATCTTCTTTGTTTGACACTCTGGTGAAAGTGAATATCATAATGAGAGTAGGTCCTTGTCTGTCTCATACCGAGATAGAAACATAATTGACGTTAACCACAACAAGATGACGTTTACGTCCAAAACTGACACATGAATCCTGATACGATACTTGTTTGTTTTTTGTCGGACGGATGGAAATGCGTCCTGGCCTTTGTCCAACTAATTAGTTGGTTGTGGTTTTATTGGTATCTACCACCATTGCCATCATAAACCCTCTCACCTTTCTTTATGAATTTGATGAAAAGGAAAACATTTGCATTTGCACCAGAACCCACTAAAACCAGTACAGTCCGAGGGTAGCCGTAGAGATTTAAACAAAGAAACCTCGTCACACATCCGTAATATAATCCAATTTGATGAAATTTTCGGTTTTCACTTAATTTAAGGAAAAAGTTTGTGAGACTCCCACAATGTTGGACCACTTTGCGCAATTACTTGTCTCATACACACACACACACACTAACACAAGTTTATTGCACTTAGAAATATAAATTACGTCGAAACGTAATGAATGAACAATGGAATAAGATCTGCTCCTGGTCCTGGCTAATTAAATTGAAAATGTCGCTTCCTCGTCGTCGTCGTTGTAGTCGTTGTCGTCTTTGTCGTTTGGCGTAGTTGTCGTCCTCTTTGTTGTTATTTTCCATCGTTCCATCGATATACTTATGTATGAGGAGGAGTAGCGTGCATCATCCAGTGTATAGTTGGTAATTTCAATATTTTCGCTTTAAGAGTCTCGTCGTCGGTCGTTGGATTGAATAATCGTGTTGAATGTCCTTTTAGTAGGAATATTGCTACCGCCCAGATGCGGCTCTACTGTCCACCACCACCGCTCCAGCAACTATCGAGACGAGCACGAACGAACAATCAGAGCGGGTAATTCTTAATTTTTATTTAAATTCGCCCATAGAACGGCAGAGAGCTATGCAGCTATGCAGCTATGTAGCTATAGGTGCATTCTCCACATCCTCGGGCGGGATGGCATTCAATTGTCGTCGAACGCACATGGACTATCTGACGGAGATTATTGTTATTACTATTAGAGATTATGCCACGACTGGGGACAAGTTCACGTTGTTGGTTCCTGTCCTGGGCCTACGAATTGCAAATAAGCCGAGGAGCTGCTGCTGCTCATTCTATCGATGATGATGGTATCGATGACGCCACCAGCAACCAAGTACACAGTACAAACCGGCTTCTCGTTGTTTTAACATGACAGTGAACAGTTTAGAGAGACGTCCTTTGCGATTGGGTGTAGTGTAGTGGGCTGCAGAGGACCCTGGCTGTGCCCATTCGGATGCAACATGGATGCAACACTGGTTAATAGATCGGTGCAGACAAACTGCTCTACAATTGGATAATTTATGATTGGTGCCCAGTCCAGTGCATTTGCATTTCAAATTAATTGCCAACTCTCGCATCAAAGGCAGAGAGAAAGGGTGATGAATTATTTTCGGCTTTTAAGCCTTCAGTGGTCCCCCTTGTGAGTCAAGTGACTCATTGTGTAATTGTGAGGGGCAACCAACAAAAGGAGCTCTATTGTTCTTGTTGGCTGGCGAAATACCTTCGCATAAGTGTACTGTGTCAGCGGATGTCTTCTGGTGTACGGTGGCGGGCGTAGGAGTTACGTGTGGTGGTGGTGACCTGACCGCTTGACTGCTGGTCGACGGATACACCACGGGGCGGCAAAGTAAAAAGGTGTCCATCGGAACCGCGCAAAGGCTGCACGTCGTCGTCGAGACGTCCGCCGCGCCGTGGAGGAAGGACGGTAGCCCGGCTGATTGGGTGCACTGGGTGCGCGCACAGCAGCAGCAACATACATTTCCATTAAAATGGGACTTTTATGTTCGCGTTGAGTTGCTCCCCAAAGATTTTTCTGTACAGACGCACGTGCAAACAGATGCGGGTTGACAATGCAAATGCAACGCATACGGCGACGACAACCGAAGAGATAGTGGCGAGGGAGTGGTGGGAGGCTCACCACCACTGTCCTTGTCGTCGTCGTCGTCGTCGTTCATTGTTGTCGTTGTTGGCTCTTCTTTTGGGCGATTTTCAGCGCTTTTCCACGCACTCCCGGCGAATTGCAATAATTTATTTCAAAAATTATTTTCGTATTGTCCAGTCTCGTTTTGAATGAAACGCAACCGGTGTGCGCCTTTCTGGTGCTATTGGCAAGAACAAAAGACAGACATACGGGCTAACCCTCAGAGAGGAACCTCAAGTAATCTGCTTGCATGCCAAAACGAACAAGCAAGAGACATTTGAATGAGGTAATGAGAAAACCTGATCACAGTTTACAACCTACCTGTGGTCCTGGGGGGAATTATAAATAATTGTTAAGACAGTCAACCTGCCAGCAACAGCAAACCTCAGTCTTTGGTGGGATAAATAAATAAATATCCGCTTCTGTATTCCGCCGGCTGTAGTTCGTGGTACTACGTGGTGCTGGTGCTAGTGCTGTTGCTGTTGCTGTTGCTGGTGGAGGAGATCGCGACAGCCTTATGTCTTGTTGGGAGCGCGCGTGCGATCCATAACCAAATTGAAAGGAAATATCTTCTCCTTCTCCTTCTCCTCTGACTCTGACTCTCTCGCGGTTTCTGATGAAAAAGACAATTCAATTTCGAACAACTCTATAAAATGTATCTTATAATGAGTAATAGGCTACGTTTGGATGACGGCAATCGTGCGATCCCCTTTGGAGAATGCAGATCATGTAGATGAAGTCCATGTGGGTATAACATGTAAATTGATTGAAGGCGATTTGCTCATATTATTGTTTGTTGTTCTGTTTTCTTATCCAACCTCTCTGCATGTCCTTTAGTTTGACAAGTATATTAAAATGTCCAAGCAGGTGTTGTCTATTGTCATTTGTCAGGGAGGTTTATGGATGTGTAGGTGGTGGATGGTGGTTTCTCGTTGCTTCAGGGTATGGTGGTGAAATTTGTGTCCCCCTAACCCTATAAAATATTAGTAAGACATCAATTCTTAAAATGCCTGTATTTTTCTTGACTTATGATGATGAGTTCCTTCCTAGACTTTGTGCTTAAGTCTCACAACATTCACTTCCCTTTCCACATTTACATAAGCCATTTAGAGAAGCCCTAGGATCCTATGAAAATCAAACAAATGTCAGCTCTGTTAATGGCTAAAAATATGAGCAAGACATGCTCGCTGAGAGACGTCAATTTCATTGACTCTTTATTGATTGATTGAGTTCGAGTGCTTAGTCTGATCTTGTGACCCCTTCTTTACTTAGAGCCGTGGTGGGTGAGGTCTTTCTTATGCGAATGCCAAATGTTTTAAACTCGTCCATTCCATCTCAAAGTTATGTTAGTAGAAGCAAACTGCAACTATATGAGTAAAACAAGTTATGACTCGCGAGTTACTTGTGGACCTATAGCACTTGCAGTCAACTATACATGGGAATTCCTCAGTCAATCTTACTAGAACTCCCGAGTTACTCAAGGCCCTTCAAGTGTCTGTCAGTTAGAATGAATCCCATAAAAATAAGCTATGACTTGCGAGTTACTAATGACTATTCAAGTGTCTATATGAGTTAAAATGAATCCTATAACTTTTGCGATCAACTATTCATGGGAATTTCTGGGTGAAAGAACCATGGCTCACGAGCAACTCATGGACCTTAAGCTAGATGGGAATTTCTAAGTAAAACTTACTATGACTCGCGAGTAATATTTGGCCATTCAAGTGTCTAGAATTAATGTAGCATTTGCGATCAACTATACATGGGAATTTCGGGGTAAAAGTATCTACATCGAGAGTAACTCATGACCCTTGAGTTAAATGGGAATTTCTTAGTAAATCGTGGCCCTTCAAGTGTCTTTGAGTTGAAATGAATCCTAATGCACTTGCCATTAACTACATTTGCATGGAGATTTCTGGGTAAAATTTACTACTCACTTGCGAGTAACTCATGACCCTTGAGCTAGATGGCAATTTCTGAGTAAAAATTGGAATGATTCGTGAGTAACTCAGTGATCCTTAAATGATCTGAGTTAGATTAACTTGGGATCTTGGTTTCTAAGTTAAGCAGGACACAGGGACGATCTTGGTGATCTTGTCTAGACCATTCTTTTGCAGAATTGGTTTGGCAAGTTTTGGAGAAATCGGTGGAGAGTAGCCATGTTCACTTCTGACAGTTCCGCTGCAGTGTGTCGATTAGATTAAAGCCATTGTCCTAGTGAATATAATTTTAACATGATCGTTGCATTTTGTTTTGCCGCTGGTATTAGTTGTACAAATCGTCCTTGTTGTGTTTGTTCTTCTTCATACACGATGGTGGTAGCATCCACTGCTTAGAGATTATTTTCAACTGAAAACAGTTTGTATCAAGAATTTTCTTTGACGATCAAAGCGTGTCTTATGAAATCCTTCATCGAAAGAAGCCATATACACACACTTTCGTATATAAATGCAACGAAACATTGTGATTTGTTGGCAAAACCTTTTATATAGAAATTGTTTAAATAAATCAATAATAAATTCAAGTGTCTTTGTCCATTTTCGTCGAGAAGAATTTCCACCACTTTGCTTGGCCATCTCTCAGAGTTGGACACACAACACAACGACGACCGAGACGTCGCGGTCGGTCGGCGACGACAACAAGACATAAGGCTCCAATGCCAGTAGCAGCAGTACCACCACCAATGTGCGTACCAGTGGCGGCAGGCGGTCAACCAGTAAGCCAGCCAGCCAGCCATCCAGCCAGCTAGCCATCCAGTCGACCTGTCCAGTGCGTACGCAGCTACCTCGGTGGTACCTGGCCGAGTATATCACATTCCAAGTTATTTATAACCACTTACTGTGCTGTGGCATGGCAGTGGTAACAAAAAATAAAAAAAATAAAAAAAAAATTTATCTGAAAACTGAGAATTACACAAAATGGCAGTCGGAGGAGAGTCCGAAAAGGACAGGACTGGGTATGAAGCTTCAATTTTCACTCTTGTAACAGTTTGAGTGATTTATCATGCGCCGCTGGTCTGACAGCAAGTTCAGAAAAACGCGAAACAAAAAATGCCAAGCCACTGGCAGTTGGAATTTTTTCCATCCACTAATGAGAGTAGCTAATTTGATTTCATTGGTCGGCCGGCGGTCCCACTGTGTGCCAGTCCCAGGGGATGTTGCCGAAGTTCATTTGACTTGAAACGAAAATGTGTGTTCTAAGCGGCGGCGGCGGCGGCGAGAAGATAATTAAAACAGATCCATACCCCCCTGCTTGTGTACGACTATACATAGTAGTAGGTGCATTTCTAATGAGTTGTGACCATGTCAACGACAAGCACACACATCTATCGAATCGGCGACCTACTGATTGATGGCGTTTGATTGACTGATTTGATAATAACAAGTCGACGGCATGTGTCGGGTTACTTTGGCCACCTGCGCTGCCACTTCTTCCATCTGCATATGACAGTGATTACCCAAGACTGGTGTCGACTAAGATGCTGCTGCTGCTGCTGCTGCACCTTGACATCTAGAGCCTCCATTGTCATCCATCGAGCGTACACACACACAAGTCAAAACGAGTACGAGTATGTGGGACCCAGTTTGCGGATGCTACTTGCTTTTGGCCAGAATCCATTTGCCAGCCTTGTGCATCTGCCGCCAATGATATTCGCCAATGGTTTCGATGAAAACATAAAAATAAAAATGCAAATTAAGTGTGCCTGTTGCGTCGGTCGGTCGGTGAAACGGACCTTGTTACCGCGCACTGGATCTGGCGGTAAGCCGGGTCGGACACAAAAGACAATCGAATTTCAATTGATCGTAGATCTGCATGTGAAACCCCATGCAACATGCCGATGAGTCAACATCGGATGCTTCCTGAAAGCTAGGCCGCGACACTTGCGCAAGCGCAACTGATTATTACCAATGGCTCTCCCTCACTGCGGTGGTGGACGACGACGACGACGACACACGACGACGACGACCACTACGCTTGTGTGTTCATGAAGTTTTCAAGATAGAATTTACACGACATTCGAAACGTAATGTCCTATTCACCTCATAAATTTAGCTGCGCTTCTGTATTGGCGGCTAGCTGTTGCCTGTTGCCTGTTGGCTGTTGGCGGTGCCACCAAAAAGAGTGTCAATCGAGCTTCGTGCATCGCCACGATATGTCCTACTGCCTACTGGCTACAATGCTGCTGGCAGGGTGGTTAAGTACGCAATTTGCACACAGAATCGGACGTGGTGGCGGTGATATTTGCCACTTGAATAGTTTTGTGGCGGACAGACACATCGACACAACAGTTTACGAGTGTCGCGTCGTCGATCTTTGCGCGGCTATTACTTTATGCTGCTGTAAGGCGAAATGCAAGGATTAGCATTCAGATGGTCGCCTGATATGTCCAAGTCAAACAGTTGTGTACATTTGTTGTTCAATTGTTCTGCCATGCAATTAGGTGACTCCGATTTGTTGCCATTGGTGTTCCAATATACATAGGTAGCTTCTTTTTTTTTTTTTTTTTTGTGGTGAGTGGTCAACTGGGGTAGTTGGTAGGTGTATGCGGTCTCTTGGAAGGATTTAATGACTGAATCGTGTAAGAAGTGATGATTTTACTTCATTTTACTTCATCGAAGGTTCAGTCCTTTCTTTATCAACCCTAGTCTCCCATTGTCTCTGGACAAGGCTTGCACAAGTTGCTTTCTCCACCCCTTTCATAGTACATCTATCCAGTGTACGTAGGGTATGACTCGTGATTTTGTCATAGAACCCATTTTTTGTGTATTGAGCCCTGTCTGTGTCATCTGTGAGGGTTACTTCTACCGGAAAACTAAGAATGAAGCCCTGATACCAGTCTACCATCTCCAAAATACAGCGAAATGGTTTGGAAATCTGTCGAATCAAGGAATTCCCAATCACCTTTCCACGTTCCATTCATGACAGTCAAACCTCTTCTCTAAGGACATCCAAACATCAGAATCACCAGCATATCATACGACTCGGATCCACTCTGATGAAAATTCTGACAAAATTCTATCTTGCACATCATGTCGTCTTTTAGTATTCTAAGGTCCTTGCCCTTCTATTAGCAGTTGACATTGTTTACAGCGAAATCAACTTATTCCTTATGACTGTCTTATCTTCTGTTTAGTTTTTCCTAAGAGTTCTTGGCTTTTAGACAATTTTTCCTACCGGGATACCAGAAAGGCGTCTAACACTCACTTCACTTCGGTCGATCAGACAATCAGCCATCATCTTGGAAGTCGTCCTTCGTGGTTGCAATCAGAGGTATCCAGGTATCAAAGTATCCAAATTTTCAGACTTCATGTAAATATTTCGACTAAAGCTTACCACGGGTAGGGAAAGGTTAGGTTGAGCTGGTCAAACCTACCATACTAGACCCATCGTGATCGCTATAAGGACCTTCACGGTAAGAAATCTAAACCATTTTACCCATGCACTTGATTTCCTTAAAGTTATGGATCCAACCTCGTCTATGTTATTGAATAAGAATCTTTCAAGATGCAGTAGTCTCTCTCTGGGCAAGGCCTTGACTGTCAGAGAGTTCTTCTGGGACCCGTACATCCGTATTCGATAATCCTAATCCAATAGCGTACTTCCTTAGAAAACAATGACCAGAGAGTATCCTTTAACCTTGTTCTGCTTAGTTTTATAATTTTCCCAGATTTTTCCCGATCTAACACAGGCCACAAGGTCTTCGACACTCTGTGCTAGCCAAGCACATTGGTGGTTTTGCCTATTCAATTTTGCCACTTTGTGGGAGCTCTGTTTAAGTTTTGACAGGTCCTTTCGCAGTGTCCAGGTACCCAACATAATCTGACACAGTTCTGCGTACATAATGCCCTGAACATTGTGCGGCAAGTCTTGACTCTCAGATTTGTTAATGTAATGTCAGCCTGTCAATAGCTATATTCTTGTCGGACATTGATCCCATCTCAAGTAATTCCGCAATTTTGAGTACAGCCCGGGTCGAAGCCTAACCCTAGACAATGTATGAAAATTTCCCCGAACATGTGTGTGTTATCTTGACTGAAGCATAGCTAGCAGAATGCCGTCAGGATCTCCTCCTCCTCCACCACAGATAAGGAGGTTCCTTCTGTTTCCCATCACCTTTCGACTATAATCTCCAAAACCAACAAACCACTTGATTACAAATCTTCCACCAGGAAGTACAAAACCCGCCATCCCACTACACATCCAAATTGATCCACGTCTCTTGTCAGAGACTCCCGTACCAATCCATCAGCTATCGCCATAACGTCTCGCCTGATCATTGACCTTATTCGAGAGATGTCACTCATTCGCGCACTGCAACAAGCAAGGAGAAATAGCTGAAACGGCGGGTGATGCCATCGATGGCAGCTCCGGTTGCATTCCGTTTTTTTTTTTTTTTTTTTGTGTAGGTACCCACCACTGTCCATTTGAACATCCTCCTCTTCGTTAAAACTGCTACGAGTTCTAACAACAACAACAAAAAAATCAAGGAATCTCCACAAATTGCCATTTACTTTTCGCTCGAAATGGTTTGATAAATTCTCGCTGCAAGTTGTGACATAGCGTAAAAACGCGTGTGTTACATAAACTGCATACTGAACAGCCCACAAGCTTCTTCTCTGTCTGTCTGTCTGCTGTGAGCTAAAAGAACACTGCGCTCCTGCGATGCCAAAAAAAAAAAAAAAACAAAACAAACACGCAACATGATACGTTGGTAAATCTATTAACTGGTAGATCCGTCGGATGTCTATTTAGGTGATCCACCTTGAAGTAGCCTTGTTTGGGACACAACCATTACCATCCCCACTCAGTAGTGGTGGCATTCGATACACAACGTGCACCTTCCACCAGCCCATATAGTTCCGAAAGAATGCCACCGTACCTGAAGTGCGTATTGGATGGAATCTCTCGGCGAGGAGTGTTCCTGCGGTGCGATGTGATTGTTATATTAATTTTATAAAAAAAAAAAAACAAACTAAAGAGAAAATGTTAGCAGCATCAGCATCAGCAGAGCCAGCACCCCCTCCTTGTGGTGCTTCTGTTTGTGCGGTGCGAAGTTGTTCCCAGCATATATGGCAAACATTTTTTTGATCATGAACGCCTCACAAAAAGTGAGTTGTTTCCTGATCTGCCTGATTTTTCCTAGAATCCTCTTCTCTCTTGCTGTGTACTGTGACAGTAGAAAAAAAAGAAAATACAGAGGACACTTGGTTATAGCAGCTAGCGTATACGAGTAGAAATAGCTCGAATTCCCTGAAGATGCGCAGTTAGAGAGAGGAACGAAGAGAACCCAGAAGACATGAAGTCTGCCATTGCGGATGCCCGCGTAAATTACATTTATGGCATTGTGCCGGGAGGAACTCACTGTGATGTAGTGTGGCCGCACCAGGAATGCACCATCAGGCATAGACATGCAGTCTCTAGCTGGAAAAAGCGTTCACTTGTGGGTTGTATCTATACAATTGTATGGCGTTTTCTATGATTAGGAGTTGATTCGATCCTGACTGGAGTCGACTCTATTTGGCTTTAGAGCAACTTGGTTAGGTGAGTGTAGCTGTCGTTCTAGTTATTTCTGTTGATACTGACATCGGTTCTGCCTAGTAGTCTACAAGGTACTCATTCTGAACTTATGTCCTTCAATTATAATTCCGAGTAAAATTTGTATCGCTTCTCCTCGACTAGTTTGGACCAAACCCATTCAGTAGCAGAAATAGACAGCAATCTCGACGCAAATCTCACATATTTCTCTCTCTCCCTGTTCATTGTCGAACATCTGAAAGGACTACCATGTCCTTGATTAGTTCGGCCCTAATCCATTCAGAAACAAAAAATTCGAAAGCATACAAAACTGATAGTCCCAAGGTCAGTCAAGTTCAGTTGACCAGTATATTCATTTGATTGGCAATTGGCTTTTCGCTCTGTCAGGTGTACTAGTAGAAGCTATATTGACGATCATGATGATGATCGGAGAAGATAAAGAGGACACAAGAGCTACGTGTTGGTCGTCTCGCGTGTTTCCCATACAAGAACAAACGACAATGCTGACTTGAAAAAAAAATCTCGTGCAATATAAGGGCATCTTTAAACGGAACAAATATCTACTTACTATCTCTGCCACAACAAGATTCTCGTTGCAATCCTCAAGATAAATAAATTATTGATTTCTAAAGAGGTCTCGAGAATAGATCAGCGCGCAATACACAGCAATAATTAGAGGCCTTGCTGCTGCTGCTGCTGCTGCTGCTTCTGTTGCCATTGCTGTGTTGGAATCTATGAGGCTCATTGCGTGGAATTTGATATCTAATTAGGATTCCAAACATCACTTTAAGCATGATGATTGCGGTTCGCCCCGAATGGCAATGCGCTTTGTGTATATACCCAGACTTTGTGACTACATGCTTGTTATTATTAATTTTCTTTGTTTGGTGACATTTATTATAAATCTTGTTTTTTTTTTTTGTTTTGTATTTTCCAGGACGACCGCTCACCGATGTCTTCGGGAAATGAATCAGATGAGTCTTCAGATGTGGACTCACCAGGACCGCCAAGTTTAAAGACCAATCAAGCAATGCTAACTGATGCACCAGGAACGGCGCAAGATGCATCGCTAAATTCACAAAGCCACACTGAACAACAAGGTCAACAGGCAACTGCATCCAGTTCTACAGCAGTAGCCAATGAACCCATCTACTATGACGCATTCAAACCATCGACGACGAACCAAAGTCAGCAGCCTAGTAACATTGTTTACCCGGCGTCGGCTCTAGCAAATATACCGCAGGAGGTGCTCCTAGGCCTAATTCAGTCGGGCCACCTGCAACTGCACACCGAAGAAGGTAAGAAACCAAATGATGCGAAGTTCATTGAAACCGAAAGTACCCCACCACCAGACACCATCGATCGCCACCGACGCCAAATTCGTTTAATAACTTAATCCATCCTCCAAATCGGGATGAGGTTCACACATCTTGAACTTCCATTTCAATCAAATTCATTCACCGTTTCCTTAACCATCTGCATAAAAAAGGCGCGAGCGCGCGCCGCACTATTGTCGTCGTTCGACGGCCCCAGTTGCGTAATAATAACAACGATCAGACGCATATAAGGAGCTCCCATTGATCGATGCTCCTCCCGAAAGGCAAATAAGCGGACGAACTGTTCTCAAATCGCGCCCCAAAAAGGAACTCACATTGCGGCCGGTAAAAGCAGTATTTTCCGACGCAGCAGCAGCAGCAGCAGAAGCAACATTGAAATGAAAGCGCGCGCGTACGATGCCAAACCGAGTCAAATAATTGCATGCCATGCCATGCCATGCCATGCTGCTGCCGTGTTGTCCACGTAGTCGTCGACGGTCAGTCGTAGACGATCGGATCGATGCTCCTTTTTGGTGGAATTACACATGTCGGCGTGAGGCATTTAGTTTAGTCCACAGACGAATACGAGTACTATACGTATAATCCGCAAATATGTCGAAGATGTCCATAACTTTTGTGCGCACTGTCGCCACCATAACTTGGTACTGCTGTACTGCGGTTGGTGCTGCGAAGGGGTACCTAAATCGGATCGATGATTGGTCGCCGGTTGACATCTGGTTGGCCACCATTTTTGGGGCCACATGTGATTGACTTTTATTAAGTTTTCTTTCTCTTTGCTTATATTTTGTGTTTTTTTTTTCTTTTTCCAGATGGAAGTGGACATCAGTACATCACCATACCGCTTTCTATGGCAGCGGCTGCAGCCGCTACGGCAAACAATAATGCAGGTGGATCATCCACACAGGTCAAGGACCTTTCATCCAGAGCTAGTTCTTCCAGAGAAAATGCATCATCAGCGACTGCAGCAGCCACATCACAATCGTCTTCTAGCAGAGATACGATTCGTATTAAGAAGGAGTTTATTGATTAGTGCAGTGTGCAGGATATTTCATCATGAATTTTATGTTTGTTTTAAGTTTTAATACATCCTCCAAAAAAAAAGAAAAAAAAAGAGCCAAGCTTTGCCAAAACCACCCATCAATCATCAATCATTGTAGTCATACATATTATATAAAATACTTGATGTGTGCATCTGCTTTAAAAGAAACCGTTCTACAATGTCGTCGTTCCGAGTATACGTCCCTCACAATTTTATCAAGAAATTAAGTGTCGAAGTAAGATATCATTCATAATTAGGTTTACCTTATCTAATGTTTACCTATGATTTTAGTTATTTCAAGAAACTCAAGAATTATATATCAAGAATCAAGAATTTATGTATCTACATCGCTGTTATAAGTATATGTCCATAACAAGTAAGAAACCTCAAGCCCACACAAAAATTAAGGTATGTTGCTTACTTTTTTTGAAAGCAAAATATTGAAGTTCATAAAAGTAGCACAGTAGCAAGTTAGAAATAATTGATTTTGAATAGTTTATCTGTATCAGTTTATATTATCCGTAATAGTTCAGGAGAAGTTTAGGAACCCTGTTGTACTTTGACTGAATTGCCCATCGCTGACAGGGTGAAAGATTTATTCAAAATTTCGTAAAAGCATTTCGAGTTGCACTGCAAACTCTTAGGAAGTACCATGATGAGTTCACCATTCTACTTCTACTTGTCTGTGATTGAAGGGTTGGTAGTATTTTTATTGTCTCATGGCATCTGATAGACGTAGATTCGAGTTCAGCCAAAACCTTCATGTTTCTTGTACGTTTCTCTCTTGTTCGACAAGTATGAACTCGAAAATATTTTGAATAATTTGTAGTTTAGGTGGATACGTATTTAGATTCACTTGAGGGTCCTACTAAACCTATAATGACTTGATCATTCTACTTCTACTTGTCTGTTATTGATGGTTTGGTTGTATTTTTATTGTCTCAGGGCGTCAGATAGATGTAGACTTGACCATATTCGAATTCAGGCAAGAGCTTCACGTTTCTTGTAAGACAAGAGTAATTTGTAGTTTAGATATGTATTTCAATTCACTTGAGATTGGCGTCATCAGGGTGGAACAGGTGCCCTTTACCACAAAGATATGTATTTATTGCTTGGTCATATTATTGGTTACAATCTACTACATTAACTGAAAACCAAGCCACGGCTTCTCGGACTGCTTAATCACTGCCTGAAATGGACTACACTGATCCAGCAATCGTGTTGTGTCTAACGTTCAGTTGTTCCTAATGCTGCTTTAGATCAAACTGGGTATACCTCGCAGATTCATTCAAAATTACTCCTGATTTCTTACTAGTATTCCTACTTGTTATATAATTTGAAGTCGATGAACGTTGTTATAATATTGTTTGGTCATGGCAATGCTACTTTTGTTACAATTGGTTTCCCAAAGATGTCAACGGGAATCAAGGTGATGCATAATTTCTAGTGAAGCTGTCGGAGTCCGTCTGTTTAAGGGCGCTCATTGTGCAGAGCAGGATAACATTTGATCCTTCTTGTCCACCAGACTAATCTGTCCGCTGTGTATAATCAATGGACAATTTCAAACTAAATGCCTCACTAAATGTAAACAATTACTCGAACTTACTAATTAAAGAGACTAGCCGCGGATAAGAAAATGGAATAAAGAATTAGATTTAGCCTACGTTGGATCATAAGGATCTCTTTTATAAAATGTTGTATCTGATGTCGTAGATGCGTTCGAATAAAGCTGGGATAAAGCTGAAAGATGCTGGCAGATCCCTGTCTATTTTGGTTTTGAATTGCAGACGTTTGAAATTTTCAAGAAACAACTCTTCTTTTACTGAGTTCAAGAGTTTGTTTATTCTATAACAAAAGGACTATATTGCTCCTTGGTTTTAGTACATTAGGTGGATCCACACTGAACTTTGAATGCTTTTGCATCCATTTATCCATTGTTCTTCTAAAAACGTACCTACTGCGACTGTTTGCTGTACAAGTACGTTCACCAAATCCATGTTTTCGCTGACTACCACTTGTGCTGCTGGTTTGACAAACAATTTGCTGGACATTTTCTTAATGTGAACGCAATTGACTTTGGGTGGATGGTTTTCGTTAAACCGCTCCCTCCCCTGGCAAATTTGATATGATTCAGTTGACTTTCAACAAATTTCGATTTGTCTGTCGCTAAGACTCTGTCTGGTATACGTTTTTACACTGAAAGTCTGTTTCTTTGCTTTTCTGCTTTACATACTCGGTTAGGAGCTTAAGTCATTGAGATGGGAATTTTCATACAAGTAATAGGAAATTGAAGACATTTGTGCAACTTCAATGGGACCAATAGGTTTGAATACCAGAAAATGTCAAAAAGTTTAACGAAGCTCCCACCTCTTACTAACTTTTGCCCAACATTCGAGAGTAAAACTAAAACTGTACGTCCCTTCTATTCGTGAAAAGAAATATAACTCGCACAACGTGAATAGTTTCAAGAAGCTAATGTGGCCCTCAGCCCTCCATAAGCCTGTTGGGCTAAAGCATTTATTTTATTTGAAGTAGAAGTTATATTGAAATATTTAGACAATCTCGTGAATGTCATAACGAACTCTTAAAGTACACCTTATCTAATAAACGCGACGTTGTAGAACGACCATACCTATACATAATTGTTAATCATCATTTAAACTAAAAAATATTTTATATCACAAAATGTAAATCATTTTCGATTTTATTTATACATTTATATATTCAGAAAAGCCCAACTGAACTACTGCCTTTTGTTTGTTGTTTTTCGATTCGTTTTATTATTTTTTTTCTTAGTTCCAGTCTTTTTTTTTTTTGTTTTTTTGTCTCAACTAGTCAAAAGTTGTTTAACTCTTCGTAAACGTTATTAGATTATAAATTCATTGCAATGATTTCCTTTAAAAAAAAAAAATAAGAAAAATATTCATAAACAGAAGAAAAAATAATAAATTAGTATTAAGATCATCAACGCTAAATAATAATTGGAAAAGCGAAAATATTAAAACACAGAGTAATGATAATAAATTATAAAATAATTATTTTTTATTTAAGAATCAAATGGTTTTTATTTGTTTTTTACTGAAGTATCTATCTTTAGTAAAGAACAACGAAGGAAAGGCAGAGCGATCTAGTAAAGATGTGGTGAGTTTATTCACCTTTTT
This sequence comes from Xylota sylvarum, assembly GCA_905220385.1. NCBI lineage: Eukaryota > Metazoa > Arthropoda > Insecta > Diptera > Syrphidae > Xylota > Xylota sylvarum. The sequence continues at coordinate 861,915 of LR999960.1, read as the reverse complement.
TTTCAGGAGACTTGTGTTCTTGATGATAATATTCAGAGCACACTTCTGTCAGTAAGTCGGGATCAGTTGTCCTCAAGGGGTGTTGTTTAAGTAAGTCTTCATATATGTATCTTTTCTTATTTTTAGATTTTTCGAATAAGCACCTTTAGGCTGAAAACACACCTAATCAGACAAAACTTCTTTTGACTCATAGTCAAGAAAACCTGTTTCATGAATTTTTGTTTCGTTTGTTTGGTGTGTGTTAGGTCATAAGAATCAATACGTTGTTGTCTGATAAGTCACAATAAAACGTTTTGTTTGATCCGGTGTGCTTTCAGACTTAGTTTTGTCGTATGTCTTACGAAGGTGCAGGCATTAGTTTCTAATCTAGTCCGCATACTTGTGTTTGAATTTTCAATTGTATCCGTAGAGGCCGGCACTTTTAGTTTTGTCGGAAGTCTTTTAAAGATGCAGGCAGTCATTTTTAGTCCAGTCTGAATACTTGCGTTTGAATTTTCAATTCTGTCCGCGGGCAGACAGTAGACATTCCCTTTGTCTTTCGCTGAAAACGCACTTGGACGGTAGTCTATGTAGATACTCTTCCCTTGGATTTAAGTTCTGAATTTTTGTTTTATACAATACAAGTGTTATTTGCTGTAGTGTTCTTCTAGACACGTATCCTCATGGCGCAGTATACTGTATACTTCATTACTTAGATACTGGTGATACCCAGAAGTAGGTTGTTTTTTTCTTTTCTTTTTTGATACTCCGAAGGGATGAAATATTTTATGGATACTCGGCAGTCCGTACTATGAGTTATACCCGACTGCATACTCCTGTATGTTTACGTGGCTAAATGCAACTCTGTCTTATTACACCCTACTGTACCGCCTGTCAATGCATTCCTTCGTTGGGGTAGTGTTTTAAAATCATGTCTTCTTATGATCCAGGGTTTTCTTCCTCTTGGGCTCTCGGTGTTTCATTTTCACGCTGTAGGTCCTGCATGATACGGTGTCCCATGCTCCCACGATATCAGTCTCCTTATGGTTAATTCATTCCTTATCTCTTGTTCTAAAGCATTTCTCGCTGCTACATATTTTCTGCATTCCAACAATACGTGCTCAGGTTTCTTTGCCTTCATATTTCATGGTAGAATGGGTCATTTGCGATGCCATACATATTTGTGATTAGAAGGTATTCCCGGAAACTTTCATGGATAAGATAAAAGTTAAAGTCTAAAAGTTAAAGGTTAAATAACCGTGTTTTCTTCCAGTCCTTTCTTCTATGTTCGGTTTGTATGTCTACCGATCGTTTTCTGAGGTATTCCATCGCCATTACCATTCTATTTTGGCAGTTGCTCTGATGGCCCCTTCTCTATGGGTTTTCACTATTATATATTGATACAGCTGCTTTGACGTTCAGTTCGATAGGCACGCGCAGCATACTCTGAGCGATGGTTCTCTATGCACAGAGTTTATCCTTCTTATGTACGAATTTAGAGATGTTACCGGTGGCTATATGGTAGCTGACGTGCATGAGGTCGTTTAATATTTGGCATTAGTTGGACATTGCGGCAACACCCCGGTTGGACTTCACATTTCTGTGCGTTAGGTGCTCTCTAAAAGTGGAGCCTATGATCAAGCAATACCCTCAATTACTTTATGCAAGGCCTTCACTCGATAATGTGTTCTACTATATATATGTATGACCAGACACTCAATTTTTTTGGGGTTGCTAATGAGGATAGCCTCTTTTTTGGGATTCGCTGATTCCAGACCTAATGAGCATCTTTGAGCGTCACCAGTACCGCGATATTATCGGCTTTTGCTCTCCACGTACGTACTACTTCATAATGCTTCACAGGGCTGGGCCTAGAACTGTTCCTTGTGGAACTCCAGTCATTTTATGTCTTTTCAGTCCTTCGTCCGAGGTTCTATCTTCAAAATAGTTTGTTATTATTTGCAGGAGGTAGTTTATTCCTCAGTGGACTCTTAATGAAGGTCCAGCTGGCCGAGTTGAATGCATTTCTGACGTCGATCATTACTATACAGCTGCTTTCCATCTGGTCCTAGATATGGGTCTGTATGCAAACTGCTTGTATGGCATCGGTGTTGCTTCGTTTTTTTCCTGAAGCCGTTGAAACGCCTGTTGTCTCCTTCGGTGAACTGCCCAAGTCTGTTGGAAATAATTCTTTCCAGCAACTTCTCCACTTTATCGACTGTGCCTGTTAAGTAGGTCTACTTCTCATTCCGACCTACATGATTAGGTTACTGCAGTCTGGTTCAAAAAATCAAAGGTGGATCCCAACTTTACTTAACATTTTCTAATCAAACGAAGTACCTACATATTTTCGCTATTCGTGCAATTTAAATAAGTATTCGAAAGTTGTACTCGCAAATCACCGTATTTACATTCCAGAGGCTCCCACCGTCATAATCATCACCAACTTGGTATCGGGCGAAAGAGCTCAGCAAAAAAATTATTAAAAAAAAAAAACAATCTCTTTGTGTCTATCAGGTTTTCTTATCGGATTTCCTTATTAAGATCCCACCGCGTATGCTTGCTTCCTTCCTTATTTAGGTCGAAGTAGCGATCGCCTTCTTTGGGGTGGGCAGTGAAGAAAAATAATAAAAAAAAAAAAAAAATTTATATATCGAAACTATTTATCGCCGAGCGGTCCCTGCCGCCGCCGACGCGCCGCGCCGCCACTTAACAAGCAAATCTCTATATACTCGTCGAAAATAAAATGAATAATTTAAGAATCCAGAGCCCGTGCCACTCATATCAAATATAATGTACAGCGTGGCTGCGTGATGACAGACATCAAATGTATAATTATGATAAAAATAATAATTATTGTTATTTTGATTCGGAATCGGACTTCGATGCCATTCCTTCCGCTCTTCATATTGGCTTCCTTCAATTTATTTTGCGGGCGGGGATTTTGAATATACCACACCACACCGTACCGTAGGTTTTTTGGACGAAACTGCGGAACTACCTAATTTGGTGGGCGATACCTCACGGCAAGATAATAATGTTACTTCATTGTGGCGGCGTGGGTTCATGTCATGTTTTATAAACGCGTATGTTGAGTGTCGTATTAAGACTTGAGTATTTAGTAAACCAGTATAATGTTACGTGCAGGTGAATAGTGTCAGTAGAATGAATGGCGCACAGTTGTGGGCATTGTCTGAAGAATTTTCCCGAGGGTTTTTCGTAGTTGTTCATATGCTACTCGTATAGAGACAGGCTAGCTGGTATTCTAGATTTAGATTCCCATTTTTGGGTATAAAGATGTTGATACTTGAAAGTTTGCAAATTTGCAATGATTTCTGTTCGAAGCCGGGGTTTATTCGTTCACTGGGTACTTCAGATGTTATGAGAAAGAAAGTCGCACTTATTCATATTCGCTCGGGTATGGGATAGTGGGTCTGGAAGACAGGCCTTCTCTAGAAAAGCCAGCTTTGGCAACAGTTCTGACCTTCGTTTGAAATCCATACAAAGACTTACATCCATATTCCTGCTTATCTGTGTCCACCCTACCTTTTGAGCCCAAATTATGCACTTAACGTCCATAAAATTCTGTAGCCACTTGGCAAGATCTCAGCTAATCAAGGTTATCCACTTATGTGTGTGTGCCATACCGACAAAGCAAAGTATCTTTATATCACTTTAATTCGTTAACCTTTAATCTTTGGGCAAACACAAGTGATTAGTTGCAAGTTCAACTCCAAATGAATAGGTAAATCCTTTGTCAAAGCATCAATTCTGCTCACTCCCCACCTTACATACATACATACATACATATGTATGTAGGTACGAGTACACATCGTACAAATCCAAGTGCAAACAAACAATCCCTTCACCGACACACCCCCACCAAAACAATTAATTGCCAATTGAATTGCAAATTCACACTTTTATAGCACATACACGTTCAAAGGGCAATTTGTGTAATCAATTAATCTCTCCATACCTCGGGGGTTGGGGGCGGGGTATAGGGGTGTACGAAAACTACATGTCGTCGATATTTGGCCTGCGAACCATAAAACTCAGAACACACACCACCCGCACCCAACCCAGAGCTTCCAATTAAACATTCTAAATGCGAAAGTCAAACAGTCAGGAGGGGGCCATCATTGACGAGACCATGAGGGGACGTAAAATGTCCTTACAAATCCCTTTCGAGTTCATGACTTTTGTTGTTGTTTTGGTGGGTTTTTTTTTTTTTTTTGTTTTTTTAATTAAACAAATGTATTTCGTTGTGCGATTATGTATAATTCAGTGACGTTTGCAAAAGTCCTGTCCTGCCAACCCTAACCAAAAGTGTCCTGTGTGGAGCGCGCAAAAAAAAAAAAAAACGACAGGCACACGGGAACAGGAACGGAAACGGCATAGGAATGCACGCTTCACATGAAATTTGGTGGGCAATTAATTAAGAGAGAGAGAGAGAGCGCGCCTGGTGTATTCGGAGCTTACTAAGGATACGACGACTGACTGTGGGGGTGTGTGTGTGTGTGTTTGTATTTGCCGTCGGCTGGTGGATTGTGTTTGGTCTTGTGATGGCGCGGCCGTTTTCTGAATGAATTAGCTGTCAAGATGTCCTTGAGATTGCTTCCGATTGAAGGGGCAAATGAGTATTTGGCAATTAAACGCGCATTATGTACAAACATTTTGTTTTTGTCCTTAACTTTGGCTTGCTTGCTTGCTTGGTACATAGTCCTGTCAATCAAAACCACTCGGATGGGGTCGATTAATTAGCATGAATTTTGCATGTAGACACTGTTACATGGGTGACAAAATAACAGTTTTGTACGGTATTTAACTTTAAAACAAGGAGACAAACGTTACTTTATCTATGTATGTATGTGGCGCTTAGTCCTTTTTTTTTTTTTTTTGTATGTTACCTCCCCAACCAAGTGGTTATTTTGCTTCAATGTCGTTAAAGGTTCTGGAGTTTTAGTTCAAAAATTCATCCCATTAAACCAAGTGATATATGGGCTATAAAGGAAGAAAACGGTAATAAAGTATTTAACTGCTTTTGAAGGAATTATCTTGGCAAGTCCCAGGTTCCAGTCGAGAAAAACAAAGCACTCATCTCTTAGACGTGTTTGTTGTTTATGGTGTGAGTATGGTATGGTTTTCTTTTTGTCTCTCGTCAAAGGACATTAGCACTCTGTACAAAGATCACTTCTGTCGTTGGACTGGTTGCTTCCGTTTCATTAAGTTGTGGGAAGGCGACCATGAAGAGTGAATCTGCGTTTTAGAGAATTGAAAGGAACTCAACTAAAGGAAGAGACTTACTGCATTGTTCCTTGGAGAGTTACTTTTTTGGATTATTTGCTTAAAATTCGATGCTAGGTGTATCGAAAGCATTGTGCCAACTTCTTAGTTCCAACTGATCACCATATTTAGCTTCCAATGTCTTCCTGGTGTTTTCTCTAAATGAGTGTCCAGCTAAAACTTGGTTGCACACCGATGACAGGACGCAGTAAAAATCCTTCCAACCCAATAAAAATCAAAACTAATTGTTCCATGAATCAAAAGTTACTTTATTGCACAAATGTAAAACTGTATATCTATCTATCACCTACACCATCGTAGAAAAAAAAAGAGGAGAAAAAAACTTTCATCATTAAGAATGTGTTCGATTGTCAGCATCAGGATGGTCACCACGACCATCACTTTGAATATCCTCGTTCGCACTTACAGCAATTTCATTCGTTGTTGGTTGCAGCACAACATCAGCAGCATCCTGACTGGTACTGGTAACAATGACAGCTTTGCCATTACCACTATCGTTGTGCTCCTCATTTTGGCCATCGTTTTGATCGTTGCCTTCTCCACCCTCATCGGTGGTGGTGCTGCTGGTGGTGGGTCCTTTTCCTGTCAGGGTTATGATGTTGTCGATTCTCTGCTGTATATACTGCTGACGTCTGACTTCTGCCTTGGCCAGTTTCTCTTCCAAATGTTCAATTGTTGTTGGTGGTACAGCTGTTGCCGCTTGTTCGACCAACTTTTGCAGTCGCTTCGGAGGGTGCTTTTTGATTAGGCTATCACTTCTATCATCGTTGTCGTTGTCAACATCATCCAAGGAGATTTCGAACGCCTCCGCAGGTGCTGTCAGGAGTTTGTTTTGTTGGAAAATATACATATACACAACAGCAGTGCCAACCCATTCACAGGGATATGAATGTCGTTCAATTCATTGTGTCAGGCCATATAGTATATGAAATGACACGACGACGACGACGCAGCATACCATACCATTCCATGTCAATCGACAGCAAAGAGAGAGAAAATAAAAAATAATAAATAAAGGAACCGATTGTTCCGGGTTGGATGGAAATGAAAAGCAATAAAAGGAAGAAAAAAAATGGTTAAATAACTTTCCCACTTTCATGGGGGTAAATCGATATTTACGGTACTTGGCCGATAGCTCATTGTCAGCGGAAGCTGGTGTAGGACTGCTGGAACTGTCCGTCGCAGCATTCCCCGGTAGGTTACCAGTTTGTGATGATGCACAGCCCATCATTAAATTCCAATGTAATCGGTGAGGTGAAAGGCTGTAATCAGATTTCCGGTTGATTATCCCAGTCGAGGACATTATCCCTTCATGATGAGGGACGACAGCTGTACTGCCAACTGAAGGAAATTTCAATCTCGACAGTATCCTTTTTCCCAATGCGAACACCAAGCCTACGAGTTATTTAATCTGACTTGTGCAATCGAGAAAGGAAATTCCCGTAATATGTACTAGAGAGTGTAACGTATTCGCGCAATGAATCCCTTGTGGAAGGATGCGACAACTTAGATCAGTTCTGAGTTTTGATTTTTAATTTCCGCTTTCCCGATAGCTGTTGAGCGTGTAACGTAGCCGTACAGTTCACATATTAAACTGAAGTTACGAGCATAAAAGAACGGAACGGAACTACGGAAAGGCAATTTGGTGTTTACATGTACTGCTGGCACCTCCCATAAATAAAATACGAACTGTCTGTCAATTTATGGAGTATGTCCAGTCCATATATGTATGTACCGCCACCTCCTGCACACCCTCGTTTCCTTGAACTAAGCGATATTTATTTGAATCCATCAATTGGGCGAATAAAGGGGTAGTGACCAACACCCTTGAAGCACAAACACTGTGTTGTTCATGGATGACCGTCATATCCGCTTCATAAACATCATGACAATCGGAAGGGAGGAGTGGATCGAGGAGAGCATTTTAATACTCGTACGAGTACGAGTATGTCCTGCGTGCTGGTTATCCCCTGCTGTTGCGCGATGTATTCTTTGGCAACGCTAATAGTAGGGGAGGTCGCTATTGCTGTTGCTGTTCGTAGTTCCATAGTAATTGTGTGTTATGCATAATAGACAAATAATTTCACTTGCATACATATATACATACATGTACATAGTATGTATGTACTATATATAGCCACATGCCCCATGGGAGCTTTGCTCTGTGTACTTCATTATGAAAGCAAAGTATCCGCTTTCAGGGTTTTACGTCCCTACTCTATCATTTTGCCCAATGGACATTTTTTTTTTCTGCCTTTGCTTTGCCAGAAAATATTTGTTTTTAATATACGCTGCGCCTTTCTGATGTGAATTCATTGTGGAAGGACATGAGTGACCTGCGGCAAGGTCACAGCGAATTGAATGCAAACAAACAACAGCTAAACGCAGTGCGCGCAAGAGGTTTTGAATAAATTTGTTAGCCTTTCAACCATGGAATAGGGAATGCATTGTGAGAAATGCTAACACTCATGCAAATGTTAAATTAGCATTTATATGCAAATCTCGAAGGGATTTGTTAATATTTGTCGTTCCAACACAATTAAACAATTAATTAGATAAAACGTTGTTGACGGGGTAGATGCTCCTTAACGATCATCGAATGTGATGCTGAAGCTGACAACATCGACCTGGAACATAAAAAAACATCCAGTGCTTTGAAAATTCATGCAGAGTACCGCTGACATTCGTGACCTGCCTTTTGGACTCATTATCGTGTCGATCACGCTTATTCTGCGTTCAATTCCGATTGTCGTTCTTAAAGGCGTTTCATTTCTTAAGAGTGGATCGTATGTGGATTGTATACTTTCTTACCGACGAAGGCGTTTTAATATACAGCACCAACTGTCGATCATAACTAAAATTACGCTGTCGAGCAGTGGAGAAGCAATCGGTGCTGAATATATTCCCATTTTTGCCCTTAAAGGGCTCGGTTTGGGTGGCGAAACATTGGCTTACCCTGTGTACAATCTTGAATAAATTTCTGATCTCCTTCCTGTCGCAACATCTCCTCGATATGTATGTACTTTTCGTCTTTTCTTTTCTGCTCGTAGAGCTGACGATCGATCCTTTTTTTGGAAGGCAGCCATTTTGTCTACGTTTGCCTCTGAGCATTCAGCATCAAACCAAAATGGTTTCTCCCTGGTGTCAGGGTGGAAACTAGCACATCAGCCACGGCATTTCTGGTTGCTTGCTGTGAGAAATGTTACTTCGGTCTTCGGTCCTTTTTGTTGTCGCCTAGGGATTTCTTATGAACTCTAGGGAGACTCGATCGGCTTTGACATTAAATTTCGGCATAGTGGCGTTTCTGGGCAATTCCCATCCGTAATAGGGTAATGGCCCAAGTCGATGTTTTGCACCTCGGAACGTTCGATCATTCAATGCTTTGGAGGAGTGTCTTCCGTCGATCATCACACTATAGTGGGTTTCTCCTGGTGGTACCTTCCTAACTTACTTACTTACTTAGGTGGGGCTATAGTCTTTCTTCTTTGTGTGGTTCCTTTGAAGATTATGGCCAGTGAGTGCACCAACCAACATTGACATCGTTTTCCTGTCATTTTGTAGGACTTTATTGGTTCTGCCTCTGTCGTATCGTGACCCGAGCTTCATTGTGTGATTCCTTAGAAGATTATGGCCAGTAAGTGCACCTACTAGCTAGAGCTTCCTTGATATGTCACATGTGGTAAGCACTTTCCACCTACTGTTAGCTGTCATTAGGATCGATTAGTGATCAATGCGCTCCATGAGGTTGGAGAGTGAAGATTGGATCCAATGCAGATCTTTTTCTTAAAAGTTCGTCAGCTATTTCATTCCCGGTTATATCCTTGTGACCAGGGACCCAGCAGGGATTTATATTGTGCTGTGAGTCAAGGAGTAAGCAAGGAGTGCTGTGCCAGACTGTCAATAAAAATGGTGATCATCCATACTGGTTGCCTTTTTCACTGCCAGGACACTGTCGGTAGCTTACAATTCGAGTGCGTGGAAATAAGTTCATCTTATGATGGAATTCTGTCGAGCAAGTTGAATCGGAGCGTTGATCTTTCAAGGGGTTTACGTGTTTTTCCTTTCCTCTGTTGATTTTCAGACCCTTTTCAGCTTCAGTGTCCACATAGGGGGACATTTGGTGTAAGTTGTCGTCTGTGACTTTTTTGTCAATTATTTTGAAGTCATTACGATCAGCAGTCACATGGTGCATATACAGTGGAATGCCATACTTTGTAATGGAGTTCCCGTCGCGGCGTAATCCTTACATTTGTCTCTTCCATTCGGTACTGCATGTTCTGCTTCTTAATTCAGACCTTCTACGCATCAACGTTGCAGTCGATGTTTATATTGTTTTACAATACAAAAGTGTTGAGCAAAGGCTTCATTTGTTTAGACTAATGACTTTCCAGTTCGGGTTCTAGGTCCCCTGGGTTGTTTAATTTGTTGCAATACACAACACAATACACACAATCCGAGTAACTTGTAGAGTTTCATAAATTTAATGAATAATGTGTCTTTTTGCAATTTCTATGTAAAACATGGTCGTGTACCTACCCTTAGTTATCCTGTAAAACTATACCCTCCATGTAGTACTCTAACATTTTTTGTAAATTACTTCCATATTCCGTTTCTACTAAAGTATTCAGTTTTATGTAGGATGCGTGCCACAAATATACAGATTAACCACGTAAAATGAAATCCCTTTTTCGTCGAAATTTAACTAAGCTTCGATTACATGTATCTACCACAACTTTCATTACATACATGCGAGTATATTCAATCCTGCAGATAACAAAGTAACAAACAAAAATGAGCACGCCATTCAAATTTGCCACACACACATCCTTTATTCTCATTCCCATGAGTAGGTGCCATGGTATGGTATCCATACTACCTACTCATGCATCAGGGAAGCGTCCCCCGGTGTGGCGTGTGTCAGCTTTGGTGTTGTGCCCAATGCAGCAACAAAATGTTTAAACAAATTTCAAATCCAGTTAACGACCGCCACCCGTATAATAATAGCAGCCGCCCGCCCGTCTCCCCACATCATCCGCCAACGACATAAGGCACATTTCATTCGTACAAGAGATAATGTGTATTTATTTTTTTTTTTTTTTTACGATCGAAACAAATTATCCTTATTCTACATCCACATGCACACACACACAGGCAGAGTCATCCCCCATCCCTGGGGGTAATTTAATTTGCATTACCGACCGACACATATTGATTCACTTACATGCAAAGATAAACTTTAAACTCCGCTACAGCAGCGAGTAGCGTTCGTTCCACATTCTGTTTGATTTTGTTTCACGATAATAAAGGGGGTGTAATGAGGAGTAGGAGGCAAGGAGGCGTGTCAGGGCTTAGGTTGAGCTTCGGCTGTGCCGTCTGACTGTTGCAGATAGCGCACACGACTCTCAGAAAGTAATTCAATTTATTATGAAATATGAAAATCCGCAACCGCAGCGAAATTGGAACGAAATGCATGATAGGAACATATAGGAACTCGTAGGTAGGAACAACCAACAGGACTAAATATCCTGCTAAGGACAGTAGAAAATAAAAAGAGCGAGCGAATGGGACTAAAAATAAAACCACTAAACTTGTGCGAAACCCAATCACCATTTTTTTTTTTTGTTGTGTTTTGTTCCGCCAAAGTACGTGATACGTGCGACGAACGTGCCTATGGCCAAGTCCTGCAGGTTGACTGCCTTTGCGTGTCTTCAAAGTTGACACAGCGGGCGATAGGTTATTGCCCATGTAGGTAAAAAAAAAAGAAGCATGAAAAACACTTCATACATAGGTGGAAAGACAGACAGGACCCGTGAGGTGATATTTTCCTTATTGATTTACGTCCTGCCATAAGTTTCAACTATGATAACATCAACAGTCAGCATTTCGTGCCAATGACTACGAGGATAGAGGGATAGAGGGTTCGGTGGTAGAGGATGGCTGTGGTGGTGGAGAAGATTAGATAGGTATTTCGTTTAGAATGAAATGTCACGCCAAGGGTAGCTTGTCTATAAACGGTCATTGACTGAGTGGGAAATTTTTCCGAATCGATTACCAACTCGAGCACCAGCTAGTAGCGGGGGGTGGTGGTGCCTGGGATTGTGTAAAATGTTCCCAAATTAATCCACCCTCCAAATTGAAAATATTTATTCGATACACGCTGGAAGTGTGTATTTTTGGGTGACCACCCTACCCCTGGCACTGGCACTGGCACTGGCCCTGATGGCGCTCCACATCCCTTCAATCAATTGGGACTAATGAGGCAAAAAATTCATTCAGGGATGTTGGGTATATTCTCAACATTGCTCAATCAGGGTGTTTTTTCCTTTTTTTTTTTTATTTTTTTGAAAATTGTGAAAGTTCCTTGAATGAACGTTTCGAGTATCGAAGAGACTTTAGTGGGAAGATTATGAAAATAGAAAAATGCTTTTGAACGGACACATTCGAACGTAACAGGCTTATATTAGATTGGTAATGGTCTGAACAGCTGGTGTTCTCTTTTTTATTTTTTTTATCGGAGTTGTGGAGGTGTTAATGCGTTGAGGTAGTTAGCAAGGGTTCAAAATCCACTTTCCATGTCTGGCTTACCTATGCCTGTCCTGTGGTAGTAGAGACAAGTTAGTCCTTCATAAGCCTGTTGCGTTAAATTATTTCTTTTCCAAATACCAGTGCCATGGCTCAGTGATTCGCATGTTGGACCACAAACGAGGGGTGCCTCAAGTCCATTTCTTGGGCAAAATCTATCACGCAGAATGTCCCCTAATCCTATGCCATTTCATCACGTAGGCCACCATTTCTGCCCGTTGTGTTACCTTCTAGAAAATTAGCTGGTAAACGAAGGCAAGAGAGGATGATGTAAGTGGATAGTGGTCTTTGAGGATAGAGAGTTGGGTGGGATTCATAAATTCGAGAAACATTCTGTACGCCTAGTGAATTCCAGGATTTTCATAGACGGCCAGGGTGAGTCTTCCCATGTATTTGCATCTTAAGACCTCCATTTGCAGAGAGACTTTCTTCCTCCTTTCCTCATCAAGGCAAGTGTTAAATTTCACCAGTCCCAGTCTGTATGATTATAGGGTACAGAGCGATCATCTTTCTTATTTGCAAATCAAGCGGCTTCTTTGCATGGCAAGAACAAGGGCACTCAGTCATGTTTTAAGCCCTTTCCATGTATTTTAAGGCGTTTTCCGTATGAGCTGCTATGTAAGATTTGGAAAACCTTTGAAGCTACTTCTATGGTTGTAACAGTCCGGGTTTTCCTATTACACGACTTTATTCAATAGTACCTTGTAGTGACCGGGTATTCAGAGCAAGTTTTTCTTGTATTCCTTCACCAGTTTGAAGCTCGTTCTCGGTTTTGAAAAATTGTCATTAGGACTCCTTGACTGTCTGACCGTATATTAATGATGTTACCTTGGCTACTAAGAAGTTACCTTGGGTACTAAGAAGTACATAGCTCCTCGTGTACTTAAGTATAGCAAAAGTCATGCCTAAAATAAAGTCACGACCTGTTCCTCAGAATTGACACGCTCCAGAGTCTTTGGCGATCAAGTTGATAATGTCACAGACTTCGTAGCCAAAGTCAAGAATTGACTTAAAGCCTTGACCAAATCGGTCTATCATTCTTGAAAACCTAGACGTTTATCCATCACTGGTTGGTGACTTCGCTATTTCATGCATTTTCTTCGAATTGTTTGAGTAATCATGGACAATTTCGTCTACAAATTGCGAGCAAACTCAAGGCAGAATGTACCGAAGTAGATGTTCTTTTGTTTCTGACTTATTTGCCTTCAAAGACTAAAGACTTTTTTGTTGAAACCTCAGGGTTCGGATGTAGTGAAATATGATTCGTCAGCGATTTAGCCAAGGACTAACACTTGGGCTTTCATAGCAAATGTCACAGCTAATCTCTCTGTGCTATTTGGTACGCTTTCTGAACTATTGAACTGTTTCCTTCTCAGTTTGTCGTTTCATTCAATACCTATCGTATTCAAGGCTCCCAATGAATAGGCATTTGGCACTCAAACGCAACTCTTGTTGAGAAATTCTTTGACTTTCGGAGAAACTCGAGAATGCACTTCAGTGATGAGGGCCTTATCGCCGAAGATCTACCGCCTAATCCGAGCAAATGTAGGACAATCAAAGTAGAAATCCATAGTATCGTTGCCCTCTTCATAAGCGTCGCAGACAGAGGTGTCTCTTAAGCCAACACACTAAGTTGCTTTGCAAAAGGAAAGTGGCACGTAAGAACGTCAAACAGTCTTTTCTCGCGAGAGACAGTAAGAATGCCGCTGATTTCTTACAGATGTTCGGAAGAAAACTTTTAGTTTGCCTACATCCTGGAGGACTGTGTCACACACAATTGTTTTCATAAGAAACCAAATGGTTAATGGAGGTTCTGACAGGTTTCCTGAGAAATCAGAAAATCAAATCTCCATTCTGGGACCCAAGCAAGAGTCAAAGAGTTCAGTCTTGCGACCAAATTCCAAGACTTCTTGCATTTTTCAACTATTTTGGAATTGGTTTTCTTTTTGTGTAAGCTCTTGTCTTGGGTCAGCACAATGGACCTCCTCTGGTCTAAGTGCATCTTCCCATCGTGGGCCGATCTTAACCAACCAACCAAGCTCTTGTCTATGGCTGACACTGTGACTTAAAATCATCATTAGGGTAGATTTAGTCTAAGGGACTTACCACCTCCCTAAGGAACGATAGTATGTCCCCTTGGCCGCAGAGTTTTTCAATTCCGCTGATGAACATATTTATGGAAATTATGCCTCCTTAACCAGTGTAATGCTGAGCATTCACAGAGACCTACCTACATTCCGCATCTGAGTACAAAATAAGTTTGTTAAAGTAATACCTGAGGTCACAGTGACCAGTTTTCTAATATTAGCCTTGTCTAGATTGTACGTCCTCACAAGGGTCGGTTATGGCGAGCTTAAGTGTGTCCGCAAACTGGGTATTGGGTTACTCCTTTCGTTTGTAGTTCATTTGCTCGTCGTGCTTGTTCCTGGTATTTTTGCACAGAGGAAGGCTGTCTGAGAAATTCGAAGTCCAAAGTGGGGCTCGGCAAGGCTGCATTCTTTCACCAATATTGTTTCTATTGGTGATAAGGGATGTGGTGCTAAATGCGTCTTTATCGACGGGAAATGGAGGAATTCGATGGACTTTTACATCCGAACTCAAACACCTCCACTACGCCGACGATGTATGCCTACTGTCTCACAGAATAATGAACCTTCACCAAATGACAGCAAATGTGGAGAAGGAAGCTGACATCGTTGGGCTGAAAATTAACTCGGCAAAAAGAAAAATGATCAGCCTAGGCCCGAACTCATCAACTAGAGTAGAGAGTTTCCAATACCTTGGGAGTATTCTCTCAACTGATGGCGGAACCGAACTGGATATAGCCAGCCGTATAGAGAAAGCAAAATCTGCGTTTGGGATGCTATCCACAATTTGGCGTAGTAATGCAATTAGCTTAAACACCAAGCTACGACTATTCCGTTCCAACGGATGTGGTACCTGGAGAGTGACCTGATAGTAGCGGTCACAGGAAGCTGCAAACGTTCGTTAATAAATGCAACATCATAAGGATTTTTTGGCCACACCGTAGAGATACGAACAGCTTTATCAGAGAACGGGTCATGAACCTATAGGCACAACCATATAACGCGACGAAAGTGGCAGTGGATTGGTCACACTCTCTGAAAAGGTGACAGTTCCATAGCTAACCACGGGATGCAATGGAAACCGCTTACTTAGGATGGCAGAATACGCGGCGGTCCCAGAAGTATATGGCGCAGAACAGTCGAGAAGGAAGCACGGCAATTGGGAAAGAGTTGGGCAGAGCTGAGGCACAATGCCAGAAACCGCACACGATGGCGCGTAGGCGTTGTAGAGGCCCTAGGACCCACAAGGGGATACAGGACATAAGTACTTAAGTAAGTTGTTCCTGGTATCGTCTGGAGTCTATGTTCGGCCTTGGTCGTTGGATGATCCTAGATGCGTTTCGTGTTTGTCTCCGCAGGATTGCGTGTTCGATTAGAGGTTTAAATGTCTTGTGTCTTTAGAGTCAGGGACTCCTTGCACTTGCTGCTTGGAAAGGCTTGACATAACCTCCAGTTTCTAATATCCTGATTGCTATCACCAGGTTTAAGAGAGGTGTCCGCATTGTAAACCGCTTTCGATTTTTTCCTGTTTTTTGGCCATAGGCCTCTTAAAACAGATTACCAGTATTCCATGCCACTCATTTACGTCAGATACTTACCAAGATTTCTAGTAGGTATCACAATGTCCTTTCACCATTCCAACTCCTTATTGTTATTTCGTTTCCATGGGGCACTCGTAAATACTTGCCTGTTTCTGTGTTTCACCACACCACCGCCGGATGTAAGCCAATAAATTTCAAGCAAAGCCGCCATCATTAGAAAAAATTAAAAAAAGAAATACACCGGACTGTTTTTATTAAACATACATATATATATATATTTCTTTTGACTTGTTTTTTTTTTGTGTTTTTGTTTTTGTTTTCTGTTTATGTACTTACCATTCTATAAACTACATGCACACATATCCCATTATATATAATGTATGTACATATACAAATACTTTTTCCACATACACATAAATTACTTTTATTTTTTCTATTATATTTCAAGATATATATATAATTTTTTTTTTGTTTTGGAGTTATATAGTATATATTGTGTTGCTGCTGGTTTTCGCGCATTACCCGTATTTATTCTATGTAAATATGCTATTTGGTATTTTTTTTTTTTGTTATTTGTTATGTAAAAAACGAGTGATTTCACAAAAAAAAAAAAATGAAAAAAACATTTTTTTTTTCAAAATTTCATAAAACTGACATTGACGGGTCGTTTATATAGTTTCATACATACACATGTGGATTAATCGGATGAGAATTTGTTTACTATATATGTTTTGTTATACGTATTCAATATTTTTTTTCTTTTGTTTTATTTATTTAAAATTTCATTTAGATTGCTATATGAATTTATTTTTTTGGTTTTTTGTTTGACTTACACGAGTTAATTAGAAATTTTTTTTTTTCCTTTAAACATTTATATATGTAGGTATTTTTTTTTATTTTTATTTTTATTTTTATCTATCTACTTTGCGTTGGTGGTTATTTGTTCTTTTCTATGAAATAAGTTTTGTTTACGTTTTCTTTGGATTTTTCTTTTTTTTTTTTTTTTTTTGTATAAAAAAATTATATATTCTGATCTAACTAATGTATAAGACGGTTTACCGAATCTGCACATTTCTATATTCGTTATTTGTCCGGGAGTAGGAGTATCTTATTACATTTGAATATTATCCTGATGGAGGGTGTGGGTTTTTTTTTTATTTTTTTATTTGGTTGAACAGGTGTATCCATTTATTTAGTCTCTTTCGGTCTTTTAATCGAAAATGGAAATCATTTACGACGATGGAAATTGTTATTCAATATGAGTAACTGAGTAACTGAAGATGCAAGGATGACTAAGAGGAATTATTTTTGGAATTTTCTTGGAACATTACGTCAAGTTATCTAAGAATCTTTGAGGGATTACTACCACCCCATCCTTAGTTGTTGGTGGTACACATAAGATGACATTTTGTTTGTTTTGGAAATGTGTGCTTTTTGTACGTGAAATGAGCTATTAAATGGTTTCAAGGAAACAGAACATATATGTACATACATCTACTCTGTGTCGAAAGGAATAAGGATTCATATGAAAGTGCCACAGATATTAGTAGGTGGACTTTGAAAATGATACATGTATTTGAAAGCAAATTGATAGTATCCTTCCATTCAGAGAATCGATTTTTATCTTAAACGACATTCGAAGTATAAGTCGATTCCAACCTACACTGCCTAATTGAATTTCATTCTGTGAAGTGTGATCGTTCCTGGAGCATGGTTTATCAAAGTAATATTGTGTCTAAGGAAACATTTAGTAGGTAATCCTGTTTGTATTGATAGCAAATTGCTATCAATATTCAAGCTGTGTAACAACATTGTCCTTAATCATTTTAGGTGGCAGTCGTTTGGTCTATTCTATTCGCTCTGGGTATGGTTTTTGTTTTTAGTAAAGTTGTGTTCAGCTTCTAAAGAGAAAATTCTGTGGGAAGTTTGTTTCGGTTAGACCTTATACTGAACTATTTTCAAAATCAACACCTATTCCCGAAACAAGTGTTTGAATTAATTTTGCGCTTAAAAACAAGGTGAACTACCATCCATTTCCCACGAATATGGGACCGAGCGAATTTTAAATAGATGTAAACACCAAACATGAATCTTATACTTAGCAGACAATCATCCTTATCGTTATTATTTTACTAAAACGCCGATTATCTTCTTTTTTTTTTTAAGAGTTATTCCAAAAATTTAACGCCTTCCTCGGTACTTAGGTACACCCTCCACATACGATCCACTCTTAAAAAACGAAACGGCCTAAAGAATGACAACCTTATCGGCGTTTTACGACATTTTAATACAGGCGGAATAAGGGTCTGTCGTTGATCTTTTCAGATCAAGGTCAGCACAGCAAGAGGATGCCTTATTGTGGAGCCTTGTTGTGGATGAGCTACTTAGGAATTTGATAAACCATGGCTTCACTCCATATTCAGTCCAAAATTTTCGATGAAATGTTTATCAGTGGCGTCTTAACCTGAATCAGCCTAGTTTGCCCATATAACTATAGTTTTCTGTCATCGATTAATCAACGGATACTGTCTCCGAAAAAAAAGCATTCTGGGCTGATTCGGGCTAAGCAAAATCCATGTTTACAGTATAGCATCTTCTCTTGATGGATTGCGAGTTTTTTTTATCAGTAATCACTCAATATAAGTTGAATTGGATGAATAAATGCATTCCTACCCCATTCTCAACCAATGCTACTGGTCTACCACAGGGCTCAGTTCTCTCTCCGAGCCTGTTTCTTATATTTAGTAACGATTTTCTCTATTTCTCACTCGCAATCCAATTCATTCCTTTGCTGACGACAGTACTCTGAACTTCGTTTATACCTTAACAACTCCACGCCTTAGACCCCAAACTGTAGAGTCTTACCGACAGCGAATCTCTATCGAGCTCAATTTCCATATTGATGCATTCATGAATTACTTAGGTGGGGCTACAGTCTAGTGTGGACCTGGGCTTCATGAGTTGGGTTTCAAAAAAGCAAGTTGTCTCTAAAGCGGGATACTAGCGTAACCAAATTAAAAATGAATGCAGTTATCAACTCTATCAACTATTTAGGAATACTTGGCGTTTTTCGAAAACATAGACTACACTATTCCCCAAGTTAAGTTTTTGATAAAAACTTCCGGGTGACCATGTCTTCTAAGACTTCTAAGAGGAGTTGTTTGTGGAAGACAAATCGATTCACTTTTTATACCGACGGATCAGAAACTCTCTAATAGACTTTATCTCAGCATTTACTTCCGTCTTCCTAATCATTGTAGCGTTTTATGGAGATTAAAGAAGTCTCATCTTCGGTAAAGAAAAACGTGATATCCACTACAGATATCGGCATCTTTTCAGATAGACAAGCAGCTATCAAATCCTTGGAATCTTTCTCTAATAATTCGAAAATTACTCTAGACTACCCTTCGGTTCTCTTAGATATGGCAGAGTGAAGCATAGGGATATTCCAGGGAATTGTAGGGCCGATGAGCTTACCAGACATGGAACTTATTTATCTATTTTACCAGCCAAAGCTATTCGAATCGCTACATGCAAACATAAATTAAAGTTGGATGCTCTCGAGAGATTAAATTTCAGGTGGACAAGTGGCATATCGTGTCTAGCGACAAAACAAATTTGGCCTAAGCTGGATCTGAAACGCTGTAGGATTTTGACTTCTCTTAGCAGATTGGATATCGGCAGTACAATAGGTGTCATCACTGGACATTGTCTAATAGGAAAGAACCCAATTAGGCTTGGTGTGTAATTCTCCACCTTCTCTGCACCTGCTTTGCTCTCTCTCACAAAAGACACATTCACTTGAGAGGTTTCTTCTTTAATGATCTTGGTGATCTTATTAACCATGGTATGGGGCACCGCAGCTCAAGTGGTTAGTGCGTTGGACTACGGAGCGAGTTGGTTCGAGTTTCAATCCCCAGACAACACCTAAAATTTCTTTCACGATCCCACCTCTCGCGAGCGTCTGACAAACTTCAGAAAGTATAATTGTCATGAAAAAAACTTCATGTATTGTATTTCCCTTGGAAAACGGCATTAAATAGTAGGTTACTTCTATTCATCTAAAGAATATAATACGCACAATATGAATGGTTGTGAAAATCTAGTCCCGGGGTTCCATAGACCTGTCGCACCAAGCATTTGATCTTATTTACACCGACATTAGGGGTCTACTTCGCTTCATTAGAAGCTTAAATTTGTTTCACGAGTAGGTATGTGAATTATATGATCCAGGTGGTATCGCAATGGACCTGCTTCTGGCAGCAGCTCCCAGGTCGTGTTATCTTTTATTTTGAAGGCCGCCGAGAAGTTGTGATTTAACCTGTTTTGAGTTCTTTCCCTGGCGTTTTTCATAAACTAAGGTCTATATGTGATCACTCAAATCGAATGCTATATTCATGAAATTCAGTCCTATTTATTCCAAAAGGCCTCCAAAATTTCATCAAAAGGGTACACACCTGTCAACAAAGCCTCGGTGGCCATTTGACTAATATTTTATTTCAACTATTACACTTAACTAGTAATAGTTTAAAATTCAATTTCTTGCTGAGATTTAATACTTACTTAGGTGGCGCTTGTCTCTTGCTGAGACACCCTTTAAAACTGTCAAAATTTTTTTACGAAATCATGTAAAGAAATTAAAAAGTCTTTGACGTGCCCATAATCATAAACCTTTGCTATACTAAATCAAAGCTCTCTATTCGAGTACTGAAGACATCTTACCCCACCACTCTTTTAGACAGATACAATTCGTTGCTTCTTCCTGTGACTACTCGACTATATGTAGTAAGGACTCGTTTTTTTTTTTCTTTTAAAAAAAAATCAACGAATAGAAATGTGCACCTTCCTAATCATTCTTCAAATGAAACTACAAACAAATTCGCGTCCTCCACAAACAATAGGTTTCTTCTTATAAAAAACGTTTCATTCTATTTTTTATATAATATGTACGTAATAGTTTTTTTTTTTTGGTTTTAGTTTCACATAAACATAGTTTTTGAATTTAAATCGTAAAAACTTTAGTGTGCGCATTATTTTTCGTAAAGTTTTTTTCTCCTTATGAACAGGGTTTAGGTATATAATAGTCTATATCTGTGTTTTGGTTGAAACTCAAAAATGTATTTATTTACAAAAAATTTTGCAACAAATTATGAGCAAATGCTAATTTATGACAAAAAACAAAAAAGTGATGGTTTGGTGCAAAATTTAAGTTATAAAAGAAAAATAAAAAAACAAAAAAACAAAGAATCACTGCACTTTAAATTTAAACTTAATTTATTTTACTCACATCACCTTAAAGTTTATAAATTTAAAATTCACTAGAATTATTCTTAATTAGTTTAAAATTAATTAAAGCTCTCCTTTTAATTTTAATAAATACATTAATACTTTTACTTTAGTACAAATGGGTTTATTTCTAGAATTTGTATTTTTTTTTTTTTTGTTTGCACTTACTAATGCAATAAATGGAATATGGGTTTCGGATATTATGAGTGAACCAAAACGATAAAAATAATCCCTTCGATGTAATCAAAATAAATATTTTTTTTTTAAAAACAAAAGAAAGTCCCTTAATCAAAAGTTTTATTATTTTATATCATTACCAAGATTTTTTGTTTTTTTGTTTTCTTTTGATTTTGATTGCACTTAACTAGTTTTCTGATTATTTTTTTTTTTTTTTTTTGTTTGAAATTGATTTATCTGCATGTTTACTATGTATCTAGACACTTACTTAAGTTAGTAGATTTTTTTTGTTTTATATAGCTTTGTGTTTTATTTTATAATGTGTGTGCTTCTATTACACACTGTATCTATATATGTTGATACGATAAAAAAAACGTTGTATTAACTAAGTTTTATCGCTCCAAACGAGTTGTTCCCAAATGTAGTAAGCAATTTCATTTTTATTTTGTCAGAGTTGTTTGCTCATCGTTCGAGTATTTCATTCATAAGACTCACGACATTGTTTGAGATTTCTTTAAATAATTTCATGGAAGACCGTCGTAGACGGGAAGGATAATTGATCGATGCTTCTTTCGTCGTTATTCATGCATTGACCTTACCTTCATTCATTGTTTGTTTACTCCACCAGAAAATTATTCCCTATGTTCCTCTGAATACTTTATAGGAGTATCTTTTGTACTTTACCAGAGTCTGACCATAAACGTAAACCGGGGTCCCTCCCGAAAGCCTTTTCCTGGAAATTTAATTTTCCTGAACTTGCTCCGAGATTCGAGAATTCGATTCGATAGCCAATTGGATGCATACTCTGCATCGATGTGACGAAATGTCTGTTTTGTTGATAAATTTCTTCTTCTCTGTACAATATTGCAATGGTTTACCTCTGAGAGGAAGTCTCGAGAAGTATCTTCAAATCATATACTGCATTTGTTTAACAATAAAATATATGACTATAAATACACTCCTTCATCGAACCATTTTGTTGAAAATGCTTCAACCTTAATGGCTGCAATAATAGTCCAGGGATGGTATAAACTCTCCTTTCAACTCGATTAAAATCATCATCCTCAAACGACGGACTTCCATACCAACAGGAGAGTAGCTTTAACAAGTGATGAAAAATTTCAACTCATTTTCTAAAGAAAACAAATCACACGCTCATTACTCGCATCGTTCCAACCAAAAACATGTTATAAAAAGGAACCTTAAACGGATCGGTCCGAACATCCCTGAACGGAAATTTAAATAAATTGCTACCATTCCGGCCATACAATGGCTGCATGAAAATGAAAATAAATTACATAAAATCAATTCATGACTAAAATTGACCGCCACTGAACAGTAGTAGTCCCCCCATTCTCTAGCTAAACAAGGAGAATTGAGAAAAATCTCCTCGCAACAGGATTCGTGCGGCGGCGAATGAAATGGAAATTGAATAGATGAGGTTAAGTTATGCTCCCGTCCGAAATCAAAATGAAATTGCTCCTACATTGCTACGCGTTGTTAAAGAAATAATAAAAAAAAAAAATGAAAAAACCAACACACAACCTAAAAAAATCATCTCAATACGTATAACCCTATCAATTGTACACACCTCGTACCATTGCTTCACGGTTCCTCGTATGCCATTTGCATGTCAAGATCCGAATGTAGGTCCGCCGGAAGGACGCGTTACAGAGAGCATAACACACTGGATTGATGGTGGAATTGATGTAACACAAGGCGTAGAAAAATTCCCACAACTCATCAGGAATACAATCGGAGCAGGTGGTAAGCGGTTTGATCAATACCAAGATGTTGTAAGGTGTCCAGGTTATGATGAAACTTAGCAAAATGGCGGAGAGTGTTTTCGCTGCTTTCGATTCTTGACGCTTCTCCTGGGACTTTTTCTTCTTTTTAGCCTGTCGTGCGGTTAGCGGTTGAGTTGTTTTACCCAATGGCTTTGGGATGATTTTCGCATTCAACGGTATTCGAATGTCCGGAGCGGCATGTGACATTCGTCGTACAACCGGCAGGCTATATTCAGAGTCGCGTGACGGCAGCTGCCGTCTCGGTGGTACCGACATTACGGGTAGAGGAACATCATCTTGAATCATTTTGATAGATGGGGCATGCTCGTCGCCCGCCTTTCCGCCATCCGACGGTAAGCGTATTAAAATTGTATAGACGGAGTCTTGGCTGACAGATCGAGAGCCAAGTCGATTGCTATTTGGTAGTGAGCGTGAGTCGCGTGGTCCCGAAATTTCTTGAAGTTGCGAAAGAGGCGTAAGCGGTGGTCGTAATGGAGTTGGTGATACATCGGGTAATATCATATTTGGTGGTCGTACCGTACCGTACGGGTCACGAATGACATTCATTGATGTGCATCTAGTTGAAATATATGGAAAGAGAAAATGTTCTTTTTTGTTTAGAAATAATTTTTCTAAAGTCAAGCTTTTGTTTTGTGAATACGAGCAAATTCGTATACAAATCAATTCTAACACTAAACAGCAGTTTCAAGCCAAAACACAACATAATGTTTCTCTTTTTTTTATCTCATTTTTTTTACTCAATTCGCAACACTTAAGAAACTAATATGAAAATAAAAAATTAATTGTGCGGTAATATGGAATTTTGCAAAAAGAAATACAAGTAAACAGAAAATCCACTCGATACATCTACTTCTATTCTCTACTTTTCTGTAATGTGCCTTAATATTTAGAAATCGTTCAGTCAGTATTCTCAAAAATACACAAAAATGATTTATGAGACAAGTATAGGGAGGGCCATCTGTTGGTTTCTTGTTGAATCATTTGTTGTCTTGACACTGACAGCTCTTATGCACTCAAAAAATTGACAGAAGCTCTGTTTTATACTCTCGCGATACGAAATGATTCAATTTGCTTGAAGAACGTTGGAAAATATTACAAAGTTACTTCCAAAGTGGATGCTATGTGTGCTGTGTGCCCAAACAGTGCGAATTTTTAAAAGAAATTTCGGTCGAAATAATGGATCACATGCAGCTTGTACGGAAGTTTGTGATGGAAGTTCGTGAGCTGATTGATAACCGAACATATTCCCGGGTTCGTCCTGTGCTCTCAACGGATAAAATGGCAGCTGTTGCCGAAAGTGTGCACCTAATCCCGAAAAGTCCCATTTTTCTTCGAAGACGACAATGGAAGCAATGGATAGTGCTACCGAGGCATGATGACTGATTTTTTCTGACCAGAAATTGAATATTTGGACTTGGGCGAGCTATGGTTCCAGTAAGATGGGGCTACGTGACACATAAGCCGATCCATTGTACACTAAGTTTATATCATTTTTAAAAGGTCAACCAACCATCCTATACTTATAGTTACAGTGCCACTCTCTTTCACTTTCTTTGTACATAGCTGTATGGTCCTAGTGAGAACTTGACAATGTACCCACTCTAGTCAGTATCTTCTTTGACGATGATCTGAAAGATATGTATATATATCTCACAAAAGGATTTGAGAACTCATCCTCGACTTCCCATGAACTCCATTCCCCGTGCATCAAAACTTGCAATGAACAGCAATTTCAAGAAATCACTGACCCTGTTGCAGTCACCAGACTGCTCCTTGCCTCTAAATCTAACATTTGTTTAAAAATATTTTTTGATTCCATACCGCGAAAGAATCCATACATAAAGATTCTGGCCCGTCTTCTAGTCGAAAACTTGGGAGGTATTCCACATTTCTGGGACGAATACCTCCTTTCATACGAAAAGGTTTTAGCCCGTCTTCTAGTCGAAAGTATACGGGGAATAGGCTGAAATCCATTTGAATCTTTACAAGCTTTGAGAAGTAGAGTTTGTCTCTACTCATTTGAGGTGTTTCTGTTGTTGAACTTATGTGGATCATGTGGATCCTAAACGATAGCCTTCTCTGACAGAAGCAGGTTAGTGTCGCCTAGAAAATAGGAAATTGATGTTGGAATTGAATATTGGGTGGTCTCCTTCTGAATCTGGTGTGCTTTCGGGTGCAAGTCAGTGCTCTATAGTTCTCCAATATATGATCTGGAGTCTCTTATAATTCATCTGCACACCCACTTGCTTTCTAAACTCCATTTTCAGTATCCGCTGAGGATGTCTGTAACTGATTGAAGTTTCGGTGTTGGTTTCTAAACTTCTATGGTTGCCTGCCTTGCTTTTCTGCTCTTTTGGTATTTCTGTTTGGAAAATGGTTCAAAAGGCGCGCACTGGAAGTTGGGCTTAGCACTCCTGGGTCGGGCTGATGGCAGATTGTTTTCTCTGGAAAATTTCAGAAAAGAGTTTGCCCGCATTGCTTCTTCCTCGATGATGAGGCAATTGATCTAGAACTTCATCATGCAACCTTAGTGCATCTAAGCAAGATTCAGTCCAAATTTCGTCGGGATCTTTGAGTGACTCCATAGCCGTAGTTTGTCTGGAGAGAATCATCCTTATTCGTCACAAAAGTGTTGCCATGAGCGGTGATAACTCTTTTCGTTTAATTTTTAAACTTCCTCTGACTGGGCTTATACTGATCACAGAGTATGTCTGATTTAGTACTCGTGGCCACATTAAGGAGATTTCTAGTTACTCTCCTAATGTCTGTCAATTCTTTACTCCACCATTTCTCGAAAGTTTTTAGTATAAAGGAGGTAAGGCTGATTGGCTTGAAGTCTTTTGCGGTAGTGTGACTTTGCTCAGTAAGTCCCTTCTGACATCGAATGCATTTGGTGTCGTGATACAGCTCCGTTTCAGTGACTAAAACTCCGTAAAAGACGCGTTTTGGAAAGATGTCCAATGGCAGACTAGAAAGTGTAGACAACCCGTCTTAAGGCGCTGTTTCGGCGTTACAGGTCTGACTGTCTTAAGAGAAACTGGTCTATCGAGTGCAACTCTTTGAGTTGTTCAACTAGTTACCTACTACTTCCTGAATTTGTAAATTATCTGCTCCGTGAGAGGTCGGCTTCTAGATCCCCCACTCCTTCCTAGAATAGTATGCATTCAATCCTAAACATGAAACCTAGTGCATTTGTAAATAAATAAAAAAAACAGAACAAAAAATGTGCAAAATTCCATATCTTTTGGTGCATTGTGCGTTTGAAAATCGGTGCAATGTGTACATATGAACAGATCGAACCAACCAAAAACTAAAAACATTCCCTATACATACATATATAGTATATACGTACAATACGTGAAAAAATTAAGTTAAACAAGAACATTTTACGGACACGACAAAACGACAAAACGACAAAACGACTCGCGCTACAATTTTACTTAATACGTTCACTTTTTTTTTTGATTCTTAGTTGTAAAACAAAATATTTGTTTATTTTGGCTTTTACTACCTGGATACGGAGCTTTGTAAAGGAGTTTCTATGGTTACAGGTGTTGCATACCCTAAATCCGAGGGATCCTCATGCTCGTAAACAAAATCATCAGAATCCTCACGGCCAGAGTGCCACCACGCGATGCACCACTCCTTGATGCCGCCAAAACATTTATTTGTCTTCCGCATATTGCTGCCGCTTTTTATCTGTAAATTGAATAAATTTTATTTTCTTTTTCTTTTTGAAATCGAAATCGAAATCAAAATGAATAACGACATTCATTGGTGTCGGAGCCATTTATCACGTCAGTTACACTTTGCGCACAGATAGCGCTCTCTAAACACTAAAAATGGAAAACAAAGTAGTCGTCGTCTAGCAAAACCACCAGGGGAGGCCAAACATTAAGGACAATCAGCTCCCGATTGTCATTATTCCATTTGGCAACGACCCAAAAGGCGGTAGACCACAAAACCCAAATAAAATATATAAAAAAAAAATATGTGCAAACTGGCAGCACTGAGAGAGAGAGAGTGAGGATAGAGTGGGTGGTACTTACACTCGATCTACGCGAATGGATTCCGTGATATCCTGCGTCAGATAATACAGCGTTTGTCATGTAAACGCTCTCGGCATCAGCTGATGACTCAGACCGAGGGCGTCGCCAAGTGTCATGGTCATTACCTCCAACATGCGAAATGGACATCATGCCAGCGTGGTTAACCGCAGTATTTTCATCGCTGAAACGACACAAAAAAAAAAAACAGGACAGACATTAAATTTTCTAAAAAAAAAAAAAAAGAAGAAAAATTCAAACCAGTTGACAACCCTCCCCTGAGAAGCAATCCAATTGAATTCGAGTTGCAATTGACTGCTGCCACCTCTCGTGCTCCCCTACCAACACACATTCCCAAATGTACAATAAAATTCCATGGCATCGACGACCGACCGACCATCTGCTGCTGTGCTGCGAGAAGACCTCCTATTCGAGATATTTTTTTCATTACGGAAGGATCACATTCAGTCACCCGGATGGAGGATAGTCAAGTCAGTCAATCGGGGTGCGATGGGGTATAATACAGATTTGCCAACCACCCCCCAACTCCTCGGCACCCTTGTACCTAGTATTATCGGGATTAATTTCCCATTTTAAGTTCATCATTCTCTCCTCCTTCTCTTTTCCTTTTCCACTCTTTTCCTCTTCGTTTCCGGTCTAGTTTAAAATTTTCTTCAGGAATTTATGATTTTTCTTTTCTTTTTCTGCCACCACCACTTGAGGTGGGGGTTGGGGGATGAATAAAAAATAAAAATTTATGGAATTGTCCATTGCCTCGTTGTTGAAAAGTCTAGGATTACGATAATGTGCGGCGCTTAGTATGGGTTTGCTTGCTTGCTTGCTTGCCTATGGGTCTATTGTGTCCTTCGCAAGAAAAGGTATGCGCCTTAGTTTATAATTGACATTTACCGGGGACCGAGACACCGCCTTCAACTACATAGTGCTAGTGGTTATAACGTCTTAATTCCATTAATTTCATTAATTTATGAATCATTTGGAATTTTCGTGCGCTCAAGGAGTGCCACTGGCACAAATCACTTTGACTTTGAATGGATGTCCTTCGGAATCACATCATATTTGTCCTCACAGATGATGGAGGTGTGTGAGAAAAAAGATTTATTAATGCAGGAGCGGCTACCCTTATACAAAATATAATCTAATGCGTATATTAACAGAGCAAAAAAAAAAAAAGAAACCCACACACAGAGAAAATCCTTTCTTTTCATGTCCGTCCTCTATCCCATTGACAGCTCATTGTGTCCTTGTTTGAAAGATAGAATGGCCTCCTTCTACTAATATTACTGCAAAGCCCGCCTTCACTCTTTTGTATTACCAGAGACATATCATTTACCAAGATGATGATGATGGTGGGGGATTCTACTATGTACATACACAATAGATATCCTTTGAAGGACATACTTAGGGTGATATGAAATTTATTTCGTTATAATTTGCATTAATGTTCGATTAAAATTGAGGGTCATCCAAGAACCACATGGGCACTAAATTTCTTATAGAACACTAATTATGATAACCGGAGAAGACCTATTCAAGGACAGGCTCATGTTTCATGAATAACTCTCTCGCTCTCGCTCTGAACTCTTTTGTGTACAAGTATATGGAAACAACAAGTGTGTTGATGGGTCCTATGATGTGGACGTCGTTTGATTAACTTTTTTGTTAGAAAGGAGGAGGAGGAGGAGGAGGAGGCGGCGGCGGCTTGATGAAGTAATTTCCTTTTGCCCATGATGATGAAGTGTATCCAAGTCTTTAGAAGAAGAAAAAAGTGGAAGTGGCTAATAACAATCGTTGAGTTTGATTGACTTCCTATTTGAACATTCAAAAGGATCAAATGAGTCGTAAAGGGATGGAGTGCCAATGAACTTGATATGTCCTAGTCGGCCAAAGTGTTTGGAACTATTTGTTTTGTAAACTTCTCTTGCCACTCTACTGGTGATGATGTCCTCTTTGGAATCAGTCAAGGTCGAGTAGTTTTCAGAAGGGAATACTACACAGACTGTTGGACCAACATAGAGTTTAAGGTGACAATCTGTCGACAAAGGTTTAACATTGATACCGACTCATAGCATGCTGACAACTTCATTGGTAGCCAAGTACCGTCCTCTGTAAGGCGCTTGACAAGGTTGAAGAATCAAAGAAACTTGGTTCATTTCAGAATCTTTTGGATTTCTCTCCTTTCGATAGTATACAACTATAAACTCTTCCAATCCAGAATTCCCCAAGGCTGTACCTACAAGTAAGGTTCATTCGTTGAAATTTTGTTTCTTCAACAGCTGTAGTGGATTCTCGGTTAGGTGAGGTTAGGATGGCAGTCTGTACCAAACATATAGACATTCTTAAACCAGAAAAGGTCCTTTATGGATCTTTCCATTTTGGCTACCCAGGGACTAATCAAACCAACCGGAGTTTCTTGTGAAGCGAAGGACGATCATGACGTCTAAGGACGCCCATTCGCTGAAGTCAAAGAAGAAGATGGAGCAGTATTCTTTGGGATAGTGCCGGATAGGTGCAAGGTTTTCTTCTCCTCCTCATTTGAAAAGAGGCCTATCAGACAATGTCCCGTGAGGACATCGATTACCTAGCTGATCAGTGATCGTTTTAGGATAACCAAGCCGGCACAACGTTTCTAATCCAGATCTCTCTTGGTATGTGAAATCTCGAACCAATTCCCCATCTGTGGTTGGTTCTACTGAAAGCATCCAGCTTTAGTAGATCTGTACATGTAACGAGCGTATACCCAGGTGTTGAGACAGAATCATACGATTCTATTTAGCCAACCCGGCATTGCGCTTTTGATCCAGCTTAGGCCAGATCTGTCTTGTACGTGACGCTTTGAACCAATTCCCCATCTGCGGTTGGTCCTACTGAAAGCATAGATGGAGGAGTAGATGGATGTTTACATGTATCGAAGGGTATACCTTGTGCTTGTCAACCTTGCAGTTTCTCGAAATGTCTCTATGGGCTGGGACCCAACAGAGGTGAATGCTGAACTGCTCTGTCATATCCGAGAGAAACAGTTTAAAACGGTTTTGAACGTGGAAGATCACGATTCCTGGGTCTTGATTGTTGTTTGACTGTCCGTCCATTTCAGCAAGGACAAGACTCCCTTGATCGGCATAATTTTCGCCTGAAAAATTCTAGAGTGATCTGGGAAATGCTTTTCAGAGGAGACTTCACAACTCACAACGCTTTGGGTCAGGAATGTTCGTTTGGAAGTTAAAGTCAAAGTTTAGTTTCGACGGGGTGTAGTCGATTTTTTATGGGAAGCGTGATAACTAGGTCACTGCGAGGAGGCTTTAAAAGAGATGGCCAGCTCTTGAAACTAAAAAAAAACTACTCCTTCTGCAACATTAGACATCATGTTAGAGCTGGTACGCTTATATTTAGGGGAAGCAGATCTAACATGATGTCCAATGGTGCAGAAGGAGTAGTTCTTAGTATCAAAAGCTGGCCACCAAACGATTACACCATTTAGTAGTATAGGCCATCTGATTCGAGGCTGCATACCCCAGCTCCTGCTTATAGCCTTTTCACAGGAATAGTGTGCTAGTAGATTTCCTTTCCAGTTCAGTTTTGTATCCCAAAGATGACCCATTTTCTGTGAAGGAGAGACTTTGCCTGTTGCCTTTATCACAAGTGCATCGGGACGTGTTGGTTTCCTTATCTGTCTTTCACGTCTCTTCACCTGTGTCCATTCCTGTTTTTTTGCTGGCCCTTGACTCGTTGTCGTTATGGGCGTCGTTTGTCTCAGTCAGTAAGACATCTAACTTTTGTGTTACTATAGTCTTCGATTCATAGAATCGAATCGAAGCTCTGAATTGGTGTTTGGATCGAAAAGAATCGGCAAAAAGTGGATTTAAGGAAATCTGTTCAACCGCAAAGTTTCTACGCCCGATTGAGAAGGATATCATCCACTAAACCCAGTCGCACATAAAACATTTCCCTTCACAATTGAAGACGGTACTTGAGATATCAAAATCCCTTTAGAATGAACCCAACATATCATATCTAAGATAGTGGGGGAAAGGATACATCCCTTCTACATCCCTTCCTGTACTGGAACAGTATCTACAGAAAATTAATGAATTTGTATGATAAATCCTCCACCTCCCCCCTTTTAAGTTTCCAACAAGTTTCATTAATAAATTAAAACTCCCCGCTACGGATGGGAGCATATTACAAATGCAGTAGCACTTCTCCCCTGTCTGCCTGGCCACCACCACCACCACCACCACCACATTCATATCGTATCGTATCGTATCGTCGTATCTCTATGAGACCCTTAAACATTTTGCACAGAAAGTCCTTTTTACCTAAGGGTTATTACTTAATCCAAAAGAGATACTTAACTGTACAAATTCTGGTCCGAACACTATAATTCATGATTCACCCTTCGGCACTGTGAGACAAAGCGGGGGTGGTGCTGCTTGATGGTAGTAGGTAGCACCCTCAAAACAATGGCCAAAAAAAAAAAAAAAAAACAGAAAAACCATGAAGCACTCCTCTCGGACTGGTATAATGAGTTCTACAACCCCCGCATTTTTTTCTTTTTCTGTCTTCTTTATGTGCGCTTTTATCATCTCCTCTAGCTCCTCGCACACAAAACATCGATTGTGTATATATAGTAGGTATGTCGTCGGGCATGTCGTTTTATACCTGGAGGCAACAACTGTGGCCAACTTGAAACCTATGTAGGTCACAGTAGCACCAGCTTGAAATCTGATACTAACGGAAACACTGCCATCCTGCTGCCTGTTAAAAGGGACATATCCTGTTGCATTGTGCGAGCACATGAGCACAGCACACACCATGCCAATGGGGGGAGGGATGGAAATACGCGCGCACTCGAGATAAACAGGTAAATACTGTTTGTGTTATATTAACTTGACTGGAAGAGGAAGACGGAACGACACAGGTGGAATGGGTGGTGGTGGTTCTGTTCGAATAGCTTGACAAGGATGCTGTCAGTATTCCTTCCTCTTTATATTTTCTTTTGGGGTTTTAATTTTTTTTTTTCTTTTTTTCTTTTTATCTCCCTTTTCCTTCTCGTTTTCATTGTCTTCGTTCATTTTCCGTCACTTGGAACAGTGTTGCACATGTATACGTCAAGGTCCGTTTTTCTTTTTTTTTTTTGGCCTAGGTTCGCGCGTAGGTGGAACATTGTATTTTGATGGTTTCCCTTTTCTTTGGTGCCTTTTCTGATTGTTCTTTATTCTTTTTATTGTCTCTCTGCTCTGCACAGTGAAACATGGGACACTTGAGACCATTCTCTGCGTTAATCTTGAAAGATCAAATAAAATTGCGCCTACCATCGCGTGGCTATTCGAAGAAAGGTCCGAAATCTCCAAGCGAAAATAAAAAAGGACTCCCCTCACGCTTAATGGTTAGAAGATGATACAGTAGCGACCATTAAAATGGTATGATTCTTGTGATTATCTTTTCAGAAAACAGAAAATGCCCTGAAAACCGTCATAAGTCAAAAAAACATGCCTTCCGGCCAGTACTACGATACGAGAATAGTCGTTAAGCTCCTCCGACACACACACACTATAGTATAGTTATCCTAATCCCATTATCCAGTGTGAAATCAAGGTTATCTTTTGGGCAATAAATTTCCTTCTTAATATTGATTGACGACAGAAACGTTGCGCTCAGTCGGTCATGTAGTGTGTGCAGAGTGGAGAATTTCGTTGCGTACAAACTTTTTTACCCCTTCTCTCCAAAATAAAAAAAAATAAAAAAATAATGAAGTTTATTAATGGAGAGAATGTTATTTATTTTCAATTGCGTTAACTCTCCCCGGTCCTGGCAGTAGAGTAGCTAATGAATACAATAAGCAAACTCCCGCAGTACATGTTCATGCTTTTCAAATTAGAACGCGCGTGAGGGGTTGAAATTGCAACATTGATTGTGGGCGCCAGCTATTACCAGCAGTTGTTGCCAACAAAACTGACTTATGGTGCAAATAAATGTCTGGCAAAAGTTTGGGAACCTTACTGCGGGAACTAATTAAGTATAAGTATATACGCGAGACTATAAACTGAAAAGTTTTCATTTGTGTGACCTTATTTCGAAATGACCTAAGAAACGATCGAGGCTGGAGGAAGGTTATTTTGTTGGCAATAATCATAAATTGCCTTTAAGGCAGTTGTTTGTTGGGGATGTCTTTGAATTGTCGCCTAAAACTCATCGCATTAAGCAAAAACAATGTCACAAGGACTAATGTTCGGTAATTAGCACACCTGTGGAGAGGCGCACTTAGTGGGTTGGTCAGTGAGCATGCTGTCACTATCGCTATTAAGGTTATGTTAGTACCTAAGCTCTGGGCAGAATGAGGCAGGTTCTTTCTCTCCTTTTACAATGGAAAAATATTCACGAAAAATAGTCCCAAGAACATCCAGTAAATGAAGAAGCCAAGCCGTCCCCCCTACCAGTTTTGAAGAAGTTGGTTCAGTGATCAAAAACCTGAAAAATAACAAGGCCGTCGCTCTGCGCTAAAATCGTCGAAAACAATTTTGACATCATATCTGGGGCACGTCTTGTCTAAGAGCTCGTAGAAGCTGTCCTTGGTATCGGAGGTGGTGTCATGCAGGCTATCCTTTCCGACAGTACTATCAAAGATACCCTTCCTTCGTAGCTTTGCGTTAAAATCGCCGAAGACAATTTTGACATTATAGTTTGGACACGTCTAGTGTAGGAGCTCGTAGAAAAGAGAAAAATCTTTAGAATACATGCTGCTCCATATAAAGTTCAAAAACTTTTTGTAGGCATGCATGCTGGTTAGTGCCTCAGACTACAGAGCTGAAGGTTGAAGGTTCGAGTTCCAGACAATACCAATAAGTTTTTCACGGCTTCACCTCTTGCGATCATGCTGTCTACTGTCCTTGGTATCGTCATCTTTCTCCTCTGTGGAGGCATGTTAGCGAATTTAGCCTTTTCACCGCTCCACCTCTTGCGAGCATGCTTTTGCTATCGTTTGACCGATTTTTCTAAAGCCGAACCGAACCGAAATGTGAACCGAAAACAAGAACTACTTCTACTTCTAATGTATGTATATAAAAAACTTACCTCGAATTAGACCGCTTTGATGAGTCCTTCTTGCCGGCCTGCAAATTGGGTAGATCCTTTTGCCGCTTCTTTGTCTCTCGCCATATTCGATAGTACAAGAAGCACATTATCGTTACAGGAAAATAAAATGCGGCCAAGGCCGTTCCAAATGTGATATACTGATTCGTTTCAATGAACTGAATATAGCACTCATCCTGCGGCACTGTACGCTTACCCTCAATGTATGGCCAACTGTAGATCCATGGTGGCCACAGCAACAAACTGATGCCCCATGCAGCGCTAATCATAACAGCCGCCCGACTAGTGGTACGCTTTGCGCGATATGTTAATGGTCTGGTTACACTAAAGTATCTATCAAAACTTATAATTAGCAAGTTCAACACAGACGCATTGGAGGCCAAATAATCCAGGGCCAGCCAAGTGTCACAGATGTGCGGCCCAAGTGGCCAATATCCAAGTATGGTCGATACTGAGAACAACGGCATCGAGATGAGACCGATCGCAAAATCCGCGATCGCAAGTGAAAATAGAAAATAGTTACTGATGGTCTGCAATTGTTTATCGATTTTGAATGATATCATGACCATGACATTGCCCGCCACTGTCAAAATACTCAAAATGGCGGCTATGATTGCCAGTACAACCATTTGCGGTATGGAGTAACGTAAACCGCGTTCTCCGACGTACGTAGCATTTGTATGATTGGCCAGGGCTTCTTCGAAGACTAATGCTGTGATATTTTCCAGCAATGCAAGTCCCGCCTGTGTCGTAGCCGCCGTTGTGGTTGTAGTTGTTGTCGTCGTTGTCGTCGTGGTGGTGGTGCTGGTTTTCATAAGACTCGGTAATAATGGAGCCAAAATCGATGGAGGTGCCTGCCCCCCAAAGCCAAAGCCGCCATTGTAGGTGACCATTCTGACAGGTCGTCGTCGTCTTCAACTGCAGTACAAACAGTGATGACAGTGGTGATGATGATGAGATGCGTGACAAGTACCCTCTAAGCCGCTTCTTCGATGAATGGAGTAACCCAAATGATGACACTGTATGGATGACTGCGATGATGCTGTGTATAACGATGCTGCAACGACAAAAGGATATATACATACATAAGCCAAAGTGAAATAACAACAATTATAGTAGAAATTAATAACTACCACTACTACTACTACTACTGCTGCTGCTGCTGCTGCTGCTGCTCCTTTCTGAGAAACTATGTACGACTCTTGATGGAGCTTTGTTTGCAATGGCACTCGTAACGTACCTATAGTGCAAACTGTAAATAAACAGCACTTCGCCATTGCTACAGTCAAGTGGCCAGCGCCATGATGAGGGCTTTTCAAGTTAAACATGCAACATCAACAATAAAACCCGATGGGGGGATGGGTCTTGACGACACGCTCCAAAGAGGACGGCATACAATTCTCCTAGGAAATGGAACAAACGACAATTACCTTGTCTTGGTTCTGCAGCTACACCTGCAGATGTCCTTGGTATGAGGCGCCATACAAAAAGGAAAAAATAAAACCGGTTCTAACAATTGTTTATTTAACACCATCCTGGCCTCTTTCACATTTCTCTGATGAGAAATGTGTCCAGGTCAGTGGCGTTGAATTGGCGGTGAATTCTTTAAGTGCATTGCGTTGCTCGGCACTGGGAGCGACAAGCCGTATAAGCTTTGTTTTGAAGCTCCTGTGAAAGATTTAATCCCATAAAGCCTCTTTTTGAAACATAATCCACAACGGGGGGTGAACTCAAAAATATTTTCTTCTACCTTTTCGTTGGTTGCATTCGCTTATCCTTTTTGGCTTTGGCTGCTTAGCAGATTATAAAAAAAAAAAAAAAAACGAAAGACACACGATGAATGTTTGGGGGAGAAAATCGATTCCACCCACAGCTTTGTTGTTCATCCATAGTGATGATAAAATTGCATTGTAGACAAAAAGCTTTCGGCAAGGATCACATTCAGGACGTAAAATGCAGTGTTTGTGCTGACTAAATCCCTAAAAACAAAATCACCCTCACCCTATCAAGGATTTAGATCGAATACAGCAGTGTACGTGTCGTTGGGACAAATGGGAAAGTAAATATCCTGTCAGATGCGACGACACCCAAATTACTTCCTGGACGGAAAATTTCGTTTGCTCTCGTATCTTTTCTTTTTCTGCTTTGCCGAGAGTCCAAAGGCTATCTCTTCTCGTATGCAAGGACACCACACAGGTGCTGCACACAATACTCGTACAGGGTACCTCCCATTCAATTCCCTGTTTCATGTGCTGTATGGGAGAGTCCCTAACTTATACTCGATAAGCTTAAGGGAGAGTCTAAGGGGATTAGGGAATTTAATTTTCAGCTTGAGAGCTTGAGAGGAACAGGCACAACTAACTGAAGCTCAATGAATTAGGCAACACATGAGCAGAGTTCATACGAATTAAAATTCTTTTTCTCGGCTGAATAAATCTTCTATTTCGAATGACGACGACGACGACGACGACGACAACGGCCGTCGCCTTGTGGGTTGAAAAGATTTTCAGAAGTTTTCTGAGTCTCTGTTTGCCTTGTGGATTAATTGAAGGATTAAGGAAAGATGTTATGTGCACAGGCACAGGCACAGGCACATGTCTGACATAGAAAATGTTTTAAATTTATTTTCTTTTATTTTTTTTTTTTTTTTGTATTTTTTTTGCGTCCTGCAGCAATTTTTGTGTTTTCTTTGTGTGTTTTGTGTGTGTCTCCTGTGCTGTGGATTGCGAGTGCAAGTCATGCGAAAATTGGATAAGGATTATTTTATTTTCGATGACACAAAGTTTTTTATTTGAATTTGACTTACCTTACACAATAGGGCCGAAGTAATAGGGAACGGCAGGAACCATAAAACAGGATAATTTGGAACTTTAACGACATGCGTTGCCATTTTATGGCGCTTTGTATGTACTTTGTATTAGAAATCATCTTAGCCCGGCGTAAAGGAGCTTATCAAACAAAAAAAAAAAAACAAAATAATAATTTTTGCTGATATTCAAATGGCCCCTTAAGGTTGTTTCATTTCACTTGGTAATGGTTTGAGATACGTGAAAGGTTACTGGTTCAGATATTCTATCAGACTGACATAAGGATCTAAGCTAAGCTTCACGCCAAACTTGAATGATCCCGTGTCTGTACCATCTCTGCAATGTATGGTACCATGTAAGTCGTTTTAATCTTTTAAAAGAAAAAGTGACAGCCATGTGGTTCGGTGGCTGTCTGCGCTCATAGGCCCTGTCTATGGGTCCCAGGGCCTCAATTTCTCACAACCATTCATGTTCGTTTGTATTCTTTACACGAATACCCCTACTGTTGAATGGCGTTTCCGAAGGGCAATTTGAGAAGTTTTTTTTGTGATAGTTATACTCTCGGACGTTTGTCAGACAGAGTGAAAGAAATTTTAGATGTTGTCTGAGGATTAAACCTCGAACCTCTTGCTCTGTGGTCCAATGCACTAGCCAGGAACATCATTGTGCTACCACTATGGAAAAACCGGATTACCAGCACCGGGAACTTACTATGTATATGAAGACTTCCCAAATGGGACAAGAGACAGGGCAACCAGTTTCGGTGTCGAAGAAGTAAGGTTCGCCATTTAGGCAGTTTGACCCAGAGACGAGGCTTTTTTTTTTTGCTTAAGTCGAGTCTAGCTAGATCGTCGACACTATTTCATGTCGAAAGTATTTCACTGCTCCAAATGGAGAACAGAGGCACATTGACAGAAAGGTATTGTGAGGGCCCTAGGAGCCGTAAGGGGATGCAGGACATAGCATAGCTAAACTGGACCTAATTTCGAATAGAACCCTATTTTCGGAAAATCCAGTCCTTTCCACAAGAAATCTGAAGAAGAAGTTTCCTAGAACTAACTGAGCACACGAGTGATAGGTCAGACTTATAAATTCAAACGTGTGTATCTCACACTGTTCTGTTTTTTTTTTTTAAATCCCATTCGACCCACATTCCCTAAATCAATTTTACCTTGATTGTAAATTATTAACAACACCAAAAACATGCACATGCCTATGTTCCTGTGCCTGTGCCTGTGCCGCCCGCACTTTGAAACCTAATTAAACCATTTCAAAACTTTAAACAAGATATATTCCCGTCTGAATTCGGTCACTTTTAACCTTTTGCCAATGTGGTGGTGATGATGCTGATGGTGGTCCTTTCTTCCTTTGGAGTCTCATTAAAAATTTACTCTTTTCATATACACCCCCATTATGGTCTTTGTTGACAAACGTATCCCTTGAAAGTCGCTTCATTTACCATTACATTCGTATACAACATTAACGTGGCACTCTTGGATGTATATGTATAGTACAACTGACTGGTGGCTGCCCTTTCAGATTAACCAATTCCATCCAGAAAATTGTTGATAAATGGAATGTGATAAAACAGATTGCTCTCCCTGTGGTACATATGTACATATGTGTACGTAACGATGAACCGTTTGTACACACATTTCCAAATAACTTCCGAGGATATTTACGATTTTGTTATTCAATACTTTAGCTGTGTGTACTCGTATATGGATCCTTGACCCTTTACAGATGCTTATTCGTTTCCCGTAAAGAGTATTGGTAAACGGTTTAAAGTTCTTTTATCACCGTTTTACGACTTGCAATGATATATTGCGTCTGTTTTATTGATGCTTGCGCTTTTTGAAGGATCCAAGGACTACATACCTCTATAGTGGATCTAATACATACCATATCAATTGTTCAAGAAATGTTCTATTCGAACTTAGTACAGGCATTCCTTAGAACTTAGAATTGTTTTTAGGGCGACACAGGTATAGGTAGGTGTGAGGTTTCTCAAAGGATCCAACAAATAACACAAGTCAAGGAGGTACCAAGTTAAGTATTTAGAATCCAATTCTATTTGAATCAACAAATTCTTAAAAGGGTAAATTTATTCAGTGTAAGAACCACAGAAATGTCTGGTGATCCTTGAGCGTTTCGCAAAATATTTTAACTGCCTAATCCAATCAAATTAAAGAAAGTCAAAACAAAACCCTTACCAACTTCATACCGAAAGTTAAGCTGATTGCTGCTGAACTCGGAAGTGATTGTCAAAATATCGGTCATGGAGTGTAGTTGGACCCATGGGCAATTTTACAATTCCAATTTATTTATCGATTGATATAAAAAAAAAGTTGAATTCCAATTAGTTTTTGTAAAGAAATTAACAATTCGCAGATTTTTCTGCGAACTGTCAAAGTTTATTCACATTCCATACAATGCAGGACGCAATCCACATTCCCGCGACCAAAACATTCGAAAGAGTTTAACCTCACAATTCTGTTGTTTTGTTCTTGGTGGTCGGTCAGAGTTTGTAAATGACAAGTAAAATTCGCAGATTGCGACCAGAAAAAAAGTGGCTGTGAATGAAATGTCAAAATTTGCGAATATTCGCTCAGTCGCTGAGCTGTGAATGGCCCTTTAATATAGTGCGGTGGTTACGAATATATTCCACATTCTTCAATAAGATTTTGCTTTATGTTGAAACTTAATAAACGTCAAATGGTAATAAATGAATTTAAACTACATACCATCTGACAAGTCACAAATGTATGGAAAAACTATGCGAATGCATTCCGAGTATAAACTTGGAAAACTGTCAAAATTTCCGTGCACATCGTCGCAATAAGCTACCGTTTTTGTTTTTTTTTTTAATAAAATTCTCCTTGAAATAATTTGCTTAAACACATTGGAGAGTAAAATAATCGCCACTGTTCCTTGTTTGGAGAGTAAACGAATAAATTTCGAGCACTCCAAGCGTTTCATTTCACGTGAAAACACTTTGGAGTGCGTTCGCAAATAGACTCCCTCTGAGTGGATACTTTTAATTTTTTCGTTTGCCTGCAAATAGTTTCTGTGATTTTTTTTTTGGTTAATAAGTAAAAGGATATAATGGCTTCAGTGTTTGTTATAGAATTGAGTTCCACTAACCAAGGTAACAGGGGATAATCAGTTTCAAGCAGCCTGCCTACCGAAACGAAAGGAAAAACATGATTTAGCAATTAGTTTGTCGATATGAATCCTGTCCTGAATACATATTCCCATGTAAATCAAAACAAAAGCACAACATATCCAATTTTCGAATTGGCTCCTAGCTTTTTCCCTCCGGTGCGCGATGTGCGGAGAGTGAGAAAAAAAAACACGTACACCTGAACTGAACATGAGTTGCCAAAAATATCGGGTCTCTGATTTATTGTGGGCAACCATAATATAATATCATGGTTCAGCAGTCATGAAAAACATATTAAAACGCGAAAAAAAAAAAAAAACCTTTTTTCCAAATTCCCCGAGCATAAAACCAAAAGACGGTATCGACATTTTATGCCTCCACATCGCCCCTGTTCAGGTGATGAGGAGCCAGCCTCAAGTGCTGTGCTGGCGAGGAAAACCTTTGCTTCGGATCCAAAAAAAAAAAGAAAGAAAAAAATATCCACATCATGGGAAAAATAAAAATTTTCCACTACCACCCGTGTGTGTATACCATACGAGTAGTATATCAACAGGATCCTGAGACCAATAAAAGCCGAATGAATGTGAGTAATTGGATTCTATGAGAGTGCAACTTGAAACTATTGACGGATGTTTGAAATGGTGGTGGAAGAGATGTGCATCGCATTTAATAATCTAAAGTTTTTCCAATCCATTCATCCAATTGCGGGCGCTGGTGCCATCATCCACCCAAAGCCCCTTCTGCCCGTCTACTACCTCTTATCCTGTAGCTTAATTGTTTTAGAGAAAGTTAGTGTACGGCTGGTGGGCAAGTGCCACCCTTAAGTTTAATTGTCGTTGTCTTGAAGTTAAGTTTTTATGTTCCCGCTTTTCATCACCAACTCTCTGCTCACATTGTGTGCATCTGGGACGGAGTTCGTCTTTTATGCAATCATAAGTACAAATGAGTCACCAACAATGGGAGACATGCTGCTGCTGCTGCTGTTAGAGACTCCCTCGGGCTTGTAAGAAAGGACGAGGGAAGCTTTTATCATTTCGTTTCACCCCGTCTGCCATTATTGTAAGACAGTAGCATATTATTTTTTTCTTTTTTATTTTTTTTTTTTTTGCATGGCTTCGCTTAGTTTCTTCTGTATTTTCCTCAAGGAAATGAAGTGTTCTTGTGTTTTATACAGAGATTCTCATATCCTTTTAGAGTGAGAAGAGATGCATAAACATTTGCACAAATACTGATAAAATACATATGTATGTATACAAATATATAAAGGATGAGAAAAAGAAGCGGGGTTATCCTTTTACGGAACTATTAAACGAATCACTCGTCGTTCTAAGAATGACACTCAAGAGCATTGTCATTGGGGGGCGGGCGTGCTGCTGTATGGTGTGAAAGTACTTTGTGCATTTCCACTTGCAAGCATTTTGAAGGTTTTTTGCTTTTAATCGAGCAGCTAAAGGAGGCACTGAGAATAAATTAGTAATTTCGAAAATGTATAATTTCTGTTTTTCCATAAAGATGCATAAGTAGGGAGAAGGAAACAAATATTTGGCAAATCTTGAAAGGACATCGTTTCAAATTTGATAAATTAAAACAATGAGTTAACGATGCTAACGATGGAGGATAGAAACAATCAAAGGAGTCATGGTCCAAGACTCTACTACATGACGAAACAGTGCCATCTCTTGGCAGTAAAAAAGCAACGAGATCTTTGAAATGGCCGAGTCAGAAAGTCCTTTTCTTAATAGTCACTTCGAACTCAGATGTATGAACCTTATGTAAACTTTCTATCCAATCCTATCTGCTACTAAATATTCAACTGATGCTGAAGTTCCATCCCTTCATCTCTCATCGTCTAGTCTCAAGAAGTCTTGTGTTAAGCTGGAACTTACAAGGAGAGGTAGAACAAAATTAGCGACCATTGTCAGGTTCTGTTCAGATTCGTTTCTTGCTGAATTCGTTCCCTTGGATACCGATATGTCATGAAACCTACCAGAGTGTAAGGTCGTGATTTGCTGTGAGTGGATTGAAAGCGTTTCACAAGTTTAGATTTAACAAACGTGGATGAGATGGCTTTTATAGCGTCTTGATGTACATGAGTATCGACCACCTTTCTGTCAAACTAAATAGTACGTACAGAGCTATAGTATGGTGTAAGGGATTGTGCTTGCACGGGTTCCTATTGATCCATTGTGATTCCCTATTCCGTTGATCTTGAGTCAAACCAACCTGTGCTCTTGATGGAATACATACATATATGTATCATGTTCCCGAGTGAGACTTGTACCAGATCCTCCAGTTCTTCGAAAAATCTTTTGACGAATTTCGAGGTTACATAGTAGGTGTTTGATAGTTTCAGTTTCTTATGACAGTATCATGACAGCTCCCGCAGA
The DNA here is from genome assembly GCA_905220385.1 of Xylota sylvarum. Taxonomy (NCBI): domain Eukaryota; kingdom Metazoa; phylum Arthropoda; class Insecta; order Diptera; family Syrphidae; genus Xylota; species Xylota sylvarum. The sequence goes on along the minus strand of LR999960.1, from coordinate 819,638 downwards.
TACAGAGCTAAGTCACCTGAAAACTAATCTAAAGTGATTTTATGTTGAGTTGTTACACCACCTTTGTGATAGTTTCTGTTACAAGGACTCCTGCTCTAGTTTCGCCTATAGTCTTCCATCTCTCTGTATATCTCTAACTTAAACCTTGAAAAGGTTGACAGAAAACTTCTTTTATTCGACAAGATATGATATAGTTTTCCAACCAAGGCAGCTCTATTAGAACCGACTGTGATGTAAAAGTTTCAAGTTCCACAGCACACACAAGAGCTGAGGGGCCATATTACCAAGAGGCACGTACAAATTGTATTCAGCGCAACGCCGCTGCCGCCAAGAAAGTGGGTAGAGATTGAATTGAAACTTCTATTGACATTATTACGAAATTTTTCCAATCCGTAATGTAGTTTCTTCTATACACCTAGTTAGTCGTCTATCCTTGGGGAAACCCAAAAACTTCAAACCCGATTTTCCTATTGATTTTGGTTTTTAAAATCCATTTCCTCGGCACAGCTTGGCACGAACTATCAACTAATATCTATCTAGTTCACATAGCCGACGTGCCATGCATCAGAAAAAGGACTTGAGTGTGTCAATTACACAAAAAAAAAAAAGAAGAAAAAAGCTATGTGCGCGAGGATTCCTTTTTTTATCCTTTATGCATAGATTCTCCATTGATTTGTTTGTCTTGCATTCAAGCGTAGATTAAACATGAATATCTATCTATCTATGCTGAGTTTGCATAAATTTTATGAACAGTTTATGAATATTTTTGAATAATTTCAAAAAAAAAAAAAAAACTCACCTTATCATGTATCCAAATGATGGCTTCCTTTCCGATTGTTCCATTTTCCTAAATTATTATACAGCATCGTAATGTACACGGAAATCCGGATTGTATAGTACGCCGTCGTCGTCCCTTTGCACTGATTAAGTGTTTATTCAAAAACCGAAACAAACGCATTTCAAAACATTTATTACACAAGTATGTCAGGGATACTATTTCACGAGCATTTCCATTCGGAGAAGTCAGAATAATAATCCATTGGGAGCTATCCTCCTCTCCTGCAAGGATACAAAATACAAAAATTAAATTCATTATAACTCATGAATTTTCGTTAAAGTATCGAATGTACATATAAATGGACAGGAATTCATGGGAATTTGTTCACCCTCCACCTATTTTACAGTGAGGGGATGTGTTTAAATGTAAATTTAATTACCTATGATGTACAAAACATGATCCTGGTCAATAATATACTAATTACTTGTAAGCTTATGGAATGTAATATTTCGATGGAAGTCCTGTGCGCAATTGATTTATGAGTGATTAATGGTTTAATTGACTTGGGGGAGATAAAATAATTGCAATTGGTACTAAGAATTGGATTCAAGTGTTTTGTTTTTTTTATTTTTTATTCAATTTTTCAATGTTTGTCTCTGGAGTGATTGAGTTTCAGTGAAGGATGAGGGTTTAAGGTATACTCAAGGCCTTTTATCTGATATCCCTGGATAGATTTTGCAAGTAACTACACCAGTTCGCCTTGAAGCTACCCTACAATGGTCAAGAAAAGCATATGGCCACGCGTCTATTCTGAGTAATTTCAAAATCTTTCCCAAAAATACGGACTACCTGAACTCATGTCTAAATTTTGATAAGAACTAGAAGATATCAAGACCCTCTTACGCTCTATCAGAAGTTCAAAATAGTTTAAGGAATTGATAGAGAGAAACTTTCTCCTATGATCCATGTGGTATCACAATGGATCTATTGGTGGTCTTACTTCACTTCAACCAAAGCAAAGCAAACCATTCTCAATGTCAGATGGCAATCTATATTATTCGACATAGTAGCATAAGAGAGCCTTCTCTGAAAATAACAAATGCCTAAGCTAAGGTCCATAGTTTCCCGGTCATACTCGTAAATCATTCCTTTTGCATGCATTTTTGAGCAACTTATCCATACCCTTCCATAGCGTAGCGAGATTCTGTAAGCCAAAATAATTAGGTAGCTCCCATGACTTGTGTAGAAGCTGTCAACTCATGTGTGTTGTGTAAAAATGGTTTTTCTTCACCGAGACCTGTAGTTGCAATTGTTGGTTACGTGGTACTACAGTTCGCGGTGCCTTATTAGTTTACATCCTTTTTACATCCAATAGGTCACTTGGCGTGTGGCTTTGTTTCGGCACGGCTTGCTGATGCAACCACTTCTACCTACCTACCTAAATACCTACAGTTTGCGATGAACTAGTTAGCCCGATCTTTAGATTACTGCCTCCAGTTGTGCACTCCAAATCGGTTGAGGTTCGTTCTACTTGTACAAGCCACCTTATGTTAGGTTACGGTCCCACACACTTCAGATAAATACAGACCCATTGTGATACCCATAGGAGAGAGATGTCTCTCGTCCATTTGTTAAACTTCTTCAACAGCAATATTTCAACTTCTTACTGAAACCATCCAGTTGATTTGAGGTTAGTTCAAGATGTCATTCACTGGTTTACTTATATATTTCTTCTAGGTAATGTATATCTAAGGTGGACAAGACCCGAACAGTGACAGTGATAGAGAAAGTGCGTTGCATCCTCGTTGACGAATGCATTTCTACATATGCGACATACGTTACGCAACCATGATACTCCACAAGCCTGTCGGTCCTTGTTTTGTCGAAGTAAGACCATATTCTTGTGGTGGTCATACGAATGTCTAGGAAACTATTCTTTACCTATCTTAGGGCCTTAACCCAGGCTTCGAGCTTCAGTCTTCAAGATGGGTTGTTCAATGAGGAGTTGACTTCTTTTGATCTACATCTTTTCCACACGCCTGTGGGTCCTTCTTTCGTCGAAGCAATGCGATATTCTTCTTGTGGGCTTACAAGTGTCTAGGGAGGACCATCTCTTAGTCTGCCTCTCTTAGGAGGGCACTAATCCCTGGTTCGAACTTCACTGTGGAAGGTGGGATGTTCACCAAGAAGTTAAATGGTTCTTATCTACATCTTTTCCACAAGTCTGTGCGTCCTTCTTTCGTTGAAGCGTGACGATAATCTTCTTGTAGTCTTACAAGAGTTTAGAAAAAACCATCTCTTAGTCTGCCTCTCTTTGGAGGGCACTAATCCCTGGTCCGAAGGTGGGAAGGTGGGATGTTCACCAAAAAATTAACTGATTCTGATCTATAGATTCCGAACCTCTTCTAACCAATTCGTCTACCTTCTCATTACCAGGGTAGAGTGTAATCTTTTCCTGTATTCCAAGAACCTTTAACTCTTCTCGACAGCACTTCAAAACTTGGATTTTATTCCAATTGCAGAAATTACTTTTATTGGTGTCTGTCTGTCGATGAAAAAGGTGATTACAGGACCTTAGACGAGGCCTTTCTCTACTGCGTTATAGCTGTACAGCTCATAGAGTTTGTCGTTGAATCTCTTCCTCCAGGGTTGAATATCTTACTAAGAATTTTTCCCTCGAAACGACCGAAGTTATCCTCGTCCACTTTCGATAGAATCCATAATTCAGCGCCATAAAGTAGGACTGGGAATATAAAAAAGGAGTCAGGACTGTGATAAATAAAAAAAAAACTGGTATTGTCTCAGAACCGAACCACGAACTTCCACTTAGTAGCTCGACGCACTAACCACTATGCTACAGCGCCTACGTTATTCAGGCTACTTCGGAAACATTTGGCATCATTGTACCCCTTGTCCTTTCGAAACAATACCGAGTTCAGGATTCATTTTGGCAGAACCATTGGTGGATTTTATAACATTTCGTCCAAGCCATTGAAATCATACTCTCGTCTGCCTTTTTGGTTCTGTTGAGACTTGGACATTCACATAGTGCAACTGGTGTCAGGATTGAGCGATTCATCATGGATTTCTCTAGTTTTGAGACTTGTCATGCGTTCGAGGACCGTGTTGTACCACTGACCCAGCAAAATCTGATGAAACTGCCTTAAACTAAGGGACTTCAGGTTGTTGGGACTAGTTTTGATCTCATCACTAGAAAGAGTGTTAGGGAGGATAGTTCCCAATAGACTGTAGCGATTGTTAGACTATTCGTCTCGAAATAACTTTAGAGGTTTAGAAGTCTTATCGACCGGACCTACAAAATGGTTTAATTTTTCGTTCACTTTCGATCTTCCGGTAAAAATGGATATGCTAAGGCGCTACAGTTCGAATTGGACTGGACTTCAACCAACAATCCTGTCCAGTTAGCGCGATCTTTGGCTAACTGCCTCATATGCTAAGGTTGACAGAAGATTTATTTTATGTTTAGGCTATAATTGGAATACATCTAGTGATGTCTCTTTAGCTTTCTTGGGCCTTCTTTCAACGGCTGGATTGTTGGAGACCCGGAACACTATTCATCTCCACGTCTTTTTGTGTGCAAACCAAAAGATGCTAGAATGACCATGTCTTCCAAGGTAGCGAATGATGTTCTCCTAATTGGTTATACCATTTCTTGCCAGAGCTTGAATCTTTTTGTGAATTTGTAAGTTATTTGTCGTGCAATTAGCTAGAATGATACAAATGCTGCATACACCTCCCATTTCTTACTGAAAATCCTGTGAGTTGGGTGGATTAATGCTTTCTTTGTACCTTCCAAGTTGTGGTCCAACATAAATTTGTGCCTTTTTAAAAATTTTAAATCTTTGACTTAGTCTCTCTCGGGGCGCTAATCTTGGTATAGGGGTTTTTCCAATAAGAATTCGCCTAGTTTGTTGTCCTTCTAACTTTCTCATGTGCTCAAAATTTGTCAGAATTTTACTGAACTTCTATGTAACACGAGGTAGGTCTGGTTATGCTTACGAAACACTTGAGGTATTTAGAGAGATTATATTTTATCAAATTAGCAAAGTACACTCAGGACAATAGGTATCGATTAGAAAGCTATTATAGTTATTAGACAATCCAGCTCATAATATATTCTGTGCTCATAGCACTCCCTTTAACAAATCAGTATGCATTTGAAAACAGTTTCCTAAATCCACCTTCGAGCTTCTCGTTTATTACTTGTTAAGTTACCTTCCTACCTGACCTTTCATAATATCCATTCATCGTCTTCTGGTAACCAAAAACTAATTTCCGAACAATATGAACCTCATCGTATTGTTTATGACGACTGTATCCCCAAACCAAACACATACGAGTATACACATTTTCCAAAGAGTATTTAAACTACACACAGACGTTTTACACCTTCAATTTTGGAAATAGAATCCTGAAAAGGGTTTTCCGGATTCTATACTACCTATACATACTTCTCTCTCTCTACAATAATAATACATAATTTGAACACACACGAATAGCCCTCATAACCAATATTGAATCCCGAATTGAGTTTATGGATTCGAGAAAACACTTTACACTATGAAACAAAAATATCCTTGAGTAAAATTGAAATGCAAATGGAATCGCACCAATCAGGCTACGGACATAAGACATAGACATAGGAAATAAAATCAAAATCACAAAGGAACAAATACCAAATGTGTGGTGTAATATACATAAATTCAACCTTTTATACTTTCTATATCAATAAAAAAAAATATGTATGTTGCTGAAGAAGAAGACGGTGAAAAAAAAAAAAAAACCCGAACACCACCGGGTGTCAATAATAAGGGTTCGGCGGCTAAAGGTCCTTGGAAGCATATGAAAATAATTTAAATGTAAAATTATGGATATGCGTTCAAGCTAACTTGATACGGTAATACTTTCATAACCAACCACCTTTGACTTTCTGACATCAATTTGAAATTGTGTTAACGTGTACTTGTACATATGTATATGTAGGTGGGCGTCGGATATGAAAGGTTAAAATTCCGGATTAATGGAGGTAAAGTGAACCATTTGATTCTCTGAGGGATTTTCAAGAGAAACATATAATGAATGCTTTTGGACAAGCACGCACTTCGGCTTTTAAATGTCGTTCTACCTACTCCGAACCGAATATAAAAAAAAATTATGTCCATCAAAACTTCATCAAAATCCAGTCTTTAACATGAGTCAGTGATTGGTTTGCAACATTTCCTGTAACCTCAAATTCTTGGAACTATCTCACAGTATCCTCTTATGCTTTTATTTTTTGTCTCATTGTGCGTACCACAAATATCTGTAAGCTTGTTCTAGTCAATGTCTAATATTCAAAGAACCTCTTTTTATTTCTAGATTCCTGGTTGAGTGGAGTGTTATTCTGGATAACCAAGTGGAAGAAAGCAGAATAATACCAGCGTCATGAACCCTACCAAACCTTAGAATGAACTTTTTCTGTCTCAATGAACACCATGAACTCTACAAACACTTGGAATGAACTCTCCCTGTCTCAATGAACAGACGATTTTAAGTGAGTTGTAAGCTTGTTATAGTCAAATGTCTAGAATTCAAAAAGACTCTGGATTTCTAGATTCCTGATTCGATGGAGTGTTATTCCGGATAACTTAGTGAAAGAAAACAGCCTCATGAACCCTACATAACCTTGAAAACCCAAGAACACATAACATCAAACATCACCTCACACCAGGACAAAAGTAAGTCCACTTCATTATGAATACTAAGTCTTCATTTTTATGGTGATTAATAGAAAAACTAAAATCAATTTCATTCCGATTTAATAGCTGTTGGTTGCCAATCCTTGTGGGGATATACGTAGTATGTATAGGATCGGTAGTGTCATTTCATTTCTTTTAATCACGATGTGAATCACGTTAGAGGACACGTGTAAAATCTAAAGAGAAAGGAGTGGTATTGTCACACCTTTTACATGTTGTTTATTTTTATTTTTTTCTTTGAATTGCGCACTTGTACATGCACTTTCATCATATCATGCATATCATTCGCTGGTGGGTGGCTAAAAATGTACTTCGTTTTCATCATGTAGCCTGTCTTGTCCAAAGTCGGACGTAGGCCTCTTCTAAATATATCCAATCCTGTTCTGTCTTGTGCTGTGCTACTCTGTTTATGTCATCACTCCCAGGTCCATTCTCTCCATTCTGTCAGTCTATTTGTCCACTTGTTGTCTGACATTTTCGTCACGTGTCCTGCCCACCTGTACTTTGCCTTTGTGATTTGATTTATTTTACAGGAGACACCATTCTTTTTTCAGACTTTTTCGTTTGTTATCCGGTCCCTCCTTCCCAGTATCGCTCTATTTATCACTCTTTGTGCTACTTCGAGCTTGGTAATGGTATGTCTTGTTAGACCTATCATTGGTCAAATACTCTTCTTTTCAATCGCATGGCTATATCGCTCTTCAAAATGTTTTCCATTTTACCAAAGGCCGCCCAGCCTAGACCGATACGACGTTGGATTGCCTGGGTTTGGTTGTCTTTCGTTATTCTCACTTCATGACCGGGATATTTGTATTCGAAAACCTGCTGGATTTCCATTCCGTCTGCTGTTTCCAGATTCCCACTGGGGACCAGGTTGGTCTATAATTTTGTTTTGCGAAGTTAAAAATGTGCATACTTCTTCAAAAAGAAATATCTCCTCCTTACTTACTTACTTAGGTGGCGCTACAGTTCGGGGTTAACCTGGGCATCTCCTCCTTACTTATGAGAAACTGTTCAAAGTTTTCAGTGTCGCGATACGTTGGCTTTGACTATTTCAAAAAGACATGGAAATAAGGTACAGGGGAAAAATTCCACGGGAATCCACTCGCCATGGGAATTTTTTCCGCCTCTAGAGGGAAATAGGTCCACATTTCTTATGTGTGGAGAGAAATAAGTTAACCTAACTCCCAGAAACTGAAAATTCTAGTTCACTCGCCTGCTGACTTTATCTCTACAGATTATTCTATTATGCGAATTCCTGGTACCAATCTTGGTGATCGAAGGACCAAAGTGGAGTGCATTTATGCATGCATGTTCTTTCGTCTCGAAGTTGGCTTTCTGCTCCAGCTAATGGGAAGTGAAATGCCTTTCGTGAGACTGTAATTAATTCTTACATAGATGTGGGATCATTGTTCACTGTCAGTGCGTTTATGTGAATTTATTTCCCACCCAATTGTGGGCTAAAATTTATTCCGTGCACCTTGAAAGAAACCTCTTAGGGTGGACCGGCGTTGGTGCATTGGACCATTGAGAATGGAGGTTCTTTGAACATTTGGTTCGATTCATTCACTCATTCATATGTCCTTTTCATTCATGTGGAATCAGTGGATGTGATCAGCCAGGTCTTGGATAGCACAGGGACATGTATACAAAAGTCCATAATTGAGTTATTTCACAGTTCAATGTGACACAATCCCATTGGGACATAAGTCCAGAATTTTTTTTTTGTCGAAGATGGGACATAATTCCACAATTTTTGGGAAGATAACCAAGCAAAATTACTTTACCGCTCGCTACGGTCCACTTCCTTAACTGTGGTCGTAAGAAATTGATAGGTCGGCGCTAATGTGCGAAGGTTAGGTGGGACAAAGGTTAGGTTAGGTTAATGGGTTGACGGGACAAGAGAAACTTGCACCCGTCACACTTAGATCAATGTAGATCCATTGTGATGCCCTAGGGGTTATACCTCCCATACTGTAGAACCTATGAAAAACCTATGAATCTTCAAGATGCGAATCTTTTAAAGACTTGTAAGAAATGTCTTCCCAAAATGTTGTTTCTAATTTGACAGAGTTCTGGGCAGTGACAACGGAAGTGTGGAGTATCCTCATGCATCTCCTCGTCACCACAGCCTTTTCACAGGTGGTCCGTGCTATGATTCATCTTCTTTGTGTGATATTTCAGCATATTATGTCCGGTATTTACACTCACAAGAGAGAACATACTTTTCATTATGTATTTTCATCGGACAGGGCTTTTAGGAAACCTGATCTGCTTTTTAGAGTGTTTAGTCTCTTACGTTGATCCTTTCTTAATGAATTAGAAAGTATGGACTAAATAGCTTTTCCTGGATAGCTTTGATCTTACTTATTTACTAACTTCTATTCGCTCTACATGTCCTAACCATCTCAGACGACTAATGGGACGTTTTTTTTTTTTTTTATCAGGTCGATGTCGCTGTACAGTTTGTATAGTTGGTTGTCGAATCTCCTCCTTCAAAGCCCGTCAACCTAAACGGGACAGAATATCTTACGAAGAATTTTTCTCTCAAAACAACCGAGGATACCATTCATCCGGTTTCGATTGAGTCCATGCTTCAGTGCCGAAAAGTAGGACTAGGATGATCAAGGTCGTATATAGTATCTCTTCAGTTGCTCAGGATAGAGACTTAGATACTACTCTCAACCCAAAGAAATAGCGACTGACAAGAGCTATTCTTCGTTTTATTTTTGCCAAGGTATTGATAGCAGAGCCAAGGTAGACAAAGTCCCTTACAACCTCAAAGTTATAGCTGTCTATTGGGTTGGTCTGTCCAATTTGTCGATGTTGTGTGCTCATTCTCGTTGGCAGCATATACTTGGTTTTGCCCTCGTTTACCAGTAAACCCATTGCCTTTGGAATATTTATTCAGGGCCTGCACTAAAGCCTTCGTATTTTGCTTGGATTTTGTAAGCCTAAGTCTAGACTCAATAAAGTTTTGAACAATTCTGTCAAAATACTGGCAGAGCTTTCAATGACAGTGCTGACTTTAAGTGGATGATGTTGGTCCCACTTTAAGCATTCTATTCTACTGGCTTACTATGAGTCTGTATAAAGTAGGCTGTCTTTGAATCGGACTTGTAAAGTCCACACCACATGCTTAGACCGGGAAAATGTAGCAAATGTCTGTGGAATATGACCAGGACCACTGTGGCAGTCAATCTTTGCTTTTCAAGATATCTTAAGGTGGCATTATCGACACAAAGGCTTAAACATGAAGCCGAGCTTAATATTTTGTACTATGGGAATAGTTCTAAGCTTAGTTCTCTTATCAATTTCAAGGCTTTTTTAAGTAAATATGACCCACTATGTCATCCCATCTACACTCGTATATTAGGACTTGTTGACCTATTTTACGAATACGAATACTCTTAATGGCTATATTTCCTTCAGATCAAACGCATATGCTTCAACAACTCTAAATAATAAGAAAACAAATCACATTTGGTTTGCGAAATTCTCCCTGAACCACAGGGTATCGATCCAGACGTTAACAAATTCTCTTTCAATAAAACACACGATATACAACACACCGTGTCACATATAGTAAGCATGTTGTGTATGTTCCCCCCCCCCCCCCCCCCCATATATTCATTCTTTAACCACATTGTGAAGGATTTCAATTCTCAGCACAATCCTTGATGGGAAGAATAAAAAAAAAATAAGACGCGTGCCGCGTGTATAGCCTTCTCCCTCAATAGTAATCCTTTTGATTTGCAAATATGTAATCAAATCAACCGCTCTCGCTCGACAACTTTTAAACAAAACCAAAACCGTATAACCAACCAAAAAAAAAAGTAAAAAGCATATACAAATGGACGAAGGAAAAACGAGAAGAAAAAAAAAAGACGGAATCCTGTGAGTATTTGGCAAATATGCTGTAAACACTTGTCACCAGGCTGAAATGTATCTACGAAGTATAGATTAGACGGGAGTTTAGCACACACACACATACATACAAGTATTATTCAGGCACACACAAACAAGAGACGCATTCCAGTCAAGCACACAGAGAGCCATGGCGATAAACAAATGAGAGATGCTACAAAGGATTCCAGGAATGTGGTATCCTGGTCCACTTACTTCGTCTCCGCGCGACTAATAGGAATGATAATGGTGTGTATTGGTGGTTATATCCTCGCTGATGTGCTCTCCTGCTTGCGTGTATAGGCTATTGCTGTTGGTAGAATCTTTTCTTTTTTTTTTGTATCGTAAAACTGTTTCAATGTTTTATTTTATTTTTTTTTTTTTTTTTTGATAATTTATACCACAAAAAGGATGTGTGGTGAATTTAGTAGATACAAAGGGGATGGATAAAACGAGAGATAGATTGCGAATATAACTTTTCCACTATATGTAGATACACCGCCGCCGTCGCACTGATGGAGAATTCCACTTTCTATTCACGAATTTCCCAGATATCCTTAGGAAACCATTTTCCTCTGACAACACGACTTACATATGCACACACGAATTACATTTTTACGATTAGAAATATCTCTTTAGACCTCTGATATAATTCGCCTGCAAATCCGCATACACACACTTGCGAATACAGAGATTTTTAGCACGCCCACTTCACATAATTCACTTTGCATCAATCAAATCGAGAAGCAGTTTTTCTTTCCTTCTTTCGTATCCCTACACATAGAGAGATATCCTTGCGAAATACACACAAAATTTAACTATTTTTTCTCTAAAAAATACAAATTCTAAAAAAAACTACAACCAGACCAAGACCACCCGTAATATCTTTCTTCTTTTTTTTTTAATTTATATAATCATTTGGGCTGATTACTTGTGAGCGCTCTGTACACAGTGCTCCTGAGCAAGGATTCTTCTTTTCTTTTTTTTTTTTTTTTTGCTTTTAATTTACAAAACACAAATTTTTCCAATGTCGCGACGATACTATCCGTCGAGTGAGGAGCTTTCGATGCAAATTCTCGTCCGGGACTGAATACAAACAACAAGGATAACAGAGATCCTTACTCTTCAGAGCATCAGCAAATATAAAACATATTCATGGGAAAGATTGGAAGGATGCGGTTCTCTCTCTCTCACGCTGAGGGTGGTTATACGGTTATACGAGTATGTGCCTGCTCTCGGGAATACGAATACGAATTCGAATACGAGCTAAGCTTCCTTATGAGTGGGTGGGCTGGGCGCAAGAAGTCCACCCTATTTTCTTATTTTATACGGTTAACGTTCCACAGTGGATATAGGTAAGTAAAATCAAAAAAAAAAAAAAAAAAAGGACAGCTCTGGAATGGAATGAAGGACACTGACACAGATATTGCTCCCCCACAATGGGCTTGCTCATGTGTTGTATGTTGACCTACTAACTAAGAGAATGTGTGTACTTCTTTTCGCGTGTGTAGTGTTATCAGTTAGAAGAGATATGTCAACATGGGCATAGATTTTTCACCCCAATTGTCTCCTGTCTTGTCTTGTCTATAGGTTTGAGGTAGATCCATTCAGTGGACGATTTGGTTAGTCTTTGTTGAGATAATTTCAGAATTCATAAAATGTAATCTAATCTACTTGAAGATTGTTTTCGGGCGCGTCAGGCGTGCGCAATGACTAACTAGGTGAATTCCTGTACACATGTATGCGTTCCACATCACTATATTCTTACGGAGGGTAGGTGCGTCGGAAGCTGGAAAATGTGTGTGTTCTGTGGAATTTGGAAGTGACACTACTCTGTACAGTGTACAACATCGAATCAGTGGAATGTGTTATCAGTTGTTGTCAATTATTATAATAACCTCAAGGCAACAGGGAGCAGGTTTATGTATCAACATCGGTTACCTTCTCCTAGGCAATAAATACAGAGAATTCATTTAGCATGATGCTTTGGTTGATTTACTGTACTAAGACGACAGGATGTCGAATGGAGATACGTTCAGGTGATGGTGGTGGTGGTGGTTGATGGTGGGGTTGGTGTTTTCCATAGGTCCATTCATAGAAATGATTTACTACGCGCGGAGAATAATTTCTGTTTGCGCATCCCCCTTGGTGCATCTCAATTTTGAATGGGATACAGTGATTCTTTTTTTTTTTTTTTTTTTTAATAATTATGTTGAGTACATATGTACATATGAGTGTAGTTGAGTCAAGTTGAATGCACTTTGAGGGTGGGTTTTTTTTTTTTTATTGGAAAGTTTCTTTAGCAGTTTCGATGTATTGGAGGGTGTTCATGATTCAAGTGTAACTTCACGCACTAATTCATGTGATTAACTGACACTTTACAATTTATTATATAGTCACTTGATATCCGATTGAAATTTTCAGCGAATTAAATAATTTTTTCGTGAATCGAAACGAACCTTAACCGGACGTATGGTATCCCAAAAATTATTATCTATTCAGTTAGTCATAAAATATATGTGCTTACTATCTCTTGGACACTAGTAACAATCAATTTGCCTATCAGATTTCAACTAGATATCAATGTGTCAGTACACAAAAACACCACTCAGGAAATTCAGCTAAAATTATGTACTTGTAACTATCTTTTATTATAGTAATTACAACAGCAGAGATATTGAACAGAAATAACCTTTAAGAGAACCATATAATCAAAGCGTGAACATAGACCTTCGAAAAACTGAACTTTGTGAGTCATTTCAGTGATAAGTGTGTGGTTCTGTGGTAAGGCCATGGACTACTTACCCAGACAATTTAATAACTGAACGTTTTCCCGATCCGCGTAGAGTCTCTGCCTGATACAGGGCAGCGTTCCATTATCATCCATCCCGGGTACGTTTCTTCCAATTTCCTAAACTAAGCGCCTTACATTCGCAATTGTTTGGCTGGAAATCGAAGGTCCTCTTCACTGGGGCATTGTTGTCAATTCGCTCCATGTGGACGAGCCTTAACAGTTCGTTGAGTTCACGATTGTATCTTCTCCTCCATTCGCCATCCTTGCAAACAGAACGAAATATTCGACGAACATTTTTTCTGTCGATACTCCCCAATATCTACTCTGCTGTAGAGTCTCAGCCTGAAACAGGGCAGCTATTAATCATCATCCGTACCTAAGCCCCCAACATTCGCAATAGCTTAGTCTTTGAACCGGAGATTCAGTCTTCCTTTTCGTTTTGAACAAAGGGGCCTGGGAATCGAAGGTCCTCTTGGGTGGAGCATTGTTGTCAATTCACTCGATGTGGGCGAGCCAATGCCCATCCACATCTTGGTGCAGTTCGAAGAGTTCACGATTGTATCTTTTCCTCCATTCGCCCGCCTCGCAAACAAGACCAAATGTTCGACGAACAATTTTTCTTTTGATAGTCCCCAAAATCTGCTCTGCTTTCTTACTTATCGTCCAGCACACGACTCCGTATAGGAAACGCGTTTTGTGTCTTCCGAGTAAGAAGTTTTGACCCCATTTGTTTTGAATAGTTAGTCTCCATCGGATCTCCACTGGGGTGGCTTTCAAGTATTACGTAGATGAACTCCTTGACTACTTCAAGGTTAGAACTATCAGCAGTAACATTTTATCCTAGGTGTTGAAGTAATGATACTTCGTTGGTTAACAACATGTATTTTGCCTTGGCCGCAGACCAACTAATTTCGTTTGTTCGACAATTGCCTTAAAAGTCTCTAAATGGCACGCTGGCAACCAATGTCTATGACGTCTGCGTATCCCAGCAGCTAGGCAGGTTTGTTAAATATAATGCCTCCCGCTTTAAAACTTGCCCTACGCACATGATAGCACATTTTCTCGGCAATATCAGTTCTGAAGATCAGCTTCCAAACTCCACGCTACTTGCGTGTTCTCCAGCTTAGAATCGTCTCATATGCGACTTTAAAGTCGATAAAGAGGCGGTCAGTCTCGACTTGAAATTCTTTAGTTTTTTTTCAGTCTTTGGCTTAGTGCTAATCTGTCGGACCGGAAGCCAAACTGATTAGTGTGTTGCAGGAAGAGAGGTTTTAGACGTTGAAACGTACCTCGGATCTTCCATGCTACATTAAGCAAGGATAGTTGGTACAAGACATAGGTTAAATATTGTAGATGGGCTATATAGCTTCGATGTTACATTCGTCATATCCCTGCCAAGCTATGCATGAAGCCTTCTGGCCAGAGCATATCCTCACCTAAAACCTCAACATACTTTGTTTTTAACACTTCCAATGGTCAAATGTAGTGTAGTCTGCATGTTTGATTGGGAATATCAATATGTTTATGGTCATAACGCAAACTTCTTTAAAAATTCGCATAATAAACACTTTTTCTTGTTTTCATTTCAGGCACACCAATGGGTATCACCCTATCCAGTCCATGGCTTCATTCAATCAAAAATTTGGAAGCCCAGATGAAGAAAATACATATTCCCCGAGGGCGGATTCTCACTGCACCACATCTAAACTGAAGCTCACATCAACTATTTACCAACAAATGTTCTGAATGCAAACCGTCGAATCCATGCGCAGAAGAAATGAAAGTCTTATTCCCCATGAAAATATATTTATTTAGCACTCAAGTACAATTTTTGTGTGTAATTGAAACGAAATAAAATACATATTTAAATAAGCAAATGTTTCTGTTTCTTTTATTTCATCTTAATCTACAAAAAATTCCCTTTCATTTGACACCCGAAACGTCAAAATCCGATGAAAAACAAAAAAGTTGTCAAACAAAAAAAAATCATGAAAAATCCTGTCCACTGGGAGCTGTCAAACAACACAGTTTGGGAAGCTCAGTCTGGTCAGTGTACCTACTGCTTTTTGGGAATTTCTGGTGGCCTGGTATTTTTTGGAAATTTTTGAAAATTTGCTTGATGATATTTTTGCTTCTAGGCTAGGCTAGGGGCATGAGACAAAAACCAAAGTATAGGTTAGAGGGTGTAGTTTATTTTTTTAGCAAAAAATGACACAGATACAGGGCGGTTCATAAATTTTGTAATTTTCGAGAACATTTTATGAAACGTTTTGTTGTTCTCGGTGGGGTTGCTAATTTGATTTTCAGGAAAGAAGACATGGAAGACAAGTAAATACAAACACCTTTGTTGCTTCAAATGGTTTTTTTATGTTTTTTTGCTTTTTTATTTCTTTTTGAATGAAACGCTTAAAATTATATAATGCAGAAAGTTTCATTTGCTTTTGTTTTTTTTTTTTAATTTTTGCATATGTTGCAGTTATGATTTATAGTCTAATTTGCCAGAAATATTATTTGTTTGTTTAAGAACCAAGCACATTCTCTATGATGCTATAAAAGTATTACAATAAGGAAACTTAGAAGAAATATTCTTTTAATTAGCAGATGTGTGTTTCTGTATTTTTTTTTTCTAAATATATAAACAATTGCTTTCTTTTGATGGCGGCTTTTGTGTTTTCTTTTTATTATACTTTGCCTCGGATGCTTTTTAGATTATACCTAGTATGTGTGTTTTCATGGAAAGAAAAGGAAAATTGATCGTTTTAACTAAAAGTTAAGTATTCGCAACAGCAAGTTGTGGGTCTGACTTAAAACAGCGTTTTGGGGCTTTTCTTTTGTTTTGTTTATAATCCGTCCCGCAGGATTGGTCCAAATCCGAATGTCTGCTTAATACTGTGCCAGTAGTATCGTTTCCAATTCGTTTTTGTTGTCTCGTATTCAGATGATGGGATGCCTGATTGTTTCAGCGTTAGTTGGGTGTGATCTTTCTGTAAAGACAAAGGTAAGGATTGCATTAGATTCAGTGAGAGGAAAAGATAACTAAAATAGTAACCCATGCTACGCCCATAAAGTAGGTTTGGGTAAGGAATTGCAACAAATCAACAAGAAGCCTGGAAACATTTGCGCCAAACAAACTTAATTTATGTGGATTTTTTTAAGGCTTCATATATGGACGCTCCAGATATTGAGAAACCAGAAACCGCTTCACTGCACGAGAGATTGAAAAGAAACTACAGAGATCTAGAATCCCAAAATAGCGGCAGAATATTGCCCGAAAACTCGATGCTATTTGCATGCACTTAACAAAACGTTTACACTAAACGACAATCGCTGCAACGAGGACAACAGGACAAGTTCAATTGACATACCCAGCCCTATCATGTATCCAATCGGGACACATTATTTTCTCCGATTCATACGAAATCGTAGAATTTCATATCACAGTATCCGTTCCGACACTGATATGGGAGAAATTCTCCGAAAGGAGATGATGAACAACGTCGCACAACGACTTCCGGCGACGTATTGAATTTTTTACTGTCAGTTGTGATTTTTTCTCCGAAGTTCTTCGGCAGATATTCATCGTTGATAAATTTTCCCGGGGCACCATGATGGTGTCATGCGTTACAATCGGAATTTTCTTACGATTCGTAACTTTTTCGGAACGGATGCCAAGATAGGGTTGAGTATAAATAAGGCCGGTGGGTAAGGTTCCCTAAAAAATGATGCACACCATCAATTTGCCATCGTCTATACCTACACCAGCCAGACTAGAAGGTAGACAATCACAAATATCAGAAAAATTCTTACCATTTGTTCAATTGCAATGACAACGTTCGAATAATGACCAGATGGCCAAGATTTCAGCCTCCACGTTTGAGTTATCTTCTTTTCAGGAACCAATTCCTCGAACTTCCCCTGAATGTTTCCACCGAAGAGGGCAAATCTGCAATATACAAGCATAATTACTATTTTTCACAACTTCACCTCCACTGTCTACTTACTCTCCTCCACGAACGGGCTCAATCTTCACTTGACCGCGGGTAAAAGCAGTGACCATTTCCTGTTTGGTGAGAGCGTGATACAAATCGAATGCGCTGCACTGAAATGTTTCAGTCATAGTCAACGTCTTTACGTCCAACTTACAGCCCACTGAATTCGTTTCCGAATTGGAATTGACTACTGACGACGAATTGATTGAATTGTTGAAAGCACTTTTCTTGCTTTGACCCTCAGTTTTGGGTGAGGTGACGTCGTCACAACTTTTTCGTGGCAATATGAGACCTTTAGAGTATTCCTCCTTCAACTCCTTTATGTACGTTTCCAGTTGCTTTCTGATAACGTCCCTACCCACATTGTACATGAATTGCTTTAGCCTGTCCGCTGCCTCATTGTTCGACTCCTCTATCGTGATTGTAATTTCGATTTCATTTATATTGTATTCCTCGGATAGATTTGGAATTGTTGCCTTTCCTTTGTGTGAGTCCTTCTCTCCTGGCAGCTGTCCCGACCACTTCAATACGATGTTCCACTCGTAAAAGAATATCAGTTTGCCTTTCCGATTGTTTGCCGTGGCTTCACCGGTGCATTCGTCAATTTTTTCAACTGCACACACGATTCCGTCTTGCTCTGCATAGGGAATGAGAAGTTTAGATCTGTACAGCATAGAATCAACTCATGATTTATACCTATCCTGAGATCATTGAAGAGAGCCTTCAGCCTATCTTTGGACCATGGTGTGGCATTTTTCTCAGCCCAATGCCAATTGTTTACATTCGTTGCGTCGGGTCGCTCCTCCACAATCCAACGTGGGTCACCTTCTCCCCATTTGGCCATGATTATGCAGAAATTGATCAAATACTTCCGACAAGGGTTTTCTTCAAGAAAATGCTATTAGAAAAAATTACTTTTCTAATTGATTGAGTTTGTGGTAATATTTTGTGAAATATTATTGCTGGCTCTGTGGGTTAAGTGTGACTTTTTTATTTCAGAAAATAATCACGTTCTTGTGGAAGACTGGAAGAGATGTAGAAATTGCAAATTGACAGAATGCAGCAGAAAAGTTATGCCTCCTTGTCAGTTGATGAAAATTCGAGACAAGAATTTTCGAGAACTTACAAATGTCAAGTCAAAGTGTCATCTGGGTTTTTCGAACTCGCAAGAATAGGAATAAAATTGATTTTCTGAAAGAAAAAGAACAAACCAACAGTTAATGGAAGGGATTTTAGAATTCTTAATTAGTAAATTACCTATTAAAAATGATTTCTTTTGAATGTCCGAAAAAATAATGATGAACTTTAGTACAAGAAAATTATTTTTAGTACAAAACGTTCGATATGTGGTGTAAGGTGAGGTCGCACTTCATTCATCAGTTTCGAAGTAAGATTGCTGGATCCCTTCATAAATGATTGGTTCCATTGGGATGGGGAAGTATTTAAGCTGAAAGTATTAATAAAACTATAATTGCAGTCAACAAAAGAATTAAAATAGTTGCAACAGACTAGACTAACAGATTGTAATAAAATTTTCAAGGTTACCTCCGAAATCAGTAGGGGCCTGTACTAAGTGGCCCTTGTAGGCAAAAAATTGGAGTGGAGGCGAGTCTGTAGCAATAGTTAGGCTATGCTTAGGGTCATTTTTTAAGGAAAAGAGGGATGAAGGGCTTTGAAATAGCCTCAAGAAACACTACGACCTCATAGAGATCTTTCGTGCTATCCCCTTAAAGACGTTGTGTGGATTTGCCAGCTGAAATCACGTTTACAAATGAAGTTTAGAATTGTGTGAACTGAGATTGTGACATTAGAAAGGACATTAGACATTAGAAAGGAAGTAACCATTCAAACATGGATGCATCCAACCATTGAAAATGTAGACGATGATAGCCAAAACTTCCGTCCACCTAACCA
This sequence comes from Xylota sylvarum, assembly GCA_905220385.1. Lineage (NCBI taxonomy): Eukaryota > Metazoa > Arthropoda > Insecta > Diptera > Syrphidae > Xylota > Xylota sylvarum. The sequence continues at coordinate 800,498 of LR999960.1, read as the reverse complement.
AAACGAAGTGAGAATAGCAATATCCAAGCCTAAGTCCAACAAGGCTGCTGTGCCTGACGGCTTACCAGCCGAAGTATTCAAAGCAGCTGGAAATAATGTGGCAAATAGCACACAGAGAGTGTTTTCCTGATGAATCGAATCTCATCATCGTTTGCCCGATCTACAAGAAAGGAGACCGCCTCATCTGCGCCAACTACAGAGGTATCAGTCTCCTTAACATTGCGTATAAGATCTTATTTACCATATTGTGTGAACGTCTGAAACCCATTGTCAACAACCTGATTGGCCCCTATCAGTGTGGTTTCAGACTAGAGAAGTCCACAGTCGATCAAATCTTCACTTCGGCAGATCCTAAAAAAAAAATCCAAGAGGTTCAAGTTTGAAACCCTCAATCTATCTATCAATTTCAAAACCGCATTTGACTGCATCTATATAAGGAAGCTATACGGATTGTATTATCGAAGAAACCAGTTGTTAGAACAATCTGTATGTCGTGGGTTCAATGCAAGAATTATCGAAATATAAAGCACTGTGCAATGAGATTATTTTACTGTGAATAACGTAGAAACAAGTAAAATGTTACCCACCTCTTAATTTCGAACAAAATAGACTTGTATCTCTGAACACACATCGATTTACAGTTCAACGCACAAAGGTGTACTAAAATCTGTAATATGGCCTATTTGCTCTTTCCGTTTCCTTTTTTGAGAACGCTGCCAAAATGAAAGCTAAGGGACAGGTAATTTTCCCTAAAAAATTGTGAATTTCAACTTAAAAATGCATTTATCTTGAAGTAAACAAAGTACAAACTGTTGAGTTATAATTGCGATTGAATTTTTCATTAAATTTACCCGGTTTCACGAGAATTTCAGCGAAATACGTGCACAAGCACCATGTGTTGTGGTAGCTGTCAAAAATTGTGTTCCCCGTGCAACAAAAATACGTGTTGGGTTTTCTCATAAAATTCATTTAAATCAGAATATATTCGACTTTCTGTTAATACTTTGTTTATTTCGAGGCTGGTGTATCATGGCGTGGCGTATATTTGTTGTGTATAACCTAAGACTTCGACTGATTTGCTATTTTTCTTTCCGTTTCAGTTGAAGGAATACGAAATCATCGGGCGCAAATTGCCCACAGAGAAGGAGCCACAAACTCCACTCTACAAAATGAGAATCTTCGCTCCGGATAACATTGTGGCCAAGTCACGATTCTGGTACTTCTTGCGTCAATTGAAAAAATTCAAGAAGACCACCGGCGAAATTGTATCACTCAAGCAGGTGTACGAGACGTCCCCGATTAAGATTAAGAACTTCGGCATTTGGCTGCGTTATGACTCCCGATCGGGAACACATAACATGTACCGTGAGTACCGTGATTTGACTGTCGGCGGTGCCGTCACTCAGTGTTATCGGGATATGGGTGCTCGTCATCGTGCTCGTGCCCATTCTATTCAGATCATCAAAGTCGAGGCTATTGCCGCCAGCAAGACTCGTCGTGTGCACGTCAAACAATTCCACGATTCCAAGATTAAGTTCCCACTTGTACAGAGAGTGCACCACAAGGGCAACAGGAAACTGTTCTCCTTCAGGAAGCCAAGGACATACTTCTTGTAAATAAACCTACAGTGGAGTTTTGTTTTTTTTTATAAGAATTTTGCGACGATAAACTGTCAACTGAAGAAAATCATTTGGAAAATAAAACTTATTTTCCCAAATTGTGTTTTGTTTAATGGAATTGGAAGATTTCTCGACAGGATGCGCTTTGGTCGGAAAGTATTTAAAGAAGGGTAAGTGTGAAACTCAATGGATACTGTTTCGGTGGTCGGGAAGGAACGATTTAGTGAACCCGATCTATTCGGGTGGTAAGTGTATAATTGAATTGAAACTAAGATTTCGAGGATAAAGGCATGGCTGCAAACGTAATTGAATGTGTCGTTGAATGCATGTGACTCTGGTAGGCGTTGGTGTTAGCCATACACCTACGACCAGTATACTTGGAACTAGGAAGATGTGGATGGAAAAACGACGACATTGCAGACGAAATCTGTGCTTGGAATGGGCATTTTGCTGCTATAAAGCTTGTTCATTGTTGTATTACAACAGATTGTATACAATTTCCCCAGCTGTTTCGTTGCGTCAGCAGGAGTGATAAAATGCAGCTGAGATCGTCGAGAATTGTATCTCGTTCATCGTACTGCGCATGTGGAGAACAAGATACAACCATGAGCAGCACGAGTTACGAGCGACATAGCGGCCTAGCCAGAAGAGTTTATATACAACGACTAAAATGGCTGAGCCATGTAGAGCGGATAGATAATAATGCTACGGAACAGAGAGATTTCGAATCCACACCAGTGGAATGGCGCAATAGAGGAAGAACTAACTGAAGACAGCGTGCTCAAGTGAAAAGGGATTTCAACCAAGTTGGGCTCCGAAATTGGAGGTAGCTGGCTGGAGAGGCTGTAGCGCCACCTAAATAAGTAAGTTACGACATTCTGAGAATTTGAAATTGGAGGCAGCTGGCTAACTATCGAGTTGACTGGAGAGGCTGTAGATCCACATAGAAAAATAAATTATGATATTCTGATGCCTCAGATGGACACACGATTAGATTATGACCGTGACACGGTGCAGAATAACAAGCTATTAGACAAACATATCGATAGTGAACATTGGGCTAAAAGGATTTTAATTTGCGAAAAATGCCTCATAGCGACATCATTGAGGAAAATCTCATATGCAATTGGTTTCGATCTTAGATAATAGAATTTCACAAACTGTTCCCATTTGAGAGCGCCATCTTTGCATCAAAATACCATTGACACCGAGGGGTTGGTTACCAGCAGAATATGCTCTAAAAACGAACAGTTTGCTTCGCAAAATGGAACTGAGGAATTATGTAATGGCAAAGGTATAAAGCGTGGGAATGGTTAAAAACATTATTCGTAAGAAAGATGGTAAAAGGTCCCATACACGATACGATAAATCGGACAAACATTGGGATCCGTCGAACCGATCACGGTCGGATGAATTTCAAGCAATGTTTGATATTTGGTCGGACAGTCAAATCGATTCGTGTATATGCCCTATAATGCAGAATTTAAAATAAAACCTTTATAACACCCTGATTGCCTATTCTATAATGCCTTACACTGAGTGTTTTAAATTTTTAACAACTTAATTAGTTTAACATTCAAAGAATTAAGACTCACCCGACTAGTTGTCCGTTTAATGAAACGCCCTTGAACAGCTCCTTTTGTAATCCAAACCATACATAGGTAACCACCTACTCGAGAGATCTCAACTATTCTCAATCGAACACACACAATTCTGGTAAATGTTCCACCATTTTCCTAATCTACATCAGCTGTCATCTGACGGATTATTGTGGTCAGAAAATTTGACACTGGTCAAGGAAAGTTTTGGCCTGGTTTTTTGGTGTGGCAGTGGCTGAAAATAAAGAAAAAGAAAAAGAATATCTTATTTCCTAGTTTCAACATATTTTCTTAAGAAAATTCTTAAAGAATTTGCTGAATAACTCCCACCTAGTCTTTCGGCAAATGGAAGACGTGTAGCTGATAGCAGCTATAAAAAAAAAACGCAAATTGCTTTTGCTGATGACGAACATGTAAATAAGGAAATTGCAAAAACTATTTTCTTCCTACTGTAGTTTAGGAAATGCAGTGAACTGCATTACGAAGTCGACAGTAATAAATCCATCATCGCTCGAGTTTTACCTATTTTGCTTGATTAGAGAAGTAGGCTCATCAGGATGAATGTGGAGGAGAATCGCTTACGGACCTTCAGTGCATGGCCAACGAATGCTCCCATTGACCCTGAACGCTTGGCAAGAGGTGGATTCTATGCAACGGGTAACTTGTTAGAAACCGAATGTCATTGGTGTCATAAGAGAATCTCTGATTGGCAGTATGGAGATCAGGTTTGTGTAATGGTCTAGATAGTGTAACACGTTTTAATTCTGTAACCGCATTAGATCATGGCAAGGCATCGGCGTTTGTTTTCGATTTGCAAGTTTATTATTGATCCAACAGAGTCTGGAAATGTACCTTTAATCAATGGCTCAGTGGCAACAGCAAATGAATCAGAGAATGTCAGCAGTACTGGAGGCACTAGTATTGAACAAATCGATTTGAAAAATGAAATGCATCGTTTGGCAACATTCAAAAACTGGCCTGTAAGTATCATACAAGTATTTCTCCCACACTTTAGCTCAAAATTTTCCCAAAGGCGTGTCCAAAGCTCACCCACCCTTCTTTCTTTTTTTAGAATCCAAACATCTCGCCACAATCATTGTCTAAAGCTGGATTTTATTACCTAAATCAGTCCGATCAGGTGAAATGCGCCTGGTGCAAGGGTGTCATAGCAAAGTGGGAGAAGAATGATAATGCATTTGAAGAGCATCAACGATTTTTTCCCGACTGTCCACGAGTTCAACTGGGCCCGTTGATAGAAATCGCAAGTGATGGTATTCGGGACTTGGGTATTCAGCAAATATCGCCGCCTAAGAAGCCCAAGTACTCAAGTTTGGATGCACGTATGCGTACGTATGAAAACTGGCCAATCACTGACATTCAAAAACCCGAAGCGCTGGCGCAAGCTGGTTTTTATTATCAGGACATTGACGACCAGGTACGCTGCTTCCATTGCAATGGAGGCCTAAGATCGTGGCAAAAGGAAGACGACCCTTGGTTTGATCATGCGAAATGGTTTCCTCATTGCCAGTTTGTTAAGTTGGTCATGAGTCCACAATATGTAACGCAAGTGCAGGAGATGGCACGACAAATGTCGCAGAATAATGTTTGCGAAACAGTGCAGGAATCACTGTTATCCGATCGAGCTATGACATTGGACGAAGCTATGTGCACGCCTCCTGTTTTGCAGGCACTAGAGATGGGTTTGAACGCAGGTAGTGTCCGAAATGCCACTCAAAGGAGGCTAGAGAACTTCGGGCGACCATATGATACAAATGAAGATCTAGTAAAAGCCGTGCTTGGTGACCAAGTGGATGAAGATGACGAAGTGGAAGATTACGAGCAGTATATGACTCAACAATTATCTCGTTTAATAAACTGTGTCTGTGGTGATGTTCGATCAAATGCACGCTCTGAGCCCATAATCCTACCACCACCATCAAGTGATAGGGTGCACACTCACATTCCACCACCTTCAACAAGCACTTCTCTTAATCCCCTGCGGTCGGTACCAGAATGTACCCCATCTTCTTCCCATCAGGCTACTGGCCTAATTGCTGATTCGCTCAGTACAGAGACCTCGGTCCCTGGCCCAAGTAAATGGGTTCAAGAATCTACGCCAGAGAAACCCAGAATCTCAGATTCCGAAAATGAAAAAAATCTCTCCCTTGAGGAGGAAAATCGAAAACTAAAGGACGCTCGACTCTGCAAGGTATGCATGGATGAAGAAGTTGGCGTTGTATTTCTACCCTGTGGGCATCTTGGTAAGTATATTATAACCGTTTCTGATTTCTTGATAATTTATGTAATATTCTCTTGCAGTTACATGCGTTCAGTGTGCCCCTGGTGTAACCCAGTGCCCTTTGTGCAGAACAGCTATCAAGGGATTCGTACGCACTTTCTTATCATGAACAGCTGCGCCCAAAGTCTCATTCAAGCATTTTAGTACAATGTTGATTTTTTAATGATTGTGTATTGTTTTAATCACCTAAATACTAGATAGATTCCAAACTAGATCCTTTCATTGCGCTTTAAACCAGTGAGTAACTTGGTATAGAGATAACTCGAATCATAATGTTCCTACCTTTCGCTCCTTGAATCTTGTAAACGATTATAAAACAGTTTCTTTTTTTTTCGTTTGCATCTAGATATATATATATAAAAAAAATCAAAAGCTGTAAATAAAACTAACGCTGTTATTTTGTGGTTGTTTATCTACTAACCTACATACATACAAATATGCATGTCCAGCTAAAGTAATCATAATGTTTTATGCAACCACATACATAAACTCAATGTAAACTGTTCCGCCAATAATAAGTATGTATAACTGAATACATAGTTAATCTGAATGGTTTTTTGTCTTGTTCATTGTATAAATAAAGGGTTATAAGTGAAAATAGAATGTTGTTTGATTGATTGGACTTGCTAACGAAGAACTGCGGCAGAGTTGACTACGTCGGACTACTAAGCAAAGGGTTGAAGCTTCAGCGGCAAAGAAGTATTTTTATGTGATCCACTAATGGCCACAAAACGAAAGACTGCTATACTCTTTGAAAAATCTTATACATATATAAAGCCTGAACCTTTCGAATGAATGCTTATATCCACAATCTCTATTCTAAAATCCATAAATTAATCGTACCCAGTATTGGTACTTATCTGCACCTTATATGTAGATCTTATATCTATAGAATGAATAGTGATTTTAAAAACGACTCATCACCTCTCCCTATTGGGATAAACCAGGAACAAATCTGATGATTAGTTATTCAAAAACTACCTACATATGCAGGTATATCGCGTGAAGCACCGATTCACCAGTATTTTTTCAAGTGCTGAGTTGCGCCTAGGGTTTTCCTTCTAAAAACCGACAGAGGATGTGTCATGGTTTTCTCCTCTACCTCGTCTCTACAGCTTCTACAGAAATGGTTGAAATGAGCACCAAACTTTCTGGCATGTCTGCTTACCAAAAAGGATAGACACAGTGCCTTATGTGTACCCTGACTATAACCTAAAATTTGGAAAAAAAAATTTTAATCCATATACATCGTCCAGGCTTATGATCTTGTCTCTTCACTGAGTTCAAAATAATTCATAATTATTAACATAAGTGTCAGGCCTTTTATAAATTACCCTGAACCACTTTTAAGAATTTCATTAGGTGATTCCTTAGAAAACCCGAACTTGTCCTTTTCTTGTCCTGTTCTCTAGGAAAAGAAATATAGCAAAGCTTGATGGCACCACAATAGATCTCTAATCAAGGCCAAATACATATTTCGATGTCATTCTAGACTTCAAGTTATCTTGGAAAAGAAATGCTAAAGAAAGGACAAAAAAAAAGGTATGAACGCTCTCTGCGCCTTTGAGAGAAGATGCAGAATGTAACCGCGCATCATTCACTGGATGTACACAGAAAAAGCACCGAAAAAATAGAAATCTTTTAGACTACAACGAGCATGTAGTGTAGGTATTCCAAGCTGAAATCGTGACAATAGAAAATGAAGACAATCATCTACCTCCGTCGGATATAACTACGATGTGGACCATCTGTTCTGATTTCTGGTTCAGATCGATCCTCTATCTGTATCTTCACTTAGAAGCTATGCCCCGTAAATGGAGAGTGGAGTCCAACGATTTATGGAGAAGCTGCGGTGATGAGGAAGACGTGGAGTCAATCCAACACCTGCTTTGCCTCTGTCCTGCTTTGCAAGAAGGACGCGTACGCATCCTAGGATCTACATAGGTTTTCGCAAGCACCGCAAAGGTATCAGTACTCATTAAGGCTGTTTCCCAAGTCGGCCTGTAACATGATAGGTTTGCTTTACTTTTAGTCTCTCTGCGTACGCATCACCGCAGAAGTATCAGTACTCAATAAGAGTGTTTCTCAAGTCGCCCTGTAACATGATAGATTTGGTTTATTTTTAGTCTCTCTCCATGTTTCCAAAAAAGGGGGTTCACTATGGCCCCTTAAGTATACTAGTGAACGTCATAAGTCCTTATTGATCACACACCCTTCATAACCTAGATAGGTTGAAATTTAAGCCACGATCTGAACTTCATCAGAGCTGTCTTCTGCGTCATCGTCATGAAGTGGAATCGATAAAAACGTTTCCACATAAAAGTTACATCAAAACTGGTTAAAACATCATCCTGTTGAGTTTCAGAACGTTTCACTAAAACACGATGGTCAATGAACTACCTACATACATCGGATGGACCAAAGTTATTCAAAGAATGATCTGAAGTAGATACTGATGCAAGAGAAGCAACTAAACGATTTGGTTGTGTAGGTACCTGTTCTAATTATTAACAAGTACCTACATATGTACCTACATATGGCTATGAGTATTGAGTTCTTAAGAAATTAAGATACTGCACGGTACTATCCAGTGAGCACGATTCTAACTTGAGTTTAAAGTTAGAATTTATAAGTAGGTACTATGTATATAGGTATCAAGGCTTATGATGATCGAGGGAAACCAATAAACCAAACCGGCAGCTTTGTCCGTTTTAATCGCATTCCACTAGCAAACGTGATGAGTAAGGTGCAGACTCTAAAGTCAGCAACATAACACATCTCACAAAAATAACTACCTACTCCTAAGTCTAATACACTTTACCTATCTATCTCTCTTTCTTTCTCTTTCTTTATCTGAATCAATATGACCTGATTAAAATCTTGCATTATGAAAACGATGCTCTCTACGGGGGGAACTACACAGATTAAGATATGTATGTATCTTCTTTCTAAAACGGCATAATAGGTACATATGTAGTATCTACTATCAGAAGATACTTCATGGTTTGTCGTCAATATGTCTCACATGTGTACATATGTAAGTAAACCACAACGAATCCTTAGTAATGTCACATGAGAGAGAAACCCCTATTTTGATAACAACTAATCGTATCGTTATAACAAAGAGCCTGATTCATACACAACAATGCAGGGCCTGCAGATACACCAACTATATACAAATTTCTATACAAACAAGCAAACATCAACTATCTATACAATGTATGTAGGTACGTACAAAAAAAAAAAAAAACCAACGATACGAAACGGTTGCTAGTAACATTTTGTTGTTGTTCTTCGGTTTTAATTTCGAAGTTTAATTTGGAAAGAAAGCAAATGAAAACCAGTTTTGATTTTATTCAACGTTACTGGTTCTCTGTTCGTTTGCTGTCGCTTGCCGTTCCGTAGATTTCTTGAGCTAGATAGATACTTGCTTGCTAGTGCTACTTCTTCTGCAATAATCGCCGAGTATCTCAGTTTGAGTCAATCCGTTGTCCGTGTCAGACGTGCATACGCGTGTGCGTTGTGCTATTTTATACATTTCACTCGACTGTGCACAGCATATGCGGTAGTAGTAGGTGATCTTTAACCTAATTTCCTCAAAATTATGCTCAAATGAAGTGAAGATTCCAAAAAAGGAAAATATTTTTGTTTTAATCAGCGTAGCACAATTATTTGCTTGTGTAGATATACATATGTAAGTGCGGGGCTTTTGTGCGGGCGATAGTGTGTATCTATATGTGAACCCCTACACGATCAGTGCGGTGTATCTGAAAGTTTTTTTTTTTTTTTTATATCTAAACAAGTTTTTTGATAAGTTTTTCTTGTATCAAGCACACGAAACCAGGCACATTCAACAAACGGATACTGAATGGACTAATTGCAATCTCTTGGATATTCGTGAGGTAAGCCAATATGTCTGTGTTCATAGTCGGGTCGTACAGGAAAGCATCGCGCCCACCTTCTCTACCATGGTTGAGTGATTCAGTTTGTTTTTATTGAATAAATAATAGCGCTGCACTTGGGGATAATCGCGCGCATAAAGTGGTCGTTAACCTTTTTTTTTTCTTCTTATTCCTCGCTGCTGCACACTCATGAGCTCCTTTCAAACGAGTACGAGTACGAGTACATACGAATATTGGCGAAGAAGGAACCGCCCTCAAGTGGGTCTTGTTGTGTTGTTGAGTGGATGTGTTAAGCGATAAATTATTGCGCGATTTCTCCGGTTGTTTTCTCTGATAGAGGGCCTGTTTCTTTTTCGTCTTCTTCTACAGTCTATTGCCCACATGCCTGTAAGGCATTCATCCACGCAGCACGTTCTCTAATTTTACAACAAACAACAAAAATATTCGCTTAAGTGATTCTTTTTGCAACACTTAACAGAGTAGAGCACTATGTGCTCTATCCGTCATATGTAGCTCCATGTACGATGTATGTAGTTTACGCTGCTCTAGCCTGCATCATACACACAACGTGGTATGGTTCGCTGAACAGTTAAAAAAAAAAATAAAAAATATGGGCACGATCGCACGCCGATGTTGAGCAATATCGTTGGTCTAAAAAAAGAACTGCACACGGTTGCTTTGGGGAGAGATGGTCGGTTCGGTTGCTCTGGAGAATCTTTCCTCATCTTTTGGGGGGGAGGGATTAAATTACACTCGAAAAACTCTATATGAGATCAACGAGCTATAAGGTGGTTTCCGTCTGCTAGGATATGTGGTCTGTACTCTGTGGTCTGGCTCTGCACCTTTGCCATTGTTTATTACCTTTCCGGTTCAAATAGTGGTTTTACCGGATTTTCTCGTTCTCGCACTTCAACGGCGGCAACGACGACGACGTCGACGGTCTGCAGCGAAAATGATGATCACGAAAGTGTACTTAATGTCATTTCAGGTGTATTTTTATTTTTTTTTTTGTCTCAGTGATCACAAAATGTCAGTGATTGCTAACTAACCTAACGTATTTCAAGAGAATTTTACTCCATCATGGGTTTTTGAAAAAAAAAAAAATAAAAACACATGCACCTGTGCAAGACAAGTCATGGGAAATAGGTATTCTTCGCAAGTGACGTATCCGATACCAGTGCTGCACACACATGTAGACACTTCATTGTGCTGACCTTAGATATGATTAAGGTCATTCAAACTGCAACACCTGGTTGTAATTAACGTCGGGGTGTGAATTTCACGTTTGACTTTGTTTACTTCGCTTTGGGTATCCGCATGAAGTAAGCTTTCGGAGATATTCGCTAATTTAATTCTAGCTTTTATTTTTTTTAAGAATATTGTTCTCTTGATCATGTCATGAGTTATGAGTACCTACATGGAATGGAAGAGATAAATCGCTTTCGCTAATGGGTATTTCTAGGAGGACTGGTTTGTGACCATAATGGAAACTCCTAAAGAGGAGAACTTTTCAATAAGATGCAATAGCTCATGCATACATGAAATCGAAGGGAAATTCATCTTAATAATAGGTGATCAAGGTATTTCAATAGGTATTTCCAAGACTATGAGTGGATTTCAGGGTAAAAAAAAATTCCATTTCAAGTCGACAAGATCAGCTGATTTCGTAATGAGTAGTCAAACGTCCGTTGACATCTGTTAATCCTTTCAACCTGATTAAAAACTCGTTTTGACCTTAAAAACAATTTAGCAATAAATACCTAAGTCAGCTGACTTAAATGAATGTCTTTTAACTGAAAGATGAATAAAACAATACTTAGACTTCAAGATCTGATTATTTATTACGGCACAAGTTTTAACAATCAGGTCCTAAACCGCTGGCTTTAATTTAAAAAAAAATTTAGTATGACAAGCTTGAGGATTAACACTTCGGGTAGTAACAGTAAATGTATGTCCCGTCATGTACACTTTGACGAATAAAATGTTAGTTGTCAGAAAAAAAGAGTAATGACAACGGGTGTCATCTTGGATTAAGTGTTAGACGTCTAATAAGGAAGACAAGAACTGAGTCTTGAATCTGAAAAGTAATAGGAAAGGAAATGGATGTATGAAATCAGGTCTATTGACTCAAAATTACAAATAAAACATGATGACCATTGCAACTAATCGTAGTCGAGACTACAATCTAGTTGATCTTGTGGGGGAGAGAAAGGATCATGAATGATCTTTTTCTTCTTCTCAAACAGAGAAAGTAGGTAAGATCATCAAAGTCCTAAGGACAGTCATGAACAAATTAGGGTTACTGATCGCTGAGAATAAGTGACTACTTCAAAGAGAAAGTATTTCTATTACCAATGGCAGTCACAAAAAAAAACCCCATTACCAACGATACTAAAAATAAACCATTGACTAAATCGATGACCTAACAATGATACATCAACCGCAATGATACATCTTGATGCAACATCAACATCATTTAGACTTAAAGATGTTTTCGATCTTTCGATGATCATACTATGATCGTCTGAAAGAGAATGCTTCATTACGAAAGCAAATTGAATATCCATCCTTTCCAAAAAAAAAAAAAAAAAAAACACAAATCAAATGAAAACTTTGACAAATTGGCTAGGGTAGGAATATGGAAACATGATATTCAACTCTATGACAATGAGCGTGAGAACAGCGATTAAAAAGGGTGAACAGGCAGGGAGAATAAAACAAAATCACAAAGCCAGCAGTAAGCAGTAGAAGGATGTGGATTATTTGGGTGGTGGGACATTTTTTAGGCAATTATTCAGACTTGAAAGCAACTCTGATGGGAAGGATGGCGAAATATATTACAGAATCCAAGGAAGAGAATACTAGGATCATCAGAGAGAAATAAATAAATAAAGTCACGGGGTTATTCACCCTATTAAACTTTTTAATATTTAATTTAATTTAATAATGAGGAACGTTATTCACTTGATGCTCGTATGTATTCATCACGAATAAAAGGTTTCGAAAACAACAAAGTTTTTCAAAATACAAAAGACTGTACCTATCTACACTGGTGTTCATATAAATATTACACCCTAATTCGAAGGAATATTTTTTGTATTTTACACTGTCAAGTGAATTGATTGGTACCATGGCACAGGACCAGGAAATTTGTCCAGAATATTATGAAGGTAATACAGGACACTCAATCGTCAGCTAATCTTATTATGAAAAGACTGAAAGGATTTTACACAGGATTCGGTGTAGTGACTCTTTTTGACTGTCTGTTAAAACTGATACTTCAAAGTTATTGCATTCAGTAACGAGCATTATGGCCTTATAAATTTGTTTGTCTCAAAATTTAACAAACACAGCACTGTTCCCACTAAAAGTACACACATTCTATTTAAGTATCTAGAACAAATAAATCTTTTAGCAATTTCATCACACTCTGTAACGTAATGTAGTACATAATTGTTGAAATTAGAAAGCACGATTTTACTCTTAAAATGTTCGTCCCAGTAGTAGGTAATGCAGTCTAAAACTGTCGATGAAACTACCTATTAGCAAATTTATTATAACATAACCTTGAAAAAAATCTTTTGCATTAACACTACAGGAGAATGTAAAATGATTGTATACACAGTTTTGTTTTATTTTTAATTAAATTAAACAGGTTTTTTGTTCTATAATAAAATTTCTTGTATACTTTGGAAATAACCGGAAAAAAGGTCTGTCACATTCTGTGTCTTTTATATTTTACATGTAACTTAATTGCTTTCTTGGCAATCTCATTTATTTGGTATAGAAAAGGAAAAAGCCACTCAATTGTCCGCCTTTTTTTTTTGGCTATATAAATCATTTCCTTAGTAATAAAATATTTCGAGACAAAGTTAAGAGTTGTCGGACTGTTTGTGAAACAAAAACATAACGAAAATAGCATTACCATTTCTATGTTAACCGCCTGGCAAGTTTGGGGTCATTAACCCCTTTTTAAATATAGCTCATTTTCGTTGTAAGTATGTGCATACATATTTTAGAATCTTATCGCAGGCCGTGACAAAGCTATTTTAATCATTCAAATACATAATGTTACACTGTAACACGACATTTGTCTATGGCACACGCGAGACCAGATTAAAGACACATATTTGTGAGCTTATCATATTTTTTAATACATAACTACATATGTAAGTAGTTCCGGTTAAAATTTATAGCTAATTAAAAAAAATAAGAGAAGAAGATATTGTAGACATAGTGTTAAATGGTTAGATCTTATAGATACACACATTTTATCCAGATTCATTTAGTGGGTTTTTGCAGTGAGAGTTGAGATCCCTTTCCACTTGAGTCTTTCTTTACTGCGCCATTTCTCAAGGCGGGGTTGATTCGAAGTCTCTCCGGGTGATCCTCACAAAAGTGGTACTGATATCACGCTGCGTTCTTGCAACTACATATGTCAATATGATCGGCATATGTAAGCAGTTGCACTGACTTTTGAAATGATAGTACCTCTGATGTTGGCAATTCTCATATTTTCCAATCTTTCGAGAACGAAAGAAGGATAAATCACAGGACATCGCTTCGTCTTGCTTAAATCGACATCATGCGGCCTCTTCCCACCTTGATAGAGCAGCATTCATTCTCCATTTTCATATACTATATAGATGGAGGTCTCTCTCTATTCACCCTCAAGCTAAAAAGCACCACAAAACAGCTGATTTTGCACATAACTCATTATATAGGGTGAGATGATTTCTTTTTGAAACATATATTATTTTGACACTGACAGCTCTTAGGTTGCACGCACATGCGATGCGAGAAGCGGTACGAGAAGCTATGCGAGATGCGATGCGACATGCGAGATGGTGCACACAGTGAAAAACAACAATGAATACTTCTCTCACAGAATCGCTTGAAAAGTGGTCAGAAGAGTTTGAGGGCGAGAAGCTTGCGAGAGGTTTGGGAGAAGCTCGCAATTGTAGCACAGAATCACATCGAATTTCGCTTCACTGAAACAAACAAACGTTTCTCGCATCGCATCACTTTGTCGCGCCACTGTGCGCGCAACCTTATGCGTTCAAACAGAAACTCAGTATTATTCTGGTCGCGTATCCTCCCAAAACAACGAATTTTTACGAATTTTTATGAAAATTCACGAAATCCTGTTTTTTTTCGTAAAATAGAGTAAAAAATTTCATCATGCTAAATTTTAGTGCAAGAAATTTCTCAGTCTAAACGGCTGGATGGATTTGCTTCAAACTTCATATCTAGGATCTGTTGTATGATACCTAGAGGCTAAATGAAGTCAAGACCTACAGAGGAATCTGTAAATAATAAGTAATTCCAAAACTTTTTGAAAGGATTTGATTCTGTCAATCACAGTGTTGTAGGTTAGACTGTTCATTCAAAAACAGTCGACAGTTACTCAGGCGTACCTCAAGGCAGTCATCTGAGGCCCTTAATTTCATTATTTTTATTGTACAACATCTTTAGTTTTAGGCTGCAGTGAAACAACTATTTCTCAGGATTTCAAGCATATGCGCTTTTACAAAGTTTGAATCTGATATTGATACTAACTCAGTATCGTGCAAAGAGTACTGCATTTTGAATTGAAATGTCACTGCTTTATTCAGATGTTCTAGGACAATTCAAGTTTGTGGAGCTTACTCGGGTAAATAAGATTGATTTTCTGTGTTCATGTGGATTGCATCAAGTCGAAAGCAAATTCCACGATCGGTTTCATCAAACATAATAGTTTTTCACTTGATTACGATGCTAGGCGCCAATTGCTTTGCTTGGCTTATCAAAGCTTATAACGAGGTGGAAAATTGATTGTGAAAGGCCTCCTTTATTATCATTTAAAAAGCCCAATATTTGTTTTTTATATAAATATGTAAGTACATATGTACAGATAGTACAGGCCTTTAAGGCAAAAAGAGACTACGGGAGACTTCAGTTCTATTGAGTGGAAATATCTTTCTAAAATAACTCCATACACAAACTGTTTAGTTTTCTATTTAAACACAACGAGGCATACCTACTATGTATGTAAACATTCTCTGTATTTATTTGTTTAAGACATAAAATTGCAGAATGTTTATCGATCAGAAGATACTTATTATTATTTTTTTTTTTTGAATTCTTTGGAGGCAACGTCAGACTTCTTACACCTTAAAGTATTTATGACTAATTTTGAATATGATTAATAATTAGATCAAATTTCCCCCATTTTATGACAAAGAGTAGGTATGTTGAAACCTGCAACCAGTTGATGTGTCTTTAAGATAAGCAAACGCTTTAAAAAATTTAGTGGAACCAGTGGAATGCTTATGCTCCCGCCGCCGTAGCATTGTTTACAATTTTTTTAATCGTCTTCACAAACATATTTATTTTTTTATGTTTTGTTTTTCTAGAACCTGACCTCACCAATTTTTTTTATTTTTTTTTGCAATAATTTGCTTAAATATCACGTAACACCGTTCTGCAATTAATTTATATTTGGCTGTCTTATGGAGTAAGACAAGACAAGACAAGAGCTCCCCCCTCCCCCCCCACATGAATATATTTATGTAACGAGCTCAAGTCAGTTTGCTATAAATTAGATTTTAATTATTAAGTTTGGTAGTTAAACGTCAAATTGATTCGATCGTTGCGAAGGTCATTTGGAAGCGCGAAATGTTAAGAGCAGCAGCATGCT
Source organism: Xylota sylvarum (assembly GCA_905220385.1). NCBI lineage: Eukaryota > Metazoa > Arthropoda > Insecta > Diptera > Syrphidae > Xylota > Xylota sylvarum. The sequence goes on along the minus strand of LR999960.1, from coordinate 784,401 downwards.
CTATTAATGAATAATGTACGAGCGGCTGTGTGTAGCCTTGTAAGTTGAGCGCTTTGGAGGGAAACTTGAAGGGTATTTCAATATCACCTGCATTTGGATATATCATACTTTAGTTTGAATGTTTGATAGTGTTGCTACCGAGTTTGAACAGATGTTTTTTTTTATTTTTTTTTTTGCCAATTGTTTATGTGGATCACTAGGTGATTCATTGAGTCAGTGAATGAAATTAACACTTGACATCTGCTTTCTATCTTTGGTTATGGTAGCTTGTATTCACATGTACATAAGTATGTGGGTAGTTGTTTACTTTTCGTATTTAACGTTAGTTTGTCCAACACAAAATGGTCAGCTTAACCCCACAATGATTGAAATGATTCCAGATGAGAGCAACAGATTGGGATTCCCAAATAATAGCTCTAGAATCACTGGTGTAACAAGTTCATTTAGGTTGCCGCCATGAGCTTCCCAAAGATATCAACGGGAAGAAGGTGGAGCATAGTTTCTAGCGCCCGTTCTACAGACGCAGAATAGCCTCGAGAATTGCAATGGTTTTTTTTTCTTGTCCAGTGCCATCCACCAGGTACTAAATGGATCTGATGACTGCCGTGTATATCTAGTGAACCATCAGGGGCGGGCGATCCAAGTTTGCTGGAATTTGGATAATGCCATTCGTGTTGGAATGACACCTCAAAACAGTACATAACAGCACGCTTCCAACTAATGTTTGCATTGGAATAGTTCACTAGTTATGGCAGCATAACTGGAAATTCTCTGAATTCCGACATCAGCCTTGAATACTTGACATATCCGACTTCAAAGTCAACGAATAGACGGTAGTTTCTTAGTGAAATTTCTGTTCCAAATAGAACTGATTTCAACAAAACATTTATAGCTCTCCAAACATCTATTACAAAACCCGCATTACTATCCGATCCGTGACCCATTCAAGCAATCGTAATTTCTTAAGTCAAGCACGTAACTCTAGAGTGTATGCTAACGTGACTCTGTAGAACGTTAAAACCAAGTCTCTGATTGTACTACTTCCTACAAGATTTCAAGTCTCGATAAACAAATCTACAGCAAATGAACTGCAGTTCACAAATGCGTGAAATTTTTTTATATTTTTTGTTACCTTCCTAATTGCACAGAGTAATTATCACGCGGAAGAAGAATACCTGTTACTTTTGCCTTAATTGCTCTAAATGAACAAATAAGAGGCATACGCCAGCCCAGTAAACCTAGTTACCCATTCACTGTGAATCGTCTTCCATTGAGCATATACAAAGCAAAGAACCAGCAACAAATAATAATAATAATCAATCCGTGGGAATTGCGACCTATCACTGGCCACATCTCGTTCCGTGTCAAGACCAACATGCCTCATGGTAAATATATGTATATAATAAGCCAACAATGACGTCAATAGAAACAAGTCACCGAAGTAGTGTAGCGAAAGCATTTCAAAGCAAAGCCAAGCAATACGTTCCACACATACCTACTCGTACATAAGTAAATTTAAATTTATTTCAGTTCGGCTGACGACGCCCTGAATTTCAAGGCTTACCATGGCATGGCTAAGCTTATAACACTTTTCTCTCATAATTAGATTTTATAAAGTTTCCATTATGAGCAAGACACTTTTGTCTGTGAACAGCTGGAATGGATGCGACGGCGGCGTGTGTACACCTTGTACTCGTACTTTGGAGTGAACAAAACGGAATGAACTGATAATGATTGTGTTTGAAACGAAGAATAAGTGGTTAAAAGCGGCTGTAAATGGGGTGCATACATTAGGGATAACAAACTGAGGTTAAGGACTTAGAACAGTAAGCGATAAAGGCCGGAGTTTGTCCAGTTCACCGCACAAAAAGTGTGGATTATTCTATTTCGACCTAAAATCTAGTAATACTGGAGAAATGAAACATAAGAGTGGCGCAAGGACATGGGTCCACAAAAAAAGTGTGTGTCCTCATGCCACACCTAACTTATGTACATAGCCTCCAGCCTACCAAATTCTAACGACGCAGGATCGTTATCTTCCCAAAAATTGTAGAATTATGTCCCATTTTCGACAAAAAATTTGTGGAACTATGTCTAGGACATACATAAGTCAATTATAGACTTATGTCCCTGTGTGACGTAAAAGGAAGTCGTAGAGGGAATTTTGCTTGAATACCAGGAGCACATATGAGGTCAATAGACTTCAGAAAATCGTTTCCAGAGATCCAGTTTCCAAATATACCTCAGTCTACCAAGCCGAGATGATTACTCTGTTGCATGCATTGGATCACCTGAAAGAAAGTCCGGTTGCGAGTAAAAATATTAATATAGCACTGTACAATCAATCAGTGATTGGACGCATGGAGCAAACAGATATCAATACATCACTGGCATTGGAATGCGTTCATAATCTCAATGAGTGCTCATCTCGAAATGAGATGATGCTGCTATGGGTGAGAGGGCACTTGGACACTGCAGCAAAGCAAGAGTCAACCTTGGAGTTCTTTGGTCCGGAACCATTTCCTGCAATTGGTAGAGGAATGGTAGAGTACCTAATTAAGAGCACATATAGTGTTTCAATGTCCGGCGCTAGCGAGCAGAAGAAGGGATGTCTTGGGGAGCCACAGGGTAGATATCCAGAAGATGAACCAGATTTCTGTTAAACAGACTAGGGTTGACACATGGAATCAAAGCAAGAAAGGAAATGTGGCAAAAACCAGAGATGGATCGTGGAAGATAGATGAAAAGGGACCTTACCTATAGTAGGTCTGTTCGTTTACTCTTTGCTCTAAGAATCATAAAATCACAAATTCCTAAGAGTCGGGATATTTCTCTCAGAGAATGATGAAATTTTGAAGAAAGTTAAGAAAACCCATCGAATAACAAAAGTAGAGCGTAACTGAACTGTCATGTATGAGAATGATACAAACCAAGATATAATCTTTAGAAATCCTCAGGAATATATACTTCTAAACCACATTAAAAATTAAGTCCTAAATCCATTCGATGACTAGGAGAAAAAGAAATATCTGAACTAAAGTGACAGTCGATTGCATAGTGCTTTTGACAGATCGCACACTTCTTACCCACAGAAATTTATTGAACAAGAACTGGTAAGATTTGTCAGCGAGTAGGGAAATGTTTTACTCTCGAGTTCTCAGTTTTTTTGCAATTTTTTTGAGTTAGGGAACGGAACTGGACTAGAATTTGTAATAATTCCTACAAATTTGTTTCAGATAAAGGAACAGGGCCGTAGCTAGGAATTTTGAACCTGAATTCATTTTTGTTTATTTTGGAATCAATTTTCAAGACGAATCTGTAGTCACCAGTGTTGCATATTAGAAGGGATTGGACAGTCATGTCATGATATACAGTGATTCGTTAACAGTCAATGGTTTGATAATGGACACACTATTCTTTTACAAAATAAAATGTCATGTCATAACAAACAGTATCTAGTCAAGCAATCATTGTTAGTACTTTTATTAATTTCAATCTTCCGATATGTACCCAAACAAATACGCCCTTTTCTATTCACTATTCATTGTTTCAAGATAACTCTTCCCACTCTGAGAACATAAAAAAAAAGTAATTGCGATAGTTAGTCGTGAATTGCTACACACGCTTTTAATTGACAAAGAACAATGAGTTTTTGACACGATTTCGCATCTCCCACTTGAGTTACGATCACATCTTTTGGTCCACTTATCTAGATCTACTTCTTAATTGTATACTCAGTAATTTATGTCCATTTAAATGGGTGCTTGACATGCCACCAAAAGGTGAAGTATGTACAAGTATGAATTCCCGTCTCACTATTGCATTTGCGTCTGTTCTTTAAGAAATAACCAAGTACATGCAATATATTTTAATTTTTCTGTTTCTTTCTTTCTTTCTTTTACTTCACAGATACACGAAGTAGGAACAACTAAAATTATGGAAATTCAATAACCACTTAAAAGAAGAAGGCAATGTTCTCCAATACATCACAAGGCGCATCGGCATACTGCACACTGCCGTCCTCTCGCAAATCAAAAGCCGACCCAACAACTGCTTCCACTTTTGGTGACTCGAAACGGCTAACAAAGCTAAATGATGACATCACGATAGCGTCAACTTATGGCAGTGTGGGGAGAAAGTTGAGACGAGTTATTAAATCTCAAGACGAAGCACTTCCTCCATATAAAAAACTGAAAGCAGAATCTGAAGAGAATACCAGCTCATTTGGACTATCGAATGACCTTTCCACAGAGTCCATACGAAACGCTTGTGAGTACATTGAACTCAGCGATGATGACACTCCTGAGAGGCCACCAGTATTCCAAGATCGAATTACCACCAGCGAAAGGAGATCACTAAGGTCACCCGCCACTAAAAATCGAAATAAAAGAAAAAAGGCTGAAAATCCATTTTGTACATTGCAACGAGGAGTTACTAGTTTGCCGCCTGAAACGCTGTTTGATGATGATCAGCAGCAACAACAACACCTACAAGATCGCGATATCAATCACAGTTCCCTTACGCTTAATCATGAAGAAGCGTTAAATGTATTGAACGAGCTCGATGCCATTCTAGACAATCATGCTTCCTCGAGTGTGGAGCTAACCTCATCGTCTGAGCAAACGGAAAAAGTGGAAGACTGCCTCTTGGAACTGGACACATACTTGGATGAGCTAGACGACAAGAGTATCAACAGTTCCTTTGACTGTGATAATGTTGAGGTGCTAAGGAAAACTCATAGGCGACGTCCCAAAACCCTTCCAAAGAACGGCTGTTTTACGTTTGCCAGATCATCCAAAGTTGGCTGTGAAAATGGCTCACTGAATCGCGGTCAATTGCTCCGTAAGACCATTGGCAATGGAAGTGCACTGCGTAGTGCCACCAATAAGGCCACCACCACCACCACCACCACCAACAATAACATATCTCATTCGGGTAAGATGATGATACTTTTAATTGTCTTAAGTTCCTCTCTGTATGGCAGTTTATTGCTATTATTTCGATTTAAACTTATTTTTAGCATTTACGCTCTCTTGGGCAGAAGGGGAATGAATGGGTCGAAAATCTGGTTTGCGGTAGATTCCCAAACTCAGTTTCTCTCTCTTCGTTCTTTGTTTGCACACACCGTAGGTATACTTCGGGTGTGCACATAGCGGAATAAAGCTCCGTTTCGAATGGCCACAGCAATGGGTCGACGTTGAATGCAGATTTTAACTGGTCTTGTGCTACTCGTATTGGTTCCGCCTTAAGTCACACGGACAGGCAATTCCGTGTCGTGGTGGAAAGACGTTAGTCATGGCTTTTTTATTTTTTCACGTAAATTCGTGTCTACAACGATGTGTTGGCGTACTTTCAAATTTGCTAAAAACGGAAGAGAATATGATTTGATTTTGGCGCTAATTTCAATCAGCAGAGATGTGTGATCAATTTGAAGGTTAAGGCGGTACACAAGATTTTTTTGTGGTGAGTTTGTACAAAACAGCATTGAGATGTCCAACAGTAGTCTCAGTATCCCAGCTACTATTTGAAATTAACTTGGACAACTGACTTCTTCGCCGCTTTCAAAGCATCAGGCCCTGACGAATATCGGGTTGGTTCAGGGAGGCCTCTTAACTATCCCAAAGCTTATCCAAAAGACAAACTTTTGTCTTGGCTTTACGTTATCCACGACAAGGGTTCACAGCGGATACATTGGTGATCCGAGTGCTGATTGCATTGGCAGCAACACCGTTCTTTACCAAGAACTTAGTTTCTACTTAAAATGGTCTAAGACCGTTAAAGGAAGTTTGGGTTCTTATTTTCGAATTCGTATATTCAGCACCTTGTTGACTGTTCTCTTTTGAAACTTGAAGCGACTTTTCGTTTAAAATATGGCTGCTCAACATGACTTTGACAGTTCCTAAATGAAAATTCGAACATCTAAGAATAGTTTGACAGATTGAACACTACTACACTTATGTACTTGTGAGCAAAAGAAAAAAAAAAACCTCAGTCCACATAACCAAATCAAACGGCTTCGGTTTTATTAAATGCCAATCTAATGAAGCTGCTACTAATAATAATGATGAAAGCAAAGATGAAGTCTTTATTCAACTCGCTGCGCTATGTAGTGCCTGATCAAACTACCGCGCAGCGGATATGAAAGGTCATTGGCTCTCTGCAATAGCATTTGTTACAATAGCTCGTTCGTTAGAGGGATTACGACTAATTCCCACGTTATGAATCTGCTCAAGTTGTAGAATACTTGTACTCGACCGCAACGCAACCACTTCCACAGCAGTACCAAAGCAAAGAACTGTGTCTACACACTTTCACACATCAACGCTAGAATTGTTACAGATTCATGCGAGTATAGAATCAGCTACGAGCTGTGATATCACCGTTCATCGATTACTCTAATGAAGATTAATCGAATGAATATTTGAAAAGGAAAATAAAACTTTCTCCATGATGAGGGGCCAGCCAATAAAGAGCTGGGCTTTATGCTCGTACATATTGCGTAACATTTTCTATTTTATTTATAATTTTACTTTAAATTAATTCAATTGTGTGACGAAATTGATTTTGCCACTTTATTTGAGAGGCAAGTCTGTTGTATGTACGAGTATGGCAGCCATATGGAGGGTTAGTCCTATTAATGTTGCTATAGGTACCAAGAATGCCGGCGCGAGCCACAACAGAAGTATAGATTCATTTTATTATTTTTTTATTTTTTTTTATTGGACGAGGAAGAGAGCAAAGATATCTAGACGACGTGTGTAGTGAAAAATTTAATTAGTTGCAATATAGCCTAATGGGTGGGGTCAATTGGTTGGTCTAATTTGTGTTTTCCCCTCTGTTTATGCAGGCAAATTGGCCAGATCCATCTCGCCCACTCGCAAGACATGGCGTCGTAATTCAATGCGAAAGACATCACTTCTGGTTCTTCCCGATCATATAGGCAGAGAAGAGGAGGACGTTGCGGCAGCAGCCGCAGCAGCAGCAGTTGAGATACCTCCATCACTAGCATCACCCTCGCCCCAACAAGTTGAGGACCCAACTGAGAGCTGTAGTGTGCCACCAGATCTGCCACTCAGTACACCAACTATGAGGAGATGCTTATCGCAGACCGACTTTAATCCCAGTGTCCTGACGCCGTATGATATTTTGCAGGAAATGGTACAACGAAGTTCTGCTGAAGGTCAGACACGTTCGGACGATCGTCCGCGACAATTTGGCCGACGAGCTGATGGGCACCCACGTATATTCTCGATTCGCTCTGAAGCCACTGGCAGTGGAAACCATTGCATCATTATAAACCATGATCGCCCGATGAGTGCACCCGTAAGTGGTTCACTGGACTGCAGTAGACGAAATGCGAGCACATCGCCCTTGGCTGATGTTATGTGTGCAGGATATATTGGTTCAGAGCCAAGCTCAGTCGGGTCATCACGTAATCCTAGTCCTGTGTCATTGGTCTCCAGTACGGGTTCCAGCTCTATTGGGTCTACAACAGCTGACCAATCGTCAGGTAGACCACCTACCCCTTATCCAGAAAACGGAAGTGGAACTACTCAGCCCCGAATGACAAACATCGATCCAGACAACACCCAAACAACAACTCAGCAAGGCTTCAATGCTGAGTGGCCGCACGCATATAGCCGAACCCTGGCTCTTTTGTGCTGTACGTTAGGACTTTTCAATATCTGCCGTTTTGCTAATCAGACAATCCAATATGGAGGAAATTTCCTGCTTCAGTTCCTACTCCTTTCGGTTGTGTTTGGGATTCCCCTGTTCTGGCTGCAAATGTGTTTGGGAGCAAAGATCAAGTGCGGACCGATTTCCATGTGGAAGATCAGTCCGATTTGCAGAGGAATCGGAATTGCTCTAGTACTGGGACAGTGCGTTATGGCACTGTATTCCACAGTCAGCATAAGCTGGTTACTTGTCTATGCAAGGGACTCATTTCTGACGAAAGCTCAACCGTTGTATCGGTGGCAGGAATCATTCTTTATGTATCGTCGACCAACGAATCTGACTGGAAATCTAACCGAAACAGTGGCGGACTATTTCAATGGAATTGTACTGCAACGTTTGCACCTGGGCCGGCGAAGTGATGGCGGTGATGTTCGATTCCAGGTGAGTGATAGGGTAAGTCGAGATTTATTGCAAACGCAGCAACCTGTATCCAGCATTTACCAATGATTTTTTTTTTTCAAAAATAATTGTCATTTAAGCAGCTTGCCTTTAACCTGGCCATTGTTTGGACGATGGTGTTCCTAGTGCTGTGCAAGGGATTGAAATCGTTTGGAAAAGTTGTCGTGGCTCTGACTGTAACCCCTCTAGTCTTGTTCATGGTAATCACTTGTCGACTGTTGTATAACATTGGGTTCTCGAGTGCGCAGAATATATTCTCGGCATCGGATTTTGAGGATTTCCTAATCAATTCGAAAACCTGGACAGCGGCAGCACAGGAGGCATTTCTGACTTGGGGATTGCTGGGCGCATCGGTTATTTCCATATGCAGTAGAAGCCATGGGAAAAGCAGCGGCAAGTTAGTGCTTCGCCGTGAAGCAATACTTGTTGTCTTGTTGACTTTATTGGGACTCTGTTTGGCGGGCGTATTTGGATTCTCCTGCGAACAGATTCTCAGCAAAAGCGATTACATTTACATACCTGGATCTTATGGTAAGTTCTATCTATTTTCATTTCCATTTTCTCCACTCAATTTTTTTTTCTTAATTTTCAGAGTACATCGACTCATATCCTTCAGTGTATTCCCTAAAAGGACCCATAACACCTGCTCTCATATCGTTCCCGACCAAGTGGGTGCCTCATTACTCAAGTCTTCTGGGAGAGACCTATCGCCGACCTCCAATTACTTCGTATCGTGAGAGTGGCTATCAGGCATTACGCTTACTCACAGAATTGTTTCCAGCAGCAATGGCTATTTCGCAGGGCACTATATCGTGGGTTTGGACAGCGTTAACGTACTTTATGTTCATTTTGTTCGGTTTGGGGCAACTGTGCGCCATTTGGAAGCCAATCTCTAGTGCTCTGGGAAATTCTACAAGCTCAGTATTGCTGAGTTGTGTAACTGCTCTATTGCTTGGAATCCCCTTTGCCACGGAAATGGGTTTGTCTATTGTTCACTATTTGGATATGGTATTCGGAGGTGCCTGGTGGCTACTTATACTGTGGACAGCAGAAATATTGGCAGTCTTCTTGATACGAGGTCGTCCTTATAACGGTGATGTGCTGGTAAATGACTTGCGGATGACTGGATCGATGTCTGCATTCCTAGCGCTGTCATGGAATGTCTTACTTCCGATTGGAATGGTTACTTTGGCTATTATTCAATACAAGGTGTCTTTGTCCAGTCAGTTCTATCATTGGAGAGGAAAGTCGTATTTCAGCTTTTGGGCTCGGAAAATCGGAGGCCTTACTCAAGTTGGATTTTTGCTTATTATGCCAATAACGGCTATAATACAAATATACCGATACCTAACTAATGGGCCACCAGATATTCTAGATGTAAGACCTCCTCTGTGACTTGCTGACGAAATGGAATGAAATTTTGTTTTGATTTCAATTGTTTTTAGCGCATTCAGCTGCTGTATAGGCCTACACAATCGCCACTGCCACATCGTCGATTAGCCAGGGGAGCTGGTGCAGATCGAAACAACTCTGCCCATGGAAATAGTCAGTACAATACAAGAAATTCCGATTTAGAAGCTAGTACTACGCAAGACGATGCTCCACCAAAATACACACCACCTCCATCATACACAACAGCCACAGGCGCTCGATTGGCGAAACTATTACGCCAAAGCATCAGAAGAAGTGTCCGAAGGTATGACAAAATGAAATTTGGTTCAATTTTCAAAATTACAAACTCTTTACCCGCCATTCACAGATTTCTCGGAGAACCAAGCCGACCTCGCCCGATTTTATCCCTTGAGTCAGCCGATAACAGCCTTCCTCCAGATTACTCAACAGTACTATCAAACCCTGCTGGTGTTGACAATCAACCTGAAAATATCGAAATCCGTCCCAGACCTCTATACAATAGTTATACCCAACGTTCTCTCTCGTTGGGCCGCAACTTAAGGGCGCACAAAGTAGATGAGGCTAGTGAAGAAATCCGACCATCATCAGCCGGTACGACTATATTTTCGAGATCGCGACAACCCTATACAGCTTCCGATGTGGCTAGTGTTTTACGGGCGTCAACACGTCGCCGAGAATCAGGAGCCAATTCTATTGCCTCCCGTATTGATCAAACTTTGCGAAATAAAACCTCTTGGTCGGCTGAAAATTTAGTAATTAATGCAGCACCGCTTGGCGAAAGCAATGCAATTATCTTAAGTGCTTCCCCGGACTCATCAATCGATAACCCACCGGATAGGTTAGATATATACGAAAATACATCTGTGATTTGAATCCTGCTTAACCCGGCTCTTGTCGCTAGACCTAACATACATATACATATACATATTTGCAATAATATAGAAGACCTTGTGTTACACTATAATTTAATATTTATATAAATAAGTGTGAAATGTTAGTTTGTAAAAATATATAAAAGTTCATAATAAATTTAGATGTAGTACTCGTACTCGTACTCGTACATAATATAAATTTGCATAGTTTAATAGAATGGCTGGATGCTATAGGCATAGGGTAGGCACTGACTGGCGTCAACTTGGCGGTGTCCAGTGTTGTAATTGCTACTCAGTCCTATCATGGTATCCGTTTTTAAAAAGGTAAGAATCGTAAGAAATTCCAATTGCAACGCATGACACCATCATGGTATCCCTTTTCGTACAGATATTGCGAACGTAAGCAACTGACAGAAAAAAAATGCAATACGTCCCAAGTAGCCGTTGTGCAAAGTTGTACATCATCCCCTTTCGGCGAATGTTTCCCATATGAGTATTGGAACTGATCGGAGAAAATTTCGTTCCGATCAGATACCATCTGAACGTTCAAACTTTCAGAGGGGCAAATGTTGACAATAATGCTCTACCAAAGAGGATCTTCGTATCACAGCCCCCGAGTTCGAGGCGACAGGGAAGACCGAACCTTCGTTTTAAGGATCAAGCTATCGTGGATGTCAAAGTGCAAAGTCTAGACAATTGAAAGCAGAGACTCTTCACGGGTCGGGAGCCCGTTAAGTATGTAAATATTGTGTACTAGCTTGGCTATTGAAGCAGTGAAATACAGAAGGTGTGCTGAGGCACTGTTTGAAGAAAAAAGGGCAAAACTAGCTGCCAGATCAAATGCTTCAAGTATTTCTTGCACAGTTTAAGGAATTCTAGACATACTGCAGCTGATTTATGATTAAGGTCTTTAAGTGCTCTTCTTACTCTTGAAGTTCCACTCCACTTCGATCGTTTGAAACCATCGCCTTCAAGGTTTGCAAGGCTTCTAACTTCAACTCGTGTTGAAAGGTTAAGCCATACTCTTAGGTTTGTCATCCATTTCAGTCTTCGTTTCCCTGCTGTTCTCGTTAAAGTAAAGGAAACAATTAAATTAGATTTTATTATATTTATTAAAATAATTACACACATGTATATTTATGAATGCATCTCACAATTATTACAATATATAGAAAATTATTTGGCGGTACATACATAATACAATTACATACATACGAATGTATAACGATATTACAATAAATAGAAATAAAACAATATTCCAAATTTAGTTTGTGTGCAATATTTGCAATGCCATTTTGGCAGCGGCTTTTTTAGCCATACTTTTGTTGCCTCCACAACCAATTACAGTCTTAAGCAAATCACGACAATAAAAAGTACATTTAACCATAACTACATCCGCTTCGACACAGGTTACTTGGAAATCTGGATTGGCTCCTCTATATTCATATAACTGCCGGACGGGATTGATGGGTACTTCTGCTATAAATTCATTTAATTCGATATCCATCAATTGACTGATGACACGCCATGTGCATTGCAGATCATTACCCGAATCAAGGAATACAGCACCAATTATGGACTCTACGATATCACCCAACGCCTTTGGTACATCAATGTTTTGAGCCATATTAAAGGCATCTGTGGAAACTGTTTCTTCTAGTAAAATTTTCACCTGATCTGTTACCCGATGATCCTGTGTAGTTTGGAATTCAGTGAATTTCTTTATCGAATCAGATAGAGACGGACTTTCGTATAACATAAACTGATGGAAACGATTTCTAACACAAATGCATGCAAGAGTAACGTTATTTACGAGTGCAGAACGGAGATCAGTGATGTCTCCCGGATTCATGTGAGTACATCTCTCAAAGATGTAACATGAAATTAAAAAGTCTAAAATTGCATCACCAATGAATTCTAGTTGCTGATAACAGCCAGTGATGCGATTCGTAGGATAGGATGGATGTGTAACTGCTTGCAGAAGGTATGCACGATCTTTGAATTTATATTTTAAGTTTGATTCCAAAAATTCGTAGTTTAACAAATATGAGTCAACTTCGGACTGCGCAACGTTCGCCTTAACCAGGGGAGTGCCTAAATTGATTTGCAACAACTTAGGAAGCAACACCTTATCCACATCGTTGTAAATGCCAAAGTAGTCCAACATTTCAAAACTTTTTTGGACACCGTAATTTTTCACACATACGCCCAATAAAGCCTCGAGACAATCAGCGAGTACTTTGTCGGCAACTGTTTGCTTGTAAAGAAATTCATTGAGACAATCTGTAGACGTCTCAGACAACTGATTGTAGCTGCGAATAAGTTCCAAAGTGCTGTCCTTGCACATACCAGAATTTATTTCCTCTTCGCTGAGACACAACTCATACAAACAGTTTGGCAGTAGCCCACTGTTTATGATGGAATTCAAGATGTTTGTGGGAACTGATGCGAGGGGCGGCAGCCATTCGCTGCACGGTTCGAATGTCGATGAGCAAATAAACGTTCCTTTGAATTTAGAACGCATGCAGTACAATAAATTTCGGTTGCTTACCATTCGAGATTTGATGGCGGTTAGGAAACCTTCGTTCCAACTCGTGTGCCGGTGCATTAGTAGCAATGATACGCTGAATTTAAGAAAAGAATCGCCCAAAACCTCGAAACGTTCCATGTCATAGACATCATTGGTTGCAGCAGTAGTTATGGCAGCCAAAAACTCAAACTGTTCTGCCGTTTTAAGCGATACCGGACTTTTAGGCTCTTCCAGTATTTTAACCGTACGACCAGAATCAAAAGATATATCCGCGATTTTGTTTGTCATTGCTCGAATGTGCTGATTTGACTTCGGTTTATGGGCCTGAAGCTGACACACTGAAACCTGCTGTTCTGCAGCATCGTCCAAACTGAGCTTTCCCATGTCGTTTAGCAAATTATTCACGAACTGATAATAGTAATCAATCTCGACTGGATACACAGTGCTCATGTTTCGGTAGACATCGATGGGCTCTAAGTAAGCCTTCCAATTGCCTTGGTCGACATCAACAAGAGTGTAATTCTGATTCACAGAATTATCCCGGCGTGTCGTGTCCAGTGCCGGTAACATGCTACGATGTTCATGGGGCTTATTTTCTGCACCCACTCTGTGTAACGAATAATCAATTTTAATATCAGCAGGCTTATAGTTGAGCGGCGTTGTTATGCCCAAATACCGATTGATATCAACGCGAAGTTTTTCAGCGTTGAGAAGGTAATGAAATCTGTGCAGGATGCTCGGAAGAAATATGGCTTTCAACCATAAATCACCAGGGAAACGGAAATTGTGACACATCTCTGGTATCAAAATAATTGCATTATCTCGTTTTAAACGTTTGCTTTCTGTTGTTTTTCCCGCCGAGTTTACAAAGAAATTAGTTCGCGAAGTAAGTGGCTGCACCTCAATCAGAAATTGTTCTTTGTTCACTACTCTTTCGTTGTACTTGCATTCGACATACTGAGCAAAGTTGGTAAATTTTTGCGATGCAAAGGAACTTAACGGTGTTAGATCATGTCGAATTTTCGTCACAACATATCTGATATTTTCATCACTGCTGTACCAAGTGTTGACAATTTTGCCAAGAAAATCCTCTGGGGTAAATTTTTTACGTAGCCTCTCCGCTTCTGTTGTTGATCGCAGCGGTGTTAGTTGCTGGAAATTTCTTACTACCTCCCAATCAATGCTACAATTGTGCTGCACCGGTGCAATTAGAAATGAATTTGGTCCATTTCGATTGTCAATAGCGAGGAAGCTTTTCCAGAATTTTCGAATATCGCTAAATAGCATTTTGTTAAACACTTTCAACATTTTCAGCTCCTCATCATCGGCTATAACAAACTCGAATGGCGTACTGGATATCTTCGCTTTGAGAGGGCCTTGAGTCATAAATAGTGGCATTGGTGCAAGGGCTGGTAGTTTGCGATTTAAGACGATTGCATAACTCGATTTTGACTTTAGCATCTCGAAGATGTGGGCATTATCCTCCTCTAATCGGAATTCAGGTTCTATGTTGATGCAGTAAGCATAGGTTACTTCACCGGGTATCGGGAGTGCTCCAGTCAACTCTTCAGGATATATTTTATTGTAGACCCGATAGTTCTTTTTTGTGCCAACATCCGTGGAATTGTCTATAAGGAATTTGTGTTTAGTAGATCTTTTAACTAAGACCTATTGTAGAGGAAGTCTAGGCGATAGACGACATCCACAATAGATCACCTCTATACATACCATCAGGTTCATTCTTCCATTTCTCAAAGTACATTTCGGAAACATTTTCAACTATTTGCTTTCGGGTTACCGGCAGCAAACTTTCATTCAGCTCACCATTCTTGTATAGCATTATGCATGCCTTGATAGCAGCGGAAATTTTAGCCCATTTGCAAACATTCATAGGATCACTCTGAAAGGTAAATACATACATATACATAAAGCAAATTTATGCAAAGACACGTTAGTATACAGCACTTACATAAATAACCTCTTTGATGGTAGACTGCAGGGGAAGCTGCAATGAGACTTGGAAATTATTCAGCTCACTTGACACGACAGACCATACAGCTACCGACTGCGTAAACACGTCATGTGGTAATGTCTGACAGTATCTATACAATAGCATAAGTGCCGATTCTGCCTGCAGAATAGCTCCAGTAGGTGTTACAAAAGGTTTTATTATTTCAGTAAACTGCTGGACAGTGCGACTCTCATCGGGTATATCTCTATCAATGGTACGTGTTATCAAGTAGTTCTTTAGAATTGCATCGATCTTCTTATAGCTTTTAATGTCTTCTGACACTTTTTTCATTTTTAACTTTTCACACACCACAGCGTACGTACTATTGCGAGACCGTGCTCTTCCTTTCATTTGCACATACGAGCTAAATTGTTTGATTTCATCGAAGGAAATCACATAATTGCACGCCTGCACATCGATACCCTCCTCAAGGACACTGGAGCACACAATTAAATTACACTCTTTGCAACGGAATCGGTCCACAGCCTGAAAAAGTACAAATCAAATATCGATTACAAAGTTTTCTTAATACACACACGCACACAAAAACTATATTCACCTGTCGATTCCATTTGGTATCAAGAAGCGTATCAATTGAATAATTCAACCCATTGTTACGTCCTACCATGAATTCAGCAGTAATATGCGAAAGAGGCTTGTGTGCAACAGTAAAATTTTTTATTACATAGAACAAACACTTGGCCGTATAACGACGTTGAACAAACACCAAACAACTTATGTCGGTTGTCGACTTCGATCCGAATTCCTTAATGAAAAAACTCAGCAGTGCCTGAAGTTTTGGCGTTGAAAAATTGAGAATAACATCGGCTTCATCCATGTCATCATCATCATCGTCGGTCATAAATGTTTTCATTTTGGTAACGATTATATGTCTAATGTGCTCACATCTTGTAATCAAATACCGATACATATCTCGCAATACCATTGTCTCAGAGTTTCGTCTGTTAACTTCCAATTGTACGATAACTCCCATAATGGCTACAGACGCCGCATATATTCCCATGTCTTCCATCTGATAAATGAAATCAAGTAGCAGAGATTTTACTTGTTTCAGCTTTGAGGGTTCTCGAATTGTTTTCAAATTTTTTGAGAACTTGTTTATGTTTTCACCCAAATTCCATTCGGTAATGTTGGCGCAACAATTGGTGACTATTGTTTTAATTTGCGCTTCAATGTCAAAGACACAGGATACGCCATCGTATAAGAGCATTTGTTCTTTCGGTGATGTAGAATATCTATGGTGAGAAAAACAAAAAAAAAAATGGTGTTTACGAAAAATTGTGGCTTCTCTACATCGCTACGTTGGTGGCTGACAAGTTCCGTTCGTGAGACGGTAAGAACATCGGCTTCTCCAAAGAAACAAAAAGAGCACGAGAAGGGTGTAATCGAAGATGTCGGTAGATTATACTCCAGGAATAATGTACGAAAGTTTTACCAACAGGTAAAATGAACGTGTCAAGCCAACAATACCCGCACAGAAACCTGTCCAGATGAAGTAGGAAACCTCGTAGAAGAATCACAGTCGGTGCTGAGAATATGGAAAAATTTCTCCTGCAGAGTGTATAACGGCGACGAAGACCGACCAACATCTCGCTGTCAGGCAGAATGAATCATTCAGCCAAAACTTCCGTCCACCTGACCAAAACGAAGTGAGGATAGCAAAATCCATGCTTAAATGCAACAAGACTGCTCGACCTCACGGCTTACCAGCCGAGCTGTTCAAAGCAACTGGAAATGATCTGGTACAGAGCATAAAGAGGGTGTATGCCTGATGAATGGAATCTCAGCACCGTTTCAATTGCGCAAATTACAGAGATATCAATCAGTCTTCTCAATATCACGAACGTCTGAAGCCCTTCGTCAACAACCTGATTGACTCCTATCAGTGTGGATTCAGACCAGGAAAGTCTGGAAAAAAAACTCAAGAAGTCCAAATCGATACCGATTATCTTTTTATCGACTTCGCCACCTAAGTGAGTTTATGAAAAATCCAAATACAAATATTTGGTGCAACAGATCGGTACGGGATACAGGATGTTCGTCAGACGATTGCGACGCGTGTGGTTGTGGTAAAAACAGAATTAACAGCCCCGTTTAGGAAAAGTAAACATAAGTTTAGCTTCCACTAGCCCATTCGGTGTGTTTTTAATATGAACTGATGCAGTCAGTTTTCATCGTAGAGTAGCTATATCAAGTTTTCCTCCACACCATTAGAATTAATTGAAGCTTGTCTCAAATTCCTCTTTGGCATCCTATTACCGATTTACTCAAATCTATACTGTATATCTAACTACGTAAGCTAATGAAAGAATATACACATTTTCCACGGTTCTCCGGATATTATGCTATTTTGCTGATTGTATATTTTTTCTGGAATTGATCTTTTCCATTCTATCTTTTGTTTCTATTCCACTCACACACTCTGTAGTCTACATCTAGCTTTTACTTTTATTCGTATATACACGTACATACGTATGCTCAGCTCACCACTAGGATGGGACAAGCTTATTTTATTGTTCGATCCATGACGTGTTCTCTGACTCAAACACCACTTATACTTTTTGTTTATAAACAAAATAAACATCGCATTTATGAGGATCGTATTACTTGCTTCTGTTTAGCCACAGTAAAGGGAAAAAATAACCGAGCACCGTTTGTCGAAATGTTAGAGGAACGCCAGCCGCCACGCCAGCCGTACAGCTAAAGAACCACGTCAGCCACATATGTATATACATACATTGCACATACACTAGTTTCTTAAGAAAATTTGTGTATGCATTTACAAGATTTGAAAACAGATTATTACTTACAGCAAAACATTGTGAAATTCGTTTAGGTTTTCAACTGTTATGATCTTTCCGCGAAATACCGCTTCCAAGTCCAACAAAGGCCTCAAAATATCCCCCTTCTTACTAGACTTCATAAGGACTCCAGTTAGGCCAACCACCCGTGGCAAATAGGCTTTATCTGCATACATGAACAATGAAAGAAACTGATGCATTGGATGTGATTTGGTGGCATGATGGCACTCATCCATAACAACACAACTTAAAGATGTCACAGAAAGATAGTTATGTGAAATCATGTCTACAAAGACCTGACTCGTTCCCACAAACACCTGAAAGGCCCACGTCCATCAGTTTCCGATTAGAAGGAAATTTTTATATTTTACTCACTTGATTTATATTCAGTTGCTCTTCCCATTTTTCTTGAGGCCAGTTGTCGACATTCATGTCGCCAATGAAGAGTCCAACTTTGAAATTTGTTACCGTGGCTATTTCCTTCGCATTCTGTCGGGCTAGTTCCACAGTATTGCAAAGGAAAATACATCTTTTGCCGCCTTCACTAATCGGCCTGTGAACAAGAGCAAATAAAAAATACACATTTCAATGCACAATCGAGTTTGTTTTTCTTACTTTGAAAGTTCTTTTGAAAAGTGCCTGATAAGCATAATAGCAATGTAGGTTTTTCCACTACCGGTAGGCAGATAAATAATGGAATTGTGATTGATTGCATGCTCCAGAAGCCGCAACTGGTACGGCCGGGCAATTTTACCTCCATATTCCTCGACCTTCAACAAATAATTTAAATTAATTCTTGTTTCGGTTTCTAATAAGATTTTAATTAGAGTTCTTACCTCGGTTTTACTCATTGTTAAGACGTGCACTTTGTAAAGGATGATGTGTACTTTTGCTTGAAGTTCAACTTCATGCAATTCTGCTTATCTCTGTTTCCGTCAAACACAAATCAGAAATGCAGCCGCCTTTGTTTTCTTATGCTTATCTTGCACAAAAAAACATACGAATGCAGGGGATCCCCTCTTTATTTTATTACATTTATTTAGTTTAATATCATTGTGTAAGTAATATCAACAAACTGGTTCAGGTGACTAGTTAAACAGTTACTACACTGCATTCCCACCATCAATTATCATGGAGAAGTAAAGCTTTATAACAAAATGGGATTTTCCTTTCGATGAATTCATTCAAAGTCAAATGAATTTGGTTTTGTTTTTTTGTTGAATTATCTTGTATCCGGAAAGCATGCAAATGTGTATCAGTTTAAATATTTTTGAATAAAAGTTTTCGCGAATGAAGCTGAAGATGATGTAATGTCAAACGCCGAATAAAGCCTTTATGAACGTGTTTGAACCTGGTCCGTAGTTTCAATGTCCTCAAAACATAGTCGGCGCATGTTTAACTTGCTGATTCTTGAGATTATATGTGAGAAAGGCCTCAGCGTTTTATTGGCATTGTCCATGATAAGTTGATAATTAAAATCCTTTATCTTCGTGTTCACCCTCGACGGATTATGAATACCATGATCATAGCGTGAATGGTAGATTTGATTAAATGCATAAGAATATGCAATTCTTTGATACGATGAAAGTTGAAAACGAAGCGGAGATGGGTTACAAAATTTGTTGTAGAGGTTTGAAACTTACAGTTGTTAGTTTTCAATACTCCATGGATGATGTCCGCACTTATTCACTGAAGTATTTTATGTTGAAGTTTTGGATTTTGATAGAATTTTAGTATTTTACGAGTTATGAGATTATATCAGATAATTCACTACACCATTTCCAATCACATTTGGTACTTTATTGCACTAAGGACGAATCAAAGTAAAATCACGATCCGAAATATTTTTACGAAAGACACCTCGATAGAAGAAACTCGATGAAAATCGACTTCGATGGTATATACACGTTATGAGTCGAAACGAAACCCATGTCCTGCAAAAATCTATTGGTATCCGGGAACCAATGAGAGAAAGAGGACCCCCACTTGTGACATGGCTAGCAACCGTCAAGAATATAGAGCGAGGCAACTTTCAAGCAGTGACAACTAGAAAGCGGCACAGTAAGAACTGGACCCTTCGTACTAGGACAGCCGATCCCAAATAGGGATAAAGCCAAAGGAGAGAAGAAGATAAATCTTAACTACACTAATTTTTTTTAACCATAAATGAAAGAAATGGAATCGGTTCGCACTGATCAAGTTGTTGCTCAAATCGATATGATGACTAGATTTGATGAATGTGAACGCAAATTTACTTGTTTGGATGGTTTGTCAAGTCGCTCATCAAGCCGATTTGATGAGTGCGATAAATGGCATTACCCAAACTCCATGTCATCGCAGGCTTAGAAACCATCATATGTGCATCTGAACGGTTGCGTTTAACATCAAGTGAAACGTCAGAAATTTAATGGCAAACCACTGCTACCAACTACTAGTAACTGAGAAAACATAAATAAAAAATTTCGCTAATAAGAAAATGGCTTCCTTGTGGAATTTCTAATAGTCTTCTGAGAAAGTCTAATCCTTTTCGATAAAAAGATGTATTAAAATTATGTCTGTAACTTAAGTTCCACAAAGTAAAACTATTTAACGTAAGAATAAACTCAAATATATTAACTATTTCGAGTATGTGGCTGATAATAGCATTCTTTTGTCTTTGCAGAGTCGAATGCTGGCACTTGTTGGTTGGTGGTGGTGACCGTCTCAAAGCATTTAAGAACAAATCAAGTTTATTGATTAACCATTAAAGACGTGAGACGAATGAAAGAACAGGGAATGCTGCCGTTGTTTTCACTGCTGTTGTCTGTTAGCTTTTTTCGTTTTGTTTGCCCAATTAGCCTGTGGGACTGTGTTGAGTTCGAAAATTGGTTGTCTTCAGGGATTTGTATACTATGGAAACTGAGTCTGTAAAGTCTGAGCATAGTGGACGATCACGTCGCTCAAGGAATCATAATAATAATAATAGTTCATCAGGAGGAGGCGGAGGCACAATTAATAATAGCTATCATCGAGACCGTACGAGACATTCGCATCGCAGTACACACTCGAAATCTAATAAGCAACCAAGAGATATGGCACCTTTTCAAACGAGTGTGAATATGACAGGTATGTTTGGTGTGCTTATAAGCGTCGACATCTTGCAAAACAAGAAAAGATCCCAATGAATCACAATAAATACCCCACATTTGTACAACAGGCTGTGAATGTTTTTTTTTAAGGATTTTTTCTATGACTCCCCATTTGCATTGAAATATGTTTAAACAGATTTTCCTTTGCAGGTGACGAGAGTCGAGATGGTCAAGAGATTATCGAAGTGCAAATTCTACCACAGGACGAAAACTGGGGAGAAAATACCACTGCCGTCACTGGAAACACCTCGGAACAGAGCATTTCCATGGAAGACATCAACAGCACTTGGAATCGAGACAATGAAACCAGTTTAGGATTCGCCTGTAAACGATATATTGAATCGGTATTTTGTCTGATTCTGGGTTTTGTCTCATTTTTTTCGCCGGTTGCAATGGTGATGATGCCGAAGCTGGGCTTCTTTCCATCCGCCTTTGATCATCCAGAACTAACTCAGACGGTTAAAACGCAGCTACTTGCATGCAGTAGTGAGTGTAAGGGACTACTGGTTTCGCTGACAGCAAGACTGATCTTACTAGCACTCGGGTTGTGGGCCTTATTTTTGCGACGGCCTAGCGCAACTATGCCGAGAATATTTCTATTCCGAGCAACCGTCCTACTTCTTGTAACAGTGTCAACATTCGCCTATTGGCTGTTCTATATTGTGCAGGTTACAAATGGAGCAAAGATTGTTGTGGAAACGGGTGGAGATGCAGTTGATTACAAATCGTTGGTAGCGTATGCTACGAATTTCGTTGACACCCTTATATTCATTCACTACATAGCTGTAGTACTTCTTGAATTGAGGCACAAACAACCGACGTATTATGTGAAAATAATACGCTCGCCAGACGGTGTGAGCAGGTCATACACTCTCGGTCAACTCAGTATTCAGCGAGCTGCTGTTTGGGTCTTACAACGTTACTACGTTGATTTTCCCATTTACAATCCGTATCTGGAACGGATTCCAATTTCGAAGTCACAGCGAAACAAGATTTCCACAAGTTTTAAGTATTACGAGGTAGATGGAGTAAGCACTGCCCAGCAACAGAGTCAAAGCCGAGCTGTGTTAGCAGCTAACGCTCGTCGACGTGACTCCTCACACAATGAACGATTTTACGAAGAACACGAATACGAACGCCGAGTTAAGAAGAGGCGCGCTCGTCTTATAACCGCCGCAGAGGAAGCATTTACGCATATCAAGCGTATACACAACGAACCAGCGCCGGCTATACCACTCGATCCACAAGAAGCTGCTCAGGCAGTTTTCCCCTCGATGGCGCGGGCCTTACAAAAATACCTTCGAGTAACCCGTCAGCAACCACGACACACCTTCGAGAGTATTCTCAAACATTTAGCTCACTGCCTGAAGCATGATTTATCACCGAGAGCATTCCTAGAACCCTATCTCACCGAATCGCCTGTCCTTCAAAGCGAGAAAGAACGTCGTTGGGTGCAGTCTTGGTCGCTCATTTGTGATGAGTTACTCTCACGACCCATATCGAGTGATTGCACTTTCCAGTTAATTCAAAACGACGTCTCACTTATTGTTTCCATACACAAACTGCCACACTTTAACATATCCGAAGAAGTTGTCGATCCCAAGAGTAACAAGTTTGTTCTCAAACTTAACTCCGAAACATCGGTATGACAAAATAGCAACAACACTTCGTCGTCATACTTGCACATTTTGGTTTAAAATTTATTTTTTTTTTTTTTTACTAACTTTTGCGAAGACACATATCAAAAGAAAAAATCCTTCGTGTAACCCTTGTACTTAAGCATTTATAGCACAAACCATGTCCTACACACTCCAATCAATTAGCTATAAACATTTATCTCATTCATAATAGTATATGCTTTACTTTTTATAGTTCGTATGTAGTTCCTTAGGTTAGAACTCATTATATATTCCATTGTAGGTTAAGTATTCTAGACAATTACACCACACGCTCATACTATGTAAAATCAAAGATTCCTCTTGACATGATAATAATATACTCACACTAAATGACTGCTAAAAAAAAAAACAAAAAACAAGACAAAAACAACTAAGCTAAGGTTAGACTGTAAGATTTTTTTTTTGTTTTTTACTTTTGCTACATGCACAAAAAAAGAAAACGAAAAGAAAAGTATGATACTAGAAGCAACTACTAACTCAATATACATGACAACTATTTTAAATATTTATTCGTTTTGTACTTTTGTATAATCTAGATAATTTTTCGGACATAATCATTATATACAGAAAAAATAAGAAAGAAAGAGGTTGACAATGATCGAGATTGTATTGTATTATGCAGGCGCACGCATTTGTATGTTGGTTAAGAAATGTATAGTTTTAAGATGACCTTTTGTAAGATATAGTTTCATTTTATAAACAGAAGTTCGCTGCGTTTTATTTCAGGAAAGATATAGCAGTCCGTGCACCTGCCCCACGGCACCATTAAGAGCTGTTGTTGGGCTTTTATCCCATACAAATCTTCATTAGGAAGACGGCTTCTAGATGCGCTATTAAGCTGCAACTAGAATACAATCTAAGACAATCCAAGCGATTAATCAGGCCTTTTACTACAAGGAAATCCCTAATCTAGATAAGGTAAGTATTAGAAAGCTGGTGAGCTTTGTCACAGGTCACTATGGCCTGCGATATCATTGCTAGTTCATCATTTCCATCATTTCCCTCATTGTGACCCGACCGGTAACACAATGGATATCTCCTGCTCCAAATGTATCATCTAATCCCAAACCTACTTCAGTTACTATTGTATTATACAGAGTGGTATGGCCATAGGCGGAGTGATAATCTTGTCTAGAATGTGACATGATTCACATGTAATAGGAGGCGAATATCAATAGCTCTCGAGTGGAAATTCCTACCAAGCGGGGTGCAGTTTTCAAGCTGCTATGGGTCAGGTGTAGATTAACTTTATTTCGCGCCTTTCATCGTAAAAAAAACCCCTAAGTCTATCTATTTACTTACACACAGTGCTAATTGGAACCGCCTCATATCAATTTGTATTTCGATAATTTAATTAAAAGTAATCTCCTCATTCCGGTGGATTGAGGCAAGGAGCAGGTCATTCACCCAATATTCTACTGCAGTTTTGCAAAACCTAAAGATCAAGTATGTGCATAGCTTTTTTTTCTTTCATACCGCTGCCTGGTGTGGCCCAGCAACAGAGTTCAAGCAGAACGGAGAACTTGAAACATATAAGCTTCCCGTGTCTTTAAAACAATAAATGATATAACTCCATAGCCCCTATTAGGTAATATAAAATATTTTACTTGGAGAGATCAAACAGCCAAAGTAGTGCGACAGTAGCCAACCATGCGTCGTCTGTTGTTAAAGGCAAACATATGATACTTCCCACTTTTTATTGTATTTGCTATTTAATTGCAAAGCACATTAAAAATACCATAGGTCAGTGAAGAGGGTTACAATGTTAAAAACACTGTCCTTCACCTTTGGAAGCAAGATCATTACCGATTTCCATGGAAGCTATTTGTGGGAGAAAACCTTCCTAAATCAAATGCACCTGTGTCAACTGAAAAACATTAAACCTGACCAACCAAACCACTTTGTATGTTTACAAATTCAGTCGTACCCACGTGTGCTTATTCAAAAAGAAAGAGATAAAGTACTAAAAGTGGGGTATGTTGTAGGGGGACCAGGGGGACCAGGGGACTCTGTTGTGCTTTACAACAAATAGCAAAGGGAAACGTCAAATTTTATTCAATCTCAAGTTGGAGAAAGTAGACGTCGACGTTGTTGGCGAAAAAGAAAAACCCAATTGTTCATTGGAATTCCTAGTAAATAGAACAATATCCCAGAAGCTATGTCGAGATAATACCACGCCAGTGTCACTTTAACTCAACTTTACCAAAAAATTAGCCGCATCTAGTTATAGAAAGTGAGTGTATAAACAAAGTCATATGTACTTTATGTAATTAGTGTCAAAGGTTATTTGTGCTGTGTACACCTACATACATACTGCGCGAGTCTCATTCAATTATGTGTAAAAACATGAAATGAATTGTGAAATCGAGTGGAATAATCGAATCTGATAGTTAATTCTGTTCATGTAATAATTAATTCCCCTCCACGTCTACATTACAGATTCAAATTCATCACCTGGGTCTCTCTAGTGAGTTAGTTCGAAATGATTCGTCGTGTCATAACGTATTCAATAGTAGGTGCGGGTGTCGTCAGTACCGGGTTAAGCCTTAGGGCAAACGACTATGACATCAACTCTCTGGGAATAGTTCGTCTAGGTAGATCTGCCATAACTGTGTTCGATGTTGGTCTAACGTACAAAAGGGAACTCTACTACAAAGAGTGGGACAAATCGACGCCAGAGTACAAGGCCGAGAAAAGTCGTGTGCACAAAATTGCCGCCAATAAGCTGCTGGAATTGATGTGCACAAACAAGGGCGTTTACATCAAGGTGGGACAACATGTGGGCGCCCTAGACTATCTATTGCCGAAGGAATTTGTACAAACTATGAAAATCTTACATTCGAATGCACCAACGAATCCTGTTGAAGATCTGTACAAAGTAATTAGGCAAGACTTGAAATGCAATCCGAATGATATCTTTGAATCATTTGATCCCGAGCCACTGGGTACAGCCTCACTAGCTCAAGTGCACAAGGCCAAGCTGAAGACTGGTGAAATAGTGGCAGTTAAGGTGCAGCATCCATATGTGAAGGGTAATTCTATAGTGGACATGAAAACGATGGAAATTTTAGTGAACGTTATGGCTAAAGTGTTTCCTGACTTCAAAATCAAGTGGTTAGTGGAAGAGTCAAAGAAGAATCTCCCAATAGAGTTGGACTTTCTCCACGAAGGGCGGAATGCAGAAAAAGTAGCAAAGCAATTCAAACACTTCGGTTGGTTGAAAATACCAAAGATATACTGGAATCTGTCCACAGAGCGCGTTCTAGTCATGGAGTACCTGGAGGGTGGACAAGTGACCGATCTAAACTACATAAAAGCGAACAAAATCGATAGATTTGATGTGGCGAACAAGATTGGTCAGCTGTACTCGGATATGATTTTCACCACTGGCTTTGTGCACAGCGATCCTCATCCGGGTAATATTTTAGTGAAACAGAATGACAAGGGAAAGGTCGATATTATCCTGCTGGACCATGGACTTTATGCCAATCTGACAGATAAATTTCGTTACGAGTACTCTAAGCTTTGGCTCAGCATACTGAACGTTGATAGACCAGCGATGCGACAACACAGCTGCAACTTGGGTATAAAAGGTGATTTGTATGGGTTGTTTGCGTGCATGGTAACTGGACGACCGTGGGAGACTGTAGCACAGGGAATAAGCAAGATTAAATACACAAAGGAAGAAGTGAGTACAATAAACCATATGCGAAACCTATTATATTTTTATATTTTATATTTTTCAGAAAGACTTGTTGCAAAACAATACCTCACTAGTGCTACCTCATATCTCCGATGTTCTCGAGCAGGTTGATCGACAGATGCTGTTGATTTTGAAGACAAACGATTTAATTCGAGGCATTGAGGCAACGCTTCAAACGCAAAATCGCATGACTGCGTTTTGGGTCATGTCTAAATGTTGTGTTCATTCGTCTTTTAGCGAGCAGAAGCGTACAAAAACTAGTCGTGGATCCCGTTTAGGTGTATCCATTAAGGAACAATGGGAAATTCTAAAACTAAATGTTTACTATTTATATTTGGGGCTTATCAATTTTGGTTTAATTGCGGCAGTTAAGCAATTGTTTTAACAGTAACAAAGAAGTCTAATTTATTTATGCATAAATGGGTTGTTTAAAATAAAAAAAAGCAGATGACATGCTTTTACCTCACTTGAAAAATTTGTGTATTTTTGTTCTATCATCTGGAGCGGTCTCCAAACGATCTTGAATTTGAGCGACAGGTCCGTACAGGACACGAAGCATAGCTTCTCACAACCATACGTGTTGCGTGTGATATATTCTTCACACGAATAGAAGAGGCCTAGTGTTTAATGCCGTGGATGTTTGTCAGACGTTCGCAAAAGGTTGAACAGTGAGAGAACGTTAGGTTTGTCTGGGAATCGAACTTCGAATCTCCCGCTCAGTATTCCGACACACTAACCACTGAGCCACGGAGACTAACAACTTGACTAAATCAAGTTGATAGATCTTGCAAAATACATCCAAAATGAGAATGAACCCTAAAATCTTTGAAATCAAAACAAAAGTTTGGCCAACCTAAAAGTTTTATATTAACGTTTTTTTAAGATTTCATACACATTAGTCTGTTCCTTTACTTTCTGCACTTAAAATCGCAAATTTTGTAGCAATACTTGTAGCATCCAAACCATACCCACTAATCCCCTACAAATTCGAATGCATTTCAACTTGACAGCAATCATATGTTTGTCTCACACATCGCACCGGCTGTCTCATCCACCTGTCGGACTATGTTATGTCAAATATTACATAAGGAAAGATTTGTCTGGCTAGTCTCGCCACCCGCATTAATCGTCTTTTGCTGAAGGTCTGTTCATCGACAATTAAATTACCACTTGCACTTCCTCAGCTGACTGTCAATCCACGATGTCTGCATTCCTTAAAGCGTCCGGTGTAAGTATTTGTATGGAATATTCCGTTTAACTGTTGCTCTCATTACCATAAATTTCAAAGGTTATTGCAAAGCAAGCACGCACATTCAGCTCGAAAATCAACGATGTGGTAATAGTGTCAGCAGCCAGAACTCCAATTGGTAGTTTTCAAAGTTCACTTGCTCCACTTAGTGCAACCCAATTGGGAGCAGTAGCTATTGAAGCAGCGGTTCAGCGAGCTGGCATCACAAAGAACGATGTCAACGAAGTGTACATGGGAAATGTAGTCTCAGCTGGACTGGGCCAGGCCCCAGCCCGTCAAGCTGCCATTTTTGCTGGACTACCACAGAACGTTTGTTGTACCACAGTGAACAAAGTCTGTTCGTCAGGTATGAAAGCCGTCATGATAGCATCACAAACTCTAATGTTGGGCCAAGCTGACGTCATTGTTGCTGGTGGCATGGAATCTATGTCCAATGTACCATTCTATCTGAGACGTGGTGCCACACCCTATGGGGGAATAAACTTAATCGATGGAATTGTGTTCGATGGACTGTGGGATGTCTACAACAAGTTCCATATGGGCAACTGCGCTGAGAATACAGCCAAGAAAATGGGAATTTCACGCAAAGAGCAAGACGACTTTGCGATAATTTCTTATCAGCGCTCGGCCAAGGCATGGGTTGATAAAGCATTCGATGCTGAAATAGCACCAGTGAAAATTCAACAGAAGAGGAAGGGCGAAATCATCGTCAGCGAAGATGAGGAGTACAAACGTGTAAACTTTGATAAATTCGGACAATTGTCGACAGTCTTCCAGAAGGAGAATGGCACAGTAACTGCTGGCAATTCATCGACTTTGAATGACGGTGGTGCTGCACTCGTATTGATGACCGCCGAAGCAGCAGATCGATTCAAGCTTAAACCACTTGCTCGTATTGTCGGCTTCCAAGATGCTGAAACCGATCCTATTGATTTCCCCATTGCTCCAGCACTTGCCATTCCCAAACTTTTAGAGAAAACTGGTGTTCGCAAGGACGAAGTTGCAATGTGGGAAGTTAATGAAGCATTCTCTTTGGTGGTCGTAGCTAACATTAAAAAATTAGATGTCGATCCAGCTAAAGTGAATGTTCATGGAGGAGCTGTTTCTTGTGGCCACCCAATCGGCATGTCTGGCGCTAGATTGGTAACTCATTTGTCACATGCTCTCAAGCCTGGAGAGTATGGCTGTGCTTCGATCTGCAACGGCGGTGGTGGTGCCTCATCAATTCTTATCCAGAAAATGTAAGAACACACTTTTATACTCGACCCTTGTGCCTTCAGCCAGAATTTGCATTTATATATTTTTACATGTTACCCCTTGGTTTAAGCTTAAAATTTTTATATACAATAGTAAAAAAAAAAAAAATAAAAGAGCATATTTTACAAAATAACTTTGCGGCGTTTTCAGCTCAAATGTTTGCTTTTCAGATCGAATGATATACCCGCGGGAAAAAGCCTACCAGTTCTAACATTGTACACGAAGGATCCATGCCCATTGTGCGATGAATTGGTTTATGATTTGGAAACCAACTTTAAGGGACAGTATGAACTTGAGAAAGTCTACATAACAGAAAAGAAGAATCTTCGTTTCTTGCGAGCCTTCAAATATGATATACCAGTCGTTTTCTTGAACGGACAGTACTTGTGCAAGCACAGATTGAATCATAATCTTCTACGAAGAAAGTTGGATGAGTTTAAATAAAGAAAGGTTTAATATAAGGTTTGCTATCTTTTTGATTGTGTGCCATAAACGCCCTCTATTTTGGAGTCTCTTCTTTAGAGAAATACCAAGATCAAAAGCTTCCAAGTTTTCTTGAAACAAAAGTAAGAGGTTATTTCTCTTGAAAGAACGAAAGAACCCTCTTTATAAAGCAAAGTTAAGAAGACTAGAGGGTACTTGGGACTGGGATTACAAAACTAGTGCCTGCATCAAACTACAGTGGATACCAGCCCATGTCGACATACTGGGAAACGAAATAGCAGAGTGCTTAGCCAGTATCATAGGCAGAATCCCAGAAACGACATCAAACGACGATGCTGTAGCTCTGCCAAAATTAAAAACTGGACACAGATGCTTAGCTTCACACCTCCAAAAGAGTTGGTATAATCGATTCCAACATAAGCAACCTATCCACAACAAACGAAACCCAAGACGAGGACCACCTCTCAAGATGCCCGGTGTTGGAACAAGCTAGTAACAAGCTTTGTCCTAGTAATCTAGCCTAGGTCAATTTTTGGAATTGGAAAACAACATCTGATCTAAGCTTTCGATCCAAACCTTTGCATATTTAGTATCTAAGGTAGGTCTAATCGTATTCTAGCACTTACCCGGTCTGTTCGTCGATGAATCTGGAAAAAAGAAAAGAAAATAATTATAAGTCAACGAAAGGCAAGAAGTATAAAAATAAGTTTTTCAAATCCTATTTATATGAACTAGGTGATAGGTGATAGGTTCGACTAGCAGGCTCAGGAGCAGTGCAGCCACACTTAGCTCAGAATAGGCCCATTGTGATACCACAGAACTGTGTGGCGCCTGCATAAGTCTATGGTGATGAGGACACCTATGAGGAGGGTCAGCTGTGGGCTATTTAGTGATAGAAGTTCTCTAGTTCTTTTTTTGTTGTATTGGACTAAAAGTTTTTTAGAGACGTGGCATGAGGTGAGTGTACTCCACCTTATGTTGGCTATATTGTGAAAGTTCGAGGTAATTTTGGACATGAGAAGACTGATAGGCGTTAGGACCGAGTGGTCTGTTTGTTGATCGTTTCAAAACCAAGAATATGCTGTCAACCAACAGAAGGAAGACACAATATCGATTCCAGGCGACAGCTATAACTTCGACGTAGTAAGGAACTGACTCAGCTGTAATAACTCTTCCCAAACACTGTTTCTTTGGGCTGAGAAGGAAGGTCCTATTCGGAACAATTAATGAGATTTAGGATCTTCATCATTCCAGTCCTACTTTTCTACAATCCTACAAGAGAAACAAATTAGTTCCGAAATACGGAAATATGTAAATGTCGGATGATTCCTCTGTAGAGAACCAAAAAAAAATTCATTTCTAACTGTACAAATTCCATTAGTTACATATTCAAACCACAGATAGCGCAGCACTCGATATCATCCGACCCAGACACTCAGTCCAGAATTCCGACAGCTGTCATGATGGGGGATAGGTTTTTTTGCGACTGTTTTGTTTTGTGCGTTTTGTGGTCGTCGGTTGTGCGCTGGACGACAAATTGTACACAGTACCTATTTTTTTTTCTTCTGTTGTGTGTGCTGTGAGACCGAGAACAAGTTTTAATTTTTTTCATTGTCAAAAAAAATTCAATAAATCACTGAAATGTATAATCAGTGCATAATCACCAGCTCATAGAGGTATAACTCAATTAAACGAACAACGAAGTTAACGGGAAACCGAATCCTATAAGTGGTATTACACCATTTTCTTTGTTCCATTGCACTTTTCTATGTATATCCTTTCGGGGTAGAGTATACAGTGGAAAGAAAAATAAAGAAGTCGTTTGCTTTTTTTTTTTTAAAAAAATAAAAACTAATGTTAATGGAAACTTGTTGAAGAGAACACAGCAATGATTAGTGCACTGATTTCTCGATTAATCATGTAAGTATGAAATATATTCCCTTTTTCCAATAGGATCTTAATCACCCGTAGGAGGTCCCCCAGAAGAATATCGATTTTGAAAAGTGTTTTTTTTTCGTTCTTTGCTTTCGTAAGGAGTTCGTGTAGCGCCGCTTAGCCAACGACTCTCAGAAAACATTGTGGCTAATTAATTTGACATTGCATCAGTCGAAGGCGGTATATGTGTAACTCTTCAGCTGGACTTAAAGAAACCTGTCAGGTCTCTATGGTTGAATAATAACCCAGCCACTATCTCGGGGGGTAAAATTAAGTGAATTTGTGTGTTCCAATGACGGAACAGCGCGCACGAACAAAAGCAAATAAAAGAAGAGAGTTCCTCCTCTACTTTTAGAATAGAAATTCTTTGTTTCATTAGTAGTTGACTGTTGACTACTTGCTCCACAGTGGAGAATTGGATTTAAAATTAATTGCGTGACAATTACGGGACTATCTGCTTTTGTATATGGTGCATTTGTTACCGCTAGCACTTGTGGGTCATTCGCGTTATTTAACGTATTCTCGTTGTCTAGCTTGGTATTCAATGTGCGTAACTAGTTGGTTGGTTGCCTCTGTCGATGATTCCTTTTATGGAATGTTGACGGTAAACTGCCTGACAAAGTTTATTTAAAGATCTCTGTGTGCTGCGATATGACGATACGGGCAGGGTATATTGACCGTGAATCATAGTGTAGTATAGTTGAGTGATGCTGTTTTCGCTTGAATAGGTACATATATGCAAAAAAGAGTCTTCAAGTGCGTGAAGAGATGCATGGGCGTAAGGCAGTGGGCTCGTATGACTAAAAATGAAAACGACTTCCGCGGTTCAATAGGGGGCATTGTACGGTTTGTACTTTTATGGAGTAACACGCGATAGCTTTCGAAAGAACTCTGACAAAGGGAAATTGTTCTATTATCGACTTAAGTAGTGTAAGATACACCAGCACAATAGTTAGTACAATGTTAAGCCAACTTTGAACATTCGTCTTTGTCTTGTCGTTTAGTCATTAGAAAACTGTCTAGGAATCTGCTTATTTAAACACAATGATTGATCGGTGACAAGGAGTCATGGTTCGTAGTCCCTATGTGTAGTCCTATTGCACTTAGATAGCTTAGATTGCGGAATCCTCATGATTTTTGCTACTGCGTACCTGATCCCCAATGTGCCATCCGCATCCACTATCCAGTACAGGATGATTGGTGTTCCTTTGTTTCCCGACAACTTCTTGAATATTCTATACAATTCTCTGGTATCTCTCCTTCTTGCAGTGTTTTCCGCATTTTCTGTGAGCTATTCTGGATACTTGAGACTACATTACTAGTTTATGGTGTCATTGTTTGCAAACACAAATTTCTCGAACGCAAACTAAGTAAACTAACGCCTTGTTTGTATTCATAGCTGCTGGCAGAACAAAGAAAGGAATGCGAATCGATCGCTAATGGGAATTTCAGTATGACTTCCTTAATACATATTTTTGTTTTGCAGAGAGTATGCAAATGGAAGCCAGAGTTCTAGATGACCAGATGCCCAACTGTGTAGCATATTTTACTCTCCTTCTTTACACACACATCATTACCCTACAGCATCGATTAACATAATTCTAACCACAGTCGTTGCGCATAATTTAAGAAAAAAAAAAACCTGATCAGCATGGAAATTGTACATTCACACCCAGTCAACGTTCAGACAAATACTCAAAATTCTAATACTTTCCCTTGTTCGTATAGAACACACAAAGAACATAAACAAAGATTCCACAGCATAGGCCTTAACTAAAAAGAAAACATTCTCAATTGTGTAAACATCCCCTTTAGTTTACCTAATCGAGCATTTTGTGTACGTATACTATATATAGCGTCTCGTCAATTGCGAAACATAAAACGAAAACGATCAATTCTCATCATTTTCTCATGTGTCAGTTGTCCCTCTCGATTAATTGAATTCCATTTGAGTCGGCACACTATGATTTTATCTGCAACACACAGCTGAAAGCGAAATCTTTTGTCATTTGACATAAAATGCCGCGGGAGAGGAGAAAAAAAAACAAATTTAATAAAATCCACCTCATGCCGCATGTCCCCGTGTGTATCGCGCGCGCCGCCCGACACAATTGCTATACTCATCATTCGATTGAATGAGAGGGATCCACAAGCGCGACGATCATCATCATACAGAACAAGTTTTTTGCAAATTCGATTTCTTTTGTGTGTTACGCAAGACTGTGGTGTATTTTATGTGAACATGCGGCCATGTCCAGACTGAAAACTACTCACACTTTCAGTTTTGAGTTCTAAAAATCGGTGTCAACACCGTCATCATGTAATATTCTAAATTTAATGCTGTCGGGCTTGCTTTCTTTTTTTTTTGCATTCCTAGCAGAGAATTCCTTCCTGTACACGTTGAATAGCATGGTCCTAGAAGAGCTGCAGAAGCGCCCCCCTCGGAGTTACCGAAATCTACCTAATTCGCCATCTCGAGTGTGGACTATTTTTAGGACTCTAACGCGTGCCAGAGCTCTTTGAGTTGTTCTCAGTTCAGAAATATTCAGTTTTCAGTTCACAGTCGAATGGGACGTTTATACAAGCGTTTTTCTCTGAATTAAAAAAAAATCAAAAAGAAATAAATAGCGGTGACGAAAGCAAGATTTTGAAATTCTCTTCTGCACTCAATGTCGTCGTGTATTTGAGTTAGGCAATGCGTAGGACTGCCAAAGGTGGGGGGCCGTATCCTCCATCGGTGAAAGGGCTTCGAAATATTGATGAACTCATTTATCATTATGAGAGAGCCCCACGGTATCCACCACCCCCACCACCACATTTGACATCCCGGGGAATGGAAGTATATTTAAATCGC
Organism: Xylota sylvarum; assembly: GCA_905220385.1. Taxonomy (NCBI): domain Eukaryota; kingdom Metazoa; phylum Arthropoda; class Insecta; order Diptera; family Syrphidae; genus Xylota; species Xylota sylvarum. Next base: position 750,368 of record LR999960.1, on the reverse strand, counting down.
CCTTGGCCATCCAATTATCCCGGGGCCGAGTCACTGAGTTCATTGACTGATTCGGAATTCTGCAGCGACAGCGATGCACCCCAAATAGCTCAAGCGAAAGTGTTTGCCGAAGAGAAAGTAATCTACAATCTGTCAATGGTTGGGCGGTTTCTTGAGATGCTACAGAGGTTGCCACTGCCACGAATGTCCCTTACTGCGACCGGAATATGCTTTCTCATAGCTATTTTCATTTCGCCCAGACCCTGCTCTCAAAGTGTTATATTTCCTGCTTTCAGATTGACCTTTGGCACTCTATATCCAGCTTATGCATCCTACAAAGCAGTGCGGACTAAAAATGTAAAGGAATATGTAAGTACGAGAATGAGAAAAAAACAACTCAATTGGAAGCAATTGAAATCAATTGCACAATACACGGTTTAGTTGCAACACTTGGAATGCATTAGAAATATACTCTCGACTTGTTTAGGTAAAATGGATGATGTACTGGATCGTTTACGCCTTTTTCAACTGTACCGAGACATTCACTGACATTTTCCTTTCGTGGTTCCCGTTCTACTATGAGGTTAAAGTGATAATCGTGCTGTGGCTTCTCTCACCAGCCACCAAAGGCAGTTCAACGTTATACCGCAAATTCGTGCATCCGATGCTCACTCGAAGGGAGCAGGTAAGAACACTTTCAATAATAAATACTATATTATTTAATCTAATTTAATATGTTATAGGAAATCGATGAATATCTAAATCAGGCTAAAGAACGCGGCTATTCGGCAGTCCTACAGCTGGGGTCCAAAGGTGTTAACTATGCCACCAATGTCATCATGCAGACAGCATTAAAGGTATAGATTTGGTTATTTTGTCTAAAAGACAATGCTCCTAACGTGCTTTTAATTGTTCGTTCTATGCCAAGGCCAAACGTGGCCATGAGTTGACTAAGGCACACTCTTAAGACTCACTATTTCTCTAATGCACTCTACATCATCGCCTATCTTCATTTCACTCTCTATCTCTCTCTCCACCACATATGTATTTTAATAACTTATTTAATAAATTATATATCATGTTTGTTACCATTATTATTTATTTACTATTATTTGCGCTTATTGTTTTGGAATATTTTAAACATCTCATACGAACATTCTGCTAACATTCACCATCGCTCTATTGCGCCGCCCCGTTTGCTAACCCGAAAGAGGGAATTTTATAATTTTCGCTTAACCGATGGAAGGTAATTCGTTCGTTCGACACAGTTGAGAGATTTTCGCGCTGGTTACTCGATATGGAGGGCAAAAAAAAAAAAACAATCCAAATGACCACTAGTTTCCTCTTGCGCTAGAGTGAATGGCAAGAATTTTCATTCTCTGTTAAGCCTTGATCGCTTAAATAAAATTACCCAATGACGAATGTTTACCGATTAAGTGTGGCAGTGACATGAATCCGCCGCTCTGGGAAATAAAAAATTAAAATTTTTTTTCCTTTGTTGAGAAGTTTTTTTCTTCTAATTTTTGAGGGGAAATGCGATAAAATAAAGTAAAAGACGACATCAGCAGAACGGCTTTATTAATAGTCGGATATAAAAGATTTTTGTTTTTGCGTCGTTTATGCTTGAGGAACACAGTTTGCTATCCAGCAGTTTGGGCGTGGAATGAATGGGTTTTCAGGAAAGAAATGATCGCATCGATTGTTTGCCAACAATTACGATATTAGGAGTTTTTTTTAAATTTTTTTTAGATGAATGAGAATAGGATTGTGTCTTTGGCAGGAGCTGCTGCAAGAATTTGTCGGTGTCATTGGGTATAACGCCAATGAGCCGTTGACAATGTTCATAGTTCACAACTAAAAATAAATTCGTCACGGCAGGGAGAATATGCAAGAAAATTACTGCAGGTGTCTCATTAATCAAACTTGTGAATGGTATAACAAATAAACTTAAATAATGAATGATATATAGATTTGTTGTGTTTTTACAAACCTGCAGTTAAAGTCTGAACATCAAGTCATACAGCCATATCATGCTATCCGATCGGAACGGAATTTTCTCCGATTCGTACGAAATTGTAGAATTTTATGTAGACATTCTCCGAAAAGGGGGGTTCACACTAATCAAATGTTTCATCAAATCGATATGCTGACTCCAGATTTGATGAATATGAACGCAAATTTACTTGGGTTAGATGGTTTGTCAAACGTCTCGTCAAGCATATTTGATGAAAAATTGGATGAGTCTGAACGCCCCTGAAGCAGATGACGTTAGGTTAAAGATCTTCTGGAATATTAATAGAATACTACCAACTGTATAGTTGCGTACGATGTACCGCAAACTAGAGATCTTTTCTCACATATTTGAGACTTCGTTTGCAGTACATCTTATTTTAGTTACATATCATTTTTCAGAATCACTCTGTTATTAAATTGCTTATGCTTCACTCTATTAACTTTCTTAACTCACAAATTTGCTGTTCAATTGTACTCTGTTTTAACTAACGCCAATAATCAGATATGTGTTTTCTTTTAACGGATCAGTTTGTTGCTTTACAAGGAACTACATGTTGTACTTTAGGGTGTACTGCCATTTATTCTTAGAAAAAAAGGTCTAGGTTATTGTCGTCCACAAAAGAAAGCCAATGGATCACACAAAAGGAAACCTCATCTCTTGTTGGTTTAAAGACTGATGTGCGCAACAAAAAACCAATGCTTATTAGATCATGGATGAAAAGCAGAATGTTCGCCTGCGTATGGTTACAAAATATTCCATTGCATGTTTCATGCTATACCACCACCTAAATTCATCACTGTACATCCACCAGAATGTTATCTATTTTTGTTCTTTCTTTTCTTTTTTATGTTATTTTGGTTTGATTTTATCCAAAAATCATCATCAACTCGCTAAAAAACACACATTGGACCCAACCAACACCATTCACACAAAGACATTTCAATATGGCGGCGAAAATCCAAGAATGCTCGTATCCAGTCAATCAGATAATACAATATCCGCAAGAACACGTAGCAATGATGCACCTGACGGCGGCTATCATCCACAAATACCGCCAGATGTAGTAATAAGATCACGATCGTTAAATGCAGTTAATTACCATGAGGAATTCTCCGAAGAAGACGATCAATTTGGCATTCACGATGAACATGAAGAAGACGTCTATATGGCATGTGAACATGATGAAGGTGCGGTTAGATGCCGAGAACCTCCGAAACGAAAGACAAGAGTCCTTCGTTCCAAATTGCAAGATAAGAAAACCTCACAGATACCAACTGTTGGAAATAATAAACTTCCACTACGTGGTCGCCGTAAACTGCGTGAATGTACTCCTGATATCGATGTGGACATCGAGTAGACAGCAAGTGAAATCAATCTCAACTCGTATCAAATGATCTCCAAGAAATTAAAATACATATGCCATTGCTGTGCAGGCAAACAACAGTCATTAAATAATTCTTTTTTTTATATTCTTTTTAACAAACTTTTTCATTGCTCGAATCGGAAATTTTAGTGACTGTTGTTTTAACGGCCATAATGGATCCAATTAATGGTGGTAAACTGTACTCAAATCTCAGGACTGCCCCCCAACTGTGTCATGTTTGTTCTCAATGAGTCCACACTAAATACAGCTAATTACAGAACTAAGTAGTAGTATTAGAATAAAACACTTTCACTAGGAATGCTATGTTAGTGATTCGATTAAGATACATTAGCAGCTATACATGCCAAGATTCCAATTTGTTTGAATCTCTCCCATGAATGTATGAGTGCGTGTTATATAAGTAGAATCTGTATTTTCATTTTCCTTTTTTTTTTTTGTATTAGTATTCAATAAATGCTCAAAATGTATATACCCAAGTCTTTTTATTTCGTTTAGCCCTGTTTTGCCAGTTATTTTGATTTTAGTTGCGCACAGAAAAACAAAAGCATGTCCCACAAGCAATTAAGTTCTTTCCTTTGGTTCTAACAGCTAACAAAAATGGTATGACGCTCCTGACTAAAACAAATCACCACAATAAAGGCTTACATGTAATTTTTAAATGAATTGATGTGAATTTTTATAGGGTGGAGGTAATCTGGTACAAACTATCAGACGCAGCTATAGTTTGAGTGACTTGTCAGAGCCTGATGTTCATCGTACTCAAGATGAAGTAAGTTGAATAAATTTTTAAATATAATCTAAAGAGGGTTCTAATTAATTTTGCAGATAGACGAAGTTACTAGGCCACAACAGAGAATGTTACGGCCTAGGAACCCAGTTGCCAGATCTGCTTCAGGAAGTAGACACTCAACTGGGATGTATTTCTCAGAGGTCGATGTTGCTCCTAAGAGTCCAGCAGAATTCACAAGGTAAGCATAAACATATCTGTAAGAGTATCTTCGTCCAACATTCGGAAAAGCATTTAAAGCAATGCTTTCGTCTGCCATTAAAACTTGCCTATTTCCACTGATTGCCGCCATTTAATCAAGATTTCCAGCATGTCTACGGGCCTAAAAGCTTATTTAGATGATCATTTCAGTTTCAGTTGGGCTATCAGTTGTGCCTTCAGTTAAACTCATGTGTAGACGCGAAAATGGAAGAGTTTAACGGAATGGATGTTCAGGAATCCAATGCTTGTCATTCAAATTACCCCGGAATATCAGAAGTCCTTAAGAGACTTTATTGATTTTTTTTTTCAATCCTACAGACACAATCCTACAAAGTCTAAAACCCACAACATTTTCTCTTATTCATTCTTTCAGTTATAATATTCGCTCATCGGAAGACATTAGTTCCGGATACTCCAGCGCTGAGCCCATATCAGGAGGACTTAGTCGTACATCATCAATGACACATGCAAACAGAGCCAGGTTCAAGGCAAAAAAAGCTGAAGTGAGTATATTGTGTTGAGTTAAGCATCGCTTTAATTTATTTCTTATGTTAAATGCAAAAGGAAGAAGGAATAAGTTATGGTCATGGACCTCTTCAACCTCCTCAGGGTATGATTGATTATCGCTATTATGATGCACCGACATCTATTCAAGGACGGGAATTGATACCCGAGGAGTATAATGATTGGAAAGACGAAGTATACTTTGCGAATCAGCAATACTTTCAAAATCAATCCCAGGAACCTAGTGAGAAAACTACAAGTTCAACAGCGAGTACTTTTAAAGAGGAAGATCCTGAATACCTTCCTACTGTTTTGGACTCTGATGAGTTAAAGTCAAAGTATGAACTATTCACAAAATGGCTTGAGGAGTCTGAAAATTCACAAGCACTGCAGAAAATTGCTGCCATGAGTGAGTCATCTGAATCGGAAGATGAATTTGAAGACACCTTGCCAATGGAAAATGTAGAAATTAACGAAGAGAAGGAAATTATGGCATCTCCCGAGAATAATGATGAAAAGAAGGATGCACCTACGAAAATTACATCGGGACCCAAGGCGCTCAGGGAGTCCTTAGAAGAAATCCAAAACAGCTTTCGCTCGGCCATTGAATCACCTCTGAAAATAGCCGAACCGTCATACAATCTAGAACAGTTTGCACAACCTATGAAAACTGAGTCCATTGTTCGTAGATCACCAAGTCACAGTAAGGGTAAAGCACCAGCACCACCACCACCAACACCACTACCATCCCAAGCACAGACGGAAAGTATTGCACCTACATGTTCCACTGGGTCGTCAGATTCCCGAAGCACTTCCCCCATGCCGGACAAATCGACAAAAAAGGTTGGTCTTCTTAAGACCTATCTGCCGTCTATATTTCGTTCTGAACCCAAAGAAAAAATCAATGTTCTAAACCAACCCAACGTTTCCGACGACTACCACCGCGAAACTCAAATATAAACTACATATATAGTTTCCACATCAAGAATCAGTAAGAAGATAATATGTATGTTTCGAAAAGCCTTCGATTTTCTGGTGTACACTGGATTGTTTATCATGCTCTTGTACATACTGCTGCCTCGTACAAAACATGTATATAATATCATAAGCATCATTTCTAACAGAATTCTCGTACCATACCACTTTGAATGTTGATGACCCCTCTCACGTTTGAAACATGTTTTGTTGAATACATTTTTACACCCAAAGAAAGAAACAGACAATGCTGCAATAGGGGTAGGGGTATATTCTGCAATTCAGTTCGAAATTCAAAGCTTTGTACATCAATCGAAAGCTATTTTCGAGTTAGGCGTTGTTTTGTCCATTTTTTGTCCATGGAAGCGACTGCTTTCGAAGATCGCAATTGTTGTGTCGAATGTTTTGACTTTCGAATCGAAATATACAGATACTGGTACGCGACAGGTCCATGGGACCCAGGGTCTAGCTTCTCACAACCATTCTGGTACGCACATCATTTAAATATATCCCACGGTTGAATTGATAGCTTGCTAAACTTTGCCGATTTTTATAGCTCGCATGGTATGGTATTGCAGTCAGTTTCTTGAGCCGGATTTTGCTTTTCCCTGTCTTGGATGCTTGAAGGTCATTCCATGATTTTCTATACATTAGAATATTGTCATGAAATATTAGGTCTGTTCGCGTACTCGTGTTCAAACGTAATCGCTTTTATTTTTAAGGTTTGCTTTTGTTTTGGTGGCTTGTATCTGAAGTAGAGTTACTAAAAGGGACTTATTATCGCGTGAGGTTGAGAGAGAAATGCATCAGATGTATGAAGAATGCAGCATGTCTATCGAAACATTTTTGATCTCTGAAACAAGAAGTTTTCGCCTTTTTTTGCTCATGTCTCATGCAAAGTACGCAAACGGACCATTACACTTTGAGCGTGTTTCTCAGATATAAGAAGATTTTTTCCTCAGCCCACCGTACATACATACTTTTGTCCTACTAACAAAACCAGTGTTGTGATTCGTATTACCTCTTGCTTCTAAAACTTTGGAATACTCAAATAAAATCTTTGTGCATGGTGTTCATGCAGCCAAAGTGGTGTTTTTTTTTTCTTTGTTTCTTTGTTTTTCCAACCTTTCTGCTTTTTTTTTCATTTATAAGATATAAAACTCATTTTTCTTTCTTTTCAGGAAAAATCCATGTCAGCCAGTTGCACCACTCTACCTCGAAGCAAAAAGTCCGAGAAAGCCATAAAAGCACGAGTGACGAAATTAGAAAAATAGAATGCTACGTCATAGCAGTCTCAGCGCACATTCATCTAACTGTGTTAAGAAGACGCAAGAAATTTCCCCCCCCCCTCCTGAATGACATATTTGAAGAGATTTGGTAGACTGGTTGAATGTCCTTTTTAACTTTTCCTAATTTTTCCTACTTAAGTTATAAGCCAATAACGTTAACGATCTGATCTCAGTGCAGGCGTTAAAGATTTATGAGATTTTTGTTTTTTGTTTGTTTTTCTGGTGCTCTTTGCTGCGGCAATATGTTAGATTCATTATTTTAGATAGAAAAAAAAAAAAAACAAAATACTTTCTTTTTATATTTATTAATTCGTTATTTAGTTCCTGCTTTCTGCTATGTTGCGTGTATTAGAAAACCCCGGACAAGTGTATAGTACCTCCTTTAGTCAAGAGACGTTGAACTGTTGCTCATTTACTTGTTTAAAATAAAATTAAAAAAAAAACTTTCGCTTGGATGCCAAGAACGTCTGGGAGGATATGCATTTGTGCCATTGTATCTATCCGAAGCATTTGTTTTATTTATATATCGTTATGTTTACTTTTTCTTTATGTAATTTAATAAAGAATTTGTTATTCCAAAAACAAAATATATATAAATGTATGTATATCGACTAAATTTCGGACGCCTCCGTGAAAATATGTATATGTTTAGAAAAAAAAGTATTTAAAATGGATTTGAAAGTATAAAACAGCTATTAAATAATAAATCAAAATAAATGATTCTTGAACAAAGTTGACATTTGGTCTTTTAACAGAATTACGACAAAAAAAAAGTAAAAAGTTAGGCATCTCCTAAGAATACTACGGTCCTTGTAGAATGTTCTGCAGCTGGTTTTGCTAAGAAAATTAGAGACGTTTTACCGGCTTTATCTAAACTAAATGTGTCTAATACAGCACCTAGTTATACCCTTCGCTAGTTTGCATATAGAAATCGTTCTTCATACACTATACACAAACATTTAATGAACACGCATATCGGGAGTCCGCAACTACATCGTTCACTATCAAACCGTAGTCAGAGATTCGCTATAAGAATTCCTAGCAAGGAGGAGTGGAATGATGGTATAGTCTGGTACCGAGAATGAGCTAGCTATCGATACCGATGGATCCAAAGTGGATGTCAGTACTGGTGATGGCGTCTACTGCGAGTTTCAAAATACAAATCGATTCTTCAGACCTAAGCCCGACTGCAGCGTCTTTCAAGCCGAGGTTCCTGCAGTAAAACTACATGCAGACATGATTATGGAGGGAAACATTTCTAGTAAGATAATCAGTATCCATGTTGACAGTCAAACAGCCATTAAAGCGTGAGAGTCAGCATCAGTAAGGTCAAAACTTGTTAAAATGTGCAACGATAGAACAAAACCTTGCCTTACATACAAAGGTGGAAGAGGACCTCATTTACCCCCACAACCAATCTATGTAATAGTTTATGCACACGCTTTCGTTTGCAATTTATCTACGCACGAACCTTCCCCAGGGACGCTTTAAACACCTCTTTAAGGAATGACTGACAGAGTCAATAGCAATTTACAAAATGTTTGCAAATGACTTTGTTTATTTTTCCAGCTACAATGTCATCATACCTATGGAAGGATAATATTTAAAGTATCAACAACCTCCTTGTCGCGTTTTTTTTTATATGTTTTTGGTGATAAAAAAAAAAATGAAAAAAGATAAAAACCAACAATGACAGATAGAACAAAGCGAAGCAATTCTATCGGAAGTAAAATATAAGCCGGATGCCGAATATGAAGGAGAGCGGAACAATCAATAGGTTGCCTTCGGTTCACCCACCAATATATCCTTTGTCGCTGAAGGGCTCTGTGGGACCAGTTAATTTATGATGTGAATCATAAAAAAAAGTTATTTTGCTTATATCTGTTCTTTTTTTTTTTAATTTTTATTTATGTGTTGTAAATGGGAAACGAAAACACTTTATATTCCGCAAGTCAAACGCAGTTTTTTTTGGTAAAATTTATCAGAGTGGGGGTGAGAGCGCTGATTTACAAAAATTTCAGCGGATTTGTTGTGGCATCAATTTATTGTTTTTTTTTTTGTTTTGTTTAAATATTAACATTTGTGTGGGAAATACAATGGAATATTTATGAACGGAGTTATTTAAAGCAAGTATTTGAAAAGAATAGTGCCGCTAATGGATAGTGATGCGAGTACGTGAGACCAGAAGCGCTTACACATTAGCCTCTCACTATCAACTGCTGCTGTATACTTCCACGTTGGTGGAAGAGTTTTGTCTCACTAAGGCACTTGATGGTTGATGCGGATGGCATTGGACGAATCCTATAGTCAACCTAAACTACCTAGTGTCATCCCTTTATGAGCTGCTATGACATATTCGAATCACAAGCCTATAAGTATCTCCAACACTGAGTCAGGGTTTTGGAAAAGAGTTGATGGCGGACGAAACCTTAATGAGCCAACAGCAGCCTTCATATCCCCGAAGTGTGTTACTGACTCCGGAAAATCCAGCCCCTCGTCCTAGGGGTATAAAAGGGCACTGGTCCTCCCGACCATGGTAAAATAAGGTTAGTTCCGAAACCCACACAAGCCTCGAATAAGGATGACTCTACTGTTGACGACCCTAGAAATCGAAACAATTTACGAACATCAGCCTCATAAACGGTCAATGGGAGTCCACTATCAACGAAAAAGAAGCAAATTACAAACAAGTCGAACGGGCCCTCAATGTATGCACAAGGTGCCCCATAAACAAGAAGGGAGATTCCACGAATCCTCAATGAATAAGAGGACGGTCCTTAGTAAAATAAAAAAAGTAATAATACAGGTTTCGGCGAGGGAAGCTACTCTAAACCTAAACTGGAGAACATATTGAAAAGAAAAGAATCATTTCTAGGAGCTTACGAAGACACAAATCTTCTCAATGATTGGACGGTAACAACTTAAACATGAAGGCATATAGAAAACCAATGAATAGAAAGAATTTCTGATTCAATTTACTAAAAGGTGCACTCTACGCTAACTGATGGACCGTCTGCTAATTGTTTCTAGGCCCATTTATTCGTTGGCCAATATTCGCGATAACATCCTGAAAAATCCAATCGTTTCCTCCACCCATCGGCTTATGACTTCTGCCATCCTTGTATGTTGGTTTCGCAAAAAAGGTAATAACTTCACAATGAATGCTTTGTAAATATACAAAATTCGGTTTTTTTTTCCAACAAAAAGGCAAACTTTCTCCTTGTGAGTGCATTCATCCGAACTGCAGTTGGCAACCTACCAATGCAACTGACAAACAGTAAAAACTTTTCTCTTTCAATATCGAACGAGCATTCAGGAGCAGTGCACTCAACTGTGAATGTATGGTTTATAACAGTGAACCCACCTTTAAATAGACTACATCAGCACAGGAGACAAAAGAAAAAAAAAGCAACCTTTTACTGTCCTAAAGTCCATCGTTAAATATTTCCATTTAATTAATTTCCCCATTGAGTCCAGTCGTCGTCGTCGCAAGCCTTACAACATGCCTCCTTGTTCGATAAAACGAAAACAGACAAGGACGCCAAACTTTAAATAAGATTTACGAGGACAAACGGTATGCCAGCGCCAAAAGAAAAGAAACTTCCAAGTGAAAACAACAACTAAAGTGTTTCTAAAATGAACCATTAAGTAAAAATCAGTAGCTTAAGAAAAAACATCGCGCGGGTGAGACTCCAGTCCTCCTACTCCTGCTACTGCTGCTGCTCCTGCTCTAGTTCAACATAATTAACATAATCGCCTTAAATATCTTCTTTTCCCCACCCAACCTCCGATTGCAAGGATCAACTGTTCAATATAATGGGAAACGAATCGCTGTCCTTTACTCGACGTCAGAACGGTAGAACAGTGGATACTAAACGGCCCTACTACACCATTACATTATTATGTCCTATAGAAGCACAATATAAGTAGCTGTTGCTTACTTAACAAGTTTTCCAAGAAAATGGAAATTTTTCAATTAACGACACCCTACACCAAAAAATAAAAAAAAATAGAAAAAAAAAAGGAAATTACCAAAGCATTTGCATAGTATAGTATGGAATGGTATGGAGAGCTGTCTCTCCTCCATTCGTCGATTTATGATTTGCATAATAGGATTCCATCATCGCAACCGCATTCAATAAGTCCCAGCTCTTCTATACACAACACACAACTGAAGAGAACATAAACGGATTCAAAATTCAAGTGTTCGTGTGAACAAGGTCATTATGCTACGAAAACTTCAGAGCAAATAATAATTTGCGACCATCAAAACCGATTTAACGCTTCAGATACTTTTCGCCTCCTCGTTCGCCCGGTTTAATTCAAGAATTTTAAAGAGTAGGTACTTTCAGGATAATGGAGTCCCCCGTCCCAAATGGAGTCCGTCTCGTTATTATAAAAGTATCACAACAGCCTCATCATCATCATCAGTGGATGGATGTACGGATACGAAACCAACAACTAACAACCTCGCACCACATATCCTTTAATTAACCATCGACTCCGAAGGACATGCATAGGGTTTGAATAAATTTCGACTTTCAAAATTGATGATGTTTACGTTGAAGATTATCCCCTGTCTCTTGGTGCGCTCGTGTTTCCTCATTCTTTAATCTAAAACCAATTTCCAGCACTTTGCAAAAGTTTAAAGGATAACTACTAACTGGGCTCCTTATTCCGACCGATGTACTGTATGGAGTGTGGAGGGTAAAACTTACCAAAATCATAGACACTGACATAGACCGTGGAGAGGCGAGTGGCCCTTAACTAATTATATCCCAGCGTCAGATATAGAGAGAAAGCAGTTTTGGGCCCCCCAGGAGATGGGGATGTGACTGTTGTACTACGAGAGGACAATGTCTATGTCAGTCCTCACTCCTCCGTCGGAAAATCGGAAAGGGTAGAATATGAATTAGCAATTTGAGGTTGGATTTGCTTTTGCATTTGCCCCCGATGTTGCCATGAGGAATATTTTGTCATCATCATCATCACCATCATCGTTGTCGTCGTAGTCGTAGTCGTAGTCGTCGCGCGTAGAAAGGACGATTCACACAAAACTTCGCCACTACTATAACTAACTTCAATTTGTAATTGTCGTCCTTGCCGCCTTCATCGGCTCGGGCTCGGGACAGGGAGTGAAATTTATAAATGGCCAAGAAGTAAAGTTCTTTATCTTTCCGAACCGAAGGAACATTGCGGTAAGTGCGATATGCTCTTACATACCAATTTGATAAATTATCATTTATCCTTGTTGCCTCGTTGGATCCTTGGATCCACTTGCCACTTGCCAGTTGCTAGTTGCCTGATGCCTAATGTCAGTTCCTGAAGTGTTGAGTACAAGTTGTGATTGCAAATTTTAATTAACCGGATTAGTTGAGCGTGGTTCCTTCTCAGTCGAGTCATCATGAATCCTCACACAAGGATTGATGGTGGTTGCATAATGATGCTGGAAGTTTAATTAAAGTGATGCGATGTGGGGCGTGTATGTTGCTGGACTAAGGAAGAGAAAGTTGAAAAATACCCTCTAGCGCCAGTAAATTCTATTGAGGAGACAATCTTAGACGGACGCTCCTCCATTGTTGTACTAACTCTAATTGTGCTGCGGATTCAGTAGAAACGGTCTGGGTATGGGATCAAATGAAAAATGAAATATAAATGAAAATGTGTCTGGTCACTGCTGAGACGGACAAATCTGTCTAGTTACCGGACAGAACTGCCATCAAAAAGTCATTTTTGTCCTCTACGAGTATGTGTGATGGAATTGCGTTGCTCTATAGTGTCTCCGTGTCCCGTGTTTCGTGTCGTTTGCATGAATAAAAGAATGTGACTGTAACACAAATTGGATTTTCGGTTTCTTCTGTGTGGGAGCGGCTTAGCGCTACGCTGGGAGTAACAAATTACAGTAGCCTAACAGATTTGTTGTGCGGAGAAATGCTAACGAAATGTCAATTAGAATGAAATATGAAAGGGTGACTGACTATGCGAGTCCAGTATGCCAGACGTTGCAAAGTGTTGTCCACACGCAGTTGGAGTCACACTGAAGGGATGGAATGTTTGTGAACATTTACCGCCAAACTCGAGAAACGAATGCAATAGGCGAGGATTACTGGTGGCCCATAACAAGGCGATTAGTGGAAATTCAAAAAATCCTTCCCCTTCGTAGAATAGAATAGGTTTCTTCACCCGAATCTGAAGGTAATAAGAAAGTTTGTCTACCTTGGCTTATGTATCACAAATGCGTAGGGAGGTAGACATAGAAGAGACATCACCGTATTCTCCAGACCTGGTCCCCAGAGGACAGAGCTCAACAGCAAGCGTTTTTCGTCTGATGAAGAGGTCTGACGCCTGTTTCAGATTGTAGTAAGGTTTTATACCGAACAACTTAGGAGAGTTTTTGTAAAGCCTTTACCATGCCATTTGCTGCATTGCATGTGAAAAAATTGAACGTGTATGTGATGAAAGGCTTGTCACACCTCTCCGTGGTGCTACTTGCTTGATGACATGATGCAAGTACGAAGTGGATAGCATTTTCTAGTCCAGACAATGTTAGCATTCTGCGTTGCTGAAACATTCGGATAAGCTTCGGATAAGGAACGATTCGACGATGACGACTTGTATTTGGACAAAGATTGGTTTCTGGAATGTGATCAATCGTCTCGTCACAGAAAGCGGCGTTCTGCCTAACGAAGACTACCATAACAAGCCTAGATACCACCGACTAGAAGGTTTTTGGGCACCAACGAGTTCACGCCTGAAGGTAGTAGCATTGCCCTACTCTACTTAGGAAAGCTTGACGGCAATCACGGATACGAAGTGAGTAGCATATGCTGTCAAAAAAGGCCTACGGTAGCCTAGAGTCTAGGGTTAAGAGTCGGACTAATATAAAGAACGTCACGATATACGATGTACAGTGTTCTTTCGACAGAGAATGCAAAAAAAAAACCACTCCAATCGCGATGCTAACCCTACAAGGCTTCTTCCCAAAAAAAGTATTTAATGACATCCTTGCAAAGGCAGACACAGTGCTAAGTACAGAGTCCAGTGAACTTTGCGCACAGAAGCTGTAAGTGATAGTAGACAATGCTTTTGCTTGGTTACTGGGCCGCAATAGAATTTAAAGTCAATCAAGGACATTCTAAGGAATTTTTCAAGTAGGTAAGCTCAGAGATAAGTGGATTGTTACTTCACGCAAGTCTTAACCTAGTACATACATATGTAAATCCCCAAATTATTGCAATAAATATATATAACTCACCGAACAGAAAATTTAAATTTCAAATTCAAATACGTTGTAACGACTTCCAACGGCTCTCTCTCTCTCTCACCATGATCACACAAAAAAAAAAAAACACTTTCTGACTGAGCGATTATATTTCCTTGAAAAACACAAATTTTCCGCAAAAAAAACACTGAAGACACATTTCAAAATATACGTTCAACATTTAATTGCAAAAAAATTATAAAATTTTGAGAAAAATCAACAAAAATTCAACCGAAATCGAAAATTTCTTCGGAACCGATCACGAACTGATATGAATTCTCACACTCTCTCACTGAGACTGTCAAATGTCAATTTACACAAATGTTACATGTACAGGTATGGTTGTGATGGAGAACTTGTCGAAACTTGCATTGATTTTAGTTTTGGAAAATAAAATTTTAATTTGAATCTGGTGGGGGGATGGGTTGGATATAAGAAAAAAAAATTTTTGAGACGATGCGGAATAAAATACAGATTATCTGAGATGAGAAGGAAGAGTTGTTTGTTCTCGAGATTCAATCGAATAGCAAGTCAAAGAGGCTTGGTCGACTTTTCTTAAAGATAATTGGGACTATGGGCTTTGAAATAGCCTCAAGAAGCACTACGACCTCATAGAGATCTTTTGTGATATTCCCTTAGAAACGTTGTGTGGTTTTGTCTACTTTATACCTGAAATCCAGTTCAGGGATGAAGCTTAAGATTGTTTGAACTGAGGAGGAGGTGATTTAAACCTAGATCGAGCAATGGCGGGATAATAAAATATGTTCGGCAATTGGGTACCGAATCTAGCAAGTTCGTCAGCGGACTCATTGCCAGGAATGCCTATATGTGCTGGAGCTGTAGGAGGGTTTAGAGACAGTTCCAAACCAGCTTAGACTCAAAGCAAACGACATTTTGGCACCGAATCTAGCAAGTTCGTCAGCAGACTCATTGCCAGGAATGCCTATATGTTCTGGAGCTGTAGGAGGGTTTAGAGACAGTTCCAAATCAGCTTAGACTCAAAGGCAAACGACATGACATGAACAAATGTTTCTATGTGATCTTTGGAGGTTTCTTCTGATGCTTTCTCTTGCACAGAGCTCGATAGTAAGAACCTATGATTGAAAGACAGAAGTAGAATGTCATAATGGAGCAGACAAATCAATTTGTTGTCCAAGCTATCAGGACATAGCTAAGTTCATATCTGGATACTAGGAGACATGGAAACATTAGAAATAAGGTGCAAATGAATGAAGGACCCAATATATTACGTCAAACTGATGCTTCTTATCCTTCCTTATTATAAAATATTTTGGTAAAGGTGACGTAAAATGAAATTTAGTTTTTATATTGGAAAGCTAATTGAACACCATTATTGTGGTCTAAAATGTAAGCAAGATCGTGTGCCTCACACAGCCGAGGACGAGTCGCACCAACTAAGAAGGAGTTGATGAACAAAGCTGCGATTTTATTTCTAGAAACCGCACGAGATGATGGCGCGCAGACATAATGGAGGCACTCAGACCGACAGAGGGATATAGGAACTAAGTAAGTATGGATTCTATAGAAGGCGGGTGAACCTTTGTAAGGTTTCCAGTCTCATTTGTGTTGACAGTCACGAGAGACACGTTCACGGGTCAACGACCTCAACTATCCACTCTAACGCACGACTGCAAAAAATTTTTTTAATATTTTTAAAGCTTCATCCACTGATTCCATTGAAAAAAAAACCTATTCCCGTGGAAAAACAAAAATTACCACTCCCATCTGAATGCCAATTTCGATATCAAGCTTCCACAGAAATCAACACACTCATTCGAAAAAAAAAAAAAAAAAAATGTGAACCCAAAAAGAAAAGGAATCCCAGTGAACCAGTTGCCTCATTTATCACACCGTGTGCCGCAGTATTTTCAATTGAAACGAATTCGCCACGCTCTACTGCCACCAGAGACTCTCTGATTCCACAATGATTCTGTGTTAATCCATTGACTCATTGAATTGGTTTAGAAGTGCGGTACGGTGGCGGTGCTGCCTGTGAGTTGATGAAAAAGTGTCAGTGCCTCTCTCATCCTCGACGGTGTTTAACCATTGAATGGGATAGATCAGGCCGCGCGAATGGTGATGAAAATGATGAACAACAATTCGAACGTGTGGCATGACGATGGAAATCACGTTGAATTCAATTAAAACTGGAATGCCTGGTATTTAAGGACTTTTTAGACATTCCTGCCACTGCATGACATTTCTTTTACAAGCAGAGTACCAGTGACACAGCCTCTCTCGGGGAGAGAGCGGCTTCACAAAATGTGAAAATTATTCCAAAGAATTACCAATAAAAGCAAATTAAATTAACAACAATGGTATCCTGCACAAACACATCGCGCCATCGTCATCGCCACTCCAGGTTTCAATTTGGATTATAGGTACTGTCTGGTATGGGTTAGCTAGAGCTGCAGCATAGTAGAGCGCAGCATTTTGCTGAGGTCGTCCTCTGGCAAATGAATCGGAAGCTTTTCGCACTTAATTAGGTTTGATAATTCGACGTGTAGCTGCGCTAATGCAAATTTTTGAAGTATCGCAGAGCTGTACAATGCTCTTCCTCCAGAGAACAGCAGCAACGACTGTCAGTGGCAATAAAATGAAAGTACTATATCCAAAAATCAATTATTTAATTTAGGTCTGTGCCCACTTTAGCACATCAGTGTTGGCCCTTCGAATCCTGCAGCGAATAAGCAATAACTAAGCAATAAAGATGCCAATCCGAACGAATGTGATTATCACCGCTCGAATGAGTTCCGAATATTGTCGTTCTTCCGACACGACGAGGAGCACTTCCCCGCAACTACCCAACAGCAGCAGCAGCACCAGTAAAGGCATAGAGAGTTGAGGTAATCTTAATGAACCATCAAGCTAAATTAGCTGAAGACTCGTTTGCCAGGACTTTTGTTATGTTGTGTTCGAAACTACTATGGGCGTATGAAAGTTGTGTTCCTTCCTTGCTTTTACCCTATCTGCAAGGAGGCGTTCGGCGTCGTCATCGTGTTTTCGATTCTTCCCCGAGTAGGGGGGGACTATTGTGCACAAATTGTATCTATCTATCAATAATTTCTTCTGTTCGATGGGAAAAAAGGACATTTTATGGTAATGAGATTGTCCTAATGGAATTTCCATTTGGAAAATCTTTACTTAGGAATTTGGTTGCTTTTGGGCTCTGTCCCCTTTTTCTTTTGTGTGCTCGCTGCTATGTCTGTCGGTCGGTGTTGTTTTTTGTTTTGCCTTTGTGGGATTACGAGGATGCGAAGAGTGCCTATACATGCTCCTTTTGTAGGATTTGTGGTATTTGTCGAATCAGAAAGTTGTATTCTTAATGAATTGCTTAATCGTCCATTGAAGTACTACATACTATATACATAGAGCGATCGTTGTTTTATTCGATGAAGTTAGATGAAGTAGAAACAAAATCATTTTTAAGAGCCTGCTGTGTAGGCAAAAGTTTTTATTTAAAAAAAAAGCCAAGGAATAGGTCCTTTTTCTTATGATTGAAAAGAGATTGATGTTGGTAGATAGTCACTACTTATTTGGGCTTAATCGTGTCACCGTCGTGGTAAGACATACAAGGCTTGCGGAATGGTGCAGTGAAATACTAATTCCATAGGAATCTACTCCACATGGGAATTTATTTCATCTCTAGAGGGAAATAAATTCACTATTTCTAAGGGGAAATTATTATTTCCTTATGAGAGATGGTTCAACTTGAAACTTTGGTGAAGTTGTCTCGCCAGAAAATCACCATCATTTGAACACCTTCCATTAGAGTGGAGGTCATTTTCACATAGAAGTGGAATTATTACTCACTGTCAGTGGGAAATAATTTCACTCTAAAATTGTGGGTATATTTCTTATCCCAATTGGATAGTGAAAGACTAACAAAGCTTTATAATCAGAAGAAGCCACTGGAACCGAACACCTTGCAGCTCTGTTAGAAAGCCTTACAACATGGTGACTTCTGGGAATTTCTTTGAAATTGCGAACGGGAGAGATGATTGGCAAGCCTTCCGCGTCACATAATAGTATAAGTGTGGGTAATAAGGTAATTGGTCCGGTAACGGAATACAACGTCTCGAATACGTAATTTATTGACGACCTTTGGGTATCGTACACGGACAACGATCAGTTTCAGGAAGACCCTCCTCGACACACTCCACCAAGGGGCTTATATCACTAGATTTCACCAAATACAGCGTGAGTTTACGCGGTATGAGATAGACATTTAAGGACTGAGTTCGATGCTAAAGAATACCACTCCGCAAAAAAAAAAATGCTCTCCTCTGGTAGACCAAGTGGGAGCGTACGGAGTTCCGGTGTAGAACTGATGCTAACTTAACGAATCAGCCCCATATTTTGGAAATTCCAAAGCGCATCGCGCTTCAAACGAAAAGATTTAATTTTGATTTATTACCATACAGGTCACCTCCTCAAAATAAAGCAATATCCTTTCAAAAACGAATGTGACCAACATATTGAAACCATCTACCACAACCACATGAACTCTAAATGAATCATGCATTACCTACTAAAAAAAAAAAAAGTTTTTCATTGATTCTTATGAATTTTTCAATACCACTCCTGTGTGTGGTGAAAGTTCACGAGAGATTTCTTCAAGTAATCCCGGAACATCCTAATACGTCGTCCTTATTAAATTCAATCCCTGTACCCAGTACCACCAGTACCCATGAAGATATTCTATGAATTTTTAAAATGCAGATACATGTTGAAAACATGCTTTCAATAGATACCAAGTATGCCTGGTCAGTTTGTTGGCGATGGTAGTGGTGGTGGTGGTGGTGGTGGAGAATGTGCATCGACAATCCACAAGGACTGTGAAGGACATTTTAAGTCAATGCACACAATAAAGCGTTCCACCAGTAAAAGGAAAAGGAATCTCTTCTATCCTTAGAGCTACATACATACATACATAGTAGATCGAAGCAAAATGTAATAACCTTAGAACATTGCGAAACACAAAAAGGACGCAAAGGAATGAAAATTGTTATATTAGATTACTTCATGGTCGAGTGACGATATCATCTTAGAGAGCGTAATATTTCCTTGAAGGAACACTCAACGACTGCTACTCTCTACTATGGCTACTCTTTGAACAAGCACTTCATTTTGTGTGCAGCAGCAGCAGCAGGATTTTGATCGATTGAACGTTCAATGACGGTTGGTATGGTTGTACACACCCCCCTTGTGAAATAGTGAAAACTGTTGGAGCGTAAACGTTCCATGGTGATTCACATCACATGACTATTAAGGGCGGACCGGATTGATGGAGCAGCAACAGCAGGAGAGGGCACCCGCCTTATATAAAAAAGAACACATGTACATGCATCCGTATAACATGCACAACGGAAATATTGAACTTGCAAAGTTGAATGGAATTCCACAAAAGAAATTCTATTCAACTCTCAATGTTCTTAAAGTATGCATAATAATGGACTTCGCACAAGAGTACAACTTTTTCAGGACATCTCTCTCCCATCTCGCGCGCCGCACATCGATATACTAGTACGAGTACGAGTAGGAGTACGAGTACGATATTGTGAACGACTTGTAAACAAGGGCGACACATTCCTACTTGTATATACTTTCCCCATTTCTACTCACTCTCTCATCACAAGGAGATGGGGATAAAATCGAAATCCTTGCATGCCACTACAGAATTTTTATAGCTTCGCCATGTAGCCTTTTAATACCAATTCCCATTCGGTATTTATGAACATAAAATCAATGTACCATGGAAGTATATTATGGGCACACATTGCTTTTAAGAATTCCCTAGTTGCGTGTGGTGTGGGCGAGTGGGTCGTCGTCATCGTCGTCGTCGTACCATAGACGAAGTGATACATTCAGCTTGCAAATGGACCAAGGTAATGTGTGCCTCTCGCTTAATAGGCGCCATCGGATAGTTGTTGGCTAAAATGACTAGACGTTGAATGGAATACATAATGCCACCTTGCCCGGCAATGAAAAAGAGATTTTCTGTTTCCATGCCATTCCACCTCCTAGCGTGCACGTCCAATAGAATCCTACGTCCATCTATCCGAGAAGAGGAAAGAATATTTGGCAGTCTTTCAAAAAACAAAAAAAAAAAAAAATGAAGCCAACATTTATTGAATGCGCTGTTGATCTGAAGTTGGCTGCAATTTAATACGGTGTCGAGGAAGTACTTTAGTCAATGGCAACCTCCACCACATATGGGTATTGTTGCCACTTTGGCAGAAGATAAAGTCAATTTTTATGGAGTGCAAGTCCACCACAGTGCACTCAGTGGAAAGATGAACTTGATTTAGTCTGTGAAATGGAGACCGTGTGCGAAATTAAGACACAAATCACAGGGCACAGGATTTTTATTGATTTTGACAAATTCGAAGGGATTCTGCTTATCACATCTGCGTCAGAGTCACAGAGCTAGTCTTGATGGGTTTAGTGAGAAGATCCCATCTTACTATTGACAGTCATAGACTGCCATTTTCGTTACAGCATCAATCTAATATTGAGCTTAGCCTCCCAACATCCGACTAGATTCTGATGACCCCTGCCAAGGCTGTCGCGACACGGATGCAAAAGAGAGCACATCTCACTTCGCATGAGAATGTCCAAACCTGTGCAGAACTAGGAAAACGGGCTTCAGTAGAAAATGCACAAATGGCTCCAATTGATCTAAAGCAGAATAAATAAACATCTCGTGGCCCTGTCTACGTTTAGGATTAGGTTAGAGTGGCACTTAGATCAATAAAGGTCCATTGTAATACTAATTAGTTCAATGGGACTAATTACTCCAATGAGACCAAGTATTCCAATTGGACTAAGTATTCCAATGGGACTTAGTCACATTGGACTTAGTCCAATAATCCAATCGGATTTTCTTCAATTGGACATAGTCCAATGGGATTTAGTCCAAATGGTGCCCAATGGGATTTTGTTTTGTCCAACTGGTGTCCAATTGGATTTTCTCCAATTGGAGTCCAATGGGATTTTCTCCAATTGGGCATAGTCCAATGGGATTTTCTCCAACTGGACATAGTCCAATGAGATTTTGTCCAATTGGAGTCCAATGAGATTTTGTCCAATGGGACTTTGCAGCAGCTCCTATATTGAGTAGTCTTTTTTGGGACATAGCTGGATGCGTGCATAGGAGTTAGGGAATGTTTTCTACCTCCTCCTCATCCCTACTGCTTTTGCAGAAGTTGTGTGAAAAGAGTCCCAACCTGACAAGGTTTTCTTGATTGACTTACCTTACCCAATTCCTAAGGAGACATGGAAACTTCGGGGAATTCCTTTACAAGTATGATATCACAGATGACCAATTCTCTCTCTTTATTGTGAAAGCAAAGCAGCTGGCTGAGCAGGGACAACCACCTAAACTAACCCAATCAGGTTCAGATACCGACTATTTCTGGAGGAGGTTTATTTTCACTAAAGAAGGATTCATGTACTGGAATTTGCAAGGCATTGAAAAAGTTTCTTTCAGAATAGCCTTTCTACCAAACTCTGCCTTTCTACCAAACTTTTAGTACGACTTTTGTAACTTTTCGTCTCAAAAGCCCTACTGTATGGCATGTATCTAAACTTGTTTCTATATGGTATTGTTTGCTTTGACTACCATGACATCTATGGTTTGATGGGTCATAAGATTCATTTCAATTAAACGTCAAACATATAATTTAAGCGCGCCCATAAAAAAGTCCAAAAACGCCCTCTAAGACCGTAAAACACATTGTGTAACCATTCAAAAATTTTCTAATTACTTCAAATACCATCCGTGCATCCAGCATTCATCATGTGAATGTGAGAGAGCACCGCCGCCAAGTGGTAGTTCACAATGTATCCCTAATCCTTAAGAATCCGCTTTAACTTTTAAAAAAAAGGGGGAAAAGGCTTTCGCTCATGTAAAAGTTTTCATTTGAAACACTTAAATAAATACACAACACGAAACTGTTTTCAAGGATTTTTGAAATTTCCATGAAATGATGGTTCGACATTTTCTCGCCTTTAGCCCTACCCTCCTGTCACCCTTCTGTGTGTGTGTGTGTACACGCCTGCCTGCCTTGAAAGGAGGTGTCACTTTGATGGAGCAATTGTTTTGAATTCACTTTCTAGAGGGATTTTGTTAAGAAGACAATTTGTGGTGTATTGTGAAGTGCGGGTAGTGGGTATAGGTTCTTTTAAAGGACCTTAAAGTGTTTTTGTCGTTAGTGTTAAGATTTATGGTAAAGGTTCAATCAATTTAAGTAGGTGGAGATAACTATAATACAAATGTGTTATTGGGAATATGAGGGTTGAATGTGGTCGCTGGGATGGAGGGATGGAGGTTGGCTTTAAATAATTGCCAATGAAATGGGCTTTAAGTTAAGGCAATAGAATTTAAGATTTGAATTTGCAAATTTTTACTCCAAAAGGAGTGGAAATGGTAACGGCGCTAACGTTAACGCAAATTACCAAAGAAGGTAACACATTTGTGGATCTAAATGAGGTGATAGTGGATTGCGTACAAGAAAAATCACTAGAACTAGTGGCTTACTTGGTGAATTGGTTGAGAAACTAAAGCGATTGGTTATCTCACGGAGACAAAAGGACTAGTAGGGTAGTTCCCCGATAAGTTGGGACAGCAACCATGGTATTTTAAAGTCTAACAACACCTGAGTTTTAAACCTTTACACTGAAACCTAATCTTTGCTTTCAACTTGCGCTATACTTATGCTGAAATGGAATAAGAGAAAGTCTGATCTACTTGTTTAACTGACCTGGTTTGAGTCCCAGAAAACAACAGAAAATTTCTTCAAACCTTTCAAACATCCCATAGTACAATTGGCACGAGTCCCAGACTCATTTAGTCCCAGAAAATATCAAAAAAATTGTTCAAACCTTTCGAACATCCAATAGTACTACTGGTGATACTACTGAGCTGGGTCGAGTCCAGGAAAATACCAGACATTCACAATTGAGAAACGTCCTCATTGCAGGCCTAACCTACTTTGAATATCTGGGTACCTACATGAACATTTTAGGCAATTTGCGAGGTCTATCTAGACGTAGTAGGTATTACTTCTGACTGACTATCAGTGTTCTACTGAAAGTGAATGTATGGAAACCCACAGTCTGTGTACAATCGATACATTTTCCCCCAGAGATCCCAGACCACTTTAAGGACCAAGCCCACAAGAAGAAAAAAAACATCATTTCCCAGTTTATTGCATGAGATTATCGAGGACACGTTATCCTATCGGAAGAACACATGTATCCACAAGGTAACAAGTAACAAAACCATCATACATACAGAATCCATAATCCACCTGTGGTTCACACAACAGATGTCTGCAATCCTGCGTAATGCCTGATTAATGCGCCCAATGCTCAATTATGCAGCAGCAGCAGTAGCACCAGAAAATTCGATACTTTCAGCCTCCATCAGCGTCGCCAACCAATATTCAATGGCTTTTGAATACTTTAAGTCGCAACTACCCCGAAGGTGCGCTTCCCATTGCACACACGAAAAACCTTGTTTCATACTGCAGCATCCTTGGATCGTTGCCAAAGCAGTTTATCGTCGTCGTCGTCGACGTCGGGACAAAGGATTAAGGTATTTCTGGTTTACTGCAGGCGCGCGATACGAAAATTTCATTTTCATTTACCTTATTTGAAATGGCACTCTGCAGTCAGTTTTGGAACTATTCTCAACACAGCAGCGGCCTTCCGGTCATACCATCGACTGTATCTACTTTTATCCTGTGTCAGCAGCGTCTAAATGGCCCGGGGACATGCTCATTACAAGAAATTTGGCTTTGTATTCATTGATAATAAAAATCCTTTGTCAATTTCACTTTTACATTTGTGGCATCATTCCGTTTGCTGTTATTGTTGCTGTTGGTGTAATGCCTTTGAAGTTGTAGCACATGTCCTCCGGGTGAGGGCGGGGGAACATTCAAATTAGAATATATTTCCATTAAGGTCGGGTTAACGGATGAGAATGTACCCATAGTAGGCGTAGTAGCAAGGATATAATAAAATTGTCTTTAGGGCAAACAACGTGACCTTAAAAGAAAAGACAATGTCTTCTCGCCGCACAAGCACTTTTCCATCCTCCAACGGGAAGTTGGAATTTGTGCCAAGATGTCCGGGGACCGAAAATAGGACCTTTTAGCACCACAGATTGCAGCAAAATATTCCACTGCAACTTATTGGCCTTGTTAACGTCACCATCATCAGAATAAAGGTAACAAAACAGTGCAGTGGTGCAGCGCAACATGTATTCCATTCATAGTGAACACAAACACACACACACACATACAGATGTGGCTAAAACTCCTGTGGGAAATTAGTGTGAGAAGTTGTCCTTGCTGCGGCAGATGCAGCAAGTGTTGCATTAAGTTTATCTTCTGAGTGAAAATTTTGCAAGGAAAACGAGAATGTCATCTCTACGGAGATCAGGAGGAGTATGTGTATTCGTAGTAGTTGTTTGTCGTGCCACAGGACGAATACATTTTCAAGTAGTGGGAGAATTAAGAATGCATTCATAGTTTACATTTACATCCCCCGGAGATGGAGTTTTGACTACCAGTTATGGAAATTTTGTTCTCTGTCAAGGGCAGGTCAAGGAGATTTGAAACAAAAAAAAAACTTTTTCATGCTTGCAAGGGAAAACTGATTTCAAAAAGACTCACCACCAAACATGTACGAGTAGGTATTAGTTGACTTCTTGTAGTTATCCTTCTTGAAGTAAAGAGGAAAAGAAGAAGGTGAATATTAGGAATGAATTCAGTTTTTTAATCTAGAGGAAAGAATCTGTGGCTTGTGATATGCAATGCCTTGCGATGCCTTTAATATTCATGAAGTAATGACGTTTAGTTATTCCAAATATGCTCCTATCAATACCCCACACTCCCGATTTAATACAAAACACGAATGATTTTCAACCAACTTCGGTATGATTCCAAGAAACGATAGACTGCCAGTCATACCGGAGGACCAACTACAAATGACTGACAGAAGAGATGAAACAGTCATTTCGTATGACTCCAAGAGTAGCAAAACTTGATCTTCGACTCAAAACTAATTAGAGACAAGAAAAGGAAGAAGAATACCAGCCCCTGGTCACAGACTGTGAAGCATGATGAAGAGTCTTGACGAAGTACTCGTATGAACCACAATTGAATGATAGGGACAGCGCCACCTGACTCGAGATATAGAACCATTTGTCAGTATCTGGCAACTGAATATCGAAGGCATCAGTAGACCAAAATGGGAGCACTTATATAGACTGCTAGAAGAGAACAATTTCGATGTAGTATTTCTCCAAAAAACTATCTTTGTCGGACGAAAGAAACCCCTTGACTCGAGGAAAAGTCAGTGGTTACTCACTTATAGGCGGTCATCATCATCACGCCTATGGAATAGCCACATATGTATGATCCGATATCGACAATGCGAGGGAGGAGAAATGGGAGGATATATGTAAATCACTGGTACCAAACACTGATCCCTTTCAGAGACAGGAAGCTTACGAAATTTGAGGACGAACTACAAACCACGAATGACTTTGATTGAGGTAGACTCTCGCTCACATTCGTAAGAAACTTCTACGAATGCTGGGCACAAGAGACGTGATTTAGAATTCCCCAGCTAAACCATATACAGTTAGTTACAGTAGTTATGCTTCTCCAATCCACACATATCTGATTAAGAGAAAGGCAGGATTAAGAACACCATTCACTTCTGAACAGAAAGTCAACATGATCTTAATTTCACAAAGTGCCTCCTTGTTGATTCTCACTTTTGTGAATCACTTTTATTGAATCTCATAAAAATTGAACTTCATGGAATCATACCAACAACCATAGACTGGATTACTGCGATTATTATGAGTTTCTGTGATTTTTGTTAAAGATCTTTCCCCCAGGAACACGGGAATGTGTTCACACAACTCCTCACACCACGAGATACCACTTTTTAATACCATAACAGTCCATTATTCTTGGTATAAACTTATATTTTTTATTTCAAGAGGATAACAATAAAGAAGTTGAAACTTTTTGTTATTCCTCGACGCCCCACTCGAGAGAATTACAAATAATACTGAGATGACGATAATGGCTTAATAGATTTCCAAGTTGGTAATGGTTAGCGCCACTCCCGCCCAAGCAATTCAGCGCCCAATAAAATGTTTACGATCTACAAGATAGTTTTTATGTTGGCGCAAATGTTCAAAGTTTCTTGCATTTTAAAGGCTCCCAGTCCATGGAGGTGGTCTGCCAATGAAGTTGTGGGTTCGAACTTCTCCTCCCACGTACAGAAATCCCATCCCATTTGCATGGCACCCATTGTGTGTATTGTATGTACTTGAAATGATAATCGTGTCGACCCCAGTTCACCCATATGCGGACGATAAGTGTCAATTATTGCTGACTCCTTTGAGGCGGCCAGCGTGTGATTGACATTAATTGGTGCTGCCCAACACTCGTGTAGCATATTACCTGATACAAATAACAAAAGAACTGCACCTGGGAATACTTAAAACTTTTAATGAGAATCCTTGTCGTTGTCGTTGTCGTCCTCTATCATCTTCGCTTCGTAATGAATGTCTTCGAAAAGTCACAAACTTTCAATAAAACAAAAAAAAATGTAAAAAAAAAAAGAAAACCTACCCTACTATGTATAATTAATTTTAATTACAATTGCGCATTTCATGCTCTCGTCATAAAAGTTATTCATTAAGTTTGGAGCGCGCACTTTTTGTGCATTTGTCATGCGACAACTTTGGCATCCCGACTTAATCAACATTTAACTTTCACAGCAAATTAACAGTTTTCGAATGGAATGTGAAGTTTTATTTACCGATCACGGACTGGGTACTGAGTACGTACGCTATGCGGCAAGATGGCCAATGCACAAAATAAAAGTAATTTAATGGCTTACCACCAGCAGCCAACCGTACCGGAGTTGTCCTCTAGTCCTAGATACACGACGAAGACGAAGTCTCCGAGGTGGGGGTATGTGATTTGCATTCAATAAGCAGTCAAGAACACGCGCGACCACCCTTAAACTCAATTAAAACTTTACCTAACCACAGGACCTTCCGTTCGGATATGGTACTGGTGGAAGCACACTTGAATCCGGATATAAACCAACTCGACTGGGCAACGCTTCAGTGGCTGTTAGTAACGCAACAAATCCCGGAATGGCTGAAACTTTAATTGAATTTAAATGACATTTCGATTGAAGATGCGGCAGACAGTTTTTTTTATGCACTGTATCGTTGCCTGTGTACGAGTATCTATCTATCCACGTGGTGTGTTGTGTATCTATTTTAAAGGACGGATATGTGTGGTGTGGCCTATTTGAGGGCGCTTTTCCATTTTTCCATTTTTCCATTTGGGATGAGGTCCGTGACGAACTGATTTCAACGCTGAAGTGTGGATTCAATTTCACGCACTTAATTGCGACAAAGGGGCGATTGACGTCATTCGAGCTGGATAATTGACACTCTTTTTTTTTTTTGTTTGTTACCATTATGAATGGAAAAACGTTTAAAGCGACACAGCGACAGAAGGGTGACGCCAAGAACTTTTAAATTGAAAACAAAAATGTCAACTCTCAGGGGAGGGATATGAATATCTGTATGCATACAGCAAGGCATTTGAGGTTTGTATATGTCTTTTGTGTTATGGTTTAAACAAGCCCAAGGAATAGGGGTTTAAACTTGATAAAGGTCAGATCTAAGCGTGTCGTTCTTGAAGTTTGACTTGGTATAACATTGTTTGGTACCACTCAAAGTTCTATCGATAGGGTAGTTCCTCAGAAACTATAGACGAATGAACGATAAGACATACCTGGACACTCAGCCGTTTTGGAACATTGGCAAGTCTGCTTTAAGAAGTGAAGAAATATTCGAACATTTGACTTAACTTGCTTTGTAGTCTCTGAAACCCTGAAAGTTGTACGTGCTCTTGATAACCATACAACAGTGGCAACTCGAAACAACTCGAATTAAAGGGTTTGGAATGAAGGTTCTACAATTGTCCATCATCGTACCGATTTCATCGTCGTTGGTGGTTACTTCTTTGTGAGAACCAAGGACTACATTTCACGTATATAGATGCTTGTATAGAAAGGAGGATAGGGGTGATGGTGGCACAGAAATCTTATCACACAGCTTGTTCTGTTGATTGTTCAGAAAAATTATTTTGTAGTAGTGGTGTAAGGTGAGATCCCTGTGGTACCACATAACGTCCGCTCTTTCGTTATTTTGGAAGGACGTAAAACACGGTCCTTTAATGACCACGCCTTGAGAGTAAAAAGAAAAAGAAAAGTCTTCTTTATAAATTAGATTTTAAATTAAAGAAAATCCTTCGAATGCATATTGACACAGAACCTACTTGCAAATTACTCAACCCAAATGCCACTATCACCATTCGGGGTAGGTACATATTATTTTCAATGCGACGGCAACAAAACAGCGGCAGGACGAAGAGTAAAAGTAATCAATTTCTTTTTTAGAAAGCGTATATTGCCAGGCTATAAATTCACCTGCCTGTTTGAAATATCCTCCGGTGAAATTGCTTTGTTCCTTTATTTTATTTTGTGTTTTTTTTTTTTTTCTACTGTTCGTTGTTCCTGTTAGGTAGGTAGGACGACTGGAGGCACACGGTCATGGGCACTATTGCTGTGTGACTTTTCGTACAAAATAAAATAAAATAACGCATAGTATCCGTATATATGTATGTATAACGAAAGTGGGATATACGCTTAGCTTCATGTTGGGTAGGAAATACTTATCCATTTCGTTCGCAATCTCCAACATTTCCAATATCCTTTCTCTTAGACACACTTCCTCTTCCTGTTTTGTTATGTTGCTGTCGATATTATATTTGGTTGTACAACATGGCATACGCTCTCGATGGTCGACGATGGAGTGGTGGAGCAGAACGGATGGCTGACTTTTATTGTGTCCTTTCTACGCCCGCCGCCGCCGCCGCCGCCGCCGCCGCCGCCGCCGTCGTCGTTGCCGCTGCCACTGCCGATAGTCACTAAGGGGAGGAATACATCCGCAATAAAGATATTTTTATTTGAATATACGACATCGGCACACAGTGAACAACTTATTTAGCAAATACGTACTTCTTCGGCTGGGAACAGGAGGAGCAGGAGGTGTGGAGGAAAATAAACATTGAGAAAGAAATACTTCTATCATTTTCATTTTTTCTTCTTTTTTGCTTTTTTCGGTCCGGACGAGTCTCTTGTTCAGATTGGTTTTTCGGGAGATGAAAGCTATAGCCATCCGTTGGCGAGGAAGTTGTTCAATATTACACGTACTTTTGTGTGGCAAAAGATGAAGAAGGGTTACTCAAGATGTACAGAATGAAGACTATTTTCATTTACGAGAGATGAGAGTTTCGGCTTTTAAGTGTTGCCATAAATTCTTCTTTCGTTCAGTAGCGGTTATGATGAGCATCACTATATTCCTTGAGATCACTGCTATACCATTTGGATTTGTGAGGGTGCCGGTTGAGGTAGTGAGTTATTGAATTGCAGGCTTGGCGCCCAAAAGCCATTTCAACAAAAGGGGTGGTGAAATGCTTTAAATTTAAAGAAATTGCTACGTTTTAAATTCATAGCAAATTGAAGAAGCCTTGTGAGAGAATTATCGTTAAGACAAATTTATATGCACATTGTTTGAATGGGGGCAAGCTATCAAAAGGAAATGTAGCATGTGTCCAAGACTGTTGGTCCGTGCCATTGATGGAATAACGTCAGTATTTTTCCATCAATCTTTTCTCAATCAGTGGTCATACGACATATTCAAGCATTCCACTCCCTTCAACAGTTTCAATGCTATTTCTGTCACGCCTCCCATTATGGTCTACGAACATTCAAAACCAACGTGCATCAGTGTCTTCTATTTTCCATCACTCCCTTGACATAAACCCTAGACCGACCGGAGATTTAAGAAAAAAAATGGTTCTCTTGATCTAAATGGTTTTTCAGTGAAGAGTGAAGAGACTCAGAGCTTAGTGAAAATGCCAACTACTGCGGAGATAGCTGAGAAATCTAAAACAAGAATTAGAAATGAAGACAAAAACCAAAAAAATGCCAACTACTGCGGATCCAATGTCAGTTGATTTAGGGCC
This sequence comes from Xylota sylvarum, assembly GCA_905220385.1. NCBI lineage: Eukaryota > Metazoa > Arthropoda > Insecta > Diptera > Syrphidae > Xylota > Xylota sylvarum. Next base: position 719,808 of record LR999960.1, on the reverse strand, counting down.
TATTCATTAAAATTTCGACGCGATGGTCATTTGACTTCAATTCTTTCACAAGCTAGATCTGGTAAGCCTTCAAACTATGATCTTTGTGTACAATTTTCCTTAAATTGACAGACAAAGAGCAAGCTGTTGTGAACGACGTCGAATCGATAAATTTGGATCTTCTTCAACATTCTCCTGAATGGATGCAATATTCACTTCAGTATGGACTCTTCTTATGCGTCTTAGTGCCATTGCATCTTGCAAAGAAAATGTTGCGAAAACGATCAAAAAACAGCCAAAAGCGATCTCAAATGGTCCATTTTGTCTGATGTATAGTATGGTGCAAGTGCTCTATAAATTTAGCGCACAGAACCATCATTTTGGAACCAAATTTCTAAAATTTGGCAACATTGTTGAAGCGTGCATGTCATCACGATAAAACTAATTGCAAAGACTACTGAATAAAAATGACATTGACAGTTTACAATCTGACATTTAGTTTGATAGATATAACTGCCTGAAGTTAGTACCGGATTAAAAAACACCCTTTACCTTCTAATCGTATTCTCGTTGCAAAATATAATAATATTCTGCCATAATAGATTATGGCAACACTGTCGTTGAAGACAGCTACATTATATGCAGTAAATATTGTCATCACACTCATCAAAACTGTCCCGCGAAGGAAACAAAACTAAGTGGACGACTATGGCGTACGTACTTGAGCATGAAGGGTGGTCGCTTTATTAAAAGTTTTGACTGTATATACTACTATCTACATGTATCCACTTCAACTATATTTTGACATAAAATCATTAAGATCCTTTCAAGTAAATCGAGAAAAACAGATTGAGGTTAGAACTAGAATTTTGAGGTTAAGACTTCCAAGCTGTAGCTCCAGATACAAAGTTCCAAGCCACACGAAGGACTCATTTGTTCAAACAAATTAATGATAAAGATAAGATCAAACCTTCTAGGAGTCTACAAACATCTACAAACCCAATACAGCCCCTTTGCATCAGCATGGACGAAAAAAAAAACACAAGACGACAGTACTCTTCGTTGAAATCGATACCATTATCCGAGAGAGTTATGGTCTTGTGCCGCCCGCAACGTTTTTATGACTACAGCCATGAAAAATTCTTCTTAATTTTGCAATATTTATTTTATTGAGGAAGAAAGAAGAAAAAAAAAACTAAGCAAACTGGTTACGACAACTCGGAGGGACCATGCAGATATCCCTTGTCCGGTGATGATGGAAATTGCGGACACGACCGTCATTACACTCACTTGAGCAGTTGAGCCACGAATAAGTCTTCCACCATCATTGTGCAATTTGCCCTAGTTAAAATAAATTTTCCAGAAAATGTTGATCAAATAAATTTCCTTCATATCGCCAGCACTTTGGCAACAGGTTGACTGTGGGAACAGGCACTGGGTAAAGGTGAGAAAGGAAGAAGATACACTTACATTTACATTTGGCTTAGGGAACATAAAAGTTATGCAAATGACTCTACAAATTTGCATTTGCCCTTCGAAGTGAACAGTTTAAGTTAGAATCAGTCTACCACACAACACCAGTGCTCCTCCAACACCATCGTCGTCATCGTCATCGTCGTCTTGTGAGAATCATCCTCCAGTTCGAAGGACCAAAATTACGAATGCAAGACATTTGCGCGTCACATTGCTCCCTAAACGTACAATTTTATTCCTTTTCCGAATTGCTCTATGCATGTTTCATTAAAATTTAATTGTTTCCCCACCTCATCACGACGAGATCCATCATTCATCATCTTCGTATGAGGAAAAGCGTCTATGTACTCGCATGTGAGAGCTGGAATGCGTCATCAATCACTTCTGCGACATATGCTGCAGTGGTAGACTTTTTACAGACAATCCGGTCGGCTTGTTGCACTGCGCCGAAGAAAACTTACAGCGCCAGCAGATTTGATTAATTCAGATTCAAATTCAAATTTCGCCACGCCATCCATCCAGACAGAGGACTATGCACAATCGAACAAAGGTCTGCGCAACATCTTGAGGTGATGGTCTAATAATGTTGGGTTTCGTTGCTACAGCAAGTCATCAGCAGCTTGACGGAGAAACGACGATGTCAACAGAGTGTCAGGATGGCAAACAAGTTTTCCTCGAGTTGTATTTGTAAATGAGGAAGGCATGAAGTCGTTGTACCCCCACTGACTACGGCTGGCATTCCTGAGAAAATAAACACATTTTCAATGCAAATATCACACAGAGGGGTTTTCCAAAACAGCACACAACACACAAACTTTTCATCTTGCACAGGACAACGATGGGTTAGAAAAAAAAAATGCGTAGTGTATCCTTAACCCACCCGATGCGATGGTAGTTACATTGACACAATCGTTGTGTGTCACGGAATTGTATAATTCAAAAGAATCCGTTTGCGGGTCGCCCTGTCGCTCTGTCGCCTTTGTTGCGTTTATTCGCCTGCGACACCAACGCAACCCGGCGGAGGTTCAGGAGCGCGTATACTCGTACTCGCACTCGTAAGGGTAAAGAATTGTTTTTCCTTCTTGGTGGAAATAAATTTCCTTGCCGGGGGGAGGAGATCCTGTTGTGCGTGTTGTACAAACGATGCTGCTGAAGCGAAGGCGTTCTCCTTCTTAAGTCCTTTCTTGATTTACATTCCGTCTTCTTGCTTGTTCGTTTCCTTTTCGCTTTTGCCAAAGAAAACGGAGAAGAGAAAATAACACCCGAGGGAAATGAACGGATTCCATTCCTATGCAAATATGATTTTCCAAGAAGATTGCGAACAAATTCACTTGGCATTGGCAAGGAGCACAGCACAAAAAAAAAAAAAGAAAAAAGAGAAGCGCCCCTCCCCGTGTTAAGTACTACACAGTGTATGATGATGTTGATGATGATGATGAAATTGTAAGCACAAATGCGAGTTGATATGGTCTCCTTTGTTATTCCATTCAACACTGGCGAATGTATCTTCATTGAAATGATTTGGCTATGTAGTCGAGTCGGTACTGGGTCGCGCGCGGGTTCTTTCAAAGAAACTTTCGTTTCCTTCTTCCTTTCTTTTATTTTTTTTTGGGAAGGAGGGAGAGTTTTTGGAACGCGTGACTTGGGTGTTGATGCGAAAAGCCATCATCGTGTACATTTGTTTTGCAAAATTAGCCGATGCTAATTGGAAAAGGCGTTGACATTTAATTATTCCTGAATGGTGCACGTAAATAAATCCTATTAAAAGAATTTGCGAATACGTTAGGACATGGTGTGAGATAAATGTACAATCAGCGCATAGCAAATCCGAGAGGATTACGGATTTACGAAATGATTTTCAGTTGAAGATGAATAGGCAGGGATTCATATCAAACTTTTGGAGTACCACATGGTTGTCTGCTATCACCTTTGCTATTCTGAAGTTCTGAAGTAAGAAGTTCAATGGATAGCTAACAGCGTTTTCAAGAAAGTGGATCAAAGTAAGACTGATAATCGGCACAACAAACTCAAAGCCGAGCTGAGAAAGTCGACAAAGGCGAGTGTCTAGGAAGATGTCACCAAATATCTTGGTAGATACGACTTTCAAAATTTCAGAACGCATTGACTGGAGTTTAAAGTTCAACATTCAAATGGAGACGAATAGACAAGAATTCATAGAAAATTTTTGGAATACCACAAGGCTCTCTCACCCTTAGTATAAAAATCGAGGGAAGAAATCAGTTTTTTCAAGAAAGTGGATCAAAGTAAGGCTAAAATTCGGCAGAGCTAACTCGAAGTCCCGCTGAGGAAGTCGACAATGATGAGTGTCTAGGAAGATGTCATCAAACTTTTGCTAGATACGGCTGGCAAAATTTTAGAACGCATTATCTGTAAAAGACTGAAGGCAAGAGTTGTAAATACCAGAGGACTGTTGAAACACCTACATAAATATTTGTATGGCTTTCGGATGAGTGTCACGACAAAAGATGGAATTGGCGTGAAGAAGATAGAAAAAATACAGCCACGATTTTTTATCGGGATTGTGGCGGACTAAAATACATTTCTTCAATGTATAATACAGCCGAATTGTTTGACTAAGAATTTAGGACATTACCTACTTTTCTACAGAGTTCAACCCATCTTAAAGAAATTATCCACACCAAAGCCATATCAACGTTCCAGTTTTCAACAATAACTTCAAGTAAAGATCGGTTCAAATCCCATTTCCTGTAAAATGTACTTATAAATCAACTATCAAGCCAGTTAGAAAGACGTTATAAAAAATATAAAACCACTCTATATAAAAAAAAATCAATTTTAACAAATTCTAAAGGTTTTAATTTATAAAGAAAAAATACTATGAGACACCCTGTGGTAAGCTCTTTCTAAAATGATCAAAAACTTAAAAACAAAAAAAAAAAAACATTTTCAGTAAATGCACATCTCTGACTTTTACTTTCACTGATTGACAGCTGACAGTTTTAAAAGAAATTTCAGCAAGGATACCTACTTGGTGAGCATGGTCGCCTGGTGTTTTTCAGAAATTTTTGGATTTCTTTCTTTCTTTTGCAGAAACTACAGGTCAGGTCAAGCCCTTTCTTGGACAACCACAAATCTTCCGCACAGACAGACAGTTGGTTGGTTCATCGCGATCGAAACCATATCCATCTGGACATGGACTTACTTCGAGTAAGTTGGTTGACTGATCAAGATTTACCTTTCAGTTGGCGTCGAATGTTTGGTCAGAGGAACACCAAACTGAGATATTCTCCCAGCATTTCGGAGCGGAATTGTGGAAACTCACCCAGTAAGACATTGCATTGCGCGCATTCCCATCTGATTATAATTTTTTGTCTCTTGCAGCTATAACCCAAGTGGGTGGGAACAAAACAGGCGCAATGATCGTCCAAAGTCTGGCGGAACCTTCTACGAAAGAGTTCCTTTTGTCATCGGCCGAGAACTCGACCAATGCAGTTTCCTCGAGGACATCATCGCATCGCTGGCGATCCAGTTAAACACACGATTCCTCTGATTTTTAGAGTCCTACAGACGAGGAGAATGATTGAAATGAGGTTTCATCGATGGAAAGGACGTCATAGTAAAGAAACTAGATAATTTTATTCGTAATCAATGGAAGAATCAAGAACGGAAATCAAGAATCAGTCTCCACCGGAGGTTCCACCACTTTCAAGCATTCATCAGCGAATTCGACAAAGAGAGGTTCCTGCATTGCAACATGCATTGAATTTCAGGCGTTGGGAGGAACATCTATCTCTTGAAGAAGACTGCGCAGGTGTGGATTGTAGAGGGCATTCTCTAGCGCTGCTCAGATCCCTAGGAGTAAAGTAAAGTTAATGAATGTCGCGACAGTGAAACGCACTTAGTTCGAATTGTGTGTTCTGTTTTGAATGGAGGAAAGATTGAGGATACTTCGTCGAGAACTGGAGGTGGTTTGGAGACACATATTCAACCTTCTGGTGTTCTTTGAAGCAGAGTGTCGAGTAACTAGAGAGGAGAAGGAATTGAACAAATGCTTCTGTAAGTTGTTTAGAAACTTTCTATGGCTTCAGACAGTTGGACATTTTTTTTTCAGGATGTGTTTGGAATAAGCTGAGCGATCTACATCCCGATAGGTGTCAGTTGGAAAGCAAAGATGGATGGTGCTTTGTTTAGTTGCTTTCCATGGGCTCATGAGTAAAGGATTCAAACAAGTCGTTTGTAGAGTTGGCGCCGTATTATACCCCAAGGAAGGTAAGAAACAGTTCAGGATCCCTTCAGCTTCTAAAAGAAGAAATGATTCCCCATAGTAGCTCCGACAGCTGGTCAGGTGAAAGTTTGATTCCTCGTAGCAGTCTTGGCAGCTTGTGAGGTAAGTAACATTTTCCAGAGATATTCTGTGCCTTACTAAAGTATGTTCTTAATTTAGGTCGCTTCATGCAAGAACTGTCAATGCAGCCTCAAAATCAGGACGATATCATCCCAATTCGCAAGATGTGTTCCTTCTTTGGTATAAGACACGACTTAGCACAGCCTAACTTCTTCTGGTCTCAAGCCCATGCTGGAAACTGGTCTGTGAGGCATGGACTTTTCAGAAGACGCTGTAATCCAAAGATTAAGGAAGTCCCTTTAGCAGTTTCGCACTCCTGACTTTGTAAAATAAACTGAAACCTACTGCCTACTCTACCTAGAACCCTCTAAGAACGTTAGAGCCTCAAAATTTATCAAGAAATCATGTAAAAGCCTTAACCTTGCCCAATAAAAAAAAATTCTCGTAAATCATGTGTGTTTCACTCGATTTGTGGCCAAATCCTTCTTCAGCCACACCCCCATACCCAAACCTCCTTCCAAAGTCCAACATTCCTCTAAAAATGCATCAAAAATGAATTCACGTCACAACCTGAAAAAAGTCGTCCATCAACAAAAAATCCGTGAAAAATGCAAAATTTTCTGAAAAACACCAGGCGACCATGCCCAGCAAGTAGGTACCCCAGTTCCCAGCTCAAATTTTTGTTTTCAAGCTGTCAGCTAGAGATGTGCAATCACTGCAAATGGTTAGAGATGTGCATTCACTGAAAATGTTTTAAAATTTTTTTTCGCTTTTTAAGGGTTTTGATGATTTTAGAAAGAGCTTACCATAGGGTGTAGAGAAGTACAGGGTGTCTCATAGTATTTTTTATTTATAAATGAAAACATGTAGAATTTGTTATAAATGATTTTTATTCATAGTAAATAAATCTACATTTACATCGAGTGGTTTTTAAACTTTTGTAATGTCTTTCTAACTGACTTGAGGGTTGATTTATAAGCTGTTTCGTTGGTAATGTGTAGATTTTACTGCGAATGGGATCTGCGTCGATCTTTATTTGTAGTTCTTGTTGCCCGTGAATGTGGCTTAAGCGGCTTAAGATGGGTTGCACTCTGTAGAGGTCTGTACTGGAGAGGGAAGTACCAAGTTGGAACATGAAGAAAATGTTGCATCAGCCAAAAGCGAAGACATGGGAAGAGTTTTGGTACATATCTTCAGTTTTTAGTTGAAGAGAATCGTGTTGTTTACAAAACGAGGTGGATCGCTGGAAGAAATAAAGAAAGAAATTTTAAAATTAGTGAAAAATAGATTTGGATGGGGGAAAGCCAGAACGGAATATTACTTTTGTTCAAACGATTCGGTGCTCTAAAATTCCGAATTTCCTCAGAAAAGACAATCCTATAAATTGAAGATGCTTCCAGATTCTGATTTTCAATATTAGGAGATTGTTAGCATCCAGAAATATGTACATCTCCTCTCTTCAGGTCACGATTCAGGCTCTCTCTCCAGGTCAGATTCAGGAAATATCTTGGAAAAACTAAAAAAATCTTGGAAATATCCAATTGTAAATGCGTCTTCCCCAAAGCTCAACCCAACTGAAACTTGTCAAAACTCACAAATTGAAAAAGCTGTACCCTATACATCCAAAAATACCTTCATCCGTTCGCTGTCTGCTTTGTTCTTCTCCTTCAACCAAGCCAATTCCCTCCAGTTATATACATTAACGCACTATGTACCGTGAACTTCTGTTTAATGTCAATGTAATTAACCTGCATAAAATACCTCTCAGCACAACTTTAAGGACATACATCTGTCCCCGAAGGCTGCACCAAAGAAAAGAAACAGACTCTCCTGCTGTCTTTGAAAATACACCCATCGGCTGGCTTTCGCACTTTGAATACAAATAAGTGGATGAGAAACAGCCCTTGGCGAAATGATATTCTTTTTCTTCACTTGGCCCATTATCTTTACCCGAGAGTTGAGTTGTAGTCTAAAGCATTTGTTAATGTCAATTGGGTCGTCTCTGCCACCACCACTGCCATCCGCCACTACCAAAACGCCTGTCGTGATTGGTAAGGAGGCTATATTGTGGGGAATCTGCCGGAAATGATAGGTTGTGTTATAAATTCTAGGCCATGTATTACAATCAAATTGTAATTTAAATACGTAAGAACATGGCAGTACATTAAACTATCCATTTCGTCCCGCAGGCAAAGGGTGGATTATGTTGTCCTTTATTCAAATTAATATCGAGTGGGGTTGTTAGATGAATGCCGTCGACATTTATCACTGAAGTCCTTCACTTCATTTTGAATTGGGGGCTTGGGTTGAATTCCTTGAGACAGAGCACATCTGTTACAAGACGACCCAAGGTGGTAGGCATTCTTTTTTTCTTTACTTTTTTTTGAATTTTAAATGATGTATACGATTGGATATTTGTGTAACATAGGTTAACTAAAAGGGGGTCATTGTGGCGTTGGTCGATATTTAAATTATGAAGCAGTCGCTCGCCTACAAAATAAGCTTTATACATATGTCACAGGATGAAAAGACCATTAGGACAAGACAAGACCCAAGACGAAGACAAAATTTATTCGTATGTGTACCCAAAAACTGTCAAAAGTGTCAATGTTCATCAAAAACCCTGTAGAAATGGAACTGATGACGGGACTGTACCGCACATAAATTATATGTACGTGACAACGTACATATGATGGCCAGTTTTTTTTTTTTTGAAACAGGGATAGGTTTGAGTTCAATGATTTGTGGTTTTGAAAAACGTAGATTTGTGCCCAGATAATCACTTCACAACTCATGTAGTCATGTCAGTGTTGAGATTAGGATTGTGTCTTCGATAAGTAAAATGGTAGATGGACCTCAAACCCTCTTTTTTTAAACTGACACCAGACTGCATCACTCACTTTACTATACTATTGGAAGCAGAACCCTGTACAACTTATATCCCTGACTAGTTCAGACACCTAAGTTTACAAACAAAATGCATCCGAGTCTCAAACCCCTACAGTCATCCAAAAAGAGTGCATACTGTTAGGCGAATATTAAAATCTTGCATACTCGCGCTATGCTCAACATTATAAGGGTATTCATGAGTTACGAAACATTGTATGAATGCTCCTCTGTTAACGATTGTCACCACCTTCTTCCTCCTTTCAATGGGATGTCCTTAAATGTACAACCCTGACGCTTACTACCACATAGTGTTGAGTTTAAGTAAATTCGGTGATAAGACACATGAAAACACTTTGTATTAACAAAAAATAAAAAAAACAAAACAGCTAAAGGACTCAAAAACAAACATCTGCCATTAGGGACACACAGGAATAAATTATATTTCCAAAACATCCGCTTCCCTACTGTGCACAGAGAGAGAGAGAGAGAGAGAGAAGGAGAAAAAAAAAACCACCCAATTCCTGCCCCGGTCAATGGTGAAAGACAAGAGACAAACGACTGGTGAAAACTTTCAGCATAATTTTAGCTGACTTCATTCGCATCAGGACCCAAAAGTCCATACACAATATAATGGAAATTTCAATATAGTATCTCCATCCCGGTTTTTTTTTTCTTTTGTTTTACATCTCTCCTGCGTCCCTTTTTCCAATGGCGCGGTGCCTATTTAGAGATGTATCTTCGTCGCCAACAAAGTATATATACGGGGGCAGTTCATCTCACCGAGTCTAGACCCTGTCAACACTAGGAATTCGCAAAAGCATCATCACAGGACGACCAGAATACATAGTCGGCTTGCCCAGTTCGTCCTTCGAAAAATGAACTGCAAACTTAATTGAAAAACTTTTTCATTTTCCCTTTCGGTGGCAACGGGTGATAGAAAAAAAAAAAAAGATTGCCTCAACTATTCTAGCAATCGAAATTCACGCCTTACATCCTATGTAGTCAGGATGTGATGCTGCCGACGAAAACCACCTCGTCGTGCGGTAGTCATCATGTACATCGACCAACTGCCGGCAATAGGCTGTGTGGGTGTGTGTGTGTTCAATGTCCTGATAAGTTCCAACAACCATTTTTCGTAATTCGCTCTTTTTTGTCCACCACCCGGATAACTGAGAAGGCGAAGCTTATTGCATCCGTCCATCCATAAATTTTGCAACTTTTAAGTCTGAAACAATACAAATTTCCGGGGTGCTTCCTTTAACAATTAGCCGGGCTCACAGAATCACAGAAAAAGAAGGCGAACGAGAGATGGTAGATACGAATAGTAGTGACCTGCCTGTAATAAACTGCTTGTGTCTCACAGCAGAACAAAAAAAAAAGGACGAAATCAACACACAGAGAGACAAAAACCAGAATTCCATGACCTGCTGGATAGAGGTTGCTAGTTGCTGCTACCCATCTGTGGTTGTAACCGAGAAATTAGTTTGCGTTACAATTACCCAATGAGCTTAATTTAATTCGCCGAGGTGACGAGTGGGTTTAATGGGAACCTCTGGTGAAGGTCGAAATTACATCGCCAGACATTGACCCGATTGTGTGTCCCTGAGTTTTATGGTTCGAAGGATTTTAATAAACGCTACACACCAAAGGTCATATAAAATCCAAGTTGCAGTTCTTACAGAGACTTTTCCTTTGGACAACATCTAATGAATGCAATATGTTGTCTACTTGTGTCATTCGGACGGAGAAGAAGCTGCTTTATGTCGTTGTGTCTCTGTTTTACGACTCTGCCGGGAGACGTTATTACAAAAGGACATTTTCGACGAGCGAGCGAGGGGTGGGTGGTGATAAAATGCCAATGGAATATTATATCATAACGCATGAACATTAAATTGGATAGACGTTGACCGCTTCTAATGGCGCAAGATAAGACCCACAAGTGCGGAAAAGTGCCTGTAATCTTGGCACACATTGTCCTTTTGATGTCCTCGCAAAGGCAATCAAACCGCACCATATACCTACTCGTACTCGTGTCCTTGTAGCAGTATGAGCACATCAAAGGAGTGAGGTAGGCGGCGTAAAATGTTAATTAGATTGTCAGTCGTCTTTCACCCTCCCCTCTACAGAAAAAAAAAATCCCATTACATCCGTCTACACATGATGCCAGCAGAAGAGGGATCATCCATCCATCCATCCCCTAAGAGATGCTAGAATCGAGATAATGTCAAACTTGTCATCAAGTTCCAATGAATCTCACCCGCTGGAGTCGATGCTGTGCATGGGTATACAGGGGGTTAAGGGGGTGTGGCGTTACAGAATCCATTAGATCATCTCATAGATATGGAAAACTTGTTTTATATAAATAAAGATGAAGGATAATTATTATCCTGTCACTTGGAGTGATAACATAAATTACTGTAGGCCTTAATTACGGCACTAACTCCTCTGACTACACATACGACGAGTATGTGGCCAGGGCCACATATGAGTCGATATGGTTTGGCGCCAGGCGCCATTGAATTTATGGAAATTTGACTTTAATGCGAATCGATTTTCATTGTTTTTGGCCATAATTATCACACACGTTGATTGATGTGCTGCCGGGAGAATGTTAAGATCCCTATCGGTAATCGGGTGGTCCTCCTTATCGCTGCTGCCTGGGGCCGCTTCTCTCTCTGTTTCTCTCTAGAGATACCTTTTAACCTTTTCAATCAATCGCCTAATAACTCAATCAGCAGCCGGTCGTTCGGTGGACTGCGAGAAATACCAATCAATCATTCTAAATTAATGGAAAGTTTGTGGTAACAAATTGAACATTTTGTTCAGTTCGGACTGGGGCTACGAGTTTAGTGGAACCGCATAGCAGTTGAAGAAAAGAAAGAAGACTGGAAGCGCAAAAGAACGTTCATTAATCATCGGCATTTTGTAGGCACCTCCAATGTAGTTGGTCTCACCTGTGGCCTGGCTATAATGTATTCGTTTCCAATTGGCAAGCATTCGGTTAGAGGACATTGGTTGTCTGCGATGAAAGGGGGTGGAGGAATGCCAATCTATTTTGGTTTAACAGGGAAGTATGGGGAGCAATTTTAACACCGTATGGGGTTAGTAGTGTCATTGAGCTGTAAATTGGTTTCTTGGTATTCTTGGTGTGGCTGGGGAAGTCGCGATACATATGTACATACAGTGCCACAAGAATAAGAATCACCAGTAGAATAACACACAATGAATGGGCTATTCCGCTCCTCTATGCAAAGTGGAGAAGATGGTAGAATATATAACAACTCGTAGAGTTTAGATTTAAGAAAACCATCAACAAGTATTCAGCGTTGAAAATCGAGTGCCTAACGAAAGGACTCTGCCACTGGAGTCATATGCATTCTGCTCATATCTTTCGGAATGCATTGCTCTTCATTGCTAATGAAAATGGATTTAGACAGATAGGGCTTGAGTTTTTGGCAACTGATGGAAGAAAAAATTGAATTTGGAAGATCAGTGATGTTGAAGATACATTCGTAACAATCATACGCTTTGAATGACTTTTTGAAAAAAAAGGCAGATGGGCAGTTTCCATTCGTGATACCAGAATCGCTAACTTTTCAGAAGGACTACCCAAACCATGAATTGGAAAAGATCGTAGAATATGTAACAACCCCTGGAGTTAAGAATTAAGAAAACCATCAACAAATTTAAAGTATTCAACGCTGAAAATCGAAGCGTTTTGCTGACCCTTTTACTCAGTCGACTCAGTCTCAAGAGTTATACTCATTTTCTTCATATCTTTCGGAATGCACTGTTCTCTTTCGCAAGTGAAAGTAGATCTCCAGAGATGTCGTTAGAATTGCTGACAACCTCTGGAAGAAAAGAATTGGATTTGGAAGATCGGTGACCATGAAGATACAGCCGTAACAATCATCGACTTTGAATGCCTTCTGGAACTGATCGACTTGGCTCGTGATGCCAAAATTGTTAAATTTTGAGAAGGACTACCCAAACTGTTAATTTTTAATAACCTGTGGAGTTGAAAAGTAAGAAAACCATCAGCACATTTGAAGTATTCAGCGTTGAAAATCGAAGGCTGTTTCCTGTTTTTTTATGGGGACTGGAGTCATATGCATTCTCTGCATTCTCTGAACTCTTACATCTTTCGGAATACACCATTCCCATTGTTAATACCTGTGGATTTCGACAGATGGCGCTAGAATTGTTGACAACCTCTAGAACAATTCATTAGAAGAAGCATTTGAAAGATCAATAACCTTGAAAATACTACTTAACTTGGGGGGGTGCTGATAGTGTTCCAAATCATAAATTGGAATCTCAATATTACTTTGCAACAATGTCGTATTTTATCGCAGTATTTGTTGAACCGAAATTAATAATTTTAAACTTATTTCCGGTTGCGAAAAATATTCAGTAACCCATCCATCGACCCAATTGCAATACAAAAAACCGCCACTTTTTGGCGACACCGGCCACAAATGGCCAATAACACCGCTTTAGCTGGTCCGAGGTGTTAAGAATTATAAAATTTATTTCCAGTATGTGACCGTAACAATGGATTCGCATGACTGCCAATAATAGTGAATGAATGCTGTAGCTGGCATGAATATGCGTCTCTCATATACCATAACCATGCGCACCACACTCCTGTGTGCCATTAATTAATGAGACCTGCACTTGTGCAGAAAAATTTAATTGGATATCTGGTGGCAAATCACGATTAATAAAAATGTGTCAAATTGATATAAATTAATTCCAATGCGGGACAAGAATAAAAATGCAATAGCACCGGCGCGGTGTTGGAATTTAATGAAAATTCCGTCGGGTTTTTTTATATTCAAAATGCATACATCGTGACTATAGCCTGGTTGGACGGGAATAACGTGAGATATATGGGCGATGTGATGCGATGAAGTAGCAAATTGCATGAATACTCACAGCACACAGTACAGTACAGCAAAGGGCAGGACAGGACAGACATTTGAAAGAAGCAAAAGAAACGAAACGATATCGTTAACGAAATGCAATTTCATAACATTGCGCGCAGCATATGCTCTCGATTGAAACCCCCATTCACAAGACGCAATTTTCCGGCAGCTTAGACAGCACATCAGCAGATATTGCAAGAAATGGAGCAAAGGCTTTCAAAAGTCCAGGAAAGAGAGGAAATATCACAAAATTCCAGAACAGAACAATGCACATTATTGTTGCTGCAACAGACGTCCGACCGACGACGACGTTCCGATTGGATATCCGATGATCCATATTGGATTCATATTCGTTCTGCAACACATCTCTCTCCTATGGTGTTTGCTATAGATACTATTTGCATAGCAGCCTGGGTGAGAGGTGATTTATTTTAATTAAAAAAAAAAAAGGAGAAATCAAATCGTGTCGGTAGCTAGTTCAAATATCTTTACCATCGCATCCCACATTAATCTGCAAACATTCCCTGGAACGAATGTGTACTGTGATGTGACAAGGTATTAACACAACGCACATCCGGGAAGTGAATACACAGAGAGAGAGAGAGAGACGTGTCATGCGTTACGAAACACGGATTACGTGCTAAACAGATGGATTACCTTCAGCGCTTAAAGTGTGCAGACACTGCATCAAGCTGTGCTTCACTTCCACTACTCATAAATTAGATCCCAGTGGTCCTGGTAAAAAAAAAAAAAAAAAATACTCCGACACGTGTTACTTGCATTGGTACGAGTAATTATCAGCCCGCTACAGACGACGTACAAAATTTAAAGTTTAACTCTCTCGAACCGAAAAACACACGCCCTGATCCAGTCAGTATCTACCACCACAAGACAAATCTTTAATTTATTGGATATCGTGGTTTGGGCAAAGTATCTTTGCGGTACGTAAGTACGTACTCGTACCTACAGTTGTATATATTGTTGCGAATTGAATTGTGCAAATGCGACTGGCAGCGAAATTTTTGATTTATGCATACGAGATACTTTTGCCGCGTCGGTCTCTCTGGTTATAGTTTCTTGGATTCGGAAACTTGAATTCAGTCTGAAAGGTCTGGGGTCTGGGGCAACTAACTCGGCTTGGTATCTGTGAGTGAATCGGTTTTAGTTGGGATTGGCAACTGCTAGGGCAGGGATATATTACTTCAAACATAGGTGCAGTATCTTATTAATTGTTTTTTTTTTTTGGACTAGACTGTTGAAGTTTGTAGTAAAACTTAAATTTATTGAATTTGTTTAGTAGGACCGACCGGTGTGGTCGGGAATTTATTGTATTTCGAAGAAGTTTTGTCGTGTTACTCATGCTGGTACCAGTCGGGTAATCTTGAGAGTGGCCACGTTGGGTGAGATGGAAAGTTGGATGTCGAAATAGAAAGTTAATCAAGGGGTATCCTCACTTGGGATGGCTTTTTGATACTATGTGGTCTGAACGAAGTGTTTTAATGGACGAAATGCATTTGCTGTAGTCGAGTCGAGTCTTGGACGATAAACAGGAAATCAGACCAGAGCCTGTATGTCATGAGGGTGAATGGAGGAGAAGATAAAACCGCGAACTCTATGAACTGTACCAAGATGTGGATTTAGTCCAAAATTTAATCCAAAAATATCAGACGAATGGATAATATTGCTCCAGGGAGGCTTCCAAATCCTCCTGCTTCGACCACATAAGAACTCTGCGGATGATTATAGAGCATTGCATGGAATATAGATCTCCTTTCCATCTACTCTTTATTGATTTCGAGAATATTTTGTGCAGAAAAGGTATTCCCGAGACACTCATAGTCGTTATCAAGACTTCTCTCACAAACTTAAAATATCAAAGAACTTTCAGGTACGCAGCGGAGTATCACAAGGCAGTATACTATCACCTTTGCTATTTTTTTTTGTGGTAATAAGCTATGTATTCCAGGCAACTCTGATGAGAATAGCAACCCTATCGATTTAAGAACAAAGCTATGACTCTTTTTCAATAAGACGAAGGATGTGATAGTAGATAGCTAACACCTTACGACGCGAAGACAATTTCGTTGCGAAGTATGCTATCCAATGGAATCCACTAACCCAAGCTGGAAGAAGAGTGGGTCGCCCTAAGCAAACTTAACGTAGAATAATCGAGTAAGAAGCAAGGTCTCTGGGAATAAGTTGGACAGAGCTGAAAGACATTGCAATAACTCGAACATGATGGTGCTATTCAATGGAATCCACTAACCAAAGTTGGAAGAAAGTGTGCCGCCCTAAGCAAACTTGACGCAGAAAAGTTGAGGAGGAAGTAATTCCTATGGGAATGAGGTGGAGAGGACTAATATACATTGCAGCAACTCGCACACGATGGATGCTTTTAGTCATCATACGCATCACGATGGGCTAAAGGGTATTAAACCAGCTATCGCGGATTCCAAAGCGTTTGGTCTAGACACATGGAAACACCGTACCCGGGATCGAAGAGAGTAGAATATTGCCACGAGTCTGGAGCCCGTTAAGTAGGTAAGTAAGAACATTCAAATAGACACTTAAAAATAGTTGGAACGTATCTTTCCTCATTCACAGGAATAGAAGCGAATACAAATCCACGGGACTGGTTACAGTAACGGTCGTCAGTTTCACCAATTCCAACACGAAGATGAAACAACTTCCTTAATTGCACATTCCGTGTCTCGTGTCCCATGTAGCGGAGTTAAATTTAACACTCACAGTTGACGATTAGATTCTACCAATTATACAACCAAGTGTCATGTCCAAGGTACTACCACCTGTGACCATGCTGCTGCAACTAACCAGTTTCTCTTCCTAGTGCCCATCAGTCGAGTTCGCTTAATTAACACTAAAATCACAGTCTGTGCAAATATGCGGCCAATCAAGTTAGCCAATCTTATTAGATGCCGCCAAGACATCGCTATCCATCGGAGGATAGCAAACAAGCAGCATCCGCCAACAAGCAAACATCGATTTAATTAAATCTTTTCTCGCCACTCATACATACAATCAAAGAGCCAATCCCGCAGATAGATAGATGCTCACACTTTGCCAATACACAAAGGATCCAGAACCACCAAAGGAGAGGAGAGCAAAATGGGGGGAATCAAAGTGGGTGGATGGTACTGTACATTGACGGCTTAGGCAAGGTGTCACCCTCGATATAAAAAAATCAAATGTTCCTTTGAGGTGACATTATTTTTCGCTTGACGTGGTATCTGAGAACCATACAGACACACATACACTCAGTGCTGTTAGAGTGAAATCTCTTTTAATAACATCCATTTCAATGAACTGGACTGAAAGGGCCCAAAGGTACACACAAAGATCTATAAATAGACATCCATGACGGTGACGGTGACGACGACGATGACTATGGCACATACTCGTACGACAAAATGAGGCTACAGGGGATGATGCACTTAGCAAGGAAGGAAAAAAAAAAAATAAATAAAAAGGAATCCCCTCTTCCTCGATAGTACATAGTTGTATTCGTATATGAAAGGACAAACTTTCCTGTTCCGGGATATTGCTTAAATTGCTAGAGACAATTCAATGAACCTTACTACTGAATCGAGATGACAGTTGTAAACATACTCCCTCGAGTGCGGTTTGATTAAGATTATTTCCTTCTTTTCTTCTTAACTCCTAGAGTGTAGGTATAGTCCTTTAACAGGTGCTCTCTTACCCACGCCTAGTGTGTTGTGTGTGTGCACTTTAGAAGGATCTTCCTCCTTGCGGCCAAACTCAATTAATTCTCATTCAAATTTTCACAATAACTTTCGATTAGATGATGTCGTCGCTGTCGCTATCACTGCCACTGTCTACACAAGAGACCTATACTATGTACCATCTCCTCCAACTGAGACTCCTGAGAGTTAAGTGAGCCATTCTGTGACACTAATTTGATTTATGTGTGAACTTTTTTGCCTCGGGTATCTGCTGCACGTATACATACATCAAATCAGATGATGAAGCAGAAAAAGTCCACACACAAATAGTAATGTATCACCCTGGGCTATACAGTGGGTGGGTGGGTGGAGGGATGCAAATGATGGCAGAAAGCACTCCACTGGCAGGATGACGAGGTGCTCTTTACTTTTCGCTGGGAAATCTTGTATCTGTACACATGTGGCGGGCACTTGAAACCTGTACAAACACAAATCGACGTATGATAACGCGGCACGTGACCAAACTCCCCGATGAATGGGTGGATGTGCAAACAGCTTCCGGTTGTATCGGTCGGTCGGTCGGTATACTGCATACTACTGCTTCCTTTCAATTATTTTTCCACCACGTGGCCTGCTGCCTATAGTCGAATGTAAATTCGAAAATTTAATTAAATCGCCAAAAGTTCCCGTCGACTTGCATAACGCGTACGCGTACGCGCGTACACCCGGAGATTGTTGATCGATTTTGATTGAATTAATTATAGCTTCTCGGTTGTGTAGTCAAAATTTTGTTTTTTGTTTTTTTTTTTTGAGTGAAACAGATACACGATAAGAACGTTATCTGTCGGAAGGTAAAACCTAAACACACACCGAATCTTCGACACGTCTATCTCAAGTTATATGTATCTAGAGTCGGAGTCTCCCTGTTATCTGTTGTATACACACTGACTGACTATCTGAGTGATTCGTGGAATCAAGGCCTTTGACCTTGCAACGCCAGGTTTTTTCTTTAATTTCCGTTCTCGACTGATATCTGAAGAAGGTTAGAGCCCTCTTTCTCCCTTTCCCTTCACATCTCGTTGTGTTGTATGTCGTCTTTTGCATCTTCAAAGGCGCAAAGGAAATTAAATTTGTTTCTGCCACGACATGACACACCCAAGGAGAAGTACATCGCTCCCCTTATTCGATATGAGTACCGAACCGAACCCGACTGTCTCTATCTCGTCTGTCTGTGTGCCATCCAGTTGAAAGAAAATAAAAAATCGAAAATCGATTTCACTTAGTTTTTATGTGTTACTGTTGTGCCTCCCCCCATAAAGGAGAGAAATAAAATTAAAATGGAGAACGTGGAGCTCCTCTGCCCACATCTTCCCAATGTCTACATTCGCTTATCTAATTATGAAGCAAAAAAAAAATGGATCCGCTACTGTTTGGGGAAATTGGCACAAACAGCCAAAAAGCATTTCCGAGTGAAATCTGATTTGTGATCTTGAAACGATTTATTTGCCTTGAAGTTCCGCGAACGTACGCTGTTAATGCATGAGCACTCATTTCATTAGCCCTACACTGGATAAGTACTTCCAACTGGATGGGCTTTGTTTGTAAACATTTTGTTTCTCAATCTTAATTGCTGCGGTGTCCGCTAAGATTGCAGGCACTTTGCGTACTCTGATTTAATTCCCTTTGAGCAACCATACGAGTGTATGGACATGATGGGAAGAAGTTCATTCTTTTGGAAGTTTTCTCCTTCTTTCCATCGGATAAGGTGGTGGTCCAAAGCTAGTCCAAACTTTAGCTACACCTTTGGCTATACCCCTAGATACTGATGGAGGGTCCAAGTGGTCGATCTTTCCGAAAGATCGGTAAGACTCCTCACGGATGTACTGAAGACTTCCATTCAATCAGGCTACCCTCCTTTCTATTTATTTAATGCCGCGGATTTCCTTCAGATGCGACGTATCCCTGTGGTGAAAGCCAGTTCGCAGGGACAAGCTTGCTAAAGATGATGCAGACCGTCAGCACCTATTAAATGGATAAAGTTCCAATTGGATACTGCAGCCACCAGAATGGCCAATTGGCCAGAACTGAATTGCATGAAAACCAGAAGACGTTAGTAGGAACAATCTCCGAAAAGCCAGATAGCTTGCTGCTGTAGAGACAAAAAAGGAAGAAACCATGACACACTTTCTGTGTATTTTGCAATTGGAAGCTGTATAAGAAGGAAAAGAAGTACCACTCCTAAGAGCTAGAAAGATAAATCCGATCCTGAAACTCTACCATGACAATTGGCTAAGGGACGAGAGACATCGAGATGTGTGGACTGCGTTTACTCAAGAAGGAGACTGAATCTGCACAGTGTGGACCGAAAACTCTTGTCATTCCACATGGTACATCTCGTTCATTAAGGACCGTGCAGTCGAGAAAGAGGAGGAATCAGGTATGTACTTGTGATTGTGGACAACTTGCATTCGAAGAACGCTTATTAAGTAGATGATCAGGTAAGGCGATAACAACACAGTCAGTACCAAGCGGCGATCACTACTAAATAAAGAGTGCTAAACGAAAAGTACCTTTTTGTTTGATTTTGAGTTTCTCTTTCACTCAACACATGTATCTGGATCTCCAATCATGGCATATTGGTAAACAACTGGTTCCAAGCCATTTCTCATCCTGATTCAGTGTTTTTTTTTTCTGCTCTCTGTTAGGGAAACCAAACTTTCATTGCCCTAGTCCAAAATCCTGTTAAGGAAACATCACTTCTGTAGGAAATCACACTCAACCAGCATAGCTGTAGCCCACATTTATTGCAAGTCAAATCCTCGACTTTCTCCTTGCTCCAGGAATTACCATAATTAATTGCCACAGAGCGGCGGTGGTGTTCCTATTCCCCACTACACTACGATGTCTACACAAGCCCACAACAACAATTGATTTGTGTACTTCCGTCGAACAAAAGACATACTAGTACCCTCCCCTGATACCCTGAGAGCTAACCAACGAATACCCAGTCAACTTGAATTCAGAGTTTCTGGCCGCCGACAACGACAACGACGACGACGACGATGAACCATCTGGCACGGATAACAGCAACAACAACACTCCTCCTCTGAGCGTTTTGTGAAATCGTCTATGATTTTAATTACGGATTTCTTCAGACAAATGAATCGGAACTAATTTTCGGCCACAGGGGATGACGGGCATCGGCACTAGCACTCGCACTCGCACCCGCAAATGTGATTCCGATCACACGGCATACACAACAGCAGTGTGCGGGAATTATGAAACCATGTACATTCCAATTATCAGATGTGCTGCTACTACTGCTGGTCCAGACGCCAGCCATCCAACCAACCAACCAGCCAGCCAGCGCTGTCGCCGCGCCATCCCCACCGCACACACGCATGCAATTGCAATTTAATTCTTGTTTAATTAAAACCGCAAACAAATAAACAAAAGTAAATTCACCAAGCACCCCGATTGACCTCCGACACGTTGTCGGTTAATATATGCCTTTCGGGATCGGAGAATCGGGATCCGATGCATGCCATGCAGGTTACATGCTTTATTCAATGGTTTGTCATATCGGCACGTACTGCCTACACTCCTGCGTTTTAATTTAAATTAAACAATACCCCCACCCAACCCCAACCCCAAACACAACCTCTTGTCACAGTTGATTTTGGGATATCTGAGGTGGATGGCCTCATTTTGCAGTGCTGGCCCTTCAACAATAAATATTTTTTTTTTTTCATCGTCAATCCGGCCCGATGGAGATAAAGTGTTTTCCAGCTCAGTGTCTTCTTAAGCGATTCCGATTTATCTGACAGATACTTTAAGATAGATAGTGACAAACTGAAAAGTTCTATTCAAACGAAAACCGCACCTCGCTCGTAGCAAAATTTTTTTTTTTTTTTTTCATCCGACAGCGGAAAGACGTACGGCTACGTGTCTGGGAGCAACATCGAAATACCTACTCTTTGTGACTTAACCCCATCGTATCGTACACTATACACGATGGGGTTCTTTAAAAAAAAAATCGACACAAATTCTATTTTGAAAGAAATTGAATGTGAGAAATGATTGTGTGCGCGCTCCCGATGTGAGATGAAAGATGAAAGAAGTGACATGTGGAAGAAGCATCCTCACACCACTCTTGGCCTGTTACGTGCGAACACAGTCATTGTGTGTACATCAAATTTATCTCGATATACTTTTCTATTTCAGATATGAAGTCATGAATTACTAATAGACTGATTGTAGTGAAAGGTTTGTATGTAGGAATGCCATTTGTTTTCACACTTAATGACCATTCGGTACAAACAGACAGACACAGTAGATAAGTTAAGCTTCAACTACCGACGGTATGGTTGGGTGACGGATTGATTTATTGTTAATTGAGAAAATTATTAAGTGCACGACTGGGTGGTTCTGGTTACTGGTTCTTTGTAAATCCAACTTCTATTAAAAATTCAGACACAAGTGTTGTAAAATTCCACTGAACAGGAGGAAATACAAACTGTGCCGACTTGTCAAAACCTTGTTAATGGGTGAATAATTGGACAGATGGAGTGTGAATCTATTAAAGCCACTCCTAGAGCAATAGCTTAGTTTGTTTAAGAATTCAATCATCCTAACCAGTCCGGTCTTGATGAACAGTGCTTTACAATCTTTCGAGGTTTCTGAGGACATGGTTGCAGATTTGCATGAACAAGAAATGGGGCCAACAATCTATCACAATGGTTCCACAAGGATCCAAGTGTAATGAGGGGATTTTCCTTCACTCATCAACCATAATCATAACACGTCTCGTAACAAGTGAAACTCTGACAAAAAGTCGTCGAGATCCGTCGATAGGAAATCTCATCAAAAGCCCAAAACACATCAGAATTGAGTGTTGCACTTCGCCGTTGCCGTTGAGTTGCATTATTGGATCAATCATTCATTTCGCATTTGCATGGTTGTTTTTTTTTTTTGCAGATCTGTCCACTCATTCAACACACTATCAACTTTAAATTAAAAATATTCAACATACTGGAAAATTGAACGTCATATGCATCCTTCCTCGCTCATTTGAAATTCCTTTCATAGTTGATTTTAAAAATTGTTCGCTTCACTGGGCTCATCATCATTTTCCAATGATTTCGTTAATACCTTGTTTACTTACAGACGCACCCACGTGCCTAGATAAATAAAAGGAGGTAGAGTCAGGGATAGAGGTGGAGGTAGAAAAAAAAAAAAATTACAAAATCCAATTAAATCATCCCCTTCCATACCTTCCTACCCTGGCGCGAGCAAAAGCTATCTAATCTAATCCAACAAACAAAAGCGGGATACACGCCATTCACACACGTTCGTCCTGAAGTTCCAAAATACATCCCGAAATGTTGAAAATTACACACCAACGACCGACGTGTCCCCTCGTTGACCCTTATAGCCGGCACACACATATACGTACACGTCTGAGTACAAAACAAATTGACACTGTGTCAATAGACACAAACGAAGGGCCAGGGGTAATGCTGAAAAAGGATACCCTTATCAAAGGATACTCTCGCCGCGCCGCGCCGACCGTGTGTATTATTATATGAACAATCGATTCCGTTTTTATTTCGGCACTTACACTTTTGCTACTCCCACTGACAATTGGCAGCCTCCCATCCCATCCACCCTCCTGCTCCTGGAAATGTTGTGCTAGCATTGTTTGTTAAGTGTGTATCCTGCTGGATGTGGGTTCACTTGGGTTTTTTTTTATGTTTTTGTGAGCGCCTCACTATCTGCAGTGTAGTATGGATTATTCGGTGTTGTTTGGTCGTCGTCCCGTCCGGTCGTATAAAAGACAGACCATTTGTTATTTCAGTTGAGAATTTGCAACTCATCAGGACCCGTTTACATCACAAACACACGCACACGCAGACCCTCCGCATCCTTATCCGAATTGGAAGCTATTTCGGGAATACATATCGAAAGGTGTTAAACGGGTTCCTGATGAATCCTTTTTTGAAAAGCTCTTCAAGCCATTATGATTTCAATCATTGTCCAATGGAACAACAATTTACATTCAATTGTTGTCCTGTCATGGACCTGGACGGACAGGATATACCTGCCGGAGAGATAAAAAATAAATAAAATATTATACACCTACTCCTCACATAACTATGGTCCCCCATTCGAATGCAATTGGATGGAAACTAATTGCGCTGGAAACAATAAAGAGACTTTCTCCATTGAGATTGAGAATCCTGCAGCAGCAGCAGGACTACTTGTTGGAGGCAAGCCACAAATTATACTCAACACCACCTCGACAATTGTCTGAACTGAGTTGCGGAACTACAATAAATCTCATGTTAAATGTTCCAAAATTATGTATGACTTCATGAGCAGAGCAGAGAGGCTGCTGTAAATATTTCAACTGCTGCTCCTGCTTCTGTGTGGAATTCAATTCGCACTAGGAATTGGCAGTGAGCCAGGCAGCGGCGACGACGGCGACCACTAGGATGATCGGAATTCGGTTCATTGGAAATTTATAAGTACACATTCGTAATTTTTGTCAAGTGCAGATATTCTTCCCGAGAATGAGTATGATGTATCTTTCTTCTAGTTCACCGTCAGCCTGGTTTCATGTTAATTTAATCAAATCCGTCCCCTTGCACCCTTTGGGTTGGTTTGGTTCATTCAAAAAGGACTGCTGCGGGAAGGAGTGTCGAAAATTAAATTGGGAACGCGACACCTACCTACCTATCTACATGGTACTAATTCAATTTGCTTGTTCCATTAATGCACTGCGAATGTAAAACGAAAGGATTTATCCCAGTCGTCACATGTTTGTGGTGGCATCGTCGACATATCCCTTTTCACATACCACACCACTCAGAGTAACCATCAAGAGTGAGGCAGAGAAATGCGCAGCAGTTTAAATTAATGAAATTGTCTATAATGACGCGACATGCCGCAAAGTAGATTTAAACGAAGTAATATGCTGGTCTATGGGAGCGCTACTACTACTCTGATCTCAAACAGAACACAACTCTACTCTACGAGTACTACTCCATGGCATACTTGGTCGATTTTCACCACATAAACCTGGTAGTGTACCCTTGGGGACAATTTCCCTTCACAGTTGTTCCTAGGGTTGGAATTTTATAGTGCTGATGGGCTATGGTTGTGTGTAATTTTATTGATAGCTACTCATCAATTGGTGGCTAAATTCAGCTGACGATGGGGTTGCTTTTACCGTCGCCGCGCTACCATCATTACCATTACCGTCGTCGTCTCGTCCGATAAGCTGATGCTGCCGATAGTAAAAGTACTCATATACGAGTATGTGGGTTTATCTTACATTCGATGACGGCGAAATGTATGCAGTTTGGAAAAAAAAAACGATTGATTTCCATTCAAATGGGACAAATCTATCCAAATCCTACCAAAGTAGGCGTGGCTTTAGGAGGATTTACTCAAATTCTATCATCTATTCAAGGATTCCATCAGCAATAAGTTGCTTAGGAGTTCTTTTAGGAAAAAAGTGAGTGTGTCAGTTCAGATATCGTCTTCAAAATTTGACATCGTACAGTGTCTTAAAAAGCGCAGCACCTTCCCAAAGTAGGCGGAAATATTGTAGAAAGTCATGGAAATTAGTAAAGACTGGCTTATAGATACATATTGGCTGGAACAGACTCAAGTAGATCCCAATGACTAGCTTCACGTTGTACTTGTAAAATAAGAAATTCAACTTAGAAAGGTTGGTTCTTCAGATCTAGACTCTGTGTGTCTTTAGCGAAGATGGCTCCAAAGTAGTCTACATATTCCTAATCTAGATGTCGCTGTTACTTTCGTAACACCAGGGAAATCAAAGAAAAAGTGAGAATTGGATTCGTGGATAATAGAAGGTAGTAGTCTGCTGTAGAGCTCTTTTCCCACATTATCACCAGGAAGACCAACATGGACCAAATCCCGCCAATCACGCCGAATGAACTGCACGAAGCATATTTCGGTGTGAACCCAAACTTAAGTCGACTCTGACTAAATCACTATGATCTTCGAACAAGTCCCCGCCAAGGGTCAGGTAGCAGGGTAGGTATTCGGGGGAGATCCCCGGAAGTTTCGGTGTTAACCCAAACTTAAGTCGACTCTGATTAGATCACTAAGATCTTCGAACAAGTCCCCGCCAAGGGAAAGGTAGAAGGGTAGGTATTCGGGGGAGATCCCCGGAAGTTTCGGTGTTAACCCAAACTTAAGTCGACTCTGATTAGATCACTAAGATCTTCGAACAAGTCTCCGCAAAGGGTTAGGTAGCAGGGTAGGTAATCGAAAGAGATCCCCAGAAATTTCGGTGTGAACCCAAGCTTAAGTCGAGTCTGGCTAAATCATTAAGATCTTCAAAGAAGTTTTCGCCAAGGGTCGGGTCGGAAAGTAGGTATTCGGAAGAGATCCTAGAAAGTTTCGGTGTGAACCCATACTTAAGCCAAGTCTGACTAGATCACTAAAATCCTCGAAGAATTATCCGCCAAGGGTCAGAGTAGGAACTCCTTTTAAAACTCCACTTAAAGGTTCAAAATCAACCCAAATGGGTATACTCCACCGTCCCCGACTGTATCCCAATCATATTGCAACAGTGCAGCAGCAATGGCAGACAGACAGTCTCGTGCTGTGACCCCTACATGGGGAATACATACGTGCAGATACTTCTGACATGTCTTATACCCACTCTCCACTCTCGAATGCGTACACCACTCCTCAAGGGATGAATAAAGAGATCCCCCTTATTAAAAAAAAAAAAAGAAGAAGAAAAACCCACCAAAAGGTTTCAAATTTCAATGAAATTCAAATAAAATAAATGGAATGGCAAATCTTTTATGCACGAGCACCAAAAAGAGGGTGGAAAGGTGGTTGAACAATAAAAAAAAAAAAAAGAAAACACGCAAACAGCACCCGGAATGTGTATCGGACATTTATCTGAAGCTACAGTTTCACACTGAAACAGTGGAATTCCTGGCGGAGCGATGCGATGCGATGCCAGCAACAAAACCGAGATAAAACCAATCGCGCGCCCGCCGCCGACTGTTTACTCAATTCAGAAATGCGCCATCACCAGGATGCGGTACACGAGAGTAAAACCCAGAGAATTGCAGGAATGAACGAGGCTATATCAGTTGAACTCAATCGCAATAATGGACCTCAGTAGTAGATTAGGAGAGTTGAATAGTGAAATTGTTGCCAAGAGGGTTGTTGGTTGGCATTGGTATAGTACGTACGTACGGACTACATACCCTTCATCACTCGTTCACAGGATAGCGACGAGATAATCTGCTATTAATGAAACTCAAGTTATTTGTGTCGCCATCGTTGTTGAATGGTCCTTATCTGTGATCTCGTATCGTATAGACAGCAGGATGAGTTTACTACTACACAGTGGGTTGTGCATTGTCTTGTTTATTTAAGAGAGTCCAAGGATATACAAAAGATTTGCCTTAAAGGTGTGTTTCTACCCTTAAGTGCTACACCACCACCACCACCGCCGCAGTGCAATTGTTGAATTTATTTATGAAAATTTAATTTTCCCCCAAACCAAGGCGAAACGTTTCTTTGACTTCAAAGAGGAATTCGCCATTCGGCATTCGCCATCATGAGCTTGCATTATTTCTTTGTGTCTCAAAACTAACAATGGAAAACAATTATTAACAAGGATGTTTCGTCCCCTCAGAAACAAACCAAAAAATCAAAAAAAAAAAAAAACTAAGAACAAGGACGAGAAAAATAATCAACCTGGCGAAAGATTTTAACAAGCCACCACCACTCCCATTCCAAGGTACAACTCAATTGTGGTGGAGACTGGGCGCAAACAATACACAAACAGAAACCGATCCTAGAGGCATTTTCTTATCGCATGCGGTCAGATTTATCCTGGAATTCCTCCCGCCGCATTTACTTCTCTATTTATAAACGAAAGTCACAATATGTCTGCGGACCATATTTCAATTTTCCCTCACGAAGCAATTAGGGGGCTTATCTCCGTCGAGCACCACATCAGGGTGTTAATAGGATTTTCAGCAATAATTCGACTTAAGAAAGAACCCAAGACGAGGAGAATCTTCTTACGAGAGACGTGAGTGTGTGTTGTTGGGTATATGTAATTGTAATCGTATCCCCGCGCTGATTTTAATTAGCTACCTTGTAGTCGTCATCATCATCGTTGTTGCTGTTGCTGCGAGAAGACGACAAAGGCAATTTGTCATCTCTTGTTTAATTTATTTTGCGAATCATCAATCATCTCCCCCAGCATCCAGCAGCA
Organism: Xylota sylvarum; assembly: GCA_905220385.1. Taxonomy (NCBI): domain Eukaryota; kingdom Metazoa; phylum Arthropoda; class Insecta; order Diptera; family Syrphidae; genus Xylota; species Xylota sylvarum. Next base: position 692,226 of record LR999960.1, on the reverse strand, counting down.
GCAACAGTAGCAGTTCCTCACATGGAGTTCCTGATTCATCATCCCACATTCCTCTATTCATATCTTTTCTCGTTGCAGTTGAGAGTATAGTTCTGTCACTGTGACTGCGACTATGACTGTGACAGCAAGGCCTGCTAATTAGTTGTATCGCCTGTCCTTGTGACCATTTGAAAAGTGTAAACTCCTCACAGAGCACACAGAGCAAACCGCAAGCTATGCCAGGAAGAGAAAGAATTTTCTTTGAATGGATACACAACACCGTTGTGCCTTATCTAATTATTAACGCCTCTTTGATTTTTATTAAATCTGGAATTAATTATGACGCTAGTTACTTTTTTGAGGTTTCGACTGAGTGTGGTATTTTAATTACATTTGCAAAGGTGCCGGGATGACTCCGGACTCTGGACTCGGGACTGCCCGGGGATTGTTTTCTCGCAGACCGGAAACTTCAGAGGGCGCGGTCATTTTAATTAAAATACAAGAAAACTGTATTTTTTTCTTTCTGTTGTTCCTGTCGTAATTAAGGGAGATGGTCTGAGAAAAAAACAAAAAAACTGAATGGATACGTGAAAGTTTAAAAAAAAAAAAAACAGAAAATGTAATTGGCTGAGAGCATGAAATGCTGTCAAATGTTTATCACGCTTTTGTCAGTGATTACACTTGTTTGTGACTCAGTTTCGATTTTCTTTTCCTGGTTTAATGAGGGCAGTTACCTTTCTTTGTTGGGCTATGGAGGAGAGATACACTTCGAACCAGAGAACCAGCGAAACTATAATTAAAAATCAACTGCATGCTCAAAGAGCATTGACAACGCCCGCAGATATGCAACACAATTGATTCAATAAAGTTATAGATTTTTAACATTCTCAAGACTTTCATGTGTACGTACTAAGATACCCTACCAGAGTCCAGTGACTCGTACTGGTTCCGAAAAATGAAATAAGTCTCCAGACTAGGCATCATCATACCGACCCTTACACATGGCATTGATAACCCCCCTAGATATGCAACACAAATCATTCAACAAAGTTATAATGGCGGCTGACTATAGGTTTAGGTAACATTCTTAAGATCTATGTATGAACTAAGACACCCTACAGGAGTCCAGATACTCTTACTGCTTCCAAAAGAAATAAGCCTCCAGACTAGCCCTCATTGTACCGACCCTTACGCTGACAGTTGGAAGATGCCACATTCACCTCCAAGCCGGCCGTTAAATACCTAGGAATCTCGATGGATACAAGACTCCCCTTCAAGGAGCATCTGAGTTATGCAAGCGAAAAAGCTGCCTAAATGGGAACAGCAAGATGGGAAGTGGGAGAACAAGAATGATGCCAAAGCTTTCCAACCGACAATGCGGAATTAGGAAGAAACGGAGCAACACCCAAGCGAAACAAGCAGTTTGTGAAATTGCACGGATAGCCATATCTGGAATCAGATGAAAAGGAGAAAAAAAAAAGCAGCACTCGTCCAGCTGGAACTTCATTATGACAGCGCTAAACCCTTTTCTACGACACAGTCGAAGGACCGAAAAGATATAAAATTATATATACAGGAGGGGTTCCACAGGGATCAGTACTAGGCCCTGCACTGTGGTGGTAGTAGCTAAATACCTCAAAAATGTGAAGATATGGCTTCGCTTAAGAGGTCTGGGATTATTGGACTACAAAACTGAAGCTATCCTCATAAGGAACCGCAAGAAAGTTCCCCGCCTCGTTATACAGGTAGGAGAACACTCTATCGAGTCAAAGCCCTACATACAGCACCTAGGGATACTGCTTGAATATAGGTTCAACCGTAGGAAGCACATAACACAAACAAGCGGGCGATTGCCGCAATATTCAGACCAATACCAAATATTAGATGACCCAAGCAATAAGGAATCGTTCAAACGATACCAAGCAGCCAGAAATGCTCTATGACAAGAGGTTGGCAATGAAACCACAAGGAGACTGATATCGTTTATGCAAGGGTCAAGGCATATGATCAATCCTTGAGAAGGAGTTGGAAAGATTTGATACGAATTACAGAACACTATTGCCAGCCCGCTTATAACGACATGCAGAGGTAGAGAGTAATGAAGCATAAACCAACCCCAACTACGGTTCAATGGTTAGAGACTACTAATTGATAAATAGATTCCAACACACTGCCCTCTTGTGGACTGTCAAAATATTTCCTGTTTATGATTCCTACATTGCAATAGTGTTCATTGATTTTAGGATTTAATTGGATTGCCCATTTGGGAAGGAAAAAAAAAATAATGATCACAGGTATTCCAATCCACTCCACTCAACTCCACTCATCATAGTCATTAGCCGTAGCAATCGGGCCTCCAGTCAGCTGTAAATGACTGAAACTTTTGAGATTCACGCGCCAGACAACATCAAACGTGGAACACCGACTCCGACTATATGATCCAATAATCGAAGCAATCATATGTTGCTCAAGGGGCGACTGATGGATTCGCTGGTTGGATGGTTGGCTGTAGCTGACCTGGCATCGTTCGACACGTTCGAACATACACAAACAAAATTAATTCCCCGACTTATGGGTGTATTATGTTTATTCATTAGCTTAATGCATGAAAGATCAAAGGATTAAATTATTATTATTATTATTTCACCTCTCGATGAGATTTACACTCATATATGTAGGTACACGGTTGGGTGTGTGTTGCTTGAAAGGATACACGATTGCTTCCAGTCAAAGAGCACCCGTTCTACGAGTACGAATACGTGTACGAGTACCTAGGTATAACAACACTCTGGTCGTCCGGTTGAGCGTATTGCCGCAACAGGAAAGCTCAGGACTTGATAGCACTGGTGATGGCCATCATGACCAGAAATGCGAACATTAATTACAAATCTGTCACTTCAATCAACAGCAGTCGGGCGCGCGGTTATTCAAACAAATTAATTTATTTCCCAACACCGAACTGGACTCCTGACTTCGTTGCAGGACCAGGATATGCCACAAATGGTTGTTCAAAAATTGAGCGCGACCCAAAGTGTTCGGTGGGAAAAAAACAGAAAAAAAAAAAAAATAGTAAGCCCACTCGTGCATAATACGAAAACCAACATATCGCGCGGTTTTATTAAGTGTTATGGACTTTTGTAGCATTTTCGAGGGCCCGCTCAGGCCCGCTCTCTCTCTCTCTCTCCATCAAATGGGATACTTTGCACACAGAGAGTGCGGTTTTCCCGTTGACGTATATAATAGCCGGACTGAGTCCTTTTTTTTCTTTTTTTTTTATTTAAAACTTTCAATTGTTCCCATTAAGTACTTTTTTTTAAATTGAGTGTGCCGGTGATAATGATGATGGTGCACTGGCCATGACGATGATGCACTGCATCACCATCGCCATTCAAATCACATGCATCCACTGCGTCGTCGGTCGGTTGGGACAAAGGCGCAAAAAATTAATCAAGCCACGAGCAATTCACAGCAGTCGTGGTGGTGGTGCTGGTGCTGGTGGTGGATCAGCTCATACCTGTAGCAATGGGTCTAGGACACACTGTCCATTGAATTACTTGCTGCCCCAATTAATGGCGGTGGAATGGTCTGCGCTGCAGTGCTGCTGTCCTCTTTAATGTGTCGGACAGTAGGAGGAGGATGCCACCGCAAGTTGGAATTTTTCCGCCTCCTAGAGTTCCAATGTCGGAAACTGTATTTCTTGCTTTTGATAGCACTTCCTCCATCGACCATGTCGGTATACTATATTACCGACAACACAGAGTGGCACGCGCGGTTCCAGACGAGAAGGGAGAAGGCATGTTCTACAAATATTAATCCTCCGTTTTGCACTGTTGCAGATGTTCTCGGGTGTAGATGGTCTTAGGCACTAGCTGGTTTATCCATTATAAGCATTAAGAGCAGCCATTCGCCACGTTGTCCAACCGACGACGACGTGATACTGTCTGTGTGTGTGTGTGTGTGTGTGTGTGTGTGTGTGTGTTTGCGGATGGAGAATGCCCGACCGCATTTAAATTGACCAACAGCAGTAATAAATGCAGGGTTTCCTACGTTTTTCCATCTTTTTTTCCTTCTTTAAGTACTTTTGCCGGGTCTGGTCTTTGCTTGCTTAGGTGCCAGGCGATAGTTTGTACTACACTACTGGTGTCAGTGGCGGTGTCGTCATTGTCGTTGCCGAGATGCAGCTGGTGCCCCAGTATAGTATGTATGTAAACCTAAGTTGACCATAGTTGACCATAGTTGACTCAGCGGATCAGAGTGGGGGATTGTGTGGAATATCCTAGCCTGCTGCACTCGAACTGGTACTTCCACCACAAAGAGGTTGCTGTTCGGTCGAAAGTGAGAATATACAATCCAGAGTCACACACATATGTATATGTATGTATGAATGGAAATGTCTTAGCCACAAGCGGCGTGGCGATGGGGACAGACATGAGATACAATCTCTAAGGATAGAAAGGACTTTTTTTTCGCATTAATGTAGTTTCCTTTGAGAAGACGAAAAAGGGAAAAAAAATTCATTTTGTTCTCCCAACAAGATTCTCTATCAGATGTTAGATACGCCGTCGCCGGATGGTATTGTTGTAGCGATTGGTGTGAAGTGCCATGTAATTTCATGGCGACATACTATTTCATGAGCTAATTGAATAGACACTTATAGTTTTGAAACCTTCACACCTTTGATTTTCAATCAAGTGAAGGGTTGAATGCCATTCCACGACGGTGTTCGAAGTGGGGCCCAGAGTCAAGCCACCAGATTCTAAAACCATTTGTCCATTGATTATGAAAAATGGAAGGAGACTGGGTTGTGTTTGAAAAGAAAAAATGAAAGGAATAGCTTTAGTGGATCGAAAGATACGAGAAAATGGATACAGTCGTCGTGGTATCTAGCGAATGAATCGGCAATACCGTTCAAGGTAAGAAATGCCCGAATTCACACCACAACCCCTAGTAAGGATGAGATCATTACAGCCATCAAAGCACTGAAAACCAACAAGGCGGCAGGACTTGATGGCATACTCGTGGAGCTATTTCAAACATCGGCCAATCTATTGTACCCTCTTGTTGGGAAAGCCTGTGAGGACGACAGTGTGCTGCCAGCTGAGACTAAGTTTATAGGTAGAACTATCCTAAACCGACATTGTGGTCGACGGTGTGTCTTCGGATATATGCTGGGGTACCGCAGGGTTCCATTGTTTTGAGTTATTCTATTTCTTCTTTTACTAAGTTCAACAAAAAATGAAATTTTTAGCTTTGCCGACGACAGCACTGTAATAGAAGATTAGGGTCTTAACATCTCTTAATCAAAGATGCCAACAAAGTGTCACAAGAAGTGGAGATCTACAAAAAATACTCCAATGGAGGAGTGAGCTTAGTGGTCGTAGTGGTAAGTGGGCTTAGTGGACTTTAATGTCGAATCCAAGGAGACCACGCATCTTCTTGCTGCCATCGTTAACTCTAGAGTAGCCAGAGCAAAAAAATACTTCACGCCGACGTCTGGACTGAGACTAGAGTACTCTTTCCAGATTTGAAGCTTGATTCCGAAGAATCTCCAGCAATTCAAGAGCGGAATCAACAGTCATCTGCTACCATCTCGGAGGGGCTATCACAACGTTATAGACTTGCTGTAAATAAATAAAGAAGATCGTTTCGCCGCCTTGTCTCGGTCAAGAACTATTTGCTGTGTTTTAAGGAGGAAAGACAAAGTTTTAGGTGACAAGGCAAGGGTTAAGCTTAGCAAGGGTTAGGCTTAGAATGACAACCACTGAACCAAACGGATATTCAGAAGCAACACAGGATCACAAAGTAACTTAATATACATTAGGGATTCAACATATTATTTATTAAAAAAAGAAATTCAAAACTGACTCACCACTTACTTGACCATTCGTCAGCCTGAAAAATAAGAAAATCAAAAATTAGTTAAAATCAATAGTTCTCTGCATTCACTTAACAGTATGACTCAATCATCGAGCATGCAACTACAGCTGTTGTTTTCATCCAAGAAATCTCAAGGACCCCCTTTAAATCGCATTAAACAAATTTTACCATCAAAAGGAAAAGAAGCAAAAAAGACTGCCAACTTTTATTTTCACGAAAACACGAACACAACTCTCTCGAACAATTAAGAATGCCGCGTGAATCTCTAGCTCTGGTGCAAAGTTTCTGAAAAAGAAAATTTCTCCTTTTCACCATTTTCGTCTTCGATGGAAACTTTTGACGAATTTCTAAAGAGAAACTTTCTGCCCACAAGGATACTCACAATCCGGCTGCAAAATCTTCTTCAATACGTTAAGCACAGGTTCGCTTCTGCTGTTGGTGTTCTATTGGAGAACAGTGCCCAGGAACGGTCTTGAAATCTCAGGAAAAAAGTTAAAAAAAAAAAATAAAGAATTTCAATCGTAAAACTAGTTTGACCAACTTAAGTACCACATGCCTACCATCCCCTCCCAAAATGTACCTCCGATGTACGAGTATATCCTTTATTAGTCAATGAATGTGCAGCAGTGTGGCAGGAAAGGTTCGTCCTCGAACAACTTTCGGAGCAAGAGTGCAAACTTCTCCACCTAATTTTTCAGTTAACAACCAAACACTTCACTTTTTGTCATCCGACGACGACGACGACGTTAGGTTGGGGGTAAGGGGTTGATGTTTTCGTTGCATAAATTGACTAGATGAGGCATAGCCGCATACACAAAACCATCAGCTATTCCGACATCTTGCCAATTTTCCAACGAAAAAGAATGCTTATCGCCCTCAGAACACTGATACTGATTCAACTTTACCTTAACTACCGTCGGAGCAGACTAATCCCTAGTATTTGTCCAACGCAAAGTATGATTCTCAGTCGGCACTCTCATGTGAAACGCATATGCTTGCTAAAGTGATTAGCACCTCTTCATGCCTGCCAGGGTTCTATAACTATAACTACCTTGTCCAATTCTCAAAGAGAAATGAATTACATCACACGAGAAGTTCCTAACAAGTTTGTCCCACTTCCAGGTGTCGACCAAGCCAGTTTTGAGTGATTCAGAACTAAGCAGCAGCAGCAGCAGATAAAACGCTCAATTGACAAGTGGGTGTTAATGAATATAGATTGAAAACAACAACAAGATCGATCATGATGGGATATCTATTAGTCGCGTCGTCATTAGAAAGATTCCATCTGTCTGTACAGTCTGAATGGGAAAAAAAGACATAATTATACCGATACCACCGATACCAAGGAATCGTCAATAAAACCATAAGGGGAGCACAATATCCTTCATGACTATCAGCAGCACAACTCCTTGGGGACTTGATTATGAAGCACAACCACCACCACCATATGGAGTTCAACACAAGATAAGGCATACGTACGTTGCTTGGTACGTATCCTTGGTCCAATAATAATGCTTTCTCAATTTTATTTACGCAACAATTCATCCTTAGCTAGGGGAGCACTTTATCATCTCACAAAGACCCTGGTCTTGGGGTGGAGATGGTGGTAAAAAACCATAAAAAAATAAAAATATATAATAAATGGAAGGAAAAAGAATGTCCGACTCTTTTGGTACCTGTCCTGAGGAGTAATAGAGGATGAATCACGTGCACGTTGTTGCTAAAAATTTCTTAATGACCCCGAAAGCCATAAACTCTGTTATTAAGGGAGAACCCTCTTCTTCTTTTTCTCTCAACTCTTGGTTTTGAGCTTAAAGCCGAGGAGTCCCTCATAAACGGTGGTATAACTCCTTATTAAATGACCATAAGTTCACTGGGTTTCACTTACTGCGGTGTGCTGTGTGTTAAAACATAACATCCACACCGGCTATTACACTGCGGGGTGGATACATTAAGCCAAAGGGAGTTTAATAAATTTGTATCCGTTTAGGATGTTCTAGGAAGGAGTAACGCTGCTGTATGAATTCATAGATAATCCACAAGCCTTTGCGTCTTTGAACAGAACCAGATACACGCCACCTAAAACTCGCCTAAAATTCATCACGAAAACAGTTTGGTTCAGGAAGGGCACTCACTGCCACAGACTAATTGTATCCCATACCGGGGAACACAATGGATCCGTTGAGATCCGAATGAAGCTTACCTACCTACCTATCTATGAACAGTGTCCTGAACAGCTAAGGTTTTTAAATAGTTTTTGTTAAATCGAATAAAGCCTTATACGTACTGGTTGGAGCGATGCAGTTTAACGTCATAGGTGGTGTTCCCCAAGGGTGCGTACTAGGTCCGCTATTAATAAAAACGAACAAAAAAGGTAGAAATTACTCATAAGCAGCAGAGGAGTCATGGAGGGTATAAGAGTACTTTTCAAACCAGACTTGAAGTACCTTTGCCATTACTTTAGATGGAAGGCTAACTTTTAAGCAACATCTGCAGCTGGGACGACAGGGGAAGCTGGGGTTCTATCTATACTCAAAACTGCGGAGTTTACTTAAAATTTACATCGACACTCAAGCTTACGTATCATATTACGTTGGGTACCTGGACATAGACAAGAACGAAAGTCCCGAAAAGGCATAAAGCCACCATTGTTCGTGGCTGAGAGGTTCACCTTGGGAGAGTATAGGCTGCCTAAGGCCAGTAAAAATCTGGGAAAATTATAAGACTAAGCAGATCATGTATATGAATAGCGATCGGGATACTCTCTGGTTTCCTTTCCAAACCCCTTTTCCATCACAAACTCCTTTGTACTCTCTATAGTGAACCTATAGCCCGTCGTAGACTGTGTACATCCTAGCTATATGTGTTAGCAACACAACAATGCGTTGAAACTTTTTTCCTATGTATAGTAGCCGAGGTTGAATAATAAAAATTGATTGCATGCTAAAAGTTACTTCCATTACACCCGGATCCGAGCGAACCGGACGAGACTTGAAGACCGCGCGCGCGAGACTCGACCGTTCAGAAAGTTCATCCCTGTTTTGATTTTTTCCTTTTTTTTTTTTTTCCTTCATATCCTTGCTAAGTGTTTTATTATTTCAATTTCACGTACACACTATGAAGAGACGGAAGGTAGTTGAAAGACTCCGGAAGACAGTAACAAACTCAATTCTGCCCTTAACCACCCACTCAACCATATCCACCATCGACCATCACCACCACTTTGTGAGTGGAGGAGTTGAGTGGTGTGCATGGCAATGAGCAAGTTTGCCTCAACAGGGGGGGGAGGTGGAGAAGGTGCTCTTCTGGTGGTTTGCAGCATTGCCTGTTAATTGAATTTCACCTTCGATTGAAGGCAGCCAAATTACAAAATAATAGGAGCCAATTAGCAATCACTAGAGAGAGGCACTTTTGGTTTAAAATTAAATTTTGTGTTTTGTATGTGCGTGTGCCGGGGTGGTTGTTAGAAGATAGACCCAATGAACCGGTGTATACGTGGTGGTGCCAAGGAGAAAGTTCCCCAGGAAAACACAAAAAAAAAAAAACTAACTTCCAACCAACTCGTCGTCGTCGTCGTCGTTGGTCGTTGGTTGTCCATTGGAGAGGAGAAACTTTATTATTTCTGTGTGCATTCAGGTGAGATTTGGTTTTGAACTCTTCCTGTGTATTGCACTCACTGGACTGACTGCACTATGCACTCGATTGTGGCTAATTTAGTTTCGCCTCCAGTCAACACAGGCACTTTAGTGGAAATAAATGGGCTACGGTTTGACTTTTGACACAAAGACATTAATTTTCGATTTATCGTGTGTACTCTCCTCATTCACGAGCCACAACACGAGCCCAATGATGTTTAGATACTTTAAACTAATCGAAGCGGCAGCGGCGGCGGAGGTCTTAATCAACATCCATCCCTTCTACGATATGTACCACGAGTGTGGTTCCAATTTTAAATGAAATCGATATTGTGTTCCACTTTTTTTTTTCTGCTAGTAGCAGAGGAGTATTGAAGTTGAATCCTCGAAGCCTGTATACTGTTCGAGAAGAACGTGCACACAGTCTGCGTCTCACATGTGCTGTGCGCCTGTGAAAACTGTCAGATGAAATAAATTTCATTTTATCGAATCGTAAATCATAAAATGACATTCATAGGTGGAGATAGTGTCGTATTTGTTCATGTTTATTGTATTGAGCCCAAGGGCCCGGACGAGGCTCACATACACTCTCTCAATGATAAACCTGAGTTCACTCCATAAACATGAATACCGAGAGTGTACGTCGCTCTGTTGTATAGGATGACAGTCAGAGGGTGGTGGTGGTGGTGGTAGGCAAAATGGGTATAGTCTGTGCGTACAGAGAGGGGGTGGTGTGAGTCTATGACTGGAACGTGTGTCGAATTCATCGATTTTATAGAAGGAGTAGCAACGACGACGATGTCGTCGGTAGCAGCAACCAGTGAATGGGCTCAGGAATTTGTAACTCCATTTGTGTCGATTGTTTGCGGTGGAAGTGGAGAAGTGGATGCGAAAAATGTTTTACGGCATCCAGTGCCAATGATCCACCTAATTTGATGGTATATTGAATCCACCCCGTCCGCTCCCTCCCTGTAACAAAGGATATGACAAATTGTCAATCTCAGGTGAAGTGATATAGTCCGTAATCTACGGATAAAATAGAATACAAGGGGGGTTTGTGCCTCAAGTTGATTAAAATTAAACGATTAATGGCCAAGCAAGAGTTACACCACCAGCAGAGTTGCAGCATCGTGATTGATTCACATGGTGTCTGGTTCTGAGAGAGAGAGTCAGAAGCTCAACTGCTTATCCAGTTTATGGTCGCCTGTCACTTGGCTACAGACCACATCGGTGTGATATAATACGTGGTGGCGGCAATTAATTATCAAGGAGGACTCCTTAGTGCCAATTGCCTTTAACGATAAGCAGTTTCGCAAGTATACGACACAGAGATGCAGTCAAGTGCATCGGCGCTCAGTCAGTGGCATAATATTATCTGCTGATGCTCGCATAATCTGTCACCAGAGTAGTGAAGATAGACGGATGGCGAGGTAGGTTTCAAAATGTGGTTGCGTCTCGGCAGTAAACGAGTGGCGAACATATGGATACGAATGAAGGAGGAGAGTAAGTCAACTATAGTTCGCTACAGTGGTGTATCTATCCGGTATAGTTGACTTTAAGCCGATCAGCGATCATCTAGATGTGATCCGCGCCAAGGCAATATTCGGAATCATCAACATGTCGACCGACGAAACTGAAGACTCTATCATGGAGGAGCCTGTCTGGAATATGATGTCAAAATCAAATCAAAATCACAAACACAACAGCTTTCGGCTAATCAATGTTGAAGCAGCTCTTAATGCGGTGATAAGTAGCACTAGGTTACCAAGAATACGAATCCCCACAGCAACCTGGCACTCTCCAGATGGTCGAACCGCCAACCGAATTGACCAATATTCTGCATATTCAAACTTTCGGAGGGGCAAACGTCGACTCTGACCATTTTCCTATTGCAGCCAAATTCATGGCTCGACTATCCAACCAGAGGAAGCTGCAAACCGTCCAGAAAAAAAATTCAACATTGGAAGCCTTAGCATGACTGGAACCTTTATGTAGGTTGACCAAGAGACTCTTCGCTGTGCATTCACCATCCACAAACGTCAACAATCTGTGGAACCAGTATTGCGACATCATCAAAGACCACCGTAGGCTCCAGCCACTACCCAGCAATAGCTCTTGGTATGATGATGAAGGCGTGCACCGGAAAAGGTGACAGAAAATGCTCACATACCAGCGCTGCAGTGCAAAACAAGGGCTGCGAGTGAAGAGTATCGAGCCAAATGAAGAAGACCCACGGAGTATCCCAACTCAAGGAAATCGAAGAGTCCCGCGATAGGAAAAACATCCAAATATTTTTCAGGGAAGCCAAGCAACTAGCAGCTAGTTTTAAGCCCGAAACGTAAACTCTTCGAAACAGTGAAGGAAACCTAATCACCGATGAACAGAGAATAGTAGTAGAATGGGCATCAGGTAGAGAGAGTGTTAGGACAAGAAGAAAACCCGCATCCATTCAATGGAGTAGCCGTCCTCCCTCTCAATTTTGAAGAGGTTCTCAGCTATCAAAAAGCTGAAGATGAACAAACTTTTCAAACATGGTAGTGGGTGACGGTTTGGTAGTGTGCATGCAACAAATCATCAACCAAATACCGATGACTCGACGATCAGCTGTGTATGCGCGATCTTCAAGAAAGTCGATCATATGTCTTGTCAGCACTATCGAGGCATATCCCTGCCTAATGTCGAATATAAGATCCTATCCAACGTACTGTGTGAACGTCTGGAGCCGAATCAGTGTGGCTCAAGTGAATGGACAATAATGCTCCAGCATACAGGATCTTCGAATCACAGTCTCCAGGTCCGTGACGACAAGGAGCACCGAATTTTTGGTTTAAGGATGCCACAGCGCTTGGTACAGACAACAGGAAGCAGCGTGTCCACTATCGAAAAGAGTTGAAGAGGTTGCCGCAAGTAAAGTAAGTAAGTATCTATCCTTTCCTAAGTATCTTCTGATGAAAGGGGGATTTTTAAAAGCGCACCTTCTGACGCAGGATTTTGTCGATAATCTCAAAGACGTGTTCATGTTCAAAATGTATTCATAACACCTCCAACGTCGAAGAGCTAAGAATATATACAAGGACGAACAAAATGAATTCCTTTCAGTATGTGATATGGGATGGAGTGTCACCAGGTGTTTGTTCACATGCCTGGAACGCAAAACGTATTCCCTATGTTTGCCTGTGTATCTGAACCACACTACGCACTTCTGTTATTCCCTGTAGCTGTCACCGCATTACTTTTTCATCCTGAAGTGTTACTAAACAAAAATGAAACTAGTTTTCATGAGTACCTATGGCTTCTGACCCAAAAAAAACTGTCACCATTCCTCATGAGAACCAAGTATGTACTCGAATAGGCGCGTAACTCTGCGTAAGGAATTGTCATACCTTCAACCGCAAAAGACTCCGATTGCACGCACACCTCCGCTGCCGTCGATTGCAAACAATAACTTTGAAAGAAAGAATCACATTTCAAATGAGCTCTCGTTCCTTGGGAGAAACAAATGCCATAACCCCAGGACAAACTCTCCATACGCAGTTGCCTTCTCTTACATATGTACGTAGGTAGGTATGTCAGCATTGCTTCAGGAAGTTTACGTGTACCAAGTTTGAACAACAACATGACAATCCCAACCGGAAAAGAAGGAGAAAAGTTGAAAGCAATTCCTTATAATTGCTTGCCAAATAAAACGCACAAGTTGTTGCCATCCTTCCTTCACTCATCCTTTCAAATCATTTTGAAAAAAAAAAAACAACATTCCGTCGTCGTCGTCGTCATGTAAACCAGTAACACGCGGCCATGCGAAATTTGATGCACAAGATACTTATGAAGTCGTAAGTATCTGAACGAATTATAAGATACTCTCTGACTCTCTGTTGTTTTCGTTTTAGTTTTGCCTTACAACTCCATCCCATCTATGTATGTATGCATGTATGTATCTGAACATCATCTTGATTGGGAAACTTTGTGTTGAGGAGTGTTAAGCAAATTAATACCTTTAATCGGATTAGTTTCGCGCTCCGGAAATACCTCAAGCTCCAGCCAACCAACCAACCAAACAACCATCCAACCAACCAACCAACCAACCGACCGACCGACGCAAGGGTGGCATTTAACGAAAATATAATTAAGTTTTGCATAAGTTATGTGACGGATCTTGTTGCTACTTGCTACTGTGTGTGTTTGCGGCAAAATGGCGAAAAAAATAAAAAAAAATCAACAGAGTTGCCTTCACGCGCTGCTTAGTGGTTGATTTGACTTGATTTTTCAATAAAGACGGCGAAAGCAGAGGGAATTCTTGTGGTAGCCCGTGTGGTGGCACAGTAAGTTATTTAGAAGTACACAATATTGCCCTGGGAAACAACGTTCTTCTTTTATGCATCAGCAAGAGAGCGAGAGAATGAAGGATCTCCCCTCAATTATTCAAAATTTCATTTGTTCGGAATTAAGTGAATTTCCTTTGATAAGCCGGTAAAACGAAATGAAACGAAACGAAACGAAAAAGAAAAATTTAAGAATACCTTTCAAAAGTTAAATGGAAACGCGCTTCAATACGTTCTCAACAGATGTCAATGAAATGACTTCAAAGAGATGCTTCTTCAATCAATTTTGAGCTGATTGAGTGGGCGAAGGGTTGTAGGTTACCTACTTATGTATATCCAATGACAGGCAATCCCTACATGTGTCAATCCCTACATCATCCTGTAGGTAGGCAGTAGATATCTATGGATAACTGCTACTTTCGTTTGGCGAAACAATCAATTTGAATTGGAGACAGAAGTCTCGTAGAATCTAGACCCTAGAATCTTGTATCTCTTGTATCTAGCTCCCCTACATGCCTTCACACAGCGCCATCTAGGAGTTCCTTTAGAAATTTCTAATTAGAAACGACAAATTTTGTTCTGTAACCCAGTGATATGCAACCATATGAGCACTATTTACCCACAAATCCTAAAAAAAGGGACCCTGAAACGGGCTTAATGTCTTGGCTATCGATTAAGCTGTCTCCAACGTGTGAAACAAGGGTCCTCAGAATACCAAATTCATTAGAAATAAGGTGCAAATGAATGAAGGTCCGAATATTCAACTTCAAACAGATGGTTTTTATCCTACCTAGGTGAGTCTTCGAATCACACCCGGAGGGACAACGCAGCAGAGGAAGACCTCGCCTTAGGTGGCGCGCACAAGTTGAAGGGGACCTGAACAAGCTTGGAGTGCGCAACTGGAGGCAGTTAGCTAAGGACCGAGCTAACTGGAGAGGCTTGTTAGTTGAGGCCCAGGTTCACCCCCAACTGTAGCGCCACCTAAGTAAGTAAGTAAGGTTACAAAATATTTTGGTGACGCTGACGGAACATAGGACCAAACAAAAGGACATTTAGCAAAAAGTCATTGAATACTTTTTGTTAGGAGGAAGCTATGTATAGACTTCCCATTACTTGTGCCAAGGACCTCGTAGGTTAGGTAAGGTATGTAGGCCAGTGGAGGAATCAGACCCATAGGGGAGAGATGTCCCTTGAAGGAGCTCGTAAGAGGCTATACAAACTCAAAACACACAACCTCACAAAAAAGTATCTGAGTAGCTACTTGTCTTGTGGTAAGCCATCAATTACCGCCCAACCTTCTCTTCCTTCAAAATACCAAAAGTATACCTGAATCCTAAAACATAAATTTCCCGAGAACAAAATAATACATAAGAACTTTTAAATTAAAATTTAGAAAGACAAAAAGGACTGCAATCAATCCCTTCAATTAATTACTTGACCTTTTCATAATTTAATTGCTTGCGTCGGTTGGGTAGGGACGATCATTTACTCAGGGAGGGAGTAACTTAATTTTGCGCATAAAAAAGGGGTTTCCCTCAAGGACGCGCGCACAAGTAATAAATATCCTTTCTCTCCTTGGGGTGTCGCCAAATATACTGATACCCATTCGAATTGAAACAAATTTCATAAATCAACTTTAATTTGCTTCTCGTCCGTCCGTTTGCCCGTCCGTCCATCGCAGCGCCGTTTTGAAAAGGGAATTCCCGAGTGAAATTTATCGCCCTTAAAGCGTCGATGAATTCATTACTAAGGACTAAGACATTTATTGACGCGGGGACAAACACTCAGCCGCCAAAGCCGCCAGCCGCCTCGTAAATGGAGCACAACCATCCTGGAAATAAAACAATCCATTAAATGGTTCGCCTCATAAAGTGCTCTACCGAATTCCCTAGATATTACCACCTATTTTAGCAGTGGCGACGACGTGCATGACGTCCCTACAAATGCCAGGATGCGTGGGCATTTTTAATGGATGTGGCGGCGGCGGCGGCGGCGGCAGCAGTTCCACAAACACTTTATGTTATCCATGACTTTCATCACATGCGGTTCTTGTTTTTTTTTTTTTGTCCAACTTATCACGCCACTGACCAACATCACGCTTCCATGTGCACGTATAGATTGGCCACAAAAGCTAGGCGAGACCATAGTCCTCCCTCCGTTTGCATTTAAATTGAAAAAGTTTTTAATTAGACGCGCAAGTTCAAAAAATCGAAAACATGGTAATTTTCAATACGAATTTGTCTGTTGTTGTGTCTCCAGTCTCCAGCGTCTCCAGCGTCTCTTTGCTGAGAAAATTAAATTCCAAACAACTTGACAAATGATCCACGAAATGTAAACACAACCCTCGAGGAGAGTATGTTTACCAAATGAACGACTACGGACGAGGACTCTGCCGAAGGGTGCCGGGTGCCGGGTGCCGTGTACCGGATTGCGGATGGTGGCGGTGGCGGTGGCCTACAGAATGGAAATTGCGAAACAATATTAATTTCAACTTTCATAAATTCAGTTCCTTCTGACGAGTGGTGGCCAGGCCAGGAGTAAGACTGCTGCTGCTGCTGCAACCCAACCCCCAACCCCCATATCACCGAACCCAATGCGGCCAGGCCAGCCAGCCCAAGGAGCTGTGTGGAAGTTCGCTGGCTCGAATTTCCTTTGTTTGTTCATCGGATTCGAACAGAACTCCTGAAAAACAAGCAGAAGTAGTAGGAAAAATCGAAAGTTAAATATTTTACTTGTTCGAGAACAAAATTGATTTACATTGCGCGCAAGGATCTGTTGATTTTTTAGCTCCTTGGAGCGTGAGCAACGGATTCCAGCTGTATCTTAAAGACAATTAAGAAAAACAAAACAATGAAGTCGTAATGGATTCAAGGTCTGATGGGATTTAGAGAAGTTCTCTCTCCTCTCCATTCCTCCCCATTTTAGAACAAGGAGTTATGAGTCTCTCTTGAGTTGAGAGAATGTTTAAAAAGGAAAAACCTTTTACGCTGGCTTTTGCTTTTGTGGTGGGGGCTTGCGTTCAAGAGCGGCGCATTTGTGTGGTATACGCTATGCACACGCCCATTGTGTGCACAATTATGCATTAAGGTTGGTTTGTTATTAATCAACCTCTTTATTTCCATTGAAAGGACTTTTTTTTTTATTTTGTTGGTAAAGGCTCTCCTGGCACACAAAATGGGTTATCAAAGGGGTTATGTTGTGCTCGTCTCTCATGCTTGCTTGTAGTAAGTTGTGTCGCGGCCTTAAGCGATTCACATAATTCATCGTCACGACCTCTTGACATAAAATGTCGGAAGATCCCTTGGGAGGGACTGCTGAAGTGCGGGTTATTGAGTGAGTGTACGTTGTAATCAATTTCTATGCACTCTCTTCCATGTTCCAAGGATGTGTTACCTCACCACTTTGTGCAAGAGTTTGATGCGAAAATGTTCTGGGGGCCTTTCCGTATATATGTATATATTTTCGATTGCTATTGTGTGTTGAGTTGATTGTGTGTACTCGTTTGTAGTACTACAAAGGGCGAGGTTAAGGACTTTTACTTGAACTAAGTTGAAGTTAATCTAAAACAGGCTCAGGGCGACTGATAATGGATGACCAAGACCACTCATCTTCTGCTTATATTTTAGGTGCACATCTAGTCTACCAAGGGCAAGGTTTTGTGTAGAGAATCCTAGTAAAACCTTCCACATAAATTCTGTGACAAGAGGAAGGAAGCCAAAGATAGGATTGACACCAAAAAGCAATCGATACTTCTAAATCGAGGAAGGATGCAGCGAAGACGGTTCCGCTGAAGGAATTTAAGGGCAACCTGTTGAAAAAGAGATATCACGACCCCTCCTTTGGCCACCACCAGCAAAAAACTTAAGACCGCCGAGCCAACAGTCAGTCTCGCTGAACTGATGAAGGTCGAACTATAGGTGGCTGTCATCAAAAAAAGTATCACAGAGCAGAAACTTACTGACGACCAATAGACGAAAGTGGAAGTGTACCTGATCGACAGTATGATCAGTACAACCAGCGGCTCCTCCGGTTCGATACCATTCTTCGAACAGTTGACTACAATCGAGGCTTCCGAATTTTAGAATGCTAGCACGAGTTCACCTCTAAGTGGCTCAAGGAGATAGTCAGCAATTTTGAGGCACCTGGATCGGATATCTTCGGACCATCCTACGATTTCCAAAACCAAGATCACCCAACTTAAGGACCAGAACATTGTATGTTCACAGCCCTAGTTCAGGAACCCTTGAACCCATTTAAAAAGCATCACCATGCTCTGTCTAACAAATAGCACAAGAGACATTGCTATAAACTCGGTTTCAAGTAATCAAGGCGCAGGTTGTCATTACTTTTTCGAAAAAATCGTATTAAAAGTCAAGTCAAGGGACTGTCGTCATTGAGAGTCAATAAGCTCCGACTTTTTATGTGAAAAACATGGCTATTGAGTGTTGAGCAAAGCATGAAGATTGACTTAAAAGAACACGACGGAGCATTGAGTTTTTTTCTAAACTGACTGCCATTTCTTGTCATCCAAGAAACTGCCCTCAAGTATTCACCCTAACCCCATTCACTAGATTAGGTAATACCCACGAAAACTTCATCTCAATTTTCTCGGTCCAACACTAATCTGGACACCTCTCACAAATCCTTCAATTTACTTTGCGTAAGAAAAAGTAATGTTTTGGCTTCCCCCCCAATCATTTGAACACAAAACTCCGACCAGGTCGACAGAAAAGGGATTAAGTCCCCCAAAACTGTTGGTTGGGGTTAGAGCCCCACGAACGACGAAGAAACCAACGACATCTCTCTGTGGCAAGGTGTCAGATAACCATTTGCGGATAGACCAGAAACGTCCAAATGAATCACTGCACCCGCCTTCTGTCTGCTCCCTCACACACGATTACGATTGATTGAAAGTTACGGCCTCACGTCACCTGATCCATAATCCTATTATAAGTACGTATATTACTTTCCGAGAGACACGTCTCTGTCGTCATCGTTCCCCTGCCTCTCTGCCTCATCTGCCTCCTCTGCTGTGTGGCTTGAAGTTCCACACGTTTGTCCCATTAATTTCAATTGGCCTTATGAATTTATTTATCCTGAATATGTGATGCAAATGTCATAAATAACAGGCTCGGTTGCAGTTCTTCCTCAAGCAGAGGCTATAAAGTTCAGCAAATTCACTGAACTAAGCCTTAGTTCAGGTTAATGGTCAGCACCTTGGTATGGAGAGTTGAGTTATCAATTTATTGAAATGGTCACAACTCAGGGCTTCCTGTATGCGCCACACAAAGAGTCTGGCCAAGCACAAGGTCATGCTTACATCGTTACAACTGTTTTACCGTTTTGTTTTACCTCCCTCCTACGAGTACCTTATTTGAGTGAGCCTATGTAGGTACATTCCTTTGAGTGAAATATTTTACACCACTCTACGTGTGTGTGTGTGGATGTGTGAAGAAATTTCGGACAAAGACACAACTGCGATGATTTACGATACGAACATGACCAAGAAACGCGCAGATAAACCTGTGAATGTCGCATACTTCATTGTTTACCACCAGTTCACGGTTCAAGCAAACTATTTTGTCTCCAGACGTGTGCATCTACTTACGACCTCGGGAAGAGCTAAGGGGAGCTACAAACAGGGCTACCAAGTATAATCCATGTTTCTCCATATTTTCCTTCTTTATGCAAACCCCATTAATGGAGTAGAAGATGTATAGATACATAGATACATACTCGGTATCAATTTGCGTTGTTTACTTTTGGATCTAATAATTTGGAATATGTCATGCTACTGCTACCACTTGACAGGATTAAATCCAGTTGAAGCGAGTTCGTTCGTGAGGCAGCCGTGTTCGAGGGAGATTACTTTAAACAAATACGGGATTAATTGAGCATCATAAGCCTTCGGTCTATGAATACTCGTACACCCCGTGCAACTCATTAGAATTTTCGATGGTTGCTTCAGGAGAGCTAGAGCTACCCATCATAGAACCCCGAACCATGTAGCATGTTAAATTAAATTTAAAAGGATTTCGTTGTCAGAGTTGTGTTTCATTGAAAATCATTGCTCCCTTCGGTAATAAAAACTGAGACGATTATATGGCAAAACTGAATCCAACAGCAACAACCCCGGACGGCGGCGACGGATGAACCGTTTGTGCAGGAGGGCGACTTTCTTTATTTTTACCACCACCGCCCGTCCGCCCTTTGGTAGTCTGTATGTGTGTATATGTGCCCATATTCGTACAGGATTTATACCGAAAGTCCTTTTTAATGAAAACATGATGAGTAATGTCTTTTGTACGAATATAGTAGTACGCTACGCTGGCCGGGGGCAGGGAATTCTCCGGGGAGAGTGTTAGCACGGAGTGTTTGTAGTAGGCATAATAAAATTAGAAGAAATATACATTTGAAATAAATCCATTAGCAGTGGAACGCTCACCGAATACGAATGTGGATTTTTCTTTCCTTTCCTTACGTCAAACTAGAGGAGAGGAGAGGAGTGTTACGGGAATTTTAAAGGTAGACAAGGAGTAATTCTTTTGAAAGAGATTTGAGATCTTCCTTGGCTGTCGATTCGATTGTGTGGTTTGGGTTGTTGGGTGTGTAGTCAGTTGTATCTTAAATATCGATTCAATTATGATAGCAATAGATACTATTAAACGTCCCATAAGCACCATCTAGTGGTGTATCGAAAGAAATGGAATTACTTCCTGCTAAATATTCTAAATTTGTTTCATAACTAAGCTAGTCTGGGAGGCAGACACTGGCATGGCTTGGTGCCAAGCCAAATGAATTGGAAGTGCGGACAATGAGGTCATCAGCCTGGGATACCACCAGAAAGGCATAGGTTGAGTTTTGACTGAAAAAATGATGGCTCAAGCCCCAGTTGTACTCATTAAATTTTTCTACTTATAAGGCATACTCGGATAAAATCCTAGAAATTAAATTACAAATACGGGACAAATTCCTCCATTGAATGCAGCTGCTACCCATGAAGAACTTATAAAACCTAACCACTCCTGAGTTTCAAATCACGAACACCACAAAATATACCCTCTTTTTGTACTTATGCCGAAACAAGTGCATACTTTTAGGCTGACTGTACAAAACATTTTTTTTCAAAACTAACGCTTAGAGCGGATTATGTAATTCAAAACTATTTGCCCCCAAAGATCTGTTTCTAAATACCAATTCAATAGTTCCCTCCACTCATCGTCTAATCTCCTCGGGAAACATTTAAAGACAGAAAGTCCTTCATCCCAGGAAATCACTTTTCCATGACCATTTCTCTTTGAAACTACACGCGAGTGTGCTTCGCACTTGCTGCCATCAACATTAGTCCCAAAAAAAAAAAAAGAAACATCATCTCCGAGTGTAATCCCTTAAATTTGTATAGCAGTCCTCCCCACAGCAGAGGCGCCATACCACCCATCCAAGGCTGAAAGGGCTAGCCACCCAAAAATGAAACAAACAATTCTCCTTCTTTATGTACATCCTAAGCCGGCATAATCCCAACTTTATGAAGTTATTATATACATTACGACACAGTGCGATGCGAACTTATGTTTTATGGATGTACTCGGCGGCGCGGCGGGTTGTAATTATTTTAATTACAAGATAAACACAATCAACGGCACGTAACGACAGCGCCATGTTACACAATGAATAGAGGACGATGACTACACTCTCATATCGGTGGGTCGATTGGTGTCCTTTCGAATGAAAGTGATGAAATTGATGAAATTGACAAAAAATGAGACTGCAACTCTCTGCAGCGCAACGTTGTTATTATTCCCACACCGTAACGCAAAGTCATGGATTGGTAATAGTAGGAGAAAAGCCTAGACATGTCTCATAAATAGGCGGGCGTGGCGGTTAGGTGGTGGTGGTGGTGGTGATGCCAAAGAAAAAATATAATTCGACATCGCCCTCTCCCTTCACTCTCTAATGCACATAATTTTTTTGCCATTTAGTAGTACCATGGTGACGGTGGCACCCCCAGGCAAGAGAAGGATATACTACTTCAGAAAAATCAGAAATATCCGTTTTTGCTTCATTGCGGATTCCAGGCACAACACGTAACCAGGAAGGACATTTCTGTGTACCCAGTACATACGGATATACTTTCGGTTTGGGGAAGCGAAGCAGCCAACGAAGATGTGGAATTTAAAAACATCCTAGAAAACATATTGCCGCTCGTAGAGACTACCAAATCATTCCAGCTCCCGAGTCTCGAGTTCACTGCCAGAGTGTGACTGTCTGTCGTGCCGATGGAACTGGAGCTTTTATCACAATCGCAAACATAGTACGTTCCTACTCGTAGAGAGCAAAACGAACAAAACAAGTAAAAGAAAAGTAGGTAGGTACATTTATATCAACAAAAATGAACTACCGACCGGATGGTGTCCTATGCCTGGAGCGCTGGTATAGTAGCAGCATTGCGCTACCAAAGCAAACACTGACAGGAGGCAGACAAAACAATTTCAACGTGTCATTTTAATTCCTGATTTGCATAAATAAATCCCCCATCCAGTCGATTCCTTCCTCCCAGGCGCTCCTTGGGTGGTGTTGGGCTGGCTGGCTGGCTGTTGGTGCTGGTTCTCGGTAGCGGCCTTATGTTCTGCGAAATGATTTGTTCCATTTATTCGGCTGAGAAGCAGTTTGCTTTGTGATTAGGGACGAGCAAAAGTTAATTGATTTACAATTCTCTACCAACTAATTTGCATTGTATTCCTGGAATTTCCCACAAAGTCACTCAGTCAAGCCCTCTATACTGCCTACGTATAATCGTCGTAGATATAGATTGAAGACATCAAAGGTTCTGCGCATAATTTCGTCGACTGTTTTTACAACCCTGTGCAACCTTTTGTCATGCTGAAGAACGACACTGTGCGAGTGGAATAACTTAAAAGCAAATGCCCAATTTGCCCTGGAATTTAATTAGGGTCAGGCTAACAGGCTATGTAACTCCTTTTATAGCTTTTTTCTGTTTTCTCTTCTATCCGCACTCCGCCCCAAGAGGTGTCACTTTTGATGGAATTCATTAGTGCTAAGACTAACGATAATTAATCCCGGTACCGGATACCTACCCTACCCGGTGATTTATTACTCGTCCTCGCCAGTTACATCTGCATGCTGCATAAGGAATTCTGCAGATATCCTAGTCTTTGTTTTAGTCCCCACGGTGTCAGGCGAAGGAACGTGACTGTGCCAACTTGCCATTGTTTGGTTGCACCACCTAGCGACCACCGTACGACCGTACGTGACTAGTACACAACACACATGGGCCACTACTATTCCCCAGGATTAATATTTGCCATTGGCTAGCCGGGTGGGGATGGTATTTCAATTTTCAAAACTCCAATAATAATTTCATTAACTCGATAATTTTTTACACCTACTTAAGGGTAAGTGCTTCATTGAGTCCAATTACTGTTCCCGTACACTACTAATTTATGTTTATTTAGCCCCTAATTTAAATAAAATTCGAATGCTGGCGTAAATATTTACCCTAGTACTTAATATTAACAGTCATACCCGGAGCGGCGGCGGAGTGTTTACTCAAAATGTTCGTGTTGGGGTCTGGGATCTGGGATCTGGGATTGCAATGTGTAACTCCATAAAAGTGGCGACACATGGTGCATGGGGTTCGACGAATTTTACATTCTTTGGCATTAATTTTCATGAGCTATACGCTCAGTCTCTCTCTCTTTCGATTTGTATAGTGTTTTCGAATGTTTATCAGATACTACACCAAACAGGAGTGAACTTTATGCGCTATCGAAGTGCTGTTTACAATGATGTTTTTGTGTACCCACGCGAGTTCTCTCTTCACTATGGAATGGCGCGTGTTTTGGCATTAATTGGTAGCTTTTGGAAAATTAATTTGCTTATTTAATGCTTTTTCAAAAGGGGTGAGAGCACTACTCATAAACGGAGGGGCTGCCTAATGATTCTCGAAAGTTTTATTGGGCACTTATGCGATTTGGTGTTTATTTTTAAGAAACAGATGGGGTGTATCTATTGTGTAAGGCAAGGCAAGTTTTTTCTTTTTTCTCTCAAGATTTTATGGTTGTCTGAGATCTGACATGCAAGGGGGACTTGTAATTATGGTTGGGAAATCACATTGAAGTTTACTGACAAGCTACTCAGGATTATGAGTCATTTGACATCCACGATCACTTCACTCCACGATCACATTTACGATCGTTCGATCGTTCGGGAAGAGGCAATCGCATTGGAATTCACTGACAAGTTTCTCATTCTGCAAACCCTGCAGAATATCCATAACACAGTCCTACTCATCCCAAAAATAAACAATATACGAACCAAGAATTAATTTTACAATCATACAGCTAGGGATACTAAAATATGAGAATCAACAAGTAGTACAAAAACGTAAGCGAATGGACTAAATTAGAAAAAGGAAGTCAGGCACGAGTGAGGACCTGAAGAATCTAAGACGATTTGTGTAAAGCGGAGTGGAAATATCAAATCCGAGGAAATTTGTGAAGACAAACTGTGTCTGTCCGCCCAACTCATGTGCTCCTGAGCCCAATATCCATACAATATTGATTTTTTAAAGAAGTTATTGTTCAGCTTACGAGTATCTGTAAACCTTTTCTAAGAATTTCTCCAAACAAATGGAGTGAACATCTCTATTCTCTGATGACATACACACATAAGACAAGTATCCAACATTTACTTGGATACCTTATTCCCTGAAAGGGTGTACTCCAAGGTCTTTTTTTTTTTTTTTCCTTTTTCATACCCTACCCACCCACCCATCAAGCACGAAACACGTAATGGATTCGAAAATGAAATGAAATTGATACCCAAGACATTCACATTTAAATTGCAATCCCCACCAAATCCTTTCATCGACAGTCACTTCAAATGCATTAACGCCAAATGCAACCCTCTGCACTCAGTCGAAGTCGTAGTCATCGTCGCGTGCCACTTCAAAAATTGAAGAGCATCCATCTTTCGCAAATTCTCTCTGATGATGGTAATGGTTGCTGGTGTGCTCCCATTACCCAAAGGATATTTGTCGCACGAACAAACGCACTTGTCTGGCTCGCCGAATGATTAAGGGACGACTTTTCTCCTTCGCCGATTATTCAATATTTTCGGCACGTCCTTCTCATCTGTACCACGTGGGGATTGAAAAAATCAAGTGCATCTCGCAAAAGATCTGAACAGAGGAGAAAAAAAAAAAAAAAAAAAACAAACGAACCAACGGAAGTCCTTCGAAGGAAGGGAAATGCCAAATGGATTGCTACGAGGTGCGTATGCCCGGTAGAAACAAATTCTGTGGCCGATGTATGGTACAAATAAACGGTAGCAACTGCTGAAACGTGTTCCACATAATAAATCCAACCGAATGTGTACTGGTATGCCTGTCATAGGTGTCTGTCGCCGTCTACACAGTCTGACCCCTAAATAAAACATAGCCGGTCACTTAGGAAATTGAGATATAGCTCCCGCACAGTTTGCTTCCTTGCAACCATTGTCGCTATAAATTTTCATTATTAATGAAGTCACTGGCCCAGAACCCAAGGCTTCCGAGACGACCGACCGAACATACATTTGTGTCTATCTCTTCTTCTCTCTTCTATTTTGTTTTCATTTATTTTTTCTTCTTCACTTTTTGCTTATCACTCGCCTGGACGTACAGAGTAATAAATAATTTTGAGCTTCATTCTGAACCCTCTCCACATGCGAGTAGCGATACGGTCAGTAGTCAAAAACGATTGGGAAAAACGAAAAACGAAAAACGAAAAATGAAAAACCCTGGATGCCGCCCATTGAACTGGAAATTTATTTTAAATTATGAAAAAAACAGAGAAACGCAATTTTCCCATAATTGCATCTGTTCGGCGGCGAATATTGCTCCGATGATTCGAAATTATTCGACTTTTGACATATAATTCGGGATACATATGTATTTTCGATTTAAAAGTTTGTGAACGAGCAAACAGCCACTGTCACTGTCCACAGAGATACGAGGACGACACCGATAAAAGGATCAATTAAGCTGGCAGACGCACGACTGAAAAACTCCCAGCTTCGATAAGATCTGGGAATTGGGCAGTAGTTCGACATGTCTCCCTTCCACCGTAGTGATAGATGCTATACATTCGCTGTAAATATTTCATCGATGTTCTTAATTAGCCAGAGGGGTATCCGCCTCACGATAAATCGCCAGGCAGGGGCTCTGTTCTTCCATCAAGATAAGGCGCATTTCGAGAGAATCTTGTAGCAGCTCCACCTGATGTGCGCGATACCGATCTGTCCACGTCTATCGTATCGAAACTACCTTGCACACAACTTTTGTTTTCTATTTATAATCCAATCAGTGGAGCCACTATCTCATCCCGCCCGTTGACCATTCCGATTCGGCTCTTTGGGTGGTCCCCGGGGCGTATACTCTGTATAAATATAACCAGAACCACAAAACAAAAAATCATACAAACTGAGGGGCAGAGACAACGACCGACGACCGACGACCGACGACGCGACGTGCAAGTGAACGTGGACATGGACATGGAATGTGTTTTGGAAATGTTTCCAATTCGTGGACATGTTGTTGCTCTTCTAATTTCGGGTTGTTTTTTTTCGGTATCCCAGGGGAGCTCTAGCCTCACGTTTCAACTGCAACACCACCAGCACCAGCACCATCGGTTGCTCTTGACAACAGTTGAATGCGGCTTCGTTGGCATGTCATGTCGTAATCATTGGTGCTAGCGGTGGTATCCTCTGTTTTGAAAATAACATTCCATGCACTATGGACTTTGGGGGATTTTGCGTGCGCAATTGCCATGGAATCCAGCCGCAGATCTATTTAAACTGTAGGGTTGTTTAGTCAGACCATGCTGATGGTAATTAATGGCAACAACAAATATTTTACACTACCATTTCAATCAATCTAGCTTTCCCCTCTTTGGCGATGATTAATTGAATGTTTAGTGACGGAGTGTGCGCCTGCCTATTAGTCTCGTGCAATTTGCTGATTGTAATTACTACCAACATACTACTTGCTCATATGAGGGGACTGACTGACTGCGGATAGACAATTCCCAGAGGTGCCCTGCCCGAAAGAAATCATCCATCCAGCAACCAGGGTTGTTTGACGAATGAATTGCGTGAATGACAAAGTGCAGCTTCCATCAGCTGCGATTCATCATCCCCCTACACCTACCTACATACATATACAAAAGTCATTTGGTTTCACTGCATAATCAGTGTGTGTGCTGCCTGTGCATACTGACCCGACAACAGGTCGGGCCCTGCCACGCTACTCTCCGAGGTGCGATTCGTAATTTATTGCTTCGTTAAATCTTTGATTTCAACATTCCAACGAATGTTTACGACGGTGTTGCACGATTGGACATTAATTAAGAAAAAATAAAAAGAAAAGGGGGCTGCCTTGCCGGCCACCGCCGCCGAGCCGAGTGAGTGTCAAATGATTTATCTGATGGCAACGAATCCGTGAAACTCGGTGAGTAGTAAACACTCGGTCGGAACCCGACTTGAAACTAATAAATTTCGCATTATCTTCGTGTGTCATATTTCTTACAGACAGAGACTGCAAATGCGGGAGATGAAGACTAATTTGATGATTTTTCTCATGTTTTCATGAATAGATACGCTTTTTCGTTTTCGGTTATTGTTTTACGTGGAAACCTTGAGATGGAGACTTGGGTGCTTTTGCTTTGTTAAATCAAAAACTTTTTCAATTTAAATGCAAAAGGGAGTCCAAGTGGTATAATGAAATCCTTTGTGTGCCACCTAAGGGGACAGAAACTATTACCCAACCGTTCGTTGCTTTGGGTTTGCTGTTCACTCTCTCTCTCTATCTCTCTGCACACACAGAGGCAGATAAGCTACTTAAGCAACAGGTTTGTTCAGTGCGTAAAATAGAAGTTGTCAGCTTAACACATTTGGTTATTCTTTTACCATTACCATTACCATTGACAGATTGGAATAAAAGAAACTCATAACAGTGGCAGATGAAGCTTTAGATTATGATTCAGATTCACAACTTAGTTGGGAGTTGCTTTAGATACTTTCGCTTTAGATACTTTCGTCATTAGCTGACTGTTGGAGGGAAATGTTTTCAAAATCATCGAAACATAGACATCCAAACTGATGAAATGATAGGGAACGTATCTCAATCTTTCACTAAAAACTGTGAAAGTGCCATGAGAGAGGAAGCTATCATATTGCTATCTGATGAGACACTTAACTTCACACATAAGATACTCGGATTCTAACTCATTCCTAGTAAAGTAGGTATGGCACTGTAAAATCCAGACATGTGTAGATACAAAGATATATCTTTCTACTCAAATTACATTTTTTTAAGACAATTTGTCAGAAAAACTATATTTAAGGCATTTTGTAGAAGAAAGTGGGCGTGACTGCCATCATTTGTATTCAAAATCCACGAATTTTAGTTCGAGTTAGGCTGGTTCGAGTATGCAGAATCCTCATGACTGAGTACCAATCACGGATGGAATACAAAAAGTTGGCATGGTTGTCATCATTTGTGCCCAAAATTTATGAATTCTAGTTCAAGTAAGACAAAACGACAAAACTAAATTATGACTGAGTACCAAGCATGAATGGACTCCAAAAAGTTGGCGTTCCTGTCTTCATTAGTGATCGACATTTGTGAATTCTAATTCGAGAATAACAAAACTATAAGTGATACGCTCAGGAGTGCTCATTCATGAGTGAGTACTAAGCACGACTAATAGTCGTCATCATCGTGGCATAGTCTACAGTAAGTGAGGGAAAAGTTCGTATCTTTTACGAATATTTACGGTCCTGTCAGTCCCAGTCTTGTGGCAAAATATTCGATTTTCATCTTCCTTTGCTACAAAAGGTAGAAGATACGGAATCTGTGGCTCATAGTGTTGAAGGATGCATCATTTCTATTACCAGCTGAGTCTACTTAGACTTACTCTGTGTTCAAGTAACTAGAAAAACCAGAGCCTCCTCTATACAGTGTTTGTAGAGGCGATGGCAATACATGTCCTAATTATTTTAACCACCTCTCAGGGCTCCCACCAAGTTTCGAATTAAAACGGTCGTAAGTGGTTTAATTCAATCACTTCATATAGTGCGGTGCACAGGAATAGAAACAAGTGTAACGTAACTGTTAATTTAATTAAGCACATAATCCATTAGAGTCTCTTAGATTCCCTTTGCCACGTACATAAGTACATCGGTGTAGGAGCAAGCTTTTACCCAGAGACTAGGTACAGAGAGAGTGTAGATTTCTGTGCCTCATTAATTGCGAAAGCACATCCTTGGTAGTAGAGTACGAGTAACTATATAACCCAACCAACCAACCAACCGACCGACGACGACGACACTACAAAACTTCCTTTTCCAAATGGAAATGAGTTGTGTGTTGCTGTTCATCGTTTAACATATGCTGCCTATCTAACCATACCCAGAAGGGGAGGAAGAGGCTTCTTCGCATTTCATCCACTCGAGAAATGCGTCAAAGTAATTTCATTAACTAATTTGCATATGTGATTGATGTGGAAATTCCTTGATGGAACCCGAAGGAGCTCATACAGTACCATCACCACCACCTCCACCATTGTCGTGACGACAACAAAACCAGAAGGTGGCGCTTTGACAAGACAACCTGGCAATAGGCATACACACAGAGAGAGAGGTGCGACTAAATTTAATTTGTTGGCATCTTTTCTTGTGGCGCGCACACACAACAAAAGTCGTCCGATAACCACTAAGAAACTAAGCCAGGACATGTCATACGAAAGATTTAGGTGGCACATTGCATGTCACTTAGCAGTTAGTCGGAGGAGAGTCCTTAGAAAATTCCAAATACTTTGTGACACTCTGCACGATATAGGAGGCAGCACAAATTTAAACCGGAAACCATGATTTCTTCAGCGATGGGGGAGATGGGTGTTCTGTTGTGTTGTGTTGTGGTGTTAAACTAAGAGTTTCATTTTGGGCTCTAATAAATCTTTCCCACAACACACAACAGAGAGTGGAGAGTCAACCGGGCGACAACCAACGAATGCCTGCTTCTGTGCGAAGCGGATTAACTGTGCTATACGTACTATACTACTAAGCTGTGGTCGATCTTACGTTGTTGTTGGTCCGAACGGAGAACACATCCTTGTACACTGAGGCTTACAACATCTAGGTACACATATAGGCGAAGGCGAGACGAGACGGCAAAAATCTCCATCTCCGATGACCTATGACTGCTGCTGTTACTATTTTCCAGAAATCAAGGGTCAGCTCGTGGTCTCTGGTAACGAACCAGGAAGTGCAGCAGCATTGTCTGTCTGTTTGTCTCTTGTGTGCCAGATAAGATGTAGGCACATTTTGTGGTGGGTAATTTGATTCTGGCACTCTCTCCTACTGCGGCAGAGTGATGAGCAACTTCCACGACCAAGTTGTGTTTGTGATTCCTTTTGTCGATTCGTTTCGACTTTCGAGACCCGAATGCATACCTAGTGCAGCAGAGCTAATGTGATGGAGTTACCTAGTGGCAAGGTTGTCTCTCAAGTATGACCATGCATTCGGTGGATCCTGCTTCTGTAACTTCTGCAGTATTCCGGTTTGATAAATGGCGATAGTGTGGATGTGAAATGTTTTAGCTTAGGTGGGCTGCTACTACTGCTGTTACTGATGGTACTGGTGCTCCTCTAGTGTGTGGGAACAGGCTGTTATCACATTCGATGTCACATTTCTTCTGAATGTGAATTAATTACGACCGGGACGAGAAGATGTCGTGTCGCTGTAGCTTTTATGGCTGCAATCAGTCGTCGCTTGGTCGCGAATCCTCTTAAGCTGTGGCTCCTGCTCCTGCTCTAGTCGTCGTCGGCTTGTTGCCTCTGAATAATGTTATCCCAAGGTTACGTAGAACATCCGACGCGGATCGGATGTTGCAGCCGTGAATTTGCATAATTGTCAATTTGTCGTACTCGTACTCATACCACCGCTCTCTGTGTATCCCCCAGTGGGTAATGAATCGTCATGAGGCCTTTGCGCCTTTTGATGTTTATGAATATCTGGGAACACACATCCATCAGAGATCTATCTCTTTAGAGGTACCTAACTCCACAAGAAGCGCATCAAATTGTATCGCGTTTCCTTTTGAAAGGGACACGCACGCAGATGAATGGGCCGTAAATCTTCGTGATGCATGTGTGAAAACGTTCTTTAACGTTCTCTGCGGGATCCGTATACAATGCATCCGTACTCCCGGCTATTGTCTGTCCAAAAATTGTACATCTTTTGTGCTGGAACACGACGTATCTCTACTAATCCGATTAGAGGCAGGAAACTCGTTTTAGACGCTTGGGGTGAGAGCCAGCAATACCAACTGCTGTCCGTACACACAAAGGAAACGATTACGTAAATTATAATTTGTCCGAATTCGTGATTTAAAATTGAAGAGAACTACTTTCGCGGCACTCTGGCTGCACACACACTAATTCGTGACATTTGTGGAAACAGTTCCGATAGCTTTGGGATCAATTTCAACGAGTATCCTGTTTATTTGTACTTAACCGAGGGGGGTGACTCGGTAAGCTTTCCTATAGCCATCGAGGCATGAAGTAGGACGACGCATTTGTTCCTGTTCCAGGATTAAATTACAAATACTAAATCCTTTACCTTGGCACTGGCACTGGGTGCTGAAAAGGGAGCGAAAACCAAAGACCCAGAGTCTTAATGTAAATAAATGGTTTTCCATATTTTCTCATCGTCTTCATCGTCGACGGCGTGGCGTGGCGGTGGCAGTGATGGTGTGTACACAGCACGCACTCTTTTTTCCTTCGAAACGAAAGGATTTGCGATGGAAGGAAGCAAAATTGTTATCGAAGTGAAGGTAAATATGAGCAAATCCCTTGATTTGGATGCGATTCCAAACTACTTTCAAGGATTTCAGTTTGACTGCTCTCCTATGTGCGTGTCTGTGTGCCTGTGTGTGTGTGAATGAAGATGACGATGATATCCTTTGAAATTGCAAAATTCTCGCCTGGCGCAAATCAAATGGTTCACTGAATATTCGGGGAAAGGGTTTCCTAACATTACGAGTAGGTAGTAGTAGTCTGTTGATAGGTATCGATGGTGCTTTCAATGGTCACGTACTCAAGGGTGTTATGTATAATGTAAATTCATGAAGTTGAATTCATTTATTTTGAATGGAGATGGAAGAGTTAGTGGCCATAGAAACCATTTAGAAAGGGGTTTCGGGGCGAAATTGAGACATATCGACTATGTACTCTAGAGGGACTCTTCATCTTCTTGGGATTTAATGAGGCGGTGTTGACAGTTTAGAGTTACAAGGAAGATTTTTACTTTTTCCTGTAAAAAGGTTGACAAAGTTTTAGTAGTCCATCTCCTGAGAAACATAATCTGGAAGGATTTGTCAGAAAAATTCTGAAGGCTAACATGAATCTAAGAGCATTCCTCTAACGAGTAATCTTATACTGCGTTGAATGCATGCTCATCACATCAGAACTAGGAGACAACCAAGTACATGCACTGGATGCCCAAGACGAGACACATCAACTCTGAACTGCGAGACAGCCGAAACTAGAACTAGAGTAGGTTATCCAAGTTGTTGGATATTAAAACGATGTTGGGGACAAGTTCCTACAAGTTCCTATCACCGAACTACTACAATCCGCCCTCAATACCCTACCCAAATGGACGAAAAGATGTGGATAACACGTTAAAAACAGAGGTGGTACTCTTCAATAACAAGAGAACAGCACCACCAGTCGGGCACTTGTGACTTAATGGAACTCCACTTCAAATCTTAGATAAGGCGAGACTTTAGGCTACCTCTGCAGAAGCTGTGGCGATACAGGTGCAAAAGAAAGGACGTCTCACTTTCTATACAAATTCCCTAGCATATGGAGTTTCAGGAAAGCAGCTGTCGGTGGATAGGTATCACTTCAGAGACCTGGGCGACCTGTCAGGAAAGCCACAATTAACGATTCTAAAATTTACAATAATCTCGGGTTGGTTCAGGGAAGGCGCATAGTTAACCCGAAGGCAGAAACGAACTTTGTTTTCATTTTGGTTTCTCCACGACAAGGGTGCCCATTGGATTCATTACTGATTACTGAGTGTTTGCTGCATATTCAGTTACCTGTCCTATCATCCTCGAACTGTCTCCGAAATGATGAACTAATTAAAAATTTAAGCCTGACTTACACCATACGTAGATGCGTATACTTCGCTTCTTCTACCTATTCCTTACAATAAAATTCACAGTCATTGATACCACATACCAAAAATATCCGAAGAGCCGAGCTTGAACCTGAATAAAGTCGAGTTTGACTATCATTACGCCAGATGGCATGTAAGACACAGTCCTTGGAAAAATTGTATCAAAAGCTGGCTCATGCAAGACGTACAATTGTCTGAAGTGAAACATGAATCTAAGTCTAACCTTTAAAGAGATGCCACGGTCGATTGTATTCAGAGGGAGATCTCAAAGCCTTGCTTAACAACTTTATCGAAGATGTCATTCCACAAGACAAACTGAGTTTAATTCCTTCAGTGGGACCAAGGCAATCATTCTCGGACATTTAGTGATATAAGATTCAAGCCTGGCTTACAATAGATACATGCACTTCCCTCTCTCTACCTGTTCCTTGCAATACAATTCATACCCATTAGAACATCAGAAATATCTGTTGAACCACAAATCCTCCCAAAGCCAAGCTTGAATCCGAATTAAGTCAAGCACCTCATCAGATGGCACCTACGTGAGACATACATAGATCATCGAAAAATCGTTGCAAATTGTATCCAAAGCAGCCTCGTCTCAATGCATTTAGAGCAGAGCTAGATCAGATAACAAAGACCAGCTTAGACAAACCAATTCAGTGAAACAAAAATGCTATGAAAAATCTTATCACCGTCGTTTACCCCACTCGTTGACGTCACTTATCTAACTTAGCACGGTTCAGTCGACGTTAAATACTCTGAGAGAATACTTTTCAAAGCAGCCAAATCGGTTTTAAGTTCACCGACTTCACACCCGCAGCAACCTAATAATTGTGTAATAAGCGTAACGTGTTCATTTTACAACGTAGCGATGTGTCACAACTCGCGAATCATTGCGCAGAACGAAAAAATGAAGACTCTATGAAGCCCCTCTCTGAACTAGAGTCTGTATCTATTTTCAAACATCAAAACTTGTTTCCAAAGTTTTTGTTTTTCTTTTTAATCACTCTCCCGCCACTTTGGCTATTTTTGTAGCACTGCTGAATAATTTCTAACACAAATCTCATACAGTGGGGCACGTCTTTCCATATGCAAAGCAAATTCCAGCACTTACCTCAGATTGAATATGATAATTGCTTCAAAGTCATTATAGACACATGTAAATACAAAAATAACATCAACATCATACCAATCGTACTGTGTTTCCAAAGCAGCCTTGGAAAGTTTCTGGCACACGCGAAGCTACGCACAAATAATTAATTGGCTCTCATATGTGTGAGTCAGTGCCCTCTGTTCTCTGTTCAAATGCCTGGCCAAATTCCTTCCCAATGGATTCGCTACCAAAAAAAAAAAACGAAGACTGCAACCATTAGATGTATCTATCTATTTGCAGAAATGTTTTGTTTACATTTGAGTTCTGAAATTTTGGAGGAAAGTGTGTAAACAAGTCAAACCCACGATGGACGAAAGCAATAATAATTAAAACATGTTTGTTTAGAAGTCTTAAAAATATTTTCATTTTTTATTTTTATTATTCTCTGTGTTTTCTTGTTCTTCTTCTTTGCTTATATCTAAAGTTAGTACAGTAATAAAACTAATTAGGATTTTATAGAACATTCCGTTCGTTTATTCAAAACAAATATTTGTTTAGATACGCGAGTTCTTTACCACCTTGGTGAGTGATCGGCGGCAACAAGGACTCCATGATGTTGGTGTGGTGGTCCATGATGGAACGTTACGTTATGTGACGGACCATGATGCGGTGGTCCATGGCACGGTGGTCCATGATGGTGATGGGGTGGTCCATGATGATGCATCGGTGGTCCGTAACAATGAGCTGGTGATCCATGATGGTGTCCATGATGACCATGATCATGATGTCCATGACCATGACCATGGGGTCCATGACCATGATCATGGTGTCCATGACCATGTCCATGATGCACATGTCCATGACCATGATGTTCAGGTCCATGACCATGGTGTCCAGGTCCATGATGTCCTGGACCGAAAAATTGACATTGCCCGTGCGGTCCCATTGGATTTATTTTAACGTTACTGCTATGCGCTGAAGCTCCTCACTTGTTGCAAGCTATTGCTCGACTGAATGAATGAAATTTATTTTCTCTGCTATTTAAGCACAACTCCAACTATCTCAATGGAATGAGTGCCTTCATGATTACGCCCATTATCGCGTGTGTTGAATCAGTAATTTTATTTTAGGAACTATGACTCACAGTCTGTTGATAAAATGAATAGATTGTTTTTGTTCTTCCCCGATAGTTCCAACCCTTAGCGAAGTGGGAAACAAAAAAGCATGTTACTTTAGGTGTTGAAAATTTCTAATTAATCTCTTTTGGAAGTGACTTGCAAATTAAAACGTATCTCCGCAGTACGTAGGGATTTCATCAATTTGCGAAATATTTCCTACAAACAGACTGGAATGGAATGTGTGTGAAATGGAACATAGGGTAAGATGACTAATAACTAGAGATTGAAACACATGGAATTTCATGTAAAAAATTATTATGTAATGTAGGTTCTCAAATTGGGTTTTTTTTATTTCGAGATTAAGTGGTTTTGAAAACTTGGTTTCATGGGAGGTCTTGAAAGAGTAAATTGTGGTAGTGCGGTATCCCACAGGGTTGTATACTATCATCGCTACTTTTTTTTTCAGTTCATACTTTTCTTTCCGAAACGATGAGGTCTTTCAACTTATCTTGATTTCCTGACTGTACAGGTGAGTCTTGCCTTCTACCACATAGAAGCTTGGACTGACTTACACTATCTGTTCCAATGTGACAGGCGCAAGCTAGTTCGCGATAGGCCCAATATAGTGCCTAGTGGTTTAAGATGATCCCATAACTCTACTCAACGTAAGAACCTAAGCTTGATGGTGCTCTGAATTGGGCATAATCAGTCGAATTGCGAGAGGAGCTTGGCTAGAATATCGATATAAGTAGGTTTTAGGTTAGAGTGGCTGTCTCGCCTACTGACGCCAACTAATGGAGCATGGAGTAGTCTTTTTTGGGATAGAGCAGAGGTGTACAATGGTGTCTTGTGTCATGTGGCATGTTAGCCTATCAGACAGTATCCAGGAAGATCACCGATAACGTGGCCGATCTGTGATCACTCAACACTACGTTTCAGATCAAGCCTGGGCCTTGAATTGAACTGTCCTCAGGAGAGGGAGCAGCGACCCATTCACTTCGACCGGGGATGCTCGTGCGGAAGTTTCGGTCAATTAACAGAGTCGGCGGAGTGTAGTCGGTGTCGGTTTCTAGGATAAAATTGTGGAGATCAATGATCGAGGAATGGCTAGAATATCTAAGGCGAGCAGGTGGAGCATAATATCAAGCGCCACTTAAGGCCACTTAAGTTCTCACCACTGAAGCATATACTATTTAGAATCCGACAAAGTGTAGGAGGTCTGAACAGCTGGGTAGTGTTGAATACTTCTGATTTTGTACGGCCAGTCTGATAATTTGAACAAGAAAAGGATTAATTTAAGGAGTTGAGGTAGGACTGAACTTTTTCACAATCAGCTTCAATGAGAAATATTTTCAGGAACCGAATAGGAAGTATATGCAAATTTTTTTT
The DNA here is from genome assembly GCA_905220385.1 of Xylota sylvarum. NCBI lineage: Eukaryota > Metazoa > Arthropoda > Insecta > Diptera > Syrphidae > Xylota > Xylota sylvarum. The sequence continues at coordinate 655,568 of LR999960.1, read as the reverse complement.
AATTCTCGCATTACATAATTGCAATTGGAACTACATAATGAGAGAGAGAGAGAGAGAAGGAGGGTTCGAACCTGAGGTGTTTTTTGCTTTTATTATTCGATGAATAGTGTCTGAACTAATCGGATAGTTAGAACTCAAACCACCAACTTTCCACTCATCCTAGTCACGTTCGCCTTCATTAATCACTCAATTAAAGTATCTATTAAAACTACTCGTATCTTTTATGAGAACATCTCAAAATGTGTCACTATTCACTTTACAAAACAACTTGGAACATCTGATAAGAATGAAATATTTCGTAAGTAGAACATTTCATACTCGTACTATCGCGTCACTGCAAAGTGTGTGTACAGCATATGTAATTATCGTCTATTACAATAACTTTGCTTACACATGCACATGCTGCTTAATTGGTGTTATATAGTATGCATCATTAGATTATAATGTACGGCCTAACTTCACGTTTCGCTCGGATAATTGCACTATGCGTGGGTAGCATGGAATATTTTATGTTCATTTCGTTTAAGTAGTTAGAGAAGTATATAGATGCAACGATTAATCGATTTATCGATTCAAAGCATTCCAATTGTGTTGACAGAAGGAAATTATCTGACAAATGATTTAGATACGCGTTTTTTTTCTTTTCACCACAATTCCAATAATTACAGGATATTTTTAGATACTTGTATCGTAATCGTTCTTTGTTCATTTAATCACATTTAACAGACACCATTTAAACGCGTTTGATGATTGTTATCTTGAAATCGATAATGAATATTGTTTAGGGGTTTTACGAGCTATATTTTTAAAATATAGTCTTTTGAAACTTTCAGACAGGATTTGGAATAACACAATCTCACAACCACTCCACTTGAATTATATTCAACCAACCAATGGGTGTCATACCGATCGAATAAAATATATGATAGGCTTCTGCGACTGCGACTTATTCGAAAATATTTCCCAAACCCCTTTCACTGCCAATCAATAAAATTCAAATAACCAAAAGAGCTGTGTGAGTTAGTAAATGATTCATAACGAATCGCTAACCATTTCGATATGGGGAACTTTTTAATTTGAATTCTTTAATCAGTGTTCGATAACTAACCATGAAGATAGCGATTTATCGGGCCCGGAATTCGTAAACATCGTAATTATTATTAATTATAAGACGTTAAGCGTGTACACTTTCTTTGATTTGATTCAAGGTTTAGTTGAAGATTATCCTGCTAAATGGTGTAGGCATGTCGTCTTAAAAAAATTACACATTATTCACATAATATTCCAGTGAAACGGATTGCACTTCATATGACTTTCTACTTCTTAAAAGTTTCCAAGCAAATGCTTTCATTTTTAGCAGAGGTAACAACCATTTCCTCAATTTTATAGCAAAGACACTCATCTCTCTGTTTCTATGAGTTCATTCACTATTTAATGCAATCCTCACTAGAAACTAGGAACTACATGAAGAATATGGCCGTTCAGTCAAGACATCTACCATTCACTCAGAACTATAATGCATACGACTCACTTCTTCAGAAGATCAGACTTAATGGGGACTCGAGGTATCAACTTTTCACTGAGTATTGAACCGAAAAGTCGATATGACTCACTTCTTAAGAAGACTGGACTTTTTCTGGGAAGTCGAGACACAAAACCTTCTCCAACTTTTTTAAGGGACGATTAGGATCGATTCGGATCACTCACTTGTAGTGTGTACAACCCAACAGGATCAGGCAAAATATTTGATGTGCAAATGTGAGGATATATCTCAAACCGACCATATGCTCCAAAATCTCACACCAACATCCTTAAAATTGACCATGACCGTCTGTTTTTGAAATGTTTATATACTTGGTTTGTTTATTAAGAATTTTATCACGAAAACATGATGGATTATTCCAAAACTCATTTAATGACTCAGACTTAACGACCTCTTTTGATTTGATTGATCATTTTGCGAAAGTGATTCCACCTGCCTTTTAGTCATTTTTTCATGCGCAATTTCGCTATTATCGCTAAAAATAAATCCTTTGACTGGATATGTCAATTTCATGTGAATGGTCATTTACCATTGATAACATTAAGTTCATATTCAAATCGGGGGACTCACTTATCGATAACACAACCTTTAAATAAGGGAATTTATAACTCAACACCAGACACTTTCGTCAGTAACTTCGCTCAACGCGGACATTAATAAACGACGAACTACGACTTTCGAGCGACAACATAAGTATTCAAAATGCCACCACCAGGCTATGGAAGACCTTATGACCATCATCACCATCATCATCATGGAGGACCTAGAGTAGAAATTGATGTGATAGCACCAATGCCACCTCCACGACCATTGATTGCATTTGAACTTTTCGGAAGTCGTCCTCGTCCACCACCACCGCCACAAGCTACAGTCGTAGTGGTTAATAATCAACCTCCACCACCACCTGGTTATAGGTGGTAAATCACGATGGAGGATGGAGTATGGAGTATGGACTATCTGGATATATTTAAAGTTATTTTGTGGTTTTTTTTTTTTTGTGAACGTTAATTTTTTTTCCCAAAAGTGTTAAGTGCTAGATGTAATTTTTAAAACTGTTCAAGAATTGTGTGGAAGTGGGTATTCAATAAATAAAATGATTTGTTAAAGTTCCAAAAGGTCTCGTACCTTAAAATTCCAAGTCTTTGATTCGGTATTAAAAGAAAAACTGTCGAACCAAGCTACCAGAGCTCAGGGACATAAGTCTCCTCTTAAGTCTTGTAAGTGATATCTGGAACCTAATTAGTCCACAAAAATCTGACTTTTGACCAGAAAAGTACAACGTCAAACCAAATATACAAACTACGATATATTTTAAAAAAAATCTAGAGAATTTCAGATCGATATCGATATCTGAAAGGTCATCTATGGGTGAGTCCAACGAGTGAGTTGTATAAAGCTACATCCAGTATTAGTCTTTAAAGGAGGATTATACGAAAAAGACAATGTCCTAGCTAGCTAACTGCTCCATAGTAAGAACAACGAGAATTTCTTTATAAAAAGTTGAAATAATGATGTGAATCTCCAGTTGTAACATCTTCCCTAAACAATAAGTGAGAGAACCGGCGAAACTTGGTTCAAGTCTGAACTAACAGATACTACGAAAGGAAGTTCTTTGGTTTTTGAGAAGGTCTTCATGAACGATGTCTGTCAGGCGCTCACGAGAGATGGGACCGTGAAAAACTGTTTTATGTTATCAGGGATTCGAACAGCGAACCTCCTGTTCAGTAGTACGACGTATTTACTGCTGAGTCACACCTCTGAGCCACGCTTTCCAAAAAACTATGTACTGTTGACAACATTAGAAAGAAAACTACAAAAAGTAGAGCCTAGGGTCTGCATTATCGCAGCACGAGTATAAGGGACCTATAGTCTTATGCTATATCTAAGGTTTTAAAATAAAGTTTTAAAAGCTCCGTGAACAAGATCCCATTTTGCTTTTACACCTCCTTGTCGCGAGATCTTGTTGATTGAGACCCAGGTTCACCCCGATCTGAAGCGTCATCTTAGTAAGTAAGTAAGTAAGTAAATGTGGAGAGAACTTAGCAGCATTTCCCGATGAGTGGAAGAAGGGACTCATAACCAAACTTCCTGGGAAAGGAAACATCAATGCGGGTTTCAAATTTAATTTTGAAAACCTTTCGACATTGTGTTTTCGTGGCTTCCCTGCGGCAGGAAGGTCCTTCAGGTAAACTGATAGATATAGTCGAGGTAACTGACACTAGAACCAAATGGCACATTCTGCATTAAGGAAAGCAGCCATTCTTGGCCTAATCGAATCGGTAAAGGCAAATTTGTCTGCGTCAAGTTATCCAATTTCCACTCCTATGCTGTGTCTGTGCTATATGGGTTCAGAACTTGGAATTTTTGGAATCTTTTGTATGATGTGCTTACGCTTCTCAAAGAGTTATAAATACCCTTATAAAGTAGAACAAAGCGCGAGTTGTAGATCCAACATACGCCTAAGAGTATGCACTTTTTTCCATGACGTCGGTTAGAAATGAGTAGAAAGATTGGCTAGAAATTAGTTGGTGTCTGAACTACTCAAGGAAATTAGTATTAAATTTTTCCATTCGATTGAAGTTCTAGTATATAAAAGAATACCTCCCTCCAACAACATCCCTGGAAATAAACTGATACGGACAGAGAGTGCAAACGCAGACTTGCTGCTATCAATTGATTTATTGCCGTCGATAATACCTACTAATGCGCATTTTCATTATTTTATTATCTACTTACATTTAAACTTCAAACACGAGTTCCGAAATAGCAAAGTGCTTACCACAAATCTCTTTAAATTCGACTTTTCAATGGGCTCTCAGTCATTTGGATACTGGGCTTAGGGAGTTGAAGATATCCAAAATGGCAGTATCTACTAATGTGGAACTGTCACACGGACCTCTTCAAACATAGGACACGGCATTGGACATGGACAACGAAATGGATCAAGGAACATACCCATACTATGGGTTTTACTAATAAATATCATAATCTTATATAATGTTACACATCGGGATTTAGTTGTAAGCAAAGTTAAGGAAAATACTGGTAATAAATGTGACACACTAGCAAATAGTCAACAATAAATGCATTTCAAAAATAAAATTTTCTTTTTTTTTTGGTTTTATTTCTTAACAAAGACCGATAAGACCATCATGGAGTTGATAAAATTTAATTGAACTTGGTTCGGTGTACCTACGTGCGATAAGATACTTTCAGAAATATCCATCAGCTGTTAAGTATTGTTTACGAGGGACATAACTTTTTTGTCAAAACAAACAGAATACCTCGTTATGTAACTATTAGTCATGAGGTATACTTAAAGACTTATGAGTACTTAACGGGCTTAGTTGAACGATTACTTGCGGAAGATACTAATTGAAAACAAAATTCACCTGATAAGGAAGGGAAAAACCAAAATATGTCGATTTTTGAAGATATTTATGGATACTTTGGAGAATTTGTTTCTTAATAAATATGTCAAGACAGAATGGAATGGATATTAAGCTCCTTTTAGACTTTCTTAGTCACCAGGGATAGATGACATCAGATCAGCTATTTTGCAGTAGGGACGATGTTCCCTATGATTTTGTCAAATCATATGTAGGTAACATCACTGCGTGCATCATCGCTTTTATTTATTTCCGTAATCAAACCATTTCCAATAAACGAAGTGCGATAGCAATAAGCAACACATTTAGGTGCGCTGCATTATTGATATATCGAGTCACAATGTATAAAAATAAAACACCTAAGCCTAGACTATAAGTATAAAAAATATTTTCGAGATAAGATATGTATGGTCATGGTTTTTCCAAGACCTAACATATTATCCAATAGCACCATCGCTACTTAGATCAGTTATAAACGTTGTTTCGACTTGTTTGGACGTAGTAATTGTTCGAAGAGCAAACAAAGAACCAACCAATTAAGGATGCCTCACCACGATCCTCACGGCTGTGGTCCCTCACACCACCCCGATCATCATCAACCATCGCATGGCGGGGGCCACCATCCAGACCATCATGGGCCATCGCATCATGAGCCACCGCATCATGGACCACCACCATCGCATCATGGGGCACCACCACCGCATCATGGTCCACCACCGCATCATGGTTCACCACCGCATCACCACTAAGGATATAGCTCAGGTTATCCCCAGAGCAGAACTTTTATTTTTCTTTGTATAGCGCTAGATATTTGAAATATATAATTGAAACTTTTTTCACTTCGAAAAGGAGTCAGTCGTCTTTTAGATTGTAGAGATGTTGGACTATAAAAGTAGAGTAGAGCAAATAAAAACGGTGCTCCAAACAGTCAAACAAACGACTCCAGGAGTGTCCAGGAATGTCAGAAACCCATGTTGCTGGGTTTAAAAATGTGCGGTAAAGCCAACAGAAACTCAAGGAACTGGGCAGACCCTTTCAAGATTTAAATCTTGTGTCAACCTATAGAACCTCTACTCAATCTCCAAACTCCTCAGTGATACTTCTTAGAAATTACATATGTATATAATCCAAGCCCGAACTTATTATTTTGTTGGTCGTTTGTGCACTAAAAATTAGTGTCACTAATTATCGATCTTCTCTTTCTATTTAGACACAAACCGAAACGATAAAGAAAAATGTCCAAGCTCTAAACCAGAATAACAAAATGGTGTAATCATATAACAATGGTTCTTGTATAGAATTTATGGCTATATTTGCTGATAAATCTGGACAGCTCCTACAATAAATCTCCATAATAGGAGGTCGTTAAAATTTGTAATAAACAAATAACACAAGCTACGGATATTAAGGTAAAGAGAAGTTGACGAGCATTAAGTTCACTCATTATTTTGTCAAGTGAATCATAGAAAACATCGCATCACTGCTTTTATTTATTTTCATAATCAAACCATTTCCCAATAAATGAAGTGCGATAGGTGCGCAGCGTTATACCGAGTATAAAAATAAAACACCTAAACCTAGACTATAAGTATAGATAATAAATATTTTCAAGATAAGATATGAAGGGTCATGATTTTTCCAAGACCTAACATAAGTATTACCCAATAGCACCATCGCTACTTAGATTAGTTATAAACGTTGTTTCGACTCGTTTGCACGTAGTAATTGATCGAAGAACAAACAAAAACTCAACAAATTAAGGATGCCTCAACACAATCTTACAGGCTGTGGCCCTTCACACCACCACGGTCATCATCACCCACCGCATGGCGGAGGTCACTATCCAGACCATCATGGGCCATCGCATCATGGGCCACCACATCATGGGCCATCGCATCATGGGCCATCGCATCATGGGCCATCGCATCATGGGCCATCGCATCACGGGCCACCACCATCACATCATGGGCCACCACCACAGCATCATGGTCCACCACAGCATCACCACTAAGGATATAGCCCAGGGTATCCCCAGAGCAGAGCTTTTATTTTTCTTTGTATAGTGCTAGATATGAATTTGAAATATTTTTAATGTATTTAACCTGAATATACAATTGAAACTTTTTTTTCACTTCGAAAAGGAGTCAGTCGTGTTTTTTGTCTATTAAGTATCTAGATTGTAGAGATTGTAGACTATAAGAATAGAGTAGAGCAAATAGAAGCGGTACTCCAAACAGTCAAACAAAATTTTCCCCTTAAGCTCAGCATCAAGAAAAACTTAAGCTATGTATCCTCAATCTATCAAGAGTGCTACACTCTTGAAGAATTCAGGAAGAAAGGGCTCCAAGAGTGTCTAAACCACGAAAAAATACTTTGAATCTATTGGAGAAATGCGTCAACTTTGTCAAAATATATAGCAACTGTGACACAGCCTGGCAGCCTCTTATTCCCCATGTTGTTAGGTCTAAACTTGTATGTATGTAAACCCCCTATTGGATACCAAGCCATGTGGGAATAGAGCAGCAAAACAGCAAATGGACTGACAAGATAAGGGGTTGCCGAACCCTTCCTGTCGAATAGGGGATCATATTAGGATATAGAGGCTGGAAAAGAGAACATGGTTTAAGGTCGAGACAAGTCAAGAAACTCCTTGGAAACTATAACAAAAAAAGATAAACATCTTATATAAAAGGGTTTTCCAAAGGGGCATTCTAAACCCAAGCTAAACCTGAGAAAACTGGGTATATACATAGACCCGCTACTGAATCTCAGTTTCCTCAGTGATACTCCTTAGAAACGATAACCAAAACAGATTGAAAACTTACATCAACCTCAACAAAAACACCCTACATACCCCAACAGGCTTTCTAAATGGGCATTGAAAAACCCAAGCAATACCTGAAAAAACTAGGTACCCCTTGGAACCTTCTCAATCTCAGAGTTCTCAGTTCCAGTAGATAAAGAAAGGTAATCTAGAGTGTAGTATCCTTACCAGGGACGAGGGAATGTCAAATGGGGAAACAAAGCTCATCAAGGTATTTGGTTAGTAATTATTGGTTAATGGCAGGGGGTAGGAAATATAATTCCCTAAAAACCGATATCACTACAGAACTGGTGGAAAAGCTAAAGAATTCTATCACACCTCACTATGATAAGAAGGGGATCCCTACGATATTCCCCTTTCTAGAATCACTTATTGTACATAATCCCTCTTTTTTTGAATACCCATTGGAAATCGAAAAAAAAACATCCCAGTTCCAAACCAAAATAGAAAAATGGTACGATCACGAGAAAGGTTCTTGTACAGAATTTATGACGATAGTTGTTGCTAAAGCTGGACAACACTAACGTAGAGCTCTTCAAGTCCAACAATGAGGAACATACATAGCTCCATTCTTAGGGAATCCCTACCCGACATCCATTTTTAGTTATGTAGGGCTCTTCAAGTCCAACTAGGTATAAGGGACATTCTTAGGGAATCGCTACACATCCCTCATGAGTCGAATGACATCCTCGGTACCTCCGACTTCGACAGACTGTACGAAGTAATATACCCGGAATGGGAAAATTGGCATAAGATAGTCGTCTCTCAGTGATATAGGCAGATGGTTCCAAAACCAATGAGGATACAGCCTTCCACAAAGCGTGGCTAAGAAGATCATTCTCTATAGGATCATCCATATGGCTGACCTAACATGGTCCAACCTTGAAGGACATACGGTGTCTAAGTCCTTGTGGCCTATGTTGAATCGGAAAAAATCTAGGGAGACAATGAAACTAAACAGATCGCGGTTAAGAATAGGGATAGGAATTCTCTCAAAATTCATTCCCTTCTGATGAGGTGGTATGCCCTTTACGTTTCGGAGAATATCGTGCATCTACTCTGTGAATCCCAAGGCATACTCCGAGCTATGACTAGGAAGTTAGACGATGTTGGGTCTGCGAACCAAATTTATGAGATACATAGTCCCTAGTGTCTTATCAAAACCTCAAAACCTCAAAACCCCCATACTCAGGAAAGTACCTAAGGAAGTTACAATTCTGCTGTGTCATACACGTCAAGTGAATCATAGGAAACATCGCTGCATGCATCATAGCTTTCATTTATTTCCGTACCATAGGCCATTGTTAAGGTTACACGAAGCAAAAGGTAAACCAATTTGATTTATTATGACTCAAACCAAGCGGGGCAGAGGGGCTCTCATCTAATCAAACCATTTCCAATAAACAAAGTGCGATACCAATCAGCAACACCTTTACCTACGCGCACCATTATTGTTATACCGACTCACAAAGTATAAAAATAAAACACCTGAACCTCAGTATCAGGCTATCCGTTAGATTATAAGTATAATAAATGTTTTTTTTTCGAGATAAGATAGGGTCACGAATTTTTCGCAAGACTTAGTATTTTACCCAACAGCCCAGTCGCTACTTGGATCAGTTATAAACCTTCTATCGACTAGTTTGCACGTAGTAATTATCCGAAGAACGAACGAATTGAGGATGCCTCCACACGGTCCTCCATGCGGTGGTCCGCCACCCCACCACCATCATCACCATCATAGACCAGGAATTCAAATTGCCATAGTTCCGACTTTCCGCCGTCGTCCACCACCACCGCCGCCACCAGCACAAGTCGTGGTCGTAACTAATCCAGGACCACCACCACCACCGCCATATGGCCAGGGATATGGTCCAGGCTATCCACCACAACAATATCCACCACAGCAGTACCCTCCGCCTAGGTGGTAAATAGCAGAGCGGTGTTTGTTTTTTTTTTTATTCTATTTTAAATATTTAATAATTTTATAATAACGTTTCAATTAAAAGTAAGAGCTGTTTAGATTTATTTTAATAAAATTATATATGAGATTCTTATCACAGACAGTTGGTCGTTTTTTGTACTCGTATCTGTCTACCTTTGTAAATATTTGATTAGAGATTGTAGAGAGCATAAAATTCCTGTAACTCCATTGTAAGGCAAATAGAAGCGAAGCCCCAAACAGTGCCCAACTGCCAGGCTAATTGACATTTGCTAGCAAACAAGCTGCGATAGGTTTTATGTGATAACGCGCGATTAGCTCCCCTTTATCTACGACGAGTACGTAAGTATGTATCTGTAACTCGTAGTCGTTACATAATGAATGGCAGCTACCCTGGAACTGACACCAACAATGTTACAACGGGGGAGTAGTAGATCTATCATTGGTTCTGTACTGGAAGCAAATGAGTCCGCTTTGAAAATTTAATGTGCTCTTAATTTTGCCGCCTAAACATGCAATGTTGATGGCGCTTTGACAGCACAACGAACAACGAACAACGAGAGATCCAACGAACATTCATCCACGAATCAATCTAATGACTGGAAATTATTACATTTGTACCCTTCGCCGGCAGAAGACGTGAGCGTCTGAGTTTGAGTTTGAGTTTGAGTTTCCAAATCTCATTAAGTGATTACTTTCACATAATTAATTGCGCGCCACGGAAAAGTATCTACGATTGGTTGCCATTGCTCCATGGTGGGTATACTTGATTTCCTTTGGTGTACACGAGTGTATTTGTGTCTCGTTTGAGGAGTAGAATCGGATTATTATTTAAAATTAACTCACACACCGATAGGCATACGCACTTATTCAAATGTGTCGTCTCAGGGCTTTTGAAATTCTTTCTTACAACGCAACGCAACGTCTTCCTCGCGTTAAACCGGAAACTACAAAGTCTTTGGAAATTAAAAATCGGATTTCGAGTCCAAAAAGATGCGCGCAGTTGAATATTCATTAGCCCCCCTGTAGTGGCCCATCATATGTATGTATGTACAGCATATCCTTTCGATATACACAATGGTGCAGGAGGGAGAGAAGAAGTGGATTGGATTGAGGAAGGTTGTCCTGATGATTGTTTGGTAAATGAATGCGGAATGGGGTGTTTATTGCATCGCTCGGCTTGGTTTTTGGTTCGGCGCGGCGCGGCGGTGTCACCCCTCGCTGTCACTGTCAACTCTTTTCCTCTTCTTTTACGATTCTCTAGAATTGGAATGGAATACTTTACTTAGCAGCACAGTGGCTATACTCGTATGTGCCTCGAATATATGTACGTGGAATGACACTTACGGACGTAGATTGACGTTAAGAGCGAGGGTGAGAATTGACGTTGACGCAGCTGACATATGGTGCAGCTTAATTTTGGGACAATGTAATGGAAAACGTTTTGTAGACAACGTTGACGATTGTGGCTGCAGTACGACCAACTGCTAGCGTATAACGATGACGATTGTGGGTTATGTGCAACGGAAAGGGAGTTGACTTTAATTTAATTTATCGCCGGAAGTATTGGTGGCCTTGGTTTTAGACATACATACATACATGCATATGTCAGATGTGTAAATTGGAAATTAAAACACGAAACTAAATGTCCTTTTTGAAGGAGTTGACATTTGCCAATCGGCACCTTTCAGGGTCGTAAAAGTCAGTCAACTGATTCTCTTGAGACACAACAGAAAGATAAAGACATTGGCATTGACATTGACTTATCACCAATGGGTGTGGGATTCACCATAAGTACCGACATTACTTGACTGTGAGTGGATTTCAAAAAATTGTATAAACCAACAATGATTTCAAAGGTCGATGACGATGTACATCCGTTCCTTAGGCACATAGATACTCTCAGTGACGGACATATTTATAACTTACTTTGTTACAGGTTTCTAGATGAAACTTCCTTCGCTCATTCCTAATATGAATAAGTGGCAAATGGATAATGACTAATGACTATGACTACGACCTATTGCAATCCTGAATAATGTCATAAACTTATGTAATTCCCTACAAAACTCCTAATAACACCAAATTTTCTACAACAACCTATAAAGTGAAACCTCTCAGTCAATCAAAATCGCGTCAACTTATGAAATAAATCAATATTTGTTGAATTATCTTCAATGGCGTAGGTATTAGGTACAACTGCACACACATCTGGCTATTAACGCTGATAACGAAATAGAGTGATTTTTTCTATATTCCCCTAAATTACATTTCTTATCGATTCATCAACTAAAATGGAATGTTTTACCAAACACGCTTGACTGGGTGTTCGAATGAGATTATATTTTTACCTAGGTAGTGTAAATTTGTATAAGTATCTAATCTATAGACAGAAATCGATTGCCATTCACACCAAACAGCCCGAAAGTATGTTACAATTACGAGTGATTAGGAGTAACTGGCATAATTTTAGGCGCAAATTGTCGAAATTTGTAGGCCTTGGGAGTACCTATAGAAAATATGAAGTTAACACAATAGACGGATGTGTTGCTATGAATATAAAACGAAAAGGAACGCAGGGCCTAAAGAGCCTAAAAGAGCCTTATAGAGGAAAAGGTCAACGAATCAGACGTCATCTTTCCATTCGTGTGTAGATATTTAGAAGAATTAAGTAGGAGCCAACTTAATTCTTCCAAAAATACAAAGTTTTGAAACCATGGGACTCAGGGCTTAGGTTGTGAGAAGCTATCCTTCGATCCAAGAAAAGAATAATGGAAAACATTGAAGGCAATGACTGCCTGAAAGATTGAGTAGAAGTCAAGGAATGAATTTTCCAAGGATGTCCTGGAAACGGAGTATACACAGCTGTGCTGTCAGCTATGTCAGCTAAAGGGGTGTATACTCGATTTCCTGACAAATTTCGCACTGACTGTCGATTGATTCAAGTACAAAATTGATAGAAAACATTGAAGGCAATGACTGCATGACTGATAGACTTTGGAGAGAGAAATTTCTGATTTTATAGTTTAAGTTCTATATCACACTACATGTATTCTTCTGTTAGCGCTCCGTCACGCAAAAGAATGCGTCTACACATATACTCGTAGTCACGTGAACCTGTGCGGCACTTGTGTTTTAACAACTTCGACGTGAAAAACTGAAGACTTACAAACGACTGCAATCAATCGAGTGTAGTTCATTTTATCACGCAGCAACTTCAACTATCAATTGGTTATGCAATCGGTGATGTTACTTAAGATGCGTTTTCAATTCCTTATCACGTTTTATTTATCTCTCTCCCTCTCCGCTCTATTCGTGTTTAGTTCGATGCCTTTCGTTCGATGACCACTACAAAATGTTAGTTTTTTTTTTTATCGACATCTGGTCTTCTCATTTGTTGGTAAACACTGGATATTTGTTTTGGACCGCGCATTCGGCCACTGCAAGAACGCAACTTGATAGTCGAAAATTTGAAGAGTCTTGAGAAAGTTAAGCAATATTGATTTACCAACAGACACAGATGTGCCAAACAGGCGCCACTGTCTTGGGCAAACAATAAAATCAATGATCGAGGAACAGAGAACCGATAGTTACATACGATCATCAACAGCTGGATGAACTCGCACACGATCAGCGACACATCCAGAATGCATGCTAGTCACTAGCTCTAATCCAAAGGATGTTTGTTATCCCAACCATAAATGGTATGCAAACAAAAACAGAATGGATCTATGAGTATTTGTTTTCTTGATTAAGAGGAGGAGGAAAAGAAGATGCATCCTCTTGTTAATGGCACGTTCCGTCTTCGGCAGATGTTAAGTGATCACTTCCCATTGCGCCCATTTAATAGAATCTCACAATTGGGTCAGAATCAACTTGCTAACAGAAGGCCTCTTAATCACTTGCCAACTGATCCGATCGTTTGTTGATAGTGTACCCAGAGTTAATTTGTCTTCATGTCCCGTACCCAGATTGAAAATATATGTATCTGTTGATACTTTGTGACTTTGTTTCAATGATGCAAGTCGATACATTGTGATCTTGGATCAAAACAGTGGATACACCCGTAGCCGATGCTTGAACAAATGGCCATGTTAATGATTTTTGTTTGTAAACAAAGTTTGCAATGTTTGTTTGGCTGGCTATACAGTGGCATCGTATTTCAGGCATCTGTGCTCTGGCAGCTGTGGGTCTTCTAGTTTTTTTTTTTTGCGATAACCTCCATCCCATTGAATTGTGCAATACGCTACTCAAGAGGCACACCATCAGCAACCGCACCGAATCATCCAATTTAACCCCAATGAACAGGCCGCAACGACTAGTCATCAGCAATTCATATAAAACAAATTTTGAAAGGTCAATGCTTGTGGGTATCTATGTATCTGGATGGGAATAGGCTCCCAATTAGAATTTATTGTGCTTCTCGTGAAGTTCGTGAGCACGCACCACTGGGCCAGAGTTTGATTCAATTAATTCCTCTCCTATACCGTAGTATTCATCGCGTATTTTATTCCTAATCAAAGCCAGAGATTTCTGATTTCTCTCTGATGGTCTGATGGTCTGATGGTCTGATGGTCCGATGGTCTGGTCTGGGCGCATTTCTCGGACCCCAGCTTAGCCAATATCAGAGTTTAATTTGTACTTAAATTGGTTTTTATGGGCTGTTGCACTGGATTTAAATATTTGTGTCTGGTGACCCGTTGAGGGGACTCTAATGAGCGTGTGTGGCGGTTGGGGATAGTGATGGACGAGGATGCCAAACAATGGCCCAGAGCGTTCATTTAATTTTTATTACACATCAATAATTAGAAATACAAAAGTGGGAATTGGAAAATTAATTCATCGGCTATGCTCTGTGCATTGATTTCATTTGGATACATAGAAATACATACATAAACGAGTATGAGGGGAAAATTACTATAAAAATAGAATAGAATATCTCAAGAGTTGTGTTGTGTTGTGTTGTTGTGTATACAGTCGTAGAAGAAATACATTCATTGACCCACTTTCTCATTGGTGTTCATTCTTGCATTCATGATAAATAGCCTGGCACGAAAGAATCGGGATCGAAGAATCATTACGTTCGTCTTTTCTTTTTGTCTGAAGAAATTAATTTGTTATACCTTTTTTGGAATCGCTTTTAAATAGGGCAGCAGCAGCATAAATTAACCGAAAGTGGGAGATTCGCGCTTGAATGAATTTCTGGTTAAATAAATCATCGATACTGTTAGTGGACAACTTCATAGATATCCTAAGTAATAACGAGGGGATTCTATACATATTTAGGGAGCATGCTTCGTTGATTCAATGGCGGTAATTGGGAAAGTAAACTTGCATATGGTTTACGAATTGAATTGCTTTAGACAGATGTCCTTCGACTTCAAGAAATTGTATTTAGATACTTGCTGTCACTGTGACAATCGCAAGAGGAATTGCTATCTCAAATCTATATCAGAGACTTTCATAACGATGATCAAGATCAAGACCAAGTCTAAAATTAGGTCCAAGTCCAAGCCCAAACTCA
Source organism: Xylota sylvarum (assembly GCA_905220385.1). Taxonomy (NCBI): domain Eukaryota; kingdom Metazoa; phylum Arthropoda; class Insecta; order Diptera; family Syrphidae; genus Xylota; species Xylota sylvarum. The sequence goes on along the minus strand of LR999960.1, from coordinate 640,346 downwards.
AGTCAACACTCAGATCTAATTGGAATGAGAATTCAGGTCAACACGAGTCGAAGTACATGTGCAACTTCAAGTCTAAGCCAGAGACTTACAAAACGATGATTAAGCCGAAGTCCAAGTCTAAAATCAAGTCCCAATCCAAGCTCAAGACCAAGCCCAAGTCAGAGCACAAATGTAATTGTAATAGGAATGAATCAGCACGAGTCGAAGTACATGTGCAACTTCAAGTCTAAGCCAGAGACTTACAAAACGATGATTAAGCCGAAGTCCAAGTCTAAAGTCAAGTCCCAATCCAAGCTCAAGACCAAGCCCAAGTCAGAGCACAAATCTAATTGCAATAGGAATGAATCAGCACGAGTCGAAGTGCATATGCAATTTCAAGACTAAGACCGGCCTCCATAACGAAGATCAAGCCCAAGTCCAAGTCAAAAATCAAGTCCCAATCCAAGCCCAAATCAGAGTCCAAATCTAATTGGAATAGGAATCCGAATTCAAATCAACACGAGTCGAAGTACATGTACAACTTCAAGTCTAAGTCAGACTCTATAACGAAGATCAAGCGCCAGACCAAGTCTGAAATCAAGTCCAAATCGAGATCCAAGGCCAATCCCAAGCTAGACTCCAAATCTAATCGCAATAGGAATGGATCGGCAGGAGTCAAAGTACATGTACTAGTTCAAGACTAAGTCAAAATCAGAGTCCAAGTCCAAATCGAAATCCAAGCTCAAACCCGAGTTCAAATCTAAGTCAAAGGTCAAGATAAAGTTTAAGACCGGACTACCTACCTACCGGACTATGTAGCGAGAGGTGCGAGGTAAAAATCTCAGGCAACGCTAAAGCCTTTCTTAAAGTCCTATCTTTGGCAAGCCCCTGACAGACATCCGAGAATATTGCTGTCATGAAAAAGCTTCTCAGATCAAAAATTGAGCTTCGGATCCGGCATTCAACAGTAGGCCCATTTCATTTGGGTGTGAGAAGCTAGGGCCTGGATTCCGGTCCCTTATGGACCAAATATTTGTATTTTTTTGTTTCTAGAAGAACTTTCTCATTTTTTTTAGCGATGCTGAGATATTGAAAGTTTATATATGATCTTGGAGCATTTTCTGATCCCTGATCCGGCTTTATAGGAGCTTCAGTCTACTCTAAGGCTTTACTTTACAATTAATTCTATTACGATCGAATAGCTCACACGTATGTATGACAGACTGCTGCCTAAAAACTGAAACGATTTTCTTTGAATTCCATGAAGACTGCCTCAGATTTCAGTCTAATTTCAAAATGCAAGGCTTCTCGTAACGTTCGACTATTAGAATGCATTCATGTATGTATATTTCATGACTATCCACTCCCAGCCTCTGAACAATACAAATATCGCTCGCTACCGTATTAGTAACCAGCAGCGCCGGGGCTTTTAAAATGTGTCAGAGTAACGCGCGTCATTACAATTTGTAATAAAAAGTCTCAACCATTCAAGAATGTCAAGAAGAGTCTTTTTTTTTATTTTTTGTTCTAATCCGACCGTAAAGCACGTGAAGCACGAGCGAAGCGCAACACAACACAACACATTGTGAAACGGTCATAAATTTGTAATACAATGAGTTGTTATTTTTTTTTTATTTGTTTACATGTTGAGTGCTGTATTGCTGTTGTGTAGTGTATAAAACTAATCGCGCTCAATAGACGCGAACATCGAGTAAACGTAATTAATACATCGTTTTAGAAAAAACAAAAAAGAACAAACTCAGTTTTATCGTAACGTAATATCGTAAAAAAATTCATTCTTCTCAGTTGTTCGCTCTCTTTTTGGCGGAGAAGATGAGAAGAGTAAATTTTTTTTTTGTGAGTAAAAGAGAGAAAGTGCAATTGAGTGGAAATGCTGGATGGAATGTGCATCAAGTTGCCGTCGCTTTGACTACTTGGTTGAAGTATTATAATTTGATGGAACGGCAAAAGAGGAATCAAAATGGATACATTGCATCGAACCAAGTCTTGAACGAAATTCTCGTACAAACGTAGCCAATTCGAAACATGTGAAGGACACTCGAACTACCTATGTATGAAATCCAAATTATAATGAAGAAGTACTCAAATACTCTTGGATTAAAAATCATTTCCATACCATTGCCACTTAAATGGAAATCCTGCTCAAATTGTGTGCAGACCAGTGATACCGATTCCTCTATTTCAACACGAGCTTTGCTACGTCCCAGTAGTGATAGGGATTGGTATCCTAATTCGTGCTTGACGGTTATGGAATACTATCGTTAAACCTAAAAGCCACACTGTATCTGAGCCGACTACAGTAAGGATCGTGATGAAATTTTAGGTGGGATTGTACGAGATGTGATGTTGTTAATCGACAATGATTGTCGATAAGTCCAACAGCCAATGAGTGTCTCCACAAGAACTTAAATTTCGAATCGCACTCAGTTTCTGTCTCTTACATGCAAATGCCACTATCTTCAAAAGATCCATCCAGCTACTGAGATTCACAGACAACACCGACATTAAGGGCAGCTTTGGAATCCAAGGTAACCGAATCCGGGGATTTAATCGCGGCTTGACTATCGGTAAAAATGGCAATATCCCTCCCTCACTCTGCAGAAGATTCCTAAGCATATTTAGGTGTTTCTCTGAGACAGCAATAAGAGTACATACGTGTTTTATTTCATGTCTCATATGTACTATTACTAATTCAAAATTTTGTCTAAAAAACACCCTTTTTAGTTACAAAATGAACCCTGAAAATGAGCCATTCTTTCGAAGGGAGTATTATTGAGTATATTTATGTCCTTCTCCGACACACGTGCCAAGTTCCTTCACAGTAGATACTATCCCATTGAAAGAAAAGTCAATTCACTACTCTTTTTCCCTAACACTACCCACACCACCAACCCCAACGACATCACTGATTCCAACTTATTCCTTCCCGAAACATTTCGACTCAAAACCATCACTCAAACTCCCCCAATCACTCTCAACTACTCACTACCCATTGAGCGACCACTCCCAGTCCATTGCATCTGTGAGATACTCCACTCATAGTGCATTTATATCGTTGCAGTGCTACCGAGTGAGATACTCAAAATCGCACTCAAACCGATTACAGCCGTCTCTTTCTCGTACTCCTTGTCGTTGAAAAGAAAAAAAAATCTAACGAACCACCGAAGAATTCATTTCGAACCGAATTCAGTTTGTTTTGAGACGTCGTGCGTGTTGGTTTTGTACAACTTGTCGCGCGGAAAAAATACCATTAATGGTTCTTGAATCTTAAAAAAAAGATAATTAATCATAAAAGTGAGCAAAGAGTGTGAAACAGAGTCCTTAAGTGATTCTTTTGGAATTTGTGTGTCAAAGGAAATATATATAAGTTTCCCCCTCTGTTGTGCGTGATTGAAAGAAAAAAAATCTAATATCTAACCAATACTTTGGTTTGCAGTGTTGTGTTTTCACCGGGCACCTTTTCCAAGGATAATAACACAACAATTGGATTAAATTCTATTTTCATTTCATCATCTACAAGCCAGCATCTATAAAACAGGATTTACTCAAAGGATACAATGCCCGTTGCAGTTGTCTGTTAAAGGTGAGGGTTGGAAAATTCATTTGAATATCTCTTCCATCCTTGGAGGGGAGGGATTTTTATTTTAATTTTTTTTTTTTTTAATAATCATAAACGCATCGAAACGGTGGTATGTATAGATAAATAGAGATTCCCCTAACTGTTGAAATACGAACCCCTGATATATTTATATTTATACGTGAAACATTGCAGTGTAAGGGCTGTCACCATGAATTGTTGACGTTGATATCTATATTGTTTGAGGTGAACACAGTGGCTAAGGAGGTACGCTTCACTGGGTTACTTGTAGATGCATACTTTCTTCAGCAGCAACATAACGAACGAACATAAGCCGATTAGATACGTAGATACGAAGAAGAATTTTTTTTTTTTAATAATTTCTTGTTCTGTTCTTGTTCGCTGTTATAGGCTTTCGCCGCCGCAGCCGCCTCCACCGACTGAACTAGTTTAAGAGGGTTCAATGCCATGTCTAGAGAGATGGTCGGTCGGTCTTTAAGGAATGACAAAATTTCGGTCACATTCTGAAGAGACTTCTTCAAGTGAGCCAACAACTACAACATGCCACACAATACACAATTGTAAATTAATCAAAACAAATAAACAAACAAACATGTCAGAGCTTATCGTACGCCCCATCATCGGTAAGAAGCACAGCCCGTACCCGACAGATACGAGAGAATCTATCTGTTGAATGTCTGATGGCGACTGTTCAATTAAATTACAGCCCGAGGCTGTAATTATCTTTTGATCGTCGTCATCGTCATCATAGTCGGCGTCGTCGGTCGGTAGTATTTACTGAACTGGACACCACCACCGACTCCACGACGACGACTACGAACAGGTGTAGTCAAGATTGGGTAATTCTGAACGCATGGATGACTTGTTCACCTTGTAGCATTTCACATTCCATTTCAAAGACTTAACTTCTAACGTGTGTAGATGCTTGCCTACTCTAATCGCATTAAATGCATTTCTCTTTCCAAATTTTAACCATTACCAGGACTATAATTAAACTGTGCCCCATAAAACAGAAACAGATTTTCTGTCTTCCCCCATAAGATTCCCTGAACTCACAGCGAACAGCGTATGTTAGAGTAATTAAGTAATAAAAAGTAAACAACCCATCCTGGAAGGGATATTAAATTTTCTTTCTCTATCTGCCTGTTGGTGACCTGCTTTTATACAAATTAGTACTTAGTAGGAGCCGGGCGTAGATAAACTATCTATCGATCTCCGCAGTCTCTGTCTTTGTTTAAACACTTATAAGCGATAATCTCTCAAATCAAATAAATCATCGAAAAGAATTCACTCAGCGTGGCGTCTTTAACCGAACATCACTGGTTCTACCTGCTGGGTTATACCCAACTAAAAACAATACACACACAAATGTGTGTTTTTTTTTTCGTTGTTTTCATTGTCATTCGAAAGATATTTTTATTGAAACAAGATATTTATTGAATAACGAACAGAAAAAGAATGAAAAAAACAAGTAAAAACTGAAATGAAATCCTTCTACCCAATCGAATCGAATTGTTTTGAAGAAAAATTCCATTGTATCCGGAGTATCTCCGTACCAGAGAGGTACCTACTCCTTTGGGAAAGTTGTTGTTTGTGTAGCATCATCCCTTCACCCGCTTGGGGGCAAAAATGCCTGCAATTAAACTCCTTTGTGGCAAAGTGAAATATTTGTGGTGTAATTCCAATAATTTCATCAAAGAGATATTATCTCTTTATGGGAGCCTTTCTCTCTCTCTCTGCGTATTTCTGATGATGCTGTCATGGTATATGGTAATGGTCTTACATTACTGCCACTACTGACAGTGCCTGGAAAATCCTTGTGGAAAGGGTTGAAATATTTGCATCATATTTGGCCCTTACATCGGATTCTTACGCTAAACACAAGGTAATTTGTCCCTTATTGGAAGGAGGGTTCGGTATTTTGTTGTTTTAGATACATTACTGCCCTACCTGGTGTTATTCTTTAGAAGACACAAGTATTTCTTCATATTGTCGCTTTGAAGTTGGTCGGTACGGTAGAGAGAGGTGTATCACATTCTTATAATCCTTGCCCCACTTTACTGATTAATGGGAGAATGTAAGGACACGATGGTCTTGATGAAAATTTCATTGAGTATCTTTTTGTATTAAAAAACTCCCTAAGCTACCTGATCAGAGAAAATATAACGAACCACAAACTGGCAATATGTAGTTACCCAACTGTACTTCATTGCGCTGTCATTTATTAGATCTGTTCGCTTACTTTCTGCGTAGATACTTGACAAATGTCAACGAATAGCGGATGTATTCCGAAGTTACAATAGATTTTAGACTGAAACTTGCCAAACTAGCATGCCTTTCTAGAATTGGAAAAACTATTTCTTTCACCGTAGAGATCGTTCAAACTAGAGGTCTTTTCTTGCATGCACAGCTAAACTGCGGTTTTAACAGTTTTGTTGGCGATGTTAGAACAGATTTTTGGATAAAAATTGTCAAACTAGCATGTCTTTCTTTGTCGTACTCAAATCTTTCTTTCACCATAGAGATCCTTCCATCTAAACAGCTAAACTGCGGTTTTTGAAGGTTTTCATACCCTTATGCTCAATGTCATGGTACTAATGAGAGTATGACATAGCAAACAAAACCAATGACGCACGCCCTTTACGCATCATCGACAAAAGGGGTTTTTTGATCCCTCCTTTCGGTGCAAATTATAATCTATGAGTGCCTAATGAGCTAGACTCTCCTGTGGCTACTCGGGCGTACCAATTTATGACCACGAATCGATTTAAGTCAAAAAAAAAACAAGACAGACACTGGGGTTGCCTTCCAATTTTTTTTTTTTTTTCTGCTGCGTCGGTTAGTTGCATTACTGTCATATCCATGACAAGCCAGAAATAGCAGAAATTACATGGTAATAGTGCCCAACCCTATGTTTTGAAAAAATAAAAATATTTCTGCTTCGGTTAACACAATTTATCTCTTGAATATGCAGACGTCAAACTCACAGATACATTCAGATTCCAAGCTGTGGCATTCTAAGAATTCAAACGACCAACGATAAATACTGCAATCAGCATCATTCTACTTGGAAGTACGCCCACAATACTAGTCAGCAATTAAACTGAGTGAACACTTTGAAGATTTGAACACAAACACTTGATTCTTGATTCAAACGCGAAAAAAAAATCTTCATAGTTTGACTACATACTCGTATTAAAGGATCTCAGATTTCTTAACAAAATTCTAAGCTGGACTTGGAAATACTTTGAAGATTTGAACAGAAATACTCAAACTATGTGTATAGACTGAAGGCGAGCACGATGTTAATATCTTCAAGGTACATACGTAACTGGTCAATGGATCTCAAGTTCCTTAACAAGATTCTAAGCTGGACTTATAATTACTTAGAAATTCTAGAAATTCTTCTAAGATTTGGACAGAAACTATTTAAATAGACTCAAGGCAAACGCGATGCAGGCAACTGTAAGGTATCTGCTCAACAGATCAATACTTTGAAGATTTGAACAGAAATACTCAAACTATGTGTATAGACTGAAGGCGAGCACGATGTTAATATCTTCAAGGTACATACGTAACTGGTCAATGGATCTCAAGTTCCTTAACAAGATTCTAAGCTGGACTTAGAATTACTTAGAAATTCTAGAAATTCTTCTAAGATTTGGACAGAAACTATTTAAATAGACGCAAGGCAAACGCGATGCAGGCAACTGTAAGGTATCTGCTCAACAGATCTCAAACTTTTTAACAATATTCCAAGCTCGACTTAGAAATAATTTGAGAAGTTCAACACAAGTACTCAAACTATGTGTATAGACTAAAGGCAGAGCAAATGCACACATCTTCAACGTATTTGCTCAATAAATCTCAAACTTTATAATAAGATTCTAAGTTCGACTTAGAAATACTTTGAAGATTTGAACAGAAATACTCAAATATGAGTGTAAACTGAAGGCAATGCCAATGTAGGCATCTTCAAGGTACCTACTCAATAGATCTCAAACTTTTTAACAAGATTCTAAGCTCGCCTTAGAAATACTTTGCAAAGTTGAACAAGTATTCTAAATTCGACTTAGAAATACTTTGGGTATTTGAACAAAAATACTCAAACTAAGTCTATAGACTGAAGGCAAATGCAATGCAGACATCTTCAAAGTATCTGTTCAATAGATTTGAAATTCCTTAGCAACATTCTAAGCTGGACTTAGCATATACAGCTTCCAAAATTCACTGTCATAGTCCACAGCTCTATCACAAATTTCGCCCGGACAAAGTAACACACTTTTGCTGCGCTACTGATTGCGAAATTATTCTTAGTCTGAGTAGTTTATTCTATGTATAGCAGAAGTGTGCCAAAGTAGCACGCATTTATGGAATAAATTTGTCACTAAATGCGCGCACATTCTGTAATGTATCTGCATATGATTTATCAGCACTTACAAAGCGACAGCAGTTTGACAGGACATTTCCCAATATGTTTGAAAATTTGCAACAACCAGCGCATTTGATACGTCTTTGACTTGGACGTGGAAATAGAAATTGTTCGATGCTGCATGTAGCTGTTAATACCTAGTGGAGGTCAGCAACCTTAAGTGTGAATATCTCACGGATTTGCAAAATTTTATCCTTGGTAAAGTATTTAAGATACAAGAATGAAAATCTGTCACCTAGTGTTAACCGCAATGAAATCTGAGATGATATTCCCCTTTTTTTTTTTTTTGGTTTTGCCAACGGCAACAGAATGTTAACTTGAAATCGATATATGCGATGGCAGACAATTTTAATTGTCCTCGAAACACATACTATAAACGAGCTTTGCAATTTCCAGTACCGGACAAGGAGAGAACAGAGAGGGATGAGAAGCGACTACGATGCGGGGTCCAATCTGAGATTGTATCTGCGCCTCATTTGTTCATCTTCTGCGGGTACAACCTCACGAGCGGTTGTAAATTGAGCGCGGCGAACCATAAAAATCCTCCGCTTGTCCGCCCGTGTGGTTTGCTGGTGGTTGCTTCGTGCTTAAATTAAAAGTCGCCCTCGAATCCACTCCTCTCCGACAACAGCAACGACGACGACGACGACTAAGTGGACGTGAGCCTTTTGTTTGTCCCGACAGTTTGTCTCTCTGCATCAACGTTGTCATGGTTTTCAACATGGATTTTGTCGATTTCTTTTTTTTTTTTTTTATTTTGTCAAAGTACCTACCACTCGCACACATAATTACGAACGGTGGCGATTTGCTGCGTGATTTTCAACAGATACGAAAGTACTATTATACATTGGGGTCCTAGGAAAATATTTACCTATCTTAATGGAGGTTCCCATGGGAAGCTATAGCCGTCGTCATCATCACTTGAAATTTGTCAAAAGTGAGAATAATAATAATAACGACATTCTCATCACACACAACACAACAAACGAACAAACTCGATGGTTCGATGATTCCCCCTCGGCGCGGCGGAGGCAACCCAAAAGAATAACAATTGGGAAAAAGCGTTCCCACATTCCCAGACACACAAACACACACAGCGGCTGTGGATATGGTGATTATGATGAGCTACATCGCCGGCCGTCCTGATTGCGCCATAAATTGGAAATTTCATTTTTAATTCAAAATTTCTCATTGACACAGTGTGGGGACAGCTGACTCTTCGGTTCGGGAACTGCCGCTGGGCTGCTGATGGAGGCTGTTGGAGTAGCCCTATAACTATTGCTGTCTATAGATGTGTCGTGATGCTGCAATAAAACCCACGAATTTATTTCTCAAAATATTTTCATTTCTCAATTGTTTGGCCCAGCCATAGCCATAGCCGTAGCCACAGCCCAGACTCTCTGGCTCAGTCAGTCAATTCAAAGAAAATAATATATTTTCTTAACGGTGAACGTCCATTAGCATGGCGAAGCCCCTCCAACCTCATTAGAGGTGGGAAATTAATTAATCGACTTCGAGATGAACGCCGAGTACATTTGCATTTTGCCTCGAGAACCTTACGACCACAAGAAACGGCGTGTGTGTCCGTCGCATTTGGATTTTGGAAAATTCTAAAACAACAGCCATGCTCCTTCAGTGGAAAACTGGTTAATAATTCCGATTTTATCGAGCGGAAATCATTTCCCTCCGCACGGAATGGAATGGAATTAACATATAAACTGAAAAACGCTATCTGCATGATCGACATGAAAATCAATTAAATGTGTGTCGCGGGATAAGATTCGATGCGGTTCTTGAGAGATTCGTATTAGGGAGACGCCAAGTCAAGTACCACGAAGCGGCTTATCGACGAGAAGAAGTTAATCTCAGGCCGTACGTACGCATACAACCCACCACTAGATGCTGCTTCTGTTGAGGTTGGAGGTTGGTATTGCGGCTGGGATTTGTCAAAGTCTCTCTGAAAGTGTCAGCCACGTCATAACTTTCCATCTATGGGTTTTACGTGACATTGACGTTGACATACGAAATGACTTGGCCTGTCTTGAGAACCTCCTTGCGCATTGTTATTATTTTCATACCCAAGCTGTGTTCCTAACTTCCCATCGACATGCACGGTGATATGTGTGTGCCGGCGTGTCAACCAGATGTATACCCAGATCATATTTCCCCCGCTTGTTAACACTTGCCATCATATTTGGTTTTTTTTTTTTTTTCTTTTTTCCACTTCGATGTGCCATTCATCGGAGTTTGGATCTCCTTTTCGTACGGATACGGATTGTTGTCACTTATTAATAATCTCTCGGGCACAATTCAGTGTTTCAGTCGTGGGTGTGAGTGAGTGAGTACGAGTATAGTGTATGCCTGTGCATGGTGTGTTTTGTATCGTTAAGGGATTAATGGGGGATTTCTGTACGCCTTTGTTGTATGACAGTGTTGTCTCGGTGGTAGACGGAGCGGAGGGACAGCACCAGCAATGAGGCATAAAAGCTTCCAAATCGGCATAGTGGTCGTGCGAATTACGAGTGGTCGTTGTCGAAATTCAATACCATGCGGTAATTACAGCAATTGCACTTGAGACTGTCTATGGGATGATGATGATGATGGTGGCTGTCATTTGCCGGCCAGCCCCAGTTGCCTCATTAGCGATCGTTTAAGGTGTATGCCGTCACAAGTGCCATAACACAGCATGCTGCATTCATACAGTAGCTTTGCTGGGAACCGTAAATAAAAATAAATACAGCCACGCTCTCTGTTGACACAGTTTGTTGTTATTTTTTTTTTTTTCAGTTCCCATAAACGTTGCCAATTGGATTAGCAAATGTCGAGGGATAAAGATATGGAATCGTTTAATGTAAAGTTGTCATCGTTACCACTTTACTTACAAGGACAGTTAGGAATTTTTTTTCATGATTTTATGGTTGCGAGGTACGAGATCAGTAGAGTTTTCCATACCACTGAAGGGGCTTTAAACTCCATCGTTCGACTATACACATTAAACCACGCCTAGACGTACAAAATTGGTTAGATTTCTGAGCTAAACGCTTAGAACCTTGTGATATTTACAAGACCCTTATCAAGAGTGAATAGGTGCCTGGTTGTCCTTATATTAAACAGCCAACACCATTCTAAGATTGACTTCAAAACTAGTACGTACATATGTATGTATCTCTATAGAAATTGTTGTTCCACAAGGTTCCGATTTTAGTCCCATTCTGTTATATAATGTTGCTGAAGATATTTGTTCAACAAAGGTGATCGAACACCAGTTTAAACTCAAAAAATGTATCTGTATAGGGACTGTTGTTCCACAAGGTTCCGATCTTAGTTCCATTCTTTTAGATAATCCACTCACATCAGTCTAATTAGGAAAAAATTATCTCCGCACCTCTCCGAAATTCTACATTTTATATTGTACTCTTGGATGTTTCTCAGATCTTCACTAGAGGTGGGACTGAGAAAAAAATCTTGGCATTGAGTGGATATCAAGCCTTGAACTCCTTGGTTTAAGTCCTAAATCTATGGATCTTTCAATAGACGGATCAATTCAACAGATTCAACAGATCGCCGATCATCATACAAACTTATGAACTCCCACGAACTGGATGCGTCTCAAATGTTTACTAGTAGAGGTGGGCCTGAGAAAAAATATTGGTGTTCAGTGGGATTTAAACCCTGAGCTCCTCGGTTTAAGTCGTTGATCTGTAGATCTTTCAATAGATGGATCGACTCAACAGATCGTTGGATTTATCACCGATTTTCATACGAACTCATGAACTCCCACGAACTGAATGTTTCTCAAATGTTCACTAGAGGTGAAATGAAAAAAATGTTGGTGTTGAGCGGGAATCAAAACTTGAACTCCTTGGTTTAAGTCAGTCCGTAATTTATGGTTTAAGTCCTAGATTTGCGGATCTTTCAATAGTAGATACATCACAGATCTTTGCATAGTTTTACCTATTATTACACGTAAAAGTTTTCTGATCTATCAGCGCGATTGTCTAAAATTTGGTTAGGTGATCTTACAGATGATCTACGACCCAGCTTTTAGTAAAGTAATAACAAACGACATACTTCTCAGCGTATTATACCATTAAGCAACTGTGCCACATAAATCTTTATAGTCATTCCCAGCTTTGTTCAAAAAATGGTTGAACACTCTCATTAATTCACAAGTATGACAGACTTAGATAAGAGGCTTTTACTTAAACAAATTTAATTCAGCTTCTGCCCGCCTATGTTTGTTAATTATGTTTGCAATTCAAATAACTCCCGCTGATTGTATTAAGTAATGAACAAGTGTTTGCAGCTTCCAGTCGGTCGATTTGCATATTTCTTGAGAGTTATGTCTCAAGCCTCACACGGGACATACACCATTCGGTAGAAAATTTGTGTGTTTGTGAAATTAATTGACTGACGCAGTACACAGTACATTATCGATCATGAATACGTCAATGCTGCAATTTATTTATCGACTTTCTTACGTTCGATGGTGGTCTCGTCTCAACTTCCTACTTGCTACAATTACATATTTCTTTCCAATAAAATAAAAATGAAAACAAAACTTGTTTAGGAAATGTCTCAAACGTGCATTGATTGGATTGGTATGACATCAACAGCAACGGACTGACAGCTAACATTTCTGGTTTTTCTATTATCCAGAGTTATAAAATTGTGTGTTTATTTAAAGAAGTTTGGGTACACACTCGGAGATGCCTGGGATTTTTTTTTTACTACATATTTCTGCCTTATGGTAGATCATACATAATAAAAGTTTTTTTTATGTTTGTATAACAATTTAGGTTCAACCGTCGAAGTGACAAATAAAAGATTTTAGAAGGCGTTAAGTGAGAGACGTTAAATGAAAAATAGCTTAAGATTCATTGTGGCTAGGTTGTGGGCAACAACTTGGAGAGCACAGTCTGATCCGTATATAGATTCATTTTTGTTTTGGCAGTTGTTTACCTGCTTTTTATCTGACTGACTATTCTGTTTTGAGCTAAGAATGGGTACTTTGCAAAGTTGACAAAAAATGTGAGAATGGGTCCTACATTTCGGAAAAAGCTTCTGAAACAGACCGAAGATATCCAAGAACCAAACCTAACATGATCGATTCAGTTGTAGAGTTTTTTCCAACGAATGTCTCTCAGCACTAATCACGGACCGACAAGGGTGTTAACTATAGCTCACTCTACTTTTCATCAGGTTTTGCGTGGCACTCACTGGGTTGTATGTGGATTTTTACCGAACATTTACGACCTACAAACATTCGAATATTCATACAAAGTTCAGACGTTCAAAGACAGGGTTTTATAGACCTTAATTCCAAGAAGAGTGAAGCCTGAAAATTCTGCCCTACATCGACTAATCCAAACTGGACATGCTGCTTTAAAGTGTAAGCAGCAAGCTGTAAAATTTTACGTTCAAAAACAGAGTTTTAGTGGTCTAAATTCCAAGTCTGTAAATCCTGTCCTACATCGACTAATCCGAACTAGAAACGTTGCGCTAAAATGTAAGCTACAAAATTAAAGTTCAAAGGCAGAGTTTTGGTGGCCTTAATTCCAAGAAAAGTGAAGCCTGAAAATTCTGCCCTACATCGACTAATTTAAACTAGAAATTCTGCCCTAAAATGTAAGCAACGGAAAGACATTCATTTCCTAAGATAAAGCGGCAACAGTTGGACCCTACTTCCATGTCCACTGGCATCATAATTCCATTTTGATAAGGAAATCATTCCAAGTAGGTAGAAAATGTAGGGAGGTCCACAGTCTATATGATTTTATCCATGTAAACCAAGACCCATCCTAACACATGATTCCATAGTTTGGTGGAAAGCGCCCTAAAAGAAATGCAACCTTGACAGCGTCACAACCATACAATCCAGAGTTATTACTTTTAAAAGTCTAAAAAGGAAACTATACAGAAGATGCAACCTAAGTCGAAGTAGATTGGGTTCAGCCCTAAAAATAGTTAAATGAAGCCTAATAAGCTCTGAAATAGAATCTATAGAGCACTAGTAGCAGAATCTGGTGAATCGTAAAGCGAATAAAAATTCCCCCTAATAACATCAAAGAAGTGTCTTATCCAAAACTCGAAAATATACTTGACTGCAGTACATGGCAATCAATGCCAGGAAGCTGTAAGTTTTTAGAGCAAAAGACCCAACCTGAAACTGAAAGTACATGGCAACCAATGCCAGGAATCTGTTCAAGCTTTTAGGGCAATAGACCCAGCTTGAAAGTGAAGGAATTTGTGGATATTCTCATCTTCGAATTGGGTAACAAATTATGGAACAGGATTCAGATTTAACTTCCCAAAGGCTTACAACACATTGACTCAACGACCTTCATTTCTTTTATAATCCAGCCTTCGATTCCAATCACGTTTTAACTCAGGCTCTTGCGCCACCATAGTCCTCTCGCTTTTCCCACAATCCAACTCTATTTGTGAACACTTTCTGTGTATAAATGCGAAATCAATGAAATATTAGTTCTTAGGGGGATTATTCCAAGTCGACTTTGAACTTCAAAGCCCAGCTCGAGGGTCATAAATCGTGCGTAAGCCGATTTCGAAGCCGTCATCTGCAATTTGATGGACTAAGCGCATGAGAAATTGCCCTAAACGAGACCCCTTGAGCCTACTGCTCTCATGTGAACGCACAGTAGAAGAAGAAAAAAAATGTATACAAGTACAACAAGAATGGATTGCCTCCGTGCTGAAGTCAGATCCCCGCAAATGGCTTGACTGCAGTAATAAAACTGTAATAATGCGATTAAGTGCAATTTATTTGCACATTTTTACTTGGTGCGGTGCATTTGCGTGCGATCACGAGAACAGGAGGAAATACACTGCAATATCGTCTGAGCGCGGTCCCCACACCAAGCATAAGTTAAACCACGGTGCGCTGCACCCCACGAAGACATATCATCCACTTAAGGGGAAAAATCGTGACATGACCGTATATACAAAACGCGATGCCAAAAACGGCAAAATCTGGGTGGCCCACATTCGATGGTAAGTTTATCCACCATTTAACAGAGGGGGGACTGGAAGTTTGTATCTTTACCACCCACCTGCCACCATCTATACAAGGTAGGAGTGTGTAGGGAACTTCATAAAGGACACAATCATTGGCGATTTTATTGGAGAGCCCATAAATTCCTATCTCTTCGAAGCTGCTCAGCTCATGCTTTGTTATAAAAGTAAATACAATAAAGAAAGGAAAAAGATTAGACTTTGATGACTGATGGTCATATCGAATGTGTGGCGACCATCATCCGCCCAAGTGGTGGACACACTTCTCACCTTCAACACTTCAGTTCAGCGGCTAGGTTTTGTTATGCTTCGCGTGTAGGAGGAGGTACTTTGCTACTTGGTCTCATAAAATTCTCAAATAATGCCACAAAATCCATTGATAAATCGCCCTCATGGATTCGCGAAGGGACAGGCAAGCCAACAAGAGATACAAGTTTCGATTTATATGAACGTCGTCGTGTGTACGAATTCTCTCCTCCTTTGGGTAGCTGTCTCGTAAAGTATCATGTTGCGAGATTATAACTTAAAACTATTAACGACGAGAGGGAGATACTTCTACTTCTACTTCTACTTCGAGTAAATGCTCGTGTTGACTCCAAGTATAACTTCTTCTAGCTATAAAAATCCCTCCACCCTCCGGAGTGTGTGGAATTTGTTCTGCTCAAGGATAATAGGAAAATAAATCCTTGCCAACTACAGATCGCGTGGGAAGATTTAAGTGCGATTATTGTGATAAAAAGAAAGAAAACGGACTACGACTACAACGAAGACGACGACGACACACGGCCAAAAGCCATACACTGGGTGCGAATTGAAACATCATTTCAAGCCGATATACATACTCTCGTATGTACATATGTTGAAAAAATAGGACGGGATTTGTTAGTGTTTGTCGCGTGGATTCACCACCGATTATACAGAACTTATGTGTGTCCCATGATTGAGGTTTTGTTTATTTTTCGCTCATGGCTATGGTTATGGCTATGAGAGTCAAAACACAGCCAAAACAGATCTCTTATCGGAGACGACTTAAGTGGTGTAATTACGGTTTATTCATTGATTTCGAATGAAATAACAGAAACGACTTTGTGAGTCTTTTAATGCCGCCCACGCGACTTTATTCAAATCATCATCATCATCATCATGGTCATGGTATACGAGTATGTGGACAAGAATAATATTTTTTTTTTTTTCTTCTACCAAAGTGCAGTTTAGTGTTGTACAAAATAGGGTTTAATTAATTCTACTTAAACACAAGTTTTCGTTTCGTGTCGTTTGTGGAACGCCATTTAGATGCAAATTGAACTGAAAAGAGCCGAAAAAAATGCGGCAAACGAGCTTAAATGGGCTATCCATTGGGAGGAAGTGTGACAATGGGCTTTGATGGTGATACCTTCTTCGTTGGAAAACTGTATTTAGTACTTCAGAACAATAATATTGTGTGTTGAGAAATTTATTAAGTTTATGACCTACCTACATGCGGTGTGACGACTAGGTACAGGAATCACAGAGAATGGGAAATGTTTTCTAAAGTTCTCGAACGGGTTTTTTTTTTTTTTTGTAAGGAACAATAGGTGTCACACAACACACACAAGTCCAACAATACAACATAAGTCCAACAATACAACATAAGTCCAACAACACAACATAAGTCCAACAATTCGTTGTAAAGAATGTCTAGGAGGACGTAGGAGGTTTTGGGTGTAGCTATCAGGTTGGAGTTTTGGAAGCTTCATACGAAGATTTACTAGAAACTGTGGTGGAACCACATTCCGACGATGATCCAGTGAAGGGATTTAGTTGCTAATTGACTGGTCATCAATCAATCTACGACGATGAACACGATCTAATAAACGCAACCAAGTTGCGATTTTCAAACAAATATAAGCTTCATAGATTGTAGCCAAGACTGCAGGAGTTAAAAAAAAACGTTGAATCGTCTTGAGGTACAGCTTCACAAATCTGATCCCAAGCATTGACAAAAGCATTGACAAGTCAGTAGATTCCTCAATGTCAACTCTATTAACTTTGAGTTTGGCTATGATAGCAGAAGAGAGACAGAACACAGTACTAAGACACTGCAGTACGTAGACACCCCTTGAGAAGTAACTTCAGAAATCTAATGATTCCATTGGAAAAAATGGAGTAACTTCCATCCCAAGCATTGACAAGCCAGTAGATTCCCCAACACAAGTATCCCGCTCCCTCCCGACAGGAGACAGTACTAATTTTTTGACCCCCAATGGGGTTTTCGAACCTCAATTGATGATTGCATCAATTTCGGAGTTGATCTCGGTCTAAGCTTAAACTCTTAGCCATGGACTCGATAAAGAATAAGCGAAATCCAGAGTACTGTCTTTCGCAAATTAATGGATTGGATTCCAAGTAAGGGAGAGAGAAGCTCGTTAATAAATATTAGAAACAGTATCGGAGAAAGAACTGAACCCTGAGGTACTTCAGCATTTGTTGAGAATGTACATCCATCCAATCCAACTTGTATTCACCGATTTTTAAAAAAAAACTTGGAATGTATGACGAAAAGATGCTACCGACACCATAAGCTTAGATTTTGCTAAGGAGGGCATTGTGTCACACTCTATCGAAAGCTTTAGGGTTACCAAGGGCGACTACTCATCATTCACCGTGCTATCTGCTGCTATGCGTGCTATCATATTGATTTTTCAGGATTACATGGACTAGACATTAGCTTCTAAGTATCTTTGCATTAAGACACTTCAGGCATAGTTCGGGCTTTTTCTGGTCCTTAAGCCTGGATCAGGGGCACTTTCGACAACGTGACTATCTGAGCTAACGCCTTTGACATGATCGATGAATGCTGCACTAGGAATGGACTTTTGATCAATCCTTTGCAAACTGAGATTGTTCTCTTCACGAAAAGGAGGATTGTGACTCAGCCGCGAAATATCTAAAAGTGATCCTGGATATGAAGCTTCTTTGAGGCAAAGCATGTCAAGTCGAAGATATCCAAGGCAGCCTCAGTTTTCTGGCAGAGTAAGGGTGCTTTTGGGAACACATGGGGCTTATCACCGAAAAATGTCTTCTGGATCTGTATGGCTTTGATAAGATCTTTACTAACTTATATGTCTAACTTAAGATAAAAAATCAGCCGTCAGTTAGAATGTCCATCAGTTGTGTACCCTCAGATACCCAGCAAGCCATTCAGACATTTTTGGAATACAATATCTTTTACATCAAAAAATGTCTCTAAATAGTTGCCTGTACTGACATTCAAGCCAATCCTCTGATGGAAATCAATCCTCTGCACATGTTCAAGCATCAAAAGTGGCTCAAACCCAACCTAATCCGACAGACAACAGCTTAAATGGCACTTCTTAACCAAATACTTATCAATTAGATACACGCATTTCCTTTATCACAATACGGATGAGTGCTCATCCTTCAAGGTGGTCGTCCCATGCCATGCCCTACCCAAGACAACGTACAACACTAAGCGATTTTTAATGAATCTCTGTGTGTTTTGTCTCGTGTCGCCCCTCATCTGCACAAAAACACTAAAGACTAATTCAACTCTGAACTGAACTGAAGTTAATTTTCAAATCGCACAGTGAATCTGAAAGTCCTTGGAGCAGCAACAGCAACAGCAGCAGCACCAGTTTGAACAGGATAAACACAATTGCTACAAAAGTCGATTTCGTAATTACCCAATGGTCAGAACACGCACATGCATTTGTATCTGGCTTGCATCCGTTTATCCCGGTGTGGTGTATAAATGGGTGTATGTGTGTGTGTGTGTGTGTGGGTGGGTTTGGAATTGAACGACAGCAATATCCGACACGCAAACCTCAGTTGTTCTCTGCCCACGTTCCATGTTACAGCCACAGCCACAGCCATAGTACAAAACCATCAGTACCGAGCCAACCACCACCGGGCACTCTTCGCCAAACTAATCGAACTCTTTTCCCCCGAAGGACTTTGGACAAGAGCCGGCCCATTCGTCTGGATATCGTATACCCAACCGGTGACCAGTCTGTGGACACCTAGCAGTTGTTATTGTTATTCATCCTCCTCGACGTTGGGAGTTAATTACAGGCTATTAGATGGAATAAGGGGTGTTTATTAGTACGTCACGGGCCCATGAATAATTTATATCTCTAGAAACTTATTAACACAACAGGCAACAAGCAATCTACTCTACTTTAGTGAATGCAACCAAGAATGGGGAAGGAGTGAGGGAGTGAAAAAAGAACGCGCGCGACATCATTAATTACCCCACACCAGGGAGGGTTGGGTGCGCACCGTCATAGCTGGCTTAAGCGGACTTAAACTGTGTGTGCCCAGGTGTGTGGGTGTGTGCGCCCGTTCAGTCAGGAAGTCAGGAAGGGCTTTGGTGAGAAAAACTGGAAAATAACGTTTAACGTTAAGCACCTGCTTCCACAAAGTCGGAATTAATCGACTGCAAGTGCGGCGACAACGACAACAACGACGGCAGAGTTCAAGGGATGAACTACACTAGTACTTCCTGGGTCAAGTTAAGGCGGTTTTTTTCTTCTTCTTCTGTTTTTTTTTTTTCTTCATTTGAACAAACGTCCGCATTCTGGGAATCTAAGAAGCCATAACCATGTGTTTTTAATCAAGCCAATTAAATAACACCAACAGCCACAGACATTGGAAAGCCATCCATAGACACAACAAAGAAGAATGCCATGTCTTGGGAAATGCATTTCAGAAGAGGTCCTTGCCGCGCGTTCTTTTATTCAATTAGTTGTTGAATTGTATTGGGTTTGGGTTTGGGTGGTGGTTGCTGGTTGATGGTACTGTACACATTCTTAAATGGTTATGCTCCACATCTTCTCTACCACAAGTAATTATTATTTAAAGCAACGACAACGACAACGAGAACAAGAACGACAATGATGACGAAAGACAAACAATAGAGAGACTCCCCATGGAATACTATACGAATACTCCATGCTCCCACTCTATCCGAAAGAGGGCAACTTTACAAGCAAATGCTTTTGTCTTCGGCTTCCTGGAACAACATTTGAATTTCTGCCTCACGAAATATTGAAATTGTGATTGAATCACAAAGGAACTACCCCCCCACCAGCCACGACCATCTTCTTCATCGTCATCTCCATGAGCAACCCCCAATCATAGAGCAGTTACCAGATGAATTACACCGCATATTTCAGAAATTAAGTGTCAAGCTGTACTCAGGACCTTCTTATCGGCTGCGGCTGTTGAAATTGGATTTTCGATGGAGCCGCCAAGACAAAAGACTTTGACTGGCTGGCTGGATGGGTGGGTGGCTGGTACCAACCTTATTAAAAGACATACACTTCCTGCGCGCAATAATGTTTACGGTGCGGTGTGGTGCGAGACGACGACGTTACGTTTTTCCGCCTCCCTACGTGTGTATGTATGCAAATAAACGAGGACAGAAAGTCAGGAGAAAACATTTTCATAATTCCTTTAACCTTTTACGGGAGCAGTAGGTAGGTAACATGGCTGGTGGTACGCTCAACAGTTCAAATCATTCTCTTGGTACCTTCTCGACCCCCTGCGCCACAATGAAACGAACCGAAGTCATAACTTGGCAGGGTAGAGTGAACTTTTCACGCTTTTTGATTCCCGCCCGCCCTTGTCTTCAAAATAGAAAAAAAAAAAAAAAAAAAAAAACTTCTGATTTCAATAAACGTTACCAACGGGGTTCCGCCTGCTGCCGTGTGCCGCTATAGCTACTGCTACTGCCATTGCCACTGCCACTACTACTAGTGCTGCAGCATTGTGTTTAAACTACCCCCAAGGGGAGGAGGGTGAATACTATACACACACACACACATACAAATATAAAGCCACCACAGTGCCGCCTCGCCTGCCTTCCACCCTCTCTGTGTGTGTACTGTACGTTGTTAAAATATTACGCTACAGTGAGTGTATTCAGTGATTTGTTAATTTTAAAATCGAGGCACAGAAATCAAAAGGGAAACATTCAACCCCCCCTCCCCGCACACAACCACCTGAGAGGTAAATGTGCTTTGACTTCTCACAGCTTCAAGGGTGGAAAAAGTCCTAGAAAAAAAAAAAAAACAACAAAAACGGGGACAAAATGGAGTTCAGTACTCAAAAAAGGAAAAACTTTTGAAGAATAAGAAAAATTTTATTAATTCAATCGCACAACCTGTAGTGCGCATCCTTTCTACAAAAAAAAAACCGCATTAGCTGTTGTTTGTGCTAAATTTAGCGAAGTACTCGTTGTGACAGTGAAATAATAAAAAGAAAAAAATACGCCCCCTACCGGTTGACATTGGCGAACCATTAAAAATTCATTAAACTTAAACAAAAATGCGGGGCAAAACTTTTACGATCGTCTCGCGGTCGGCCGTCCGGACTAACTACCAAAACAGATTCATAAAATTCAATTCCATCAAAACAGAAACGAATGGAATGGAATTTAAAGTGGCTACGTGGCGCTCTAAGTGCCAGTACCAATGACCGGCGCAGCGGACGGACGCTCGCGCTGATTATTTCAAATCTTTCACTTAGCCAATTTCCATTAAATGCAATTTATTAACGCGTGTCCATGATGCGCCGAACGTTGCACTGACAGCACAGCACAGCACAGTACCCTACCACGCTTGAGACAATGTGGCCAGGGTGGTGATCACGTCGCTCGGTCGTCGTCATCGCGGAAGGAGCTCATTCAATTATCATTAAGCATGTTGTGTTGCGTTGCGTTGTGTTGTGTGTTGTGTTGTGGCACGTTGAATGACGGAGGAGAGGTATTTTTTTTTTCCCGGAGAATAAATCAAAAAGTAAACACTGTCGTTTCGTTGGGGGGAGTCACATCGTAAATGAACTGTAGATCATAGACTATGCATCATTGATGGCATTTGAATGATATTCCAGTAGAATGTAGGGTAGATGCGAGTTGATATAGTACACACGCACTATATCAACTCGCTTCTTTGGAAAAATAAGAAATGGGGGATCAATGATTGAAAAATAGTTCTCCACCCTGTCATCTGTCATGTCCTCACGCCCGCCATCGCCATCGTGTGCGGTTCCCATGTGTCTTTAGATGCAGTGGTGTTGCACACAAATGTGCGGAAAGCCAAGTCTTAACGTGAATGCGTTCGACTTACATCATTACGATGACGCTAGATGAGGTGTTCCTTAGGGTTCCCTGTGAGGGCCCAGCATTTTCAGCACAGTACTAGAGCATGTTTCTAGTCTACAGGGTAACAGGTGCCTTAGAATCTTTTTTGGATAGAAAAAGTCGTCGAAATGAGTTTTGTTACTCTCGAGATAAAGCCGACGTTTCTGATCCCTCGTCTGGGTTCAGTTTTGGATTTTTCTCCGTGCGGACCTCTTAATCTTTTTGAAACCGTTTTCGAGGCAGAGCTATACCCCGAATCTGTACTGTTGACGTGATAGCGTTCTATAACTCGGTTTGCCGGAAGAAAAATAGGCTAAATGTAACGCTGATAGGCAGATGTAACGAAATTTAGGAGGCGTTACAGTTCATTATACGATAGAAAGTTACTAATGGATTTCGTTCATTTAGGTATCAACTTGTGGAGCATATCTCTCTCTGCAAGTAGGACGGATTTGATGCTAGTAATGACATTCGTTTTTGGAGGTTTTTGATCCAGTTTGTGAAACCTTAAATGCTCATTTCGAGATTCACGAGGTTCTGGATTTTAAAATTCTCCAGAAATCACTTCCGAAGCAGAACAATACTTAGAATCAATCCTGTTTACGACATAGAATTTTAAAATTCAGTCTGTCGGTAGAAAAGCTGATGTAACGAAATTTGGGAGGCGTTTCAGCTCTTCGTACAATAAGAAGTTATTGATGAATTTCGTTCATTTAGGTATCAACTTGTGGATCATATCTTCCACTTTACGACTAGATATGTATACTGGGTGGTTGCTGTGTCCTCAAAGACGTGGGGGAGGTGGGAGTAAATGTCACGTTCGAAAATTTCCTGTGATTACACGCGTTGTCCAAATTTGATGCAATAAATGGCAAACTTTTTTCTTGGACGAATAGTGATATTTAATCAGCAGTTTCGAAGTCAATTTTGTCTCTAAAATAAGTATAACATCGCGTTACAATGCCCTAGTCCCCTAAGTCCCAATTAAAGAATCATACTCAAAGGGATAGAGTGGAATAAGAAACCAGAAACGACTAAAAAGTTCAAGGAGACCCAGACAGCTTCTACAGAATGAGTATCTACAGATACGTATGTATCAAGCAAGCCTGGTGTGGATAGAATTTATGAGCAATTTTGAGTGAAAGATCACTTGAAAGGTTGATTTTGTAAGTTTTACATTAGATTTTTGAGTTCAAATCTTTCTCATAGAAAAAATGAGTTACGTGGGACAAATTTTGGTTCCCATTGAGTCAGCACAATGACGAAAGTCCAAATATAGACTAATCATAGGGCAATGCTATGTACTCAACGCAAAACAGCTTCTCTGTATGACCTCAAACTCAAACATCAGCCCCCAACGCAGTACCACCGATCGCGCTGGAATTACATCTGCCATAGCAGTGTCGGGGCAGCACATGCAATAATTTTCAGCACACGACGTAGACGCTCCCAAAACGCTGACAGCTCCTCGAGAAAAAGACATACACACACACACACTAACATATATCGAACCGACAAGCAGACAGACCGCATTATGGTTTTGATTTATCTGCGCGCGGTTCACTGGGAATGATCTCCGTTTCACTCATAAAAAATACTATATCCACCACCAAGATGAATGCTTCATTTATGATTTATTTCGGTTCCGATGTGCGTTTCTTTTCGGTTTTTAATTAATGAAACTTTATCGTTTGGATGAATCTGATGGGGTTGCACCAGTTATAGCTTCAGCAATAGCAGGTGTTAAAAATATCTATTTCATGCATCCCCCTCGTGTCGCTTCACGCCTTTTAATTAAGATACTTTTTGCCGACAACTCATAACGATGTGCGGCGGCTACGGTGTTGATATACAAGATCTGTTAAGTAATTTTTTTTTTCTTTTTTTTTTTGTGGCGAGTGAGTGCAACACTGTTGACAGATTAGATAACAACCGATCTTGTATCTGCAGTGTATGTAACACACATGTGGAATGTATCGCATTGCATGTATGACTCACTGCCTGACTGTATTACAAATGAGTATATGTAAGTACTTTCAGGTAGAACTACAAGTAGAAGAATTTCTTTGTCTGTTAGGACTCATAACATTTTAAAATTCCCACTATCACCGGAAAGGACGACGATGGATATAAATCAAAAGGCACCCCTCGAGACGGTACCAACGTTTTATTGCATTCTCCGTACAAAAGTCTAAATGACCATCATTACAAGGAAAGACCATAATAGCCCCGAGTGAGGGTAGTTTTACTTCTCATGTTTTATTTGCCTTTTTGTTTTTAATGGATACAACTCACCAATATGTACTATGTAGGTACGAGTGCGAGTATATACGCCCCCTTGAGTCGAACAACTGTCCGAACAGACAGGTGACATTAACATTAATAATTGATACTTTTTTGTCTTTGAAAAACTTTTCCACTTGATTAAGGACTATATCAATTTCCTTAGCCAGGATTGAGGTTACTCCAACAACGAACACTGTGTGTCGTCGTAAAAAAAAAAAAACACGAAACCAAAACCAAAACCAAAACGAAGACCGAAGACGAAGGCGGTTCTCCTGTGTAGATTGCCTGGCTCATGTTGGTTAATAAATTATGAGATGATTCTTTTGGCTTTCAAGGAGCCAAGGAGGTTTCAAGGAACCTCACCGCCACTCTGATTTGGATTTGGATTTGGATCCCTGTGCTGCATCTTTCTAATATTTTGGGTATTTGCTTATTCAACCGTGTTGTGGGATTAATACATCTTTCCGTTTCGTCCTGTGCCTGTAATGAGTTCTGAGGGTTTTTATTACAGGGACCACACTTTGTGAATGTAGAATAGGTCGGCAAAAAAAAAAAAAAAGACCACTGTCAGCACCTGGTTAAGGGTGTCAACCGAACGATCGACTATAGGCCCACCCTTTGTGTGTATCCTTCCGGAACCGATACACAATTGGAAAGCGCAAAACCTATCAAACCATCGCATCGGCCCAGGACAGTTGTATTACTTTAATTTTTATGTGTTGTGTCCTTTATTCGAAAATGTTGAACTGTCACACGGAATTTGTTTAATGGGATGTAATTTATTTTTCCTGCTCGCTGTCTGTCGGTACGGTACGGTACGGTTTTGTTTTTGAATGCCCCCAGTGGTGTATTTACGCCGACGACCGGATCGCCGATTAGAAGTCAATTTATCGATTTTCCTTTTGTCTATACAGCGTTAGACCCACCCTCATTTATTTATCTGGTTGCGCTGTATCAGAGGGGACGACTACAACTACGACGACGACCAGGGAATGAGGGATGACACATTCACCGCGCTTAAATTGGACAGGAGACAGCTTGTATCCGTGATAGATAGTCCGTGTTTTCTTCTCTTTTTGTGTTTGTCATTTGCAACGCGCATTTGAAAATTGAAATTGAAAGTATATGCGAATGTATAGTATATGTGCGTGAGAGGAGGAGAAGGGGGAGAAAAGTGATAAAAATAATGACGCATGCCAAATGACTGGTATCCGCTCGAGCGCAGATTTATAGCCGAGAGTAGTATCCGTACAGAGAAGGATGAAGGAAGCAAAGGCAAGCAAAAAGCGCGCGCCGCCCGCAAATTACGCACATTAATTGAAATCTCGGAGGATGTCATTCACAGGGTTCAATAATCGTAAAAAAAAAACAGATTCACGACTCTTTTTTTTTTTTTTTAAAGAACAGCGCTATCCTGCTGGGCGCCTCAAATGAGCTTGTCAACAAAATGTACACTGAGTGTGTTTGTAGGATTTGAATGGTTTTTTTTTCTTGTTGGTCGTCGGTTCATCGAGTCCTGAATCGAGTGTCAAATGTTAGAAGAAAATTGCAGCGCGATTCCTGATGGGCTGTGTGTATAAATTAAACATGTTCTCGTTCGTGTTTGGCGACTATTAACTCTCTGAGGAGTAATTAGACGTCGTGTTGGGAAAACAATTGTTCATGAGTCCATGAAATGCGATTCCCCAATTTTATTCTTTCACTACTACTACTGCTGCTGCTAGTAGTGGTTGTGTTTGGTCGCTCTGTGCTGTGCTAATTCATTATGGGTATCGTTTCCTTTTCGGGCAATAAGAACGTGTTTTTTTTGGTTATGAATTTAATTACCAGCCTACGGTAATAAACAAGGCATTTCAGGCTCTTTAGAAAATCAACAAAATGTTCTGTAAATGTATGATAATGGGCCGAAATTAAATCTAATTGATGTAAATTTTTTCATGACCTCGAAAATTAAAGAGCTGTTGGGTCAGGGAATAACCCGAAAAAAAGGAGAGTGACGACATTCGTCCATCACGAATATGTTTATAATATTCAACAGGGAAGGAGTCTCACTTCAAAACAGACTTCCCAGGGTCAAATGAACTGCCATTACACAGGCGAGAACTGACACCCTACCTGAACTGATCTGGTTCGTCACGTAAGGGGTGATATTTAAAAATAGCCACCAAAGGAGAAAAAATCAGACGCACAATCCTGCTACTTTTCACTGTTCAAAATATTGATGTAAGCGTCTGTGCTGCCGATAGTCTTCAAGCACCATCTGGAGTACCATCAGTCTTTAAAAAAGTTACAGAATATGTTCCGTAAAAGGTGATATTTAAAAATATCTTTATTGCTACTTTTCACTGTTGAAAATATTAGTGTAAAATCACCATCTATGGTAACATCAAACTGTAGACTTTAAAGAACAGCAATGTCATTAACGCAAAGCCTCAACGAGTAACAAGAAAACAAACCTCGTTTTAATCATCAAATTGACAAAAACTTTGGAAAAGCTATCCAACAGTGATCAGATCAGAAAGTGATTATATCTGCGCTAGACTTACTTCCTCATAGACTCAAGTTATATTAACTGGATACTCTCATCGACAGATCCATGATACATAGTAGATGATGCTATGAGAAGATAGACTAGAACCAATAAAGAACAGTGCTACTTTTCACTGTTCAAAATATTGGTTTAAGAGCCTATGCTTCCGAAAGTCTGCCATCACCCTCTGTGGTATCATCAGCTTTAAAAGACTTTACAGAAAATGTATGTCATGAAACCAAAACCTCAACGACTAACAAGAAAACAAACGTCGTCGTTCCAATCATTGAATTGACTAAAACTTTGGAAAAAGTGTCCAATAGTGAACTGATCAGAAAGTGATTGAATCAAGATGTATTGACTGCATATTTTCATCGACAGATGCATGCTATGAGAGGCTAGACTAGAAGCAATAGACCCACAGCAGACAGAAGACTAGAACGGGTACAAAATATTCAAGTTTTGAATCAAATAGTGCCTCTCTCGTCCAAAGGGTTGGAGATAGTCTATCGGGATCTCTCTATCAATCTTATTATTAATATCAGAGATTCTCGCTCCTTCTTTTGAATCCAAACTGTGAAGCTCTGTAGCAAATTTTGAAATGAGAAGCCTTCTACAATCAGAGAATATGTCGCTGACCCATTACACTCGTAATGGGTCTTCACCCTTGTCTGATGCAAGTCAGAATTGGTTAAAAAAGTCTCTAGACTGATCTTATAATATCATATCTGGACCAAGCCACTTCCACCCATCAAGTTATACAATCCTTACCATCGCTTCAGAGAACTAAAACGCAAGGTAACAGGCGGTGTTCCACAAGGTTCAGTGGTAGGGCCTATGCTGTGGAACGTAATATACGACGATGTGCTTAAGACTACCAATACCAAAGGTAACGAGGATTATACACTTATAGAGAGGTAGAGCAAATAAGTAACGACTCTATAGGAGTTGGCCAACAGTGGCTTACATCTTTGGGCCTCAAATTAGCGGAGAAAAAGACAGAAGTTGTACTCATCAGTAGTAGAAAAATATAGATTTCTGTAGGTGGGCATCAATTCGTATCGAAAGAACCACTCAAGTACCTTGGCATAATGATAGATACACCTTGAGTACGTGGCTAAAAAGGCAACGAATGTAGTCAGAGCTATTGCCGGTTCTATTCAAGACGGCCGATGTGCAAGAGTCTGAGCTAGATGAGGTTTGGTTTGGTGGATCGACCGCTTTCACCAAAAATTCTTTCAGCAAAATAGGTTTCTTTGAAGAACTAAAGGGCCTGGCTGTTTCAGAGGTTCTTCTGTGTATACAGTGCAAGTCAAGATTAAGAAAGTATACATATCTACACGATGAAGTACTGTTCCACCCAAAAGTAAGAAAGCATTAAAATCTCAGAAACCAATTCGAATCTAATTGGAAATCATGTCACGGTTAATGGTGACGTTTACGTTCATACATGTCCCTCGTGGATCTAAGTACAATCTGAGTTCTTTACTTCTAGATAGTATCTACTACCAAAAATCATTGGACGCCACCAATGCAATAAATGGTGGATCTGCTCTAGAGGAGTCTAGAAGTCTACAGGCTTTGTGTAATATTGTGGAACTAACTAACAACCTTCGACAGACATTCGATCCTCCGAATTCCTCACTTATTAGTCACCCTGACCACAAAAAGGAAAGCAGCATTGGAATGTTAATGGTCTACAATCCAAAACGCTTCAAAGATATCACATTTCATTAATGGATATCAAGTAATGAAGGACTTGTGGAAAAGTGGTCACAATATCTCAATTAGCAAATCAGTTCTTGAACCCATTTATAGGTATAAGTATGACGCATTGCCTTTTGCTGCCAACAAATCCCCCCCACTGGGGTACAAAAATGGCACAGGATTAACGCTGAAAGGAAAGGAAGAGAGAAAAGAAGCAAAAAAAAAAACCTAATTCCAAGGATTAGGATACAACGCAATATTCCCAAACAAAATTCCATGCCTCAGGTGGTTGTGTCTGAGTGATATCCAACTCATCAAACAAATCGTCTGCGTATAGTACAAACCACCTTAAAACGAGCAACGTCGTGTCCCATTGTGTATACTGTGTACTACGTGTACTATGTGTATGGTCCTTTTCTACCTGGTAGATGCAATCTTTGTCCATTATAAATTCACATTTCAATTTTCCCCGGCTTTTGTAATCGAACAATGCTCGACATAATTCCTTGAAAATCTGTTTCTTTCTTTCATTTTTGTGTTTTTTTTTTTTTTTTGCAAACAATAGGTGATAGGCTGTGGATAGTCGTGGTGCATTCTTGCAGGTCCTTCTAAAAAGTACATTTTTCCTTTCCTTCAGACAAATGGGTTTTCACAACAGGCCACCCTCCATCAGTCTGTTTTTGTGTTGAAAAGATTCTCTGTCTTTCACAAGCGAGGTTGCAACTCGCATACACACAATCTGTTTTCTAAATTATAGTTTCCGGGTATTGGAGGGCAAATTCTTTTACGCAATCGCCTTCTCCCAAAAATAGAGCAGTCTTAAAGTTTTTTTTTTACTCAGTAGAGTACATCAATTTGAAGGGCTCTTCATTATACTCAAAAGCAAGCACTCGAACCGTACCGAAAACCGAACCGAAAAATCTTAATTCAAGAGTGTGTGCGCGCACGCATTCACTTGATAAATTGTTTAAACACACTTGCTGCTGCTGGCTTTTCTCGGTCGTTTTTTTCTGTATGATGACCATCTTGAAGCGATTAAGCTTTAGACATCCATCACCGAAAATATAAAACTACTTTCTATCCT
Source organism: Xylota sylvarum (assembly GCA_905220385.1). Lineage (NCBI taxonomy): Eukaryota > Metazoa > Arthropoda > Insecta > Diptera > Syrphidae > Xylota > Xylota sylvarum. Next base: position 610,536 of record LR999960.1, on the reverse strand, counting down.
CTACTCCCCCCTCCCCCTACCGCCGAAAAGTAGTCCATTACATCCATCCATTACGAAGGGAGGCCGAGGCGGACTCAAGATGAACTCTCCGAGATAATAATAATTTAGACAAATGTGATTGCCGCTTGTATAGTGGTACAAATTACTATTGCCTCTTCGTGGATAAAGGCGATTATTACTTATGTTTCCGGTTACACATTGTAGATACTAAATCATATGAGGTAGCTGTTCTGTTTAGAAAATTTAATCCCACCGCCCTCCCTCGACAAAAGTTTACTTTAGGATTATCGATAGCAGGCTAAGCTAACAAGATTCAATTCGAAATGTAACAATGATAGCGAGCGCACAATCGTAAATATATTTATGTATGACTCGGGAGAGATAAAATTACTGAAGTTAAATAAATATCACTGTGACTTGAAGTAATAAATTTCTTTTTTTCTTTTCAGACAAACGTGATTCTTGAATACGCTAATGCATCAACAAGGACATGGATGCCACGTAGCTGCATAAAGAGTATCACATTGTTTCCCGGAAACAACGTACAAGGTGAGTCATCATAACATACTCGTATATATAGTGTCACTTGAAACCTAGTTTAGAAAATGGAAAGAACTGACGTGCTTTTGGAACTGATTGTATTATTTCATACCTTGTTCATTTGTATTGCAATCTTTTAAATGGAATTATAAGGACCTACAAGTAGGTTGAACTATGAAATATGATTATTATTCAAAATATGAGCCTTTTCGGTCTACCCAACCCAACCCAATCAACCAACCAACCAATATATAAGCCTTCGACGCCCAATCATTCCTATTTCGACGAAAAGATACATCAGGTTTAAAGAAACTAGTTCAGATTATAAATTCTGCATTCATCCTGGTTGTCCACATCTTATGTGTACCAGTATCCGTCAAAGGAATATTCAAAAATTCTAGAGTCTTGTATAAAACAGCGATTTTCTTAGAATCCAATAAGGAGATGAGTACTCCACATTGAAAAAAATAGAAACTGCTGTACCACAAGGCAGTGTGATAGGCACTCAATTATTTCTTTTATTCAGATTTGAAAATTATACTGCTGTACTTGCTGTGAAAGAAGCTGTGGCAACATTTGCAAATGAAACTGCTCTACTTGCTGTAAAAGAAACTAATACACAAAAAGTAGTGCATAACATATATCATATCAAAATGGACCATAAGATGGCAATTTGTATATATCTATCAATCTTACGAACAAGAAATATTCAGAACATCCCACTATTCGTAAATCATAATAAAGTAGAATCAGCAAACCCAACCAAATATCTAAGCATGACTCTAGATCCAAAACTGTCCTGGAAATCGTATTGAAATGTATTGGCTTATCAGTCATACTCTTGTTTGTACAACTACAACAAGCTACTGCTGTATTAGCAAATTTTTAAAACCAGTATGGACCTATGGCCTTCTGCTTTAGGCATGCGCATCTAAGACAAATTTGGAAGACATTTGGGATAGGTAGATACATCCCAGCGATTCCCTTAGACAAAAAGATACTCAGAGAAGGAAAAAAAGTAAGCTGACCTCAACTCTACATAGACAGGCCTACACTAAGCGTGGTATGACAGTCGAATAGAAGGGGCTTGGTCAACTCGCACCATTTGATAGAGTATCCTTGGCCGTAACAAGCCGAAGCCCTACATAATCAAGTCTTTCTAAGCCAATACCTAAGTTCTATTGGTGAAAAAAATTGCGAAAAGTCGTCCTAGCCTTTCACAAGGATGAAAAGATAAACTCAGAAAAAATCCAACTTCAACTTTACGTAGACAGGCTTAAATGAAGAGTGGTATCATAGTTGAATAGAAGGGGTATAGTCCTACTCAACTCGCATGATTTGCTGGAGTATCCTTGGGTCTAACATTCAATTCTTTCTGAATATGTACCAAAGGCTTACTGGAAAAAAAATTCCTCAAGCATTAATGACTAATTGCGATAATCTAAAGAGCTATCTGAGAAGATATACTCAGAAGAAAGCTAACTTCAACTTTACGTAGACAAGCCTAAACTAACCCCAGCCTAGAATAGTTTTAAGGTATTCTCCCAGGAATTTCTTTCTTAGGTGGCAGAAGCTTGGGCAGTGACACAGAGAGTGGGTAGTATCTCCTGGGAAAGATCTCTAAGGGGAATCTCAGAGGAAAATAATTCAAACCAAGTTCAGACAGATAAAGACTAATGGCACTCGCTCTGTACACAATTAGACGTTTTTAGGAAAAAAATCGCCGCTCTACTTGTGAGTTTATAAAAAAGCTATTGGAAGTGGAATACCTTTCATTTTCCTCACACAAAAATGAGGGATTACTACTCACTGTCAGAGGAAAATAATTTCACTCTAAGAACGGATGCCATTCCCATCAAATGTGGACTAAATTCCCATGTAGAGCACCTTGCAAACTGCACATTTTGTGTCTATTAGAGAGGATGCCAAAAAACGTCCTCCAATCTAAACCAACTGCAGACAGTTAAAGAACTTTCATAAGTAGTACCAACAGAAATCAATAGCTGACTAATGGCACTCGCTCTATAGACAATTCCGTTTCCCAAAAATGAGAGGTTCTTAGGAACAAAAAAATCGAATTCTTGTACTTACTCTTAAAAAGCAAGTTGACTTGTAAGTCTGTACATGACCTCTAAGTAAAGAAGCTATAGGAAGTAGAATGCCTTTCATTTTTCTCACATACAAGTGAGGGATTATTACTCACTGTCGGAGGGAAATTATTTCACTCTGAGAACGTGGATTTATTTCCCATCAATAGTGGACTGTATCTATTTTGTATCTAGTAGAGAGAATGTCAAAAACCTCGTTGTTTGATAGTACTCACTCGTTCGAAAAAGAGGTTTTTCTTTTTGTTAAGAAATAATGGAACTCTTGTCTCTATTTTTGCATAAAGCAGTCTATACATGAATGCCCTCTGAGGAAGCCACCTTCACACTAGCCGACTCTTACAAATCATTCACCTTATCTCGATTGCATTTGCTATACCCCGCCCGTATGGCTCCAGGAAGGCCAGTAAACAACAAATTCCTCTGATAAGACACACCACCAAGTCACACAATGTGTAGACAATTTGAGAATCGATTATCTTGTTTCAAGATGTGATGACTTAACTCAAAAAAACGCAAATGCTCTTCGATACTGAAAATCACTCGTTTTATTTATTTTTTTTTTTTTTTTTAAATAAAGGAAGAACAAGAAAAAAAAAAGTAAAACAAATAAAATTGAGGGTATTATTATGTCAATATCTCTTGAAGTGGTTCGAAGGAAGCAGCACTTCTATAGGGGTTGGATGGATGGATATGAAAAGGAGAGGTTGACAGTTCTCTATCACTGGTCCTTTATAGATACATACACACACAGACATAGTACATATGTATGTATGAATGCAGGATCCAGAGGGCGGGTGCGGGTGCGGGTGTGTTCCCTTTTACTTTTGTATTTTATCACAAACCCAAAATCCGTTTTACTGCTTTTTTGGATTACTTTGTGATGAGACATGGAAATGCAGGGATTACGTTTAGCATTCATTCTGTATGTGTGTGTGTGTCAGCCTTCGAAGGGGAGGGCGAACAGCAGCATACTCTTCGTTTAAAGGCAATTGACGGCAAAAATCTACGTAAATTGCTTCATTTGATTTCCTAATTTAATGCGCGCGCCTTTGCATGCATGTCTTGTCATCCAGTCGTCAATTAAAGCAATTAATTGTTGTTGTTCTTGTATAATTATGAACCAAGACAATAATGGGTCGGGGGCGGGGGAATGAATTTCCATTTATCTATCCATCCATCTATCCTTCAGTTAGCACAACCAGTCAATCAGCATTAAGAATAAGCAAGAGGAACGTTTCATTCACTTTCTTTTTTTCTTCTCTTTTGCAGATGCTCAGCAGTTGATGCTGCCCAGCTGTACATCATCATCAATATCATCAAAGTGGAGTTCGGGTCGGTCAAGTGCAATTCTTGACGTATTGAATCATCTGAGCGTGCTGTGTGTCTGTCAGTGTGGAGGAAATAGAGCACACCACACCAAATAGCACTTGAAACAGAACAGCCATCTAGATACTGTGTATCTACAGCATGATCGTAGTGAATATTTTCACTGAAAATCAAATCAAAGAAGAAAACATACTGTAATCGGATTGAAAAATTCAAATTAAAGTGTGAAGTGTTTTATGTGTTTGTGTGCGTGTACATACAAAAGAGAAGAATAAGGTGTGCAGCTGCCGGAACGTATACCGCATGACACACATAACAAAAAATCGTTGTGTTATCGAAATCGAATAGAAAGAGAGAGAGAGAGAGTGAATTTTGTTTTGTTTATCGGTGGTCGTCGGGTGGAAAGCGTGAACAATACCATACCTTGTCTCCTCCTGTTTTGTATCGCGTTACGGGCCTATTGTGATTATTTGACGGTCCACGATCTAAACGCGCTCTAACGAAGGGGTGTAGTACACAAGGTGAATGGACCCCGTCGGTACAGTGCGCCGTGTCGCGTCGATCAACTAGTTTAAAAGTTTTATTTCGAATCCTTTTCTTCTTTCGTTTTTTTTTTTTTTTTGTACTATTCGCCGCCCAACTCCAACAATCAGTGCAAATTGAAGAGCTTTGCAGAGAGCACCACAGCAAATATACAACACAACCCTTTTTCCACTCCAAGTGTCCTGGTTTTTCATTAGTCGTAAATGTTAATGCCGTTGTTGTTGTTGGCTTTGTTGTCGTTGTCGTCGTCGTCCGCGTTGCGTTTTTTATGTGAGTGAGAGAGGGGAAATAATGTCGCAACAACCGTCACCATCAGTAACCCTAAAGAAGAATAGGGCTCAGCACAACAACAAAGCAGCATCATCGAGGAGGATATTCAAAACCATTCAGTTATTACTATGGTCCAGCGTAGCGGTGCATGTTATTTGTGGTTCAGCGAGTGCACCCGGTGCTGCAGCTGAACCCTATGGGGGTGGAATTACCAGTGTCGGGATTCATATACCCGGCGGCGGGGTGGGCATCCTCACCGAGACAAGATGTCCGCGAGTTTGTTCCTGTAATGGATTAACCGTCGACTGTTCGCATCGTGGCCTGACGCAGGTTCCCCGAAAGATCTCATCAGATGTCGAGAGGCTGTAAGTACCTACCTATTGCTTATACATATTTTTTTACTTTAATTTGTCTACACATCGTTATACACTTTTGCTGGATTAAATTGATTTGTTACGCGTCGCTTCAAATATGTGTATACGAAGGTGCTAATGTGCCTCTCGTAGCGAATGCATTAAAAAATCATTAAAAAAAAAAATTGTATGGTATAGTATGAATGACGGTCAATAAATCAAACAGAGTCGGGGCAATTAACAGCGGTATCTATGCTCATTAACACTTCAAAGTGTATCCATTCGTGGAGAACACGTGAAATTGTTGCATTCATTCGAGCTATTGGCGGTGCCCATGACGGAGCTCTCACATTCCTCATGTGGACAAGTACAAAAGGTTCATGCTGCAGTCTGCTATTGTGGTCACACAACACTAGAAGTGCCATCAATCTGTAACACGATGAATGATTGACAAATGGTTGGGCGCCCAAAAAAAAAAACAACAAGAGAATCAAATAGCCGCGAGGGGCGATAAAGCAATAATTTAACGTCAAAACCTGAATCTCTCACAAGAGACTGACAGTCGGTAGGATTGGATGACTACAGTGTGTGGTGAAAATTTGCATTTTTTTGTAACAAAGGGTGATGTTGGGATTTCGAAAAACATCGTCGTTTTTCAAGGCTTAGTAGCTTTGGAACTGATTCTTCAACAAAGATGTGCACTTTGACAGTAGTCAGTCAGTATTTTAACATCCCCGAGCAAAGCAAAGCATTACCTACATTAAACTTTTGAAAAAGTCATTTCAACTCCACGATTCTAATAAGCGTATTCCCGCTCAAGTAAGGACACACTTAGTTGAGTTGGGTGGTTATCCCCGATAGGCAGGGACACACTTAGACTAAATAGAAGGTCCATTGTGATACCACGAAAAAAAGAACTGGATTATCAGCACCGGGACCTACATGTATCCACACCGGGACCGGGAAAGGTATAACACTAGGTTAGGCTGCAGTCTCCGCTCATGTAAGGACACACTTAGACTAAAAGAAAGATCCATTGTGATACCTCGAAGGAAAAAATCGGAATACCAGCACCGAGACCTACATCTAGAATTTCAACATGGGATACGAGGCAGAGTGTGAACCCAGTTTCTGTGTAAACCCATCCCGTAGATTGTTTCGCCGTTTAGGCACTAAACCAACTTGACCCAGAGACAGAGCTTTCGATTTTACTTAGGTTGAGTCTGGCTCATTTGGCCATTTTTGACCGCATTTCCCTCTTAAGGACATCGCCAAACATTATGTTCCACAGTAGTGGACCCGTCATGGAGCCTTGTGGAACCCTGATTGTAATTTTGCGTACAGCAGCACTCTATTTTTGAAATAACATTTTCTATACTTAATCTGTTAATCTTTTGTTCTTTTCGAGCTCAAAATAAACTCCGAAGTGTTTCCCAATCGTACCAGGCTATCTGGTGTAAAAATTAAAGAGTATTCTATCGAGTTTCACTATGAGTCGGAGGTAGGAGACTTTTCTTTAACGCTGCATCCCCATTGTTGAAAGCCCAACACTTTACGACGTTACGTCACTTTTTAAAACAGATGCACCTGAAATGTAGCCTTGTATCTTTCCAATCCACCAACTCTAACAATAGCGTGACTCATGATTTCGTGCAGATATCGGATCTCACACGGCTTCGAATAAATCGTGTACATTCCAGAAGTCGGCACCACCCCATTTAATGAGTTAACCACTTGTGTTTGACTACAAAGCGCTTAGTTGCAGTACATATGTATGTACATAGGTACCAGATCTGATCATGGTTTTGCTCATGTCCAAACACAGGAAAACAAGAAAACTTACTTTCCCAGTCCCAGTCACAGTCCCTTATGTTTGACGAAGTGAAGCAATGACCCCTTGGCCCTAATCATAGTTGTCATTGTAACGAATAATTAAAATAATTGATATGACTTCCTTACTCACCAGCCACTGCGACCGTGGTAGGAAGTAAATTGATGGGAACACGACCGCATACAACCTCTCGTCGGGTATCGGTGTCATTAATGGCCCGCCGATGGAAAAGATGGAAATTCCTTTCTGTCAATCACGCAAGGTCACTCCTCTCACCTTTGACTTGACATTCGAAAGTCACCCTTTCTCTGACGATGTATCGTATGCGTGTGCTATTGACATGATAATACTGAAAATTTCGAATGACGTCCATGTGTGGGTGTGTGATTTGATTGACAGATGTTAATTCTTTTAAATTTGTGTGTACATACAGCGTTTTGGGTGGGTTTTCTGCTGAATTATTAACCACATCCGAATCGGAATGATGACATATTTCCAATTCATCATCGGTACCACCAGGGTGGTGGTGATTTAAATGAAAATGGAAAAGAATGCCTTGTGACTGCAGCAGTGATTGACACATGTACTCCCTTAAGAGAGAGAGAGAGAGAGAGACTCCACTTAAGTCGATTTCGAATTTCCTGTCAAAGTCGATCAGCATCATCCCATCCCGTCTCGAGTGAGTGGGGAAAATGGAATAAAATCGCCGCCGTGTGACAAGGATCTAAAAAACACACGCCACTGTTAGGCCACTCCCAAATATCATCCACTATTGCTATAAACAATGCTAACCCCCCATAATAACTGTGTTCGCCAGAGATATAATCGCGCATTAGCGCTGCTTTACTAGTGCTGCTGCTGCTGGCGGCAGCTGAATCAATTGCACTGTATCTCGGAAGAAGTCCGAACCGTGGTGGTGTTGAAGCTGCCTGTATTCAATAACAATTTCAAACAGCCCGCAGAGCATCTTCGAGAGATTTCATCTTTTTTTTTTGCAGAGAATTCCTGCAAACGAATTCCTCCAACATATACGACGAGAATACGAGTACACACACAAAGGCCAAGCCATCCAGCCATCCAGCCAGCCATAGCGATAGATAAACGATTTGCCACCATTCATGTGTGCACTTAGTGCCTTGAGCACCAACTAAGGTCCACATTCAGCCATGGAGAATGTGAATTTATTATTGCAGCAGTATGGTTTGTTAATAATATTTCACAACTCGTTAAATATATTGAATGGTGTATCTACACACAGTACATCCAAGCTTATGTATCTACAGTACATGTGGACCTAATTCGGGGGGATAGTGGTGTCGGTGTCGGTGGTGTCGGTCCGGTCGGTATACGTATGTTTGCAGTCGGTGTTAGCACAACACGACAGATAGTTACAGGTACGAAAGTACAGCATATGTATCTATGTATCGCTCCATCAGTTGTTGTTCGTGTGTAGATCTGAGAGAATTTTTATTGTGGCCCCATGGTGAATAAACAAGATTGAGATCCAAAATAAATGGCTGCATGGGCTATAAATTCCCGCTTCCAATCTCAACGAACCGTAGATACATACGTGAGGAGTAGCGGCGGCAATTCAAAAGTTCAGAAATCACTTCGCACAAAACTTGTCGGACGGAATTTATAGGCTGCCCCGATACAAACACACACACACACATATATACCCACAGTGTTGTGGCATTGATGCAGGATAAAGATGACGAATCATAACTCTTGGAAAGTACTCTACTCTATGTGATGTAGACCCCCTTTCACACACAACTCTCCAAGATACAAGATTAAGTTAATTGCACAAAAGCAGAAACTTGTTTTTGATTACAACGTACATATGTACGTACGTACATATATACATGTAATGCAACTCCATGGGAATAGGTTTGTACGACTATAATGGAGGGAATTCCACACTCCAAAAGCCCACACATATGGCCCACAAAGTCTTGGGCGAAAGGGTTGCATCTCTCTCTCTTAAGTCAGTTTGTACGATTTCCTTGCTGGAGATTAAAAATAGAAACTCAAGATTCTGGCAACAAATTTATGGACATCAACATTCGAAATGTGTCCACTTCTATTGCAAGTACATACAGTGAATCAGCATTAAGTTGGTACTGGATAGGTTTTTGCTTTCAATTTGCTTTTGGTAGAAACTCAAGTCCTAGAATGATTCTGATCAAAGATCCTGATCAGCGCAAGGAAGAGTTGGTCAAATTGGTACAGAATGCAACTGACTACTTCTCTAAACCACTCCTGCAGGGCAGGAAGAGGATTGAGAAACGTCCCAGCTGTGTACCAGCGAGTCCACTATTTGTAAAAATAAGAAATAGAGTCGGTGACAAACCGCAACCTTGGGGAACCCCAGTATTTATATCGGAAATAGCAGACTAGGAACCGTCCAAAATATCTTGAATTGAGCGTTCCGAAAGGTAGTCTCTAATCTATTCAAGAAGAGAATTATATAGAAAAACCGGAATACCAGCACTGGAGACCTACAGAGAAACTTCCCAAATAGGACAGGACGCAGGGTAACCAATTTCAGCGTGAACCCATGCTGAGAAGCATGGTTCGCCTTTTAGGCATTAAATCAGTTGACCTTGTGATGGATCTTATTATTTTGCTTAAGACTAGTCTAGCTAAGATCGAAGAAGTACTCGTCTAGATACATGGTTTCCTCTTCTTCCTCGTCTCTACACCTTCTACAGAAATCGTTGAAGTGACTGTAGGATCATCTTAGTTCCCAAGGTCTATCGTCCTGCCATCCGAGTACATTCTCTGTTTTCGACATAACCCCCCTTTCGTTGAAGAGTTTCGAAACATACATCTTAACAAATCGTCTCTGTCCATGACCCAATCGATGGACCACCATTCAAAATTGACAAAAATAGCACAAAATCATAGAATCAAGCTATAAGCTATAAAAAAAAAACAAATCCAACGTTCGGTTATGTTTAATTAGCATATACCAAAAGTCTTGTTAAATAATTGTCATAAACAATTTCATGGTGAGCTTTACATATGTACCAGCATGTCACAATAATTCAGGGCTAAGTCTGTTTAATGGAAAAATTAAACATAAGACGGACTTGAAATCCCAACCTGAACTTGTTCGTCAATGGTCATTGTTGGGAATAAAAAAAATTACGTAAATGGCTGAAAAGATTTGATGAAAGTCGCATCTAAATTGTGAGATTTTAGCCAATTGTCTAGAAATACAATATATTTCGGCCTTGAACTACTACTATGTAGTTCTTCAGTGAATATTTGAGGAGAGTTCCGTCTCAAGCTCAAGTTGTACCCACTTTGGGCTGAACTGCGTGTTAGATATGGTTGTTGGATTATGTTACGCTTATGCTGTTTAAACAGATGACAAATGGCCCCAATGTACGCTGATTTGAATTAGTCTCAGTATGAGTCATGGCCTGACGCCAGGGAAAATCATAATCGTTTTGTCATTCGAAATCCTTTCGAAATGAATCATTTTTTATTCCAAGTCAGTGGCTACCTCATGTGCAGAATGTGGAAACATTTCATGCTCATGCTAGTGCTTCTATAATTGGTCTGAGATATAACAGATTCAGGTCTCTCGAACTACTTAACAATTTGTAAACAGTCCATGTCCTGCTGTCACAAACATCTTTTATTCATGACTCCGTTCTGAATCTGTCGATCATGTGTATTTTTTTTTTTTTTTTTGTTTTTGGTTTCTCCTTCCTCATGTAGAGATCTTGGAACTGAGGTTCATTCTAAGAAATATCCCTGACTCACTGTAGACAATTTCGTGTTTAATTTCTCACCTTAACTCAGCAGGAAACATCCTAGAGTTCACTAGCAGCACAACTATCCAACCATCATTTATCGATTCGCCGCCGACCCCTCCAGCAGCAATTCCACTGATGAATGAACGCTGTTTCCACCATTATATGTGCAACTACATGCTGGATTGTGCCACTAAAACAAAAACACAGCGCAGAAGAAGTGTGTTCCTTTCGACTTTTTCTTCGCAGTCGTCGTCGTGTTTGCTGTTTTGCTGATTGCGCTTAAGGTCCCCGTCGTCAGAGACCCCACGTCCACGTCTCTTCCTGTTGTTATACTTTGGTAGTCGTCTTCCCGAGAATGGCCAAGACCAGTTTGAGCTGCGCTCTCTCTCTCTGTTGCTCTGCAGTTCAAAGATTAATTTCATTTTTCTTCTCAAATGGATTTTCTGCACGTTGCGTCGTCCTCTACGGAACTTTGGTGTTTTATGTTCTTGCAGCATGCTTCATGTGCCTTTGTCAACACACAACTTGCGATATTTTTAGTACACATATCAACAGTGATGGTATTTCTAACGTTTTGCTTAAACGATTACTGGTTCCCTGAATGAACATCACATTGCATTGGTTCAGGTAAGTCGAAGCAATCAATGTGCTGCGAAACGACATAGGAATTCAATAGGAAAGTCAACGGAAATGCTGAAAACCTGCATACATACATACGTTGGACTTTAATTGCCTTCTATTGCACGGATAATGCTTAAATTTGTATGAAAAGTGTCAGTGGAAAGCAAAAACATGAAAAAGTCCTTACAACTTGTTTGCCTGGATAAGCCACATGTTTAAAATTTAGTGACAGCCAACAATGTGGGGAATGTGTACTCTGTACTCTACCTCTTCATCTTGACTTGGTATGCATATCACAAACCTATGAATATTGCAAGTGAGTCACTCAAGGAATTCCTTGGATTCAATGAGATAAACAGTCATTTGGACAGTAGAGAGGAATGTTTTATCATAAAGAAATCCTTGTTAGAATGTTTGAAAAGCACTTCTACGTGCATATTGGATAGCTTCATCCTGGATACGTACTTGAAACGATAACAATCCGAAATCAAATTTTTCTGCAGGATCACCCCCATAGACCTTTGACTTCGACCCTGCTATGACTCTCGTCACAGGTCTTGAACGATGTGTCTATCTTCTATTGACAAAGTTTGTCAAAGAAAAAAAAAACAGGATTTACGTACTTACGCACTTACTAAATTAGATGGCGCCACGGTGCGGCGTGAATCTGGCCCTCAACCAAGAGAATCTCAAAGTTGACAGCTCTGCTATCAGAATCAAGCGAAGAAAATTGAGATGATTTGAGTAGTAAGCCCAGGTGGAGGATTATACAAGACAAGGCCTACTTTATGGCGCTGAAGCATGGAGTTCATCGATAGCAACTATATCGGTAGACTTGGTCGTCAGACAAGATCGTTAGACTAGGTCGCTAGACCAGGTCGCAAAGAGGTTCATAATCTAGATCAGAACAAGTCGAGAACATCCCGCCCTTTACACCGAAGGTCAAAGCTGGAATTGAGGCCCTAGTTGATACAGCCAGTGTATCACTTTGGGACTAAGACCCCAAGTTCTGCCGCATAGGCGTCTACTGACCCACAGGGCCATAGTGGCTCATTCAGTGGCGGACTTGATATGTGAATTCCAGTTAAATCGTGTGTGACATCACGAACAGCCTGTGAGTTTAGATACAGACACTCTTTTAGAGGAGAAAGTAATAATTCGGCTACCTACCATGGCCTTGAACCATTGGTTTGTCTGCTACTGATTGCTTCTTCTATCGAGTCGTATTCAGTATTATCGAAAACGCTCTCGATGGCTAGAAAGGCGAGCTATCTTTTTGACGAGATAGTGGAGAACACCTTTCGTGGATTTGCCTTTTTTGTACGCACACTGACTCGGGTGTAGAGACCAGATCTAGCCGGCCTTTTACATGACTGTCAATGAGTATCTCCACGGTTTTGCTAGGCCTTTGCTATGCGCACACTGACTCGGGTGTAGAGACCAGATCTAGCCGGCCTCTTACATGAACGTCAAGGATTTTTTTAACAGTTTTGAAGACACTAGTCCCATTGCCTGGTTTGGGGATGAAGATTATATTTACCAAGTGATCGGGATTTATCCCCAGTTGCAGCTGGCTATAAATAAAGCAGACCAACGCTGGAAATAGACCGTCTCTGCCAGGGAACTAAACACATATAACCCATACTTGTCATCGATTCTTTAATATCTTTGAATTCAAGGTCCAATTCGTCAGAATTCGTCAGACAGATGCCAAATCATTGATGTCAATGGTAAACTGTAACACAGTCTAGAAATCGTCCCTTTAGTCGGGAGTTCTAAAAACAAATCAATGCGGTTCAACGCTTCTACTTGAACCTGTGTCGTGTAAGTTGGTTTTACAGTGACGACTGCGTCCTATAATCCTGCCAATGTGACTGAGAACTTAGTTACTTAGGTTGCACTACAGTTCGTGGTGAACCTGGGCCTCAACCAACAACTGAGAGCTACTCCCATTTAATTAGAAACTATGCTCAACCGCCCTAAGGATGCAATATTCTCCTCAACACCTTCTCCTACAAAGCCATTTCTAAATTGTTTGTCTGTTTGCTTCAAAGTCACTTTGTCAACTTTTAAATGGCTGTAGGGAATATTTTCAAGAATTTCACTCCCTCAATCCACCAACTGTCAAATCTCATAAACATACCCCCCAAATCCAAGCGATATATGTATCTCAGTGTGGGATCTCCCGTGTGTTGAGTGTTTTATAGTTTTCACATCCTGTTTGTGTGCATTGACACATACGCTTCTTCTGGGAATTTTTATTATGATCCAGGAATGCAACCATTTTATGGAGGAGTTCTACCGAAACAGAGAGAGAGTAAGAGTCTCCCCGAATCCGACACCTGTTTTATTATTGTTTATTTATTCAAATGCCGCAATTAGAGTAAATGGATGACACGGCTTACAAGTCAAGACAAATGACACTAATATCCTGCAAATGATGTCTTCTTAATCTATGTATCTACAACGAGTATCTCTGTATAGAAATATTGCGATGCTTTTCCGATAAGAGCTCTTAGAAAAAAAAATGGTGATTTCCCTTAGCTAGATGGGCGTTACCCACCAAGCGACGGTCGTGCTCATATATCAAAACGATAAATTCAAGGAATACTCGAATATATGTACATGGGAAGACCTAACTAAGTTCGCTATACGGAAGATCTTTCTGTTTAATTCTAAATGGCATCTCATGTCGACTGTCCGTGTCCGTACTCCCGCAGGCTAATTTACTTGCCTACCTGGATATGACTTATGACCCCCATGTACCTACCTATATCTGATGGTAATTTTTTTTTTTTTCTGTTCACTGCTCAGTATAGATACCATAGAACGTTGTTGTGTTTTTTTTTCTACTGCTAAACACCCCAAGGTAGAATGGTTTTACAAGATTTAGACAAAACCGAACATAAGGGGATATCATCTTTTTTTTTTTTCCTACTCCTCCTCCTCCTGCTCCTGCTGCTCTTGCTCTCCTCTGTTGAATGTTCTTTTTGAAGAACTGGAATTGTACGCACAAACATTAGTAATTATATATCATAAGAGAGATGCCTCTCAAAGATATGAAATATGAAAAAAAACATGAAGAAGATAAATAACTAAAAAAAAACGAGATACAGATGCTGGCAGCAGGTACACAAGAGGTTGTTGTGTGCGGGCCTCGAATAAACAATGATTTTCACTCTCATGTGGCCAGAGACCTACGAGTATAAAGGGGAAAATCGATGAATAAAACGCCAAACCTTCAAGATTGGTTATCCTGAAATAATTTTGTTCATTTCTTTCTGGTTTTATTTTTTTTTGCTGACAAACTTAAAGTATTGTCGCAAGGATGTGTTTCATCCTTCAAACATTTATTGCGCTGGCAAATAAATTGCGACAGTTGCAGACGAATAGAGAAGAACAGACGAAAGATTTCCTTTTTTTTTTTACTTTCTTACTTCCTGACTCGTTTTTCTATTCAATTGGGAGAAAGAAAAGGCAAAGCAAGAAAATAAAAAAATAAAAAAAAAGGCGGATAGAAGGATGTCGTACAGATTTGAAAAATCTGTGGGAAATCTTACGTCGATTCAGGATGTCGATGTAGACTGCGTCTGCCATTAAGTGCCAGCGGAAGTAATGAATTACGATGCTCCACACAAAAATATATATGTATACGTATTTGTTTTGATGATAAATCTCTACAGAGATACTAAAAGTCACAAAAGCGATGATTAGGCAGACGAAAAATAATTTTTTTTTCTTTTTTGTACTTCTTCCAGAGATCTCCAAGGGAATAACATCACCGTGGTATTCGAGTCGGACTTTCAGCACTTGACCAAGCTACGAATTTTGTAAGTACATACTTAAAATTATTTTGATTTTACTAATAATTGCTTGTTGAACGCAATAGTTTGTAGATAATTGACTTAAGTGAGAGAGAGAGGGCGGAAAAAAAAAACCAACCGAGCAAGATATTTAATTGATCTTTAAGTAATTTTTGAGTGGATTTAGGGGAGTCACTCCGTAAACTGGTCTTGCTTGAGACGACTGTTGTACAAAACGTACATACTTCAGTCGAGTACTACATTACATAATTATTGACCTTCGAGAAATTCTAGCACTTGAGCAATTTAGCTCAAAGTTTCGTCCAAACACTTGGGCAAAGATTATGGGTATGTGCATCCGGTTTGGTGGGAAATGTTCTCTCCAGTGGAACTGAATAAAAATTGTAACTTTGTATCTTCCCATCCATATAATATACTAATAAACGACGCCATAAATTGTCCACAGAACTTAGGTTTACGTTTACCCAACAGTGGTTTACTTCGCCAGACTCTCACACGCTTTGATAGCTGAAGTAGCAAGGGTAATGATACGTACGCACTTGCCAGGAAGTGCTGTCGACAACACCAAAGTTAGTACGATTCAGATATCAACATCATATTGATGGCTACGGGTAAGTTCGCCCCTACCCTTAGTGAACAATTGGAAAGTGTCTTGAAGACTCTAGAAATCTGTACCAAAACATATGGACTATCGGTCAATCCCCGAAAATCGAACTGGTATTCCAAATATGTAGCCTTTTGCTAGCCAAATTGCGGTTTAAATGTCCTTAGTATCGTGACAGCATTCTGATATGTATGCAACCAAGTTCCCATATCAATAAATCAACATTTAAAGGAAGATCTAACGTACCTAATGCACTGCTGTAAAAGAAATTAGGTTCCTGATTACCCAGAGAAGGACCAAGAGTGAATTTCAATCTAAATCTACAAAGAAATACAGCAGCTTTGTACAAGAAAATTAGTCTACCTGTACTGGAGATGAAACTAAGAATAATCCTCGACAAACGATGTTTCTTTGGCGCGTTAAGAGATAATATTGTGCAGCAAGCTCCATCAGCTATGTCCTGGAAAAATTCAGAGAAAATTGTTGCCTTCGATTTGTGGTATTGTAGCCATTGACGATATTTTAAGGAGACGACTGAATTATGAATCACAAAACGATATGGACCCAAGCTAGCTAAAATATGTAGAGCGGAACAACACCAATAAATCCACCTATAAGGAACTACACAAATGAGAAAGACTTCAACTCCAATGTCCAGCTAAAATGGCTTGGACCTTGGTTGAGACCTTAATTCTTATCGAAAGTTAAGCAAAATCGGGGAGTCAAACCGCGAGAATTTAGACGTCTCTTTTTCCAAGGGATAAGCTGAAAGGTTGAAAGGGAGGATGAAAGCAAAACGACCTACAAGGTGCACCAAATAAAATATACGAAACAATATTCCCACAACAAAATATATCAAAAATAAATGCAAATTATCAATTAATATATTTTAAATATAAATTTGTAACTCACTGCGTTCATATTCTTCATTTCTTGAGTTGCACACACACAGAATTGATTTAAATAATTCGAACGGACAGACATTTATTTTTAAGGACACACACGGATGCTATACATTTTTTTTTTTCGCGAGGGAAAATGGTATCCGCGAACCGCACTAAAAAGCTAGCAAACTAGCAAGATGGCGCCAATTCCATTTTGATTAGGGAAAACACTTTCGAACACAATAGAGAAAGGGGAGAGACAAGGAACTACAAAAACCGCGATCGGCAATGAAAAAACGACGAGATTTCGTTTATCCTTTATCACGAAGGGAATTTTTTTGTGAAACACCGCAAACCGCACTAAAAATTAGAAGCTTTCCGAAAGCTTAATTAGCAAACTAACAAGATGGCGTCAATGCCATTGGGGAAAACACTTTCAAATGAGATACTGAAAGGGACAGAGATCGAACACATCACTTCTTTCACTTTTTTCGCGAGGGACATTTACATATCTAAAGCTACGCACTTTTTTCATCAAAATCCTTTTTCCCGAAAGGACATTTTAATTAGAGAAAACACTTTCGAACGAGATGCAGACAGGGGAGAGAGATCGCACTCATAACTTTCCCTCTTTTTTCGCGAAAGGGGGCTTCGAACACAATATATATTTTTAAAAACCGCGATTTGTAACAAGAAAAAAATACGAGGCTTTGCTTATCCTTTTTCCCGAAAGGATTTTTTTTTTAGGAAACACCGCGAACCGCACTGAAAAACTGAAGTGAATTACACTTGAAACGCCGTCATGTTTCCTAAAAAGAAAAGAGAAAAAATTATTAAAAGATCCGAGGATATCATAAAATTATATAAAAGGAATAGAGAAGCCATGTTAAGATAGATAGGCTTGACAACAAATATAGTCAGAAAACCTGCATAACCGATGGCTAAGCAAGTTTAAATACGAACGATGGGATACATAGGCTCAATCCTAGCCTCTCTTTCCGTCTTCCAAATCATAGTATCATTATTATTAGGTGGACACTTGTTTTCGGGGTGAACCTGGGCCTCCACTAACAAGCTTTTCCAGTTAGCATGTGTTCTTGGCTAACTGCCTCCAAAATCATAAGTAACGTTTAAATAAGCCTTATCGTAGCTAAAGAAAAACATGATATAGGTTGGACATATCCATCAAGGCTATCAAGTCCTTATTTTAAACTCATTAACAGCTCCTACCAGGGAAGGCTAATGAAATCGTCAAATGAGGAACAACAATACCCTTCCCTTTGAATTAAATGCGAAAGGTTCTAGAGATTGACTTCACGACTTGACTGTCTCCAAAAATGTTGATATCCCTATTGTCACCTCAAAGGGCACACATTTCTACTCCCTTAGACTATCTTAGAGTTGAAGAATGATTCAGAATTATAAATAGTGATTGAAAGACCACTTTGGGTACCAAAGTGATGTAATAAAAACACATTAAAAACTCAAAAGCCGATCCCAGTGACCCCATCCAACCAGCTGTACAAAATTATATACCTAAACGAGTACAACAATTGCACAATAAAAAAAACGTTGGCAAAAATGGCAATTCTCTGAGACGAGAATTACACACTACCTCAGTAAGTAATTACAAAATGTTTAACAACACCAATTTATCTGTGTTTCCTGCTCTTCTGCCAAACAACTAACCAACCAAACAGCATCAGTTCGCTTAATAGGTAAAGTATGCTCCTGGGCGAACGCATCTCTAACTACCACACATCACCGTTGTTCTTGTGCTTGTGATAACTTTATCGCTGGCAATACAACATAATGCTGCATTCGCAGCCAGCAACCAGCATACTACATATATGACGGACACACATATGGTACAGTGTACAGTGCAGCCAGCTCAAGCACACTCCTCCATTTGACTAAGGCCAGCAGCTCCATCTTGATGAATGCTCCTCGGTTGTTATCTTTATTACATTTTCGGCTTAAATGAGTTTCGTGTTCATAAACATTTGGAAATTTTCAAATCTTAATTAAGTTCGTATACTTGGGAATAAGTTGTACCGTATCTTTCGTTCGTTTGGGTCGAAATGAAAAAGTAGAAAAAAAATAAAAAAATTTCCATCGTCATCGTCATCACTTACTACTGAGTGAGTCGGGGAGGGGGCCCACTTTCAAATTTGTTTCGTTTTCGTTGGTTTTAATGTGCCGGTTTCCGAGATAATCGCGGTAAAGTGGTTCCTTCGCTCATAAAATGTATTTAACATTGAAGATAATTGGCTGCGCGCTACTCCCTGAAAACGAAAAAAACGAAAAAAAAAAAAACCAAACTGAACGTACTATACCCAAGTGGTGAATGTCGAAATTAGCCACCCCTCGCCTCTCGAAATTGAGCAGGTGCCCCAAGCACTTTGTGATTTACTTATCTCCTCTCCAAGAGAAATATAAATGTAATTACAGATACAAAACACCAAGTCTGTCTAAAGGGAAATTTATTGGAATTACAGTCACGTCTGATATTCGCGATGTCAAACTCGAAACAAACTCAATGGCAACACAGCAGGGCGAAAGAAATACTTTGCTACTGTTGCTCCTCCCATATGTCATCGCGGTGCCATCGTCTATTATCATTTGCTTCACCTGCAAGTCATGTCTGTCGACTTTGTGCATGCACGTCTGGCAGGAGCAGCAGCACTGCAGAGTGATCCAAATTCATTTGAATATTATGCAGTGCATTGGGAGGAGAGATATATGTTCCAACTAATCATCATCACTGTCCAAAGAGCCACCACCATAGTTGTGGCCTCTCTACGACTATATACATAGATATGTACATATGTAGGTAGGAATTTCCCTCACTCACACAGGTTGACAGGTGGAAATTATGTCAGTCGTATCTGGAATTTTTAACACGAACTTAAACTCGTATCTCTCTCACAAGGCGGTCGGTCATCTAATTCTCTTTGTTTTTCTCATCCTCCTCCTAATAGACAACTGACTGACAATCAAATCCACACGATAGAGAAGGATGCCTTCCAGGATCTCATATCACTCGAGAGGCTGTAAGTATCAAGTATATCCCACACAACACAGTAGCTATACTATATTGCATGCAGCTTAAGGTACATATCTTCATCACGATCTGTAAGCTAATTTGCATGTAATTTTCTGCGATTTGAATTTGTTTTGCTATTTTTTTATTTTTTATTTGTTTCTTCCCTTTTTTTTTCTTTCTTTCTTTTTTCGTAATATTTATGCACGCATCAGACGCCTAAACAACAATCGGCTTAAGGCAATTCCTGAAAACTTTGTGACAAGTTCAGCGAGTCTTTTGCGATTGTAAGTAGTTCCGCTTCCTCACATTCTAGACAGATAGACACAGAGAGAGAGAGAGACAGAAGGAGTCATTGAAACCTTTGTTTTGTTTACTTTTACTGTATTTTTTTTTTTTTTTTTTGTTGAAGAGTAATTTTTGCAAATCGCCCCTTCCGAAGGACTAAATTTTGATTAATGGAAATACTGAGTAAATATTTGTTTGGGTGAACCCTTTTTACTCCTCCTGGTCGACGAAGCGACGGAGCGACGGAGCAACACAACAGCAAAAGGGTCGAACCAATTTCGGGTCAGTCAATTGTGAAATATGTCGAAATCAAAATTGTGTCCTTCGGCTAAAGGCGTACATATATTCACTCTTGTTCAACTTTGACAAATAGTATTTAGATAAAAAAAAAATTTATATATTTACTGTCCTTCTTTCTAATAATTCTCTCCATTTGGCACTCATGCCAATCTTTAGGGACATCTCACACAATGGTATTACGACAATTCCAAGGAAGGGCTTCAAAGGCGCTCAATCGCTGCGGAGCTTACAAATGGACAACAATCAAATTATGTGCATGGACGAGCAGGCGTTCAAGGGTCTTGTCGACTTGGAGATACTGTAAGAGCTCATTCTACCTCATCAATAATGCATTAATTCAAATAATACACCACACATTGATTTCTTTCTCTTCCATTTCCCAGTACGTTGAATAACAACAATTTGACGATGCTGCCACACAATGCCTTCACCGGACTTGGCCGATTACGAGCCCTTCGGCTATCCGACAATCCGTTCTCTTGTGATTGCCATTTATCTTGGCTGTCGAGATTCTTACGCAGCGCTCCACGTCTGGCACCGTACACGAAATGCCATTCACCCAGCCAGTTGAAGGGCCAAAACGTGGCAGATTTGCACGATCAGGACTTTAAATGCTCAGGTAAGTGATCGGTGATCGGTGATCTGTTCAGATTTTTTACCAAATCAAACAATCGATGTGCAGCAGATCAGAATCGATGATTGTTTGTATGCGCAGACGGGTTGGTTGGTAACTTGTTTCGATCCGACGTCGTCGTTGGAAATGCAAAGTGCAATTACTTTCGTGCACGTTCTAGCGAATCCTGTTTATAAGTTTTGTGAATGTAATTGCTTCATTCGAATGTTTAATGTGGTCTGTCTGTCAATCGCGAAGTTCTTCCGGCAAAGATTCTACTTTTCTCTTTGAGAATGAATGGGGACATACCCCAAAGAAAATTGAACTCCTTTGATCAGTTTAGTACTTAAGTATTCGATCAAGTAATGCCAATGAACTTTCTATGGACACAATGTGTCCAGAAGTGCTTCAAAGTAACTACCACTCTTCATACCCACTTATAATCAATCTCACAGTTGCTCCTATTTTAATAGTCCAGCGCAAGCACGTCTGTCAGTCAGTAGCAACTAGATTGCCTTGTAAATTATGGTAACAAAGTGCACTATCCCACTTTGAAAGACATTCGTACATTCACTATGAATTCCAAATTACTATCAAGTAGCCAATAATCGGCAAGAAAGTAACCCTAATCCAACTGTTGGTTGGTTTCACCAACCAACCATTCAATTGGATAGATACAATGCATCCATCTTAAATGATATACAATCTATGGTTAAACCGTTCCAGTCAAGTGGTTAAGAAACGAATTAAAGAAGTCAAATTAAAAAGAAAACTATAAATGAACAGCAAATAGCTCATCAAGTGTCCTTTCATCGTCGGGAACATAAAAAAAAAAAAAACCTAACAGAACCAATTTTACGACAACTTAAATTGCCTGTCCCTTTGGTAAATGAAGAAAGAAAAAAACTATGATGGCATTTTAATTGCTCGAAAACGAGATAATTACATCTAAAAGCCACAAGAACAGCTTCAGAACAGTTGTAATTTTCAAGTCGTTATTTTCCCCCACACGTACGTACGTACGTACATTTCAATCTCGCGCGCACATGACGACGACAGTTCGCCGACCCTGACTTACAGTTGACATTACAACACCCATTACAACGATGAATCAACTATCTGAACTCTAATGCAATTCTATTCAATTGTATTCTATTCATTGCAGGATTGACGGAGAATGCCCCAATGGAGTGTGGTGCAGCGAGCAGTTGTCCGCACCCATGTAGGTGTGCTGATGGCGTTGTAAATTGTCGAGAGAAGAGCCTCACGAATGTACCTAACTCCCTGCCGGATGACACCACTGAACTGTGAGTAGTATAGAAATACAATCTTTTTTTTTTTTTCTAGTATAATGAGCTAAACCAAACTCTATTACTTTGCAGTCGATTGGAACAGAATTACATCACGGAACTTCCTCCGAAAGCATTTGCGAATTTCCGGCGGCTTAGACGGATCGACCTATCGAACAATAACATCTCCCGCATAGCACACGATGCCCTTAGTGGTCTGAAGGCTCTAACAACACTGTAAGTATCCGTACATCAAATGCACACACACTGCTGGTGCTGGTACAAGTCATGCGGTTATGACAGAAACCTTTTGTATAATGTAAAACACGCTGTTTTCCAATTTTTGGTTTTTGTTTTCCAGGGTACTGTATGGCAACAAGATAAAGGACCTGCCGTCGGGGGTGTTTAAAGGCCTATCATCGTTGCAGCTACTACTGTTGAACGCCAACGAGATATCGTGTATAAGAAAGGATGCATTCAAGGATTTGCACAGTTTAACTTTACTCTCCCTGTATGACAACAATATACAGTCGCTGGCAAATGGAACTTTTGATTCAATAAAGAACATCAAGACTCTGTGAGTTATGGCTTTGGGTGTGCATGTGTATTATGCCTTTGTCCTTTGTTTTTTTGATTAATCCCACACTGAAGGTTTCTTCTCTGGAAAATCCCCTCTTTCGTCATGTGTCGTTTCAATTGAAAATTGCTACACTTCCACGCTAACTTGGCAAATGAATGCCTGCCTGCCTATTCTCCGTGACTTCATGGAGGTTTTTTTTTTTTATTTTTATTTTCTTGTTTGTAGCTCCTTCACAACGGCATCGTTGTCGCCTCTAAAGAGCAACAACACATTGTCGTCGTGGAATCCTTGACATCCTCAATAGGATGTCTCGTTAGCTTCGCATTCGTATTTGAAGATAAGATCTTGACATATGCGTGGATTTTTACTGCTCATTTGAGGGATTTTGCATCCTTTAGTAGGAGGAGTAGTAGAAGGAGCAAAGCTATTTTACTTCCTTTTTTTTTTTTTGATACACTACTCTCGTAGACATGTTTCCTTGTTATGCAACACATATCAACAGTTTCACATTACATGTGCTGCTTTGTTAATCTTTTGGTTTTTTTTCTTTTCTTTCGTTTTATCCTTTTCGCTAACAGTCACCTCGCAAGGAATCCATTCATATGCGATTGCAACTTACGTTGGCTTGCCGATTACCTGCACAAGAATCCCATCGAGACGAGCGGAGCCAAGTGCGATGCACCAAAGCGAATGCAACGCAGACGAATCGAATCGCTGCGGGATGAGAAATTTAAATGTAAGTATTCAGTATTAACATTGGAGAGATACATAGTTAAGTGCCAATGGAAGGAGTTGGGGGTGTCTTTCATCGTGACAATCTTTTCTTTCTCCATTCAGTTCAGGATATTGAATGCATGAGGGCAGACAAGAGATCTTATCACATTTTCAAACGAATAGTTCTTTACTTGTACAGAAGTAGTAAGAACTGTTCAATGGAAAGGATATTATGTTTGTCTAGTTGACATATTTTTAAGTTTTAAATTTCATTTCTATGGTTCAATGGTTTGGAAATGCCAAGTTTAGAGACCTCACGGCGATTTCTTATAGTCGACCGAGTAATGAGAAGTCTCTACTAATTGCCAAACAATGATACTTAACGAAATTCGACACAACGACTTTGTATCTTTAATCTCTATCTGTTAATTAAAAAAGCAATCAACATTGATCCGTGCATTGTATTGTAAATTTCGGCCTACACACAAGTGTATACACACACTTTACTTTACAAAATACGAGTAGAATCAGTAACCAACCTCTGGAGACTTAATTTGCATTTGAAGTGGTAGTTTTAATTACTATTCAAGAGAAATGAAATTTTTGAAATTTTCATTCCCTAAAGCAAAACAAAGTTGCCTAACTTCAATCGAAAATGTCCCCAGAGATAGAGAAAGAGAGAGAGAGTGAGAGAGAAAGATCTTATCATTCGGAAGCCTCTGGTAAACAATACATGCCATAATTACGGCCACATGATACTATGTCTACTATACAACGCAACAGCCAACGTTTTCACAAAATAATTACACCCCCTAAAGGAATGATAACGTTCAGTCAGGAAAATGAACCCTTCACCGGCCAGTGAAACTACTACTCAACTCGGCACTCCTGACATTTGAAAAGCCCAATCAGGCGCGGTAAGGGTGGAATTTGATTGTCTGCAATTATTATGAAAGGTATTTCGCATTCTATTAAATTTTCGCCAAAACTCTTGCTGAAACTCAGTTGTATCGTATCGAATGAAGGGGTCAATGCGAGTAGTCGTCGTATATGCATTGAAAAGAAGGACGGATTTAGGAGTAGATCTATGGAACATTTGTTTAAGTTATTCTATACTATCTTTTACAGGTTCCACAGATGAACTACGAACGAAAATGGCTAATGAATGTAGAATGGATACCGAATGCCCATCGACATGTCATTGCGATGGTACTGCAGTAGACTGTTCAGCTCGTGGACTTAAGGAAATACCTCGAGACATCCCACTCTACACAACAGATCTGTAAGTTACCCTTTCTTTTCAAGTTACTGTGGCATAGACTACATTATGTGTATTACAAAAGGCTACTAAACGACAACGAATTGGGTCGAATCAAGTCAGATGGTCTCTTTGGTCGCTTACCGAATCTGGTTAAGCTCGACCTAAAACGCAATCAAATTACCGGCATCGAACCAAATGCCTTCGAAGGAGCATCCAAAATCCAAGATCTACAGCTGGGCGAGAACAAAATTAAAGAGGTTCATAACAAAATGTTCCTCGGATTACATCATCTCAAGACACTGTAAGTATAATCGATTAATTGATCCTCAATTAGTATTTGACACATCACATCTTTCATCTGTTTCAGATCACTTTATGACAACATGATTTCCTGTGTGATGCCCGGTTCGTTTGACTTCTTGACATCACTCCATTCGCTGTGAGTAAACAACAGACTTCTATTTAATTAAGGCCATCATTAGACATCGATTATAATCGAGATCAATAATGATATATAGGACATAATTCTATAAACGATCGTGTGGTGGCTGGCAGATACGTAATTGATGCCATCACTTCTGTTTTTGTGGGAAATCAAAATAAATTGATCCTCAATGTTATAAATGTTATAAACGCACTCGCATACTTGTGCTGATGCAGAACTCCCCCCTTTTTGGATTAAGTTACGCGATTACTGAACTTCCTACTTCTTCACGCGCAGTATACCATAACATTCGGGTCCGTATCCCATCCTCGTGCACTCTAATTGCGGAAAATTGAGTTTCATTTCACAGAGAGCGAGTGTATACGTTTACGTTGCTCGTTGCTCGTTGCTGGTTGCTGGTTGCTGTTGCATCAGGGATTAATTTTAGCACGTCGATGCCTGAAGCGAAATGCGCCATAGCAAGATGATGTATGGGCTAATTTATTACTCCTTCTGGGCCTGTTCCATCGTTTCGTTGTGATTAATGTTAACATCTTAGTGCGTTCGCACATTCCATGCATGCACATTAGCAATCATCATCAGAAAAATGAGAAATTATCACAAGTGTTTGTGGATTGAAGGACATTGCAGACTTAATAGTAAGACGTTTGACAAATATACGTACGATTTGATTTGCTTTACTGACTTCTAATAATCACCGACTGACATCATAACAACTCCACTATTCAGACTCCACCCCAAAAATGAAAAAAAAAAAAAACAGAATCAACCCTCACTGAATGCTCGTGTATAGGAAAATATGCAACTGTTAGCGAGTCTCAATGGCAGTCCACGAATTACAATCTATTGATGCTAATTTCCGATTGACGTTAATCCAGTCAGACTTCCCGACTCACCCACTTTTTTTTTCAATTTCATTATACTTTTTCCTGTGTACCTGTGTGCTAGTAGTGCATGTGTTTGTGTGTTTTAATTAAATTTTAATTTTTTAATCCACTTGGTCGCTTTGAATGGGTAACCGGGAAATCTGCTACTTCATCTGCACTTGAAACACACAGCACGATTACTCCCCGCCAGTTGTGAGAGTGAAGTGGCCTCGAGAGGATAAAAGGCTCACGGGTAGGTGCGGCGCTGGTGGGGTTTTTTTTTTTTTTTGTTCCCCCCCATCTGGCTACCATGTAACATTTGATATAGTATGCTGTGTGGTGCTCAGATGAAGAGTCGCCCATCGTGTTAATACCTTACGTTACCATGTGGATGGTACGAAGGTATCTTGATTTTTAATCTTGTTGTTCTCATGTTTTCTATTTTGTTGCAAAGGTACATGCATCTGCATCGTGTGCAGATTACCGATACAATCTTTTCAATCTCAAGGATCAAGCCCACACTATGACGCTCTCGATTAAGTTGTTCGTGATTTCATTTGATTGAAGGGAAGGTCCATGGGAAGGAATTTTTTTCTATTTTTTATTATTCAAACGTTATAGTACATATATTCCTGTATGTATATATGTATATCTACCACCCACACAATCGAATTGGAAATTAAATTCAACAATACGAGCGACGACAACGACAACATCTAAAAACTCAATTTCTTTCTTTCTTCTTCTTCTCCTCTATTTTTTTTTTTTATATATTCTTATTGGCATTGGCTTTTGGCTGGCTGGTTGGTTGGAATATGTATAGGAACCTAGCATCGAATCCGTTCAATTGCAATTGTCATTTGGCTTGGTTCTCTGACTGGTTGCGTAAAAAAGGACTGATTGGTGGTGCAGCACGATGTGCATCGCCATCGAAGGTACGTGACGTCCAAATCAAGGATCTGCCACACAATGAATTCAAATGCACACCGGACAACAATGAAGGTTGCCTAGGAGACGGTTATTGTCCGCCTTCGTGTACGTGCACTGGCACTGTGGTACGCTGTTCAAGGAATAAATTGAAAGAGATCCCAAAAGGAATACCACCCGAAACATCCGAATTGTATTTGGAATCGAACGAAATCGCAATGATTCACATGGACCGCATTGCTCATCTGAAGTCATTGACTAGACTGTGAGTTTTATTTTTCAATTTTGTTATCTCCTCCTTTCTCCTATTGTAGTATTTATTAACTCTTTTTTTTTTCTAGGGACCTGAGTAATAATCAAATTGCGATACTCTCCAACTATACGTTTGCCAATCTTACGAAGCTGTCAACACTGTAAGTATCTATCGTACAACGTCATCATTATTATTATTCGGGCGGGCGGGCGGATGGTCGGTCGGAGTGGAAGTTGATTTCTTTTGCCCACTTAGCACACATTTTTGTGTGGTCGTGGCAAAAGATGATTCTTTCACATTCACGTCGTCTGAAAACGAAAAAGAAATTGCACACGATTCCAATTTCCTAACTCTTCGATCTCACGAGAGGGCCGTCGTCGTCGTAATGCCGAACTCTATGTACGAATCTTATGGCACAATTTTGCCATCAATGCTTGAGCACGGATGGTTTCCTGTTGCCCTCGTTCGAAAGCGATTTCTTTTTCTACTGCTGCTGCCCTTTTATCCGCAGCGCGCAGTCTTTGTGTGCGGTGAAGGGGAGTGCAAAACGGGCCACTAACTAATTCCGAATCAATTAGGCGAATGCTTGAGCTAAAGAAAAAATATTTCTTTCTTTTTTTTTCATCCCTTGTGAACAGGATTATCTCGTACAACAAACTGCAGTGTCTACAGAGACATGCTCTGACGGGGTTGCATAACCTGCGGGTACTCTCCTTGCATGGTAATCAAATCTCGATGCTTCCTGAAGGCTCCTTTGAAGACCTAAAAACCATAACGCATATGTAAGTACTTAAAGGGGGGTAGTTTGTACGGTTAGGATTTATTAGGATTCTTCTTATATTTTCGTATGTTTGGATGTTTACAGAGCTCTAGGAAGTAATCCCCTGTATTGCGACTGCTCGCTGAAGTGGTTCTCCGATTGGATAAAGTTGGATTACGTTGAGCCAGGTATAGCACGTTGTGCTGAGCCGGAATCGATGAAGGACAAATTGATCCTATCGACACCGTCGCAACATTTCGTCTGCAGGGAAAAAGTCAGCAACGAGATCCTTTCGAAATGCGATGCGTGCTACACGATGCCGTGCCAGAATAGGGGCGAATGCAATCCGCTACCGCAACGTGATTATCAATGCCGATGCCAGCCCGGTTACCATGGTCGTCACTGTGAATTCATGATTGATGCCTGCTATGGTAATCCTTGCCGGAATAATGCTACATGCACCGTACTGGAAGAGGGGCGCTTTAGTTGCCAGTGCTCGCCTGGATATACTGGTGCCAGATGCGAGACCAACATCGATGACTGTACCGGCAACAAGTGCCAGAACAATGCAACATGCGTGGATGGAGTGGAATCTTATACATGTAACTGTCAGCCAGGATTCACTGGTAAGTGGGGTTGGGTGAGCAACATTCTTAAGGGGGATGAATATTTCTTATTTCAGGCAGTAAAAATAAATTAAAAACTTCTCTTTTACGGGAAGTTGTTCGATTACTCTGCCTTGTTCGAACTCAATGAAGTGAGCGATCAAAACGAAATGAAAACTTTTTTAATTAAACATGAGTCCGTCCAATAGCTTGTCATAAGCACACCATTAAACAGAAAACATTCCCACATCAATTAGCTTACTGTTGCGTCGACAGGAATCAGAAAACTTCCTCCTCATCCTTATTTTTGTGAATTGATTTTTAATTAAAACAAATTTCTGTGCAATGGGAGAAGTGGAAGAAGTAGGAGAAGCAGGTCTACTGCTGGCTCCTTCGTCAATTAACGAAACTGTCAAAGCTTTAAGAGACCCGGAAGCGACCGGAAAAGGTAGTAACTTGTGCCAGCAGTACATTACACTCTGGTATCGTGTACCCTATTAATTATTATTTGCAAAACTTTAAATTAAATTCCCATAATCCTGCGAACACCTTCCTGGGGCCATACACACACACAGCAGAAAGATAGCTGATATCATTCTGGCGCACAACACTATGCCGAAATAAAAATGCACTTCATAAAAAAGTTGGCGAAAACTTTTAACAAGATTCTTCTCCTGTGTTTCGCATAAGAAGGATGAAGGACGACAACACAACGACGGGAGTTGCATTTTAAGAAAATTTTCATACCACCACCGCCGCCGCCGCAGCGCAGACCCAAATAGAAGTTTTTGTAGACTTGGTCTTTTTTTGTGTCCTTGCTCCTTTGAATCGCTATCAGTTTCTGAATGAAAAAAAAAAAGTGCAGAGGTGCACCGGAGGCTAGAAATACCATCCGCGCGCTCTGGTGGAAGAAGTTGTGTAGTGTAGCGCCAGTTACACTACATAGTTCAGGGGCCATGTAAGGAGTGTGAACTATTCATCTGCCGAGCGGGCGAACAGAGGGGATATTAATCGAATACATTCGAGGGAAATCGTTTGCTGCCTTAATTTTCCGTTTTGATGCTCTCTCTCTAGCTCTCTCTATCTGTACTGTGCCCTAGAGGAGTTTTGGGTGGCGACACTATTGTAATAGTCGCTTAACGCGGCGCAAAAAATGTTGTCGTTAAGAACAACTTGATCGGGTGGGCACCAACAAAAAGTTAATGCGATGTCAGTGGCAGATCTCGCGCTAAGAAATAGAATTGACTCTACGCCATTCAATTGTTGAAAAAGTGCTGAGGGCATAAAAGTTGTGTGTGGGTGTTTTGTAAATTTGATAGCAGTCGGCTTTAGAAGGATATTACTTTCAGGCGATGATTTCTCTTTTAGAAAGTTATTAACATGGAAGGAGGCATAACACAGGGAGGAGAGGATAACATCCCTTATCTGTAATCTCTGTTTTGTAATGCCTTATCTCCATTCCTATAGGCAAACTTAGAAACTAATATCTCTACAAGGGAGGACTGTCCAAGATTTTCCTTTTAATTTTCATCTTAACAACGTCGGCTTTGTTATCTTAGCAGACAAAATCTGAGGGATATCTCCATTGGAATCTTTTCTGAACTTTAGTCAAGGAATGAGGCACGCATGAAGCCTGCAATACATGGGTAATTGAAGGGAAATCTAATACTTGCTCTGGACTCCGGAAACTCTTGCAGAGAAGACATTTTTTTAGTCGGGTTAGGACATACTCACTCTGGAGTACTCAGACGCCACTGATCCATTGTACAACCAGGAAGCAAAATTCAGTATTACCCATTTTACTGGAAGTTATCGACTTTCGGAGCTGATCCGAGTAAAGGCAGGACAATAACAAAGGAAATAATCCGAAGTATCGTCGCGCTCTCCACAAGCGTCGCAAACAGTGGTGTTTCTTAAGCCTAGCACACTAAGATGTTTGGCAAAAGGAAAGTGTTTCGTAAGAACGCCAATAAGCAAGAATACCGCTGATTTCATACAGACGTTCGGCAGTATACGTTTAGTTTACCTGCATCCAAGAGAGACGTGCCACACACAACTGTTTTCGTAGGAAAAGCTTTCAAGACCTTTAAGTTTTTATGTCTTCCATGATCTAAAATTCTCTTCAAACTCTTGTGCAACTTTCTGTGAACAAAAAAATCATATCAACTTAGGTACAAGGACACTGAAACTCTAGAACATGATTTACGTGAATGTCCCACCAGTGCTCGGACTCCTCAACTCAAACCATAGAAACTGCTTTTCAAGGGGATATCACAAAAGATCTCAATGAGGTCCCTGTGGTTCGTAAGGCAAATCACTGACTATTACCCTAAAACGACTAAGATGAAGACTGAATCCTATTCTATGGAGCTATCGCATTGGCTGTTTCAAAGGGGGATGCAAATATTTGGTATATTTCGATCGAAGTTGTACACATTCGTCTATATCGTAAGAAATGACGAACCGTTTACAAAACCTATAAGAAATTTCGGTATACCAACGATGTCAGGACTGCGAGAGCAAATTCCAAGTACGTAACCTCCAACAGGAACATAGGATCCCAAAATAGTTTAAAAAAAATTATGAATTGCTCTACTCAATAGAATTTTCATAGTTTAACAATTTAATTTCATAAAAAACTATGCAAAATGAAATAAATTATAAAAAATTACCACTCACCGTTACGTTCTTGAGAAGCCAATGCCAACCATAACCTTGAAGTTCTTGCCTTCACACACACACTTGCACTAGATCGCAGTCATTTAACAAAATAAAGTACACCCCTCGCAAGGGAATGAAATGAAAATTAAACAAAAAAAGCCAAAACAAAAATAAAAACACAAAAGCGAGAATAAAACAAAAACCGTTACAAACACTTTGCAGATTTACTCAGATTGCACATCAAAAGTTTTGACAGTTGCACTCAGTCCTCACCCCACAGTACTTTTTCTCTCTAAAACACTTTTCACACTGAGAGAGAAGAGGGCACTGACACTTACCGAATTTTAAGCCGCGCACTGCACTAAACAACTTACCACGCACTACTAAATCGTTGGAGGCTGTGCTATTGACTTTTACCCACTTTGTGGGTGGTATAGGTGAAAGTGTCAAATTAGCAAGGAACTTGCATACAAAGTGTTGACTATTGTTTGTCAACATGTGCTGCAACATGTAGGTGGAGTGCAATATTGCAATAGCAGGATTGTTGTTGGAAAGTTGGGGAAATGTTTTGATTTTACTTTTTCGACTGCAAATATCAAAATATTCAAAAAAAATTTGTTTTTGGATTGTTAAATGAAATGACAAAGGTTCCATATGTATTTGGAAATGTGATGAAATTCATACAGATGGGATGTATGTATATTATTCGACATTTTAACAGCCATGTTCGCCTACGTGCAACCTTCTCTGCTGGTGTTCCGTCGCGGCCCAGTTGAAAATTAGATGCTCTACCATTTCTCTGCCAATTTTAGACCAGAAAACTCCAAGGTTGACCCTTGCTTTGCTAGAGAGTCCGACTTTTCATTGCCCTCAGTCCCTACGTACCCTCTCACCAAGAGAAGCGTCATCTCATTTCGAGATGAGCACTCCTTGAGTTTAAGAACACATTCCAATGCCAGTGATGTATTGATATCTGTTTGCTCCATGCGTCTAATCACTGAATAATTCTCCAGTGCTATAATAATGTTTTTACCCGCAGCAAAACCTTCTTTCAGGTGAGCCGAGGCATGCAACAGACCAAATATCTCTTCTTGATAGACTGAGGTATATTTTCCCAGACTAATATGACAGGCTAGTTCTAGTTCTTCTGAAAAGGTACCTGCCCCCGCTCTGATTTACAAGATTCCAGCTTATTTTTAACATCGCAGGTCATGCACAACAGCCTAGTTCTAGTTCTTCTGAAAAGATACCTGCCCCCGCTCTGATTTACAAGATTCCAGCTTATTTGTAACATCGGAGGTCATGCACAACAGCCATATAACAACACCAATTCCACGTTAGAGCGGAACAATCACAGCTTGATGTTCCTTCTCCTATCTCATCGACTTCCACCACAAAACAAAGGAAATTTTAATCACAGTCCTCGATTTCGAAAGGACCAATACCCTTTTATTTTACTAATTCAACCATTTTCCCTTTTCTTCTTGTTTTAGGTGAATACTGCGATGCAAAAATCAACTTTTGCTCCGAGGAATTCAACCCTTGCGCGAATGATGCGAAATGCGTTGACCATTTCACCCACTACACGTGCGAGTGTATGCCAGGCTTTCATGGTGTCAATTGCACAGATAACATCGACGATTGCCAAAATCACATTTGCCAGAATGGTGGCACTTGTGTAGATGGCATAAATGATTATGTATGCAAGTGCCCGGAGGAGTATACCGGCAAATATTGTGAAGGCACCCCTATGGTAGCAATGATGTATCCACAGACATCGCCATGCCAAAATCATGAATGCAAGCATGGTGTATGCTTTCAACCAAACCCCTCGGGCTCAGATTACCTCTGCAAATGTCATCCCGGCTATTCGGGAAAATGGTGCGAGTACTTGACCAGCATCAGTTTTGTACATAACAATTCTTTTGCCGAAATGGAGCCATTGCGTACAAAACCCGAGGCGAATGTTACCATCGTGTTTAGTAGTACACAGCAAAATGGAATTTTGATGTATGACGGTGAGAGTGAACATTTAGCGGTGGAATTGTTCAATGGGCGGATACGGGTTAGCTACGATGTGGGTAATTACCCAGTGTCTACTATGTACAGCTTCGAGATGGTTGCCGATGGGAAGTATCATATGGTTGAGCTGTTAGCTATCAAGAAAAATTTTACTCTCCGAGTGGATCGAGGACTGGCGCGTTCTATTATCAATGAAGGCTCTAAGGACTACTTGAAGCTATCTACGCCTTTGTTTTTGGGAGGCCTTCCAGCGGAACCAGGACAGCAGGCATATAAGAATTGGCATTTAAGGAATTTGACCAGCTTTAAGGGATGCATGAAGGAAGTTTGGATTAATCATAAATTAGTGGACTTTGGTAATGCAGCCAGGCAACAGAAAATCACACCCGGCTGTGGTCTGCTTGAGGGTGATAACTCCGAAGATGATGACGAGGAGTCGTACTTTATGCATGAGACACCACATATGTACAAAGAGGTTTGTATTCTCGAAGGCATATCTTATCACATTTTCCATTAATAAGTAATAATCAATTTTAAAGGTGGACCCATGTGAAAACCACAAATGTAGACGAGGAGGTAGGTGCGTCCCGAACAGTAGTTCGAAAGACGGCTACATCTGCAAGTGCAAACAGGGCACGAAGGGAAGATACTGCGATCAAGGTGAGGGCACGACAGAGGCCCCTGCAATCACTGGTACTAATCATTTATTCTTTTGCATATTTACTAAAACAAAAAAAATAAGCATTCTTTGACTATCGCTTTATGGGGCTTAAGGTGTTTCTAAAGTACATCTCGTGCACTCTTTTCTTTCGTCATCAACTCATAGAAACACATCTAGCCTATAAAATGATCATAGTCAAGCATAAATCGCATAAAACATGTTTAAATCTAACTCATATCCTTCCCTAGCAGGCTCTACTTGTCGAAAGGAACAAGTACGCGAGTTTTACACAGAAAATGACTGTAGATCGCGGCAGCCACTTAAGTACGCTAAATGTGTGGGCGGTTGCGGTAACCTATGCTGTGCAGCTAAAGTTGTGCGGCGGCGAAAGGTAAGTCTTTAACTGGTTAGTCCTTATTAAATTTAGCGCTGACAATTACAACACAATCCCATAGGTACGAATGGTATGCAGCAACAACGTGAAGTATGTTAAAAATCTGGATATCGTGCGTAAATGCGGATGTACAAAGAAATGCTACTGACTGAAAGATGCGACTACCCAATTATTAAATAGAAGCTTAGATGTAAATTTAGAGCAAGATACCCAATTAAGTAGTTATGATAGTAATTTAAAAATAAATATAAATATTAATTATTTCAATAAGGACAGTGAGAGTACTGAGAACAGTGATAATAGGGCAACAACAGATAGTGAGGAGAAAGAGGAAGCAGAAGGTTGGTCACAGACCACCGACAGTTATGCCGATGAAGACGAGAGAATGCAATCGAATCCAAGTACAGACTTTTATGATGACGAGGACGAGGACGAGGATGACTACGACGATGACGAGGATGACGAAAAGTTTAGCGAAGAAGAAACAGATACTGCCGAAAAGCCAACGGCGGCAAGGCGAACAGCTAGAATTGACGAAGATGAAGAGGTAGATCTGGGGTATGATGAAGATGATGATGAACCACCAAAGCGTTTATCACCTCATGATGATCAACAGGACTTCATGAACGAAGAGGGAAGTGGTAGCCGAGGTAGAGGTAGTGGATACAAGCAACAAAGTAGGTTTAGATTAGATTATCTAGAAAAATTCAGGAGAAAGCACCAGAAGACCTATACAGGCGACGAGGCTGACGCTAATGACGATGACAATGATGACGAGCCTAGACGAGAAGGTAGCGGTAATTTTGCCAACGACGACGACGATAACGAAGACGACGACGACGATGGCGGCGGTACCAATGACGACTTCTTTTCTTCAAAAAGAAAATCAAACAGTCGCTACTTCCGAAAGAATACCAACGATGCGATTAAAATCATATCAACACCATTAGGCAAGGTGGGGATTGTCTACCAACAGACCCCACCAGAACAGCCAAAAACCGAAAACTCTTCTGGTTCATCCACTTCAAGCAAAACACAGTTCACAGACTTTGACGCTTTGTCACCTGCGGACCCCAATACCCATCGTCGTGCGTCATTACATCCGAAAATAACACCCGTACTCACAGCCGATGGCAAGGTTGCCCTGCTTTATCGTGGAGACTCTGAAAACACCAAGTACGAACCTATTCTTAACCTTACACATAAGTTTAATCTCTATGACAATAAGACAAGTGCTGCTCCAAGCAATAACGAAGATAAAGACGACGAAAGCAATCAAGAATCTGGTGGTGACGTCGACGCAAGCTTGGACGGTGACGAAGAGGATAGTTCGGATGAAAACTCTGTCACTGAACAAGCATCCTCGACGCCACCGCCCGTATTGGATGTCGACCGTTCAAACTCTGTTTTGCCGATGATAAATCGCCCACTGTCGGAGGTACTGGGCATAAAGAAGAACCAATTCCGACAGTTTCGAATTAAAGACTCGCCCACATCTACAACGACTGAACCTCCATTCGGTCTGCACTTTCTAACAAAGAAAGTCAACCTAGCCGAGTACCCATCAAGATCACGAAATCACGACTTTGATTTCAGTCAAGATACCACTATGTTGGATGAGCGCAAACGACACAACAATCATGCTCAATACCAACCGGCCAGTGAGTCGCAAAGTGACAATGCGCCTGATCATACAGACCCCTCTTCGATTGCTACCCAAGATATCCTCTCAAAGACCGAAGTGGTCAACCTGGCCATCATACCTCACTTCGATGAGGAATTCGAACGACAACAACGATTCCGCGATCACGAAATCAGACGCCATCACAGGCAACGCCATCGCCACAAACACAATCAGCAAGACCTGTCCAGTATTCACTGCATTATGCAGGCCACTATGGGCATTGCCGCCATTTCTACTGTCTTCGGCATGCTAGGTACCTTCTTCAAACAGAGAATTCTCGACCAGATCCGCCTAATGCATTGGTAGTATCACAAGGGTATTCAACTGTAGGTGGCGCTGCATTGAATACCCCTTTTTCGAATACACAACTACCCAGTATTCCAGAGTGATCCTCGTATTCGTATTCTCCTCCCTACTAATTGAGTCGCAATTGGACTTTTCAAATCGAATTTATTAACTTTTGTCTGTCTCACTTTTTACTGTTTCGCGCTTTCCCTCTCTCTCTCTCTCTCTATTTCCAACCGACCGACCGACCGACCGATCGACCGCCTCTCACTGTCGTAGTCATCATACAAAACACACGATTCACACAACCAACTAAGTATCCTCTTAATTGGAATTAAAACACCTTTTACTTATCGAGTTTTATCGATACAAAACTTATTAGTAAGAAACAAAGTGCTCGTGCAATAAAACCCAATTCAATGGCATAACTGTTGTTAATCTGTTGTTGTGAGCCTGCCCTTCCTTCCTTCCGGTATCCGCTTTAAACCGCGGCGCATCGGAACAAATTGGAATCACACACTCATTCAAAGTACACTGAAGAAAAAAATTAACAAATGACTGTTTTTTTAAAATATGTAATTGAACAAATTTTTGTAACTTATTTTGTTATAATATTGTAATTAGAGACCAAAAAAAAAAAACAAAAACAAAAAGAAACAGAAAATCGAAGTAATAAGATAATATTTATTTAATTTTGTATTGAACCCTTAACGTTAAATAAAATACAAAAAATCGAGTTCTAAACAGATAAAAAAGAAAAAACAAAAAACAAAACATAAAACCTTAAGAAAAACAAAAAAAAACAAAAACACAATTTTAACATTAAACATCTAAGCTGGGTAGTCGCATGTAAATCCTAATGAAACCGGAAACAAAAAAAAAATTTTACAAAAAAAAAAAAACAAAAAATGCAACTCAAAATTTATGTGTAAAATGTTTAACTCTTAATATTATTAACAAATAGATATGCATAAATATATTATATATACATACAAAACAAAGTAAATTATTCTATTAGTATATTGTTTATCTATTTTTGTGTATTTTTCAAATTTATAATTACCTTGTTATTCTTTGCGTTTTAGTCATTCGAATATTATTTTCTCGAATCAACGCATTTAAGTTATTTTATTTTATTTTTAATTTTTCGAATATGCAGAAAGAAAATAATAAAAAAAACAAAGTATAAAAGAAAAATAATAAATGTTTAATAATGAAATGTTTTATATGCATAAAATTACATTTAAAACAAAACAAAAAAAAACAGTACGCATACAAGTTCATTTTTATATAAGGAAAAAAAGTGTAAATTAAATTTATAACGTAACAATAAAACAAATATATAAATGCATATATTTAAAACAAAGAAGAAAACTGACTGTAAAACGCTTAAGCTGTGGTGTTTTATTTATTTTTCACAGAGCGCAAAGAGGAGATGCTACATTCTGATGAGTTAAGCTACTCTTCGAAGTTTGCCAAGCATTCACTAGCAGTGCAATCGTACAGACGCACGTATAGATACGAACTTTTTCGTCTTACTACTAGATATTATTCCATCTTTTGTATTTCTTTTCAAAATGAATGACCTACAAGCTTTATTCATTATAATAGAAGGCTTCTAAATGTAGCTTCCTTCTGCGGGAGAGAGCTGGGCAGAAACAAAAAAGGTGACGAAAGTTTTCATCCACTTCTTCACCTATGCAGCTTCTTCGATACAAAAGTAGTTTGCAAAATGGCCCAGCCTTGTATCATGCTAGACAGTGTTTAGTGATGACACCTAATATAGTGCCGGTATGCAATCTGAGAAATCAAATTCTTTGAAACCATTCCCTAAAGAACTCACAGCACTCACAGCAAACCACGATGTTACACTCTTTTGAGTTCCAGGATGCGGCATTTAGGGAAACGAACGTGCGGACAATTTAGAAAGAATGGAGTCCTAATAGGACCTGACAATGGTCGATAGTCTATGACTTCGCGGGACCAGCTAATGAGAGATGAAATTCTCATCTTGTGGTGTCTCTCGAAAACTCTGGACTAAACATGCCAATGCCAAGGCCAAGCAAGTTTTAGCGCTTAACAGACCCAACTTAGCCCTCTTTACTGGGATTATTACCGGCCACAACTTCCTGGCGGTCCACCGAAGAAAAATGCCACTAGACACTGATGACCTCTTCCGAGGCTGTGGTGACACGGACGCAGAAGAGAGTACATCTCACTTCCTATACGAATGCCCAAGCCTGTGTAGAACTAAGAAAACGGCCCTCGGACCATCCTGAAATTTATAACAATCGGGGTGGTTTGAGAAGGCCGCTTAGCTATCCCAAAGCTACAGCCAAAGGAGAAGCAGCAGCAAATACGTAGGTGTGATAGAATCGTAGCAGAATAGTCAACAGAATAACCACAGAGGAGAGCTCTAGACCAACGGTTCTCAAACTATTTTTTTTCGCGTACCACTCATGTGCATTACGGTTCAAAATCGTATCATGCACAAGTGGTACGCGTACCACCATTTAAGAACCGCTGCTCTAGACAGTATCATGTAAAAGCCTTAGACGGCTCTCTGCTCATTTCGGATAAGGACAAGCAAACGGAGTCTGTCACAAGATTAACACAGCCAGAACTAAAGCCGTTTATCTTAGAATTATCTCATCCACACAATATACTATTGCACGACAACCAGTACAGAGGGCACAGTGTCTCCAATACCTTGCAACTATCGTCTCGATCGAGGGCTATATCGATCAGGATATAGCCAATCGAATAAGCCAGGCAAAATCTGTATTTGGTATGTTATTCATGCACTATCCCAGAACGGAAGAATAGCATTACGACCGAGGCACACATCTCACGCAGAACAATCGAAGAGGAGTCACAGCGAGGAACAAGTTCAGCAATGCTACCCTATTGTACGCAATATATTTTCTTTGTTTAAAACATTTATGCATACTACTGGGAGCATTTACCCTCCAATATACATCCTAAAAGTATGTACACACTTCATACAGCAACCTATAGATACCACTGCTCTCAAACTGTTTGCTGTGTTTTCAGCGCAAATAGTGAAAATCAATCGCATTGTGCTTCTGGCGACTCACATCTTTTTATGACTCCTTGCGTGCCTTGATATATTGTATAATGCGTCGAACTTATATTATGGAATATCAAAATATTTATAAATTCAGCATGAAATCTAGTCAACTTTGAATGGCTGTCCCTAACTTCTGCCCATGTAAATCGAAGGTTAAACACGAAACTACGACTACCTTCACCATCCACTTAATATCAGCTGTTGCTTTGGTTGTTTCACTTTTTGCGGCTTTTTCTGGGTTCTTGTGTTCACGCGATATTTTTAAGTTTAAAGTTAATTGGTAAAGTATTCTCAAAAAAGAAAACCAAAAAAACGTAAGCAATGCCGAAAACAAAGAAAGAAGAGTCCTCAGACAGTGATTCCGGCCCAGATGATGTAGGTACATATAATTCCATCGAGCATCTGTTATAAATTGCGGTTAAATTGCAGAAAAATCCACCGCCAGAAGCAAAGAAATTAAAGACAGATGTCCAGGAAAGCAAACCCGCTGCGACGTACCCGCAAACTCGTTGGACACTGGAGAAACTCCGTTTGGTTAATATCAATGAGTTCCGCGGCCGCAAAACGGTCGATATCCGTGAGTTTTATGTAAAAGACGGCAATACTTTGCCCGGTAAAAAAGGCATTTCCCTGTCAGCCACACAGTGGCGCAAACTACTGGAGATTGCTGACGAAGTAACTGCCGCTTTGGAAAATCAATAACTCCACTAGTATTGTTTATTTTGTATCTACTGTTAAGTTTTTCTTTCGACTCCGAATACAAATAAAAATATTAATTCAGATTAGCTTCTGTATTTGTCGTCGTTGCGTACGATAAGGCGTCTGCAGGTGTGCATTGGGGATCCGACCGACCGACCGACCGACCTTATCTCGGGCAGCGTGACTATCTGTTATAGATAAAACAATTACTCATTTACGTGAGTATAGGACTTAGATTCTATTCTTTATTTTCGACAAAAAAAAAAAACACTAAAATGAGGGACAATTCACTATTACAATGCCATTGGACTAGAAGTACACCCCTAGTATAACACACAATGTAAAGACTATACAGAACGGCAGCCAAGTTTTGAGGAAGCCCATGAATCCAACGTAGCGTCCACAGAAAAACATCCACACTGCAAGAGTCAGCATATTCCAGTTGCTACGATTTTTGTACCGCATTCCGATCAGAGCAGTTGCCACATGCGAGTGGCAATTGTCACAGAAGAGGTTGTGCATCCTTGTGCCGTAGAGCACTGATGCTTTAGACACTGCCTCATCCCATTCATATTGTCCACCAGAAACGTTGTCAATACTAAGAACCAAGTAACGAGTTGGTCGGCCAAAACCCATGTTGTCCTCGGAAACGTAGTACGAACCAGCAAAATCTCGAATTACTCCATTGGACATTGCAATGCCCATATGACCGATGATGGGGAAAAACCATGTCAGCACAGGTATTGGGGTCCAAACAATACAAAACGGATATCTATCCGTCGCGTAGTTAATTACGGCCAACTCGGCCGGAGAATCGTCGCCCACGGCTCGAGACATTTTCCACTTTGGTTTACTTGTGTTCGACTGGGCACAGGTTCGATTCAACATAAATTCTTCTATTTGTGGAGTACAGGCAGTAGCAATGTATACTTTATCAATTTCTTTTTCCTGTGATAAGCACAAACAAACAAACACCTTTATACAAACTCAGTCAACTTGACGTTTTCTAATCGGCCATTGTGATACAGGGAGACACTAAAATTTATGGTGGTGTGGACTGGAATTGGACTACTTTAAATTTTACCAAAAAAGAAAAAATCATTACATCTTGTCGTTATTAGCCTATGCTATCTAAATTAGCATATTCTATCCTACACTCCTACTCCGCTAGTCATTTGAAATACCACTTAGCTTGTTTCAATCTAAGAACTGTGAACTGTATTTCTATAAATTTCAATCTGATGGATTGATGGCTCAATTAAAAATTAATGACAATAACAATTTGGTTTTTAAAATAAACAAAATTTGATCGTACATACCAAGAGTGTGATGGCATCCTTCCAATTATTTTATGGCTTCCCGTTAGAATAATTTTATAACACGAAATACCTTTTTTTATTCTGGCAGTACCAATTGGAATTTTGACATTTCCGAAAGATGGCGAATACGGGAGTACTGCCGTTCGTCCGCGGTGTCGATTTCACTAAAAATGACTTTAGTGTAAGTGTTTTTATCTCAAAACTTTGTGGAAATATTAAAATTTAATGTTTTCTGAGCAAGTTGCAGTATTTCTTTCACTGTTCGAACATTGTTTTTACCTTGAATCTGCAGTTTTAAAAATCACCTTGCACTCGATGTGTCACCACTTTTAAAGCTGTCAATGTCATCTGGAATTCTGTGAAAAACTGTACCACTTGCTGTCTCTTTCCCACTGTTTTTTTTTTCTTTTTGTTTATAAACAATATCCGTGTTTTTGTTTACTGATTTCATTTTGCAGGAAGACAAATTTCCCAGCGCTTTGCGATTAATGACCCGCGTCCAATGGCTGAAGTTGGATCGCACTCACCTCAAGGAGGTACCCGAAGAGATGGGAAACTTACACAAATTGGAACATCTTTCGATGAAGAATAATGAGCTGGAGAAACTGTTTGGAGAATTGACTGAGTTGGGGTGCCTACGTTCCTTGAATTTGCGGCACAATAATATAAAAAGTAGTGGTATACCCCCGGAACTGTTCCGCTTGGATGAACTTACAACGCTTGATCTCTCGCACAACAAACTGAAGGAAGTACCCGAAGGCCTAGAGCGAGCAAAGAACTTGTTAGTGCTCAA
The DNA here is from genome assembly GCA_905220385.1 of Xylota sylvarum. Classification (NCBI taxonomy): domain Eukaryota; kingdom Metazoa; phylum Arthropoda; class Insecta; order Diptera; family Syrphidae; genus Xylota; species Xylota sylvarum. The sequence goes on along the minus strand of LR999960.1, from coordinate 568,309 downwards.
TCTAAGCCACAACCAAATCGAGACCATTCCCACAGCGTTGTTCATTCATCTCACAGACTTGTTGCTTCTTGATTTATCACATAACAAGTTGGAGACACTGCCTCCGCAAACCCGTCGATTGGCGAACTTGCAGACCCTCATTCTTGCTGATAATCCTTTGGAACTATTTCAGTTGAGACAACTTCCTTCACTTCAAAATCTTGAAGTTCTAAATATGCGCAATACACAGCGTACCCTCTTAAATTTCCCCACAACGCTTGATAGTCTCTCTAACTTGAGTGAACTGGATCTGTCTCAAAATTCTCTACCCAAGGTTCCGGATTGTCTGTATAACTTGCCGAACATAAAGCGCCTCAATTTGAGTGATAATGAAATCAGCGAACTGTCTTCCGGCGTTGAGTTCTGGCAAAAGTTGGAGACCTTAAATCTGTCCCGCAACCAATTGGCTGCATTGCCTTCTGCCATTTGCAAGTTGGTTAACTTACGTCGCTTGTATTTGAACGACAATAAGCTGGATTTCGAGGGAATTCCATCGGGAGTTGGCAAACTCTGCAGCATGGAAGTTTTTTCGGCATCCAACAACTTGCTGGAAATGGTACCCGAAGGCCTTTGTCGATGCGGTGCACTGAAGAAGCTAAATCTAAGCTCAAACCGACTTATAACCCTGCCAGATGCAATACACCTTCTATCCGATTTGGATCAGTTGGACTTGCGTAACAATCCCGACTTAATTATGCCACCAAAACCGACTGAAATAACCAAAGGCTCTGGTATTGAGTTCTACAACATTGATTTCTCTCTGCAAACTCAGTTGCGTTTAGCTGGAGCTAGTGTTCCTCCTTCAGTACCGACCACTTCGACTGGTAAAGATCCCATTGCAAGAAAAATCCGACTCCGTAGAGGGCTCCGCACAGATGGACCGGATCAGGATTCAGCGAAAATTCTGAAAGGCATGAAAGACATCGCTAAAGAGAAGGATGCGTCGACAAATAGCACAACCTCCTGGGATGCAGATGGTGAAAAGCCAGAGAGTCTGAAACCCAAACGATGGGACGAATCTTTGGAAAAGCCACCACTTGATTATTCGAAGTTTTTTGAGAAGGAAGATGGCCAGTTGCCAGGACTAACCATCTGGGAGATTGAAAATTTTCTCCCGAACAAAATCGAAGAAGTAGCTCATGGAAAGTTCTATGAGGGCGACTGCTACATCGTTTTGAAGACCAGTCTCGATGATATGGGTCAGTTGACTTGGGAAATATTTTTCTGGATCGGTAACAATGCCACCCTGGACAAGAGAGCTTGTGCAGCAATACACGCTGTGAATTTAAGAAATTTCTTAGGCGCCCGATGCCGCACTATTCGTGAAGAACAAAGTAAGTAGTTCAATGAAAAAACTCTGCCCTGAATTAAGTTTAAAATTATGCATTTTTTAGATGACGAATCAGAGGAATTCTTGGCCCTTTTTGACACTGATGTAACGTATATTGAAGGAGGTCGCACTGCGACTGGCTTCTACACCATTGAGGACATGCTGTACACCATTCGTTTATACCGTGTTCACGCAGCTGGGGCTTCCATTCACCTGGAACCTGTGGCTGTCGACTTTAACTCTCTAGATCCACGATATGCATTTGTCCTGGATTGCGGCCAAAAATTATTCCTTTGGTATGGGCGATGTTCCAAAAACACACTCAATTCGAAATCGCGCCTATTAGCCGAGAAAATCAATAAAACCGAACGTAAGAATAAATGCGAAATCATCGTGGAGATGCAAGGCGATGAAAGTACAGAGTTCTGGGAACAACTGGGCGCCGATCCAGACATTGCATCCACATCCAAGATCCCACAGCATGTGACAGAACATTTTGCGCCAGTAACACCACGCTTGTATCAAGTTCAACTGGGAATGGGTTACTTAGAACTGCCACAGGTTGAAATCCCTGAACAGAAGTTGGTTCATACGCTGCTCAATAGCAAGAGTGTCTACATTCTCGATTGCTATGCTGATTTATTTGTATGGTTTGGCAAGAAGTCAACACGCTTGGTACGTGCGGCCGCAGTGAAACTTTCTAGAGAGCTTTTTAATATGATTAATCGGCCACAGTATGCGTTGGTCACTCGCGTCCAAGAGGGCACTGAAATTCAAATTTTCAAATCTAAATTCATCGGCTGGGACGAGGTTATGGCCGTCGATTTCACACGTACCGCCACTTCGGTGGCAAAGACAGGAGCAGATCTGACAAAATGGGCCAGGCAACAAGAAACCAAGTCTGATCTGGCTGCTCTCTTTATGCCACGACAGAATCCAATGGCACTCACTGAAGCCGAGCAATTGGAAGAGGAATGGAACTACGATCTGGAGGCAATGGAGGCTTTTGTATTGGAAGGGAAAAAGTTTGTACGACTGCCCGAAGAAGAACTTGGTCACTTCCACACGGGAGAATGTTATGTTTTCCTCTGTCGCTATTGTATTCCCGTAGAAGACGAAGGGGACGATGCCCCCGAAGACGACACAAGGCCTCCGCCTGATGAAGAAATACAGTGTGTTGTCTACTTTTGGCAGGGAAGAAATGCTGGCAACATGGGGTGGTTAACGTTCACCTTCACACTGCAGAAGAAGTTCAAGGCAATGTTTGGCGAAGAGCTTGAGGTGGTTCGCATTCATCAGCAACAAGAAAATCTAAAATTCATGGCACACTTCAAAAGGAAGTTTATTATACACACTGGCAAGCGGAAGGATAAATTGCGAACGCCTGATGGTAAGGCGCCTGTAGAGTTCTTCCATCTTCGGTCCAACGGAGGTGCTCTATGCACGCGATTGATACAGATTACACCTGATGCCGTCCATTTGAATTCAGCCTTCTGGTGAGTACAAGACAAAGTGGATTCTATGTTTTACTTATGGTTTGAGTGTTGCAGCTACATTTTGTACGTGCCGTTCGAAACGGAAGACGAATCACAGTCGGGAATTGTCTACGTTTGGATCGGTTCTAATGCTGCAGCAGAAGAAGCTAAACTCATACAGGATGTCGCTGAGAATATGTTTAACAATCCATGGGTTAGCTTGCAGGTATGTTGTACATCCATCCAATTGGCCAGGAATGAGTGTATAGTTTTTTTCAAATTTAGGTACTCAACGAAGGAGAGGAGCCGGAGAACTTTTTCTGGGTTGCCCTCGGTGGGCGCAAACCCTACGACAAAAATGCCGAATACATGAACTTCACCCGGCTCTTCCGTTGCTCTAACGAGAAGGGTTACTTTACTGTCGCCGAGAAGTGTTCAGATTTCTGCCAGGACGACCTAGCCGATGACGACATTATGATTCTAGACAACGGAGAACAAGTATTCCTGTGGCTCGGTTCCCGCTGCAGCGAAGTAGAAATAAAATTGGCCTACAAATCCGCACAAGTAAGTCACATAAAAACCATATCTCCATTTACACATATTTATTAACATTTACTCCAGGTATACATTCAACATATGAGAATTAAACAACCAGAGAGACCGCGCAAACTCTTCCTCACTCTGAAGAATAAGGAGTCGAAGCGCTTCACGAAATGTTTCCATGGGTGGAGTGCTCATAAGGCTCCACCAGAGTAGCCTGCTTTTGCTTTCTGTTTTTCTTGTTTTGTTTTTTTTTTACATTTACATATAACCACATATACTGATACAGTTTTACATGTATAACTTATTTTATATTCAATAATGATACATCATAATAAAATGCTAAATATTTTGCAGTATATACACCAATGTTTTATGTGTTAAAGATTCGTATAATTTATTTAAATATAATGTATGTATGTATAATTAATTTAGAATTGTTCTACAATTTTTCATTTTATCACTTAACCGTCCGACTAGTATTGTATCGTCCAATCTATGTATATACAATGTGCCTCCCTTAAATGCTAGATAGATGATTTTGCTTAGAACTTTTAAAAAACATTTGGCTACACAGATATCCTCCCGTTACATTCGTTGCTAGTATTTTAGAATTTTTTTTAATAGAAATATGTTTTGTTTGTTTCGTGTATAAATAACTAGTGTTTGTGTGTGTATAAAACAAAATACTTTTATGATAACATTTAACACTTAACAGCCACAACAACAATTACAATAAATATTTCCGCATGCGGTTAGATACGTGAAACGAAAAAAAAAATGTTTGTAAAGTTAAAACAGCATCAGCTCTGATGATTCTTACAATAATTAACGAAAATTATACAATTGAAAATAATACAAAATAAATACAACGAAAATAGCGGCGAAATATCAGTAGTCTAGTCGCTTTTTCAGACGAAATATGTCGCCATTGTCCATGTTACCCGAATGGTCCATATTGAGTACACGTACAGAGGACATATTTATGAGTCGTTCTTCGATGTCGGAATACATGCGCCTACATCTGAATACCGACAAGGTCTGCAAAAAGAAGTTATAAGAAAAGGACTCGCAAGTCTATAGTATCGAACTTACATGTAATACTTTGCAATTGACAACAATTGAATCGAGACTATGATCTGTGAGCTGTGTGCAACCGCTTATATGTAAAGATCTCAACCTCTTTAGAGTGCTAGTAACAACTTCAATGGTCTTATCATTTATGTTGTAGCAATCGGAGAGGTCAAGCTCTTCTATGGATGGACAGTTTTTCACTAATGCTTCCATACCGACCACCGAAACTTGTTGACAATTCGAAAGCAACAGATGACGTAGTTCCAAAAATTTGAAACCATACTTTAGCGAAACGTCAGAGATCTTATTGCATCCTCTTAGGTTCAAGGTTCGTAAACCTTTTAGATTTCTTATTGGGACGCCATCAATCTTTGATTCATCTAAGTTAAGTTCATATATTGCAAGAAGTGCTTTCTTGCGTTCGGCGTCTCGTACTATTTCCTCCTCTGCTTTGCTACGCAGAGAAATTTTCAATGAACCACCTTCAGAGACATTGTCGGGTGGGAGATGATGGAAGAACTCCATGGAAAGAGATCGTGGACGTTCGGAGGGTTGAGTTTCAACAGTAATGCCAGTCAAAGCAGCATCTGTTATCTGAAATTTAAATTTGTTAGTTAGTGTGGACCCAAGGACGGCCCATCAAACAAATAACAAGGACATACACAGGGGTATACAAAATACTTCTAATCCTACCATATATGTATGTATGTATAGAAAACAACGACTTACCCGAAAGCACTCCTCCATGTTTAACTCTCGTAGCCACACCAAGTTCTTCAACAAAACCTGGACGGATTGATCTGTGACGCCATTTATGCAGTTACTAATGTCAAGCACACGCAAGTTATATAAATTCTCTCCGCACTTCATGACACAATCTTCACAAATGTTAAGGTGGGACATGTACAATTCTTCCAAATTTGGATTGGGATTCCTTGCAATACCCTCTCCAATAGCATCACCAGATATTCCATCACAGTGCGAAATATTTAACGATTTCAAACTACCAGAAAGTCTAGCCAGTAAGAGGGCACCCTCTTTGGTTACTTTTAAACAACCCTTGATGTTTAATGTCTCTATATTTCTGAGATTGTCCACAATAGTCTCCAAGCATTCGTCTGTTACGCAAAGCGTATCTGACAAGTCCAAACAGCGCAGACTGGTTTGTGCAGTAATGAAACCACGAATGCCCAATGTATTAAGCTGGCGGCATGAATGCAGCAGTAGTTTTTCCAACTTTAAGCATGGTATTTCGCAAAGAGCCGACATGGCTCCGCCTCCAATCAAGGTGTTGCTAAAGTTCAGCTCCTTCAGTGAGTTTTGATGTGCCCGAATCACGTGCAGAATGAATTTAAATGTTAGAATAGATTCACTGGGATGATTTGCCAATTCTTCTGGATAAAAACGGCGCTGTATAGCGCAATGGTAGGCAATATGACAGCCTGACATATCCAGCATTTCAAGGTTCGCTATAAGTGTTGTTATCCTAAGCAGGATGGCGTCTGACAAATACTGGTTGAATTTCAATGAAAGGAAACGCACTTGTGCCATTGTATCAGCAATAATTTTTCGGTCCGACACGGACTCCAAGAACTGTCCGGTCATGAATAGAGATGTGCACCTAACTATAGATAGAGTATGTATTCCCTTCAAGTCCGATATGACAGCACAAAATTGCTTCTCAGTCATGTCGGTCGATTCAAAAGTCACAGACTGAGCTGTCTTCCCCATGTGGGAAAAGAAATGATCCAGAGTACCGAACGTGGCTTCATCCATATAGATATGTGGGAATGGTCGGTCACTACTGAGAAACACCTTACCTGGCGGTAGTTTGTCTGACACGCACAGTTTCGTGATTCTTATAACAACATTTGATTGGAATTCACTGTACTTAGATGCCTCCAGCCAGCGGCGACATGCCAATGACGCAGCTTGTATATCAGTGTAGTTCAAGTAGCGAAATATACTGACGATAATCTACGAAAGAGAAAGAAAATCAGAGCTTGCTATCATAGTGACTAACTCTAATCAATTAGATCACATGGGCAAACGTTGACATTCGATGCCAGAAAAAAACTGGACGAATCTTCACAGAAAACTTTATTTTCTACTTACTTCCATCGGAAGGTCAGCATAGCTGGGCTCCAAATCATTGAATACACACGAAGACTCCATTTTTGTGTTGTCAAGGTGTTGCTGTTGCGTGGGTTTCCACAGGACTGAAAATTTCTTTGTCTGCTGAAGGAACAGGTTGATTGCGAAGAATTCTGGGATTAGAACTCAGGCTTCGAAGAAACTGATTTTCTGCGGTTCACCCACTATCTTGTGGCGATTTTTATTACGATTCCGATTACGTGATGTTTTTATTTGACAATGCAAGCAGCTGATTTTTACTTCTGGTGTTTCCACCACTGGCGCTGAAGATGATGGAAATAGATTGACAGGGAATTTGCACTTAGCGCGCATGACCTCAGCAATCCTACCTAGTTTGCAAACTCAAAGAACACAACAACAACAGTAAAACGACAACAAATAGTAGCACAAAGCGGAATCTAGAAAAAGCAATCGTACCTTGACTCAACGATGCACCTCCATCCAGAGCCACGAAAAGGCATGTGTTGGAAAGAGATACATGTATGTACGTACATATGAAGGAAATTTCAGAAATTTCCCATTTTATAGGGTGATATGCATATGCGTATTGGTTTACTTAAATAAAAGTAATTGTAATTATTAAAAAAAATAAAACAAATTAGAGTGGGATAGATTTTACGAGAGCCACCTCAAATATTTTTTTTTCATTAAATTAGCTGGCCGTGATCACATGAAAAAACAAAATTAACACTCGCATTCCTAACAGGCGTAACCCGCCCGCAAAGTTCATGAACCACTTCTAAGTTCAAGTAATAAAAAAAGTTTCATCCAAATTAGATGAGGGACCATTCTTAGAAATTAGTTGGTGTATGCTCTCTACCAGATCATTTCCAGCTGCTTTGAATACCTCGGCTGGTAAGCCTATAGTTCCGGCAAACTTGTTGGATTTAAGCTTGAATATTTCTATCGTCATTTGGTTTTAGAGTCATTTGCACTGGAGTCCGCGCCAATAGAAAATTATCTCATTTTCTGATGAGTCTAAGTACAATGTTGTACCGAGAACTTTTATTTCTTTCACGGTATCACCTTTCGCGAGCGTTTGACAAACATCCGAAGGTATAACTATCAAGAAAAAGCTTCTCAAACAAATATCGCACCTCGGAGTCGACATCAAATAGTAGGTCCCTTCCATTCGTGTAAAGAATATAACACGCACAACACAAATGGTTCTGAGAGGCTAGCCCCTAGGTCCCATACGGAGCTGCAGCGCCAAATATTTTCATTCTTTCCACCAAGGAGGAGAAATATCTAGTTGAAAAAGCAACTGAAAAAGATTTCTCAAGTATCGCTTCATACACGTTGATGAACTGGCCAAGTGACTGTTCACTTGTGAAACTAGTCCGCATCACGATCGGAGCAATTAAGGCAAATATCTCGTCAATCTTTCTTTCAAAGGCCAACCTTTGATGGTCTAGGATGACGGATGCTATAACAAAAATAAAACAAACAAAGATTAACCGCGGGACACTGCCCGATAGGAGATCCCGAAGCCGAACTAAGTAACCCATATAATACACACTCTCGTAGTTGCAATATCGCTACCGAAAAAGAAACCATCATCCACTACATGTGCACTTGCCCAGCACTAGCCAGGACTAAACAACAAGCATTAGGCAAACCCTTCTTTAATTCACTTGAGGAGACCTCGCAATCTTGGTACCGTACAAGCGTACAATGCCTGCAGATTCTAATTTTTTGTTTAGAACTCCCTTAACATCCTTACATACAATGCAAATACTTCCTTTATTAATTTCATTCACATAAAAAAAAATTCAATCCTCCTTGCAGTCAGACAGTTCCTGCAATCTATGTATTCTTCTACATACATATCTTTATCTGCTGAAAATGAAAAAGGTGAACATACAAATCGGACTTCTGGGTCATTTTCTAAAGTTGTAGAAAAGTTCGCTTTAAAATTATGAATAATGAATTAAGCACACTCCTTCCTACCCCCAAATTAAAGGAGTTTACATTTCCTCTGGCATAGAAATCATAAACAGTAGTGGTTGGTTGGGTAAAGAAGTCTGGAGAAGCAGGCAAAAAAAAATATTTAATAAGCTTCTACTGAACCTTGTATGTGGTTGGATTTTTCGAATGCAATTAATAATTAATTAAAACAAATTTGCAAAGAGAATTCAATTACAATAATCTTGTTACAGATTTTTATCTACATAACTAGGTACACATGTATGTAGATAGTCATGTATAAGGTATCCGTAAACATTAATCCCACAGAATTGCAAGAACAAAAGGTTCTTCATACAAAACTCTCAAACTGATGTGACATCCCTCCTTCACCTCTGTACGTTCAACAGGTTAACGAACCCAAACAAACTTTTATACTACTCTTCACAGTTATAATGGATAATGTTCTACATTAAGAATCTCCGTTGAACCCTTGCAGAACGGATACAAATTTGCAACACAGCAGTAGCAGCACATGTACCTACATAGCAGTTTTATTGCATTTCTGAGTGCTAGTTAAAAATCTGGTTTTTGGATGGCAGTTCATGGCTGTAGTGCAAGAAAATTACCAGGAAATTCGTAAGTGATGTCCACAAGAGCTTCCCGTTGTGGGGGAGAGCGCTTACATTTAAACAGCACTGGCACCCGGGGGGGAATAGTCGCAAATCTGTAATTACACGACTTTAACAAATGGCGGAACACCGGACCAGTGGCCAACGTGGGAGGTAGAGGATGGCGGCGGCTACAGAGACGTGTCTAGCAATTTTAATTCAATTCAAGTAACACGCAAATAAAGTGTTTGAAGCTAAACCCCACGTTCATCGCAGCGAAACATTAAACATAAAAGCTTCCGCCGTTGTGTCGGTATATTTTTACTTTTCACCTGAATTCGGTGCCGCCGCCACTTTTAGGAGAATCCTTATCCGCGCTGAGCATCAATCTAATAAAATGATTTTTTATAAAGAACAGAACGAAAAAAAATAGGTTTCCTTGTAAATCATTGACAATAAAGTGGTGATAGAACTATTCTCTCTCTGTCTGAACCGGTATAGTGCGGTGACATAATGAAGTGTCTTTCATTCGTGTGCTATGGGACTCAATCAAGTAGCTGAGCGTTTGGAGAGAAACACCCAAGTGATGTATCACCTAAACCTGGAATGGAATAGTAATTAAATTGTTACAAGTCAATTGAATGTGTCCTAGAGCACTCTCTAATCCAGTTTCCTTTAAGAATCAAAGGATGAGAGTTGGGTCTAGTGACGGTATTTCCTCATCTGATAATTGGTATTTCAGTCTTTTGTATGTCAATGCCCACAATGCCGTACCAGCATATGTTCTGGAATTTCACTGGACTCATCACAGAATCTGCAGATACACCTAGTTTCCTTAGGTGTTCCTTTAGTTTATAATGCTGGAACTCATCGCAGAATCTGCAGAGAACTTCTTCAGATACACCTAGTTTCCTTAGCTAGGTATACTTTGAGTTTGAGTTTGGAAGTGCGTTAGAATACGCCTGAGCCTTATTCCAGGCCTCTGTCCTGTTTTCCTTCTCTAGAGACTTTTAAAAGTCGATCTTTCTAATGATATCGACTCTAAGAAAGCCCAGGAGTGGTAGTTTTTTGACAGTAGTGCTACCTATTCCTTTTCCTTGGCCATTCTTAGAACCAGTTTACTTGCACATTCCTCAACCACAAGATGCAAAGGAGTTTCAGTAGTACCTCCATGACTGCAATTGAGCATATACCAGTCAGCTGGTGCAGAGCAGTCTCTGGGGATCTGCCCGCTCTGGAGTCATGGTGACGGTGATGAAGAGGAGATATGCAAACGTAGTACATCGTTTTGAAAAGGAACTATGTTAGGCTGATCAGTCTATAGTACTTCGGTTCTTTCATCCCCATGAACACCTTCCTTCTTATGTATGTACAGTATAATAATGAATAATTTAGAACACTTTTAGTACAAACTTTATTTTTATTAATAAAGTGTACCTATTCTAAGTAATTTCAATAAATAAGCGCGCATCTAAAGTGTTTCAATAAACCAACTACCCTCTATGAGTACCTAATGAAAAAACAATAAAAACTCTTGGAAAGGTGTAAGGGATGCAAGTGCACATTACTAATGCAAAAGTCAGCGAAATCACATTGTGCCCATGGGCACGTACCACATAAATGCGCACCACAGTCCGGTTTTTATTAATATAATATTTCTTCGCACCGAGCCGTGCGTGAGGTTACAACTTATATAGCTCGAAATAGTTATGCACATTTACGCATTTTTTTTTACGACTGGGCAGTGAATAGCAGCGCAACGGACGCAACCCTCTATAATTTCGTGCACATTACGATACAAATTTACGTATTATAGGACAAGTTTTCATCCAGTATACGATACTTATACCATAGTGTGGTGGCCTAAATATAATGTTTTTCGCATGTCAACACACGGCAAAGTACCCAAATACACGTAAATAAAATGAAAAAGAAGAAAAAAAAAGATACAACACCACGCGACCTCCGCCTAGATTGTCGCACTTTGAGGCCGCGCACGTTCACTCCAAAAGGTCAGCTCGCCTCGTAGATGATATTATCATTACCAGTACAGGGAATTGTAATAAAATTTGTGAAACAAGTTACCTTCCGTCAGCGCTACTGTGCGCAGCGCTCTAATTTTCCCTACGTTTTTATATATTTTTATTTATTTTTTTTTTTTTCTTTGGTAATCCGGGCGTTACGTGTGACTTACGAGTATCTCATTACATGGTGTTGGCTAGTAGGCTCTTGTACCAAAAGCAATATGAAATGTCTACGACAAATGTAATTGTGGGCCATTGACACTCGCAGCGCTGCTGCTGGTGGTGTTAGGCTCGCCTGGTTAACGCTGCCGTATGATGGATGTCGTCAGTTCCTGTTTCAGTACCACCGTCGTACGTATGTACATGTATCACCTCAATAATGGGCCAGCAGCATTTTTGGGATGAAAAACTGAACGTAGGAGATGTGTGCGCGAAGATCTCTTCTTCTACAATATGAAATATGATCTTTTTATCAAGATAAGGTGAACCCATTGTGTAATGTCCCAAGGAGAAGCTCTTAGTGTTATTGCTGGTTCTGGGCTGCGAAAAACAAGGAGAAGATTGTTGCTGGCACTAACAAAAAGAGGATGTTAATTGTTGTGTTGTACCGAGTACTGTGCTGGAATTCCATACGTTTGGGATACGTTCAGGGAATAATGCCACCAAGTACCGCACCGGTTTGTACACTTTGTTGTTGGTTCTTTCTGGGACTTAGGGTCCTTTTTCTTTTTGTTCAGCTACGTGATTTCAAAGTAGGAGGACAGCGTTAGGAACTTTTAAGATTGCTTGATTGTTCGGAATAAACAACAGACCGCCTTGTCTTCATGCCGATTTAATGAATCGACGCGTAGTCCCACGAATATATAGGGGCAACGGGACCACATTTATGGTATCATATCAGTTTACACATCTATTAAATATGTCTTAATAAAAAAGAGACTCCTTTTATATATTAATTGCTAAAAAAAAATACATATTGAGAAGGAATGTGTGTATATCTGATAGTCATGGGGGAATTTTTTTCTTTTTCACCGGAAATCAGACTCTAAACCGATACTGAAGAACCCTTTTTTTTAAAAAAACAAAAAAAAAAACCAAAGGATTGTCACTCTCTTGACCAAAGTCCATAAATGAATAAATAATTAGTTGATTGGTTTGACTGGTACTACTAAGTGGTAAGTGAGAAGGGTAGATAATCCCTTGTGAGTTAACCACTCACTTTTCAAGGAGACACGGTATTCGTATGTAGATACATCCCATCCATCATGAAAAATGTTGAAAGGTTCACCAACACGATTTGTTATTTTTTTTTTTTTTTTAACCTGTCACCAAATTTACACGCCTGACAGTGATACCGCACCACCGACCGTGACAAGTGCATTGGTCTCACCATTCAGTCACCAAGTCCACAATATATACCTATTTTGCCGTATCTCACACATTCTCCGGTATCACATAAGGTATTTTGTAGACTGTACATGCGTGTTAAACCCCACCCTTCCATGACCGAATAGCCAATCTAATGTGGGAACATTGGTGTGAAAAAAAAGAGAGATTGTGTGGGTGATGTGCTTCGAGTATATAAGCTGAAAAAAAAAAAAAAACCAAAAAAAATCTCGACTGGTAGGAAAAAGTAGCAAGAGAGAGAGTGGATGCAATATTTTCGTATAGATACTTTTATTAAGTGGTCTTAATTGGATTAGATTAGATAGATTAGATGTGTGTATTCCAAATAATAGTTTGTCAGTCAATTTTTTTTTGTATTAGGTACCTTTATTCGTTTTCTAAAATTAGTTATGTAATTCGTTAACCACAAATGATTTTAGTACTTAAAGATTCTTTTTTCGATACAAAATTTAGATACAAGATTTAGACCGTGTATTTACATAAGAATTTTTATACAGGGTGTCCTAGTTAAGAGGTATAGTCCTTTAAGCGGAAATTTCTAAAGTTTTGGCGAAGAAAAAATCGTAAAAAAATCGAAAAACTAACTTCATCTTCTCGAACAACAGACAGTGTAGTTAGCTCTACAGATTGGTTGTATTACATTGGATCCCAATGCTCCACTCACTGGAAATAGACAAATAGACCCAAAACGTATCCATTGCTATCTCGATAAACACTTTTGAACGGAAATGCACCAAATGACTTGGTTCAGAGCGGCGCTGCGTCAAAAAGAATAGGTGCAGGTGGATCACAGCATCTACTCCTGGAATTATTTACCTTCAGTGATGACCACATTTATATGACCCGTCATGGTATTCTCCATTTCGCTCAGATCACTGAAGAGATATTCACCAATTGGGTACATTTATCTCCATAAATATTTGGTGCAGCTTCGAACAGGCAAAGCTTCTCACAAGTCACAACCATGAACCACTCATGTTATACTTATTCACACGAATGGAAGTGACCTAGGTTCGGTTAGGTTCGATTGGCAGGTTGCAGCAAATTCAGCCACACTTAGACCAGAATATACCCACTGAGATACCACATAATCTAGTGTACCTAATCTACCCGTTGAACCAACATGACCTTATTATTAAGCGCTAGAGGTGGCTAAAATTTATATTAGCTAATCCGCCAAGATTGTCGAAGAAGTACTCTCCTAGATATAGTTTTCTTCGAATTGAGAGAGCTTGGCAGGTTCATAGGAGTTGAAGGATAGTCTCTTCCTATTCCTCATCCATGAGAGACCCAGCTTGAGTGCATGCTTCCCAATATTGCAGTGTCCCGTAATGACACCCACTATTGTGCTGCTAAAGGATCTCTTTAGTCTTATTAGACTATTGGAGCGTTTGAGATAAGCACATAGTCCAGTTCGACCACCTTTGAACAGCTATTGTGTAAAAATACTTCCTTTTGTATGACGTAATAGCTTGCAAATATTAGCATAAAATACGATAGGTACCTGTCATTCAAAAATGACTAATCAATAAATATCAATCATTGTTTCAATATACTACATATAGATACGTATGTATGTAGTAATGTATGTATGAAAGGTAAAAAATCCTTTTAAGACATCATTTATTCGCGTTACCCTCGTCATAAATTCTCATTACCATATTCGCAAACATTTTTTTGGAGAGACACGAGTAGGAAGAAATAATGTAGGATTGCATGTTGTGCCAAATATAAAATATTTTTGTGCACCATTTCCGTCGATCATCAATCTCTGAATCGTATCCCTAATAAGACACAATGGCAGGAAAATGAGCTGGAAAATCCTTTTTATTGGGTTCACCATAACAGCAACCGGATAACCTACCCTCATTTGTCTTGTTGAAGGCCCCCGGACCAGTGTTTGCCTTTTGTGTGTGTCCTTGAGGAGTGGTGGTACGATAATATAACAAGACTTCGTATCACCATTAACGAAGCACTTCCAATATTTGTTGTGAAACATCATGCCATTGAGGTAATAACTCGTAAATGAATTTCAGGGGGTGGCGGCGGTGTTAGATGTGTGTACACGCATTTTATTCTACCACACATATCACTCGAAGTACTCTTGCCGAATAATTTGTATTAATTTTCTAAGGAACAGACAGAGGGTTGACATGAGTTTCCCTTTGCAATTCCTTTCTCTGTCATGTGCATTCCTTTAGTTTCTTTCTTCAAATCCACTTTAATGTGAAGAGACATTTTTTTTTTTGTTTTTTGTTTTGTTACCAATGCGGGTGCTTGATGAGACGGCCCGATTCACTACACCTATCGAAGACGCACGGTTTCATAAGAATCAACTGGGATACCTGTGTCAGATCAGTAGTTGTTTTCCCACATCACCCTTGTCGTGGAAAAATTTCGCGCTGGAAAATCGACGTAATTAAGACCACATTTGCGCGTATTATCGCCAATTTTTCGAATTCCTTCTAAGTATCTGTCCGTAGCTCATTTCTCCTACTTCAGTTGGCGAGAAGATACATCGGTATCTTTAGTTGAATTGGTCGCATTTCAATCGATCGGCTTCAATTAACTATCGACAAACGTACTATATCCACAAGCGAATGTATAGTCTGTAATTGACCATGGGTTAGCAAGAAAATCGGATTTATTTGCCAACTTTGCTTGATGGTAAAATGGAAACATTTTGTAGAAGATCGTGAAGGTAGATAAATTGTTTTGTCGATTGGTTCAAGCAATTGTTGAGTGCTGCTGCCTCTGTCATGCTAACTTGTGTATGATGTGTTCAGAGTAAAGGACAGCTTGCTACATCTTTAGTAGTGGATACGATATCTATCATAGTACTAAAGCACTAGCACCTTGTTGATCAATATAAGTCAATTCTAACCTATTTCTGGAGAAGGACGCTTTGGAAATGATCAATGAAGACTTACTTACAAAAAAACATGGCACATTTGTATGTAGAACGATATTTATTCAAGGAAAGTAGAGCAACCAAGTATACAATCTCGAAACACTACACTATGGTCTAGTCGCCCTGTTGCAAGTTATCGATGGATTTGTAGTGACGATCAACTTGTGCCGATAGCTACAAGGTAATTCGCACTATATCCTCCCATAGCGGCTTTGCAATCCAATGAGGAATAAGAGTAACAAAAACCATAACTGGAGAGTGGACATAAACTCTGTTTATATCGGTGCGCTGCCAGATTTAATAAATTTCTAAAATACTTTCGATTATATTTACACAACAATTGTATAGGCAATGTAAGTACAGGCTTAAGGCCAGTCCAGTTTGCCGCAGGTTGGTGGAGATGGGGAACTCAATAGGCGATATTCCATGGGTTTGGTGCAAGCACTTTTCCAGCCACTCTGACGGCCTGTCTGTTACATACATTGAAGCTATTGATTGTTGATTGCCCAGTTGAGGAATGTGAAAAAAGTTCCAAGAAATATTCTATGGCGTAGGATTCATTAACTTTATTTATTTGGAATAACACTCGGGGAATTGTGCTAATTGGCTACTACCGGTCTTAATGGTAGGTACCTACTCCCAGTTGCAGATGCAGACGATATTTTGTGTTGTGCTTCTGGTAAACCATAAAATTGGTGAAATTGGCAGCTTGTTACAGTGACCAGTGACCAAAACCATTCTTCTTATCTGAGCGACTAATCACATCACTCCTCATAATTTCTGAATTTCTGCACCGAAATCCTCATGTTCAGAGGTGCTGCTTCCATTTCCAGGAACAAACATGCGCATTTACGTGAGGAATATAAAATAAAAATAAATCACCTTGATGGGGTCTGAAAACGGGCCGACCGACACGGCGACGAAATGTGGCGAAATATATATAGTAATCAGAAAATCCAATGAAATTAACGACTACCGGTCTTGAAAGATAAAACCAAATGTTGCTTGGTGAACATTGGGTACCTACTGGATTGGGTCGGTGTCGCTTGTCGTCGTTTCGGATGTGAAATGCTCCAAAAGGAACATTGATGAGTTATAACTTCGTGTTGGTGTGATGATAGTGACAAAGTTTTAGCGGTGAGGTTTGATTTTTTTAGAACTGAAGCTTTTTTTTCTTCTTAAAGGTGTTGGTCATTAAAATTGTGCGATCAGAGGGAGAATCTGGAGTTTTACATGAATGAAAGATTACTGGTCGTTGGTGGGTTATTTTCTTGTCCTTCAATTGATCTACATATTTGGGATTCTGTAGGGTATCACGGCTCCTATTCTAGCCTGTGTTGGATATCGAGATACTCAAACCAAATTAGATCGTCACCTTGCGTATCATTTCATGGCCTTGGTTTTAAGGATACTCGTATGTCAGTCTTTTGGTGGTATTACAGTTGCGTTTAAATGTGCAACGATTCGTGGATATATTGCAGGAAGATGGGCTCCCAAATTGAATGTGAGGTGGGAATACCTATAGTTTAGGATGAAGGATAGTGCGTGAACTGCTCTCGGACGTTATTTTTAAATTGGGGAACATAGTATTCTTAAATACGTGACCCTATATCTGCGGAATAAGTGCAGAAATGGTGTTTGGTCACTTTTTGGAAACTGAAGAGGAAGAACACTTTAAGGCGTAATGCCGTCTTTAATAAGAGGCAGAGCATTTCCCAATGTATGGACGACCTGTAGACATGTTCAATGTCTACAGATTTGGTTAAGAGATTTTTTTTCAATTTCAAGTAAAAATTTCGAGAAAATTAAATTTTTTTGCATTGTGGGCGTAGCAGTGGGCGGATTTTAAAGATTTTCTGAAATCGACTGCAATGGATATCGATACACTACTAAACCAAATTTCAACTTTATATACCCGGGTTTAGAGCAGGAAATGTATTTTTTACCATATCCTTAAAACCGAGGATGCTGAAGGATTTTCTTTATCACCATCTTATTTGTCTTAAGATTCTTTACAACTTTGCTCTTCGAATCATTGTTCTAGCTTTAACCGTTTTCGAGAAAACGACCCAAACGAGAAAAATCGGACTCGTCCTGATTTTAAATGCTCTAGTCCTTTGACTGTCCTGCTTTTCACCACTATTTCTTATTCATTACATTCTATAAAAATCATAAATATAAAATTTAACAAAATAATATCAATAAACAGCGGAATTATCAAAAAAAACTCTAAAAACTTCGCAAATTCAAGAATTTTTTAATGTGACACGCAATGGCAGAAAAAGTCTTCTCAGTTTCTTTAGAATTTTACTGCATTTTTTGGAGTTTCGGGTGGCACTTGCAAATTTTTTGAAAAACACATAATCCTTCGAAATTAATGTTAAGTAATGATGTAGATAGTTATTTTCATATGTTTAATGAATAAATCTAGTGTATTTTGCTAATATTTTCTCACAAAATTGTGTGAAATATGAGACCACAACAATACGTAGCTTTAAAAGGTTTTTTGAAGAAAACCCTCACAAAACGTGGGCGCAGCCCTTTGTTCCGTATGGATGACTTGTAGATATATCCAATATCTATACATTTTGTTAAGAGATTTTTTTTCAATTTCGTGTAATAATTTCGAGAAAATCGCATTTTTGTAGATAGTGGGCGTGGTAGTGGGCGGATTTTAAAGATTTTCTCAAATCAACTGCATTGGATGTCGATACACTCTCAAACCAAATTTCAACTTTATATCTCTACATTTAGAGTGGGAAATGTATTTTTCTACCATATCCTTAAAACCGAGGATTTTGAAGAATTCCCTTTATCACCATCTTATACGTATTAAGATTCTCTACAGCTTTTCCGAAAGAATCGATCTTCTATCTTTAACCGTTTTCGAGAAAACGACCCAAACGAGAAAAATCGGACTCGTCCTGATTTTAAATGCTCTAGTCCTTTGACTGTCCTGCTTTTCACCACTATTTCTTATTCATTACAATCTATAAACATCATAAATATAAAATCTATCAAAAGTATCTCAATAACTAACGAAATTAACGAGGTAAACACAAAAAACTTCACAAATTCAATAATTTTCCTGTGTGACACGAAATGTCAGAAAAAGTCTTCTGAGTTTCTTTAGAATTTTACTGCATTTTTTGGCGCTTCGAGTGACAATTTGTGAATTTTTTGAAAAACACATAATCCTTCGAAATTAATGATAAGAAATGATGTAGATAGTTACTTTCACATGTTTAATGAATAGATCTAGTGCATTTTGGTGATATTTGCTCAATAAATTGTGTGAAATGTGATACCATAAGGATACGCAGCTTTGAAAAAGTTTTTTGAAGAAATCCCTATCAAAGCGTGGGCAGAGCCCTTCATAATGTATGGGTGAACTGTAGATATGTCTAATATCTATAGAGTTTGTTAAGAGAATTTTTTTCAATTTCAAGTAAAAATTTCAAGAAAATCGCATTTTTTTGTATACTGAGCGTAAAAGTTTTCTCAAATCAGTGGCGTTGAATATCGAGATTTTTTTTTGTCGAGTTAGGAAACACTCCCCTGGAGCACTCAGATGCAACTATTACTCATTTTAATGGAATTTCTTCTACGCCGAGAATGCACTACAGCGATGTAGTGTATCAACAGTATCAACCATAAATTAACAATTGTCGCCCTCTACATAAGCGTCGCAGACAGTGGTGTCTCTTAAGCCTAGCATACTAAGATTGTGGTCGTAGGAAATCCAATCAATGAAGGCCCTGGGAAAGCTCCCTTGCAGAAGAGACAGGCCGTTCTTTGGAATCTCATGCAAAATACAGTCACATACTTACTTAAAGTCCCCTCCACCAAACAACCAAACGCATAAGACCTTTTTCGAAGATAAGCCCCATGTCTTGCCAAAAGCACCCTTACACTGCCAGAAAACTGAGAGCGTTTTGAATATCGAAACACACTCAAAGCAATGTTTAAGGAAATCCGATTACACACTAATCTGGTGACTTACAAGCAATTCAACTTCAGATACATATGAGTACTGTTCTACTTCTTTACCTCATCTCACTTGTGCCCACATTAAATGCGAACCGTAACATTATTCACACATCATCACGTCACTCTATACGCCTTGTTGTAAGTAAAGTAAACCCCTTTCTGTAGTCGGTAGCTGTGGAAGAACCACAGAAATGTGTTTAAAATGCTTCAAGATCATCATCCAACACACTTAAGTTACGCTCGTACGATGTCAACATTTTGCCAACGATATATCAAAAGATTTTGTGCACCTTTTATTGCCGGTACGTGACTTCGGCGAGCTTAACAACAAAAATATTGTGCGCGCTCGCTCTCAAAAGGAAAAGTTGCCGCATTCCGTGCAAGTTCCCTCAACCGCACTTCATCTGCCGCACCAAAGAGCTAACTCCAAATGCATTTTAGTCCACCCGCCCGAGACGACAACCTGTGACAAGATATACGGTCTGCCGTCGGCCGAACAGCTCACCTTTGCCAGCCAAGTAGAAGCTTTGAAAACACAGACAAAAGGAGATCCCCGAAAGCAGATAGCAAGCAAAATACTAGTAATTGCGCCTGATCTCGGTGCATCATCATCATCATCGTGTGTGTAGATGAACTCTATCCCCTAGAGCCTAGAGATCGACCCAACTTGCAGCAGTTTTATGAGCCCAGAAAATTAACATTCGTTGTTGTGAACAGCACGCTCAGCAGTCAGCAGTCAGCAGTCAGCGGTTAGCATTTGGTATGCAAACGGCGAGCTCGGAGCTCGGCATCAATATTGATGATCTCGGTGGCTAGAGAGCATGGGCGCAGACTTTCATGTCGTCAAGGACAAAGCGTTTCGTTTGTATCTTTTGTGTTTGGTAATTGTTTATTTTATTCGCTAAAATTCATTACAATTGGTGCAAGCTTAACTACTACATAACTAATCGGATAACATTGTGAAATAAATTAATAATACATTCTGGAAACATATGAAAGGATCTCTTGAGCTCTATCACAAGAATACTGGTGCTCCTGGTTACTTTTTCTACTTCTTTCAAGATGGTCTTAGCCTATAGTAGTCTGATCGTCCTTTTCGGAGGGACGCGATTTGTCCTGTGCGAGTTCTGGTACCTTTTCGACTTCAATGTACTCCTCGTCGTCGTCTTCGTCGGCTGGTTTTTCATCGGGTGCTTCATTTTTCAATTCGAGTTTCGTAGGTGCATCTTCGGAAGGAGGTTCCTCGAAAGATTTCTTTACATCTGCTACAGGATTGGGGTCATTGCTGAGAGCTTGTTTTAATCGATCTCTTATTTCATGATCCACCAGATGATGATCTAACTCAGCGCGAAAGTAGTATTTTTCAGTGCAAAGATTGCAGTCGTATGGGCGAGAATTGGCGCCATGATCAGTCATGTGGCTTAGGAGACCAGCTGGTGCGGTGAAAACCGCTGAACAGATGTAACATGTGAAGCCTCTATCCTCGCAACCGGCGAAAGTATGTTCTACAAGATGTTCTTGGAGTTTCTGTGCATGTGGCATGATCACCTTGCAAAGATTGCATCGATTCTCGACATAGCTCGAAGGACCGGAACTGCTTTCATAGTTACGTTGGCTACTGAACTTGGTGTTTAAATTGTGCTTGCGACAGCATTTCTCACAGACCTTGGCATCAGGCGTGTTGGGTATAGTTTCCAAGCAGAGGGCGCACACACTCTCCGAGATAGATGATGACTTTGTGTGGAATCTAGTAAAAAAAAAAAGGCTCATTTATAAATGGTCAAGCTTTGAAAAAAGTTGTACTTACTTGGCATGCAGACCGATTTCAAAGTCTGAATGAAGGGTCTGACGGCAGCAAATGCACTGGACAGGCATCTGTCCTTCGGTGTTGTGCTCCAATAGGTGGCCTTTGAAAGCGGTTACGTCTGCCAGGGCTTTTGCGCAGTGTGAGCATTTTCCGGATTGTCCCACTTTGGAGTGTTGTAACTTATGCTCAGCAAGAATAGCAGGGGATGGAAAGATCTCATCGCAAATTAGGCATTTGTGCTTCCCAGTTGAGTTGTGACACGTTTTCATGTGATGTTCCAGTTCGCTACGTGATTTAAAGTTGCCGCTGCAGTAGGCACAACGGAGGCTTACTCCCGTCTTTAGATTGTGCACGATCTTACGATGCGAATGGATCTCAGCTTCAGTACGAAAATCATTCCGCTCGCACATACCACAACTGAAGCCACCGCTGGCTATTGATCTTTCCGAAGATTTGTTGGGCTCTTGCTGGGGCTTAGGTGCACTTCGGCTGTTCGGGCTGTTGAAGTAGCTTGCCACTTTGTCCTGCTGATGTTGATTGTACATCTCTAAAATAGTGCGATTGGTGTCAAAGTATCTCTGGTTTAAGCTGGCGTACACGAGAGACGGATGTTTTATCGCGGAACTAGTATCGACTTGCAAAGGATTGTAGAATTTATTCCCTGAAGCATTGGCAAACAGGTTCTTTCCCATCGCAAAAGCATTATAGTCCAGGATACTGTTGTTGTTATTCTGCGTTGCCGGTGGTGGTTTGCTGAAGAGCGCACTCATATACAGCGGATTGATGGAACTAACCGGCGGAGGATTGACTGCCGACGTTGTTTCGACATCCTTTTGCCCGTGATGGGTCTGCATGTGACGATCGAGTAAAAATTCCACATGAAACGTCTCTGGACACGACGGACAGCGAAATTGTCGAGCATGAGCAGCCAAATGAAAATGCATCTCCAACTCCGTGGAACAAACCGCCCTGCAGAACATGCATTGGATTGGTGATCCTACCGTAGTTTGGTGACGAGTCTTGACGTGAATATGAAACTCTTGTTCCCCATGGAAAGTGTCCATGCATGCTGAACAACGGAAGATCTTATTCTCTGGTGAATGTATGCAAGCGAAATGGACCTGAATGGCAACCTTTGTCTCAAAGAGGTCTGAGCATAGCAAGCACTTATACAACGTCTGAATATGACTGTCGAAGAGATGCTTTTGCAGCTCCTCTGGTTTGCTGAATGTTTTATTACAGTTCTTCTCAGTGCAGTTGTACTCAGAGCTGGTTATAAGGAAATGAGACACCACATGTCTTTCGTATTCGGATTGATCCCGCAAGGCCTGACCACAGTGATGACAAACCAAGTTGAGTCCCTGGACTATGTGCGACTTGAGATGGTTTCGGAAACTGTCGAAATCTGGAAAACCGTCGTTGCATTGATTGCAAAAGAATACCCCGGGTTTCTCGACCGCACCCTCGACAGACTCTTGGGAAGGTGTTTGAACCGAACGCTTGTTCTGGCTCAGGTCTGTCGGTTCATCGTCGGGTTTTTCAATCTCCTTAGGACTGGGCTCTTCGACTTTCACTTTAGTTTCATGCGACTTCGGAGTTGGTAAGCGTGGACTAAATGTTCCAGACGCCGCTAATCGATTGAAGTGCTCGAAGTAACTGCTGGGACTGGACAAACGATCAATGTGAGTGGTCCTCATGTGCTGGAACATTGCTGGAATGTTAGGGAACTTCATAGTACAGTACTCGCAGGACATTTGAAAGCCACTAGCGGCAGGTTGATTAGCGAGAGCTTCCTTTTCATGCATGGCTTGGATGTGACTGCTTAACTGTTCCATAGATCCAAAATCAGATTTAGTACAATATATGCAGGAGATGTAAGAACTACGCAAGCGCTTGGCATAGTCCAAAGTACTCGGACTGGGGCTCTTTGTATTTGCCACCGATGCATATCTCCGTTTCTGTAGACTTCCATTACTTGAACCCGATCCAGTAGACCTAGGACTATAATTAAGAGCAGCAGGGTTTCCTCCAGCTGCCAGGAGAGCTGCTTGTTTCTTGTGATTTTGCATGTGAGACGTTAGAGCAGCCGCTGTATTGTATCCACGATTACAAATGGTGCATTGAAATGGTTTTTGGTTGTCATGGGTTTTCATGTGAATCTTCAGATGGTCACTGTGAAGTAAAAATAAAATATTTTCGATTGTCTGTTTAGAAGGTTACTAGATACAGGTTAGAACAACGTAAAAGCAATGTTATGTGTCACTCCATGATAACTATGTGTAAACTAAGTATAATGTCCTGGAACACTCCCTTGTATGTATGTCTTTAAAAACTGATTGACACTTACCTTCTTGAAAACGCAGCCTCACAGTGAGGGCACCTGTATCGTCTATCTCCAGTATGCAGTTTGGTGTGACGATCGCGTGACCTCTTATGCTTGAAAAGCCTAGCACAGTAGTCGCACTTGAATGGTAGGTGTTCTGCATGACTCTGAAAAACGAAAAAGAGTTCCAATGTTGTACATACATAGAATACCATAACACACGGTTTAAATCTAACAAATATGCGGATATTCGAATGAGATGCACTGTAGCAGACCTTAACAGACATGATTTCATTGCAAATGTATCTCATATACAAGGTAGTTGACAAAGGTAAAACAAAAATGCTAAAAAAAAAAAACATCTGCTGACGGCTGAGGTGCTCTTTCACCCCTCATCTCCCCAATTACACGGTGGTTTTGTATGATAAAATATGCATACACTCTATTTGAGATCGCCAAGCCGACCGTACGCCTCAAGCATGCCAATGACAGTGATGTTGACTAGGTAGTGTAGACCCAGGAGAAGGGTCTAGCTAGAGTGAAAAAATATGTCCATGTGTGTGCAAAAGTGTGGATGATCGCCACGCATGTTAATTGCCCGCCGCACATATCCCCCGAAATGGACAAGATAAAACAGCAACAACACGAAAAAAAAACAAAAAAAAAAGTTCTGTTCCTACATGTGCGACTGGTGTTGCGGCTGCCATCCCGTCGCTTGACTCTTTGGGTCCAAAATGTCAGCCGCGCAGAAAATTATTATTCCAGTTTATTTGGAGAGCCGGGGTTTTATGGTCACATAGCAAGTCGTAAAGTCGCCGCGATATGCATAAGAGATGTAACTCCAACTTCAACACAGTTCAGATGTTATCCTCTCACCATAGTCAGTGGTTGGGCATTTGCAAGACACTATTTAATTGGAGCTCAAAACTTGCCCAAAACAGCTACCGTCAGTCAAATCGTGTGCTGCCCTTCGCTTCTGGCGTTCCGGGAAAACACATTTTACGTCGCGTCTCGGTCGCAATCCGGAATGTGTCGGTAGTTGTTATGGACTTTTACGACTGCAGCACAATGTCAATTCTCCTAAAAGTCAAGCGTAGCTCAATCACAGACGTCCTCTCGTCTCGTTTCGTCTTGTGCGTGCGTACGTACATTCTATTATGCTGTCCGGTCCGCACGAAAATTGAGATATTTTCTATAAGTACCCCGTACATAGGTGGCGGACAGAACTTCCAATTCTATTTTTCTCACTTCTTTTACTGTCGGCATTTGCCGTTTGAAGTTTCAAAAGAAGCAGGCAGAACAGATTCCGTATCTCTGCCACCAGTTCACTTCGAATCAGGCCAAAATAAGTCAATTTGTATTCAGAGCGTCGCCACTGTTTATTGCACAATATGAACAACTGATTGTGCTGGTTATCGTTTTTTAACTGCCATTGCAAATCATCATCTCTCCGCACACACACACACACATACACACACAATAAGAAAGACACTTTAAAGTCGAATGACGACGACAAAGACGAAACAAGGAAAAGATACGATCTTCATCCTTCAGCCCCAAGTTTTTGGCCCCGACTACGACGACGACAAATTCCTCAAAAAAAAAAAAAAAAAAAGAAGAAGTGTAGTTATAATGTATATCGAGGCGCACAAGATGCCCCAAAAATTTATCATGTGTGTGTCCAACTCCCAGTGCCAGTGCCAGTTGTGTCAGTCAGTCAGCCCAGCGCGAGAGAGAGAGATTTATATTTATTGCCACAGAAAATGCAATACTTCACCCTATGATGGGCTTGAGCTCCTTGAATTTTTATTTCACTCCTGAATCTCTTGTATCGTAGCAGTGAAGATAAATTCCCTCAGATCAAGAGATATGAACTTTATTAGAGACCGGTGCGGCTGGCATTTCTTAGAACCCGCCAATGTGGCCGGGGAATTACTGAAATTGTATTGCACTCTACGTACAGACGTGCATTCGACGACCACGTCAGGGTCAACATTGTTCGCGCCGGATCGTCAAACATGAAATCAATACGCAACTACCCCCAACCCGTCGGAAATATGTATTTATTGATCTGCCCGCCTCAGTGCGAAATATTCCGGCAATTCGCCTCTAATAAGCGCAAACACTGTTAATTACCCTCCCATTCGTATATAAATAAAAGAAGTTGTATCCTTAAAAGGAAAACGGGGAACCCAACAACACACACTCACCTGTTCATGCTTCTTCAGATACCCAAGGCGCGGAAATGATTTATCACAGAACTGACACTGATAGGATCCGTCGCGGTCGGTCGCGCTCTTAATGCCATCACTTGTCAACTTATCCAACAACTTTGCCGAATCCCTATCGATTTTCCGCAATTTCGTTGGTATTTTCACGGAATGTTCACCGCCGCCGCCATCGCCGCCGCCGGTTGCGCCACTGATGCTGCTGGCGGTGGTGGATGTTGTGGTGGTGGCAGCGTCGTTGGCACCACCGTTTGAGGAGAGGAAAACCCTTTCCTCGCTAGAATTTGCGGCGTCGTCATCTTCGTCCCCATCACCGCCGTCATCGTCATCATTCTCATCGTCCTCGCCAGTAACACCAACACCACCGGTGGCAGTTGCTCCATTTATGGCTGAAACACGTCGATTGTGGTGATGCCTGTCGCGATTGTGACCACCGCTGTTCTGTTGTTCACACTGGTACTGCTGCAAGTGGTGCAGCCTCTGATGATGATGATGCTGCGGATGGTGCTGGTGGTGGTTGTGCAACGAATTCGGAGTAATTGTGCCATCCGACATCGAGGGTGAGTAACTGGACGAGGTGTGCGTGGAGTACAGATCTGGAATTAAGACGTTTCGATTTAATTTAAGTTCATTCAAATGACATCAACAAGAGAAGGCGGTTAATTAAAACACCCTCTGTCGTAGGTGTCATGTCAGGCTGCATACATATGTTTAGTTAAGCAAACCCCTAATTAATTAAATGCCATAATCTGGTGACTAAAGAGGAAGTGGTTCCAAACAATAAAGACAAATCTTTGGTTTCAGTTGCTGGGATAATTGAATTAACGCGCGTGGCGGACTTTACGTATGTATCAAGAAGGGGGCCGACTGGCATGAATTAATTGGAAGGGGAGGTTTAATTATCTGGCGACATAAAACCACTCCGATGACAGCCACATTCTCCCCGATCAAGTGGCGTTACATGACAATTAGACGGAAGGGAAACTTCAATTAAGCTCTTAGAAGCGATAGCATGCCAGTGCTGGCTGCATGTCAACTAAAGCAAATTTAGCGCGGGCGGTCTTATTAAAACAAAAAAAAAAAAAAAAAAACGAAAAACACCATCACATCGCGGCTTAGTAGACGAAGATGAGTTTCCGGTAGATTCAAAAGAGCCTCACATATCCGTGCTTAGATCATCAATGTGAAATTGAATACACTTTTCACATTCAGATAGCGGTTAGCATGAATCACGAAATTAGTCTGTTAAGAGACCGACAGACATTTGCAGTTGTTTGGGAATTCTATAATTTGTTGTGATTTCAGTGAGCTTACAGATATGGATGTATGAGTATGTACTGACAAGATTTTTGTTTGCTAGTGTTTATCGGAATGACTCTACAAGATCTTGGAGCAGAAATGAAAGACCTCCAAAGTTATTGTAGCCCGGCACTGAGGAGCAGCAAATGCTAGTCTAGCCTTGACTATGATCTACAAGTTATATGTTCGTTCGAGTTATTAATGTAACTCAGGGTACCTACATTTGATTGAATTCCGCCGCTCGAACACCCCCGGATTGATGGATATTTAGTGCACCAGTGCCAATGCTGTGCAGTCCAAGTATGGAGACTTCGGTTTCTGTTTTTCTAACAAAAGTACATACCTACTTTTTCCGTTGCTGTGCATACCACACAAGTCATCAAAACAAACTGAAAGAAACGTATCACGGAGAAACGAAAAAAACCAGACGGAGATGGCTGAGCAGTTCAATATTCACCTGTTTTGGATGCCGGGACATACGGACACTCCAAGAAATTGTAAGACCGATGAACTCGCCATAAAAGAAACAAATTTATCCATCTGCTAGCCAAACGCACCTTGGTATACCAATCGCTACTTGCAAACAAAAATTTAAGCTGGATGCTATCGAGAGTACAAATCTTAGGTGGTCCAGTGGACCAACATACCTAGCAGCAAAACAATGCTGGTTTTGAAACCCTCTAAGAATTTAATTTCTCTCACTAGATTCCATATCGGAACTACAATAGGTGTCATCACTGAGTACTGTCTAATAGGCAAGCATACTACAAGGTTGAGACTTTTGCGAACGACTTTTCTAAAAACTGCATGGATGAAGTACTTCAGAGTAGTCGAACTCAAAAAAAGAATAAGTACCTACATCTTTCTGTGATTCCTAATAGAAAACATTTCCAATAAGAACATATCCATCTTCTGACATCCTGTGGAGTACTCTGCTTACATAAATGGGATCTCGTTCTTGGCCTAGCTATTTGTTAGTACAAAGTAAAAATTTTTTGTAAATCAGTTCTTGGACTTGGGAATTTGTGTTCTAAGATGAAGATTTCATAGTCAAAAGAATTTGTAAATAAATTCAATAGGGTGTCTCAACTATTTGGCGCTTTAGATCCATGGGAGTACCGGGCTAATTGGAGAGGCTTATTAGTGAGGGTCAGGTTCACGCCGAACTGTAGCGCCACCTAAGTAAGTAAGTATGGGAGAGGGCCTAGCTTATCGCAACCATTCGCGTTGTGCGCGCTACATTCTTCACACAAATGGAAAGGATCTACAGTTTAATGACTTGTCCGAAGGCCAATTTTTGTTTTCAGAACGACGCTCGAGGGATTCGAATTCGCATACAAATGTGTGGCGCCCGGAAAGTGTAATAGTTGAACAAAACATCAGTCAAATGGCCACAGCAGATCCGTTGGCAATGATGTGTACTCCGAAATTTTGGAGTAAAGTTTCATCTTTAGTTCTTACATTGTCTTAGGGTGGTTCACTTTGTGAAAAATTTTAGAGGAAGCAGTTGAAACAGGTTATATCGCATCTTCACGGCGGCATCATTTACGGCGGCGATGCTCTCCAAAACTAGGGATGACACGACCTGGGCACTTAATCTCCAATAACGTCATGGTTTCGAGTCTGGTGTGGCAGGTCGCACCATCTTGCTAAAACTGCATGTCATTCACTTCTGACAAAAAAAAGTTTGTCTTTGGAGTGTGAAAGATGGAGGTGTTTGGTTCGGAACGACTGGCACCCATGGATTCGATACCATGACAATACTACGGCCCAGAGAGTCTCTAAATCCACTCAAGGGGGTCGGCACAGTATCGGAAGACCGCGCGTAAAGTAGCGCGGTCAAGTGGAAAAGGACCTCAACGAACTTCGTGTGCGAAACTGAAGGCAGCTGGGTAACGATCGAACTGACTGGAGAGACTTTTTGGTTGAGGCCTAGGTCTATCCCGGACTCTAGCGTCACCTAAAGAAGTAAGTCTAACTAAACATTCGACAGACGGATATAGGAGGCGTTTCAAAATTCAAGTTCTTGTAGCCAAATCTAGTAGTCAAATCTTTATGATGGGTCTGTCTTTAAGTACACGATTTAAAGAGGAGGATCGTCTGTTCTTTTCTTATTTAGGAAACGGAAAACCTACTAATCATGGTTATGAGATAGACGATGGACACTCTTTACTTTAAAATTGGAAAGGAAAGACGCCATGAGTCTTCACTCATCAAGTGCCCGACACCCATTATTTTAAAGCTCGAAGGGAAAGGCGCCTTGAGTTTTCATTCGTCAAGTAGGTACTCGTTAAGCAAGATATAACAAAACGCATAATGTACTTACATATATTGAGTGCCATTAAGTACCTATATTCTGCATCCTATATTCTGCAGACATGACTACATAAAGCACGCTTTCAAGTAGCCTAAGAAAGCCCTAGAATTTGGTCGTATTTTCTGTTCTAATATAACCGAATCCGGTAGATAATCTGGAGGATAAATATGTACATACATGAGTACATAGTCTTATTTGTAGTAGACATAATTTTGAAATCTTAGGTGCATCGCTAGGGTTCTTCATCGATAGAACTTGACCTAGTGGGTACCATCTTATTGCCTACTTACTCCTTACAAGAAAATCTGTCATCGTTAGTACCTACTCAGTTATTACTGGTTTCAAATTACATCTCGGAATCATTCTTGGTTGGTAGGGTGCAGAGGGGCACCAGTACATTCAAGAATTCATTAAGGACTGTTTTAAGTAAGCGGTATGACATGAATATTGGAAGAACTTTGTGGGAAACTCTATGTCCTATGAAATGCGTGATACTCGAATCGAAATTCTGTTGCCATCGGATAGTTTGTATTAATTTTAGATCAGTTATTACATAGACTAAATCGAGCACCTAAGCCGACCCTTAAAAAAGGCTGAAAAAAATGTGCCACAGGATTGGTTCATGATTTCATGGGTTCATGATTTCAATGGAACGTTCTTCAAATAATTGAGCAATCTAACGATGGAAACCCAGGTACACCCCGAACTGTTGAGCCACCTAAATAAGTAAGTAACAATTTCTGTATAGAGTGACTGGTTCTTTCGATTTAAATATTCAAATATGGTAGTTTAGTACTTATTCTAAGCACCCCTTGGTCCTAGATTGATTTCTGTTACTACCGAACGATTTTAAGTCAATTGATGCATTTTATTGGTATCTATAGTATCACTATTTAAAGAAAAACCCGTAATACCTATTAAGTATCTATTGCTTATCATGTTTTCCATACCTGAATTCACTTCCTTAGTAGCTTGTATCTTTTCAATTAAATTTTCCAGCCTAGAACTTGGGCCACGGTAGAGCATTTTTAAAGCCATCATCACAAAAACTTAGTTTTGTTAAAAAAAAATATTTTTTTATAACTATTTAACACTGATTAAACTAACTAATTCACCACACAAATTATCATAACATCAATTTAAATTCCCCTTAAGGACTTTCATTCTAATCCAAAGAATGTATCTCAAATTACTTTGGTTTAAATTACATCACACACTTGATCCTTGTTGGCTTATAAACAACAAAACACAACAACGACAGACAAGCAGCAAATAACAAATATCCCTATTGTCTTTTTTTTTTCGCCTTATTATCGCCTTTAAGTTAAATTAATTCAACCGAAAGGACCCCAAGGAGCGCGTACGAATGTCCCCCAACAGGAAACACGTCCAAATTTGTCGAGCACCAAAGAATAACTGCTAGCACCGAAACCGAATGCGACCAAAATTAAATGTAAACGTATTCGAGTGTGCTGTAGTGTAGTAGACTCGAATAAAGACTCACCGAGCCGCCGCCTTCTTGTGTACACTGTACAAAGCCAGCCAGCCGAGGCATTCGCAGAGCGAGGCGCCTAAACCAGTTTTCTGTGTGTAAAACACATCTGATGGATTGGGATTCAACCATGCGGAACTGGGTCCGCAATGGAGCGTGAGCTGGGCGGTAAAAAGAAAAACTTATATACCACCGCGGCAGCCAATATCCAGTTCATCCCAAGGCACTTTATTCTGTGCTATGGGAATGGGAATGGGGATACATATACAACACAGCTAAGCATGATATATAATATAACCTGACTGAGGGGTACCACCAGCACCAGCATACCAGCAGCAGAGCGCCTTCATATCGTTCGCAGTGCGGCCACTGGTACTGGTGGTGATGGTGTCTTTTGGTAGTGTAATTTATGCGACTGAGGGCTGAGCTGAAAGTGTAGGTGTGAGCTGTCTGGGACCTCAGTGTGAATTTGGGCGGAGCATAGAAATATGAATGAGGCGCTTATATACTGTGACGTAAACATTTGGGAGTTGCCCACCCTCGCAATGGTTTTTTAACCTCTAAATGGGCACGCTATGTGAAACGAAAAAATACAAAAAATGTGACTGTCAATTTTAATTAGACCACCGTTGACACTTTGTGGTTCGTGTATCTATTTACCAATTAAATTGACAATCTGACTGGTGTAGATGTACATAGATACATATTTTAAACAAAAAAAAAAAATAACTCAGATTTTTCCCTTTCAATGTTTAATGGGCCACAAATGGGTGGATATACAACTACCTATGTATGTATACAGCCTTCTACTCTACTGTTCCACAGGATACAGGACACACAAAAATCATCGAGGACACATGACAGGTAAAAAGCATTAACTTTTATCTGACCACTCGCAACAGTCCATTACGCAACCATCTCCCACCCACACCCACTACAGACTCTCTCTATTTTTTCGGACCAAATGTACTACCTA
The DNA here is from genome assembly GCA_905220385.1 of Xylota sylvarum. Classification (NCBI taxonomy): domain Eukaryota; kingdom Metazoa; phylum Arthropoda; class Insecta; order Diptera; family Syrphidae; genus Xylota; species Xylota sylvarum. The sequence goes on along the minus strand of LR999960.1, from coordinate 536,407 downwards.
TACATCTCAATCCTTCACCCCTTGCCCGGCAAACATGCATCGATGCTAATGGATCAAAAATTAAATCGAAAGAACACCACCGACCGGTCAGGAGTGCAAAAACTCCGGACTCGTTCATTACTTATGCATGCACCATCTCGACAGCTCGTGTCCGTGCCCGTACCCTGGGCATAAACATCAGCACACCAGGAGCAATGACAATGAAAAGCTTTATGGAAATTCTGTGTCCATTTTAAAAAATGCACATCCAAGAGAAAACTCGAAACTTTCACATCGTTTCCAAGCGGAAAGGGGTATCAGCTACCCATCATGGTTGTTAAAAACCTGCGGCTATTTCTAGATAAAAAAAAAAGAGTTAAGTTGCAAACAATGTTCCGGCTGTCAACGACAAACGTTGACAAAAGTGCCAAGTACTCGTGAAAGAGCCATGAACAGAGGAGAACACGCCCACACACAAACACACTCTTCCAGAAGGTGGAGTCGGATTTAGTCATGCGTGCTGCCGAGTATATAACACAACTAGGGTGCTTTGTGTATACACGGTTAGTGTGAGTGCTTTGAACTGGCCAATGAACGAATCGCATTTGGATCTGAATGAGAGTGTGTCTGTGTTGAGAGAAATGGTGCAGATTCCGAGATTCGAGTTCGCTCTTTATTTGATTGAAGTCTTTTGATTTGGTGCGGTAGCCGGTACCGGTACGGTAGGTATCTAGAAGGTAAATTGTTCAACAGTCAGTTGGGTGACAACCGTGGTTATGGAGTGATGAATGTGTTACTATTGTAATAGATACATGTATCTATATACCTATAGATACAAAAATACGAAGTAAATTTTCGGATTTGTCGTTGGAAGTTTAAACGAAATTTGTTTTGAACTATACCTTTTTAAATTCTGGAAAGAAGCATGTCTTAGAGCACCCTTCCTAATCCAGTTTCTTTAAGGAATTTAAGAATAAGAAGCTATGGCTGGCATATTCCTATCTGATAGGTATTTGGTACTTGCCCAGATACCTATTTCATCCTATTGTGGGTTAGAATGTGTTCCGTAGTCTTACTGGGCTCATTACAGAGTCTGAACAGGCCTTCATCTGACATGTCTACTTAGTTTCCTCAGATTAAGATATGTTAGGTTATGTACTTAGTTTATTTTTAATTTAGATGTGTAGTTCCCACGAGTCATGAGGGGTTTTCCTTATTCAATCTACTGAATCGTTCTTTTAGAGTACCTATACTAAACACAGGGAGATTGGCTCCCAAATTGAATGTGGAAAGGGATGAGCCTATAGTTTAGGCAGGTGTGTTTTATTTTGCATTTCATGTAAACTTCTGTTTTTTTTTTTAAAAAAACTACTCTTGAACCAGGAGGCGAAGATTACGCACTGATCTACATAATCATGTTTCGTGGAGGAAATTCGTGGTGGAAAATACCAATTGAGATAATTTGCTCTTCATAATAAGTCGAATATTGTTCGTTGAAGGATTGATTGAATAACCGCATGTCTAAGGAATAAATGCAGAAAAGATGCTTGGTAATATTCCTTTGAGGACGAGATGTTGGAAGGCTTTTTGAAAACCGAAAAGAAGAGCAGGGACAGCAAAACAATAGAGAAGTTATGGAGTAGGTAATGTCGTTTGTCAGAAATAATGTTTTAAGGCTGCGGTATCCTAGGCTGAAACTCCGCACGGGCTGATATCCCTTTAGGGAAGTAGTTAACTAGTGTACCTATGAAGGACTATTTCTTAGAACGAATGGGCGTGGCTGCCACTATTTATTGAACAAATTAAACAGTTTCTAATGAAAACTTCACTTACATAAATGAGAAACAATATGAGTGTAGCTTGAAAAGGTGAAGGTTTTTTTAGGATAACTGCTCCAAAATGTGGGCTCAGCCTTTTATAATGTATGGACGAACTGTAGATACATTCAATACCTACAAGTTTTGTTACATAAATTTTTTTCACTTTAAGTAAAAATTTCGCAGAAATTGGATTTTTATGTAACAATATGTACGTAGTGAAGGATTTTTGAAGGATACCGTCTTAAATAGTGGACGGGGGCTTTCCTAATGTATGGACAACCTGTAGATATGTTAAATATCTATAAATTTTGTTAAGCAATTTTTTTTCAACTTCAAGTAAAAATTTCGAGAAAATTTAATTTTTTTCTTTGGTGGGTGTGGCAGTGGGCGGATTTCAACCATATTTAGAAATCAAATGCATTGGGTATCGATACACTATCAAACCAAATTTCAACTTTATATCCCCAGGTTTAGAGCAGGAATTGTATTTTTTTACCATATCCCTAAAACCAAGGATGCTGAAGGATTTTTTTTACCATCATCTTATTTGTGTTAAAATTCTCTACAACTTTGCTCTTACAATTGTTCCTCTATCTTTAACCGTTTTTTGAGAAAACGAGCTAAACGTGAAAAGTCAGACTCGTCCTGCTTTTAAAGGCTGTAGTCCTTACATTGTCCTGATTTTCATCACTATTTCTCTTCCATTATAATCTATAAACATCATAAATATAAAATTTATCAAAAATATCTCAATAACTAACGAAATTAACGAGATAAACATAAAAAACTTCACAAATTTAAGATTTTTCCAGTGTGACACGAAATGCCAGAAAAAGTCTTCTCAGTTTCTTTATAGTTTTACTGCATTTTTTGGCGCTTCGAGTGGCAACTTGTGCATTTTTTGAAAAACACATAATCCTTCGAAATTAATGATAAAAAATGATGTAGATAGTTACTTTTAGATATTTAATGAATAAATCTAGTGTGATTTGTTAATATTTTCTCCCAAAATTGTGTGAAATATGAGACCACAACAATATGTAGCTTTAAAAGGTTTTTTGAAGAAAACCCTCACAAAACGTGGGCGGAGCCCTTTATTCCGTATGGACGACTTGTAGATATATCCAATATCTATACATTTTGTTAAGAGATTTTTTTTCAATTTCGTGTAATAATTTCGAGAAAATCGCATTTTTGTAGATAGTGGGCGTGGCAGTGGGCGGATTTTAAAGATTTTCTCAAATGAACTGGAATTGATACCGGTACACTATCAAATCAAATTTCAACTTTATATCCCTACATTTGGAGTGGGAAATGTATTTTTCTACCATATCCTTAAAACCGAGGATTTTGAAAAATTCCCTTTATCACCATCTTATACGTATTAAGATTCTCTACAGCTTTCCCGAAAGAATCGATCTTCTATCTTTAACCGTTTTCGAGAAAACGACCTAAACGCGAAAAATCAGACTCGTCCTGCTTTTAAATGCTCTAGTCCTTACACTGTCCTGCTTTTCACCACTATTTCTTATTCATTATAATCTATAAACATCATAAATATAAAATCTATCACAAGTATCTCAATAACTAACGAAATTAACGAGGTAAACACAAAAACCTTCACAAATTCAAAAATTTTCTAGTGTGACACGAAATGCCAGAAAAAGTCTTCTCAGTTTCTTTATAGTTTTACTGCATTTTTTGGCGATTCGAGTGGCAACTTGTGCATTTTTTGAAAAACACATAATCCTTCGAAATTAATGATAAGTAATAATGTAGATAGTTACTTTCATATGTTTAATGAATCGATCTAGTGCATTTTGGTGATATTTGCTCACAAAATTGTGTGAAATATGAGATCACAACAATACGTAGCTTGAAAAGGTTTTTTGAAGAAAACCTTCTCAAAACGTGAGCGGAGCCCTTCATAATGTATGGACGAAATGTAGACACGTCCAATGTCTAAACATTTTGTTAAGAGAATTTTTTTCAACTTCAAGTAAAAATTTTGAAAAAACCACATATTTTTAGATAGTGGGCGTTGTAGTTTGCGGATTTTTAAGATTTTCTCAAATCGACTGTATTTGATACCGATACACTATCAAACCAAATTTCAAACTTTATATCCCTACATTTAGAGTAGGAAAAAGTATTTTTTTAACATATCCTTCAAACCAAGGATTTTGAAGGATATTCAAGTTCACCATCTTATTTGTTTTAAAATTCCCTACAACTTTGCTCTCACAATCGTTCTTCTATCTTTAACCGCTTTCGAGTAAACGAGCTAAACGTAGAAAATGGCCTGGTACGCTTGTATGTACATATGTACATATGTACATATATCACTGCTTGCGAACAACTGCAGTAGATCTGGTGGAACTGTTGAATACTAATCAACGTCATCACCGGTCTTAGACAAAACATTCTTCATAATGATTTCTCCAGGAGCTGCAGGGACATGGTAGAAGAAGAAACCATCGTTTGCTTGTTTTCCACATGTCGCACCAAGCAATTAACCGACATCCTGTGCTTTACCATTTAGTAAAAATGTCCAAATATGTACGCATTGTTGTATATGGAGACATTCACCTATTTTCCTTAACATCCCTATCTAACGTTATATGTATGCTTCAACCACTTCCCACCCTCCATAGACAGGAGTGTCCTATCTGTATCTATGTATTTATTTCATACCAGCGTTAAATGGATATAGACTACCAGCCATTCCCTTCCCTCATAATTGTCCTGAATCAATTTTTTATAAACCTTTTCATTCAAACTCAATACCGAAAATCAAAAAGAGAACGAACAGCAAATGAATATAATTTGTTAATTTGTTTCGTTTTTCCCATCACACTGATTGAGGTGCCCCCTCTGTCAGTCATTCAGATTTCCTTCTGACCTTTATCCTGTCTGTCAAAACAAAAAGTAAGGTGGGAGATAAACCATTACCAAATGAGTCATTACAGGGGTGGGTTCCCTAATCACACTGTCAACGCACGTCCACCTTCAATGAAGACTTACCTACCTACTTATAGAATAAATTTTAAGACATGACTTTAAAATCATGAATTCTCCCGAGTATCCCAAATTCATTTAGACGAAAAAAAAAAATATCCTCGCGCTCATGTTATATGTGATTAACAAATTAATTACGTTTGAGTGATAGACGGTGATTGACAATCACACACAAAAATAAAAAAAAAATAAAAAATAAAAACACCCTTTTCAAGTGCTTTTTCTGCTGACAGAAAAACCAACACTGAGATATGCCTAGAGATGAAAGGGTTGGGTAAAAGCGGTTGAATTATTAATACACAGATAAAATAAAACCCAGGGTGAGTGAAAAATTTATCAAAAGCTACTTCTAAATTGTATATGTGTTCTCTGCAACCCACATGTCGACTACGGATTAGCGAGCTTTTACCTTTGAAGCTTACCGACTGTGCTACACCATCACCTACATATATGTATGTATGGATGTCAACTCCCGAAAAACCTCGGCTTCGTCATGAGTGGCTACTGTCCTCGAATATCCTTGTCAACGTCAACAGTTTATACCGCCATGTCAAGGAAAATCGTTGGCGAATGATAAAGGAGAGAATTTTAAATGGACCATCAGCAGACACAATCGGTAAGTGTCCTTAATTTAAAGTCACTAAGAATGGCATTTTCTTTTTCTCCGACTTCAATTAATTATGTCTACTTTAATTATCTTAGTGTGTATAGGAACCCAAGGGTCTTGATTTTTTGGTTGACAAGTGTCTAGCAATTTCATCCCATTTGAAGGATCAATTAATCTTCATCGCATAGCAAGATACAATTACGACACTATGGCACCTATACTCGATCCCTTTGCATCATTTATTGGTTGTCTTTCAATTCAACAAGGTTTAAATTGAATTTCTTTTTTACAATCTAAATATGGCAGGTGGTTGTGGTCAAATTCACTCAACGATTGAAGTGAGATAAACTACTCGTGCTTACACTTTATTTCGTGCTTTACGAAATCATTTTGTGGAACAGCACCTGCCAGTCCAATGCAACTGCTCTAATAAGCCACACCATCCTTTCACTGGTGGTTTTCCACATTTTGTTTTCAAATCATTAACGCTGATATAATCAGTCTGAGAAGGAGGAGGAGGGAAACACAGTGGTCAAGATTCTGATATAACTAATGACCCCCTATTGCTCTTGCTCGTCCCTTATCTCTATTGGGTCATAGTTAGGGTGAATTGTTTGACGAAACCGTGTCAGAGAGTATATGATTCCGCCCCTAGATAAAGACAGTCATTTAACAAACCAATGCCCAGACACTGTCAATCTCCAGGCTCCCACAATTGATTGACCAAGTCCTTCGATGCATCTCGTCAAACACTTTCAGGAAATTTCTTGTCTAACCTTTGATAGCCACAATGAAAAACACATAAGCCTTCCATTTCTTTAATTGAGCACATTTCGACGTTGATGTGTGTCATCCCTTAGTGTGTACCGCAAGCAAATAATCTCATCAAAATGCCATAAAACTGAAACTCGACTATTAGACCACAGCCTCCAACGTTGATATCTTTGGTAATTTCACATTTGCGAAAGCCGGGAAGGAAGTGGTGTGCCGTTGCCGTATCTTGAAGAAGAAAAGAACCGCGCCGGCCGCTATAGCACGTTCCACTGGATGTATCTTTTTTTTTTTTTGTTATTTTTTTCGGTCAAATCAGATTTGCCATAAAGACTTCGCCGAATAGTACATGTTGAGGTAGAAGATACGCGACGCGGTTAACTGGCGGACTGGTTCTTCGGGGTGCGTACGTGTATGAGTGTTATGATTGTTTTATGGTTCTTTGACTTCTTGATGTGACAGAAGGCTAATTTGACCTACAAAAAGTTATTGCAGTATATAATAATAACGGTCAAGTAATGATCATAATAGTAGCAGGTAAATAAATGTCACCCTTAGACGACACCATGTTTCGACGTTTGACGTAGGTTTTGTGAGAAGTTACTTTGGGATTGATGCATCCAAAGAATGCATTGAAGAGTCAATTAGCTATCTCCATTAGTCAGTCGATTTTCCAGTGGATTGTTAAAATGTAGGGTCTACACCAAACGTCCTTTGATCACGGCCTAGTCATTAACAAATTAGAAGCCAGCTAGTCATTAACATTAGAAACAAAGAAACTTTCCCAGACCGAACCTTCGTTTTAGGGATCAAACTATCACGAATGCCATCGTGCCCGGGATCGAAGAGAGTCGAAGGCTGGCGTGTCTCAGCTATTGGGTCGGGAGCCCATTAACAAGAAGAAAATAGAAACTACATACTTGTATGTATGTAAGTGGATTCTGATCTCAAGAGAATTCTCAAAAAAATATGCGAAACAATCTAACTCCTTACCATTCCTCCAAAGATGCATCAATCATTGCACCAAGGATTCACAAATTATCATAACATGCATTCTGCGTGAAGAGGTCTCTTTGGGTGACAATAGCCAATGGAAGCTGCAAATGTTACAACACCAAATGACCTATTTTAAAACAACACAGACAAAAGAAAAAAAAAAAAAAGAACACCATCGTAACTACAATCATTTTTTATAAATTATTCACTGGAGTAAGTATACCTACTTATTTCTCTATGTATGTATGGAATAACACTGCTCTCTGCGAATATTTCGGTAGGTATAGGTATGCGAAAACTCGAAATACTCTCCTGCACACAGTTGTGTAGTCACACAGTCCCGCGGGACCGTACGGAATTGTTCCTTCGAGTACCATAATGCTTCAAAATGCCCCAAAAGGATACATCCAATTGGAATTTGTTGTACACACTTTTCCCCATTTATATATTTCATAGTGGCACACACCGAGTCCCATCACAAGCCAGCAAACAAACACACAAATGTGTGTGCTTTTCACTTTTAATATGTGTGAAATGGCACTAAGGAGAATAACCCACCGACGTTGTCGTTGATCCGAAGCACTAAGGAATCCCGACAATGTACGTATACTACTTACAACTGATAATGTTCCCTCTACTTCTCTGCGTCTTCTTCTGCTTCTATGTGAGTGTTGCGCTACCAGAAGCTGAAGTCCCAGTACCCACTGAGGAATTTCATATCCTTGTGACGACCAAAGTGACTTTCTTCGATTCATGGCCTGTGTGCGCTGGTTATATCTGCACAGCAGCAGCAACCACCCCCTTTTTCTCGAAAGGATTAACTGAGTTTGAACCTACATACACGTGAGAGGTATGGGTTTCGTACACCACACCATTCACCCCATGTGGAATTATCCTTCCTTGCACATTCACATCCAGTTGCTGCTTTTAAATGGAATTCCATCAAAATTTAGGGTTCGACTAATTAGAAATCCCGAATGGCAGCATCTCCGTCCAGGCGTTCGAAGAAGGAACGATTTATGTGTGGGATATGTATACTATGCGTGATGGCTTTATCGTATAATGAATATTCTCTAAGAGCCGGACTTCCTCTCAAGCCCCCATCGGAAATTCCGATTGTCGGACGAACAATAAAAAAAAAAATTTTAGTGTAGTGTAACACGACACGTACTTCAAGGAACCAATAATTTTCGCGATTTCCTTAAGGGGCTTCCCGTCCCATCTCCAAAGGAATAACCAGAAACAATGGCCATAAATCATTTGGCAAAAGAAAGGTGTCATAACTTTCATAAACAGAATAAAAAAAAAAACGGAAACTTCTGAAATCCTTTCGCACTCGTTTGTTTCTTTAGCCAGCACAACCAAAGGACCGCATGAATAAATGACTCTCACCCCAGTGCACTTAACTTACCTTAGACTTTGTCTCCGCTGGGATTAGCAGCAGCATCAACCCCCAAAGGGTACAAGGAGTTGGATTTTCGTTGTACACTTCCCGCACGCCCCTCACAATAAGATTTTTTTTTTATTTTTTGTAAAGTTATTCTCACTTTCGTTGACAGAAGTATACTTATAGTTTGCCTTGTGTCAGCATCGTTTTCCACACTAGTAGAATGCAAACTTTTCAATGCAAAAGTGGAGAACAAAAACCTAAGGATATGGTGAAGTTTACCACCATAAACTCGACTCCAACTGCAAAGGCATAGGTCAGCGGCATTGTTCTTTCACAAGAAGGAGGCATTGTGCATTACACCTGAGTAAGGTTTTGCATCCCACTTTTTAGAAAGAAAATATTATTTATGAGGTTTTGCATCGCACTGTCTGGGGGATGCAAAAGTTGTCATGACTTACCGCGCCACCTTAAATGTCCACTACAATACTCGTACCGCAAGCGTGGTATGGAAATTTTAATGACTGAAGGGACGGGAACTTTTGTTAGTTGTTGGAGTTTCATTCCCAATCCTTAAAGCCACGAAATCTGAAAATATTCTCTCAGCAGTGATATTTGAGACCAAAGGTTACTTAAAACATAATGTCGTCATTATCTACCAGATTGACATCATTATATGTATGTGTGCTGATGAGGGCTTGGTATTTCCCAAGTCAGAATCGTTAATCCAGAATGACTTCTGCTTTCCTTAAGACCAACAAAAAAGGGGTCATACTCGTATGTAAGTGACAATCTGTATTTTTTTTTTTTTTTTTGACTTTGACAACATGCATGTTTCTTGGACCACATATCCGAAATGAAACCAGTTACGGACCATAGACTTGAGACAGAATCTCTCAATGGTGATTAACCGGCAGATAAATGAGGACAACCACTAAGCAAACCAAAAGCAACAGCAATTGCTAAAGCGCGAGCATTTCATATTCAGATGACATGGAAATTGGGCAAATGTGAAGCAAGATGCGGACAATTTAAGACCATAAAGATAAATATCGGTGAACATTTCTAGAGGCATATAATGAACAAAAAAAAAAAAGACTACCAGTGTTACCAGTGCTTGTGAGTTATGCTCTCTCTACCTAAGTGGGTAATAATAAATCTAATAAAAGTTTACGACATCTGTGGATATGTAGAAAATCTTAATTCAAATTTTAAGTGCGGGCGAATGAAGCTTTTTTTCTTTTAGAGAAAACTGTAGGCACGCAAGCCAGTAAGAAGTCGCAAGTCAGCAAGAAGTTCGATAAGAAATTAAAAGAACATAAAAACCATATGAACTAATTTCGATATAAAACAGTTTGAGTACCTACCTTCAGAAATTTAGCTTTATAGGAGGAAACTCTAATAGGTAGGTACCTACTTATCGATACCTAGAACAGCATTTAAAAAAAAAGGTCTAAGTTATGCTTACAATGCATGTGTGTCATACAATGTCGAAGGAAAAAAAAATCTTAAGCCAGACTAATGTAAACTAGCTTCTTAACTGATGGTAGTGGAATTAGGCTAGGCCAGGTTTAAGATACATTCATTCGGAGTTAAAGCAGAGTACCTACTACTCGGACATATTACCAGTATCGTCGAAGACTTCGTATGAATATTTTGACTTACTGAACTGCAAACGAAGCCCTCTCTATACTAATCCAAGCCGAACTGGAAGTTGAAGTGGAATTCCAAGCCGGAGAAGAGATTCAAATTCATGTTCAATTGTACTTCTGATGAAAACAGGAATTCTTCAACCCTTTGTCCTAAATCCAACTTGAAGTTCAAGCAATGATCCCAATTCTAAAGTCAGAATTAAAGTTCAATCACAAGTCCAAGTCTACCAAAGCCTAGATTCGAAATCAAGTACAGAGTGTATCTTTAAATTTTAGTACAAGTTTAAGACCAAGTTTACGTCGAAGTCAAGGTGCGATTTTGAATCCGTATCTGAGATCAAAGTCAAAGTTTGAGAACAAGTCCAAATCCACACTCGAAACTAAGTCGAATTCAATGTCTAAGTCTAAATTGAAGTCCAGAGCTCAACCATTTTCCCAAAGTGCGAGTTCAAGTCCACATCTGGATTAAAATTCAAGCATAACTTCAAGTTTAAGTGAACCATTAAGTCTAAGCTGCAATCCAAGTTTAAATTGTATTCAGAGATCAAAATTCAAACCCAAATCCTATCTCTATCCGAGTTCAAGACGAAATTCATGAACATTTCTAAGTGGAAATCCAAGTTGCAAATATAAGACCAACTTAAATTTTAAAACCAAATCTATGAGAAGGAGAACAAGGTAGGTAGGTACTAAGTTGAGGGGGTGACTGCATATACGGAAGTGCAGACTGTGGGATGCCTATTAGAAAGAATGAAAATTACTTAAAAGTAACCATACAGTCAATCCAAGGCAGGAGCGGCCCTCTTCAATCATCCGTTTTCATTATGAATTTAAGGATGATTTTAGCTATCTTCTCCAAGGTTTACGTGATTAGGAAGGATTGCTTCGCAAAGTAAGTGGGACGTGTCTTCCTCTACTTCTGTGTTGCCACAGACTTAATGGTGCTGATTCTCATTCTTCTTAGATGAACCCGTAGTGAGTTGTGCCCTGCAAGGATACCTATGAGAAGCGTAATTTGTGATCTAGCGCTAGAAGTACCCTAGTCCTCTTTTTGTTATACTGGCCCCATAAGAGACATTTTTTGAGACATGGCATAAAGTGAGTGCACGCCACCTTTGGTTGGTCAGGTTATCTGAAAGTCCAAAGCAATTTTGGACGTAAGTAGACTAATGGAGACAAGGGCCGTATGGTCTGTTTGTGGTTCGTTTGATTTTTAGCGTTTTCTAGCTAACACATTAGCCATTTCATTCTCTTGGAAGGCCATTTGATCCGGGATCCAGCAGAGCGTGATACTATGTTTCATTTCATATGTAGTGTATCTCTGAAATGGTACAATACTAATGCAAATACGTATGTATGTACTATATGTAAGCCGCTAGTAGTGCTATAACAAGAAAACTATTTTAAAAATATAACTTTAATCCCTACTGTCAACCATGGTATAAGTATCTATGTATCTCTTCAAAAACCTAAACAAAAGCCTCCTTAAATTGCTTAGTTCTTTGTTGCTTAGAAGGTGCATAATTTATGGCCATATTCATCCGACATGTCTCTTTGTAATGTGTAACCTTTCAAGACAAATAATTAATTGTAGGTTAACTACAAAATACACTTGGTCACATATGCGGATCTACACGATGGCTCTCGAGGATTCCCGCACTAAGACGAAGAACAAATCTTAACTTCATTTGTTTAGATGTCATTTAAATGTGATTAAGGATTCCTTCTGTACAAGGACCTTTTTAAATACTCATCGTATACGCAAAATTTAGTCTGAGGACTACCACCATACCACCCTTTTTACTTTATGAGCATAGAATGAGTTCAGGGGTCTACCTAACCTATGTATCTAACTATTCTACCGTCGACTTGTGTCTACGTACTCCAACCACAATAAAAAAAAATCACACTCCACACCACACGCTACTGATGTGTTTGTTTTGTTTCAGTTGCAAAGCCAAACAGGACGAACAAAAAAAAAAAACTTCAAAACACGAATCCTCTGTATACAAGAAACCTCCTCTGAGTTTGATTTCTTTTTTTTTTTTTTTTGTTATTTGTCGGTTCTACTGTATGCATGGTTCATATCAAAGAAATGTGTGCTGGTGTTGATTGCTGTGCTGGGTTTTTAAAGGCCAGTTAGGCAGTGTGGCAATGGCTCCCTCGACTCAGGTGTAGGGCACCCAGGAGTGTCGTGGCCAGTTGAATATAACACCCTGAACACCAATTGTACGATTCTACGTTTGTGCTTATTGCTATTCATCGTGGTATTCGCTTTTGCTGCTGTATGTGAATTGACGAGGGTGATGTTTTATAGAGCAATTGAATTTGGGTAGCGCATCGAAATTTCATTGACCCATCAAGCCGCCTCAGAATAATATAACCACCAAAATCAATGTTTTCAATTATAAAGTGTAGGTACAATCCTTTTGCTGTTTGCATTATTTATTTTGTGTTGCGGGGAATGAACTTACCCGAATAAAAACTGTCAGAGCTGTGTTCATCGTCCTCGATGCCTATATCGGTGGGGTATAGTTCTGCCTTTTTGTTGTCATTTACAGAAAAATCATCTTCAGGTTGCGGTTTGTCAATCAGTGTCAGGTGATGGATGTCATCGGCGGTGTCTTCTGGTTCCCCATTGCCATGGAAGTCATCTGAAAGATTGGTTTAAAAATAAATGGTGAGGTAATTAGAAAATTGAATAATTAATCAGCAAATAGATTTGATGGTTTTTAAGTTTAAGTATTTGAATATTCTCTTAGGGAATTATCTTAATTTTTTTTTCTCAGCGACAGAGAAGAATTTTGTGAGGTGGCTTGAAGTTCCAGTTTTGCTACTCTTTGCCTGCTTATTTTATTTTAATCATTGAGTGTAACCCTAGACGATACGATAGGTTTATATGTATCTATCACCCGGCTCCTATTGAACATATTTCCAATCGTACCAATCCTAAGCTTTACTGAGTTATCAGCTTTTGAACTAAGCATGGGAGAATACTCAACAAGTAGCAAGTTATCCAACAAGCAGACAAAGTCATAGTATCCATAGACCACGACCTCTTCATTGCCTCGTCCATTGAGACTAGTGTGGCCAATAGAGACAGTCCAACTTAGAACCATTAAAGAAGTAAAGGCATCAGTCTATGTATATATAGCATTCATGTCCTAACACTCAACATATACCTACAGAAGTAAAGACTAAACTTCAAAGTGAAACATCAATCGACTATGGACTCATATTGACTGACACAAAAGTATAAGTCTTTACCATTGTTAAGCTCAAAATGTATCGATTCCTATGCCCTTGTAATTCCTACAATTTCATAAAAAAGATCACTTTACTACCTACCATCAACGTGTAGACAAAACCCTTCTAAATGGCCAAGATACATGCCCGAAATACTGTTCGAAAAGATTGCTCCTTCACGTCGATGACACAGCGGAGAAGAAGAAAATCAATACGTTCACACAAAGACTCCAGCTTCCACCAGCAGCAGTAGCAGCAGCAGTACTAGCAGCAGCAGTGGTCCCAGGTGAAACGAATTTTGATTAGTTGATTCCCATGAGTCCCATATTTCCCCAAATGAAAGATATTTCTATGCACTGCCTTCTGTTGGTCCTGGTGCGACTACCATATCGAAGGTGTATGTACATGTATAAGTTCCTCTAATACTCCAAATGTTCCAGCTTTATCCCTTAGAAATAAAAAGAGAATTTTAATACTCTTTTCGCTACTGCGCATGTAAACGAAAGACCAAAGAGCGATGGCAACCACGTGATTCCACAAAGGATATCTCATACACGAACACGATACACTGTGACTGTCCGTGCTTAAGAGACAAACTTCTCTCAAAGAATTCAACCTACAAAAACAGACGAGTACTTTCCCGTACAATATGTTACCCATGGGACCACCATGTGCTCGTTGACTCCCATTCTTCTTTCGAACACCAAACACAGAAAACACATCCACTCCACATCCTCCCACTTTCAGTTTGTGGAAATCTTTCGGGATGATTTCCTATCAATTCTAAAAGGTTATGTATGTATGCGACCAGAGGCACCTTGCTGGGAGTACACTCGCTCTTATTTCTGGAGGTGAAACTGACTAGCTTAGTGCGATTCGCATATACGACAGAGTCAAGCGCCAGCGATGCCAGTTGTGGGGATTTTTCCCCATTTTGGGGGAATTCTTCACACAAGGTAAATAAAGTGCCGGTTGTGGTTTTATTATTACGTGATGGATGGTCAGAACTTCTCCACGTTGTTCTAGGCCTACATCGAATACAAATTGAAATTAGATTGACCTTAGATAGGCTATTCCACCTCAAAGTACTTGTGAAACCAAATTTTCCAGAAGTCATTACCACAAAGGGCGCGAAATTTGTTCATTAGAAGGTGATGTAGTAGGCTTTCAAAATGGACAATGCTCCTACTTCTGATCTACTTTGCCATTTTCTAGGCAAATATCTTCACATTAATCGAGGCACTTGCTAGTTTAAATTGGAATCCCAAATATCTGACAGAATCATCATCAACTTCTCTGAGAGCTAGGCTGGGCTAGGTCGACTGGTACTTTTTTTTTAAATGTGAAAATTTTTCAAAAACTTCCCCAAAAACGAGGAATTTCATTGAAAAAAAAACACGTCTGGCATCACTGCCCGGACCCCACTAACATACCAGGCTCTCAGTAGTTATAGAATCCACTCGTATGCAAGGAAAAATATTGTTGGCATTTGACGTAGTGTCGTGTATTGTAGATGTAGACTTCCAACTCATCAACAGCATCTCTGCGCGACTATAATCCTTGTCCTCTGTCTAGGGAATTCCTCATCGAAATTTGAATATTTGTGGGTTCACGTGTTCGCATAGAGAGTCAGTCGATTGATCGGGTATAGTGTAGTGTGCTTTGTGGCTGGTTATGGTAGTGAAAAGAAGAAATTTTATAGAGAAGGGGATAGCGCGCGATGATTATTCAACACGTCCTTGCGGGACACAATGGGTGTTTCGCTTTTGTGTCTTATTTGGCTGGGTTCTTCATCAAGTGAATGCTGTGCGCATTATTTTGGTTTGCATACTATATTAGCCTGCAATAGCCGTTACCTTTCAGACTATAGTCGCTGAGCTGGGATTTTGTACTTCGCTATAGGAAACCACAAGCCATTTAAATTCACTTATTTGGGGACTACTTGAACAACGATGCGAACATTTTCGACTTTGGAAGGACGTTATACAGTAGTTCATAATATTCAGTGATATTCGAAGAGGTATGGTACTCAGGTGTAGTTGCGCATTTTATTGATGGAATTTGTGAGCATATGCGTTTGGTTTTGGGGTGAAACCAGGACACTGGATGCGCTTACAGTTTTTTGGATTGATTGAATAATGAAGATGATGTTAAACATACCACATAAGATACATAAGGGAATGAAATATGTAAAGTCTTCTAAGATAGGACGAATTTTTAAGAAGCTTAATATTTCCGAAACGGTTGGAGATGGAAAAAAATACTTATGATCGAAGTTGTAAGTGGATGTGCAAGTGGATGTGTATATTGCCGGAAGATAGGCTACCAAATTGAATATAAAGTGGAAATGCCTATAGTTTAGGATGAAGGATATTGCGTGGACTGCTTTCGGACGTTATTTTTAAATTGGTGAATATTTTCGAATGCGACTGTGATCACATGTCTGCGGAATAAGAGCAGAAATGGTGCTTGGTCATATTCCTTTGAGGATGAGATGTTGGAAGACTTTTGGAAGTTGAAAAAGAAGAGCACAGACAGCCAGAAGCCTGCAACAGTCGAGATTTTAAGGCGTAATGTCATTTGTCAGAAATAATATTTTAAGGCTGCTGTATCTTAGGCTGGAACTTTGCACGAGCCGGTAAGTAGTGTAATATGGACTGTTGTGAGAAACGAATGGGCGTGGCTATCACTGTTTATTGCACAAATTAAACAGTTTCTAATGAGATCTTCACTTACATTATATGCAAAACAATATGAGTGTTGCTTGAAAAGGTGAAGGTTTTTTGAGGAAAACTGCCCCAAAATGTGGGCACAGCCTTTTATAATGTATGAACGAACTATAGATATGGCGAATATCTACCGATTTTGTTATAAGAAATTTTTTCGATTCCAAGTAAAAATTTCGAGAAAATTAAATTTTTTCCCGTAGTGGGTGTGGCAGTGGGCGGATTTTAAAGATTTTCTCAAATCAACTGCATTGGGTGTCGATACACTCTCAAACCAAATTTCAACTTTATATCTCTACATTTAGAGTAGGAAATGTATTTTTTCACTATATCCTTAAAACCGAGGATTTTGAAGGATTCCCTTTATCAACATCTTATATGTGTTAAGATTCTCTACAACTTTGCCAAAGGAATCGATCTTCTATCTTTAACCGTTTTCGAGAAAACGACCCAAACGAGAAAAATCGGACTCGTCCTGCTTTTAAATGCTCTAGTCCTTTGACTGTCCTGCTTTTCACCACTATTTCTTATTCATTACAATCTATAAACATCATAAATATAAAATCTATCAAAATTATCTCAATAACTAACGAAATTAACGAGGTAAACACAAAAAACTTCACAAATTCAATAATTTTCCTGTGTGACACGAAATGTCAGAAAAAGTCTTCTCAGTTTCTTTAGAATTTTACTGCATTTTTTGGCGCTTCGAGTGGCAATTTGTGAATTTTTTTAAAAACACATAATCCTTCGAAATTAATGATAAGAAATGATGTAGATAGTTACTTTCACATGTTTAATGAATAGATCTAGTGCATTTTGGTGATATTTGCTCACAAAATTGTGTGAAATATGAGATCACAACGATACGTAGTTTGAAAAGGTTTTTTGAAGAAAACCCTCCTAAAACGTGGGCGGAGCATTTTATATTGTATGGACGAACTGTAGATATGTCCAATGTCTACACATTTTGTTAAGAGAATTTTTTTCAATTTTAGGTAAAAATTTCGAGAAAATCGCATATTTTTAAATAGTGGGCGTGGCAGTAGGCGGATTTCAACCATTTTCTGAAATCAACTGCATTAGATATCAGGATAGTACCAAACCAAATTTCAGGTTTATATCTCCACATTTAGACTAGGAAAATGTATTTTTTTTCATATCCTTAAAACCTACGACTTTGAAGGATACTCATGGTCACCATTATATTTGTGTTAAGATTCTCTACAAATTTGCTCTAAGAATCCTTATTCTATTTTTAATCGTTGCCACGTTGTAGACCTATGTATATTCATCTTATTGGTATAGTAGGCTGGTAGATTACTTCTTTTACTACTTCCTCCAAACAAATTCATAACAAGGCATTCCTTCTTGGAAAGTGTTCCTCAATGACTTAGCATTCGCTTTAATGTCTAGGTTTCAATGGCAGTGGAGTTCAACTTCAACTTTGACCAAATGTACCGACATACATACCTTTTCATATAAGCATATACTATACATACAACTACCTACCACCCATTCCTCAACCTTATGCTCAAGTTCGTCCACCTGGTAACTCTGACTCAATAAATTCCCAAGAGACACTATGCGAATCACAGAAGAAGAAAAAGAAAAGAACCCAAAAAAAAAAAAAAACAAAACGCAAAACAAATAGTCACTTCAGAAAGGCATTTACCGCCACCAATATTCATTTCGCTCCCATAAAATTCGGTGCAATATTCTCCACTACCACTGCAACTCCAGCCCCAAACCACCACCACCCAAAGTTATGAAAATAAAAATCCTTTTTCTCGTCAAAGGAATACACCAAAATAAAAAAAAAACTCGAGTGCCAAAAACCGGTTCTGTTATCATTTGGAATCCAAAACAAAAACCATCGCCGACATTGTCGTTGTTCACAACGCAGCAGCACCAGCACCAGAACCAGCCAACCCTCTGCTCAGCCATCCTCTGCATCGGTTTATCCCAAAAGTCCTCGAGTGGGGCCATGGAAATGGAAAAACTCGTTATTCTCGGGTTGTGATCCCAAGGGAATTCTCTGCTGTGCTCTTAATTCGATTCGTCTCCTTGGTTACCGCGTCCCCAGAGAATCACAGTCTCATTTCTTTATAGATATTCTCCCCGTATAGATTTTATACCACCACCACCATATACATACCATCAGCTTCCAAGGTTGCTCCCCAATCTCTTATTCAGTGAGTGAGTGAGTGAGTGAGTGAATGATTCGCATCCTTCCTTATTTTTGGCGGAAAGAGGAACAAGAGGGCACACTGTAGTATAGTACAGACTTTTGGGAGCATACTCTTCCAGAGCTTCTCCATCCATCCAACTCGCACCACATCTCCCTTGTTCTTTTTCGACCGACCTTTCACTAAAGCCAGCAACCCGGCCAACATGCACATGAAAACCAGTCTATAAAAGAAACCGAAATTTTACTCTCCGGTGAATTCCGAGAAATTCCCTGAACGTCGTCATCGTCGCATACAGGACGAAGCCATCGAGCGCACAAAGGACAAAATGTGTGTGTGTATCATCCTCATCATATATCCTCCACTTCCACTCTCAGAAGGGGTGCATGATTAAGACAGTGGTTGCTTTCCGCTTATTTTTCTAGCCAAATAAAATTCCTTTCATTCATAAGATAAAACCCATAACATCCTTACAGATATGAGTACTTAATTATAACTGAAAAGGATTGTTTGCCTTGTGGTCAAACTCATTACAGTATGGAATGGTAACATAAGCATTATGCATCAGATATCCTTAAAAACATTTACTAGACCAACACTCTATCATTGCAGAACCGAATTCCCTGTGCCATCGTTTACACGATTCTAAATTATTAGTCACAACCTATCGATTACCTTGTAGGTGAACAATATGTATCATAAAGCAGTTGTGGTCACGACCAACTGTATCTGATTATGAATGCCCACCTAATATCCTGCTGAAAGGAGTAAAACTTTATGAAGGATATGTCTCACGAAAATGTGATATGAACTTGACACACACAATGAAGAGAGTTTAGAGATTTAAAGCACACAACGCGCTCAAGTATGGGGTAAGGAAATATACCATACGTTATTTTTCTCCTTTTTCAGTTGTGCTCCCAGGACGACAAGCAAAAATGTATATTTATACACCATGCTACAGAGCTACATATACGAGCAAAGGGAAAAGACAATTTCGGGATCCCCAAACTTATCACGGCCTCATTTCCCATCAGAACATTATACAGTACGCTAGAGAGACCCATATATTATGGGAGAACAAGTGTACACCGTACCCATGCTCGCACACCCTTCCTTCGAAGTTGCTTTATGTTGTACGAATCTCCTATAGCCACCCAAACTCCTACACGACTCAAAGGGAGCATCTGCCGCTGCCGCCGCCGTCGCCGTTGCCGCCGCTGCTGCTGCCACTCGAACACCATGGTGACGCTAAAGGTATATTATCCCACATACTATGGCTTCAGAAGCAGCTTCAGCTACTGCTGCTACTGCTGTTGCTACTGTTGTTGATGATGATGTTCGGATCGTGGATTTCCCTTGGGACCTCTGTACATGAAAACGGCACCGAGAACTGTACACCCATGTGCCATAATCATCGCACACTGGAATATTTCGTGTAATGTATGAGTATGGGACTACATGGACACATCAAACTTTATTTGGGGCATACGGCGCCCCATAGTAAATGCCATTACGTACGTATGTATCTATGTACAAACTTATTGGCTGCCCTGAGTGTTTGTGTCTGCTCCGTTCCTGGGCTGCCTCTATCGAAAGGATGCCCACCCCCCCGCCCCCCCCTTGAACACACTATGGGAGACATTCAGTGTATTACGTGTTGAAGCACACGCATGTATCTCGAGCTCCCTCTCGGATTTCCATAATTTCCTGTCGGTCTTCCTTGGTCGTTTTATCTCACTCTATCAATGCAAAAATATGAGCTTCAAAATTATTATCCCTACCGTTGGTCGGTCGTCGATCTACTGGGATTTGATGTTGGCCTTTAAGAATTTCAAGGAGGCTATGGTCGTCATACATTGCCTATGCACTTAACTGCAAGTACCTAATGAACTTACCACAATTATTGTCCTCGCCATCACCGTCGACGTCACTTTCAATGTCAGATATGATTTCCTCCTTTGGATCAATTGTAAGCAGACCGCGTTCTTCATTGGCATCAGTGAGATTGTCATCGCCTGCTGCAAGTAAAAGAAGATAATGCAAGTAGGTACTCGTGAGAAGAAAAGGAAAGTTTTCAATTAGGTTAACCGCATGTTCTTAATCGCCTTGAAACCGGCATGTCCCTTAGTCCATCCCTGTTTGTACAATTTGTACCTAAGGGAATTAACCCCACTTTGTGATGGGGTATCGATTAGACATCAACTCTGGACAGTGTGAATGGATCACATTTAAATTGGACAAACTGTATGACCCCACATCGAGCTCTTTTAGTGATCATTGGATTTCAAAAATCGGATTTTGGTAGGCGAAACAAAAGAGTTTTGAACAACACATTGAAATTGACAAAAAAAAAACGCTTTCTACTTGGTATATTTGCTACCCTTCTACCAATGTATCTAACTAGAGTAGAGTCGCCTTCTACTGGAGTTATGGAAGCTCTACATGTATGTACATATGTGATGTGTGTTTTGGGAGGTGGAGACCAGATCGTACCTTCTATCCCCGAATTCACATTAGGTTCCAGTAGATTGCAGACCAATGATGTCCACCAGACAGAATGAATCTTACAAAAGCTGAACACTGTTCTTATTAGGAGAGGTGGAGACAGATCGAGATCCGGCCTTCTATCCTCCGAATCGCATTAGGTTAAAGTAGATTGCAGATGATATCCTCGGTCGCTTCGAGAGAAAGATTCTTCGTAAAATTTTCGATTCCGTTTGCGTTGACGGGCTATGAAGATTCAACGACGTACTATACGGTATAGCGACATCGACCTAGTCAGTCGTCTAAGATGGCTAGGACATGTAGAACGGATGAACACAAATGCTTCGGCCAGAACAGTCTTCGAATCTAACCGGGAGGGACAACGCAGTAGAGGAAGACCTCGCCTTAGGTGGCGCGCGCAAGTAGAAGTAGTCCTCAACCGACTTAGAGTGCGCAAGTGGAGGCAGTTAGCTAAGGACTGGGCTAACTGGAGGGACTTGTTATTGGAGGCCCAGATTCACTCCGAACTGTAGCGCCACCTAAGTAGAAGAAGGTAGAGAAGTAGAGGTAGTTAGCAGCTAAGTCATCCGAGTTTCTTGCTTATGCGATCTTGAATGTGAATGTATGTATGAATCGTATGGGAAAGTCCTGGAGAACATAGTTCACCTACTCAAAGCGTTGATCAATGTGATGGACCGTTTTAGTTGAATCGGTTGGATGACTGATAAGTCCATCGCCGGTGGGTTGTAAGCTGAGTCCTTAGGCTTTTAACAAGATTTTGAAAAATAGCATTCCTTCATGTACATATGTAAGTATGTATGCAGGAATATTCATTTTGCCTATCTCTAGACTTAAAGTATAAAGCTTTCCTTGGACGAGGACAAAATTAACTTGTTCGGCGGGATATACCTAAGTTTATTGAATGATGATAATACTTAAAACTTTACATAGCCACTATCAGGCAAAACTACACATCTGAGTTCCTTGTCGATTTGACCAACCAGTTGTTTCCTTTACCGCATCCACTTATGCTCTACGGCCACATTGAAAATATCTAAATAGACCCAAGGCGCAAATAAAATCAATGATCCCCAAAACAAATAGATACCTACAACTGGATATTTATACTCTTATCGTTAAGGAGTTTACTTAAAATAATATTTTGTCATTGGAATTACGAATGTAAAGTAAGAAGAGGATCCCACCGATACTTACATTCGTGCTTAGAATATTCTGCCAAAAATGAAATCCACATTTTAATTCGCTAGTGAGCCATATAATAACAAACCTACACTATACGGCCCCCATCAAGGCTTGAAATTCCAATTAAATTGAATATTTCATGTGCAGTTATCATCAAAGCGCGAGCGTCATAATGGAATAGAAGGTTCCTCTTGCGTTAATAACACAAACCGCATCCATCTAACAGTAAAGGAAGCGAAAATAACAAAAAATAGCAACTCATACATACAAAACGTAAGGACACATTAAAATCACACCTGGAGGATTTAAAATCGTTATCCTTTTGGTATCACCCGCTCGACCGACGACGCCAACCCTAAAAAACAACACCACTGAACTGGACGACTGCTGCTGCTGCTGCCCCCCCCAATTGCCACATTTGAAGGCAAGACTAACCGCACTGATATGAAGACTTGGCCATGGAGGGGGCTATACAAATCGCATAAAAATGGTTTACGGGAACAGCAGACCGAGGAAGGGCGAACACAAATGCCATAAAAAGGACAACCACTTCCCTTACTCTGATGATGGCCCCCCTGCCCCCGCCCTCTGCCACCCCCGTCCAACCAGTAGAAACAAAAATAAATTTAGTTGGAACTCAGTGTCCTGTTGGTACGTGTGAATCGTGCGAGGAGGGTAACAGTCAGTTTATAAGCGCCCATATGTATGCAAGCGATTTTCATTTTTGTTTAAAGCCCCCCCGGGTGCATTTCGCACTCAGTCAGCTCTTCAGGATGTTTGAAGGTGGCGGCGCCATCCTTCCAAATGGTAGAAGATGATAATACAGGGTTCCATGAGCGATATATTATTTTTCGAAACTGGCTGCTTATACATCACACGGTGTAGTGTGGTGGCAAAGAAATGTTCCCTGGCCGCATGAAAATAATGAAAACGACCTCAGCGGTATAGTTAGTAACAAAACCATAAATATCCGATAGATGGTCTTCTACAACGATATGGCTCCCAAAGACCCAACATTCAAGTGGCTTAACGTATTTCACTTTGCCATGGATCATGCAATTTTTTATACCAATTTCCTCTTAAACTCTGGACAAACGGACAATTAATACAAAATGAAGGATTATCTGATTAAATATGGCCGCTAGGATGCACTTGATTACACGTTTCATACATTCTTTTGCACCTTAATCTATAGATTTAAACATAACACACAAAAAAAAGTAGGGAAAAAAAAATAAAAATAAAAATTAGAAAGGATTTCCCAAACGAATTGTCATCGTCGAAGCAAACTCCAAGTGCCATTAGTATTTGCATATATACACAGTCAACAGGATAGACAGATACTACGTGCGTCGCTGTGTAGGTGGTAGGTTCTGTCCCCTCTTAGCACCGGGGACGACGTTATTGACGTTGTGTTGTGTACATACGGCAACTGGGTATAGAAAGCTAACAACAGCACAACATTGGAGCAATGTGTTGTTGGGGCAGCCAAGCAACCAAACGAAGTAATCCTCAGAGGGAACTCCCACGGGATTGTCAATTCCCACGAGAAATACCAACGATGGGTTTTCTATGTTTCAGGGAAAAACGGTTTGAATGTAATAGTTGCCAGAGCACACTGTTCTGCCGATAGCTGAGTAAATGTACATATATACAAAGTTAGAGCCACCCAAGGGGGGGCCTTCGGATAGAGACGCTCCGAAGGGGATGTGGTGCAATTCGAAATTGGATTAAATATGTATGGTTAGCACCAGTGCCGTAATTTTGTCATTCATCAGTGACAAATTTACCTTTTAGGAATGCTCGTGGCTTGGCTTGCTTTCTCCGGGACATAATTTTTTTTTAATGGAATGTCCTTTTACACTTTTTACACACTCTACACACTCTATACACTTCACTTTAAGTTCACTATGTGTTTAAATTGTTTGTAACTTTTTTTTTTTTTTAAATTCAACCGCTCAACCGATATGTTTTGTTTTTTTTTTTTTTCTTTAACGACACGATTTAAAAATAAAATAGCATTTCCGGCAACGTGCTTATCCTTTCACCATCTTTAACCGAATGTTTTTCTATTTTGAAGCAAAAGCAAACTGTTCCTCTATGCTCTTGACTCTTGTTTCCTTGGGGCGCTCTCTCTTAACTTGGAAAGCTACCGCCAAAGAGCATCATGAAGAGTAAATAGATGTCAGGACGAATTTCCTCCTCATTCATGTTGAAATCAAAGGACCTTGCCTAAAAGAGAAGGGTGCTGTATTAAAACAACCCTTAAAGAATCCTATATGCTGTGTTTCACCAACTCCCAAGGGGCTGGATCTTTTGTATATACATATGCACCTTGGCGAAGTACATGACATGAAAATTTCATAACACTCCATAATATACCTACATGCCAATATATGCAAGGGGTGTGCTTGTCACCAATTCCCAATAGGGTGACGGCGGATGTCCCGCGTATGGGAAGCAAAGCTTCTGTATTCGCAATCGCATCTAGTTCTCAGTCGTAGGGGTTCTGGTTCTGTATGGGCATGCTGAGTCAATCGCAATGGGGATGCTCCCGGGAAGGTAAAGTAATTATAAAGTCAGCCGGTGTTTGATGTAATCAGAATTAGGGTGAAATTTTGTCGTCAATTTTAGCAGCGATTCCCATCCGTGGGGGGTGGTTAGCTCGAAGGAAAAAATCGTGAGAAAACATTTGTTGCGTCAATATGTCGAAGTCAAGGATCTCTTGATGAATAGATTAGAAGAAAAACAAACCCTTCGGAAGATTGAGGTGAACAATGAAAAAGTTCTTGTTTTACATATGCATGTAGGAAGGTATACACATATAGTATATACTTCCTATTATGGAGTACGAAGAAGTATTGAAATGAAGTAAAAGGCTCGCTTTACAGGGAACTGTATTCCTCAATCCAGGTGGACCAGTAGAGAAGATACGAATGGGAGATGTACGGACAGTGTACAGACTATGGTGAAGTATTACAAAACGACACTAAATCGTCATGGAAACTACTAGACTTGTTGTCAGAACATGCCCCCTTGACCTGAAACTTGAGCAATATAGGCATATCTTGTAGGTGCCCCTATAATTGCCTTTGATTACTTACTTTCTTAATGGGCTCCCGACCCTGAAGAGTCTCTTCCTAAGACATGGCAGTCTTTAACTCTCTTCGATCCTGGGCACGCTGCTTCCAGTTGTCTAGACCAAGCACTCTACATACATCCGCGTTAGCTTGAATCTTAAAACGAAGGTTCGATCTTCTTTCTCGTCTCGAACCTGGGGACTGTGATTCGGTTTTCCTTGTTGTCTCGAACCTGGGTGCTGTGTGTCATCACTACCATTTTTGAAAAGCTTCGCAAAGCTCATGATTGCCTATGATTGCCTATCTCAAAATTAATTCACCCTTGTAAGACTTGAAAAAATGTTTGTTGCGTCAATTGCTAGTCTTACGGTCTTTGACTTCCTTCAACTGCCGTCTATATTCTTGAATTTCGCAAAGTCTTAAAGGTTACGCTACTTACTCCTATTCCCCACTGTTTCTATGAAACAATAATCGCTTTCAATGAAATCCATTATGTTTTTCAACTCACTATCTTCCTTGCATCTCAGTTAACGTCATACTTAGTCTTTCATACGACTACACCCTGATTTCTGATTCTGACCTTTTGAACACAACAAACAACCCTCAACAGTAAAAACAAAAGTTTATCTTGATTTTAAAATCAAAACAACTACTTATAGTGATTACAATGACGTGATTAACTTGTTAAACAAAAGAAAAGGGGAACTATTGGTTTAAGAGTTACTCAAAACGGAAGTTCTACTCGTACGAATGAAGGAAACGAAATACACAGCAAAATAAAGAAACGGAAATGGTTGACGAATAAGAGATTCGCACTGAACAATTCATTAGCTCTGATGAGTTCTTATAAAACTGTTGACGGTCAATACAAGAGTCAATAAGTTACGCATAAGGAATTTTCTTCCTTTAATTTCAAAACCAGGAATGGTCATGTTTCCCTGTATTCTATCATAGCTTCTCAAAATGTGAAACCAATTCCCCCTATGGTGAAGTTCTGTGATAAGTCTTCAAGAAGTGAATGCATTGGATTAATGAGGAAAGAGAAACAAAAAATAACTGCTCGAATATTTTCAAATTTAAAACTTAAACAAAAAGTTTTATCTCATTAAACAATTGGCAATAATACAACTCTTTTTATAGAATATTACTTATAATTCAATAAACTGCAGTAATATTAGAAAATGTTTGAAAATGAAGTTGAAATAGTACAGTAAGAGGCGAAGTGGTTGGAGTGAAGATTTCCAGATATTGCATAGTTCCAGGCATCCTTACCTTTCACATTTTCAATTTTGATCAAGAAAAATAGGGATAATCGTATCTTTCTGTGTGTTATCCTAAATAGTGAGTTAATAAGAGCGTTATAGTTACACAAACTAAGTACACTATAATACGTTAGTTCATGGTTCGCTCCGGTAAAAATACAATCGATTGTTGCTAGGATATTCTACTTACTATAGATCTCTTACGGGTTTCATGGAGTGACCGGCAGCTCTGTGTTGACCCCGTCTGTGTTTATTCGTAACAAACATGGGACCAATAGTTTAAGATTAGTGGGTAAAGAGTTTAACAGGGATCTCATATTTATTTTTGCAAGAACATAGGTACCCCCACCAACATTAATTCAATCTTATTATTCAGGCACCTGTCATAAAAGCCAAATGGTAAACATACGCGCACCTTATCAAAATTGTATCGATCACCGCTTCTTTTTATTTATTTATTTTTTTTTTTTCTTGTAAAGCAGCTAAGGGAATTTCCGTCTTGCGGTTTAGCAATACATATTCTTGTTATACTGCTTTTCGTTGCCTAACGACATGCGCGTGTAAACGAATTAATAACCCATTATGTGTGGTTCCTACTTCCGAATCAGCCCAATCAATCCGAAAGGCATGCGAACAAGTTCATCGAGGGAATGAATGCAGTTGTGTGCTTGTCCTGATATTTAGCAGTTGCTTTACTATATAGTACCATAGTACGCAAGTATACGAGCTCATTGGAACCAGTATGGAAAAAAAAAAAATACGGAACCCCCCAAAAACCCTTCGGTATCAGCACGTCTGCGCGCACCTTTGTTACTTGGTGCCATTAAACACACGAGACCATCTGTCGATTTTTTTTTTTCGTGTGTTTTTAATTTTGTTTTGTTGAATGGAATTGAGACCCTAACAAATTTAATGCAAGAATTAATAGCTACACATCTAGGGGATTGATTGGGATACATTCGAGAAATAAGGTGAATGTAAAGGAATTGGCTAGTTAAATAGTATCAGTCGTTGCTGTATACTCTTTGTTTTAGATGTACATAAGTCATGTCCACTATTACGAGCTAATGGATCAAAACCAACAATTCTCGATATTCATAAGTATCTAAGTTAGTAGCGCAGATTTTAAAGAAGCACCAGTATAATATAGTACATTGAAGTGTACTCCTGAAAAGTTGCAGTTTAACGTCTAAAAATATTTGAATTTTCAAATAACAGTATTTAGGCTTAGTTAACTACATACATACATATACGGCATTATAGTTTTATGCCATTCATGTTTTATTTATACATTCTACCTGCAGGTAGAATACATACATATGTATTTACATACATATGTATTTACATACATATGTATTTATTTACGTATTTTTCAAAAAATAAAGGAAATGTGCTCCCAAAGAAAGGACACACGCCTGAGTCTGTGTACAAGTCAATGTCCATGTGAAACTGTGCACATGTGCGGTTTCAAAAGGAACCCAAAGAGAAGGTCGGCGCTCACCGTACGCACACTGCACACAGAAGAACAAAACCTTGCACAGGACGAAACCGAAAGGAGAGAGCCGGCCGCACCGCAATCATTCCAAATTGAACCTTTTCATAGATAGGACGTGTCGTGTAGTATCAAAACATTCGTCTGTCCGATAACTAATTTTTTTTTTGCGTTTTATATTAGACACTGTGTGTGCCACTAAGGTGTTGTGATTGTTCACGTAGTGGAATGTGTTGACTCTGATTTGTTTAAAATACCCAAGTGTACAAAGTGCAGGACAAAACTGTTTCTATTGTTCGGAGTACTTCCAATTTTGTGTGCGAGCAATAATAATGTCTGAAAAGTCATCATCGGAATATCACAAAAAAACTTGTATAATATGTGGATGCCATACTAACCAAACCATAAACATCTATGAACCACGTAGTGGACCAAACATCGTTCGGCTAATCCAAGCAAGATTCAAATTTCAGGTAAGGTTCTAATCTTAACACAGTTCTTTATCAGTAGAGTACAAGTACAAGCAGGAAATATTTGGTTGTCGGAAAAATCAATACATAAGGCCGATTATAAATATGTATACTACACACAAAAATGACTCATCCACCCTCAAACGAGAATGTCGCAAAAAGGATTCGCTTCTTTGCAAGAATCTTTACCCCACCAACACCCCCATCACTTGAAGAGAATCTTTTCAATATTTAAATTTTCTTTTTTTCTTTTAATGAAATCGGTCAGTTATTGTATGTAGGTTTGTAAATTTCCACCGGAAACTACAGAGACATATCATCTTTCATCCTAACCCAGATCCTTGTTAATCACTGTGAGAACATGCACTTGCTACTACTGGAAAGAAAGTAATTTGATACCAATCGATAGGCAGGAAATGCATTATTGGTTTAGGAGTACGCTATACAGATGTGCTAATAGAAATTTGAGATAATGGTCAATAACCTTTAAACTTTCACATGTCCTCAATCCTTATTACTATAAGGGTATGTACAACAACAACAAAAAAAAAGAAGTGAAGTAAATTTTCCGCAGCTGTCTAGAAGCGATTTTTTGAGTGTCTGATCTTCAGCAGTTGTAAAACTTCACCAAAAACAAAGCAGCAGGCGGCAGATGTTTTCGTTTTTTTTTTGTTTTTTTTTTTTTTTACTTTACGTCGCACAACTTGGTTATTGCACCTGGTTCCATTCAAAAAGAAGATGAGATGAATATGTGTGATCTTCATTTCGGAGATACAACACGCTAAACGCTTGCTTCATTGTATCCAAAATGATTGGGAATTATTGCGCCTTAAAACAGTGGCACTCGTCGGGTATTAGAGAATAGTTAGACGTATCCACATGGTGATTAGTTAACATCTGCTGTAAACGGCACTTCCTTTTCACAGTGTATTTGGTTAACTCGGCCGCACTCATAGAAACGTAGTGAGATACTTTGAAGTAATTAATGTAAATACTGGTGGAGGGTATTTATTTCGGCCTGCTGTCTTTTGAGTGCATCTACCCTTTAAAACACCATAGAGTTATTAAGCACCAGCTGATGAAGTGCGAGGCCAAGGCAGGTGGTTTATTATAGGTTTTTCTTGTTAAGTTTTATGATAATAACTGCCTGTGTATAGCAGCAACTGCTGATGGGGTACCTACATACATATATATGTATGTATGTATGTATGTATAATGATTGAGACTGCCTTTACTTCTTTATTCCCCTTTTTTTTTTTGGCGGACTGTGGAATGAATAAAATTAATTTGAATCGATTGGGTATATGTGAACTCAAGGTGTGCTGCATTGGAACTAAATACTTGAATAGGGGAAATACATATCGTATAGACAAACGTCATATATCTTTATTAACGACTCATAAGTGCAGATTAAAATATCCTACGTATACATACAGTACGTATGTACATACATGTGGACATGCATTTCGCAAACTTAAAAACTAAATTTGTTGTTAGGATATTTTCCATTACCTTCAGGTAGTTTCGCATATGTATCCAGTCAGGTACTGAAATGCCGCAGCCATTGTCTTTTGTTAAGTGGTATTAAGGTCCATTCACAGGAAGGTACCGAAGGCCACAAACAGGATTAGTATGTTTCTTTAAACTAGGTACTGAAAACACAAGTGAATTTACAGAATTTTTTTTCAAATCTTTATTTCGTTATTTCTATTTTTGTCTAACGCACATTTTTTTTTTTTTTCAGCCCCTTAATGAAGACAAATACCTATGTTATAGCTGCAACAATTGGCTTATCAACTGGCACTCTTTGCAAGCATTAAACAGTAACGACGCCGACAATCCCTCGGGTACTTTTCGCTCATCTCATATGAATAACATGGTGTCAGAAAAAGGTTCTCCTTCAGAAGTAAAGCACGTTATTACAAATTGCACAAAACCAGTCGCACAAGTTCGACCCCAACTGAGGATTCAACCAGAATCCAAACATTTTCAGTTGCCAAAGGGAGTGTGCCACTCCGAGTCTATAAAATCAAAACGTAATGGATATTATTCTTCTAAACGCACTTTTCTAAGTTGGCATCGGATAAAGAAAAATCGCCGGAAGTCTCTTCATGTTTGTTGCGTATGTGGACGCACTATTCTACGTAAGATATTGGTTACCCGCTCAAATTCAAAGCTGATTGCCGTTAAATGCAAGAGGTGCCGTGGAATCCTACAATGGCGTGATATGTACCTGAAAGCTCGTCTACTACAAAGACATCAGCATCACTCACAAACTAAGTCGATAAGACACAGTCAAAGGAAACTAGTCAATGAAATGTCAATGCACTACAATGTGAAATCCCCTATATCACATTTGCCATATGAACCCCGACGATACCAAAGACCGCTTGTAGATGGCAAAGTTGTTTCGATGTTACGCCGGCTGGGTACAACTCTATCCAGGGATACCACATCCGCTGCAAACGCCTACCAGCCGATAATTATGAGTCCCATGAAAAAGAAATCCCAAAGATGGACGCGTGATATTGCCGACGATGAGATTCTCATTAATTTCAATACCGCAATAACGGAAGTCCTTCCGATCAGTCACATCCGAAAAAAGTTGTCATATCAAGTATCACGTAACACCAGGGTAGATGCTATAGAAATTAACAGCAGCGACGAGGAAGAGGACGATGACGACAACGCTGCAAAAATGGATGAAAAAGTGACCTGTGTAATCAATCTTGAACATGTTTACAACTTAGTACCGAAAGGACTCACTGTATCCCTCATTTCGGACTCAGAACCAGCTCCTGTTAACTAGATAATTTAGAGAAAAGTTTTTTCAGGTCCATTTTTTTGTTATTATGTTCATAGTTCATTTTATAGAAGTATTTTTATTTGATTGTATAGCTAACTATAGTGAAATGTGAGACAGTGTGAGTAGATGATGGGATTATGCTCTACATATGTATGTACGTGCTTAAGTAGGACAACGTTAATTTATTTAATTTAAAATCGATTTTTATCACAAACAAACCAGCACTAGGTACCTTTATAATTTAAAATAAATTCTGCATGCCATATCATGTCCAAGAGAGAAATGTACTCAAATAAAGTTTTATAATAATGTAAATTAATAATAAGTTATACATTAAGTGTGGTTTTCCTTTTTTTTTTTATTAAGAACTTTTAATAGATAAATACGGCTTGTCTACTAAGTGGTAGTGTGCATGGCAAATCAATTAAGTTATGATTTAAGGATTCAAACATATGGAAACAAACACTACGTACATCAAAAGGTTTGTGGTGCTACAAAGTTCTCTACTAGAACTCTGCCCGAAGAAGAGTAAGCGAATAAAATGAAGTGGTTATCAAGATTGCATAGTCAATTTCCATTCAAATTAGAATAGATTAAACTTTCATAATTCTATAGCTTAGTTCAATGCGTTGCATATGTACACACCTATATAGTACATATTGATTGCAAAATGTTTACACTACAATGTAATAGATACTATAACGAAAAGAAATAGAGCATTCGACTTGATAATCGGATTACCTACCACTACTATTTTCCTTCGTTTCTGTTTTGGTAATTAAGATGAGAAAAAGGAACCTAAAAAACTTCAACTGTCGTGCTGTGATACTGTGTTAAACCAGCAACTTGAATTCATTCTAACACATGAATAGTAGAGCCCCTATTCCACGAAAATAGGAAGCCCCACTATGCATTATTTTTACGTTTGTTATTGAAGTAATTCTGTTATTGTTTTAGGCAACTTTCTATAATACGCAATTATTGCTATCGATTTCGAGTTCATTTAACTGCGGTTGGTAAGTAATTCGATATCTTTTATCATGAGTGCAACCGAGTATGGATCCCCTAATGTTTGCATTAACCATCAAACAGTTATGTACATTATGTACTCGTATATCAACCCGCAGTAATTAAACTACCATAAAAACAAAAGAAGTGCGTTGCACTAAGAACTGTGCTTATGGATACATGAAGTGTCTTATTCATAAGACTGAAACATCATATTGCTCTGACCCATGCCCAAAGAAAGTCCAAAGTCCTATCTATTTTGAGCCTGATGGCATGTATCCCCTAACGTATTTGAATTTTTATGTGGAATATTTTTCAGCGTATTTGCACTTAAAAGTGTGCTACATAAAATGGAATTTATTTCTTCTGCTAAGAACCGATTGCCGGATCGAGCAAACAGATCGGTTCACCCATTACGTTTAGGGCATTTGATTGCTGACCGCAGAACGACGCAAAAAACGTTAGAAAACTAAAACCTAATACATAACTCCATAAAACTATCTAAGCTAATTTTGTTATTACTGAACGAATAAGATGGTGACAGAGGAACCTGCTTACCCAAGGTGGTAGAAGCCTAAGGATTGACACATAAATGCTGAATATGGTCATGAAGAAATAGACATTGGATGCCAGCCATCTAACGTCTTTTCAAACAATTTCAAGATTACTCGAAACACTTATAAATGACGTATGTATGGGCTGTAAGAATATTGTATTTATATCCAACCATTGGTAGTATACTACAACACAAGAATTGTGCGGCCACCGAGATGTTTTTTTAAGGACTGTATACTACCACACTAGAATACTTATGTTCGTATAAATTGCGATCAGCCGTTCACAACTGAGTGCACGAGAACTGAAAGGTGATTTATTTTGTCTTTCTTTACTATCAGTCTTAGTTTATACATATACTATCAGTATTAGGTATCCTTAGAACTACGGAAATAAGTCATTTCACCATTGACCTTCAGTCATTTAGTGCATTGCTCTCATTTGCCGCCAGTCATCTGAACAATCGATGCAATCGAAAGATAATTTAAAACAAAGTGCCACCAAATAATCCAATAATAGCACATATATAACATACATAGCATATAATAGACGAATTTTTCTACCCGAACGACCTTAATTAATTCCAATTTTCGCAGAATTAAAATGTTCACTGGGCACAACACGGCATGTGTAAATGAAAAATGTATCTCTACCGGATAGATATGTACATAAGTATGTGTATACACAAAAATGCGTGAGCATCCGCGTGCTCTGTATACTTCATTACAGATTTTCCCAGCTAAGGAATAAATTTTCATTTCTTTAATGAAATTCCGCCATACGTTTTGTGGTGACATTAAAAATATCTTGTCACCTCTCGGACCCAACAACAAAACAAATGGTGACAATAGTGTGCTACTGCGATGACTGTACTTGTGAAGGATGACGATGGAGAAGCAAGTAGAGTGGCCATTTCTTTTGTTTTTGGCTCTGGGAAAATTGCGCTACAAAAGAAAAATATAAAAACCAAAAAAAAAAAAAAAAAATGCTGCACAGAAAAATGTATAAAAGAAGAACAACCGGCGTAGATAATTCTAAAACAAAGAGAAAGGAATGAATAACGAGAAATGAAACTACACGTTTTTTTTTTCTATCAGCAGCTCCAGTATTTTTAATTTGCAATTAAAAAACAATCACAGTGATATTTTTAGTTAGGTTTTCTTATTTTTTTGTTATTTGTTTGAAATGGGTACAATAATATAAAGAAGGCGAAGTTCTACTTCGGGTAAAACACTCTTGCCACCAAAAGACCAACGAATTAGTTCCTTCCACCCTTCTCGTCACATTCGCGCCTCAGATGCCCACTCTTACCGCAGCTGTAGCAAGTTTTTGTTGCATCCGGACAATACTTCGAAATGTGGCCGGCTCTGTTGCACTTGTAACACGATAAACTCGAGTTGGAAGAGCGATTGTCGTTCATCTGTTCTGGACAGTTACGGGCCCAGTGGCCAAGTTTGTTGCATTTGTAGCATGTTGGATTATCCATTTGGGTGCAGTCTTTGGAAATGTGACCAATTCCGTTGCAGCGATAGCAACGCTCCGACTCCTCGGGACAAGCACGGGCATAATGTCCGGTTTGGTTGCATTTATAGCATTTTTCGCGATTACCAACTCCACCACGACGCATGTCGCGTCCATCTCGCAAACCGGAGTTACAGTCGCGGGCGTAATGACCCGGGCGATTGCATTTATAGCAAGCTGATGATGATGACATTGTTGTATATGAATTCGTAACTTCTTGGAAAAACTTTTCAACGAACTGCGTTCACCTCCTTTACTGCAACTAATTCAATTAACAGAAAAAAAAACTCCAAAAACTTCCTTCACCACCACGGCACACTAAATGCAAATCGAAATGGCTGCCGTCCAAATAATGCCTCCGACTAGTGAGAAAATTATAATGCCCACAAATACCGGCTGCAGTGCGGCTCGTGTTGCCTCGTTTATAGGGGTTGTTGATAATAAGGATTTCTTTATTTAAATGTTGGTTAAACTGATTTTTTCACATGGTTAGCCTTAGGATGATAGTTACATTTTAACCGTGTTATATAAAGCTGTTATGTGGGCTTCTATTGGGTGGCATTTTTCTTTTGCAAGGAATTAATGTTGGCTGGAAGGGCAGCTTGATAAACAATTGGTTGGCATTAAGACCATAGTTTCATTTTCATTCTATTATGTAGAAAAGTAAATAGGTAATTATTTATTAAAATATTATTTTAATTCACATCATTATACCTTGCATTTTTGTCTACGGCCATCTATTGGATATGTCTATGTAAATATATGTCACTATATAATAAATAACTTTTACTAGAACTAGCGGGTATATGCTTGGCAGCACATCGATGCAATTTGAATAAATTATTATTAAACGACTTGCTGGAACTGATTTTCTGTTTTGAATGACGAAATCAATTTTGGTACTCCTTATCATGTGAAGCGAAAAAAAAATCAAGGTACATCTAATTTAGAGCAGCTTCCGTGCCATTTTTTTTAATTATGATACGGAGAGCTCTAGTGTATCCTGTTCCGAATATTCATCGAACAAACCTAGTTCTACTTTTTGCGTTGGAACGAAAGTGGCATTTATTTTATCCCTTGGCTACCAACATCTAAAACTAAAAGTACAATGCCCAATTGTACGTAGCATTTTTTTGTATGTGTTTAAACGCGCTCAGTGAACTTTACTCTAAGATTACATTGATCGTGGTAGACATATATTATGCTTTAAAAGAAAGGATTTATTTAGTGGCTATGAGGCTTGAATGAAATACATATATTGCTAAGTGTTCTAAATATCAAGAAAATGTTAATTTTATAAACTGCAGTGGATACCTTTAAACTCCAGGACATACAGAAACTCGTTACCTACATATGTGCCATAACTCGTATTTGGGTGAAATGAATGATTAATCAGAATGAATGCGAAAAATGGTAGCTTTTTCCTGCGAAAGAATAATTAT
Source organism: Xylota sylvarum (assembly GCA_905220385.1). Taxonomy (NCBI): domain Eukaryota; kingdom Metazoa; phylum Arthropoda; class Insecta; order Diptera; family Syrphidae; genus Xylota; species Xylota sylvarum. Next base: position 500,690 of record LR999960.1, on the reverse strand, counting down.
TAAATCGGTGGCAAGTATTTGCTCAGTTTGTCATCTGTCAGAGATGACAAGTTAGCTCGACAGAACTCTGGACGTACCCTTTCATAGATGTCAAAACAGCTGTCGTAGAAAAACAAAAATAAATTTTGTTTGTAGCACATATTCTAAGTGCTAAGTGCTTTTTAGTAAATAGTTCGAATCAAAACAAACTTGTGTACATAATTGAATATATTCGTCGTCGAAAAAAACACACGCCAACATGGGGAAAAGACAGCATCAAAAGGATAAAATGTAACAACATACAACTAAGGTGTTAATTAAATTTTAATTGTTTACTTTTTGCAGGTACTTGACCTACACAGAATGGTCCGAGTTGTATGGAGGGAAAAAGTATGAGTCTGCTGAAAATGAGCACATAAAGTTCAAAAGACTCCCCTATGACCACTGCTGCATCACTATGATACCCTTCGAGATACCCTACAGCGACAAGGACGGAAACATCTTCGAGCTGCAGGCTATTGTGGACTTTTTGAAAATGTTCAAAGTGAATCCTATTACGGGAAAACCACAAGACGCTAAATCACTGGTTGCTCTAAAGTTTCACAAAAATGCCGATGGTGAATACCATTGCCCAGCGCTTTTTAAACCATTTACCAAGAACTCCCACATTGTCGCAGTGTCTACGACAGGGAATGTTTTTTCATGGGAGGCCGTTGATCAGTTGAATATCAAGACGAAAAACTGGAAAGATCTAGTTAACGACACGTCTTTCCAGAGAAAAGACTTGATAACAATCCAAGATCCGCAGCACTTGGAGAAGTTCGATATCTCAAAGTTCCATCATATCAAGAAGAACTTACGTGTACTGACGGAAGATGAAATCGCAGAGAAGGTCATGGGATCGAAGGGTAGGATTAAGTCAATGAACTTGGAAACAAAAGAGACCCTTGCCCAGCTGGAAAAAGACTATCAGCCCGCAGAAGAGGCTGCAGTTGTTGAGAAGAAGCTCGTAGATAAATTTAATGCAGCTCACTACTCAACAGGAGCTGTTGCTGCGAGTTTCACGTCCACTGCAATGGTTCCAGTGTCTAACCACGAAGCAGCAATCATTGATGATGACACTGTTAAGTATGATCGCGTTAAGAAGAAGGGATATGTTCGGATAACGACTAATTTTGGTCCACTTAACTTTGAAATATATTGTGATACGGTTCCTAAGGCAAGTGAAAACTTTATTAGGCACTGTACCAATGAGTACTACGATGGCACGAAGTTCCATCGATCGATTCGAAATTTTATGGTAAGTGTGTCTGAAATGGCAGTATCTTTCTATGTATGTGTATGGATTCGTATGCTTTAGATTCAAGGTGGAGACCCAACCAGCAGTGGAACGGGTGGCTCCTCAATCTGGAACAAAAAGTTTGACGATGAATTTCGCCCAAATCTCTCCCATACGGGACGGGGAATCCTATCCATGGCCAACTCAGGGCCCAATACCAACTCATCGCAATTGTAAGTGCTTGCAGTAGTTGTTTCCTGTAATTTTTCATTCTAATTCTAGCTTCATTACGTACCGCTCTTGCCGTCATTTGGATGGCAAACACACCATATTCGGGAAGCTAGTTGGTGGGATGGATACCCTGAATGAGATGGAGAAGATTGAAGTGGATAACAAGGATCGCCCCATAGACGATATCATAATTCAAAAGGCACAAGTATTTGTTGACCCCTTCCAGGAGGCCGAGGAGGAATTGGTCCGTGAACGAGCTGAGGAGGCCGCGAAACAAGTGCAATCAGTCGCCGATATCGCAAAGAAGAAGCGATTGAATCAAAAACTGAAAGTATTTAGAGACGGGGTTGGCAAATATTTGGACATGAACAGCATAAAAGAGGAGATGACGAAAGGCTCGAGTGCACCTTCAACTTCCGTAGGCCCAGCAGCCAAAAAGCGAAAAGAAAGCAGCTCCAAATTCGGTGACTTTCGCGCATGGTAGACCATAAATAAGTTTCAACAACACAATGTATTTTTATTAATCGTTTATATTCTCACGTTCCTTCCACTTTTCTTTGAGTTCGCTGAGCTTTTTTTGTCGTCTGTTTTTCTCAGCCGATTTTTTCCCATCGATTGCCTTCTGCTGCGACTCAATAGACCGGTCACCATTGTACAGCAGATCCAATTTGTTAAGTAAGATTCTTCTCGCTTCCTCTCTATTGCGAGAAGCTATTCTATGGGTATGGCACTTGACTATAATGTTTGTTGGTATATGCCTTAGCATGACACAGTTGGAGGTTTTATTTACGGCTTGACCACCAGGTCCACTGCCTCGGACAAATGTTTCTTCCAGCTCCGATTCATTTAACTTAGGGTAGTGGGAGTAGTCAAGAGTAACTTTCAGGCGTTGTTGCAAGTGATTTGTTAGGCATTTGGTGTTAGTACTAAGGATATTGCGTAAAAATGTGTGGATGATGTTTGGCTTATACAATGCGGCCATTCTTTAATAAAGTCTCGCCACGCTAAAAATAAAACAAGGAAGGGATTTTTATGGTTTAACTTCAGTTTTTGTATTGATGCTTACTTTGAAAGAAAATTCGATTTCTTCTTGATTTGTGAGTCCTTTGGTTGATCGAAATTCTTTTCGTATTCTACCTAAAAAGTACGACTTGTCAGTTAGGTACAATTGGTTACCGTATCGAATTAAATGCTTGTATAAACGTAATATTTGTTGTTTGGATGGTTGAGGCATATTCGTTTATTTTTAAATGAAGCTCGTTTTTATCATTTAGAAAATGGAAAGAAGCACGATCCGGATAAAATTTAACTAAATGTCAAAAGCAGCTGATTTGTTATTATCGGCTGTGGAACTGACATTTCTTTTGGCAGCAGTTTAAATTAGAACAGGTATGTGCATTAAAGTTTGTTCCCTTATCTGAAAATTTGTACAAATTCGTGCAAATTGTTAGGAATTTTAGTCCAACTCCGTTTCCTAACACAAAAAAAGTCGTAAAAGACAGAGAGAGCACACGAGAGTAAAATATTTTCGCAGTGACAACACGGCACCAACCTGTCGCCCCAAATATTTTTTCTATTTCAACGATGCATTAAAAACATACATACATGTGTTAATGGAAGGCTAACGATTCGTAATTTTCGTTTCTGAATCCCTGACTGTAAATTTATAGCATAGAGTTGCAAGGACATATGTCCATTTTATGTCGGGTGAAATATCCGAAAGTACTCACAAAACGGTATGTACATACTTGACCTTTATTGTTGGATAAGTTGCTTCATAGAAAACACGTCAAAATTGCACCAAACCATTCCATTCCTGATTACAAACCCCATGAGTCTTGATTTGTTGTAATTAAAAGAAAATAATGAATTCGTTTTGTTACGCATTTTATTTATTTATACCAAAACAAAACTTGGCAAAAGGAACTAGCTCTTACACGGTCAAACTAATCCAAAACCACACAAATTTGAAGTAGACATCTGTCGTAGCACCTCAAAGCGAACATTTTAATAAGTTAAATATTCGCTATTAAAATACTCGCGTTTCTCTATGTCCAATTTAGCACTTTAATGTCCTTGCAAGTAGTCACCAAAGTGTGCATTATGAATGGACAAAAGCAGCCACTGTATTCTCTAGATAGGTAGATGTGCCATCGTTTTCACTGAATCAGTTATGTATCTGAATCCAGTAGATGAAATGACTTCTATGATCTACGTCCAGTTAGCACTTCTATGCCTTAAGTTATACGGCGCAAAAGTGTGCATTGTGAATGGACGGGATATGAGGCTATGAATTGGTTTAACTTTTCTTTGATGTACCATCAGTGTCACTCAGAATCAGAATTTTGATCTAAATCCAAATGACGCGATGATTCCTATAATCTACGTCCAGATAGCACTTCTATGCTTTTAGTGTTACGGCATAAAAGTGTGCATTATGAATAGACGAATATGAATAAGTATGAGGAATTGAACAACAAAAGTAAAACACATGAAATGTAAAAACGTATCTTTTTATTCCTCTTTCGAATTAGATGTTAAAAAGCAATCTATGCTTCAGATCAAATTTACAAGTAGTTGTCTGGGAACTCGAAGGTAACATCACGTCCAGTCAATTTCTTATACACTGAAGTAAAGGTGTCAACCTGCAATGAAAAAAAATTTATAAAACAAATTAGTTTGTTGTCAATTTAATACGGGATAGATTTTCTAAATAATTTGCAATAAATGTATTCAATGATTCATTATTTATACAAACACTTGATATAAATATTTGAGAAGAACTGATTAATTTATCTTCGTCTGATATATCAGTCAAGTAATGAGTTTTCACTAAACAACCGTAAAGCGTGCAGACGTTGGATTGAACCTGGTGGACATACATATGTACATATGTATTATGGATTGTTCCTCACTATATGGCTTCACTAATTGTCTCGATATTTGAAAACAAAAGTATCCAGTGAGATATTATTCTTCGCTTGATATGGAAGACCCTTTTATTATGTTTTATTCATAAAAGGGGGGCAAAAAAGCGATAAGATGTGTCGACAAATGAAAGGATGGTGACGAATTGGAAAAACTTAGTTTATTTTAAAATGTTGTTTCTAAAATTTGGAACAAATTTCCCTTAATATGAGAAAAGAAAAATTTATAACGAGACTTTAGAAGTTTATTGTCTGTCCTTTTTGACAATCACCAGTTTAAGATATTCCACTGGCAAATAACACAAGGACATTAATAGATCCTTCTACTATGCACTATATGTATTACGGTTTGTCCCTCACTATATGTCTAACTGCTTGCCTCACTTTGAGAGAACAAGTTCTTTTCAGAGAGATTTTCATATTCGCTTGATATGGAAGACCCTCTTATTATGTGTTCTTCATTAGAGGGGGGCAAAGAAGCGATTGAAATTTCAATAAATATTCATTATACGTATCTCTAAAGTATGGAGCAAATTATTCTCAAAATGTTCGAGAACAATTTATAACGAGGCTTTAGAATTTTAATGTCTGTCCTTCTTCACAATCACCAGTTTAACAATTTCCACTGACAAATAACACAAGGACATTTAGAGCAATATAGATTCGATACAACTTTTCCAAACTCGAAGCCATAATTTTATTATCGACACAATGGGTGTACAGCCAGTTCCACCAATCATTTACCGCGCCTTTACCGATGCACGCATTCTTTTACACGCACATGTATGAACGAATGCGTGCATACTATGTACAAGCGCGCCATTTATAGTGAACTATTGTTTAATTTAATGTTTGCGGCACATGGAATATGCTTTTCCTAATGAAATTCGTGAAAAAACAATAACGAGTAGCCGCAAGAATTTAATGTCTGTCCTTTTTGACAATCACCAGTTTAAAATTCTCCACTGGCAAATAACACAAGGACATTAAAACTACACTTACTTGTAAAAAACAATAAAATTTTCAACTTACTTTGTGTTCAATGGTGGTTTGTTGATTCTTATCTAGATGCACCTTAATCAGCTGTGTGCCATCGAGCTTCACGCGGATGCGTTTACCCACAATTTCGGCGGGGAATACCAAATCTTCTAGAATAGCATCATACACTGATGTAAGAGTGCGGGAACGTGGTCTCTTCTGTTTCAGAGGATTCCTTGATTTCCTAGTTGGCTTAGGTAAGATCTTACGTTCTCCAATGAAGACTACGTGCTTGCCAGAGAATTTCTTCTCCATCTCACGTACCAAACGAATTTGGATTTTTTGGAAAGCTTTCTGCTTTGGAATAGGGACGTAGATAATGACAGCCTATAATAAATAAAAGAATGTTAATATATATATATATGTAATTGAATATAAAGTATCCTAAGGTACTTACTTTCTTGTTGTTGAACTCAATCTCCCTAGCACGGGTAATATGAAGATCCCTCAATTGCGGCTTCAATTCAGAGTTCATTTCCAGCTCCAAAAGAGCTTGAGCAATTGACTTTTCAAAGTCATCGGGCTCGGCGCCACCGGGCTTGATAATTTTTGTACCAATCATCTGAAATTGAAACACATTTCATCGTATAAAACTGACATGTAAATAATTGCCGGAGTCAGAAGTTTTTAGTGCACTTTCAATCCACTGTAATCAGTGGTTGTTGAGAACTTTTCTTGCAAATTTCTACACAAACAATTATTTCCAGATGTTAACTATTCATTGTACACATTATTTTCGTTTAACTTTTATATTAACTGGGTTATTTTAGCAAAATTATACAGAAGAAAACAAAATGGAACCTACCGTAGCCAGTTATTTTCAGAAAAAGGAAAGACAACGAGACACTGAACTATGAAGTTGGTGACTTTTCGAAGCGGTTCAATGTGAAGTTAGCCATAGTTTGTTATGAATACAAAGTTCTGGGGCGTCACACGAGAATAGTACTAAGTTGTCCAAATGGAATTGATTAACATATTATAATTATGCATAGTGTATAGTCTATCTATTTTGTTTTATTATATATTATAGGTAAAACCGATTTTTTTTTTTTCATTTTTTTGCCAAAATACATGTATTTACATGAATTATTTAAAATTGAATCATATAGGATAGAGATATCGTAGGGATACGCATAATTATACCAACCAACCCACCTAAACCAACGCCGATGCCGCACCTAGGCATATTAAGTTTGATACATAGCTTGTAATATGGAGTAATAATCAAGATGCAGTTTATTGCCATATACATAAAATTGATCGAATTAAATTAAATAACTTCTATAACAATGGCATGACGAACATAGACAAGTATATGGTAAATACTTTCGAAAATATAGTTGAAATTATTTCTTAAAAAAAGTACTTTTCACTCCAGCATCACTAAAAAAACAAAAATTTAGCAATAGATGTCGCTTTACTGTTGGCTGACAATTTTAAGGAACGTCATCAAAAAGTCAATCATGACGGCCGTTTTGTTTACATTTTACATCCCGTACTTGTACATATAGTTCATTTAAAAAAAAAAAAGCCGAGTACGTTGCAAAAGTTGTTTGAAAAGAATATGGTGATAAATTATGAGAGGAAAAAAAGATAACTAAACGATATAAATGGTAACCGCTCCACTAAAATGCTATTCACTTCGTTTTGCGATAAGAACAATACGAATTCATACGCTGTAGTGCGGACGACATCATTTCTCTAGTAATTGCTAGCAAACGTACGTGCAATACTGTGACTACTACTGGGCGCTGACAACGTGTATGATAACAGGTCAGTAGAGAAGAGATCTCATTGGCGCAAGGTTAGAGGAACTTCATTCCATAGGCATTTATTTCTGTAAAAAAAACCCATAAAATAAACAAGTGAGTAATACATCCAGATTTAGATGAACTCTGTGCATTATGTATATGATTGGAATTTTATCTCTCGTTTTAAAGATTAAAAGTATGGCGCCTACTGTTTTGGTCACGGGAGGGGCGGGCTATATCGGATCCCATACAGCATTGGAGATGCTCAATGCCGATTACAATGTAATATGCATAGACAACTTGTGCAACGCCTATAGCGAAGGGGGAGATGTGATGCCTGAAGCACTGAGCAGGGTTCAGGAAATAACTGGCAAGAAGTTGACATTCTATCGGGTTAACATAACCGATCGGGATAGTCTGAAAGCTGTTTTCAAAAAGGTATCAATCATATTTTGTCCCAAATTACTAAAATTATCTTTGATTACGTGTACATGAGTGACAATGCTTATCTACACTAACGGAAACTGCCCAAGCCCAAGCGATAAACTGATACGATGAGCAAAAATACTTGAAATATAGGAACAAGCAAACATACTTGACTTAGTTTACAAAACACTTGGGTTACATAAATTTAGCACAGATGAGTGGCGGTTGATGATCGTCGTGATCTAACGCTGTGATCACTCACTGCACTGATAGAGGTCAAATTGTATTTTGTTATTGCCTCTTTAAAATGTTTCGAAACTTTTTTTTTTTTTGTGTAAACGCCATGTTAGTGAACGTGTCTCTTTTAACACTTTCAGCATAAAATCGATATGGTGGCTCATTTTGCTGCTCTGAAGGCCGTGGGCGAATCATGTCGCTACCCTCTGCAATACTACCAAAACAATATGACGGGAACGAATATGCTTTTGGAGGCCATGGCTGAGAACAAAGTATTCAAATTTGTTTACAGTTCAAGTGCCACAGTATATGGAGAGCCGCAGTTCTTGCCAATAACCGAACAGCATCCTACGGGCAATTGTACTAGTCCCTATGGAAAGACCAAATACTTCACTGAAGAGATTCTTAAAGATCTTTGCACATCGGATAATGTGAGTATGAAAACGATAAATGTAGGCCAGAATGAGGAATGTTATTATCTAAGTTATTGTTTGATCCAAAATAGGGGAGAAATAGTTTTGTGAATTAATTTACCGATTTATGGGTTAACAAATAATTTGGCTGTAATAAGCTGGTTGCTGGTCTATATGTCCACTGTGGCTACTTAAACCTTTCGAGATTGAGGCAAATATTTGACACATTTCTTAAAATTTTCTGATTGTAAAGTCTAGTAATTTTCTTAATGATCATGCATGGCTAGTAGGAAAGATAATTTTGTATTTTCTAAACTTCTTCAGATTCAGAATCATTTTTTCACTCTACATACTAATGTTTCCACCTTTTGCCTTTTGCTTTAGTCACAGTAAGTGTTAGATACATTTAGGAAAGCAATAAATGAAGATAATAAAATGCAATCAAAGGCAGAGATAAAATCTTAAATATTTATTCTAAATGTGGACTGTAAAATTGATAACAAAATTATTGTACGTACACATGTTCGTATGTTTACTATTCTTGTCGCATTGGCGTCCTATACGCTTACCTCTTAATATTATTACACAAACTTTATACAAAATATTCATCTATTTGAAGATATGGCGGTCTGTGAACGATATTAAGCATTATCAAAGCAGTTCACCTCGAGATTTGGAAATAGAACCAAACCGTTGATGTAGTAGAAGTTCGTATCAATCTATGTTTTACATACATTTAGTTGCTAGGTCACCCATATGATGTTCAAACAGTGAGTTTGTGTATACAGATGTTTTCCGTCTGGTCTGCTTTGATAAATAATCAAATATATTGAAAGCAGTTGCGACTTTTTCTCTTATTTTAAACAAACGTTTCCTGTAAAAAGTAGGAAAAGGTAAAATGTACGTGTAATGTATGTAATATACCGTTTCATTCCGTATGTCTTTGTCATAGATTAGATACATGATATTACATCCTTCCATTCAGTAACGTTGTATTCAATTGTTTGTGTCAAACATTTCGACTTTTTCGATTTTTGTTGTTGTTTCGAAGTTGAGTGGTGGTGAGGATTTTGCACTTTTTCTTACACATAAGAAAGTATTTTCGAACCTTTTGTTAACTAAAAACCTGTTTGCAGTGATTTGCCCCTTAGCCCCATACTAACCAATCCACGAATAATGGACTCCATCTGTGTGTTTTGAATTTGTCTCTATTCTAAACAAGCTATTTAATTTCGCAACAATTACATTTCAGTGGCAATGACAAATGATAAATATACGACAAAACCGATGAGTCTTTGTACCAATCTTAGCAGTTTTTGAAAAGAAAAAGCTCAGGAATATGTATATTACATGCAACCCAATTTTGAATTTATAATGTGCATTAACAATTCTATTACTTATATTCAAGCGATGGGCTGTTGTTTCTCTTCGTTACTTCAATCCAGTCGGTGCGCATCCCAGTGGTAAAATCGGAGAGGACCCCAATGGAGAACCAAATAACCTCATGCCATACATTGCCCAAGTAGCTGTCGGTCGTCGACCATTGCTTAAGGTTTATGGAACAGATTTTCCAACAAAGGACGGTACAGGTGTTCGTGATTACATACATATCGTTGATCTTGCAGAAGGTCATGTTAAAGCGCTGGACAAGCTAAAGAACGATAGTGAGACGGGATTCTTTACCTACAATTTGGGAACAGGAGTCGGTTGCTCGGTATTAGAGTTGGTAAAAGCTTTTGAAGCCGCCTCTGGGAAACCAATCAATCATGAGCTAGTGCCACGACGAGCTGGAGATGTAGCAACAAGTTATGCTGATGCTACACTAGCAACTAAAGCGCTCGGCTGGAAAGCAAAGCGTGGTATAAAAGAAATGTGCGAAGACACATGGCGCTGGCAAAGTAAAAATCCGAAAGGATACGCCGCGTAGTAGTATAAATTTAACAATATGCATTTAAAAGCTATCTAAACGATACTATTATCTATCTATCTATCAATATTCGACTATCCAAAGAGAACGTACACTTTTGTATGAATGAAAGCCAGTTATAATTATCCTAAAGAGTTAACTAAATAAATATCATATTTAATCATCAACTACATACATATATGTATGAATAATCCAGTATGTCTATACTTTTCTTGTCTACAAGTAGTGTCTTGTTTTCGTCACATGCTAATCAGGGGTAACAAACTTTACCAACAATAGGTTTAATGTAGCAGTCCTGTATTTATTTTATTAGTTTTTAGCATGCGTTTAAAAGTGTTGACGTTTTTAGTATTAAATTAATATTTATGGTGCAAATTTGAAATGTTTATTAGGCCTATAAATAAAGATCCACAGCATGTTTATTTTGTTAGTGAATATACATAGTATGTATGCACCGACCTTAAGTTTAATTGTTTTTCGAACTGTGTCACTGTGTCACAATTACTCATTATGAAGTAAAAATCACAAAGCTTCAACAGAATTGCTGCCTGTCTCGTTGGTGGAGTTAATATGTTCAGAAATTTCTATGTCGTATGTGATTTAAATAAATTTACTTGATTTATAATAATAAAAAAAGTACTTTATTGTAAAATGTATGAATAAATATGCATACATATGTATTGTATGCCAACAAAACATTAGCTTCTAAGTGGTTTTTCATTCTTCAATTTTTCACAGTGTTGAAACATACATCTATTTATGAAAGTGTTGCGTGAGTAATTTTTAACAATTTCTTACATATTTAGATGCAAGGACGTTCTCTAATTCCGATTCAACAAATCACTAAAACAACTCAATGTTAATACAAAATTGAGACCGGATGGTTAACTTCAACTTTTCTCAGTCATAGTAAAATGGAAAGTGCCAACTTTAAGACGTGTAAGACTTTATCTTATGATACGTTTCAAACAAATCTTGATATTCCATAAGAGAACTTACTCTAAACATGCTCGTGATATCGGCTTTCTTAGAACGTCCACCTGTGAAACAGAAATTCATTAAATTATAGACAAGGATGTCTCGCCTTGCTCAGGTTCAATTTGAATTATGAGCTATTGTTCATTAATGGTAATTCAAGATTTCAATTTGGGGTTTGTGTCTAAATGGCAATTTTTTATTGAAGGGATCGAATATGTGATATTGCTCTGAGTGGACGCACGATGAAATTGTCTTAAACGTCGTCATTTTAATTGTATTACTTACCTTCCTACACATAGTGAATTGTTCTGAATACATTCAATGACTAAAGCTTAAACATTGTGCTTACATCTGTTCCGGAGCAGCCGTACTCAAAATGGTCTTACTGTACAGTATTCAAAAGTGTGGGTTCATTCAGCCGTTAACTAATAGATGGCAGTTTATTACACCACTAATCATTTGTAGAAATATTTGAAAAAAACCTTATTAGGTTATTTTTTTTTTCATGTATGTACCTAATAAATAATATACACATGTACATACATATATTCATAAAGATTTATATTATTTAATGCAGAGATAAACTACGTTGAAGTGGTGAAACAGACCCATGGGATTTAAAATTGCGTTTAAATTAATATTCGAACAGAGGATAGTAGAGTCAATACGCTCATTGGTATACTTTTGTTCTTTTACACTGAAAAAAGAAATAATCTATGGTCTAGTCGTAGATGCTGACCTTTGATGCTAAATTTAGACTGAGCTATACAAAGCGAATAACGACTGTTTTGTCTATAGACTCACCTTGTTCGAATACGGAAATACATACATATTATGGTGGGAATCTACAATTTACTAAATTAATACAAAGTGTACTCATTTGAACTCTAACTATCAGTGAATGCCTCAACAAAATAAAATATATAGGTACATACTTTAATTCATGATCACTCCTTCTATAAAGAATTCTGTAGATCAATACATTTAAAATAGATCTTTGTATTGTACATATGGATTTAAAACCCAAATTTCTTCGGGTACAGCCCCAATAAGCGGTTTTTAATTTGTAATATTATCATACACAAAATAAATAATAGAATGTGCAAATTGCCCATAGTAATTATGTACCAAAATGATTAACATCACAAATGTATTTATCTAATTATTAGCATTATATCAAAAGGTATTACAAAAGGTAATTACAGACTTGGGTACTTTTTTTCATATTTTAGAGTGCGGCATGTGTTCTAACTCAACCGTGGTAGGTATAAACAAAAATCAATTATTATCAGTGAAACTGCGTTCTAAAATGTTGTCTTATTTCTTATTCAAATCAAATGCGATACTGTGCTTATTTTATTTTATTCCATTTTAGCGGATGTGAACACGATTTTATACAAAATGATTCGAATAAGTGCATAACTTTTTACACATCTAATTCATTCACGATATTGTTGGTATACAGAATGCACTATTATTGCATTCGTATTTATATTATAAAGTTCCAATTTTTAAGTTATCCATTTAACCATATTTTCTTTTCAGGTTATTTACAAGACTTGTTTGACCTTAACCCAGTAAAATTAAAAGAATCATTTCAGGTGATATGCATGCATTAAAGAACTCGTTTTCAGAAATATGAGAGTATTAATCACTTGGGAATTTAGCCTTGTGGTTGATTGGTTATATGCCGTAATACCTACCTGAACGAACTATCATGCTTTAAAAACTTTCTTCTAAATATACATACATGTATGTACATATCTACATATGTATGTAAAATCATATAAGGCACACGCCATGGCAATTTTATCAGCAGATGTGATATAATGATTTATAAAGCTCTTTTTAGTTAGGTGAGTACTTTCCTTTTTAATGGTCTGATATTTTTATAAATACCGTGACGACTCTGTTTATATTGTCAGTACTTTAGCAACGACCAAATTAGAATGTTTCCTTATCACTGAACGAATGCGATTAAGCCCCTACCGTACAGATAAACAACCGAAACAGAACGTCAAATTGTTTCTTCTTAAACTCAATTAAAGAAGAACACTAGGGAAATAACCAGCACAATTACTTAATAAATAAAAAGGAAGTTGAGTGGTTTAGTACCAATTTTCGTCTGCATCTACGAAGTACTGTCAATGTGCAAGGTTTCCTACAATTGACGAACAATAACACATTTGTTTTTGTTTACAATCTATTTTAAAAATAATTAAAAAAGTAACGTCAATTTCGCGCGCTATTTCAACTTCTTCAGCAGAATGATCTTTGGGAAACTGCAGCCGTCCGTAACAGGGTATGTTTTAGAATGCTTAAATTATCTTCATCTCTCACTATCATTTCAAATAAAATCATATGTCTAACAACCTTAACATACAGTGTCGATGTGAAACTGTCTTATTCACACTGGTTATCAAAAAAAAAATTGAGTTTCATTTTGTTATGAAAATTCCAAAATAGTTGTATGTACATATATGTATTTGCTTATCATTGAGCAGGCTCCACTGTACTCTAATGGTGCCTTGTGCTAGACCTATTCGTATCTATCAAGCGTACTATCTGCTATAGCAGACCAACCAACTTCAACAGCCAATAACCGGACACGCTCCTCCATGAAATTAAACAATTTTTAAGTACGCGGTTAGCAACGAAACCAATGAATACAACTATGCACATGTACATATGTATATACCATGTTATTTAAAGATCTTTATTGTTGTTTTTGTATACTGCTCTTTGTGATCTTTTTCTTCGAGTAATTTTTATTTCTCCCTTTCAATGATCACTGTGACAGAAACTTACAGAACGAGTCTACTAAGCGGCGATGCCACTTGTGATGTCAGAGAGACCAGATAACCCTGATCAGAGGCGAGCCCCTTATACACAGTATGTGGCCTTTGAATGACCAAAAAAAAAAAAAAAAAGAGCAGCTCGAGTTTACTTTTCTGCGTCAAGCGAAATTATTATTCAAATCATGTTGATGCTTATGGAAAATAACACACGAGCAATTCTCTATTTTAAACTTTATTGTTCGAAAAAATTCCAAAACTTGATGATAATGCCAAATGATAGCGTTGACCGAAACGATTGACGGTACCAGCAGCAGGTTCAAATTCCCTAACAAACATGTTATGCATTGATAGAACACCACCGTCAGAGTTGAAAAACAACTGAATTCCCACACACGCTTATAGTATGGGTGTTTAAAAAAAAGCTTTAACATGTTTACTTGTTTGAATTGACTTTGTCGGAGGGACAAATTTTGAACTTTGTGCCACGGCAGTGTTGATAGCGTATATATTGTTATCAGAATCGTTAAACTATTTTCATGGAAATTTATTCTTACTGTACATAAGAAGGATGTCCTTTCCAAAAGGGAATGGATTGAGTATTTTCTGAGCTGATATTGTGCCCTTTCCTCCATTTACATATATGTATCTACAAACTAGTTTACTAATTTCGCTTTTTTATTAAAAAGTTTTCAAATCTCTTAAGTGCCAAAAAATCGAAGGCATCGAAGGTCTTATTGGAAACCCCAACTTTGACAATGAAATACTTACGAGTATATGTATGTATGTATGTATCTGCCCAGGTCAACAATCCAAATTTTTAAGGATTGTTTATTTGTGTCCCTTTACAATTGCTAATAACTTAAAGCCCCCTGCAGACGATCTGATGTTATTGCTGCAACAGTTTGCCTAAGTATTGATATTCACAAACTTTATGCAAGCTTTTGTATTTTGTATTCTAAAACACAGATTTACTCGAAGCAAATCGGGTCTAAGATCCGCAAATTTTTATTTTTCTCAAATAGGTGTAGAGTTACGTTCTTAAGGTTAAACAATGGATAACCGACCTGGGCGCGGTATCATTCCCATTCGCCTATCCACATAGCTATCCTGTTAATAGTTGTTAAGTCATAGAGTACCTACATATGTACATAATAATCCTCAATTACTTGCGAATGTCTTCCTCCGTTGGACAGATTAATTCAACATACGTATGTATGTTATGTAGTGCGTAACATATCAATCACACAGGAAGTGATAATGATAGTGTGACTTCTTACTATCTATGTTTATTATTAATCGAAGTCTTAGTCCATTCATCCATCTGCGTCTTTCAATTAGCAACAAGAACTTTAGGCGCATGAATATGTACATACATATTTTATATTTTTTTTATTTTCAAAACTGTCTCATGACTATAATGAATGGAAATCGCCAACATAGAAATATACGTATTTGACTCATCTACCACTTCAAAGAAAAAAAAAAACAAAAAATAGATATTTCTAAATAAAAAGATAGAGATGATAAACATCATCATTCTTGGGTGAATTTTCTTTTTGCATTATGATAAAGCGTGATTTACAGACAAAAATCTTAAAGATTGCTAAAAATAAAAAAACTGTATGATGCGAAACATCATTGTCTAGAGACACTGTCTATTTTTGTTTAAACATTAAGATTAGGAAGTGAACTCGCCTATTGAATAACAGTAACGATAAGCATTCGTGCATTTTGGACTCATCTATCAAGTAAATAGTCGAACAGCGAATAAACACAATCGCAAGAATATAATACGTACTTTTTATTGCAATTCGTTGATAATTCCAGGAACTTAAATGATATCAAATCTTTAAATATGGAAACCATTTGTCGATGTTAGTTATTCGAATTCCGCACTTATCTAGGTACTTAAATCTTTACCATAATATTATAAATGTCGAAGTTTAAAAATTTATACGCATCATGTGCCACACTTCCTGCCTTAAGATTATGAATTTTATGATAGGTACATATACCACAGATACTCTATTTTCTTGTGCAGAAAAGATATATACATACATACATATGTATTATATAGCGCATGAATATTTATTAATGAAAAAATACAATAAAAAAAAAATTAATGCATGCTTACTGCATCGCAAAAAAGAGTTAGCAATACAAATGACAATTTCCCAGAAATACTCATACTCGTACTTGAGTTTGTCAAAACAATTGGGTTCAATAGACTTAACATACATACTTGTATTATAATAAAATAAACATAATAGACATTTAATACAGAACGTTTTAAATTTTTAATAGTTGAAGTTGTAGATTAGAGAATATTTTAGAACTGCATAGTATGACTCAAAATTTACCATAAATATTCAAAACTTATTTAGTCACTAGTAAATGGCTCATAGAACGAAGGAATTCTTAGATGACGATGATGATGATGTATAGATAGAAAACTTTTATTTCAGGAGAAATCTGTCATAGATAGTGGGAGAAAGTTCAATAACTCCTAATTAAATAGACGTACATAGTTAAAAAGATACATAACTAACCCTAAACTTAAACAGAGTAAAGTTTTAATGAACACCTTATGCAATAATGTTTTATAGAAGTTAATAGATTTGTGTAAAACCTGAAAAGTTCCTTATTTTAAGAAACCAGTTTGAGTTAGTTTGAAGTAAGTAATCACAAATCGATTAACTCGATTTTCTAGCTTTTCATTCTGCCTTGATCTGCTTCTCGTCCTCTCGCAAGAATATATACATAAGTATACATACTTCTATCAATATAGGCATATATGTATGTATGGCTATGTTTGTATGTAGGTATAATATAAAAATCCGCAAAAAAAAAAGAAAAAAAAATCTGTCTATGTACGTTTTTTTTTTTTGTGCTGAAGAAAAGATGATGAAACATTGCATCATATTCCGAACTTTCCCGTTTTAAACCACGCGCCTTATCCATGTATACACACAGAGTTATAGCCATCGCGAACTCATTCTAAATATAAAAAATAAATGCCTCCGATGACTTTATAAACCAGCTGATCTTTCTCGTGGTTTTCTAAAAATAATTCACCTACAAATTATTGTAGTCAATGAGTGGTCACTAATGTGATTTTGCGTGTGAATTTTGATGATTTTGCATCTCAATGGAACCAGTATATGATATTTGGGATATTAGGATGAATAGACTCGGTTATAGATAGATTTATTCATGTACACAGCCGCTGTGTTATATTATTTTAATTTTACGTAGTCCATGGTCAGTTCATGGTTTTCTGCCAATTAGAATTGAGTTTCTTTTGTTCTTTAATTTATGAATTACCTTCGGTGCGAAGCGCGTACATTTTCCAACGGCTATTGAGATACATTCAAAATACAAACAATTGTAGGTCAGGGATTTTGAAATATTTCGTTATGCACTTTCAAAAGTGAATTTATTCTGTTCATTAATTCTATGAGTATGAAGTATCTTTGTATGAATGGTCTAGATAAGATTTTGTTGACTAATAGGCAGAAGTTACTATCAACTACATACATACATATGTACATATATTCAAAAATTCAAAAAATAATCACTTCATAGCAGCTTATTTTGATGGATCGCTTTTACTAAAACAAAAAAAAACAAACAATTTTTTTCTTACAGAGCTGCTAAAATTCTGCGAGTCTGGCAAATACACAGAGTACGAACTCTTACAGCATATACTGGAACGAGTCTCACCGAGCTACCTCAAAATGCTGCAAACTTCGTCAAAGAAACTGAAGCTCTTTGCTTGCCAGACAAAGTTCATATCTGCAATGGAAGTGATACGGAAAGACAGATGCTGGTTGAGAAACTTGTGGCCCAGGGAACGCTTAGCCCTTTAAGTAAATACGAGAACTGTTGGTTAGCCAGGACTAATCCAGGCGATGTAGCAAGAGTCGAGTCCAAAACCTTTATTTGTACAGCGAAAAAAGAGGAAGCTGTAACTGGTTCTTTGGGAAATTGGATTTCTCCCGAAAACATGCAAAAGGCAATTGCTGAGCGCTTTCCATCCAGTATGAAGGGACGGACTATGTATGTGATTCCATTCTCTATGGGCCCAGTTGGTTCGCCATTGTCAAAAGTCGGTATTGAAATCACCGACTCACCTTATGTCGTGGAGTCAATGCGAACAATGACACGGATTGGTAAAAACGTCGTTGAGCAGTTGCAAAAGAATTCTGAGTTTGTTAAATGTCTTCATTCAGTTGGCACTCCCGAAAACGGTGTTGTAGAAAATCCATCATGGCCCTGTGATCCGGCTCGAACTATTATATTACATAAACCCGACGAGAATTTCATTGCTTCGTATGGATCGGGTTACGGTGGCAATTCTCTGTTGGGAAAAAAGTGTTTTGCACTGAGAATCGGAAGCACTATTGCTAAACGAGAAGGTTGGCTGGCAGAGCACATGCTAATTTTGGGTATTACGAATCCAAAAGGTGAGAAAATTTACATTGCAGCCGCTTTTCCTTCCGCTTGTGGTAAAACTAATTTGGCAATGATGACACCGACTCTACCCGGATATAAGATCGAGTGTGTGGGGGATGATATTGCATGGATGAGATTCGATGAAAACGGCCAGCTTCGTGCAATTAATCCTGAAAATGGATTCTTTGGTGTGGCACCAGGCACTTCTACGGATACAAACCCAATCGCTATGCAAACCATTTTCAAAAATACGATTTTCACAAATGTAGCCGCTACTTCTGACGGTGGTGTATATTGGGAGGGTTTGGAAAAATTCCAACCTACAGATGTTGCAATAACAGACTGGCTAGGTAAGCCTTGGAATAAAGACAGCAAGACACCGGCTGCACATGCAAATTCGCGTTTCTGCTCACCAGCGTCACAGTGTCCTATTATTGATCCAGCGTGGGAGGATCCTCGTGGCGTTCCCATAAGTGCTATTTTATTCGGGGGCCGACGACCAACGGGTATACCTCTAGTTTACGAGGCACGTTCATGGGCACATGGTGTTTTTCTGGGTGCCTCGATGCGCAGTGAATCTACTGCGGCTGCTGAACACACTAAAAAGGTTATAATGCACGATCCGTTTGCTATGCGGCCTTTCTTCGGATACAATTTCGGAAACTATTTAGACCACTGGCTAAGCATGGAGAAGAGGGGTACCGTTCCAAAGATCTTCCACGTAAATTGGTTCCTCAAAGGAAAAGATGGTAAATTCATGTGGCCTGGATATGGAGAAAACTCACGAGTCTTAGATTGGGTATTCCGACGTGTCAAGGGAGAAGACTGCGCTAAAGAGTCTGCTATTGGCTTACTACCGTCTGATGGTGCACTTCGTACTGAAGGATTGGAATTATCTGCGGGTCTTGACAATCTGTTTTCGCTACCTAAAGATTTCTGGCAGCAGGAAGTAAATGAAATTGAGAAATACTTTGAGACTGAATTAGGTGAACATTTGCCAAAGGCTGTAGCCAATGAGTTGGCATTATTGAAAGATCAAATATCGAAATTATAATTAAGAAAAATACTTGTATACTGAATAAACGATAAATATATGGAAAGTGAAATGAAAAAAAAAGAAAAAAAGAAAGATACATAGTTTGTTATAAATTTTTAAATACAGTCTTCCCTAGATGAGGAACTATGGCTCTCCGACAAAAGGCAGGTCTCGGAATTAGTACATTTGTACGCAGATAGTGTACAACTGAAGTAGAAAAAAGAAGAGCTAGGTGCTTCGGGTATAATTCGCACAAAACGAATTAGCCACTATGTATGTAATGGAAGTTGAGTTGGGATGATATGTGAGCATGCCAGAGGAAGACAAAACTAGACTAGACTAGAAACTGCCAAAAAAATGAAAATGCGTAATAAATATATAATTTTTCCATAAGACTATACGTTCGAGACTTTGAAGTCGTCAATATTTTCCAACTACTATCTGTTATCGCTTTGACTTTTGTTCCCGGAACCTCAATTGTATGAAAGAAAAATTTGTCGCTTCCCATCTTTTGTCTGTGAAAAATTGTTTACTTTTATTTCCGTTTAATATATGTACATATGTGCATATATGAATGTACAGAATATATTGTAATAGGGTACTTGTGTGGTACGCAGAAACAACTTCTAGAAATAGCTCTGTACGTCCAGACGAATCCTTGATCGCAATTCATTCATCAGACAAGTATGTACATAGCTAGCTTTTTACATGCCAGCCATATAGGGTTCGAAGCTCAAAGAAAAATATAGAAGCAATGTAAACTTTGAAACCATTCATTGTAATCACCAAAGTCTCGGTGATAACGAGTGGAATCGATTTATTAACAAAATAACAATAAAAAGCACTCAGGGAATACGTAGAAAATGTTTATTATGCCCAGCAGTATGGAATATATACAAATATACATATGTACATATGTATGTACAATAATTACAATAATTTTGGAGGGGGCCTAAACTGGAGTAAACAGGGTGTGACAGCCAACCCACACTAATACATGCATCGATTTGAATTCAAATTGTCAGCAAATTTTCTTATCACTAATGTTATTGTTTGGCTGCCCCTTGATAATACCTACATACGTAAGTAAATGTAATAAAATATTTTAATTGATACCTACTCCTTAATAAAATAACAAAAAGCGATTGCGAAACATGTGGATTTATTTATGTATATTCAGCGATTTTTCTTTTGCGTCGCCAAAAATATACTACATGCATTCTGTATGGAAAATTTCGACCAAATCAATATGTATCTAGATACACATCCATATGTTTTTATTTCTCATCCACACAGTAACAGAGATAAACAGAGCGACTATGCAATGGAAACACCGGAATTTCCAGTCGAACAATAATGACAAGAGGTAAAAATTTGTAAGTTTATCTCCTTAAAGTATAGTCGATCTCTTAAGGGCAACGGGCAACTCGGGCCAGTTGTGAAACTGGAAAATGTATGCAGAACAAGTTTAAGTTTTACGCTCTGCTTAGATTGGGTTAATGGAAGCGAAAATCACTTCAAAGCGAGACACGCGAATCTATTCCCACGATCGATTTTTTTTTTTCTACTTTTTTTTTTTTGGATAAAGTCCCATTTAGTAGGTAGTGACTTTGAATTCACCTAATCAGTCGACTAAGACTCGGGTGTGGAGAGGCATGGACATTCAGTTTTTTTATTTTTATCACGGAGAGAAAAATAAAACACAATTTTATTTTCGACATGGCAATAACAAGTTTTTCGTTGTCACCCGCTCGATCGGGTTTTCCTTTTTTTCTAAATTTCTATACACACTATCGACATCATAGCCTAATAAAACAATAAACAACATAGACGAAGGCATTTAAGAGGCAACACATGTTCTAGTATCACTTACTACCACCATCGAGTAGTTTCTTGCAAATCGGTCGAGCCCCCTCAGGTTGGCCAATCCTAAGCGAGCATTGTTTAGGTGGTGTGCGTCCCAGACGGTACGGGACGGAAATAATCTATAGTACACTACACCGTGCTATTGCTATCTTTTTATACAATCCACTGTTGTGAAGGAATTCGCATATAAAAACGTTGGCCGAGTGTTTGGCCCGCCAGTTACTCGCAGCTAGAGTAAATGGAAAGATCAAGTGATAGAAACAGTGATCTTAAAGTAAAACCAAGTTTTGATAAAAAACTCTGGAGAAACATAGAATTCTTGGAAATTATTTGAGCGCGATCGTTTGCTTGCATTAAAGTGCATTTCTGTTGTTATTGTGAATTTAATATAAAAAAAAAACAAAGCAAAAAAGAAGTATCTCAACATGCCTGAGTTCATAGAAAAGTCTAATGTGTACGTAAAATATATACTACATAGTTGTGTGTGCTTGTTTCAATGATGTAATTGATTGGTTTTGTTGCATTTGCAGGTTGCCTTCGTGCTTGACAAAGGAGAACAAAGCTCAGACGAACTTCGGACTCTACAATCATATCCGGGGGGTGAATATCTCGAATGGTGATTTGTCAAATTTGACTTCGAATGTGAAGGCGTTCGTTGAGGAGGCGGTGGCACTGTGCCAACCCGATCAGGTACACATTTGCGATGGTTCCGAGATGGAGAATAAGATGCTTCTGAAGCAATTGGTTGAGGGTGGAACTATTCAACCTTTGCCAAAGTATGAGAATTGCTGGTTGGCAAGGACAAATCCAGGTGATGTGGCGCGTGTTGAATCGAAAACTTTCATTTGCACACAAAAGAGGGAGGAAACTATTACCACACCAAAGGAGGGAGTCAAGGGCACCTTGGGAAATTGGATTTCCCCAGACGATATGGACAAGGCCGTACAGGAGCGTTTCCCAGGAGCAATGAAAGGAAGAACAATGTATGTGGTGCCGTTCTCAATGGGACCTGTTGGGTCTCCTTTATCGAAAATTGGTATTGAAGTCACTGATTCTGCATACGTGGTAACATCAATGAGGATTATGGCCCGTATGGGAACACCAGTTTTGGATCAGCTAAAGAAGAAAGAGGAGTTCGTTAAGTGCCTTCACTCAGTAGGCACTCCAGCTAGTGGGGTCGTTGAAAAGGCATCATGGCCATGCGATCCTGAAAGAACAATTATCCTGCATAAACCATCAGAAAACCTAATCGTATCTTATGGCTCTGGATATGGTGGAAATTCTCTCCTAGGCAAGAAATGCTTTGCTTTGAGAATCGGAAGTACCATCGCCAAAAAGGAAGGATGGCTCGCCGAGCATATGTTGATCCTTGGCATTACGGATCCAAAGGGTCAGAAGAGGTATATTACCGCCGCCTTCCCATCGGCTTGTGGCAAGACCAATCTGGCAATGTTAAATCCATCACTTCCCAACTATAAGGTTGAGTGCGTGGGTGATGATATCGCTTGGATGAAATTCGACAGCAAAGGAGTTTTGCGTGCGATTAATCCCGAAAATGGATTCTTCGGAGTTGCACCAGGAACATCTGTAGAAACGAATCCAATCGCAATGGCAACTGTATTCAAGAACACCTTGTTCACAAATGTCGCTTCAACCTCAGATGGTGGCGTCTATTGGGAAGGAATGGAAAGCAGTCTTGCTCCCGGAGTTCAGATTACAGATTGGTTGGGTAATCCATGGGATAAGAAATCTGGTAAGCCAGCTGCCCATCCCAACTCTCGCTTCTGTACACCAGCAGCTCAATGTCCAATCATTGATCCAGCTTGGGAGGATCCAGAGGGTGTACCAATCAGTGCAGTTCTCTTCGGCGGTCGTCGTCCCGAAGGTGTGCCACTAATTTATGAGTCACAATCATGGGCTCATGGTGTATTCGTTGGTGCCGCTATGCGAAGTGAAGCTACCGCTGCAGCTGAATATCGTGGAAAAGTTATTATGCACGATCCATTTGCAATGCGTCCATTCTTTGGCTATAACTTCGGTCATTACCTTAAGCATTGGCTGAGTATGGAACAAAATAACCGTAGTCTTCCCAAGATCTTCCACGTAAACTGGTTCCGTAAGAGTACTGAAGGAAAATTCTTATGGCCTGGATATGGCGATAACTCCAGGGTATTGGAATGGGTCCTCAAGCGTGTGAATGGTGAACAATGCTTTGTTGACTCTCCAATTGGTCGTATTCCCACCAAAGATGCACTCAATCTATCTGGAATTACACCGCCAATAGATTTCGAACAACTTTTCTCACTACAAAAGGACTTCTGGACGGAAGAAGTCAAAGCAATTTCCACTTACTTTGAAACACAAGTAGGAGCTGATATACCACCAGAAGTAAATGCTGAACTGAAAAAATTAGAGCAGCGTGTGGCAGCTATGTAAACAAAACATACCATAATTTTACTTTTAAAATATTGTATATTAGTATTACTGCTGAATTTATATAGCTTTTAAGGTGATTTTATATTATGTATCATAGTTTAAACTAAATTATCTGCGTGCCATTTGTATAACCTTCCAAAATTGCACAACAGAATGAGATTGCAATAGATGTAAATAAATTTATAAAAAAAAAAACAAAAAATGATATGTGTTTATAAGCCAAAATTTCATTTTAAAACTATTGCCATTCTTAGAAAGCTGCCAACTTCTGAATTAAAATCATTCAATCACATTCATCATAGATCACCTTATGTACTCGTACTTCGGTTTATCAGCCCACTTGGAAAAAAGACGAAGTTTGGATGGTACTCAGAAGTGTTTAGTTTGGGATTAGTTTTCCGCCGATGGAAATCATTAGTAAAGTTCAGAAGATTTCCCCTAAAATCGTTATTAAATAAACGGCAATGGAATCTAGTAATTGCCTTAAAATTGATGAAATGAAATGGACCGATTTTTCATGCAAAAGGACCCTCTTTAAATATCTACTATAATGTGAAAAACTTTAGGGGAATAAAACCAATAAAGAGTGAATTGGTGGGGTGAAAACGACCGGTGATACGCTTCAAGGTACAGTTTCAATTTCTCTTTAATGTATATAATGCTTCATAGTGTAGAAATGGGAAAACAAACAAAAATAATCTCTTTTAAAAGAAATTGATTTTTGTTGACTTTAACATAATTAGAACATCCAAGTATTCCACCACTTCTACTTGGACTAATTTTGTCATAACCTGTGAATGATTGCCCTTGAATGCTTTTGCTTTTACCACTGACAATTAATATACATACATATATATGTATCTAAATGTACATAGTATATGCATCGAATTGAAAACAAAACTATAGTCCAGCGGAGAGTGTGGTCAATTGATACCACAAAATGATGAGCTATTACGCACTTTCAGAGTCATTTCGAGATGATTCCAGTGAAGTGCTAATACAAACAAATCGTTCTTGTTGCTGTAGCAAAGATTGTATACTATTACTCCTTGTAATGTAATTTTACATACAAACGTATATATGTACATAACCATACATACTGATGTATGTATGTAGGAATGGCTCGAATCTAAGCACTTTCAATGCTATCTCTCGAGAGAAGAAGTTCGCATGTCTGATACCAATGCTCCCCCAACCGCTTTTCTCAGCGCACATTGCCTTTTTGATTTCAAAAGCCAAATAACAAAAGTTGCTACGAAAGCGCATGGATTGTAAGAAAATCGTATCGTATGAAAGTTTCGTAATATACGTGACTGTGTTAAAAGAAAAAAAAAAAAACAAAAATCGTTCTCTATATCCACCCTCTTGCCATGCGGAGCTGTGCTTGCAGAAAGTCCCGAAGCAACAGCTGACTGGCTTTGGTATGTATTTTGCAACCGTGTTGCAGATTTGGAGCTGGTGCGACGTTGGTAGAAAAGTTTACCTTGTTCTCTCATTCTGCGTTACACAGCGCAGTGTAGAGTTCTCTAGCAGAGCTGGAGGAGTTTTTCCCCAGTAATAGCGCTAGCATCCACTGTTATGCTGCAAATACACATAAAGTTCATGGAGTTTAATTTAAAAGATTGCTTTTGCTTTTAACACAAGTTTTCAATAAACCAATTAAAACTTAAATTAAGTGCTAAACTATGTGCAGTCGTTTGAAAGTTCGCCATCAGTTTTCTTACCTAATTGTAACCGGACCATTTGTATCGGCCATCCAAGGGCAATGGTATGTACATATCAATATACATACATACATACATACATACATAAATATATTTCTACATATAATCACACTTGTTGCATGTTAAAAACTTTGATTCCGTAAAGGGACCGTAAAGAAAAAAAAAAAGAAAAAAAGAAAAACCACTTTACAAATTGGGTAAAATCAATATCACAGTAACTTAATATAAAAGTGTTTTATAGTTCTACTATTGCATACATATTTTCATATTTGCAATCCTCTCATGTTTATATATACAGTCTTAGTTGTTCCGGTGTGAGTCCTTTGTGGTAGGTGAGAGGAACATTTTCATATCGCTGGGGGGGGGGGGGGCCTTCTGCATTCTCAAAGTTTATGTAAGCCAGGTGAAAAAAAGCAATTATGAACAATACAGGTGTACACATAGAAAATGACGGTCTTGTTAGTATCTCAATTCAACAGTTGGGACAGGATAATAGCATTGTGGGAGATTGTGTGATTTCCTTGTTAACATTTTGTGTACACTGAACCGCTTATTGCGCTAATTATGGTTTTGTGGGTGGTTGAAGTGCTTTTCGTGTGTACATACCTGTACACGCTGCCATAGTTATCTATACCTGTGTGTAGATATGTAATGTGTATCGTATATATATACATATATACATATATACAGTATACGGAGAGTTTCTACTTATTTTTATATCAATTTTCAAGGTTTTTAGGCAAACACTTTAAGATTTTTGCTTAACATTTTAGTGTGTAGTTGATAGAGCTACAAAATTATTATTTTTATTATTATATGAATGTGGCTTTTCTAATTGCCACAGGGTGGGGCGAAAGTCTTTCTTTGAATTATGTACATATCTTCAAACAATAAATACTTACACAGTTGATAAGTAAACGTAAAGGATGAAATTGTATTTACTCTCAGGAAGACTTATACCGAATGCTTTAATCAGACAACTTCCAAGTTAATTTGATTGGATGGAGATTAAGTTTCTTTACTTGAAATTACATTGCCATGTCATATAGTCAGCTTCCTCTTTTATCTGATACATATTTGTACATAATTTATTTAAAAAAAATCATATTTCTTTTTAGCTATTCCCTTTTAACCTCAATCACTTATATTTTTATGCTATTATTGAACGATTTGATTGACAGCAATCTACTATTTGGATGGGGAAACCTACGCCATAGTAGATGTACCTACAAACCGATGTATCTTTTCGCTGATAGGATTATCGAATTAAAATTATATTACCTTACTTAATTGAGTATTAGGGATTTATTTAATATCCTGCTTAAGAAAATCAATTAAATTCTCTGTGTTTATAACTAATTAAAGGAAACCGGATATGTATGTAAGTACTACTACATTTTCCTAGCATTAAATCCATCTATAACCCAAAGAAACGTTCCTATGGTAGTCTTTTCTAGAAAAATATAAAATTAAGAAGGCTGTGGCTTTCGTGGAAGCGATTGTAAGGGAATTTTGCTTGAGCGAATTCGTAAAATTCGCTAAATTCAGTAAAATCTACGTATTTTCTATGTTGTGGTTCGGGTGCGCAAAATTTATTCGAATTGTTTAGAGAATTGTTAGAGAAAAGACTGAGATTAAATTTATCAAGAAAACACCTCCACCTACCCCGTCGTTAGTTCTTGTTCCGTGTCGGTATGAAAGTGAATTGACTTGTTCTCCAGAAAAATCTCTTTCTCCCAGAATGATCTGGAAGGGATAATTACCTGGAAATTTTTGTCAGAACTTAACTTGGGAGCAGTGTAGTTCATGTTTTCGGAGTAATTCCGATTTATTCAGAATGGAAACGTGGCCAAATTCTTTACTGGACTACATTGTGATATTGCTTTAAGGCGAATAGCACTTTTGAGTTCCAAAAATATCGAGGGGTGTCAAATGAAGCAAAATATTCATTGCTGCAGAGGGTGCCGTACGAAGTACTCCGCTTATGCACAGACAAGCTGGTCGTTCCAATTCGCTTAGATAGTCACGGTTTATGGTATAGTATATGTGAGTTATACGAGGTTCCAAGCCCCATTTGTTTCCAATTGCTGCAAAAGAAAAGTGCAACAGTAACCTTTTTGACTCTTTCTTGAATGCTGGATTTTCAGCTTAACTTTCTATCCAAGATAAAACCCAGAACGACTTTATTAATAAAACTACATCAAACTCTATTAAGTTTATATTTAGTAGGAAATTTTATGCCATGAAATATAATATTATATGTGGCGACAGTTATAAGGTATGTGATTTATTATTTTACTGCCAATTATTTCCAGTTTTTCTTCTTTCAAACCAACTAACCATTAGCGGTATGAAATGGAATACTTTTTTACGAGTAGGTAATTGAAAATTGAAAGCAATAAAACCCAACTGGCGTTTTATTGATATAGTGCAGTTTGACACTATTGCAACGTTTTATGGCTTTCAAGTGTCGTGAGATTCATTGCGAATCAAAACTTCTTCATTCTCCAAGTCATATTCCACCCTTAATGCTTTCTTTTTATTGCGTATAAATGGAGTAATCTTGTCTGAATCAAATAGTCTTTTACGATGAGCAATGGGATTCATTACATAAGCTTTTGCGTTGTCTACGAGGATATAGAATGAACGAGTAAACCATGTAAATATTTACAATGACAATCTTAGGTCATCATTTTGAAGAAGATTCATGATTCAGAATAGATAGCAAATATTATGGACAGAAAGTACTTCTGCAAGCCATCATTTCCGACTCCTACTAGTTCTCATTTATCTATTACATATCCAATTTACAGAATACCAACAGCAAAATGTCTAGCACGCGCAGTTCGCCAGCTAGTCCCAGATCTCCAAAAGTACAGCAACAATCCTGGGAAACGCCAGGTTGTTCTGGGGCTCCAAAAAGCCCACACAGAACCATACCAACGTTGCCACCGCAGCCGTTTAAAAGTCCAAAATCACCAAGGTATAGTAATACGAATTTACCCTGAATACTTTACTTGGAGCGAATTCTTATTATGTATTCTTGTAGACATTTTAAAAATCAATCATCTCTCAACTGTTATGAACAACCTAGAAGTCCATCCATAAGTACATACAGCAGTTATAGTTATGATTCCGCTGCAAGTCGCAAATTTGAAAATCCTCCACGTAGCCCAAAGATTACAACCACCTATGCCAATGATGATACTGATTCCAGTTTAAGCTATTACCAAACCCCATCGCCAATTTTGCGAAGTCCAAAAACACTTCCAGCTCTGCCAACTGATTCTCCAGAATCCAATTACTACTTGAGTGGCCAAATGTCTCAATCACCACACAGAAGTCCCCATCTCCCGCGCAAATTTGTTTTCGATACACCCCCATCGTCATCAGAGCAAACAGGTACGAGAGTCGTGAAATATGTTTTGTTTTATGAGACATTTGTAACATCTGTTTCCAAACTCTTTATGGTATGATATTGTTTACAGCAAAGAAATTCGAATATTACGAGCCGCAAACTCCAGATGATGAAGATGAGAATGTTGACGATGTGGTTGGCATTGAAGATGGCGCATTTGGTCATGGACAATTTCCACATTCGTTGCCATTGTCATTGGCATCGTCACCCTACAATCATAGGAGACATAATTCATTGAAGGGTTTTGGTAGACCACGTCCAAAGGATCCTATACAAGTTCTCAAAGAAATTGACAATGGCAAAGACCTGTTTACATATCAAAAGGATCATCTTTTTATAGATGATCCTCATCAACCAGGCAATAATATATTTCTTAAGCGAGATTCATGTGTAACTGAGTCCACGCAAATATCTATGGATTCAACGGATACAAATAATACATCTATGACTACAACTACTACACTTAGTTCTGAAAAGTCAGGAACAACTGGCACTGAATTCAGGAGATGTGCTGGACATGGTGGTGACAGTAAATTTAATGAGGTTGTTGGGCATTATGATAATTCTAATGATCAGCATATGCGTGTGGGGCGTCGTCACGCTATAAATATCACCTCAAACCCAGGATATCAGGTAAGAATTATAAATAAATGTATTTAAGTGGATTTTTGATTTTGAAAGCCATGATAGGTACTGCACAGCTCGCATTCTACATTGGATCGGACATGCTCAGACAGCGTAGTCTCATTGCGCTGTCGAAAATCCACCAGTGATTTAACATACGACTTGGACGATATGACAAGTTCAAATAGCAAAACTACAGGGACTACGAATAATCATGGAAATGGTAATGGTGCAGCAGTATCTAATCCAAAACCGAGAAGACGTGGCAGTTCTAAGGGTGGACTGGCCTATTTGGCATCACGACGCAACTCACGAGAATCCATGAAGAGCGCTTGTTCAAATACTTCTATTTTTTCGAATGATGACATAGGTCCATTGGCTTTTCAAGCATCTTCGCGTGGCCGACAGAGGAGGACTTCAAATTTTTTAGAATTACCTGGTAATTAGATTTGTCCTCGTAGGTGTTGACTGTAAATAACCCCCGTACGTTTATAGTTCCAGACCATGTTAGGCCAAGGGTGTGCTCCCT
This sequence comes from Xylota sylvarum, assembly GCA_905220385.1. NCBI lineage: Eukaryota > Metazoa > Arthropoda > Insecta > Diptera > Syrphidae > Xylota > Xylota sylvarum. The sequence goes on along the minus strand of LR999960.1, from coordinate 470,618 downwards.
GCCTGACCGAGCTTATAACCCTCGTTTAAGTGATGACTTGTATCGCTTGCGACATTTTTCTATTAGTAAAGGTAATGTGGTCAACTGTGGAGATTCAATCATATCAAGAAGATCAAGAAGTAATACCAGCGTTAATTCAACAAATAGTAGGTGAGAACGCATTCTTTCGTTCAGAGAGTCAATAGTTTTTAAACACACTGCGATGTGGGCACTGCATGTACATACATATATTTCTACTTTAATGCAAAGGGATGTAGCGATCTAAATGCAATTACACGGTTTATTCAATTAGTTTCTTGATTTAAACACATTTACTATTTTAGGGCCAGTGAGAGGTCACCATTCGATGGTTCATGCTGTGGTGGCGGTTATGCTAATGTGGACTCCATTCCACCATCCCCAGACACTGATGACAGTGAACCACCACCCCCACCGAGGTAGGTGGTTGTCTACTGGAAGTTTCTTCATTCCTTTTTTGAAATTATATTTAAATTCTCTTGCAGATACAGAATTGTAATGTTAGGAGATGCTGGAGTAGGAAAAACAGCACTTGTTTCTCAGTTTATGACTTCAGAATATATGCATACTTATGATGCGAGCTTAGGTAAGTTTTTCTTCCATACATATGCACATTTATATTTAAAAAAAAATAGAATTGGAACCGAATTATAAAAAGTTATAAAAAGGCAACTTAAGATTAGGTTATAGGGTTTTACTTAATAATTTCAATTTGAGTTTTAGATGACGAATTTGGTGAAAAGACAGTCAGTGTTTTGTTGGATGATGAAGAATCTGAATTGGTTTTTATAGATCATCCAAGTGTTGAAATGAGTGTATGTATTATACAAAATTTAATTGTAAACTTTGTGATTAAAATCGTAAAATCTTAGGTGGAAAACTCCTTGACCACATATGAGCCACATGGATGTGTGGTTGTTTTTTCAGTGGTAGATAAAGCTTCTTTTCGTATTGCAGAGGAAATTATAAATTATCTTTGGAAGGAAAATATAACGAAGGATAAAGCAGTGATACTTGTTGGCAATAAGGCCGATTTAGCACGGGCCAGGGTCATATCAACTCAAGGTTGTATTATTGGATGGTCTTATCTAAGGTCATTTTGAATTTCTGGTACTAAGGTGTGAAGAGTTATTTCTGCAGTAAAAATACATTTTTAGTATGGCTACTGTTAATTCATATGTGTGCCAATACCAAATGTTTAATAGTGGTTAAAAGTATTGAAAATTAAAAGACCGGCAAAGAGTAAGGCTTATGCCTCAATGCGATCATAATTATACATTCGTACATACTCGTCTGCTGAAAATTATCCGAGATTCTAAATACCTTTTGTAACAATTAGGTTTCTTTTACTAACATTTTTTTCCCATTTTAGAAGGTAAATCTTTAGCTGCTTCTCGAGACTCAAAATTTATAGAAACATCCAGTGGAATACAACACAATGTTGATGAGTTACTTGTTGGAACATTGAAACAGGTAAGTCAACAACCACTCCAAAAAAGTGTTCCCACAAAACCTTACAAATTTTATATTTGCCACACAGATCCGTCTTAAAGAAAATCGCGAAAAGAAAGCTACCTCATCAAAGATGAAAACTTCTCGAACTCACATATCTTTACACTTAGCTAAAGAAATTTTGCAAAAAATTTGCCTTAGCGACATAACTAAATCTAAGAGCTGTGAAAATCTACACGTGCTGTAGACTATTGTAACTTTAAGTAACTGAAAAATCTTCTTAAGTATTAATTCTGTTATTCAATATATATATATATACAAAATAAAAAAAAAAGTTGTTGTTGGGTTTTAGCCAGAACTAACTGTACTCGTGAACTGAAATACTAGGCAAAATAACCGAGATTTTGGTCGGAATTTGCCTTTAAAACTTTCATTCTGTTAAAATATTTATTGTATGTTAATTGTTGTTAGACTTTTTAAAATCAGAAAGAAAATAAAAAAAAAAAAATACTGTCAATTTTCTATTGCTATTTTATATATGAATATATGTATTTAAAAAGAAAGAAAAATGATACTGTTATCGTATATGTCTACCATGAAATTTTAGATGTAGGCAACTCTTCCATTGTAGAAATTTGAACGGAATGACTGTTATTTGATGTAGTTTGTAAACATTTCCAATAACTTACGGAAAGCCTTTAAAAAAAAAAAACAAAAAAACAAAAAAAAAAAAACTAAATTTATATACGTGTCATTTATATGTCCTAGCCATCATACTATTTGTTGTTAAATCTTATTTTGTGTTATATATACATACATACATACATACCTAAAATGTTATCTCTTTAAAAGCTGACAATCAATTACTATAATAGAAGATTAATGTAAGACAAACGTCTTATTTTATGTTTGTTTTCTATAAGTACTACGTATCCATACATATACATATGCTTGTGGAGACATTTCAAAATGAATAAATTGTATGGTTGATGTTGGTAATGTGTTTTTTGCATTTTTTTCGAGATATACCTATCTGCTCTCATGTTTTACATTCTACTTTAGTTTACTAGGACCATCCTTATATTTATTATTTGACGGGTCAGATTGTACCCTACAGCTCTTCATCCAAAAGAAGCAAAAAAAAAAAAAAATTGGGCGTGGCAACACTATTTATAAATGAAGCTTAGACATTTGCATTCTATCTCTGAATAACTGCTTAAGTTTTCGCCTGAATTGGTAAAAGGCCAAAATGGTGGCAGTGCAGTGTAAATTCTTCTCTCTTCCTAGTGTTCTTTTGTGTAATAAAATTAAAATAAATAGCGATATGCTATTATTTAAATCATCCAATATGAAAATAGTGAGAAAATTTTTTAACCACAGGTATGATTTTTATTATTTATATTTTTCACATAATCAATAAAAACAAACATGTTTATTTTTGTATTTCTAACAAGATATTATAAATAGATATTCATTAACCTAAAAAATAATTTACAATATAATTATATTTTATTGCGCAATTATCTTGGACTTGAGAATATTTTTTATAATTTCTTCCTTTTGCTGCAACTTGTGCTTCATTTTATCCATCTCCTCCAAATGCCGTGCATGGAGTCCTTTCAACTGTGCCTCCTTATGTTTTACAACAGTTTCAAGACGTTTCACTGCGTCCCACGTATTTTCGAAATTAACATGTTCTTTTTCCAATTTCTGTGCCCATTGCAGGGCAATTTTTAGGCGAGCTTTCAATCTATCCCGGGATTTTTTCAATTTTTCAGAAATTCTTTGTAGCGATATAGTTTTTCGTTTGAGCTCATCAAATGTATATCTCTCTGCATTGAACTGATTTTTTAAAGTCTCTTGATAATTTTTAAGTTCTTCATTTTTAAGCTTCAGTTCTGTATTCTGTTTTTGAAGATCTTCTGATTTTGATACTAGATCCGATTTTTCATTGGTATGCTGTGATTTCAGCTCTTCAAAAAGTTGCTTACACTGTTTGAGAGACTCTTGTATCGAATCTGGTTGATTGCAATGTGAGCTCTTTATAGATACTAACTCATTTTTGCATCGTGAGTAGGCATTCTGCAAGTGTTCTAGGTCCAGTGAGAGTGTTTGTGTCTTTTGTTCGTAACATTGGATCACTTCTAATAATTTTTCCTTAGCCAAGTCTGCTCGTCTTGTTTGTACGTCTAATTTCGTTTTGAGGGAATCTACTTGTGATTTGAGACGGGTTTTGGTTTCCAACCATCCATTGGAAGACTGTTTTATAAGATCACATTGCTCCTGTAATTGTAAATTTTCGTCAATTACTTTTTTTAATTCACCAGTAAAGTGCTTAAATTCTTTTTCCTGCTGTTGAATGAGGTCGTCCTTGTCTTTGATCATTTCTTCGTAGGAGTTTAAGAGTGGCCCTAAGGTTTCACTATTTACAAGACCCCAACGCCCTAAGTTCTTGTTTTCGTGAATCTCAGTTCGTGGAGTTACCTCTTCTTTGCTCGTTGTCGGATACCTCATTTTCTCTTGATAATTTTCAATTTGCACATTTAATCTGTAAACTAAAACTTTCATCATGGCGACATCGTTTTGAAGATTAGCATTAATTTCAACAATTCTCTCCTTCTCTGAGTTGAGTTGCTTGCATGTATCACATTCGTTTGGTATCCCAGCAGTTTGTAGCATTGATAACAGTTTTTTGTTTTCTTTGGCAAATTGATTGTTGTACTTGTAGAGCATAACTACCCTCTGGACTAAGCTCTCCATTTGTTTGTCTTTTGACTGCAGCTAAATAACAAAAAAAATGTTCAATTCTTTCATTTAACATTGAATACCTAGTTACTTACGAGAGTCTGGAAATCAGTAGAACGTTGCATTTTCTTCGGATTCCATTCAGCACTTCGACTTCGAATAGGAAAATTTCCAGAAAACTTACTTAGATGTTTCTTTTCGTTATATTTTCTACTTGAGTGATGCCTCTCTTCAGGAATTGGTATTTGGGTGTCCGAATGGTCTAGGTCTGTAATAATCTTACCTTTTTTCGAAGCAGTCATTGCAAAATAAAAAGGAAACTATCTGTTTACAACACCCGTAGTTGGAAGTTTTCTTTGCAGGACGCCATTTGTAAACAAAGTTTGAGCGAAAAACGTTGCCTAGGATACGCATAGAATTTGAATATCTGTTCGTAGATTTTTTTTTGTTCAGTGTATGACCTAATAATGGGGGTTGTTCAGTATCCCTATGCAGCAGAAACAGAAAAAAGAAAAGAAAAACAAAACAACCCTCATGGTGTTCAACGAGTCATTTATTAAGAAATTCCATTCTGCTTCATACAAGTATCAGTATATTTTTTATATTAATATTAAAAATATATAAGTATAAATAACATAAAAACAAAGTTGTGTATATGCACATTAGTTTAGTTAATTAGTTACAGCCTTAGGTATAATCGACAAGTCCAAATAGTCGCTCATATTGGACAGCACGCCTGAATAAACGGTGTTCATCAGATATTGGTAGCCCATTTCGCCTAGTTGTGAGCGCAATGTATTTAATTGCCAACCCACATAGTCCTTAAGGACAATTGTGTGCACCGGGTCTTTGAGTGAAAGTTGCCGGCAGCGATCATAGTGGTGTGCTTGATATTCGCAATCATCCATCCAGGTGCGGTAACCGCTTCCTTCGGCGCCCGCGATATCTAAATCAGTTTCATCTTGGAATACGAGACAATCATAGTACTTGTGACCTTCACCTTTTGTCTCCTCCTCCTTCATAACATCCGTGAGAACTTCTGAAATATTTTGCATTGTAGCTGGAAAGCGTTCTTGAATGGCCAGGTTATTCACGGTGAATAGAGATGCTAGTGCAAGGCTTAGAAGCTTCCTCTTTTCTAATTCAGAGACTAGCGGCATTTTTGCGTTCCAGACATCAATTATGGTCTCCAAAACGTTTGGAAGATTTAACTTGTGCAAGACTTCGAAGAAAACACTCTGGTTTATGATGAGTACTCTAGCAACTATCGTTAAATAGGTACTCATTACCATTGGGAATTCTTTATTGTTGTAAATTTGTTGAAAAATGTGTGGAAGGACTGGCTCTAATATTTCCAAGCCATACGAAGAGTCAGCTTTTAAAATAGTTTCGAATACCTTCATGATAACCACTGTTCCTTCGGGCCGAATATCATCTAACATACGTGAGCACAGCTCAATAAATTGCTTGCCATAACGCTCAAGGAATGCACGCGGACACAGAAGTATATAGGCTTGTATAATGAATAATATCGTTCGGAAGTTCTCTGAAGATCTCTCAATTATGGGGTGTAGGTTTTTGCAGATATCGAGCAGCTGCGGAGTAATAACTGTGCTATTTTCAATTACTGACAGCCACAAGGATAGTCCCTCTTCCATTAGATAGATGTGCGATGGCTCTTGGATATCGGTACTCAGTCCAATTACAATATAGAGGAAAGGTTTCATTGGTTCTGGAGTTTCGTGTAAAGCTTTTATAATCTGTTGCAAAGTACATATTATCGAACACCGTAATAGATTGTGGTCTTCACTATCTTTCCACAACATTGGTAGGTAAGCTATGAGATTATCTGCCTGCGACTGAATATGATCGCTCATCTTTTCTATGATGCCGGTAATAATCGACAAAACATTCATTTTTGTATCACATTCTTTGGATTCAGTAAGAAGAACGAAGAGGGCAGAAAATGTTTGCTCCAAATATGGTAGAAAGGGATCTGGTTCAAATTCAAAACTATTGATTAGAGCTGCGAGGGCTTTAGATGACTCCAAGCGGATTGACATGTCCTCCGAAGGTCGCAGAAGGTGTAAACAAGCTTCATAAGCTAGAGGTCGAAGATCTCGAGAGAATTTCACAGCAGCCCACTGTGCTGTAAGCCAAATTGCTCTCCGTCGTAGGATTCGAAAATTATCAGAATCGATCTTTATTTCAGCTAGCAGTTGATTTGTAAACCACATGTCGAAATCGATTTCATCGAAAAGATTAAATGAAGCGAGTCCAGCTGCATTATATATTGCATCTTTAAGCAGAATATCTTCTAGATCGGAGTTTGGTGTTAGATTGATCTGCTGCGCCTTTGTTATGTATTTTAGGGTTTCAGTGGTCATGTCTGTGCGAAACTTATTCATAACTGTGAGGAATAACCTCTCAACGGAAGGTCGAAGTGAGTACTTCCAACTATCGCCGCCGGCATCATCTTGTGAGAAGCTTTCCGCATCCTCTACCCAAAGTTCCAATTCGGCTTGGGTGAGCAGGAAGTAATGTGTCACTATTTTCTCGCAAATGTAACAAATGCGTTCCGGAGTGAAGAACTCCGTCAAAGGCACTGGCTTGTCTCCTGTTGACAAGGCATCTTTTAACATAGTTTCGTTATACAGGTTGCACAATAAAATACCCTTCATCAGGTTTATGCAATGTATGGTGAAAGGGGGGAAGTTAATAACATTCCCATCATCGAATACCAACACAGTCCCTTCGTGAAAGACGTAATTAAATGAAAATTCCAATGCTGTTGATATAAATCTGACGAAAGCTACTGGATGATGCTCTAAGAATTCATTAAGAGTCTTCATTTGCTTTAAAATGAACTTTTCTAACAGTTTAACAAGTTTATCCTCTGCGTTCAGACGTTGAAGCTGGTACCGCCATTCCAGACATTGTTTCAGTCTACCAAATAGAACCTGGAGGAACTGCATGCATCGTATCGACAATTGGGGTTTAGAGTAACCCGATATAGTCAACTTTCGTAAAGTCCGCATTGTTAACAACGCCTTCTCCATATGTACAATCGATATATCTGGATTCGAGTTTTCAAGGCTATGAAAGAACAGATTAGTGAATCCATCCCACAAGTCGTAAATGTATTCGTAAATATTTGCAGTCAGTTCTTCAAACATTTTCCTTTCAGACAGCATTCGCCTAGAGAGTAGTGCCTTGATCACATGATGCAATATGAGTAGTACTCTCTGCTGCTGTAAATGATCAGTTGTTTGAACAGTCTTTAATAGCACCGGCACCAGGTCGGGCCATTCTTTCGGGTAGTCGAGTCTTGCAATTTTAGCCACCAACACAGCGATTTGCGACGCTACTTGCGGAATGGGTTCTGAGAAGTTTTCAAGCAAACTATGACGAATTTCTAATTTATCCACAGCGGAGAGCTCATTTTTGATTCCCTTTCTCCAGTATCTATTTACTCCATTCTTTAAATAAACAGCAGCCATCCAACGAACGTTGACATCAAATTGCTGATTCTGTAAAATTCTCACCAAAGTTGGAAAGAAGCCAGGCTGCGACTCCCATTCGACTAGTTTTTGTTCGGCTTTCTTGACTACCTCAACACTTTGATCAGTGGCCGCCTTGAGGGCTTGTAAAACCATTATTTCTGGTGACGACTCCATTCGATTCAGTGAAAAAATCTACAGCAAAAAATATATACGATAAATTTTCCTAGAGAGACATATGTATATTACAAACCTATAGAACATTGGTCCGAAGTGTAATTACTGCGAAAAGTGCAATACCAAAAGTACCAGTTTAATGGAAATTAATATATAAATTTGATATATAACACTGTGTGTTGCACAATTCTAGAGGAAACTTACAGGACGATTTTTATTTTGAGGGGAAAAACACCATTTGGTAGAGAAGAAAATCGACAAGGAAACCGATTGCAAATTTGCTGTCAGATTTTTTTTTAGGTTAGGTGGTGATAATTCTGATGCTTCAAACAAATTGATTGTGAATGAGATCAGCTGACTGTAAAAGGGTGCGCTTAGCATTCACAATGAGTAAAGAAAACCATAAATAACATACGCATTTAAATATGTAATATGTAAATTACTAAATGAAAAAATAACTTGAAGACTAAATTATTTTAGCATTTATCAAGAATTTCAAGTGGTAATAGTTAAATCAGAAAGTCTAAAAATTTCAAATAGTGGTATAAAAGCATACAACATATAGTTAAAATATAATAAAGTAATAATTAAAATTAATTATGTTAACAGTATGTGACCCGAGGGCTTTCAGATTCAGATGTGGCACAAATTTAAAATTATGAAAAAATGATTTTCATTTGATATATGTATATGCAAACATGCATATATTTAGATTCTTATACTGTATAGACTTGGTAAAAGGCTGTATTTCGCTCTCGTTACAGTGCAATTTGGTTTTAGTCATGATTCACTGTATGGAGTTTAATTACTGTGTGTCTGCAGTTTTTATAACAGCTACATACACATGTTTCGTCAAACTAGAGCAGATTAAAAGGCACTGATAAGTCTACTAAAAAGAACAGTTCTACCATTGTGATGTGTCGTGAATCAGAAAACGTCATTCGCTAAATGCTGTTGGATACGTTGACGTCTTCTTCAAGCAAAAAACAAGAGTAATTGTTAAGGGTGTTAGAATTTATCCAAATAACACAAAACTACACGATAAATAGAATGTTGAAAGCTATTATCCTCATTGGTGGATCACAAAAAGGTCTATGCACTGTGTATAATTATACTAGTTCGAAATTTAACGCCTACTCTTGCAATAGGCACACGATTTCGACCCTTATCTTTAGATTCACCAAAGCCTCTTTTCCCCGTTGCCGGTCGGCCTATAATCCAACACCATATTGAAGCATGTTTGCAGTTAACAGATCTCAAGGAAATTCTAATCATCGGATACTATCCTTATGCTCAAATGGAGCAGTTCGTTGGAGATATGCAGAACTTATATAGCATTAATATAAGGTGAGTGGATCAGTTCATGTTTTCCTAACTGCCATGTTATCTTGCTTTAGATATCTGCAAGAGTTTACTGCATTAGGGACAGCGGGAGGCATGTATCACTTCCGGGATCAAATACGTGCTGGTAATCCCAAGGCATTTTTTATTCTCAACGGCGACGTATGTGCAGATTTTCCACTGCAAGATCTTTATGAGTTTCACACCAGCCGTCCAACTGATGCTTTGGTTACTATAATGAGTACCGAGGCTACAAGACAACAATCACTACATTATGGATGTTTAGTTTTCGACCGTGATACTGGTTCTGTATCCCATTATGTTGAAAAACCAAGCTCATATGTTTCCACTTTTATCAACTGTGGCGTTTACGTGTGTTCCACTGATGTCTTTGCAAAGCTGGCAGAGATATTCTATTCCAAAGAACAAGAATATGATCATTTTGTAAATGGTTCCCATGGGAATGGGAAAGACCAGGGACATATTAAATGGGAACAAGAAGTTCTAACACCGCTTGCAGGCACAAATAAGCTCTTTGCTATGCCAGTTCCAAATTGGTGGTCTCAACTTAAAACCGCTGGTTCAGCAATCTATGCCAATAGGCATTATTTAGGTTTATAACATGATTTTATTTTTATAATTTAAATTCTTATTAAATTTTTCCGATAAAGAGCTGTACAAAAAGACGCACCCAGAACGTCTTGTTAATGCAGGATTGAAAACAGATGAAGCAGATGGCAGCTTAATATGCAACATTCTACCGGATGTTTACATACATCCTACCGCAACTGTTCATCCCACAGCGACAGTATGTATCTTTAAGGGAAATACAATTCTCCATACAATAACATACATTTATGTATTTCCCTAGCTTGGGCCAAATGTTTCTATAGGACCAGGAGTCACGATAGGTCCAGGTGTTCGCATTCGTGAATCAATAATTCTTGAAAATGCTGTCATAAAAGATCACACTCTTGTTCTGCACAGCATTGGTAAAATAAGGTTTTAGATTTATACATATGGGCATAATATCAATTTTTTAACGTTTCAGTGGGTCGTGGGTCAACAATTGGTCATTGGGCTCGAGTAGAAGGCACTCCTAGTGATCCAGATCCAAATAAACCTTTCGCTAAAATGGAAAATCCACCATTGTTCAATAAAGAAGGGAAATTGAATCCATCAATAACAATATTGGGTAATGCATACCCTTCAACAGAAATACGTTTTTCTTTTTTACATTTAATTCTCTTAACAGGCTGTTTCGTACATGTGCCATCTGAAAAGATCCTTCTTAATTGCATTGTCTTGCCGCACAAGGAACTTAGCAGAAGTTTTAAAAATGAAATAATTTTATAAATACATTTACATACATATATTGTACAGTGTCTTTTTCTATATGTATTCAACTCTATTTTGTGTAGGTATTATATTTTTTTAAAAACATTTTAATATTGTTGACAACATAAATATTCGCTTTTAGCTAAAAGGTTGGTTTTAATTCTTATACATATAATTTTCATTAGCCTCCGCTGTCTCTTACCCTATCTTAGCATAAAGAATCCGATTTCAATACCTGTAACAAAGGAGAGACAATATACGTACATTAAATTATAGTAATTACTAAAACCTTGTCATGCAATGGTGTGCTTAAATACCAACAATGTAAATTACAGACAAATTACTTTACAAATAGTACGAAATTGTAGAGAAGCAAATAAAGTAGTAAAAGGTGGCTGAACATACATACATATGTATGTACATAGTACAAATAGTACAACATCTAGTACTATTGAGCTAACGACAACACTTTTTGTCCTTAATGTATCAAACGTCCTTGTTGATCGCACGCATACGAACACCATAACCTTGCCAGCGTAAATTTGATTCACGGGGGAGTAAGAGGGGAAAGGAAAAACTGTTAACTTTATTGACTCCCTAAAGCGAGATAACACTACCACCTTCCACACGATCAAAAACGAAACAACGTCTGCACTATCTTTTAACTGTATCCACCTCGTATACGTACCCCAGTCTGGTCACTCATCCTCAACAATTGGTATTCGCAAGTCATGCGTGGGAAAGAGATACAACTACTTGCATTCCGAGTATAAAAAAAAAGTTATTACACCTGGCCTTCCACCATACAAACAAACCCATTTGTATGATTACAGGTAAAACCGCCATCGCCATCGCCGCGAAAGAAAATACTCTCTCTCCCTTCTACAGCCAACAACAACTTTCAATCGACCCAGGTGTGTGCAAATGTATTCGTGGGTAATAAGCAATGAACCCGATTTATGGAATTACGAGAAGAAAAGTTATTTACTTGAATTGAACATCAGTCGACGTTTTACCATCGTTCCGTTACGTTCGTGTATTGCACTTGTATTTATCATTACAATCCGTTGGTATTTCTGTCGGTAGCACACAAATTATTGACAAAATAATGTATTAAACAACCTCATCAGTCCACTAATTGCACAAATATTACCTGCGAAAGCAAAGGTCAATGGTGGTGGACCCAAAGGTTTTATTTTTTTTTTTATTTTTTTTTTTGTCAATACCAATCTGAGTAACAAGTTTCTGAATACCTTTTTAAAAGTTATTTTTCACAAATCAGTGCAATATTGTGTAAAATTTAAGTTCTAAGTTAAGTGGTTAATTCAAACTCCGATTCACGAAAATGGCTTATTAGTATCCATATAGCGCTGGAAAAAAAAAATATCTACAGAAAATAGAAATTTTTTGTTAATTTTTCTTCACAACGACGACGGTGAGTAGTTTTTTTTATTCTCTCTCTCTGAGCGATTTGTACCTGTTTATTAATAACCTTTTTTTGTTCATCGTTGGGTTTGCCTACGCAACTTTCTTGTGTTTTTCCTCAAGAGTTCATGTAGAAAACTGTAGAAAACCGTAATTAATTTTGTTGAAAAGAAGAAAAAAAGACTGTGCTTGGGATAATGAGCAAAAAACGTAAATTTCTGTTTCCCCAAAAAACAATCCAACCGACATAGATCATCATAAAAAAAAAGCTGTTGAACACCTGAGAGGTGTTTTCTCTCAATTGGTTAGAAAGAGAAGCAATGCTGTTTTTATTATTGTACACTGAATTTAACTAGTATTGTGTGTATTGTGTTAGGAAAAGAAAATATTAAGTTGTTGCCCCACACTTGCTCTAGAAAATGCAAAGTATATCCTCTCGTTGAAGGTAACGTTTTTTTTATTTCTCCTGTAAGAGAGGTTGCAACCTGTTGCAGTTTATTCCTGTTCAGTGTGACACGTGTTATACTGTGCTTGACTAAATAGGTGTCTTAATCCTACAGGCGTCCTTGTCTGGCCTATGTATTTATCTTCCTTGACGGTCGAACAGAAATGATATTAATCCACTAAGAATGATCAGCGAGAAGTATGATTTGATGATGGTTACGAACGATTTACGGAAATATAGACATGGTTCCAATGTTGTTGCACGGGAATTTGTATGGTGGAAATTCCACCGCAACGTATAACTGGGAATGGGAACAGGTTGAGACAGTTTACCTGCTTGACTTTAACTAAACGTTCTTCTTCATTAGTCGCAAAGGTTCGTAATGTGTTATGTATACATACTATGTCTTATGTTACTTAATGTTTGGTTTTAACGATTTGTGGGGAATGTTATGTAGTTTAATTCCAATTAAGAACATTACCAACTTTATGATGTCTATTGCGAACTGGTTTCAAAATATTGTACCTAGAACTAGATAAAATGTTTTTCAGTGTGTTTATATTATTCTGAATCGGAAGATGGTCTTTATTTTCCTTACACAACTTTCAAGTTCTTTATAAATTGAACTTTATCAATTAAGACAATGAGAAAGACTCATTCACACTTGTTATGACCCTAGTAAAGCAGGACCATTGTTGAAAAATAAAAATGGTTCGTTCCAGAACTTAAATGTTATCATTTCCTTTTATTATACATATAGTAAGTACTTATCTTTACTTGCAATTCTATCTTACACATAGTAGGCATTTGTTTGAGTTTAGTTGAATTTCAGAAGTTAAACACGCGATAGTAGCTCCTAAATTCACACGTACGCACAGTACAAGATTGATCCTTTTGAAATTTAAATGACTGCAAATCGATCGTCCAACTACTTACTACATACCAACCCAATGAATACCTATGTACATACATATGTATGTATGTATGCACATTGCATTTGAATGACATCGTATAAGGGCATTTCATCACTTATATTACAAGCGATGGTTTACATATTACAAAAGAATAACGAGATTCCTGCATCGTCCGATCTACATTCGTGTCATTCTAGTATCAGTTGTATTTGTCTTCCGCAGACATGAAATAAAACACACGATCTAATCAAACCAGGCTGACCACTTAACCAAATCAGATCATGTGAATAATTTTTAAGGACAGACTTGGATGTATAGGTATGTATAATGAACATGGCTTGCGGCGCACTATGTACTTACCTCAAATTATAGTAAAAACAATAGTTAAATTGATTCCCAGTACTTACTGTTGACTTTAATAATAAGGAACTGCTGCGCTACTATCATTTTTACGATTTTTGTAATCCATTTACATAATTTCTATGTATGTATGTGCATACATACATACATACATATTTAAATTTGATACTACTGCCTTTCGCACATATCAAACTTTTCTAGAAGGTTATATGTACCTACATATGTATATGATTTAAGGCTTTATTAAGCTTCAAAGTATTTTTCTTTTTTCATATGTAGCGTAAATATATTCTACATTCATATACACATATGTATATGTACATACATATGTACGTCATATTCATCAAGTCAGAAATGTCTTTAATAGATGCCCCAACAGTGCCCCCTTAATGTTACTCTCTGAACTTTATAAACAATTACTTTAAACATTAATTATTTGTTGTACGCAATGTATTAAAATGATGATGTCAAGCGTACGTGAACTCATCACATCAACGTCCCTGATTTCACAAAACTTTAACCACAATTTTACTAAAAATTCAGCAATGAATGCATTGCTGTGATCTCATAAAGAGAAAAAGGTTACTGATTTGTTGTGTAGTTAGTTTTAATACCCTGTGCGTGTAAGCTTTCTCATAGGTTTCCCGGATTAATTAGTTCATAGTATAAAATAAATATTTCTTACGATTTGTGAGATTACTAGTCCGATGGTGATACAAACTTTACTAACAGCATCTCTGAGGAACTTCAAAGTGTTTTGACTGGAAATGTACATATGTACATTATGTACATATGTATGTATGTATTCCGATTCATTGCAACAGGTTTGCTTAATCATCTTTAAAGATGTAGAAAAAGTGCATGTGATCTTGTTTTATACATATGTAAATATGTACGTTCTCTACTTACCTCGACTTACCCTTTACCAATTGTTTGTGGTGCTTTTCCACATTAACTATCCACATGTACAAACATGCATATGTATGTACATCCTGACACACGAATCTTTTATATCAACCGTCTTAATCAAGCAGTTGTTATAAAATTGACTGTAGTTAACAATTTTTAGTCTTACGATTGAAAAACTCCTCCAATGCGTTCAATTTCAATGTAAGTAAGTAGCTAACAACCTCAACTACAGCGAAAGTGGCAGTAAACAGTCAATATAATCAGGTTATTGTTGTCATCAGCACAATCGTTGACTCTTTACCAAGTCTCAAGATATACACATGTACATATGTACATATATTTATGCAGCTTAACCCGGAGACTATCAGAAGCTTTTGAGTTACATTTAACTAATCTTTGACCTTCACTACAAATTAAGCAAAATTCAGAGAACATTAAAAGACATCCTAACCTAATTAATTTCACTAATAGCTAGTAAGGAATTGTAAAATTATCGCATGGATGTGTGAAAATGGAACCTTAAAGACCCAGCTCAATAGTCCAACGCATTAATCACCGCAGTGCCTTTTTTTTTAGCTCTCTATGCGATTGCTATTAATTTGACTTAATAATTAATCACGATAAATAGTTACATATGTGTGCATATAGTTAATTCGATATGCAAATCTATATCCTAAAATTCATTTTATCTATATTTTTGCAAGCTAGAAACAGGTCTTAAATTATATCTTTATACAATTTATTTCCCTCGCTTAATTATTTCATTAATTTTTGCTATTTTTTTGTTTCAGGTCATCTATAATACCAAACCGTGCCCATAACGAATTTATATTTACATATCATGTTGATATTTAAACTTACTGTTTTATTCTAAATTGACGCCCACTTAAATCAATTTTCGTAACTTTGATTGTTATATTAAAAAAAAACAAAAAAAAAAAAAAATGCAAGGACCCGAGCATATAGTGGCAATGTATGTAGCCACCTGTGGCCAAAATGGGCAAGGGCTTGGTTCCGATGAAAAGGAAATCATCCTTCTGGTCTATGTAACCATTGATGCGGTGTCTAATCAGGTAAATTTTTTTTAAAAGTGCACATATTTATAAATACGTACATGTGTACATACATATGTATATATTGAATTTATTTTTATAACAAATCTACACCACAAACAAAAACAAAAAAAAAATTTATACCCGGATTCGAATACATACGATAGTGAAAATGAAAATTTATATTAAATTTAAACGTAGTTTTGTATACTTGAATTCCGTTTGCAACGCCCATTGTCGCCATTTTTTCATCAATTAATTTAAGTCCTATAGGAGTTTCACAAAATGGCATCGCACTGTTGAATTAATACAGATATTCTTAATTGGACTAGAACCAAATTATGTAATTGAAGAAATCGTATGCTATTCGTATATGCGTACTCAAATATAATGCACTTTATTACACTTGGATAAAATTCATTCCACTAAAATACTATTTGATTACTAGCCAACGGTAAATAGCCTCTAGGTAAAGCTCATTATAAATTATGTTAATTAACATGATAGTCGGAAGAAAAAAAACTTTCATATATTAAATAGTTTAGGGGAATACCCTCGAAAATAACCACAATCCGACATCTTAAATAAAGTAAAAAAGTTTCTTCATCAATCAACAGATGAAACCAACTTTGTTTGGTATGGAAACTGTTAAAATGTGCGCGATATCATATAGTGCATTAGAGAAGAGGGTAGATTGCTTTTTAAATGCGAATAAAATAGTTTTGTATGCAAATTTTTGGCTGCGGGCTAAAATATTACGTATTTATAAAGAACACAAATCAAATCTTTGTTTAATTTAAAAACTTTCAATTTTATATGATAACAGCAAATTTAAAAGTGCCTTTGTATGGTTTGTGAATGTACTCTTCTATAAAATTTATTTGGTGCGACAGGTCCGTACGGGACCCATGACCTACCTTTTCACAACCATTCGAATTGTGCGTGTTATCAAGGGTTTTTCAATAAGGGCATAATAATTTTGTATTCAAATCAAACCCAGAATAATTAAGATATAGGGCTGAAATATATTGTTTGGAGCCAATTTTCCACCACTTTTCCATACATATCGGCCGAAATTTTCTCCTCCTCTAACGTTGATGGGTTGTTGCCAAGATCTTTACGTTTAATTTGCCACAATGTGGACTGAGAGATTCCCAATTCCTGTGAACGGTGTGAAATCGACTGATTTGGCTCATTTTGAACTGAAGGACTTATGGCTGCAATATTTTTGGTACTTCGACCGGCGCCCTGTGCGCATATATACATATAATACCCTCTCTTAGTCGGTTATAAAATATTTAGATATTGTCCGAGATCAGCATTTGCAAGAGTATTCGTCATTTGATTAAGGTCCTAATGATAATAGTGGCTTACGTTGAAAATGCTTTCCTTTTGTTTCATCGTTACAATCGTACTTGTTATCAATATAAAAAAAAATGTATAATTATTTTTATACACAAATATATAACCAGCAATAATGATATAAAGACAACCTAATATGTATTTTGTAACACAAACTGAAAGAAAAACTCGTTTGCTGTACGAGTATACCCGCACTTTTGAATCTCAGTTTTACTTTCGTTGCCTCTTTCAGTTCATCATACCAAAGGTTGTTTAAGAAAGAAATGGAAGCACGTGAAATCAGGTACATTTTAATTGTTTACACTCTTGCTTTCTCACTCTCCTTCGCAGAAAGTCATTAAGAGGCAATATCTAGAGATAGAGTCAATATGAGAATATCGATATCTACTCCACCTGCACTGCCGATTGATTACACCTGTGATTAGACAATTTGCTACTGAGTTACTGTATTTAATGAAATGTTTGCTATGCATCTTGAGTTTGAAATAAAAAAAAAAAAAAAACTAAAGTTTGCATCTCTATAGGATAGAAACGCACCGCAACATAAACAAGTGATTCACTTGAGAAAAAAAAATACATACTTGTTAATTACCGGCAATCATCGTCATGCAATCAAACCCATCTAACTAACACAATTGGCAAAAGCTAACAAACGAATACATCTGCAAGTAATTCCAGTACTTGAAGAAATATTTATCCCAGCCTAAAGTGTAATTTTCCTATGACACTGCTGGCCGTAACATGTGCTACTGGGGCTATTAAATGTACATTATCTTAAACTATATTGTATAATTTTATTGAAGAGTATATAGTATAGTATTGGTGTATGAAGTCCAAAGAAACATTTAAAGTTGTTAGTCTGACTTGCATGCAAATAAATGGAGAAAAATATTAGAAATGCTGACTAAGTGATATCGCTGGTTGTAACTAAATATACATATGAATGTACATGCAGGGTGATTAGATGTTTTAGAGGCATTCAGATATGAAATTGCACATGTCAAATGTAACGTTTAATTGGCCTGATAGAACGTTGCTCGACAAGAAAGAAGTAAATAAGTGTTTCGGTCTCTCAAGGTTTGACCTGTATTTAATGAGCCTTGGCGATCTATGGCGTTCAATGGAAATAGAAGTAAGTTTTACTCGGATGTTAGATGCCCATCATAAACCCATTGTCTATTTGAATAGTAATTTGAAATCATGAAACCGATAAGATACTTGAAAATATATGCTGTACTCGACGATAATTTTCCGCTTCAAATAAATTGAATTCATGAAGTTTTACCAATGTATCTATCAATGTTGCAAAACAATTCGTAGTTGGACAAATTCTGTGGTTTTTTGTTAGAAAATTCAATGTGGAGGTCTAAAAAAAATCACTTTTTTCTAATCTTCCTCGTCTGCATGGATTATCAGTTCACGACTGTTAAGTCCCGTATTAGCACTAGAGGGGCAAAATTAGCCCGAAGGTAATTGATACTTAATTGCATCCATTATGACCCGTCTAGTGGCAATTACCAATGTTAATTGTACTCGCCATTTGTAATTTGAAGTGATTCGCTTGGAAACGAATATAGGACAGTACTTATAAATACTATAAAATCTTAATTTGCATCAAAGTGACAGTATGTGCATAAAAACTAAACCTGTCGCGTAAGATTAAAGTAAATACATGAATGATGTAGTTAATGTGGTCAAAGGTCTCTGCGTCATCGTACGACTAGTTGAAAACAAACATTATAATTGTACTTCTTTTAAGTACATATATGTATGTACATATTGTTTGACTAGTTCGAGGCCTTTTTAAATTATCGATGGTTTTTATATGTGTGCTTACGTTCCCTGTGCATACATAGTATACTCATTACGAATCATTAAAATATGGTGGTCAGGAAATTGTGATATGGAGTTGGTTGTTTTTTTATTTTACTATTTTCATTATATCATGAGTATAAAAATTAAGCAATGCACTATGCAGATTCCAAATAGCCAAAAAACCAGAAGTCATTCCTATGAGTTGGCTTAATTCTTAGAGACATTAAACGTTATTGAAAGATAAGGTTCTCGAAGGGTAATAATGTAGTTAATACATACATGCATATGTATGTAACGTGCAAGAAGTAGATACAAATATCTCATGATCGAAATATATATTCCTTGACTTATATACTACAGGCTCCACTTCAATAGAAAGCTATGCTACTGCTTAGCATATGTACATACATATATCAACGTACTACTATTACTTTTATTCACAAAAGTTGCATGGTTTGATCCTTCAAACAGAGATCCATCGTCTTAATTGATTCTCTTTGTTGCCACATTCCACGTTGGTTCTTTACTTATAGAATTTAATAATGGATGTTTCTTTTCCCCAATTAGGCTAATTGGCCTCCGGAATTGATAAGGTTTGACTTGTTTTTTTTAAACAAAATTATTGAATTACGTAGAACCACGTAAATTGTGTTTTAAAAAACAAGTCTGTTCTTGTTTCTAAGTTAGTTCTCGTGAATTAAAACGTGAATGTAAAATGTTATTAATTATAGGTAGCTTAAACAAAATCTCAGATAAGAGATAAGTGTCATTATATTTGTCGTGCAGTTTCTGAATCGTAAATTTTTGTAACTTATCGTAACTTCTTTGGCACGATTTCTTCGAAAAAAATATAACAACAGGATTAGGGGTGAATATTCTATGATATCACAGCGGAAATCTTATAAAGTTCTTCAAAACTACATAATAGTTTTTCAGGAATAGATCTCATTAAATTTAGTCTAAGACCCTTAACTATAGATGTGTTTCCTCTAATGACGGCACTCTTGGCATGGCTTCCGTCGAGCCTTCATCTAATTTGCTATTCAGATTTTATTAAAACTCCAAGCTACTATGAATAATGAGCATGTGCAGGTTATAACCCCAAATACTGACCCTTTATTACAGTAACCGTTCTCGCAACAGTACTGAATTAACCATGAACTAATAAATATTAAATTTTTGTGTGACGATGTATTAAACAAACGCGCGCTCTTTTTTCAAAGTGCATATAGTAATGGATACCAACTGATATTCCAAACACATGCGTACATGTTTCTATGGGGTTTTCAGGATCATTTACATACTGTCTTCGTATTTTTAATTCGGGTTGATGAATTTTACATAAATAAAAAAAACCACCACAAAGAAAAAGCAGAATAAATTTTTTTATGTTTCCGTTTTTTTTTTTATTTTTTTATTCTTTTTTTTAATTTCAGATTATTGGTGTAAAGCAAATTCTTGTGCGGCCAATTGGACAATTCGGCAAAGATAGATCTGTGTCGACTAGCTCCGACAACTCTAATACGGCTGCAGCGATTGCAACTACTCCCACAACAACGAATCCAATAAGAGAAGTTCCGTCATCGCCCTTATTGGGGGATGGTCCACAAATTGTAAATGGACCACCGACTAGTGTGGATCTTCCAATAGCTATTGCGCAAGCTGCCGGAAAACCTCTAAGTGAGGCGATAAAAGAGGTGAGCTATTTTTAAATTTGTGAATTTTTAGTTTTCAATCTTCTATTGTCAAAGAAGAGTCAACTTAAGAGAAAAACATATT
The DNA here is from genome assembly GCA_905220385.1 of Xylota sylvarum. Lineage (NCBI taxonomy): Eukaryota > Metazoa > Arthropoda > Insecta > Diptera > Syrphidae > Xylota > Xylota sylvarum. The sequence goes on along the minus strand of LR999960.1, from coordinate 449,986 downwards.
TTTAAGATTTGCTAAGATTCAACTTGTGCAGTTTCGCTTTTTCATTCTGCGGGTTAGGGTCCTTTTGAATATATGTATGAAATATTTATGAAATAATCTAAAGTTATTGCAACTCAGTCTATAGATCCTTAAATCTAAGTTTAGACTGTAAAACGTAGACATTAAACTACAAAAAAATTATTGACATCAACATTGTGATTGTAAATAACATTTCATCTTGAGGAAGAATCACTTGCCCCTCCTCGATTTCAAGTATGTATTTATTCTCAATCATACTCTCATTTGACGTAACAACAACAAACGTGGGATTTAAGAGATTTAAGCCCTCTAACATCTATGAAAAAGCTATAAATAGCGCCAAGCAGTGTGGCCAATGTCGATAAGATATGAAAGGCTCTGTTGTCCATTACAAATACATACTTTAATTCAACAGGTTGTACTTTACTTAATCTTATCTTATTTCTACCTAGAGTTTTAATACTACTTGAAGTTAAACAAGTAAGATTATGTGTTTTGTACTTTGTTCTGGTCTCTGTTCAGATTTAAGGAAGCGATATGACACGACAATATTTTTGCTGAGTAGAACAGAAATTGACGACACGTAATGTGTTCAATTCTGATTATTCTTATCGATACTTATGAAATTCATAGTAGCTGGATGCATATTTGTTAAAGATATGCATGCAAAAATCCCCCTGCGTTGTTGCATCTTTACGTTTTGCATTAGTACGAACACGGATGTTAATCGTTGGATCAATATTTGTCCAGAACTTACGTAGTTCAAGTCATTGAATTGAAAATCGTAAATTTATGTATATTCTCTCGTACTCAATGAAAGACTGGATGTACAGATGTATAAAAATTATTTTCCATTTATTTAAATGGATAAATGAATACGCACTTTATATCCCCTATTTATACAAAAATACATACATATGTACGACTGCATTTTTTCTAGTATAAAAATTATGTTTATTATAACATTTCAAGATGCTATTCCGTAAATTTTTCGAAACGAAAAATGTTGACTCTAGAAAAAAGTTAACAATCAAAACGATTTCGTAATACGATAAACGATCTGATTAAATTTATTTTTCATCATACCTACATACATGGTATGCCTTATGCCAACATCTTAATTTTTCGATTTCAGTACTTTGGTATGCAATAACCAATGCTCTGATTATAAGTAAATAAACTAGCATTTTCAATCGTAGTCCAATTTTTTATTTCGTCATCAACAATTGCACGATCAAATTAATCAAATCGACGATTCATCGAAAACATCTCATTTGCCAAAACCCATTTAAAAGCCATTTCAAGTAATAGAGAATAAAGTACTATGTATGCGTTATAAACTGCCAAATTAAAATCTTAATAGAATTATGGCATTAAGTTGGTTCATGTTTATTGTGGTTGCAAAATCGCTGTCGAATATGAACGACATTGCGATAAGATATTTCTTATGGCGCTAGATAAGTGTTGTGCTTTTAAGCTTTCACTTATTTTATTTTATTTTTCATTCAAAATGTCTTATTATAGCACTAATATGTAAATAATTAAATTAGAAAACTCTAGTGTGATGAGGATGTGGAAACAATGTGTCCAGCAAATGCATATGCATATTATGTAAATATACCTTAAAATCTCAGAAAATGTATGGTAAATATTAACAGAAAATACTCGCATGTGCAGATTTCAAGTTGCAAAGAGTAAATAAAGCTAGAAATCCATTGTAGACAGTACACGTAAGAACTTCAGCCTTAGATGTACAATAGCGTTTATTTGCACACAAAACTGTTTACACAATGCACATATTTTGTAATACGTCCCCTTAGGTCATAATAGTTGGAAGGGCTATTAAAGTATGTCTTTAAAAAAACAATTGGAGGCAATATTAAAATAAAATCGCATTGACCTTATTAGAATAAAATATAAAAAATAAAGTGTTATTGCGTTTAAATTAAAATATCACGTTAATTAATTATTACTAGGTACACTTTTTTTTCCTCTACATGGTTCCTGTGCAATGACGAGCAAAAACTCGATCATTTTAATATGATTTTAATTGCCACTTTGGTTTTTTAAACAGGATACTGGAATTACAGGCAGGCATTAATAGCATAGCAAATGTATTGCATCTATAAGTAACAAGTTAATTTTCTTGATATGCATTATCTTGAACGGAAATGAGTGCTTAGCTCAGTTCACAGAGATCAATTTATTGATTTATCATTCGATAAAAAAAATTTATAAGTGGAAATACATATGTATGTATGTGTATGTAACATACTTTTTCTTTTACAGTTCGACGAATATTTACGCTCTCTCTCTATTGATCCTGAATCGGTATCAAACTTTAAACTGATCACGGATGGACAATTTCCAATACGCCAATGTTTGCATCCAGAAGCTTGTGCCAAAGACTTAGAACTACCCTCATACTATTGTAGATTTAGTGATTTACGTAAGGAATATGTTAAATATAAGTCTGGGGACCTATCAAGAGCACTTGTCCCAGTTAAAGATATTAAAAAGATGCTTCAAATACCAGCTGCTGCTACACCTCAGTGCATTGCTGATATGGTTAAAGGTAAGTTAGTCACATTGTATTAAAACATTTTATATACATCATTACTCATTACTACTCTCTTACAGCTTATTTTAGATATTTTGGTGTAGTAGTTACTTTTATTAATCCACAATTTTTTAATTTTGTGGAAAACAAATTTTTAATTTTTAATATTTCCTATTGCTGGTTGCTTATTGCCTCGGTGTGAGAACTCCTTAAAGATTCAAAACTTAATTTACTTTTATACATACATACGTACATGTTATAATATATATAATTATTTTTGTTTGTTATTTTGCTATTGCGTATTTATATGACTCGCAAAGTATGGATTTTTAAAACAAAAACACGTAGAAACTTAGTATAAGCCAGCAGTAACGGCTACACTTCATGCCATGTGTATCATATTTAATAAATTTTCTACAGACTACTCTTTAGTAACGATTGCATGTACCCACAACTGGTATGTTCTCTTTATTGAGCAAATATTGTTTTGGTGAACTTCTCAACTTCTAATTGTTTCTATGAATTTTGATGGAAAAAATAAAAGATTTGCACAGGCATGAACTGAGTACAAATAAACTATTCTTCATATAGTTTCCAAATTTTGTACACATGGAATTTTTTCGTATATACAATAGTTAACTAATTTTAATTTGTTTTAATTTGATGTGTAGTCCTATTAACTGTTTTCTGGCATGTACATTGTATTGTTTTGTATCCCACATAGATGCCATAATGAAGTACATTTGTAGTGACATCAGCAAAACTTTGTTTATTTTTTGCTGAATAAAGAGCGACTTAAACAGAAAAAGGTCTCAAAATTTTACGTATTTTCTTGTTCTCATACCGGCTTAAATTCAGCTAAAGTTTCATATGACTTGGCTACTTGAAATTTCTTTGAATATGCAATGAATCGTCTGAGAATTAGTTTGGCTTACGTGTTTTCATCGTTACATTTATTATTTTCATTTTTTTTATTGCGATTTGTTTTAGTATAAGGTTACGTTTATCAACGTTAATAATAATATTGAACTTTTCGGTGTTAATATAAACATTTTTGACACTTAGAAAGAAAGTCTAATGAATTTGTGCCCTGACATAGTCATTCCTTATACGTAGTTTATTTTATTTTTGCATTCCCGCAATATTATATGGAACTTATTCCTTGACCAGTGTGGTTTAATTTCATTTTATAACATTAATTCTGATTTGGAAACAGAGGATTTCTAAATGTGTAAGTTTAATTTTTTTGTATTTTTTAAGCAAAAGAAAAAAGTGCTTGAAATGCAACGCCCTTGTGGTATTTCATCCAAAAAGTAATCCTAAGTTGTTTAAGGTGTTGTCAATTGATTGTTATCAATTAAAAGTGCCAACGCATAAAAAATCTTATGCTTGCAGGTACATAATGAGTTTTTTCAGCTAATAGTCATAAATATACTAATACTTGTCTCTCATTAAAATGTACATACATACATAAATAACAAAAAAACTATTTTACTTTACAGAACTCAATATAGCTATTTGTGATGATACTGAATTTTATGTTAAGGAATCTCGAGATATGGTGTCAGTGATTCAAGCACTACTAGCAGAAGGTAACTTATTTGTTTTGTATTCAAGTTTACCAGGCATTTACTAAGTTCCTTTATTTTTTTAGGACACAAATTTGAAACTAACGAAATTGTAAATTTGACTTTAGAGCCAGGAATTTGGTGAGTGATGTTGTTTTTTTTTTACTATTTTACTAAGTTTTAAAAATATTAACAATTGCGCCAAAAATATGCAGCAAGTTTGACAAGTATTTACATATGTACATATATACATAAATACATACATATGTATATGCATAACAAAAAGGTATGCATTCATTTTTTCTTTTTCTTTTCTTTGAGTTACTTTATGGGTCTTATCAACATTTTTCAATCGAAGAAAAACAAATGTCTATTTATACACGTACAGTCGTACTTTGAGTGAGAATTCTCCGATAGCGATTCGAAATCACTGATATATCCCAAATAGAACTCAAAACAGTTTCAATCTGAACGTTATCCACAACTGATCATTATCTACGTTTTTGTAAGTCTAAATCGCTGTATTACCTATAGAATCAATTTTGGTCTATGATAAAGTGATGAAACATGTTAGTGTTTTATATGATAGCTTTGACATTTTTTTTCTTGTTGATAAACTACCTTTGGCGCTATTACTTGTGAAATTAAAGAAAAAATTCTTGTGTCATGGCGCACACACCACCTTTTTAAAACAGCAATACAATGCTCATTGGCATTATTTTATTATTGAGACTGTTCCTTTATCGGCGCACTTCAATTTACTTGGATTATTTGATCTAATACAGATTAAAATCGATAAAATGAGGTTTTTATTTACCTTGCTGTTAAAATTGTGCTTATCGTGCAGTTCACAAAAATGTGTTGAGTTGTTAATCATTTTACAATGAGTTAAGTCTAAGCTTGACGAAAAAATAAATGTGTTCGCATTAATTCGAAAGAATTATAATGAGAAGTACATGTATACATGCAATCCAACTACAATCCATTAATTCCTTAAAAGTATGCAAGTCGAGATAAGCAATGCAAAAAGTGCACAGTTCAATATTATTAACTGTGCACTCATTTATTTATGAATTAAATTAAATTATTTTATTGAAAGCATTGTTTTCCTTCTATAGTTCAATTGACGACGAAATTGATGGTGCCTGCATAGTGCGAGCCAGAGGATTACCGTGGCAGAGCAGCGATCAGGATATTGCTAAATTTTTCAGGGGACTTAACGTTGCAAAGTGAGTAAAATATACTTTTGTATGTATGCATTTGTTCATTCAAAGAAGATATTTCTATCGGTTGCTTTTAATTTTTTTTATAAGAATCACGTTCGATTAGTTTTATTTCTTTCCTCCTCTGATAACAGGCCAAAGGTCTCCAGATTATATTGCTGTGAGTCTTTGACTTGATGGAAACAACGCCGATAGAGTATTTTATTTGAAAACGACAAGTTTTATTTTGTGCTATATCATTAAGAACTCTGTTCTAATTATTCCATTGCAAAACAATTTATAACGTTCAACACTAATTTGCTGAAAATTAAAATCTAATAAAGTGTTCGTACTTTCAAGCTGCAATTTATTGGTATTGGTAATTTGTAGGAAAATACGAATTTTTCGTTTGTTTAGTTATAACTTGTTAATTCGTTACTTGATTTGAACGTTTCAGAGGCGGCGTTGCTCTCTGTTTATCTCCGCTTGGTCGCCGAAACGGTGAAGCTTTAGTCCGATTTGTTTCACAAGAGCACCGAGACATGGCACTGAAAAGACACAAGCATCATATCGGCAATCGATACATAGAAGTCTATCGTGCAACCGGTGAAGATTTCCTTTCGATTGCTGGGGGTGCTTCAAACGAAGCACAGGCCTTTCTATCGAAAGGTGCTCAGGTTATTATCCGAATGCGGGGATTACCCTATGACTGCACTGCAAAGCAAGTGGTAAGTCTTAAGTCTTAGGTCTTATATGTACACGTGTTCTTTATTTATTGCCATTCTTTATAGTTGGACTTTTTTACGACGGGCGCTGATCCTTGCCACGTTTTAGATGCAACTGAAGGTGTATTGTTTGTAAAAAAGCCCGATGGTAGGGCCACTGGAGACGCATTTGTATTGTTTGCATCCGAGGCAGATTCTCCGAAAGCCCTGTCACGTCACCGAGAGTCAATTGGGCAACGTTATATAGAATTGTTTAGATCGACTACAGCTGAAGTACAACAAGTGTTGAACAGGTCAATGGATCCAAAAACATATGAACCTCCACAGCCGCCACTGATTGCTCAGTTACCGCCAGTGCAATTGTCCCTTTTACCGCAGGTAACATTGTTTGCTGGTATAGATGATGAATTTTACCTAAAACTTATATTTTTTAGCATATGATAACTTCGGGTACCACCAAGAGTTGTATTCGTCTTCGTGGACTCCCATATGAAGCCATGGTTGAACACATTCTACATTTTCTTGATGATTTTGCGAAAAACATAATGTTCCAAGGAGTACATATGGTCATCAACGCTCAGGTTAATAGTGAACATGTTTTACTTTTTAACTCTTAACATATATGTACGTGCGTATGTACATATGTACATATGCATGCATTTAATTATATTAGACAGAAGAAGTTCCTATATTTTTTTTTGTTTTCTTCTATTTTTTTTTTTTTTTTTTTAATTTTATCCTGTAGGGTCAACCAAGTGGAGAGGCTTTTATTCAAATGGACTCAGAAGAGGCAGCTAGACAATGTGCACAGCGCAAACATAATCAGTTTATGGTATTTGGAAAAAAATACCGATACATCGAAGTTTTCCAATGTTCCGGCGATGACATGAACACGGTATTAAACGGAGGTCTGCAATCGCCAGTAAATCATCATCACGCAACGAAACCGTCTCTATTATCACCGGGTATGTTATCACAACCACAGCAGACATCAGCACAATCAAATAGTGCCCATCCTGCAATTCAAACCAATGCACCTGTTGCAGCAGCAGTAGCAGCTGCAGCCATGGCCCAACAACACAATCATCAACACTTGTCAGCGGCCAACTCACAGGCTGCTGCTGTTGCTGCTGCTGCCAACGCTGCTAGCCTAAATCCCTTCATAGCTCGGCATCATACCCTTTCTCATCATTCTCCGGCACAAATGACAGCTACCTTACCCATTCATAACGGGCATCCAGGCGCATCTGCGTCAAATCTAACAGCAGCAGCTGCTATTCATAATCAACATCATTCCAATCTTTCTGGCGCTACATCGCTGCCATTCAATTTGTCAATACCTCCTCCACTAACAGCTAATTCAGCTCTTATTGCTCAACAGCAAGCTCATTTCATTGCACAGCAAAATCTGCTTGCGCGTCAAGCTGCCGCCCTTGCTGCAGAGCAAGCAACTCCATTATATTCCAACTTAATCAATCCATATCTTCTACCATCTCCTTCAACGGCTGTAAGCCAATCTTCAGGACAACCTCAATACGTACTAATGCCGCAAAGACAACCAATCTTTCACCCTTTCCAACTGAGTTATGATCCGTCCGCTTTTCAATTCGCTGGTCATAGCACTTCAGCTGGCCCTGCAGTGACCCCAGCCGGAATTGCACAGTCCATGAAACGATCATATGACAATGCGTTTCAGCATGATCCAAACCAAGTTAATAACGCTGCGAAGCGAACTCTTACCCGTCCACCAGCTGGTAGCATGTACACTTTCTATAATCCTGGTGTTTAAATTGATACATCCTATTGCAAATCGAGAATTGTATGGCAATATTAATTTTAGAAATAAATTTATTTTTAACTTTTTACTTAAATTAACGGTTTCCTCAATATCATGCATACACTAGTTTTAAGCGGGACTTAGTATAATCTTACATTTATCGTCTACTTAATGTTACATATTCCCAAAGGAAAACGAAAGCATTAGTTATAGTTTTTGGTTATCATCAGACGTGAAAATATAGAAACATTCCTCCTAGTGATTTCTCCTTCAGTTAAGTACTTAGTTCTCGAAGAGAAATCGAAAGGAAGAATCTGTAGATTTGGGAAATAGAAATTATTCTGATAACTATTTAACGGAATAGTTTCTTAGTTAAACCGGGTTAAAATTGAATGAGGCTAACAAAATTAATTTCAGAAATTTTTTCAAAAAGCAATAAATTATCATGATTATTTTTACTTTAAAAAAACAAAAAAACTATTTGCATAAACTCCTGAAATTAATTTTGTCAGGTGTTGGGCTAATTGGTTGAATTTTATTCGATCTTGGTTATCTTCTGGAATATTTGAAATTAAAGAAAAATATTTTAAATGGAAAATTATAATAATTTTGAGAACAAGTACCTTTTGCAATCATGAATATTAAATATCAATCATCGTGTATTTTTTAACTTTCATAATTATATTATTAATACCTACATATATAAATACATATACAATAATTTTTTTTATAACTACTTGTAATTGGTGGTGTAAGTCGCAAAGTCTTAAACTGTTGTCCTTTCTGTTCTGTAACGCACCTATTTGCTTTTGTTCTTGTACTCCTAAAGTGAGCAACGCTTCATGCTTTAGCGTAGCCGCATTTTTCGTGGTAAACAAATTTATTTTGTACTTACCTACTTTGTGAAATGTGATTGTATTAAAGGAAAACTGGGTGAGTGGCTAACTTTTGTGATGGCAATGGTTCGGATCGAATACGATTGAAGGAAGTCTTCCATTTGCATTAAGTTATTGTTAAAACTACTTTTCCAATAGGGGTATATTCTTAGGATAATATTATTGGAAAATAGATTAATTTACAAATTTTCCAACGTTATTGATTGTATTTACTGATCCAGTTGTATAGTATTTTATTTTATTGGTAGTAATGTTTTTATATAGCACAATAGATTTTTTATTATTTGATATTTAAAGGCATTAAAATTCCCAATCATATTCTCTCATAAAAATTAGAAAGATTAGATCCGTTTCTCTAGCGTCTTAGCATGTTTTATTTTTGCTAGATATGAAGGTATTTGTTTTTTTTTTTAAAAGATGTGATGATTACAATTTGTTTTATAAAAAAATTAAATCCAAATCCGAGAAGCACTCAGACTCCGATTTCGTCCATTGAACATATTACTAAGCATATTCACCATTTTGGTGTAGTGTTTGGAGAAACTTAGCTCGATTTACGTTCGTTGATGGTTGTGTTTTGTTGTTCCTTGTCTGGGCTCGAATCTGCACTGTTCGCGTCAAATATCATCTTTCGCAAAATAATAGTTAAAACGCTTAGAACCAAGCACTATGAAACCGGGAACACAAAAAGAAAGAAATTGCTCATTACAAGGTTTTTCAACACCGCCTTTTGGATATGGTCTTCGGATATGCACCACACACCCACATCACAAACGACTGAAAGAAAATCGTGAAGCTATTGGAAAAGATTTTACCACAATCTACTTAACAATTTAAAATGTATTAAAGAGAACGTCCGACAGAATGCTTTGCATTTACGTATTACTTTGGTTTGGCTATCCTTCCATTAAAAAAGGTAAGTCTTGTTCATATCAATGATATTTTAGGCCGATAAAAACTTCATCTACCGAATTAAAAAAAATAAAGGTTTGTCAACAATAGCATAGTATTGCACATGATGTTAAAAATAGGTACAGCCAAGTGTGATGATATTAGCAGCTTTTCCCAGTGATAAGAACTGAGTAAGATGAACTACCAAGAAATACAGCCTGTCATTTAATAGTGGCCCTATTTTTTCGGGGTTTCTTAGTTTGAAAATTCGATATTAAACAATATCTAGGTTCTAGAAGTTAGACTTGGGCTCAGAACTAACTCACATCACGCACTATTACCTTATTACAAATTACCCTTTTCATAATCTTTATTTCCCTATATCCATTCATTTTACTCCAATATTGCATTTTAAAGTAGAATCAAATAAGAAAATTCGCGGATAGTATTCTGATAGGTATTGACTCCTTTTTGCATTTGCAAGCATTACCCTTCTATGTATACAAAAAAAAACATTTTGTTTCAAGCGAAGTGTATTCATAAAAATATCCCTATTAATTCGCATTATTAACGATACAATCATAGTGTTTACTGCATCTTAGTTAAAGGAAAACTAAGATTTATTCACCATCGAAGTCTGCCTAGGTACAAGAACCATTGCTATACAGAAGAATTTCTTAAAGCGCAGCACAATGGCTCTGTGACTTACAGCATCATAACATTTCACTGAGTTTGTCGCTAGTGTAACTAGCAAACAAATTAAAAAAAAAATTTTAAGGCAATATACATATTTGGCATCAAAAACAAATGAAAAAAAAATACAGTTCATAGTTTATATTCTTAGTTAGCATTAATATAGCCCTATTTTTTTATACATATATTTTTACATTGTTCGTGTCTAAGTGTATCCTAAAAAGGTGTTTGGTTATCATTTTAATTATATGTTAGTTCAAAGCGAAAAGAAAAATTTTAAAAACAATAATTTTAGTTACATTTCAATGTAAATTAACACTTAGTATAGTATGACGAAATGTTACTTGGCTGGCTATTTCATTAATTTGATTCTCATTTTGCATCTGTGGTACTCTGGGGAATCACTGGACGCACATATTTTTGAACACTGCATTGAGTTTTAATACACAGAAAAAGGGAAAATAAATTCAATGAAGTAGTCAAAGTAAATAGTATCTGAGAAATAACACTATTTACAATAAATTTACTGTTATACATAATAAATACACTGACGAAAAATTAAATGATATTATTTTTGATAACGTATATTTTGCTCTTATATTCTAAATAAAATTGTTTGCTAATAAAAATATAATATGGTTTCTCTAAATTGATATATAGCTTTTAGTGGCACTGTAAGAGGTTAAAAAATCAGTTTTTTTTCATTAAGGGTCCTGCGGATATTATCAATCGCATTATGGGTTTATTTAATTTCATAGTTTATAAGTTTTTTTTTAAATAGAAGACGATTCGATGGCGAATATGCAAGCTTTACTTCTTTCCTAGTCTTCTATTCCTTTATTGTTTTATTCTCTTTATGTGTATGTTGTTTATAGCATTAAATTTTAATTTAACAACGGTTTTTTATTTAATTCATAGTTTTGTGTCGTCTACAGCTGGAAACCACTTCTGCATAAAAAAAAACCATTGAATTTTTAGATTTTTTTTTCTTTCTTCTATAATATAAACTGTGGTTTGTGGGTTTTGTATGTTTCCTTGGAATACCCTGCAGTTGTTATAACATAGTATACGCGAACGAGATATATGGTGCGCCATCGCAACTAATTTCACCTTTGTGATTGTTATTTTGAAACTTTAATTACTATTATACACGTGTAACGTACAAGCAATCAGCGCAAAATAACAACACACCTGACGTTGCATTCATCCTTTGTCCTAAAACGCATATATTCCTTCTATATAATGTGGTATACTTTTCTGGATCTAAAATTTTGTTTTGTTGTCCTTCATCGATCGAATCAGAATAAGGAAATAATAGCAAAAAAAACAACATTTCCATGGTGGTTGTGTGTACTTTTTTATACTCTTGTATGGTTGGGCAGTGGTAAATATTTTTGTACTTAAAATATTTAATGGCTAAACGGTGAGTGTTTTTATTATTTTTATACATTTTATACATTTCTAACAAAAATTGATCAAAAATCAGATTAAGGCGTCTATTTTACACTTTTTAACTAAATGTGCTGTTTGGTGAAAACGTAATTGTAAACATTTTAAAATATGAAGCTTATAGACTTTCTTAATAAATTTTCAACAAATTCGCATGTAAATTCAGTGAAGTATCAAATATACACAAATAAGCAAACATTTTCTCGAAAATTAGGAATAGTGAATAGAATTGCGAAATGCAATTGTAAATAATGTTACTTTAATTGTTTGTGTTTTTATTTATTTTTCATATAGGCGGCACACTAATAGGTCCTCCTCCATTCGGCCCGTTTCCTCATTTTGGACCAGGACCAACGGCCATTATACCACCACCACATCGTGCACATCCAGCCTTTTACAGTCCTCCGTTGGTCTTATGGCCGTACCCAAGTCCACCAGTCTCGCCGACAACCTACTTTGGTCCGGCACATCCACCACCACACATGGCCAGTACCCCAATATCTCCGCAACATCAACATTTGGTAAACTTGACTAGCATTTTGAAATTTGAAATTAAAAATATAATAAAAATATATGTACATATTTTTTTTTCAATTTAAAAGATTCCCGTGGACTATGTAGCAGCTCAAAGCATACCGACGACGGCTACATTTCATTCTCACACACAAAATCATGTCCAGCCATCACCAGCTCCAACACCTATAACCAACTCTCAGCCTCAAAACATTAAGGTGGTCAACTCAGTAAATCCACAATACCAACCGAAGGGAATTCAATCACAGCATCAATCTGCACAACTGCTTACCATCGATACAACACACACATCTCAGTTACACGAAAGAACGCTCACACCGACACGGGTTATGAAACCCAATACGATTGTTGCCGCCTCCGCACCACCTGCCTATGCTCTCACACCTATTCCATCACCAATAATTCAGAGCAATTCCACGGGGTCGCCCAACGGCCCGCCTGTAGCTAACCAATATGTGGAACTCTTTATTTCGTAAGCCAATTGAAAGCAAACATTTTTTTTTGATTAACAGATTTGTACTTAAAAGGCGAGTACTATTTCCTCGAAGAAATTTTGTTAAATAGAACTAAATATATTTATTGCTGGTCAATAATACATAATATATACTATACAAATCAAGCTTAAATTTAACAAATTATTAGAAGAATTTTTCTCGCACGATCAATCTTCAACTCTTGCCTCCCACACGCAATTATGATTAACCAATATTTTCAATATTAACCATTTCTTTGTCACAAAGCTATAGTAATAAAATATTGCTTATATTTCACAGCTGCATAAATTTCATTCATTAGAACTATAAAGAATCTCGAATTGTGAAGTACTAAGCGATAAAGATCGAAAATTTGTCCCTAGCTTAAAATAGCTTTGTTATAAAAATATTGTGCAATAAAGTAAGCAATTTAATTCGGCTTAACATTTTTATATATATCAATACAAGAGCTGTATACTAAAATTGCTTCTAAATAAGCCCTAGTCAATATAAACAAAAAATGTAATAATTTGAATCATTGCTTCAAATCTGTTATTCGTTTTTATCTTCGAATTTATTTTCCGAAGAGCGATTTTGTTATTGTAGAGAAATGTACTTTTCATAAAAATAATAATTGTTATTTAATTTAGTTAAAATGTTGTTTCTCGTTTTTTTTTTTTGTAACATCACTTAAATTATGAACATTTAGAAAAATTGTATAAGAAACATGTATCTAAATAAGTTACGCATAATTAAACTTAAGATTTAATTTATAAATAAATAGACCAACAACTTTTTTATATACGAATATAAATTTGATTTGTATGTAGTACGGATATGCAATATATCGAAGATATTAAATAAATTGATAAATTTTGTTACATATATGTATATTAATTATTATAAGTAAATAAATAAAGCTTTATTGCTGTTTTCAAACAGAAAGTATTGTATGAGTATTAATTTTATTCCTTAAGTTAGTTTATATTATTTTAGTTCGCATATTATGATACCCAATCATGAGCATATTAAGTCCTCAGATAGATGGATGCATGTCCTTGTAAAAACTCGACCATAAACCAAAACAAATTGACTTTGACAAAAACAAATTATTGTGAATGAAGCTAACTGATCAACAAAAGATGACATTAAATTTGATATTGTGAATAGTCATGTTGTGAAAGGTGTCGGTTGTTACTGTCTGCTGCTGAAAGAGGAAAATTTGAACATAATAATTGTAAGTCATAAGTAAAATTGATTTTTTGTGAGTTATTTTGTATTATTATTATATTTTATTAAACAAAAAAGTAGATCCGCAACTTAGTTGAAAATAATACATTGATTACGCTCTACAGCATATTACTTTTCTTACAAACGTTTCACGTCTATTCTAGAATTTGTACGCAGCGAAAATCCGTTAGAAAGTTTGATTACTTTGTCGATAGAAAAATAAATTAATGGAGTCAACGGGCTGTATTCGGTTTAAATAGTATCCCCCATCGGCCATAAATATTAAGTTTAAGGTGAGCCCTATCACGGTATCCGATCGGAACGAAGTTTTCTCCGATTCGTACGAATTCGTAGAATTTCATGTATCCGTTAGGTCACGCACACTCACACTCACTCACTACCTGCGACTTGCATTTTTTTTCTTTTGGTTGTTTCTTTTTCTCCGAAGTTCTCGGACAGGTATTAGATTTTTCGTAGGCTAAATACATTTATACGCGTTGGAAATTTCTGTACGAAAACGAATACCAAGTTGGTAAGATTCGTTGCAATCTGAATATTACGTATGTACATATATATATCGCATAGGTCTGAGTGACTACTCCCAGCGGTTAAGGTTGTTGGAAAGAAGTTCAAATATACTTTCTTGAATGCTACAGACACTTAAATTGATCAAAACTCAATATAAGTAAAACCTTACGCATTTACGCATCACAGATTCACTTATCTGAAAAAAAGCATACAACAAATTAAAAAACATTTTTTATACACTTCCGTTACAAATTTTCTTTATTTTAAGTATTCTAGATATACAGAAAAGTCGTTATGTATTTATCAAATATTTAAAACGTTCGACAGCGAATATGATTTGCAAAATTTGTAACAGTATAATAATATATGGTATCTACGTATGTATGTATATGTATATATATTGCTTTTTTAAAAATTATTTTTCGGTGCATTGGCTTCAGCGGGGTTGTCGTCTTCAAACAACGAAATAATCTTTTTATGTTCATCATAAATTTTCGCTGCATGATTGTTATGGAAGTTAGCATTGTGGTCTTCAAGGGATGCCACAGATTCGAATACAGTGTTACATGTATTACACCGAGCACTGAACTTCATATCGCTGTAAATAGAAGGGAACGAATTGTTATTTGTATTCATAAATGTGTTCTTTCGCTGATCCACATGAAATTGAGGCAATGATGCATTTATTAATTTTTCAAAGAAATTTGAACGTTCATCCATAGTCTTGTCATCGGATTTTTGTGCGCCTTTGTTCTTTACTTTATGTTCTTCCGGATCTTGCATCGAAAAGAGATGAGAATTTGAATCATTTTGGGTGCCATCGCTAGCATTAATCAAAGTTAGGATATTTTCGAATTTCGGAGTTTTTGTCAGACTTCCGTTCTCATCTGGCGAATGATTAGTTCGCTCAGGAGTACTCTTACTGAATTTGTTTTGAACTATGAATAGTTTTGAATAGGGGTCTTCTGATGTGGCAACCGGCATTATTAGAGACTCGGCATCTTGTTTAAGAATGTCTAAAAGTGACTTTTTCCTTTCAATAATAGTTTTGTTCCCCTCCTGGGCAAATTTTTCTGTGGTTTCGTCGGAATTTCCTCCTGATGATATCTCTGCGGTTGAATTTTTTCCGTCGCTTTCTAGACGTTTCTTCGTTTCCCCGTTTACTAAGAGATCAGGAAGGAGGATTTCTCCACAGGATGATTTTAACCACTGACATGTCTTTCGGAGGCAGAAAATCATCCGTCGAATAAATTCGTGCGGAGAGACTGCTTTGCTTCGGCGAATATCAAGCAGACGATTTATTTCTTCGATAAACAGTAGAAATTTATACTCAATGCACATATTCATGTGCTCTTTATACGATTCTTCAAACATAAAACGTCGAAAGCATGCCCGGCATTTTCGTTCTTTGCACGTCTCTGGAATATTAATGGTAATATTCGCTTCCTTGAGTTCATCTAAATCCATCACATCGTCTTCCTCAAAGTTCTTCTCCTTATAAGAGAAGAAGTTCTTTTTCTGTTCAAGGGCTTCGTTTTCATCACTTGACGCCGTCTGAAATTCTTCACCAAGTGGGTCACTCGTAGTATTGTTTATTTCATCGAATATCGCTACTAAATTGTTATCACCTGGCGGCCTTCGATGAACTGGTTGCGTATGGGTTAAACGTTTCACTTTGCGCACGGACGCATTTATGTCTTTGTCAAACAGGAGATTTAAGTAGGTCATAGCCAAAACATCTTCATTTTCATCACCAGGTGCTACTCTGCCAGTAGTTCTGTTTTCGTTAATACTGCTTTTGTTTCCTTTGTTCTCGTTGATGAGCAAGAACTTCTTCATACTCTCATCGCTTTTAGTAATTTTCGAGCTTTGGTTATTTAAAATATTCACGAGTTTATTCGTGTCAGTCTTTCGTTCGCCGCTAAATATTAGGTCATTGGCGGTGATCAAGACACTAGCTTTCTCATCGTGCGTGTCCCCAATATTAGTTACCAGGTTGCGAGTTGATTTTTTATTTCTGCCACTAAAGGTGGAGACTGCCTTTAAGTTTACAGCATTGTTAATTGCCTGTTGGCGAAATGTTGCTGCATGTTTGAGATATGAAATGCACAAAGCACACATTTTCTGTGGCAAGCCGTCATCTATTTCAACCTACATAAAAGAAAATTTTAAAATCTTGGAAATACGTATATTAAAATATGGGATTAGATGTACCGATAGACCTGTCGTTTCCTCAAGTAGTTTGTTGATGGGCTTTTGCCAGAGAAGGAACTCATTCGAGCTGGCATGCAAATAGGATGGTATAATTGTAAAAATATCATAATCACCCCTACTCGAGCATAGGCGACAAATATTATCCCACATTTCTTTTCTTGTAGATATTCCTTCAATATCACACAGTTAATTTGCCATCGTTGTACAATAAAATACTATAAAACAAATAAGAACAATTACATTAAGACAAAAAACACAAAATTATAAAACAGTCAATTTTTGCAGCGTATCAGCTGTGTTAATCGGAGACTGCCAGCTGCATTCCGGATTTGTCAAAGAGAAGGAGACAATACGTTGACTATTCTCTTCGTAGGTACTGCACCATATCGTATTTTTTTCAAAAAGCCGGCGTATGAGCGAGAAAGCTCTACTGTCATTTATTCACTGTTTCCGCTCTTTTGGCAAGAAAAGAAAGCGAGATAAACAGTGCGTCGAATGGTTTTGATATAATAGGGTTCCAGATGTCCAGCGCTCTACTTAGGGTATTGATTACAGAAAGAACAATTAATTGGTTACAATTCAAATCTACCAGAATTTTTCGTCATTTTGATAATTACATGCATACATATTTGGAAATTGAGTTCGATTCTTTTCATGATAGTCTGTTACATTATTTCCTCAACCATTATGCCAATCGTTATGATGTCGTTCGTGCATGTTAGTACACCTATGCACATATGTATGTACATATGTGTATTATGTTCTTGCCTTCAGATGTCACATCCTCCTTAGTTCAAACAATCTTAAGATTCATTCATGAACTTGATTGTAACCACACGTCTTTAAGGTAAAAGCTTAATCACACCAATTTACACCTTTTTAAATTTAATAGAAAGCTGCAGTCCTTTAGGTAAAATTTAATGACCTTTACTCAAAAAACAAGACGAACTGAAAACATGTGCTGATCATAGATACAAGTAAAGTAAAATACAACTTAGCACGTACATATGCATGTATGTATGTATATGGCCAGGTCCGCAAAGTTACGTTTCCCAAATTGTTAGTATTATTCGCAATTGAAACGTAATATGTATTAAAAGACCCAGAACTTACCATCGGAATACTGTAAAATTTAATGAAATCAAAAGACATTTCCATATTTGTTCATAATTTTTTTTATTCATTTATGTGTATTGGTGTATTATAACTAAACACTATTTAATATTTTTAATAGGCTTATGTTCGGCAACTTATATGAATAAACCGATTGAAGGTGTAAATTTTACAATTAGATACCTAACATAACATAAAATATAGTAATTACCAATAATGTGCACATACATACACATAAGTGTGTAATTGTATGCTTTTTAAACATACATACATAATTTTTAATTATCACTAGTACGTAGAAAGAGTAGTTGTTTTAGCAAGATATATTTATTTGGGTATATCTATGTGAATTCGAATCAGCCCCGGCAAGCCCGTTTCTTGAATGTTCGCAAATCTCTTTCGTCAATCATCTCGTCATCAAAGCAGTCGTCTGCAAGCAACGAGAAAAATACATTTTATAGATCAAGCGAAGAGCATAAGACTGACTGCGACCATTCAACCACCACTTGGCCAAAGGACATCGAATTGTGAAACAAAACAAAGAAAAAATACATCATTTGTATTTAGGCCGAATCATTTACCTGACAATGATCAACTCACCCTTTGTAGAACTTTTCCTTTTCTTGGGTATGCTACGCTTTCTTTTTTTTGCTCCTACGACGCCCTCGCTGGTGACAAGAATACTTGGCGAAACGTTCTTAGTGTGCACAATTTTCATCTTAAGCTTTTCGGTTGCGTTACGAGTCCGCTTTGGACTGAACAGCATAGCATTGTCACTGCAGTTACTTGCGTCATCTTCTTCGCTGGTTACGTTGGAAGAATTATTTGAACTCCGGTCCGTGCTCGAACTACGATCGCTGCGATTTACCTTTCTTCTTCTGGTAATCCCACCCACATTGGTAGATACCTTTGATTTTTTTATATTGATTGCTGTTTGATGATTACTAATGGCGATGCCGTTAGAATTTATGCTACTGCACGAAGACTCATCGGATGTGGTGAAATCCCCAGTACTGCCAGTCTTAATGAGACAACGCCTTGTACGACGACGCTGCTGCATTTCTGTTATGTTTGTGGTTGCTGTCAGATGTGTTCTGTGGTCCAGTCCCCGTTTTGTACTGGTAGTATTCGCTATTGTTGAGGTTGTGATGAACGTTTTTAGACCAGCTTTTGTTCGGGTTGACCTGGACGGCGCTCCTGCACCAGCCTTGTTAGTACTATAATTAGAATTTACATTAATTTCCGTTGCCACTTCGTTAATCACGGGCAGTATGTGTCGCTTTTTCACAGAGCATGCTTTAGTATTTGTAGTCACTGCTTCTTCATCAGAACTACCTTCATCTGCAGCGTAAGCATCGATACGATCTTTAAGTTTCAGTCGGTTTTGTATCTCTAAAATTGCATACGTGGGCTTTCCCTCGTAGCGTATAAGTGGAGTTTCAGTGGATGGCTCCCGATCAAACTCTTTTTCGGCACGTTCTCTGGCAATTTGATCTGGATCCTGCGAAAGAATTTCTGTCCACGAAAACTTTTTCCTTAAAGTTTTCTTTTTAGCAGATTTCGAACGCAAATTCTTCGGGGATACTCGATTGGATAGTGTACTCTCGTGGAATGGCATGATAACGCTCAAATTCTTCATAATACTTTTAATATTTTTCATTTCGAGAACATTATTGTTTTCGATTTCTTCCTTGATCTTGACCGATGTTTTTATGAGTTCATCGGTGCTCAACTGTATTTTGTTGAGGTCATACCCTAAACTGACGTACTCACGCTCAAATATTCGACGACACTTTTCGTAGTCTGGTCTTTCGTGGTACGCTAATTGACCTACATATTGCAAATATTCACCCAAATATTTAGGAACTTGTTTGCCATAGATGTGTTTCAGCATTTCCTTAACATCTTTCATTAAATATTCCTTAACCCAATGAACTTTCTCGTTCTGATGTTGTGAAGCTGCATCTTTCCATGGTAGATAGCCTTGTGACCAAAAAAGTAAATTGTATCCCAAACACTCCAGATCACTGCGTCGTGAATGTGCACCCATGTGCGCGTCACGAGATGTGAACTCTAATGTTCCATCATGTGCTCGGCGCTGATCCATAACAAATGGTCGATGCACACCTTTATCAATGAATTTAGACGCTAGGCCAAAATCAATTAAAAACACTCTTTCCTCAGTAACAGTAGGTTCTTCGTCTTCCGCCCAATCACTTGATTCAGACATTTGTGCCTGAAATTTTTGCTTCGATACCGCTTGGCGGATAGAAATTCTACATCTACGCCCCGAATACTGCGGTTCAGGATAATTAGAGCTCACGTCGTCTACGTCTTTGGAATTTTCCTCGTTAAAAAACTCGGAATAACTGATTCTCTTTGCTGGTCTTAAATAGTGTGATGTCACCATTTCGTCATATATTGAGTTCCGCTTGTCCCGTCTGCATGAGCGCACCTAAAAATAATAAGAGTGTCAGGTGCATGTAATGAAAGCAAAATATTATGGTACATATGTATGTACATATGTATGTATATAAGAAACTTACAGGGTTCGATCCACTATACTGGACGACGGTTTTTGTGCGCTGCCTTTTATTCGTAGGCGTCTTGTATATGTCCTGTTCGCCTTCTTCTTCTTCTTCTTCTTCTTGTTCTTGTTCTTGTTCTTCATCTTCTTGTTCTTCATCTTCTCCTTCTTCTTGTTCTTCGTCGTCTTCTTCATTGGAACTATTGCCGCTGTCGGAATCGGTGTGCTCACTTCCACTCTCACTATTTTCGTGGCTAGATTCCTTATCCTCATCCTCATCGTTATTTTTAGTCCTGCTTATGCCGCCTCGCAGCTGCAGTTGACTTTTTCGAAGCGTACATTTTGATATCATAAGGTTCTGTGCTTTGATGTCATTGTGACAGTACCCCTTGTCATGTAAATGCTGAAGAACATCCATGATCTGAAGTGCCAATGTTAGTACTGGCTTTTGACTAACACGTCTGTTTTTAATCAACGAATGTAAGTCTCTATCGAAACGTTTTAAGACGAGGAATCTGTAGCGAGATTCGCCGAAATAGTGAGAACCCGATGCTATGTACTCTGGCATTCCCGGTGGCAGTTGTGTATCACCTTTATTTATTAGATTTTGATATAGGATCTTAAGTTTAAAGATTTATCTTTGATCTTACCATTATTTTTTGCCGTATTTAGTAAACAATGAATCTCTACGAACAAGGGTCCATTGGAGTGTGGCTCGATTTTGACGACATATTTGGCGTTTTCGTTAGTCACTGGTACAGACACATTATCTGAAGCTAAAAATATCTCACCAAAGTTTCCTTTTCCTATGAACAAAACCAGTTAAATTAGTTGCTAGTACATAATTTTACTTTATTAAATCATAAGTAATAATAGCTAATAGTCAACTGAAATGGCTTACGATTGTCGTTTAAAGAACACTTAAAAATTAAAAGAATAATAAGGACGAAACCAAGTAATACTTGTTAAGAAAAAATCATCCAACTGAACGATATGGACCTAATCTTATTGTCGTATCGGTGTGAAGAAGTTTTCATTACATTTACTCTCGTTCTTTTAAGATTTGAGTCTCAACTTCTTGGTCAGCAGACCAAAACAATAAGCTAGCAACGCAGCCTATTTCAACGCTTATAATACTTAATATTGTAGAGCAGATGTTGGATAGTATTTAGCATTGATAAATAGCACCCCGATTCCATTGCGCTTTTTGCTTATACATACGGATATCAAATGTGCATATAATTACCTATAGGTTTACCAATGCGCCACTTCTTCTCAGTAAGGTCTTGAAGTATGATGCCATTGACCACATTCGGCCTCAAGTGGTACACTGGCTTTGGAGAATTGTTATCATCAATGGATACATTCAGAGCTGGGTGTTTTGTAGTATTTCTGGAACCTCCTGGCGACTTTTCTCTGTCCTCTAACTTCTGATCGCTCTTAGTGTCCTGGTAGTCATTACATACTCTCTTACGTTTCCTTGTGCTATTTACTGTTGCATTATGTGGCTCTGGTGCAATCCGCTTACCCATGTTATATGCCTTATATTATTCTTGTTGAAATTTATTTTCAATACACATTGGACTCATCTATTCTGTCACTGAAGAAAAAAAAAAACAAGAAACAGGAATTAATACGGAAGCTAAAACAAGACCATTTAATATAATCTTTTTTTCATTTTCCCCCATTTTATAGAAATGTTTGCTTGACGTGAACTTTTTTTTTTCTCTGGAAGTTGTAGACACCATTATTGGGGTATTTTTCAACTTAATTTTTCACTTCTGATGCGTCGCGTAGAAAACTAATTTTCAAAGTATATATTTAATTCAAACAATTGTGCGATCTATTTTTGATTTTGGTTTTATCATTTCTCGTACCTATAGATTTATTGGCTTTTTGCATTGGGTACACATTTTACTTTTTTCATTTTTCACTCACTGATATTGCACCGACTAATTAACTGCGAGATTAGGTGATATTTAGATTATATGTTATTTAGGAAATAAAAGGCAAACATATGAATCACATTGTAAAAACCTTTGGATAATATCTTAATTTCTTGCAGTTAAATTTCATTAAATAACTTGAAAAAAATTGCCTTTGAGAGCAGCCGAATCTTTGGCTTTCTTTTCACTGCATATCCCACAAGCAGTAATGTCGGTGTGAACACCCAGGATTGGAACACATTTGCCATTTCTTTCTTGACATCTATCTTTGTCTTGTGCGTTAGATCAAGCGAATGGTTATATAGTTTTTTCATGTTACCAGTTTAGAAATCGAAACATTTTTTTGTTTCCTCATGTTGGTATGCTTTTATTATTTGCATATAGTCTGCCTTGTCTTGCATTCAACGAATGTAAACAGAATAATTCAATTGAAAAGTTATTCGGAATAGATGTTTAATGTGATTCATAGAGTTATTTTACAAGGGAATCCCATTTTGTTAGTAATTAAGTATTGTTTGAGGATATATTAATAGCATGCAGGAGGGTTGATTGTTATTGATTATTTGCTTTTTTATTGTTGTTTCTTCGTTCCGTTTTCATTTATTTCTTTGTACGCGTGCTGTTTGTTTTAAGAATTATGTATAAATTTTTGAATGGTGTTTTAACATTTTCTGTTTTTTTTTATAACACAAGGCTGCACATAATGCATCTATTTTACTTCACAGTTTATTGTACTTTGTTATATTTATTTATCTGTATAGATTATGTATGTATGTATTAACAATAAAAGGTTGGGCACGATTACATGCCAACAATCTCGTTTTCGCCTAGTTTAGGAGATCGTTTGAGAATCGATGTTTGAAAATTGAATTTTTTCGGGTAAAAGGATTTCCAAATCTGGGATATTCTTCGACTCATACACCTGCATTTGGCCTCACATGCAGGTGCTTAGGTCGTCCCTACGCGGCGTATATCACACTATATATATAAATACATGTTCATGTATGTACGCATATAGAGAGAAAAAAAAAAAAAAAAAGCCTGAAACTATGCAATAACAAAAAAAAAATTATATATTCTATATTGTGAAATGCTAGGCTCTGGGTAGTACCGTATTATAACAAAGCTGTTATTCCTTTTCTCAGGTCTCACGTACTTATGTACATACATGTCATATAATTTTTCAAACGACGGCAATTGAGTCATCTTCATGAAAACGGTAATTGGACTTCTTTTCTTTTGATTTCATATCCATGAGAAAGATTTGGCTTGAAAATATTTTTTCTTCCAAGAAACGACATATGTATGTATGGTGGTACAGGTATAGTTATCAACTGAGTTGAGATCAGTCGAACTGACACGGATGGGATTCAGAATAGAATATGAACCTCAGACCAATAAACAACATTAGAAGAAATGTTTCATAAATCATAGCTTTACTTTTGAAACATTCAGCTGGGCTACAATAAACTCCATGAACTATAGACCAACAAACAATATTAGAAGAAATGTTTCATAAATGTTACGTTTTACTATTGAATCTTCCAACTGAACTACAATAAACTCCCGATTTCGAATCAGATCGTTTGGTCTACATATTTAGTTTATTTATTCAAAATTTTGCACTTTAATGATTCTTAATCCAATCTTCACGCTCTTCGCGTTCCCTGATTACTTCATTTAAGTATGGCTCGAGGTACTTAACATCTTCTTCATACTTAGTCCATTGCTCTTTGGGAAGAATGGTTTTTGTAAGCGACAAGTGTAATGCCCTCACAATACGGTAGTTGCGTTCGTCGTAAAGTTGACGAGGTAAACGTCTGATAGCTTCTTTCACATCATCGTTCTCATAGAGGCAGTCGTCTCGGTGCAAACCTATGAATTTAAGAAAAATAGATTCCCTTATTGTCTAATATGTTGTTTCGGATGATATTTTTATTTACCGTATTGGTTGAATCCAGAAAGATTATAAGCCCATTTGCCAAGATTTGCTGTAATACGAAGATGTTATGTAATGTAGGATTTTTTCAATTCATTTAGCATGATTGAGATTTATATTTTTATGTAAGCTTAACATATTAATTCTTTTTTTTTTCTTTTATATACTTACAGAATACAAGAGGTCCCTTCCGTGCAATATATCCAGCCATTTCTACAAATATTGCAACCGAAGATGAATTTTATTGTAGTGAAAAAATCCAGAAGCTCTGCAAAAGAATTGTGACAGCTGTCAATATAACTCGTGCTTGTCAATTGTGTTCTAGGTGTGTTTCCTTTGAAATTAGGTGCGTACATAGGTTAAGTACAGTTATAGTGCCGTTTTGTTCACATAATTTTATCCAGAATTTAAAAAATAATTTTAAAAATAATTGACAAGAAGTGTATGGTAAAGTATAAAAGGAAAAATAGGTAATTAGGTCTAAATCATTTAAAATTCTGACTGAAAATGGGCATTCTCTCTTTACATCTTGTTCCGTCTTTATTTTTGCTCACTCGCGAAAATTGGGACCATGAAAAAATGTTACTGAAATGTTGTTGAAATTACGCTCATTTTACGCCAAGTACCTTAGTACCCCATTTAATACCATACGCCTAAACTGATTCCGTTCCAAAATGGTTACGGAAGTGTACGTAAGTATTCTTTTAAATTTGTTACTAAGTACCATATCATATTTTATTGAAATTATAATTATCTTCCCTCCTCCTATGAATATTTTCCCATTTGTGAATAGATCGTTAGGTTAGTTTGAGTTGGGTTATCATAAAACACCATGCACTATAGTGGTACCACCGCGATCCCTATTAACCCTTTACGGTATGTATCCGGGCAATGGCCTGACATTCACAACATAGGTTATCACAATGCCTTTATATATCCATGTTCGATAATCCTAATCTCACAGCGTGCTTCCTCAGAAGTCAATGACCAGAGAGTATCTCTATCGCTATTCTTAACTTTGATCTGCCAAGTTTTAATATTTACCGATTTGTTTTTTCGATCTATCACAGGACACACATACCTTTGACAACCTATGACCTTCTAAATCATCGTCCCTTCTATCATCTTAGGTCAGCCAGAATGATTCTCTTATCCATGGACATTGGTGGTTTTTTGCCATCAATTATTTGCACATTTGTTTGTTAAATTCAACTTATTCCAACGTTACTGTATGATACATACATTGTGCATGCATGCATATGTACACAGTAAACACTAACATAACATGCTCCTGTGCTTTATATTATTTTAACATTTTTGTCCTACCCGCTGACACGTGCTGTTTTTGCGTTTAAAAGCCTTTTATAACAGATCAGTAGTATTTTAAAAATAACAAATAATTCTGGTATATGTATTTCAGAGAAGTTGTTTGGTGTAGTACATCTATCTTTTCTCGTCATTTCGAAAAAAAAGTAAGACTAATGACTTCTATGTATGTGATTATGTTCACATATTTACATAGCACGTAAGCGAAGCTCTCGATGTTTACCGACCTCTTTTTTTTCTGTTATTCGCGTGTTATTTCTTATTTTGCAGTTTTTTTTTATTAGATAGATACTGGTAGCTATAAATAAAAAAAATTGTTTTCAACAAATTGACGATTAACTCACTTAGTTCGTCCAAGAGATTACCTTTTACTTAAGGCAATTGATACATATTTCTTTATGTAACAAAAAGTAGTTTCTGATTTGTTAGAACTTTCATTTTATTAATCTACATATGTACATTGTATGTACGTTAAGTTGTCCTCCGGCAAAGCGCAACCTGTCGTCAAGGGGATGTTTGGTCCATGAATTTATACGTTCATAAATATTTGGGTTTAATTATTATTTTTAGTGAAATGTTTTTCTAAACATCAGAAAACACATGTTTAAAAATCCAATCCAGAATGATTAAAATAGATTAAAAAAAAAATATAAGTGTGTATGTATGTATTTATGCAAAAAATAAACGAAAATAAAACAAATAAGCATGCGCGAAGAAAGATGGAACTTCCTTTGTCTTTTATACGTACCTAGATTCTTTCTAACCACATGGTGGTGGTGGTCACACCCCCTTCCCATGAAAGTCTTGAAAAACAACATATTGGGCATAGTATGTATAGTTCAAAGTACATACCTATACCAATATGTGCATACATTTGTATAAATTTTTTTATCTTTCAGCTGTAGTTTATCATCGCTCATGATAATTCAATTGATTAGACTCTGCGCAGCGCTCTTAATTAGTTTCTGCAAAGATACACAAATAAATTCGAATGTTCACGAAATAACGTACAGACTCACTAAATTTTTAATTTACCATACGTATCGCACCCTCTGTGATAATAATATTGATGGGATAGTTTCTCGTTTTTAACTAAGTAGTATGAGCTCATGTTTGACAACGTTTAGGTAGTCAGTTGTTGTTAGATATTATAAAGTACATTACACAGTATGTAATGTACTTTATTTGGTATCCATCAAACAGAAAGCTCTTATGTACATATATAGGTACTACGGATCATATGCATATAATGTAATATAATTTTTCTTATAAATCATATGTACTATAGGTAGCAGAGAGATAAAGTTCCCAGCTTACTAATCGGATTATAATTTTGTTCTGTGCGCAACAATGTATAGACCGTACATAGTATCACCTTTAGAGAAGTTAGCACAATTCAATAAACAAAGTTAAAAAAAGACTCAAATAATAAAAAAAAAAAAACAACAACTCGTCGTCGTTGTCGTTGCCTCAGAAGTTTATTTTCAATTCTAATCATGC
This sequence comes from Xylota sylvarum, assembly GCA_905220385.1. NCBI lineage: Eukaryota > Metazoa > Arthropoda > Insecta > Diptera > Syrphidae > Xylota > Xylota sylvarum. The sequence goes on along the minus strand of LR999960.1, from coordinate 422,877 downwards.
TGTATATTTTCACGCAGCGCTCGACCACAACCGCTCAGTCACAATCTGTTCACCTTGGTGGAAGTAGTCGCACTCTCTCCTCTTTGAATTCGTGTTCGTTTGCTTTCGTTGGTCTTTTCATAGTCTACATTCGTTTTGTCATCGATTTCTTTTTTCTTTGTTAAATTTTTTTATAATCACGGCAAATTAAATTCATATTTGGAAACGTACAATAATAAACTTCATTAATATAAAGAATATTTTTTTTATGAATTATTTTATACTCTTTGGATGGGTATCAAAGGAATGAGTAAAAACATTAGTAAGGACTGCTTAGGTCTTCGTTTGCGAGTCAACGGCCTGCATCAAACCTGGAAGTGGCTGCACCAAACTATCGCCCTGCACGAATATCTTATCTCGGTCACGTCGGCTGATTCTGCACGTACAAAAAAGCAACGTTTCACAAAGTTTTAGACTAAACGCCTATAGAAAGATTGTTGGCATTGTTCTGAATATTTTTCTTTAAATACACTATATACGTAAGAAACTGCTTTATAGATACTATATACAGACAAGTTGTGCGCCGTTGTATAAGTGAGTGTTCGCATTGAAGTGAAAACAATATTAACAAAAAGAAAACAAACCTAAAAAATAAATAGAAAAAGTTTTAAAGTACTACCCCTTACCTAGTCACAGTGAAAGATCAATTAAATATTATAAAATATAAGATAATAAAACAACTGACTGCTATTTCAAAAGTCTTTGGTATTAGTGTGTCTACTATACATTCGCATAATCAAAACACTATTAAGAGTGTATTTTCTGCATTGCGGGAGTGTGTGAAATAAAAAAAATAGATATAATAAAAATTAAACGGGTAAATCACAACAACGAAAACAAAATTCAATAAAATATAATATACAGATCAAAGCGTAATACTTTGAGATCAATTTAAATTACATTGTCTTTTGATAACGAAATCTAAGCCATCACACTTTGTAACCATGCTGATGCAGGTCGGAAGGGTTAACCAGATGAAGTCTATGAAGTGCCTTTTGAGTTTGACTTTCAGACGGCAAAATGATAACGAAGTGCGCAAGTGCTTTCTATCGTCTGATACAACATCCACCACTGATAAGAGTCAACAATCAGATGCGAATAAGGTTAAGAAGATTCCCGATTCGGAGATAAAGAAATCTGTTTTCATTTCGCAATCTTCGGATATATTTACAAACTTGGCTCTAGAAGATTGGTTGTACAAGAATTTCGATTTTTCTCGTCACCACGTGCTGTTGCTGTGGGCCAATAATCCATGTGTTGTGATCGGACGTCATCAAAATCCCTTTACGGAGGCAAATGTTTCCAAATTAGTCGATAATGGAATTGTCTTGGCCAGACGAAATAGTGGTGGTGGTGCAGTCTATCATGATAAAGGAAACCTAAATTGTACATTCTTCACCCCGCGGGAGCGATACAATCGGAAGTATAACTTGAATATTTTGACCAGGGCTTTATTTCGAGAATGGGCTATAAAATCAGAGATTAATAATAGGGATGACATCGTTATTAGCGGCAAAAAGGTAATCGGAACGAGTAGACATTATTTCTTTTACGTGCAACTTTGTATTTTATATTTAAGTGGATGAGCGTTGGTGCCATATCAGTCACTTTGTTTTCTTCTGTGTATCCAGACATATAAAAAGTGGGCTCGATTGTCATGAAAGACAGAGCCTCTTTGTTATAAGAACACTACGGCAGCGTCATTTTGCAATAATATGACAATTTTGTCGAAATACTTCTTAACATTACATACGGTTCCTTAATCATCTAACTTTTAACCCTGAGCTAAGTCAGTTATTCAATGTAGCAGTTCATTTTGCTAAACATCTAACTGTGTTAATTTGTTAAGACAAATGAGATAATATTTTTATGATAAATGCATATGTATATGATTATCTCTCTTCATAAGAGACGTTAGACTATATGAATAGGATTTTTAGAAAGAATAAAATTCAAATATGTACATGTATACATATGAATACATATTTCCATACATACATTCATATGTACATATGTATGTTGGTAGTTAGTGCATCGGACTACTGATCGAGGGTATAATATTCTCGAATAAAGTTTTAATATATAAACGCCCTAGATAAGGCGCAAAAATGCAACTTCCTCCTATTCGTGCGAAAAAATATAACCATACGTACAATACAAATAATTATCAGAAGACAGAGCTCGATATGTATGTACATATGTACATAAATTTATTTGCTTAATCTGAATGATTCCGAAAGCAGTATTTTTTAATCCACTTGTCCTGATAAGAAATAGAAAATAACAAATTTTGCTTTTTCTTATGTTTATCTCTTAATTTTCCGCCTCGCCAACAATTTTTATTTTATTTTTGAAATCATAATCTTTATAGATATCAGGAACTGCCGCCAAATTGGGTCATCCCAATGCATATCATCATTGTACTCTTTTGGTTAACTCCAACAAGCTACACTTAAGCGAAGCTTTAGTACGTGAAGAAGTAAGTACTCCTAGAATGGGTATAAATACATAAATCAATCGTTTCGGTTGTTTTACAAACCTCGTGTCTTTATTGGCACTTGGGTATAAGTTTTGCTTATTGCCATAGAAAGAGCAATGAATATCGTCTCGCGTGAGAAATTACAATTAGTATCTTTCGTTAATAGGCTAATTACATCAGTAAAGCTACAGCGTCTGTGCGATCCCCTATTAAAAATCTAAATGACGTAAATAGAGCTGTAAATGTTCCCCAACTATTATCAGCTGTTGGATACGAATTTCTTCGAACCTCTGCAACAGAGCTTTCCGATGGTGGTCGCGATCAAACAATGAAACAAAGGGGATTCCAACTCATCAATCCAACGGAAAAATGGTTCCCAGGGATAACGGAAATTCGTGACTTATTTGGATCCTGGGACTGGTGTGTTGGAAAAACTCCAAACTTCTGCGTGGAGAAGGAACTATACCTAAAAGCTGACGACAAGGAGCATAAAATCGTTTTGCGTGTACAAGTTGAAAAGGTTTGCTTAAAATGTAATATGGTCAGCCTGATTATAAAACAAACTATATTCCCCCAGGGACTGATGTCAAATATTACCATAACTATGCCCACGAACGAAGTTGTCCCAATAGTTTCCGGACTCCAGGATAAGCCATATACTGAAGACAACCTCCAGGGAATCATCAGTGCCTTAAAGTTGGTGTCAACAGACAATGTAAAACAGGCGATTAATGGAATATGAAGTCTTGAAATTTAACTGTGTTTGCGATTCCTTTCGTTTGTCTGCTGAATATATTGTAAATGTTTTCCAAATTGTCGAAAGAATTAACTTTAAAAATCATGTTGGTGCGGATATTTTAGAAATTGAATCTGCACCTACAATCCTTTTGGTATAATAATAATAATTGCTTTAAGACTGAAATGTGATTTTTTTCGAAACAAAAACATACAAAATTTTTTTTTTGCGCGCACTCAAAACTACACGGCCACAAACTTTTTTTTTTTAAATAAATGTATAACTAAGAATTTATATTTAATATAGGCAAACTATTTGTTACATAACAGTAATGACATTAATAAATAAATTGTTTTCAAAACATTTGCACGATATGTACTTTGCTTTATTTTTTATCAATCATCCATCATGTGAAATTTCCATATCCGTATGGTACTGTAACAATGCAGCATCTTTTACACCAGATTTCTTGGAAGTCACAGTGCAATAATCCACTTTCAATGGGACATTGCAATTGATAAGTGGGAATGAGAGCGTGTGATGAGAAATTACTACGTTCACAATCTATGATTTTGTAAAATCTTTCTCACTGCAAACTTACATGACGAGCGACACTCCTTTGGCAATCAAAATACTCTTTAACCATCAAACATCTGACATTATTCAAAATGTCTCATTTAATTACAGCCCCATTCTTGCGCAATACCTCTAAATGGCACTAACGTAAATGGCATCAACGATTCCAAAGCAGCCGAAGCCACTGTTTCATGACACACCTCGAAGACGAAACATTTGAAATAATTGCTATCGATCTCAAAGTTCATAGGTACCATCTTATCTCGTACATCTTCATTTTATTGTTTCGTGTTGTTTTCAAATATTTTCGCTCGATACATTCTTATATACATATGTATGTATAAGTAAGTACAACGTACAATATATGTATGCACGTACATTTGGTATGTACATATGTATATACCAATCAAGCGGTCACAGTGACCTGATTCCCAATTAAAATGCACGCAATGCTGCTTAATATCGAATGTTGCGATGTCCTACCTACATTATTGCAAAATAAAAAGAAGAGCTTATTGATAGCATGGAATTTGTTTTAAAATTGCCATAAGTATCTTGAACTTTAATAAAGACTGACCTTTGCATTTATTTGTGGTTACAGAGCTTATGTAGCAGCAATCACTGCTTACAGTGTAGAATTGTACGTGTTCGGTTACTTCATTGAGCTTAGCACCCACCATTGAAAATGAAAACAAGTTTAACCACCAATACACTTACTCAACAGACTTCTTCAGTTGGATTGCTAAAACCCGTGCAGATGTAATAGGGTTACCATCTTACCGAATAATCGTAACCGTTGACACTATTTCTGTTTCGTTTTCAATCTAAGTAATGTTATTATAGAACCATCCCAACTGATGGCACATTCTTGGTGGTGTTTATTCATTATTGTCTCTAAATCCTATTGGAGCCTACTAACCCATTTTAAGACCATCACCTGAAAAGTCCAGAAACGGCAAAGTACTTTGCTTGAGTTAAAGTTTTAAAAGCAAAATTCCACATAGTGCTATATATGTACATATATAAAAAACCAAAAGAATACTTAATTTCATTTAAATTAAATCGAATCTTAAAAAGAAATCTATCTACATAGCTATTCCGTTGGCAATACTGGTGGTAAAGTGGTAAAGTTTCCCAAGATACTCTTGTTTTCCTTTCATACCAAAGCCACTTCGCAGCTTTACTAGTGCGTCAAAGCTTCAAATACACTGGATTGTTAAGATACATATTTGCACCACAGCATAAGACTTAATGCACTTTGCACGAGTCAACCGTTCCAACAGTGTTTGACTTAAGTCCAAAGATCTCGCGGGATTAACGGGCAAATTCCGAATTACTCTCGTATGGTATTTCAAAGTAGTTGGATGTTTTTTACGCACGAAGTAAAAAAAAAAAAATATTCGTACTAAAAATGCAAGTCGCTTACTTGCTTCCATGTCAAACCGAAAATAATAATGTATTCAACTCGTTCGCATATAGTAAAAGTAGTTAAATAAAAATTTAAAGTCTATGTATGTACAACAAGTAGTGTGCAAAATGGGCAAAGATAATCGCTTGTAACCATATTATGCAGGATCAGTTTTAAGAAGTAGTGACATCTTATGTGCGCTCACGTAATAGTGGAAAGGTCACTTTGCATTTTTGTGTTATTATTCAGCTAGTGGAATTTGTTGTATTAAGTTCTTTGAATATTAGCAGTAAGTTAACTGTTAGAAACAACGAGAAATTCTTTGGTGATTTAAAAAAAAAATATTTAACCGACAGCACTAACTTATTGAACAATTAATCAAAAGAATGTTACGCCCATAATATGCATTTATACAAATAATTTTCTTTTTCTTTTTTCTTTCTTCGTTATAAAGTGTTACACCCAACTTAATAGTGCCGTAAAATAGTTGAATCATTGTAGAGATTTTATTTTCAGTTAGGAGGTGGGTGCAAAGATTACATAATTGCATACTGATACCGATTTTTAATTACACCACAGACATTTCGAAAGAAACTGAACAGCATAATTCAGAACGGATTGTAATATACCCTAATATTTATCACTTAAAATATATACATATGTACATACATATGTATTAATGTAGGTGTAGATAAATCGATCTTTAACAGCAAATGCATAACTTCTGATCTTGAATAGATTCGGTTTAACTTTGAGTAGATTTTTTGCAATTATTCTATTTTGTACTTAAGGCTTCATTTTCCAATGATCAGTTTTCATCACCAAAAATTCCGATTAATATGAAATTCTATTTTTGTTTTAGTTTTGATCTTTAGTAATTCGAGTAAGGACTAAAGTCATGACTGAACATCAGTTTCATGAATTGCAATTAAAAATGCCAGTACCACAATCTCATAAATATGAACATAATCTCAGCCAAGATATTCAACTTCAAGTGATCATTAAAGAGAATGAGAGTTTACGAAGAACAAAGGCTAAAACATCACCTGCATTGATGAAAAAACCTCTTGCTAGAGCACAAAACTTTACCAATGACAACATCATCAACGTTCAGTATGGAAAACTAAAACTAAATCAATGCAGAGACTTCCGCATCGCGCCGCAGAGGAATAATGAAAACGTGAGTATAATAATTATTTTGTTATATTTTATCGTGCACTTATGGATATTCATAAGAATATATAAATGTATGATCTACCTATACGTTTGTACAGTAGGTACCTTTGTAATGATTCGAAAACTGAGGTATGTTAATTGTTTGTTATAGTGGGTTTTACCCTTGATCGCTGAATAGGAAGGTTTGATATTGTAAGTGCAAATATATGTATGTATGTATATATAAATATATGAAATGTTATATATGTACATATGTATGTACATACATTACTCAAAGAGGTTTGGTATGGCATGAGAATCCCACAGTACGATAGTGCGATATATGTATATAACGTTAAAGTGTAAAGGAAAATTCTGTCGTTTTTTTTAATAACAAAATTGTTTTTTTGTTTCACTTTTTATTCAAAATTCAATAATAATATAATCTTTGCAAATGTTTACCAGGGTTCTGGTAGCTTATCCAATCCATTAAAAAAGAAGGCATTTTGAACACCATTAAAATTCAAATACTCGCTCATTGTTGTGATGAAAAATTAATCCTTTTCGGTTTGCTAAAGATGGACGTTTTCGCTGTATTTCCGTGTACATTATTCATGTTTTTGGAACTTATGGAGTATGAAGTGTGTCAAGTGCACTTTTTCTTTCGACATGTTGTAAAAACTTTGCTAGAATGTTTACACCTTTTAATCCGTTCAATTTGTATGTGTCCCTTTACCCTAAACAGCTAGTTTTAATTCATTGGACGTCAATTGAATCCTTGCATACAATCCGGTCTCTAAATGCGCTCGATTCTTATTTCATTGTTTTGTGTTATCCTCTAGTATTCTTATCACCAAGGTTGTGATTAACTTACACGGTTTGATTGTTTACTTAAAATTATGACAAAGTTTAACTCATAACTTTTTTTTTGCTTTTTGTTTTAGTCCTATGGGCATCATCATCCGGCTTCCGAAAAGCCAGAAAATGAGATGAAGTGCATGAACTCAACATATTTTAGTGAAACTATTCGCAATATAATATTAGAAAAACATTTAGACCGTATTTGGAAATATCTTAAGTGGCCGTTATTTTTAATTTGTCTATGCACTTTTATCGGATTTGTTACATGTACCTACGTAAATAGTTTAAATACGAAACCATTGGCGTTTAAATGTCTGAATTCAAGTACAAATGCTAATTGTTTGGTTGTATCTACCACTTATAGAAGTGAATTAGAAGTAAATTCTACCTTATACGATGAGAATCCATTGCACCTACCTTCACAGAGTGAATCGACATTATTAAATGAAGACATAACTGAAGCGGTTCTTAAAGGATCAACAACACTTTTGCGACCAGTTATTGTTCCGCAGTTATTGCAGGATAGTTTCAGAGAAAAAAATAGTTTTGAGAATGGGTTTAAGAACGATTACACGATAATTGAAAGAAAACAGAATCAGGAGTATGGAGAAAATAAAGCAAGTACAAGGAAACAAAGTAGTTATGGCCAAGAAGCTGATGAAAAATCGTATAAAGATAAAACTGAAACATTGAATCTACTTGGATTTACGTCTGGTCATCAGAACAACTTTGGGATTCCCATTGAAGAGGATGAGAGGATATTAAGATTGCTGAATGAAGAGCTTATTAAACTTGAGCAACAGACGGTAGGTCAACAACTACTATATATACATACATATGGATATACACATATTTTAACTTTATATTTAGGAACCTTCGAGTGCTGTTAGTAGAACGGAGAGTTCAGTAATAGTTTCACCCACAGTTCCTCTAATCTTACATGAGGTACTAGAGTCTTCTACTCCAAGCTCTGGACAATCTGAAGAGATTCAATGTCAATCCACATCACTTTTTATGTGTCGTGGAGTTCTGCAGTATGACCTGACGTCTCTGAAAGCAAATAATGCAAATTTGAACCCATCTGACTTAAAAGTGTTCGAACAACTTTTCATGTCCAACTGTTCTGCTCGAGCTGTCGAGTTTGTTTGCTCTGCTCTAGAGCCAGAATGCCGTCCGACGCAAATTGGCAACCTACAGCCGTGCAAACGAATTTGTAAATGTAATGATTTTAACAAATTTTCTATAACATGCTTAATACTTTATGGATTTCAGCAATTTTGGAAGCGTGTTCCAGCTTAATTGCTAGTTCTGATATTCTTACATATACTTTCGACTGCGACAAATATCCAGACTCAGACGATAGAAACATTTGTGAAGATCCGACCAGACGAAAGAACTGCTATGAGAATGAGTTTAAATGTGAAGACTTATCATGTATTCCAAGCCAATGGCAATGTGATAATATTAAGGATTGCAGTGATGGTGAAGATGAAATGGGTTGCCTTATCTGTAATCCAGAAGAATTTCGCTGTAGATCGAATGAAAAGTGTCTATCGGATAAATATCGATGCGATATGAACGAGGATTGTGTGGATGGGTCTGATGAACGTGATTGTTTTTCTGAAAATAATGATGAGGATCCTCAACTATATCCTAGGATATTCTCCTTTGCTAGCTACCTTCTGCCCAATTTCACTGGTGACATCTCTTTCACAGCGATTTCCGATGAAGATCGTTTAGCATCAGGAAGTGATCTGAACGAATCTTTAACATCAGCTGCTGGAAATAATAGTTTTTCAAATGCATCCATCGCTTTAGACGAAATGCAATGGCGAGATTCTTCTAACAATACTACAAACATTACGAGAAATTTGGGTGAGTAATATAATACTCATGTATGTATGCATATTAGTTTACACGTATAGAATACCCATTTCGACTTGTAGCTAATTTCCAGGATAGCAAAGAAATTATGATGACAAGTGATTCCGAAAATAAGTTAAAAATTTCACAAACAAAAAATGCAACTGAAAACAATGTAAGTCAACCTCAAGTAACGTCCCCTTGCATAGGAGATGAGCTCAGATGTGTAAGTGGAAAGTGTATCACAGTCGACCAGCTTTGTGATAAAGTGAGTAGTGCATTTGAAAAAATTTGACCGTTTACAAAATCTGTGTAAATTAAAGGTAATGGATTGCCCCGAAGGAGAAGATGAACTTATGTGTGCTTACGATGAACGTGCCCAACCGAAGAAGCCTTAATGATTGAATAAAAGTAGGTGTTGGCTCAAATAAAAAACGGTGGTATTTAAAAATGTAAATAATGATTTGTAAAATAGTGTAACTACGTATTAATAATAAGTAATAAATATACATATGTTATGTAAATTGAATTATGCAATGCCATATAGGAATCTGTTCTTCGAGGCCCATTTCGTAATGTGGCATCGTTAATTGTGAATTTGTCATATTGGGTTTTACAATTGTGAGTATCGGTTGTGTTTGACATTTGACATAGTGTCCGCTTAAATAAAAACGGTGGTCTTTAGGAAATGTAAAATAAAGATTTGTAAAATAGTGTAACAAATTCGTATAAATAGTAAGTAACATATATAACTAATAAAAATTGGATGGCGACCAGCAACACTCGGATCAATGTCCTTCGAGGGTCATTTTGTGATGCCGTTTATCGTGAATTTGTGATTGTGAATATCGGTTGTGCTTGGCAAATGTCGAATTTAGTCAGTGGATCGTAAATTTCGTCAGAATTATTTGTTTGTGCGGCCAATGAATAAAAAGCAAGGAAACTTAAAAATGTAAGTAGGTACAGTAAATTTTGTATTGTGCAAAAACTAGTCATAGTCACTTTGTCTATCTTTAATATTCGTTTAAAAAAGAAACTAATTGACTAATAATCTGTAGTGTTCGTATTAACTGAGAGGTTCGTCAAGTGGAGGCTAGAGCCCTCCGTGTTCCGTAGTGTTGTTTTAACTTTTTTCTACTTTAAGTTTTCATTAGAATTGCTAAATCATTGTTATTGAAAAGATAAGGCCAACCCAACACGAATTCTCCAGCTCAAGGCCCGTTGAATTGATTTTATCTCTCAGGGTTGGTTATTTCTTGATATTAAAAAGTGCAGTAGTTAAGTCGTCTCCAAACTCAAATAATTGGCTAGATTTGAATTTATTGGGTAAGCCGTGAAGTCATATTTTGATAATATATATGTAGGTAAAGGTATTTTTACCCTTTAGTATCATTTCACAAGGCTTTGTAGTAGCTGAGTAACAATCTTAGTTATGTTAAACTAAAAATACAAAAAATTGTTAATAACATTTATTGTTTTCCTTACAAATAACTAATACATTATAAAAATATTGTCCGTATATTTTTCCATATGGTCTCGTTTGTGCAACAAGTTTACAAATATGTACATACATATAATCATAAGAAAGGCACTTTTGTTTCATTAAAATGGCAAAAAAATAAAATAAAATAATGTGCACTGTATCTTATGCATCAGCACAGCACCAATACTTCGTAAATCATTAACAGTTATGAGTTTCAAAATACAATTGAGGAATGACATTATATACCTTTCTTTGTGAAGGCAATTCTAAAAGCATAAGAATACAAAAAAAAAATGTTATTGATTTATAATAAACTATGTAAAATTTGGCACTTCAACGCTGATGAAATGTATATCTAATCTATACAACCTGATATACAAGCAGAATCACGTAATACCAATATAATTAATAATGAACTAACTTATATGCTCTGTTTTAATTAATTCTACAAGATTCTGGTAGTCAGGGTCATTAGAAAAGAAATCGGTCAAGTAGCGAAATGTAGGACGGTCTTTTGGCTTATAATTCCAGCAGTTCTCCATAATTTTGTAAACATTTTCTGGGCACTTAGGTGGCCTTTGCAGCCGTTGACCGCTCTCTATTAAATCAATGGCATCAACTCCTCTAACATCACCATAAGGTGGCTCCCCGAGAGAGAACATTTCCCAAAGTGTGACACCGAAGGACCACACATCGCTGGCATGCGAAAAGTAACCATTTTTATAGCTCTCGGGAGCATACCTAACAATGAACAACGAATAACTTTTTAAAACGATCGAAAGATTGTATTTTTGGTACCTCCTTACCATTTGATTGGCCATTTTCCACCTTGTGTTGCCTGATAACAGTCGTTATCCGTTCCCATTGCTCGGGAGAGCCCAAAGTCACTTATTTTAGCCTGGTTTCTTGAAGCGAGTAATATATTTCTAGCTGCTAAATCTCTGTGCACAAAGTGTTGTGCTTCTAGATAGTTCATTCCTAAGATTAGAAATACTTATGGTTTGTGCGCAACGAATACTTTATGAACTTACCACAAGCAATTTGTGATGCCCATATTTTCAGTTCGTAATTGGGATTGATTTTCGTTGAATTTTCAATAATAAAATGTAACATAGACCCCAGTGGCACCATCTCTTGAACCATCATCAAACTTTTTCCTTTAGATATTCCAATTAGCTGAACTATGCAATGGTGCTTTAATCGTATCATAACAGATGCTTCGCGCAAAAATTCTTGTTTGTTACTACGACAATGTTCATCGCGAAGAGTTTTAATGGCAATGGGACAACGGACATCACCATCGCCCTTCGAATTTCTTCGAATCAAATACCCCTTGTACACAGAACCAAATTCTCCCTCGCCTATTATATTTTCGAGTTCCAAGCAATCATTCGGTATAAAATAGTTCAATTTTACTCGATTGGTTTCAGTTGAAACGGACATACCAGATGCCGTACTTATTTGACGGTTGAATAGTCCCTTAAATTCGCTGTCAATACTTGTGGTGGACACTATTGAATCTAACCTCTCAGGATGATTGGAGAATTCACGAAGTTCAGCAGCAGACTCTTCTAGCAATTTTGTTGTCTCTTCCGAAGAGGGTATATCCATGAACTTCCGAATATCTGTTGTTGGTATGTATCCTTGTGAATTCAGTAACGGAAATGTTCTAAAAGTAAAATAAAAGCAGGATTAAAGATTAAAGTATTGACATTATTTTAGCATTGTGTATTAGATTTGTATCGTATTATTTCGGATGACAAAATGAGTCCAGAATCGTTCAAAGCATGAAATTTGTTATTATTAAGAATAACAATGCGAATCGCAGTGTATACTTACTTCATATTTATTGGAGGCGGGGCATCAACGAAGTAATCAGTTTGCTCAACTCCTCGTTCGATAAGTATATCTTTTTTTGTGAAGTACTCTACTTCTTCATCAGTCTTCTGTTCCAAATCGACAACTTCATTGCTTACAAAAGTTTTACTATCTTTTTCAACTAAATCTGTACCTGGAACGACAGAGTTGTTCTTTGGTACATTATAAAAAGCATCGGAGGCCTGGGGTGCTGGTGGCTGATGAAGAAAGTCCGTTGAAAATGATAAATTGTTTATCAGCGACTCAGCTTTTTGTAGCTCGTCAAGGCGATCATTATCTTTTTTCAAATCTGCTGCTTTTGCTTGTTCTGCTTTTGATGGAGACCGAATCTTTACCTTTCGTAAACTTTTCATACCATCAATGATAACATTTCTCTTGGCTGGCTTTAAACTTCGAAAGATTAGCATATCTCGCTTTTCCTTGGGTTTCTTGGGAGAGGCTCCCGTTTCAAGCATTATACAATCATCGTTTTCAAAAAGACCAACACGATTCATAGCATCATCTCCAGGATGGCTGACGTTGGGACTGCACAGTGTATTTTGAATATGTTTCCTCGATGAGGATTTGGGCATTGTCGAGAAAAGTGGTAGTGGAGGTTTGGGTTTGGGAGGAACTGGGTGTTTCAAATTTATAGGCAGCCCATCGGAAAATAAACTGAAGTGTTGAACCAAATGTTCTAGAGAAGGCAGGAATGGTCCTTCGTCAATGTACAAATAGTTATTCTAAAATTCAGATGTGGTTTATTCAAACGTGTAGGGTTATATTTTACTTACCGATTGTTTGATAAGGAAGTTTTTAGGATTATTTTGACACAACATTGTGAGTACGTAACCGTGGCGGCTTGATAAACGAATCAAATAAATGCCTGACTTATCTATAGAAGGGGTATTTCCATTATTTTTGTTCTCAACTGCATCCGAAGTCGTTGCAGTTGGTTCTAATGCATTTAAGGTTTTATTCTTATTTCCAGACTCGCCATCTAAGACGAACGTCGCAGCATAATCCAACAATACATTAACTGCTTCTTTTCGTTCTAAGGTACCATGGTACCACTGGTGTCTGTATGTTGTGGCCGGGGGCGGTTGGTAGTTGGTTAGAAATTCCACAACTTCGGTATAATTTTTTTCTTTTGCTAAGTCGATGGGGAATTCTCCAAAATTAGTCCTTGGCATGTGAGGCGCATGAACAGTCAGTAACTCTTTCACTGCATCCAAATTGCCATGACCTGCCGCGTCGTGCAATGGTACATAACCGCTGTTTATGTTTCGTACTTGTATGTTTGCTTTAGCTCCTATCAAGGTACGGACAAAGGATGCTGATTTTGTGCGACACGCATACTATAAATAGTACACATATTAGTGGAAGTGTTTACTTTTTGTAACAAAAAAACACCGTGTCACTTAATTAATAACATTTGTTTTTGAAAGATTCTATCTCATTTGACATATGAGATAGTGTGTGATAGTGTGCTTGAGTGCCAAAAAATTGTAATAATTAACTCACTTGGTTAATTATAGTTTTGAAAGGGGGTCAAAAGTTAGTTTGTCATTATACAGGCAAGCTATACATACGAGTTACTCTCGAGTAGTAAAATTGAGTCAACGATACCTGTTTTTTAAGTAATCAAATGTTCCTAATTTTGTGAGACGGTATACCTAGTACTTACGTGCAATGGTGTATTACCAGTGCTGTCCATGCAGTTAACATTAACACCAGCATTTAGCAACAATTTTAAGATATCTTCGGTGCTGTATAGTGCTGCTAAATGAACGGCCGTTTGACCATCCTGATTTTTAGCGTCTACATTGCGATAACCGCATTTCAACAGCTCAGAAACTACAGTCTGATTCTTTTCTTTTGTAGCACGGTGTAGCAGATTCGTGGTACCATGACTCCTCGAGTCGTTTGGCGGTGGATCCTTCTTTATCATCTGTGTTAGTTTGGTTACCAGCCCATTTGACGATTCTCTGTAATAGTCCACAAGCGACTCTAAGCCATGCATTATTTTTACTTTATCATCAATGGAGAAGAAAGCATCTTCCCCATGTCTTCGGATTTGATAGTGACAGACGTCGTCCTAGAAATTAAATATTCAGTCACAGTCTTAAAGCATAACAAAATAGGCACCTTGTACAACACTGATACCACGAAATCACCAATAGCTGTATTGCTTTCTCTGACCAAAAATGTTCCATCCTCTCCTTTTTCTACAAATAAGGGAAACGTTATTGCCGACGGAAAATAAATCGATGCTTATAGGTACGAACCTTCCTTAAGAATTTCCTCTGCTCGCTCCCTTGAAATTTTTCCATGGAACCAGAACAAATGTTCGTCTCGACTCATAACAATGAAATTATAGCATTTGTTTTAGAAAGTAAAGTGCCTGCATAGGAATAATACAATCAAGTACGATAAATTCATTCTTTTTTCCACAAATACTTACAAATCAGAAGTGAGTGGTCAAATTAATTGGTTAAACAGGTACTTAAAAAAATGTATGATTTTGTACCAACATTAAAAACAAATATCTACGGTGGTCTTAAGGAAAGGAACAAATGCTTTTAACAAATTTGATGAATTAAGTGACAAATGAAAATAGACTTTAAATATCATGAGTATTTAGGAGGACCATCTTTGTGTTTTGTGACGTCACAATGCAATTATTTAATAGGTAGAAAAGAGATAATTGTATTTTGTTTCTCGCTTTCACTGCTTTAACAAAAGTCTTGTCATGACGTTTTTATGTTTCTTGTCAAACTTTGTCTAGTACAGCTGACCTGGAAGCTGGAACTTGACATTGACAGCCCTAAGTGTTATATTGTACATGTATACGTATAACAGATGTATTATTCAGTGTGTTCAGAAATCGTTTCGCCATTCTAGTGCATATTAAAGTTTTACTTATATGGTGGTGATATACCTCTATGAAATATAATTACATAAGTGTACATTTATTATGAGTGTTAATTCATCATCGAAATACGTCCATCGACCTGCGTGTTGCCAGTTTTCGGCACTTAGGCTTCAAGTTGTATGTTTCAATATAACTTTCTGTATTGTCTCCGAATTCTAGAAACATTCACAAGATTTAAGTTATGTTTATAATCCTCAACTAAGGAAGAAATTAATTAGATATTAAATTGAAACCAGCCCCCAATATTTTTTTCCGAAAGAATTAAAATTATTTAAACCAAATTTTTAAGGCTGATTGGTATAAACGCAATATTTTAAAATATATGAGTATGGCAGTTCTGTTTGCTAATTAACATACCACTTTCGGACTTTGTCATTTATCAGACAATTTTCTAATAGGATAGACGTCTGTCGGGATTCTCTAATCGGTTCTTTAGTTTTTGCAGAAATATTCTTAATATTTGGATACTCAAAAATGGAGGTAGGTTTTTAATGAACTAAGAAAAGAAACATTGCTTTGACTATAAATGATTTTTTCAGATTGAAGTGTTGAGTGCATCAAATTCCAAGTCATTTGGATTTTGTAGGGTTAACGCGGGCATGAATATCTCAGAGTTGCGGACAGCCATTCACAAGCAGTTAAATAAAACTCCCAACGCCGATCGCCAGTCATTGCGGCTTGACTCGAGAGGAAGATCTTTGAAAGATACCGACACTTTACAGGGATTGGGTTTAAAGACCGGGGACAAAATCTACATCAAGGATTTGGGACCACAAATCGGCTGGAAAACAGTATTTCTATCTGAATACGCTGGGCCATTAATAGTATATCTTATAGTCTATACCAGACCATCAATTTTGTATGGAAGCGGTGGCAGTGCCCCTATTAGCCTGACAACGCAGTAAGTAGCTACTTTCCCCTCGAAAGCTGAGTTTCACTTAAGTTGACCTTTTCCATTTCTCAATTTGATGGTGATGGCTTGTGTTCGATAGAAATGTGAATTTTTAACCGAAAGCAAGAATAAATTATTTCCCCTTTGGCTCATTAATGTAAATTTCGTATTCCGCTGATTTTCTATGAATGTATTATGAAATTGTTATAAGACAGTGAACTGTAGATCCTAAATCTGCTTAGAATGGTTTTTCGATGAGAGATGTATGTATGTATGTATGTACGGACATACGTACCTCAAATTGGAATCGTATTAAATGAAAATACCGAAATCGTGTACTTTAGAATCAATTAAATTTTTAAATAGCTTTATAATGGTAAGAATACAGTCATCACACGTTCCAGAAGGAATGCATGTTTTAGATTCATTCGTTTTAGATTATATTTTCCTTTCTATGATATTATATGTGAATACTTACGAGTATAATTTACTTATAATAATATTTCTTAACTAAACTTTTTATTTTTCAGCATTGCTGCAGGCTGCTACACTTTACATTATGTTAAGCGATTACTCGAAACTGTGTTTGTTCACCGCTTTTCGCATTCCACAATGCCGATAAGAAATTTGTTCAAAAATTGCTCATATTATTGGGGATTTACAGCTTATGTTGCTTACCATGTGAACCATCCGCTCTTCACATCACCTTGTATGTGCCAAGTATTTGGAGGACTAGCTGCATTCCTTGTAAGTATAAACTGCAGTTTCCCACTTTATAATAAATAAATACTCATGCATAGATCAAAATTTTCTAGCTCTGCGAACTTGGCAACTTGTCTGTCCACATTGCATTGAGAAATCTGCGTCCACCTGGAACTAAGGTTAGAAGAATTCCGGTTCCTGATGCAAATCCCTTGACGAAGCTCTTTAAGTATACTTTCTTTTATTATTTATTAATTTAAATCCATTCTAAATCCATTTTGTTTATTTTAGTTTCGTTTCCTGTCCCAACTATACATATGAAGTTGGTGCGTGGGTTGCATTTTCAATTATGACATCTTGCCTCCCAGCTCTGCTTTTTGCAGTTGCAGGTGCATATCAAATGACGGTGTGGGGTCTTGGCAAGCATAGGAACTACAAGAAGGAATTCAAAGATTATCCTAAAAACCGCAGAGCTATATTCCCGTTTTTGTTGTAAAATTTGAAAAACAGTTCGCGTGCTTTTTCTTTGAAATTTCATTTAAATAGTTTCAATAGAATAGATTAAACACGTACTTAAAAAAACAAGACATTCTGGTATAAAGGTTTTATATCTCTTAATAACAAAGAGACACAATAGTTATAATTAATTTGTGTAGATGTTAGAGCATTGAAGGGAATAAATATAAAGGAAATGAATTGGCTTTGGTTTATTTGAAGTACTTTTTCTCTGCATAATAAATTTGTTTTTCTTAATTTTTTTGTGAGGCATGCCCCACTGGGTGCCGCATGCCCCACAGCGGGCAACGAAAGGGCCCAAAGTCTAAATCAGCGGATTTGAGTTCTTTCGTTTAAAACTTTTCTTCCGTCTTGCCCATTTGGCCCAAAAATTTAAGGGGCAGCTGATAATTGTCGACATAGCATTTGCATAGGATACCGAGGCAGATGAAAAAAAAAAGTTTTTCTCCATTTTTTTGTGAGGCATGCCCCACTGGGTGCCACATGCCCCACAGCGGGCAACGAAAGGGCCCAAAGTCTAAATCAGCGGATTTGAGTTCTTTTGTTTAAAACTTTTCTTCCGTCTTGCCCATTTGGCCCAAAAATTTAAGGGGCAGCTGATAATTGTCGACGTAGCATTTGCATAGGATACCGAGGCAGATGAAAAAAAAAAGTTTTTCTCCATTATTTTGTGAGGCATGCCCCACTGGGTGCCACATGCCCCACAGCGGGCAACGAAAGGGCCCAAAGTCTAAATCAGCGGATTTGAGTTCTTTTGTTTAAAACTTTTCTTCCGTCTTGCCCATTTGGCCCAAAAACTTAAGGGGCAGCTGATAATTGTCGACGTAGCATTTGCATAGGATACCGAGGCAGACGAAAAAAAAAAGTTTTTCTCCATTTTTTTGTGAGGCATGCCCCACTGGGTGCCACATGCCCCACAGCGGGCAACGAAAGGGCCCAAAGTCTAAATCAGCGGATTTGAGTTCTTTTGTTTAAAACTTTTCTTCCGTCTTGCCCATTTGGCCCAAAAATTTAAGGGGCAGCTGATAATTGTCGACATAGCATTTGCATAGGATACCGAGGCAGATGAAAAAAAAAAAAGTTTTTCTCCATTTTTTTGTGAGGCATGCCCCACTGGGTGCCACATGCCCCACAGCGGGCAACGAAAGGGCCCAAAGTCTAAATCAGCGGATTTGAGTTCTTTTGTTTAAAACTTTTCTTCCGTCTTGCCCATTTGGCCCAAAAATTTAAGGGGCAGCTGATAATTGTCGACATAGCATTTGCATAGGATACCGAGGCAGATGAAAAAAAAAAAGTTTTTCTCCATTTTTTTGTGAGGCATGCCCCACTGGATGCCACATGCCCCACAACGGGCAACGAAAGGGCCCAAAGTCTAAATCAGCGGATTTGAGTTCTTTTGTTTAAAACTTTTCTTCCGTCTTGCCCATTTGGCCCAAAAATTTAAGGGGCAGCTGATAATTGTCGACATAGCATTTGCATAGGATACCGAGGCAGATGAAAAAAAAAAAAGTTTTTCTCCATTTTTTTGTGAGGCATGCCCCACTGGGTGCCACATGCCCCACAGCGGGCAACGAAAGGGCCCAAAGTCTAAATCAGCGGATTTGAGTTCTTTCGTTTAAAACTTTTCTTCCGTCTTGCCCATTTGGCCCAAAAATTTAAGGGGCAGCTGATAATTGTCGACGTAGCATTTGCATAGGATACCGAGGCAGATGAAAAAAAAAAGTTTTTCTCCATTTTTTTGTGAGGCATACCCCACTGGGTGCCACATGCCCCACAGCGGGCAACGAAAGGGCCCAAAGTCTAAATCAGCGGATTTGAGTTCTTTTGTTTAAAACTTTTCTTCCGTCTTGCCCATTTGGCCCAAAAATTTAAGGGGCAGCTGATAATTGTCGACATAGCATTTGCATAGGATACCGAGGCAGATAAAAAAAAAAAAGTTTTTCTCCATTTTTTTGTGAGGCATGCCCCACTGGGTGCCACATGCCCCACAGCGGGCAACGAAAGGGCCCAAAGTCTAAATCAGCGGATTTGAGTTCTTTTGTTTAAAACTTTTCTTCCATCTTGCCCATTCGGCCCAAAAATTTAAGGGGCAGCTGATAATTGTCGACGTAGCATTTGCATAGGATACCGAGGCAGACGAAAAAAAAAAGTTTTTCTCCATTTTTTTGTGAGGCATGCCCCACTGGGTGCCACATACCCCACAGCGGGCAACGAAAGGGCCCAAAGTCTAAATCAGCGGATTTGAGTTCTTTTGTTTAAAACTTTTCTTCCGTCTTGCCCATTTGGCCCAAAAATTTAAGGGGCAGCTGATAATTGTCGACATAGCATTTGCATAGGATACCGAGGCAGATGAAAAAAAAAAAAGTTTTTCTCCATTTTTTTGTGAGGCATGCCCCACTGGGTGCCACATGCCCCACAGCGGGCAACGAAAGGGCCCAAAGTCTAAATCAGCGGATTTGAGTTCTTTTGTTTAAAACTTTTCTTCCATCTTGCCCATTCGGCCCAAAAATTTAAGGGGCAGCTGATAATTGTCGACGTAGCATTTGCATAGGATACCGAGGCAGACGAAAAAAAAAAGTTTTTCTCCATTTTTTTGTGAGGCATGCCCCACTGGGTGCCACATGCCCCACAGCGGGCAACGAAAGGGCCTAAAGTCTAAATCAGCGGATTTGAGTTCTTTCGTTTAAAACTTTTCTTCCGTCTTGCCCATTTGGCCCAAAAATTTAAGGGGCAGCTGATAATTGTCGACATAGCATTTGCATAGGATACCGAGGCAGATGAAAAAAAAAAAGTTTTTCTCCATTTTTTTGTGAGGCATGCCCCACTGGGTGCCACATACCCCACAGCGGGCAACGAAAGGGCCCAAAGTCTAAATCAGCGGATTTGAGTTCTTTTGTTTAAAACTTTTCTTCCGTCTTGCCCATTTGGCCCAAAAATTTAAGGGGCAGCTGATAATTGTCGACATAGCATTTGCATAGGATACCGAGGCAGATGAAAAAAAAAAAAGTTTTCCTCCATTTTTTTGTGAGGCATGCCCCACTGGGTGCCACATGCCCCACAGCGGGCAACGAAAGGGCCCAAAGTCTAAATCAGCGGATTTGAGTTCTTTTGTTTAAAACTTTTCTTCCGTCTTGCCCATTTGGCCCAAAAATTTAAGGGGCAGCTGATAATTGTCGACATAGCATTTGCATAGGATACCGAGGCAGATGAAAAAAAAAAAGTTTTTCTCCATTTTTTTGTGAGGCATGCCCCACTGGATGCCACATGCCCCACAACGGGCAACGAAAGGGCCCAAAGTCTAAATCAGCGGATTTGAGTTCTTTTGTTTAAAACTTTTCTTCCGTCTTGCCCATTTGGCCCAAAAATTTAAGGGGCAGCTGATAATTGTCGACATAGCATTTGCATAGGATACCGAGGCAGATAAAAAAAAAAAAGTTTTTCTCCATTTTTTTGTGAGGCATGCCCCACTGGGTGCCACATGCCCCACAGCGGGCAACGAAAGGGCCCAAAGTCTAAATCAGCGGATTTGAGTTCTTTTGTTTAAAACTTTTCTTCCGTCTTGCCCATTTGGCCCAAAAATTTAAGGGACAGCTGATAATTGTCGACATAGCATTTGCATAGGATACCGAGGCAGATGAAAAAAAAAAGTTTTTCTCCATTTTTTTGTGAGGCATGCCCCACTGGATGCCACATGCCCCACAACGGGCAACGAAAGGGCCCAAAGTCTAAATCAGCGGATTTGAGTTCTTTTGTTTAAAACTTTTCTTCCGTCTTGCCCATTTGGCCCAAAAATTTAAGGGGCAGCTGATAATTGTCGACATAGCATTTGCATAGGATACCGAGGCAGATGAAAAAAAAAAGTTTTTCTCCATTTTTTTGTGAGGCATGCCCCACTGGGTGCCACATGCCCCACAGCGGGCAACGAAAGGGCCCAAAGTCTAAATCAGCGGATTTGAGTTCTTTTGTTTAAAACTTTTCTTCCGTTTAGCCCATTTGGCCCAAAAATTTAAGGGGCAGCTGATAATTGTCGACATAGCATTTGCATAGGATACCGAGGCAGATGAAAAAAAAAAAGTTTTTCTCCATTTTTTTGTGAGGCATGCCCCACTGGGTGCCACATGCCCCACAGCGGGCAACGAAAGGGCCCAAAGTCTAAATCAGCGGATTTGAGTTCTTTTGTTTAAAACTTTTCTTCCGTTTAGCCCATTTGGCCCAAAAATTTAAGGGGCAGCTGATAATTGTCGACATAGCATTTGCATAGGATACCGAGGCAGATGAAAAAAAAAAAGTTTTTCTCCATTTTTTTGTGAGGCATGCCCCACTGGGTGCCACATGCCCCACAGCGGGCAACGAAAGGGCCCAAAGTCTAAATCAGCGGATTTGAGTTCTTTTGTTTAAAACTTTTCTTCCGTCTTGCCCATTTGGCCCAAAAATTTAAGGGGCAGCTGATAATTGTCGACATAGCATTTGCATAGGATACCGAGGCAGATGAAAAAAAAAAAGTTTTTCTCCATTTTTTTGTGAGGCATGCCCCACTGGGTGCCACATGCCCCACAGCGGGCAACGAAAGGGCCCAAAGTCTAAATCAGCGGATTTGAGTTCTTTTGTTTAAAACTTTTCTTCCGTTTAGCCCATTTGGCCCAAAAATTTAAGGGACAGCTGATAATTGTCGACATAGCATTTGCATAGGATACCGAGGCAGATGAAAAAAAAAAGTTTTTCTCCATTTTTTTGTGAGGCATGCCCCACTGGATGCCACATGCCCCAAAACGGGCAACGAAAGGGCCCAAAGTCTAAATCAGCGGATTTGAGTTCTTTTGTTTAAAACTTTTCTTCCGTCTTGCCCATTTGGCCCAAAAATTTAAGGGGCAGCTGATAATTGTCGACATAGCATTTGCATAGGATACCGAGGCAGATGAAAAAAAAAAAGTTTTTCTCCATTTTTTTGTGAGGCATGCCCCACTGGGTGCCACATGCCCCACAGCGGGCAACGAAAGGGCCCAAAGTCTAAATCAGCGGATTTGAGTTCTTTTGTTTAAAACTTTTCTTCCGTTTAGCCCATTTGGCCCAAAAATTTAAGGGGCAGCTGATAATTGTCGACATAGCATTTGCATAGGATACCGAGGCAGATGAAAAAAAAAAAGTTTTTCTCCATTTTTTTGTGAGGCATGCCCCACTGGGTGCCACATGCCCCACAGCGGGCAACGAAAGGGCCCAAAGTCTAAATCAGCGGATTTGAGTTCTTTTGTTTAAAACTTTTCTTCCGTCTTGCCCATTTGGCCCAAAAATTTAAGGGGCAGCTGATAATTGTCGACATAGCATTTGCATAGGATACCGAGGTAGATGAAAAAAAAAAGTTTTTCTTCATTTTTCTGTAAGGAAGGAAAACATATGTAACTGACGGCGAATAAGTAAAAAAGGAAATCATAACTTTTGATTACTTTATTAAGCAAAATGTTATAACTTTTTTTTTATTTTGCATACATTTATGGTTTCATTGTGTTTTTACAAACAAATAAAGGGATAACAACTGGTTAGGGAAGTTAATTACAGCGTTTTACATAACATAATAATTTAGTACTGGTAAATATTTCATTTAAACGAAAAAAAAAACAGAAATTAAAAAAAAAATGTATTCTACATATTAACTTAAAATTATGACTTTTAGTAGGACTTAAAGTTAAATTATTAAAATAAAAAAGTAACTATGTTCTTAAAGTGATTAGTAAATTTGTTATTCATTTTTTTCGAATATTTCGGCAGACAACACACCTATTTCCATCGCAAAAACAAACTGGCGATTTCATTCATGCAAGGGAAATACGTGTTGTTGCCTTTCATATATATGTATATATACGCATATATGAGTATATATGTAAATATGTATTAGAAAATGTATAAAAATGATTACAAATGTTCACCTTAATAATTTTAAAGTTTTATGCAATGGAATTAACTAATTCTATTTACAACAGAGGCCTTTTTTGTTTGTTCTAATTCATAAATCTTTTGCTTTGTCTTTTCGTAGTATATTGTTTTTTTCTTCAATCTTATATAGTTTCGTTAGTAATTATTTAGATAAATTACAATAAGCTTGGAATTTGCCCAGAAATTTATAAAAAAACAGATTTGTATAGCGGCATTTAGATTCAAATCAATATCAACTTGAACAGGAAACTGAATAAATTAAGTCGGTTAATTTGAAATGTTGATACTATAAATATGTAATCACTTTAACATATTTGAGCTTTTGTTTTCTTCATTAAGCATTATTTTTCATTCAAAGTCTAAAAGGTTCTCGCTGATGTATCGGTGTTGTACCACGTGCTTTACGTGCCGTGCCGCTAGCAGTGCCTGTTGGTTCTGTTGATCCTTTCCTTGGTGTCTGCATTCCAGAAGGCGTTGTACTGCCACTGAGATTTCTCCTAAGGGAACAAAAATAGATTATGTTAAAAGGTGTATAATAATCAAAATATTAACATCAAAACACTCAAAAGTCATCCAATTTGCTTTTGTTATTTTTTCATATACTTTTTTTAATTCGCTGTCAAGTGAAATAGTTATTAGAGAAATTAACCAAATTTCATTCATGCAATATTGGTAATTAAATTAAAAAAAAATAAAGGCAAACTTAATTATTTAGTTTAAATACTTCTTTTTATAAATTGCTAAGTCTTCTCACCCAAATCGAATCGATATTTGGATGGTGCCCACCACAGCCACCTAAAATTTCATAGCTTCACTGCAATCAGGACTTTTAATACATAATATTTGAGTGAAACGTTCTGTATGTGTCTATTTTTTCTTTCTCTTATAATATAATGGATTGCGAACATTATATCATACCGGCCGCGTTTCACTCAAGTGTAAGTCGCTTTGGACGTGTAAAATTTGCAAATTCGGACGAGGGTTAGGTTGGAAGATTTTTATATATAATTTGCACCTACATCATAGGGTAAGCATTGGTTTCGTGAAAAACCGAGGATAATTTAATTAAGCATCAATTATAACAATTGGGTGAATAGTTTCGGAGGAGTTGAGTTACAGACACACAGGCAGACAAACCACCACAAACACTCAATAAGGGTTTATCAATTTTAATTTTTAAAGGCAAACGGAAAATTAATGCATACTCAATTGTTCAAGAATAAACCCTTAAATAATATTTTATTAGAATCAATGCTGCCCATTCCACTAAGTCCAATCATGTGCAGCATAAAGAGTTAATACAAACGGGAGATTGATATAGTGTGAATTGAAAAACGTAATAAAAAATTCAGAATTTGTGAATTACTATTTCTTGTTACCACTTTGCTATAGTGTATGTGTCATAGTAATCTAGACCAAGGCATTGATCAAAATAATTATCCTTAAAAATAAGCTTTTTTCAGGAGAAATATTTTGTTTTGAAATTTCTATATATGTATGTATGTACAGTGTTTCACAACAATCATATAATTAAAGAACATAAGGCAGTTGTTAATGCACATAGAGACAATAACAAATCAAATGAAATTCAAAAATAATTCATCGACAAACAAAATAAAAACAAAACTATAAAACATTGAATTATACTTGTCGAATTACTTGCGTTAATCTTTACCCCAAACTGCTTAAGTTTATACTGTTCGTTGTCGAACTGGAATTACTGGAAGGCGAGGGAAACGACTTATCGGTCGATACCTGTCTTATTGGAATCCTTGAAGGGCGGCTTTGAATGTTAGAATATAAATATTGTATCAATAAGCGTTATTTGTTTAATTATAAGAAAGGTATTTATCAGTGGATATATATTCTTTTTTTTAATTTAGTTGCATGCCTTTAGATTGTGTGTGCAGATTAGGTTTTTTGTTCTCGATAATAAACTAATAAAATGATAAAAAAACAACAAAAGCAAAAATAATGAAAATAATTACATATGTTATGTATGACTAAAAAAAAACTGAATGCACGTGTTTTACCTATATCGGAAGCCAAAGCCAGTTAATGCCGGTATGCTAGAGGATCTACTCATTCCACCATTGCTGTGATCGTGTTTCATTGTTTGTTAGAATGTTTAGTATTATTTATTTGAATTGTTATTGTATTGTTAAATGCAGTAGATCAATTGCAATGGAATCGATGTTAATTCGTGCATGAATATTAGGAATGCGAAGTAACGTAATATAAAATAAAAAAGTAAATGTAATTTGTAAAAAATAATATATAAAAACATATTATAGAAGCAAATTAACCGTAGTAATGTTGTTCATTTTCTGAAATAAAATAGTGATTCTTAAAGGACTAGCTTTTGAATTACCTTGTAGGAGCAGGACTTGCAGAGCCGGATGCCGTTTTTCGTGTGATAGTTGACGTACCATTAGTTCTTGATGTCACTGGGGTTACTGAAAGTCTTGATGGTCTTTGTGCAACTCCCTGACTCCCTGTGGGAGTGGAAGATGTAGCAGTCTGTCTGCGTTGTGGAATGCGTGATGGGGTTTCATCTTCGAATTAAAATGTGTTTAATTACACGTACGCTTAGAATGATAATTTTTATATTTTACCTGTGCTATCCAGTGATAGCGTGGATCCATGCCGTGATGGTGGCTTAGATCCCTGCCGACTCGCGGGTCTAGAATTGGGTTTTGATCCTGCCCTTGAACCGCCTGGAGTTACACCGGTGCGCGCGTATGATACTTTTCTTGGGGTATATCTTCCAGATGGTCCTGCCAGGCTTCCTTCATTATCACTAAGAGAATCTGGCGTCGACGCTGATAGTGATGATCTTGAAGGTCGTGACATGGGTATGGACCGTATTGATCGTTCTCGCACCTAAATATATGTCCGTCGATGTTGAATTATGTATTCGAATTTATATAGTTTTTAAATGCATTACGAAATAATAGTATTGTGAGATGGAATCGATGAAAACAGTGTCTCTTTTTTTGTTTATATCACAACTTACCCAATGTGTGGAAGGATGACAATGTGGTGCATGTGGACTTAAGGGCACAGAACGACTATTATTACTGCGCACGAAAACAGTGCCACCTGCTCCCATATGCAATGGGAATGCGCATGGTATTTGCTCTTGGGCTCGAAGTCTTTCAAAGATTGGCATTAGTTCGGCCAAGTGTTCGTCGGCTACATTATTATAATCACGGATTAACAACATTTAATATACCGAATTCTTATATGATATCACACCAAGTATATGATCATTTAATTTTGTTTAAATAATACCGAAGTCTTTGTAAACAAACAATAAAGAAAAATACTTGACAGAAAAAACAGCATCGTTAAAAAAACACGACGTTAAATATTTTGAACTGATTATGGGGTCTAGTATCAAAGCATAACATTCATCTTTCACAAAATAGCCATGCAAAAGATAAATGTACTTATTTTACATATCCCTTTAATCTGGGAATTTGGTGATATTCATATGAGAAACGCAACAAAACATGAAAAAAAAACCTCCAATCAGAAATTCCATATGAAGATACATTAACATCAACAGTGTGTGCTTTTTACAAATAAAAAATACCAAATGATTCTAGAAATATAATACAGCTTGAGCTTTCGCTTTAGACTTAAATTTGTTTCTAGCAGAAATCCTCAAATAATAAATAAAAAAAAAACACCTTTAAATCATGCTTTTTAAATAAATAAATAAAAACGACAATATGTATATAACAACATCACACCACACATCATCATCAATACATCAATTTTGGCTTAGCCATTGAAAACAGATCCGGGCTGAGGGTTGTAGCTAACACGATACTTACCAAAAACTGGTGGGCAGTACAGCTAACACAAACTGCCTTGGGATAATTCGTAACCAATCTCTCTACTGCGAAAGATTGGCATATGTATATTGAAGCATTTAAGTTAACGACAACAACGATAATGTATAGTCCCAATAACATGAGTTTAAAAACAACCAATATTTGTTTTTAATTTATGATTATCTTAATGAGAATTAGGACTTGGGTGGTTACCTTCATGATGGGACCTTGACCGCTCATGTATGCGGGGGTACCAGCTCCGTTCTGTGTGGAGGAAGTTGGCGTTGATCGGCGCGGTGTGAAGGCCGCCATGCTCTGTGACACTCCATCAGCCAAAATGAATTGTTCTCGCAGCTCAATGTTAGTGCGTCCCTTAGCTATTTCAATCGATTTTTTGATTTTAATTTTTATTATTTAAATTGCATTTGGTTGCAGTATTTTTATTTTTTGTATTGAAGATGGATGGCACATAGTAAGTGGTATGTAAAGCAGCCGATTTCAGCAAAAGGTGATTCGGATTGGAACCGTTTTTAGGTGTTGTCGAAGGAAGCGTGGGAATGGACAAAATAACAATTGAGGACAATAGAAAAAAAAAGAAGAAAACAAAAACAAACAATGAGGATACACCATCCAAATAATAAAAAAAAAGAAGCAACAAAAATAAAATCTCAGCTTTATCATTGCACAAAAGAAAACCATTTTAAAGCAGCATATGTAGTATAGTGACACAAACAAACGCTAAAACGATTTTGATTTCTACTTACAAATCTGATATTTTGGGTAATAAATTTATAAACGTATAAAACTACTTAAGCAAATCAAGCTTTTGGTTAAAAAAGCAACTAAAACAAAAGAATTAAACATTCAAATGTAAAAACGCAAAAGAAAAGCAATGAAATACATATATGTATGAGAAAGGCATTAAGATGATCTCGATATTAAGATGATGAAATGTTCCTGACTAAATCTTAAAACATTTGGTGTATTGTTTTAAAAAAAAAAGTAAAAAGCAAATCCGTAATAACTTAAGCAATATTGGGTTGATAGATTTCAGTTTTTTTGTAGTGTAGAGGTTTGTAACAACGATTACAATTTAAGCAGGCAAATGACCGGGAAATTTTTTTCAATTACGGACAATAATTTGATCGAATTTGCGATAACCGAACGCATATACATATGTATGTATATTTTTCAAGATTTACATCCAATACTATATTTTTTTTTTACAAAATGACACATTTATGCATCTATTTAATTTGATTTTAAAAATATTTTTCAACACTTTAATACGTTAAGTAATTGAAAGGATTATTTTAATTGGGATCATACTATTAACCCAAGTAGAAGGCATTGCTGATCCCAACCGATACATTCAGTTGATATCTGTCTTACTTAAATTGTATTCAAAAACCGACTTCGGTAGATACTAGGCACTAGCGCAAACCAATATTTACATTGAGCTATATCCGCTTGTAAGGCCATAATTTGATCGAAAGTCATTCTATACAAAACACAACATGCTTCGTGTTGCTTCGGGTCGTTCGGATTCGGAATTGGCAAAACCAAAGTTACTAGTTTTTTTTCAAATCGATTACATAGATAAGTAGATACAATGATGATGATGATAGTGAATATGACGATATTGATGAGATGTGTAAGTGGTAAAAATGGCATGCATATAATTTTACAGAAAAATTAATCAAATAAATACACGGTAGTTGAACATTTTCCGGAAAATATTATTTTAAGGGAATCAACAAAAAAATTTAATAAGAATTTTGATAAAGGTAAAGGTTACAAGGTAGTTTTAAATTAAAATGCGATTTGACGAACCGGTCGTGTAGCGTGAAAATAGAAATGTTGAAATTTGTTATAACGCATATGAATTTTCGTTAATTTAAAAAAAAAAAATATGTTATATTTCTCTGTAAAATCCTTAACTGACAAAGTATTATTATTATGTGATCTAAGCGCTTTTTGTGCAAGCACCTACCCCAATTTCACTGTAGTTAATTGTAGACTAGCACACCCTTATAAAGAATAATAATTGAAGCATGAATGGAATGGATTTTTGATTTGTTTGTTGTAATTCATACTTGAACCCCACAATAGCTCAACAAATGTTAATTGCTTTAAGGAATTTAATAATGCATTTGTGATGTTATTAAACTATGCATGTGTTTTAGAATGTAAGATAGTATTTTTTTTCGTTAGAACAATTAGGATATGCTATATTAATTTTATATATATGTATATATACATGTACATATGTATATATGTATATATATGTATATATATGTATATATTATTGATTTATATTAAATGACCATTTCCTTTGGTTGATTAATATTTTATACTAATATTCATAAACATTTGTGGTTAACTTTCTTTTTAATATGGTTACTAGAATATATAAAACATACCTCGGCAAGGATCATTCTTCTGCAAGAACTCATCTAAAGCAACCCAACCACCTCCAACGCGCACCATAACAGTGCTACGAAGAATGCGGACGAGTCTTAGTTTCTGCGAATCGCCAAACTAAAAGAAAAAATGGAAACTGATTATGGAAGGCAAATATTTCATAACATGTTTACAATACTCACCCTGTACTTGCCTTCGCCAACTTGGAAAACGCGGAATTTCTGTCGGCATGTACAAAGCATTACCAAACGTTTAACTTCATCGTGAATCTTATCGGACTCATGTGCTGGTTTACGCTCTTGCCAGTCTGGTCGAAGTGCCGCAATGAATTCTTGCCAATCGATGAGTCCTTCTCCGTTTCGATCGAATAGATCAGCCACAGCTCCCATTTCCATTCGAGATGTGTTGAATTCTTTAATTTGATCAATTAAGGATCTGACTAAAAATTGCTTAAAGTAAGTACTTACTAGTGCTTATAATTCCATCGATAAATACTTCACGTGGTATCAAGCCATTATTGTCCTTATCCATTTTTCTGAAGAGATCTGTTAACCGTGATTTCTTGTGGTTCATGTACTTCAAGAACTGCAAGGGATTATAGTTTTATAAGGTCATTCTATATATTCACAAATATTTATGAGTACTCACCCTTTTCCTCCAGTCGTCCCAACTGAAACTGCGAACTCGTTCAACATCTTGCAGGTACATGAGATGTTCATGCAGACGGCGTTGTCTTTCCCATGCCAATAGCCATACATGTCGCCATTTATCCCAAAGCAATTTCGCTCTTGGTGAGCGGAATTCTGCCTCCGGAAGCGAACTAATAAATATTTTTTCGTTAACAATATGCATATGTGTACGTATTAAGTAAATGTCTAAGTACAAATTATTTACACCGAATTAAAAAGCAACAGAATGTAAGGAAAACTACAAAACCAAAAAACTATACTATCATCGATTTATCTAAAAAAAAAGAATTTATGCCAATTCGCACATGCCCTTACCTTGGAGAGAATCTCGGACCGTAATGTGGCAAGCGGTCTCTATCAGGTGTATCACGACTTGGTGTGACACGACTAATCGAATTTTAAGCACACAACACACACAATACATGAAACAAAATAGAAAAATAATAAACAATAATTTAGAATATGAAACAGAAAAAATATGATTAAAAAAGAAATATATTAAAAAAATGACTTCCACACATGGAGCTCATATCATGCGCTGACAGATTCGGTAAAGTTAATAATGACTTTGATAAAATTTACTAACCTTGGCTTGCGTACATTAAGACCTTGGTCGCGAGAGCCTTTGAAGCTGCGGAAACAAAAATCTGGATTAGTTAAATGACTTATATAAAACAAAATGTGGAATTAGATGATCTCAGAATGAGTTGAAATAAAGAAGCATATAGGCGGCTTTTGGAAGGTATTAATGTATAACAGATTCGAATGGAATCTATTTATTTTGTTAAGTTGAGGGTGGGATGAATGTCAGTACATAGAAAGAATGTCAAACACATAGACACATTACGTTCTGTAATAATGCATCTGTTAAAAATTGACAAAAAGCACCATGGCAGACGGTTATGCGGCCGTAAACAATACTAAATATTTAATAAATTTAATATTGAGTTATTGTTGGGCTGATGTTAAGTTTAAAATAAACATTAGTTTAGTGCATATGGGCAGTCGCTTAGTAAATTCATCAGTTTTGTTAAACGAACCTTTGCCGTCTCAATGCGCCGGCATCTGGAGATTGTTCGCGCAGATCGTGGGTAGATCCTCGACTATTATACACCCGTTTTTTTTTTAATATACAACCATTTTATACAATTTGTGATAATAAAATCCAGTTGATTGTGTTCGAGGTAGAAAAGAGTGCAGTGAAACACATTGTCGACAGTAGGATACACAAAGACAAGAAATATAAAATAAAATAAAAATATAGTAATGAAAATCAATTTACAAAAGAAATAAAACGGACCAAACAAAAATAAATCAAATCAGTATGTTTTTTTCTCGTTATACACATAATATAATATTGTATAACTATCTCGATTAAAGTAACCAATTTTGTACTTACACTGGAGTCTTGCCAGTACGTGGCATTTTTCGCACATCTCGGCTTCCAGGTGGAAGCTGTTTAGGTTTACAAGCTCTATCTACCTCTAGCTGTCGACGTGCAGTATTCTCCATAAATTCCTTGTGGTCTTCGATAAGCTTTTCAAGAGGGGGTATATCTTCTGGAAGTGGTTCTCGCTCCAAATCTAAATAAATACAAATGTTAGAATGTCTATGGGCTTTAATATAATCATTCTTACTCAGCAATGTAGATTCGAGGCCATTCAACCACGCTAAAAGATCTTCGATGTTTTCATCTAAGTCCTTAAGTGATTGCAAATGTTGTTCAAGTTTTGCCTCGCGGTTAAATGCCCACTGTGATATTTCATCCCATCGGGTTTGAATAATCTGAAGCCAGTTCTTGATAATTGGAATGGCATCGGGATAGGCTTTATCAATAATTTCTTGTGCAAGCTGGAACGTTTCTGATTTCTGAACTTCTCGTTTTCGCAGGTCCTTCATGAATTCTGTGTGAATATCGAGCAAATCTCGAGCTATCTTTTCATCATCAGGCGCATTTTTGGCATAACGCAGCTTATTCTCAGCATGATCCAACCAGTCAAAGAGACTTTGCACTCCACCGTTCAGACGTTCTGCATCCTTTAATGCTTGTCGCAGTCTTTCACCACGCCTAGCTGTCGAGTCTTTTACGTCATCCCAAAGAGATTGCAATTCATCAAGAGACTTGGCGATATCTGCATTGCTTGGTGATTTCTCTAAGTCACGTCCAGATTTCATAACGCCTTGCATCTGGGCAGATCGCTTTTGTAAATCTTGTTCTAAGTGCTTATGATGATCACATAGACCGCTAACAGTCTCAAAGTCTCCATGAACAGGTCCATTTTCAGTTAACCGACTCTTTGTTTTCTTCAACCAGTCTAGTAATTCTTGTAGCGCATCAGAGAACTGTCCGGACAATAAAAGTGCCTCTTCCAGTTTTCTCTGACGGTCAACACTCTTTGACCAAACTCGAGTCCACGTCTCTTTAAGTTCAATAAGCATCTTACCCAAAATGGGTTCATCTGATTTCGGGGCTCGATCCATGAGATTCTTTCCAGCGCGCATTGTAGTATCGTACTGTGGTTGTTTTCCATTTAGTTGACGGTGTGTATCCTTTAACTTAAGGATGTGCTTCTTTATTTTTTGTGGATCTTTCGATGTAGCTGCCTCTTCAGTGAGTCGATTAAGCACTTCTTCGACTTCTTGCAGCCACTGAAGCATATTTGACCAGGCGTCATTAAACTCACGAGCCTCTTTATAGCCATGATCGAGGGCACGAGTACGTTCTGCTGCCTTGCTAACAACACGCTCCCATCGATGTTGAACGGAAACGAGGAGATTCTTTATTAAGATAACATCTTGTTTTTGACTGAAGTATTTCAGATGAGTTCCTTTCTTGTCCAGCAGAAGCATTGCTTCACGATGAGTGCTCACATCCTTTTGAAGGACCTTATGCTCTTCGATTTGAGTCTGTATTGTTTCAAGAACACGAGAGACAGCGGATGCGTTTCCAAGTTGCTTTTCAGCATGTGTAAGCCACTCGACAAACGCCTGCAAAGTATCATGGAACTCGGATGCTTCTTTCAGTGCAATCTCAAGCTTAATTTTTTTATCAGAAGCTCGAGACACAACTGCATCCCAGCGTTGTTTTAGTGTACGTAGAGTATGCTGAAGATTGCTTGATGGCACCTTCATTTGATTTTGACGTTTAATGTACTCCTGACCCTGAGATTGAATCGTCTCGACTTTAGCACGGTTTTCTTCCAATTCGTTGTATACTTCCATAAATCTTTCAAGTTGCTCGGTAGCAGTTTCTGGCAGGCCACCCACAGGTTTACTTGTTCCAATAACAGCATCTACATCACCTAACCATCCCAGGATATCTTGAACTTCAGAGATATATCCTTGGGCTTCGCGTAACGCTTCCTCTAATTCATGTTGTCGATCAGACGATTTTTGGATGAGCGAGCGCCATTCATCGTTAAGTTTACGTAGTTTTTCTTGCGTTGCTGAAGCTTCTAATGAGCCTTTTTCAGATTCTATCAATCGGCGACCGGCATCAATTAAAGTATCTACGGAGCTCTGATGAGCTTGTATGTCGTTGGCGAGAACCTTTAATTTTGCAAGTTCCACCTCAAGTAACTGTGGATCTCCAGGGATCTAAGGAATGAGATATTATAAGACAGAATCTTAACAATTAACAATTCGTTACACTTACCGGTTT
Source organism: Xylota sylvarum (assembly GCA_905220385.1). Lineage (NCBI taxonomy): Eukaryota > Metazoa > Arthropoda > Insecta > Diptera > Syrphidae > Xylota > Xylota sylvarum. The sequence goes on along the minus strand of LR999960.1, from coordinate 388,831 downwards.
TAATTGATCCAACGTTTTGTCTGTTTTATCGATCCATACAAGCAACTCATTAAGTGCATGTTGGAATTGACCAAGGTGTAGAAGGGCGTGTTCCAACTGTTTCTGACGTTCTACCATACCACGCAGGAGATTTTCCCATCGGCGATTGACTGTAACCAGTGGTTCCTTAATCGATGCTGCTTGTTCCGGGGACGTTCTTTCCGTCAATTCGGAAGCTTGTCTGTTAAGAAATTGACTTTGTTAGTAGACGTTACATCACAATAAAATACGCTTCTTGCATAATTTTAGCGTCCTCAAAGCATCACAACAATTTGAAAACAACAATCACAATATTCTATTCTCAAAACACATTATATTGAAAAGTCATGCAGAATACGTTACATAATTGCTAGGTATCTGAATAATAAGGAAATTTGTGCCGGCAATATGATATGACATACACATACATATGTATGTACGTACGTACTCACTCAAAGTTCTTCCAAATGTATTAATCACTGGAAAATAAATGAAATTCAAAATTTGATTGTGCCCGAACCTGGGATTATTTATATTTCCGTATTTCCTGTTTGATCATTTATATTATGTTACAGTCTTTGTACTAGAACAGTACGCGAATGGTCCTTATATAGTCATTAATTTTAGATTACTGTAGATTTCGAAAAATACCGACAGAGGCAGTCTGAAAATTTGTTTTTAACCAGATATGAAAGCTTGCATTGTAGTAAACTACAAAACTGGGTCTGAAAAAATCTAGACAAATTCGATTCTACATAATGTATTGTATGTGTGATATTAAAACAAAATGCGATTGTCAAAATGTTAGCGAAAAATATAAGAATACACTTCTTTATATGTTCAAGCGGACAATTGCTGTGTTATGTAAGGTTTTAAAGGAAGCATCCTAACATATTTCAAAATTAAACCGGATATGACATTACATAATCATATTTGAAACAACTAAACAGCTTTGTGCGGAAAATAAAGTTTTAGAAAACTGTTTATCTAAATAAATACGTATTTTAAAGCAGTCATTGAATACCATGCAGCAAGGTTATTGAACAACAATTAAAAATTTATGGGTATATTGATATGAATCTTGCCTTTCCAGAGTTCTGTTGCAGGTGATATTTGATTGAATTATTTGTGAATCATTTGAGAGCAGATAAAAAAATGAAAAAAAAAAAGTGTGATGTAAAACAAATAATTTCAAATACTTCGTACCTGTTCAGAGCTTCTACTTCGACCATGTGCGGATCAACTTCGTCCTTGAAGCGCTTTAATTGTTCGATTTGCTTCTTAACAGCGTCAATGTCAGAACCAATGGCTCCTAGGCGACCAAACCGTTCTTCAGCCTTAGCCAAGAACTTTAATAAATTCTGTAGTGTCTCATGGAATTCCATTGCTTTCTCCATAGCATCAATTAGATTTTCTTCTCGTCTTGCATAGAGTGCAGTTATATTATCCCAAGCATTGTCCAAATCTTCGATTTGTTTTTTCACCTCGGGTTTATCTGGCTCTCCACAAAGTGACATTAAGTTGTTTCCTGTGCGACGCACTTCTTCGACTTCAGGTTTTGTTTGATCAATTTCATGTCGGATCTCCTGCAGTGCCACTTGTTGTTTTTGAATATCTTGTGGCTGAGCGGCTGGTGGTTCCTGAGAAGAAAGTGTCTCTTCTAAGTCCTTTAAGGTCTTCATGATGGCATTAAGTTGCTTCCAGAATTTTTCAGCAACCTTGAGTACGTCGTCAAGAGAGTTGCCACGATTCTTTGTTGCTTGTTGAACATCATTCCATAAACTGTTAAGTTTCTCCAGTTTTTTCTTGATATCGCGAACAGCGGGATCAGATTTGTTACCTGCCTTTGCGATGACATCGTTTGCTGCACGCTGAACGGCGGCGAATGCTTCGGTTCGCTTGTCCAGATCATCCGCTATAGCCGAATTATCGTCGATTTGTTCTCTGATCTTTTGTGGCAGAGCTGAGACTGGATCGAGCTGATTGACTTGCTCAACCGTATTGGCCAATGCACGAAGCATACCCTCAAGCTTGTCAGAAAATTGACTAGATTCCTGAAGGGCATTTTCTAGAGCCTGTTGACGTTCACGTAATTCCGTTCGAAGGGCAGAATAGCGGGAGTTATCTGAGTCAAGAATTTCATTGATCTTTGCACCATCATCTTCGGAAACTATAGCTCCTAGAGCTTCGCCTGTCTTGTTGAGTTTGTCTAAAAGCGGCTTGTGTTCAGAAATTGATTGGACAAGGCGTTCGTTTTTATCTTGCTGCGCAGCAATTTGATCTGGGCGCAGCGCGGGCATACTTAACATTGATATCTGTTGTTCCATATCATCAAGCCATACTACTAAGCCATTATGAGAATCAGCAAAGTGCTCAGAGAGAGGTAGTGCTTGTTCTAGAACACCAAGCCTTTCGCTACATAGCTGAACGACGGTGTCAACTACCTCCTTAAGATCTTCGAGTTTCTCGCGGAGAACCGCTGTATTTTCATTTTGCGGCGACTCACGTAGTACTTTCTTGGCACTCGCTGTAACATCGCGAACTCGACCCTTTTGACTGGATATATCATCGTTAATTGATCTATGTTCCTGTAGTTGTGTTCGTACAACTTTTGGTTCCATTGCAGGGAGCTCTGCTTCTCTTAAACTGGCGTCCATATCTCTAAACCATTCCAGAAGTTCATCGATGTCAGTAGTGACCTCCTTCGCACGTTGGTTACTCAGGTGGAGACGTTCAGCTTTGCGTTGAATTTGTTCAACGATCGAATCAAATCGACGATTGTCCCTCGTCACTAAGCTTTCAATTGTTGCTGCACCTTCACCAGGTGAAATCTGACAAAGTTGAGGGCCAACAAGATTCACAGTATCCAATATCGGACGCATGTCGGCAAGTTCCGCTTCTAATCGCAAGATATCGTTTTGGCGTGGTTCACTCGTAGACAGTGCACTTTCGGCGCCCTGCATCCAATCAATAAGGCGGTTGTGTGAATCATGGAACTGTTGTACCAGTGGTAAAGCATTTTGAGCGTTTTTCAAATGATCTCCACCTTTGTTGGTAAGCTCGCCGTAGCGACGTTGCAGAGAATCTAGTTTATCTTTAAGCTGGAGCGCCTCATCGTTTGAAATATGTTTCATGAGTTCAGATCCAGTCTCAACAGTGGACTCTACGTTAGGGGCATGGTTGGCAATATTTTCGTTCAATTCCAATAAGTGATCCATTTGTTCTAAAAGTTTTTCTGTGTGAACAGGGACAACGCGGAATCGTTGAAGCTGTTTCTCCATAGTTTCCATCCAAGCAGCAAGTTCTTGATAGGTAAGAACAAGATGACGCAATCCTTGCCTTGATTCGGCAAGCAATTGTCCCACATTATCACTAGCATCAACCAGCGTTGTATACCTCTCGGTAATAACACGAACTTTTTCTCCCAAAACGACAGCTTCGTCATCACTCACTAGATGCATGAGTTGACCAGCAACATCAGCCAATTCAGAGAAATCAGGTTTCTTTGATATAATCTCATCATGCAAATTGGCATGCTCACGAATTCTCTGTTGAATTTTCTCTTCATCCGTCGGTATCAACTCCATATTCTTTACTGCTCTCTCTGAGGTATCCAGCCAATGGTTTAGTGGCGTGAATTTGTCATGGAAACGCCTAGCTACTTCCATCGCTTGTTCCAGGTCATCCTCTCTCTGTTGAGCGGAATCAGTTAAAGCATCAAAACGATTCATAAGTTCTTTTAATTGACTTTCTATAGCTGCTTTTTCGGATGGCTCACAATTTCCAGCGACCTCTTTTCCCAAATTGAATAGGGATGACATTGAATTCTGACGATCTAAAAGCATTTTCTTAAGGAATTTCTGCTCCTGTAACTGGGCCTTTACCACCTTATAGTCTGCACTTGGAGGTTTCTGATTAGCAACCATTTCCTCAGTGTCAGACAACCACTTAGATAGACCATCAAGAGCCTCTTGGAACTTTCCAGATTGTAGAAGAGCCACATCTAAACGGCGATCACGCTCATTCAATCGCTCCTTCAGATCATTCCAACGATCGTTTAATTTTTCTAAATCTTTCTCGATTGTAGTAGTAGAAACGCCGCTTAGTGCTGATCTGACGAGGTCTCTGCCACCGCGGTTAACTTCATCCACATTATGACTTAATGGTTCCACATTTCGTTCGCGGAAACGCCTAAAGTCTTCTTGTTGGTTTCTGATTTGTTCCAACTCAGAACTAACTGGCTTCATCCTCTTCAGCTCGTCACTAATGTCCTTGATGTCATCAATAACACGCGATTGTAGATCGTAGAATTTTGTTAAATCTTTAAGAGCTGCTTGCAAAGCTTCATCTTGATCTCGAGTACGGTTCTCCAGGCGACCGAGAGTTTTCTTAAGGGAGGCAACCTGTTCCCTTGTTTGTACTGTATCTGGGGAGAATCCAGAATCGACTAAGATTTCACTTGCTCGTTCTACCTCACCCAATCGATCTGTTGTACGATCGAGTTTATCTTGAATACTTGTAACTTCCTCCATCTGGACTTGCACGACCTTAATTTCGCGAGCAGGCGGCGAAAGATTATCAACGAGATTTTCTAAATCAGTAAGATCGACTCCCAGGTTTTTGACTTGTTCGTTGAATTGAGAAACAGCTGTTGCAGCAGACTGCAACTCTCCGCAGCGATCATCTAAGCGCGACTGTAATTCAGCGATTCTATCCTCGACGCTGTCAACTTCACCCGTTAAATGATCAGCATCACCACCTGTCGAACGTGCCTCCGATGATATATCTTTTGCCATAGCTCGTAATGATGCCAGCGGTCGCTTTAGGTTAGTGACCTCTTCTCGAATAGCCTTGACACGTTCAAGTAGCTTAGCATCCTTTGCTGCTCCTCCCAATGCATCATGAGCAGCTAACCGGTCTTCGCATCGGCCAACAGAGTGGTCTAAGTTCCGTAGTTCATCATTGAAGTCACCCAGACGACGTGAGCAAGTTTCTATTTCTTGCGCTCGAGAAAGCAAGTCGTTATTTAGTCTCTCCCAACGCTCACGAATATCCTGAAGTTCTGCTTTAATTGGATCTTTGTCAACATCGCAACTGGCTAAGAATGTATCACCCAAGCCCTTCGTGTTCTCGTACTCCCCTGTCCGCTTCCAAACCTCACTCCGGAATGCTTGCAAATCGCGTAATCTGTGCTCTAATTGAGGTTTACTTAGAACACCGGGTCTTAAGTCGGTTAGTTTATCCTCAGCAACACGCAACCACGACAAGAAGGCTTCTGAACTTTGAGAATATTTCTTACAGTGTTCCATACAAGTTTGCAGCCGTGTATGACGATCGACAGCATCACGACGCAGTTTATCCCATTGCTGTTGAATACGTTCTAAGTCACGCTGAACACCACGGTCTTGAGTTACTCCAGGGCGACTGGTCAGATCCTTTCCTTTGTTGATTAACATAATGACTTCATGCTCACGAGCCATAACCTCACGGTAAATAGGTTCATGCGTGTCAATTTGATGTTGAAGTGTAGGCTTATGCGCAGACACTAGCAAGCGATCTGTAAGATTTGCAAGTTCACTCGACAACCATCCAAGTGTTTTAGAACAGCTTTCGACAAATTGACGACCATCTCTTAATGCCGCTTCGGTTTCGGCCTTCTTGGTATCCAATTTCTTTTGCAATGCTTGATATTGCTTTTCTAGGGCAGCTACGCGGCCGTTTACATCTGCGCGGGATGCGGGATCACCCAAAATATTGCAAAGTGCAGCAGCTGATTGTTCAGCGTCAGCCAAAAGAGGTCTTTGACCCTCGAGCTGTCTTTCCAAATTTTCAATTTTTCGTAAATTATCCTGCGAGTCCCCATCAATGGGCAAAGCATCCAAGTTATCACTAATATTATGCAATGCTTCACGTAAACGACCAATAGCTGCATCGAATTCCTTGCTACTGTCTGCCGCACCTCCAAGGCTATTAGCGCGTTCATCTAATCGTCCGACCAGGTCATCCCATTTGCTTTGGACTTCCTGCAGTTTCTTAGCAACTGCTTGTCCTTCTGGTGATGATTCCTTCAGTTGTTCCAATACTTCATGTCCAATTTCTTGAAGGTGATTGAGCTGTGGTTGTTGTGAACGGAACTCTTCCCGCAATACTTGCACTTGTTGCACTTGACTTTGAACCATTCTTGGGTCTGAAGAAATTGGCCCCAATACTGTTAACATTCGTTCCTTACTATTTAGCCAATTCTTCAAACTATCATGTGTGTCCAAGAAATCACGCAATTGTTCCGAGAAGTTAATACGACTCTTGCATAAATCGTTGATATTTCTCCACTTCTCAACAATATTATCATGTTCTTGACGCAGTTGTTCGGCTCCTGGTACATCCGGTTTACGGCGTAATAAATCTTTTATTTGAGCTTTCGTAGAATCTAACAAGCTTTGCTTTTCATACATATCTTCAAGGATCTTACGTGCTTGCTTCATGCTTCTTTCTGCTTCATCCTTATTGGCAATGGAATCCTTTGGTACTTGCCGCTGAATTCTATCTAAGAATGAAGAGAGGTTCTTAAGACTTTCGATATGTTTTCTTATTTCATCACTCAAGCTATCCAATTCGTTTTGACGATCATTCAAACGAACGCCAATAAGACTGTAACGGTTATTAATTTCACTAAGTTGTTGTTGAATCGGTGATAACTCGGAAAGCTGGAATCCATCCTGAGAAGATCTGCGGCTACCAAATCCACTGGATCCAGGTGATAGTGGCGACAGAATACCTCCCTTTGTTGGACTTGGACTCCTGGCATCTCCTGACATTCGCCGAAGTGGACTCACACGCTTAATGGGACTGTATGCCGATCTTTTACGTCCAGGACTTTCGGGACGAATAAGTGCATCATATTGGGTGCCTAGATCGTTTACCTTGTCTATGGTAGATGCGTAGTCCTTGTAATCTTTAACTATGGGCTTAAGTTCCTCCACTTGTTGACGTATCATATCGAGATCTACAGCAACTGGTGCCAATGAATTTGTTCTTGCTTCGATACTAGCCAACCAAGACAGCACTTGATCCTTAAGGTTTTCATACGCAATTTGTTGCTCTGCTTTCTGCTTCGAAAGTTTCGCTTTTTCTTCCAAGGTTATGTCCAAGTTGCGCCACTGTGATTCAAGGGCCTTAACGCGATCTCTTACTACGCCTGTGTCTGTTACATCACGCATACTAATAAGCTCTTTACCGTCGCGTACACAGTTCTCGTATAGTGGACTCACTTTATCTTTTCTTCGAGAAAGTTCGATCATCTTACGTGCTAGTTCCTCAGTGTTGAGTTGAGCTAAGTCTCGACTATCCAGAGATTCCTGTAAAGCACCCACTTCTTGCTCGACATTTGTAGTTTCATCACTAAATTTACTCAACTGTTGGAAAGTATCTTCGAGGAACTCTCCTCGTTTGACCACCTTATCAAGCAACTTCTCGAACTTCACAGTCACATCATTAAGTTTTATTTCAACTTTTTTGGCAATTCGTGCATTTGATGCTGTTGTCATTAAGTGATGAGCGGAAGACGCTACACTATCGATACTAGCTTGATGCGATTGTAGATCCGCCAGAAGTGCTTTATATTCACGTACTTGTTCTTGCAGGCGTTCTTTTATTAACGAAGCTGGGCGGAATTGCACTTGAAATTTGTCCTCAGCTTGATTCACCCATCCCACCAATCCATCTAAAGCATCTTGAACACCTTGTGACTGCACTAAAGCTGTATCCAATAATTTGCAATGGTCACCTAATGCTTGTAGAAGTTGACTATATTTGTCTACAACCTCTTCCACTGGCATTTCCAATGCATTTACTTCTGTTGGGCTTAATTGGCCGCCTAGTGACCGCAAAAGGGCAGCTAGAGATTGTTGAGCACTTTCTACTAACCTTCCCTGCGACATAAATTCATTATGTAATGCCTTAGCCTCGTTCATTTGCTCTTGCACTGTCTGGGGATCAGCACCAACGGGATCGTTAAGGATTTGAGAAGCACGCGGTTGCACACTGCGCAACCATTCGTTTACTTTTTCTAATGCATCTTGGTATTCTCTTTGACGGCCACCTAATCCAGAAAGACGATCCGAAAGGGCATTCACACGATGCAAAAGGTCTTTGTATTGAGCCGAGACTAACGACACTTCTTGCCGGATAGGGCTCTCTGCACTAGACAACGGTTCAACGTGCGGCAATCTCTCTGGTAATGATGTTCGGAAATCATTTAGTACCACTAAAAACTCCTTACTTTCATCTACAAATTTCTGAGCTGCCATGGTAATAAATCGTAAATCAGCTTGGTGACCAATTACATCACTAACAAATTCTCGAATAGAATCAGATTGACTTGAAAGTCGAGCCAAATCAGACAATGACCTTTCCTTGTCCTCAAGCGTTCTTCTTGCAGATTGTAACCAACTGGAAAACACATCCAATTCAGTACGCAGTTTACAAAGTTCATCGCGACCAGCTTCTAGACGTTTCAACAAGCGTAGAGTCTTATCATTTGAACGATCCACGCGTGAACGAAGTTCTCGACCAGAGTTCTCTAGCGTTGTAACTTCGGGTGCTGACAATACATCGCCGCCGGTAAGAACAATTTGACGAATTTGTTCCAAACATGATGCTACTGGTCGTGATTGACTTTCGATTTCATCCTTAATTTGCTGTAAAAAAGATTAAGTTATAAAATAACAAAGGAATTCTAAAATTCGAGTGTCCTTACGTCAGATGAAAAGCATTCGATTCAAATTTTCATAAAAATACATACATAACTACGTACTATGACTTACCTTCAATGAATTGATTTGATTACGTAGTTCATCAATTTTCTCTTTGGGTCCTCCGACTCGAGCGATCTTAAGTTCAACCGTAGCTACCCATTTCAGAAGCTCGTTCACATTTTCTTCACATAGATTAAACTTCTCAAAAACGGCTTGCTAAACATGTTAAATGATTATGGAAAATAAATTAGTCAATTATGAGATAAATTTCAAACAAAAATATTGGAAGGTTGGGGTGTTTGGAAAGGGCTTATGTACAAATATTTAAAAATAAAACTTTTGGATGATGTCTGACTTGATGTATCTTCTTTTTAAAGAACCTTGTTTATTTAAAAACACAAAATATAAATCAAAACATGCAAACACATAGCCTCAAATAAAAAAAATAAAATAATAAGCAATATTAAAGCATGCACCTCAAAATTGAGTCAAAGGCATTAATATATTCTTACTAAGCCCCAACACCATTGACAAGTAGTAAAATAAATTAAACAAATAAGTGTGGTTCTTTAATTTTTTTCATATAAACAAAATAGAAACCTGAAAACAAGAGCGGAAAAACATTAAAGCTGAAAAACAAAAAAAGTAGCAAAACACAGAAAAAATAGGAATACAAAAATTAAGAATGAAAATAATAAATCGCACATTTACCTTTTCCAATGAAACGACTTCTTTTGCTAATTATTAATTTTTTTTTGAATAACTCGCAAAATTGATTCATTTCCATGTAAAATAAATTAATTAAATTAAATCAAACAACACGCACGCGCGCCAGTTCCTTGATGATCATATTTTTCAACAGCCAGAAGGAATATGATCGCATGCGAGTTTTAAAGTATGTAGATACTAATAATGCAAGTGGTGGAAGATGGGATTGGGAAAGGATTAGTGATATGGTGAAAGGAAGGTTAATCCATGAGCAAATAAGATTTGAGGAAAGCCATTCTGATTCGTATTTATGCCGAAGCCATTAGTGATGAAAACGTACGACACATAAAACCAATGAAGGGGCGCGAACGATTTTTCGATCGATTTATCTGAGTGAAATGTTGCATGGAGATCGCTTTCGTCTTTCACATGGATAGATGAAGAAGAGGAACATACTCCTCGTGGTATTAAATATTTTCTTTATATGATCACACAATGTCACGTTAATATTTATTGTATTTACAAGGAGAATTAAATGAAATGAGGAAAGGATGTTTGGTTTGTGCTTATGCGTAATTCCGTTCGCGTCTCTTGCCAAAAACAAAAAAAAAAGATTCCAAACTTCAATGCAACATAATTTGGATGATTTTCAAAATCAGCAAAAGAAAAAAGATAAGTATAAATTATAGTTTCAAAAAAGAACACAAAACATGCTTTTTTTATATTAATTTTGTAGGCTTTGCGACTAATTATATGTACTAGTCGCAAAATAGACTTTCTTTCCGAACAGATTATATGAAGAAAATGGTTTTGTGTGTTTATGAAAAAGATTAAGAAAGTCAGAGTGGGAGAGTGACATTGTGATTCAGTGACTTACCCTTTGTTCGGCAGGCAGAAGGTAACCTTTTTCGTTGGCTTTGACGAGATCAAAATTGTTTTTGGGGTCAGTTTTATCGATAAGACGACCGGCAATGGGGTCGATAAGGCCGCTACTTATACTTGCGATGAGTGGAACGATTTCACTAGTGCTGGGATCACGTACCACTGTCGAAGTTGGATCAATAAGTCCGACTGTAATAGCCTCTGCGATTGTTTGTTTTTTTCTATTGATTATATCGGGGTTGGATTGGAAGGGATCGACGATACATCCTGTGGTTGGGTTGTAAAGGTTAAAGTTGATGGCTTCAAGGAGTCCAAATGCACGTTTTGGTGTAACAATTAAACCATTGTCATATGCTTGCTGCAGAGAACAAAGTTTCGAAGTCTTGGTGTCTAGAACACTAGCCTTATTGGCATCCATAAGTCCTTTACGAAAAGCTTCAGACAAGCGGACAAGCTTTCCCTTAGCAATATCCTTAACAAGTGCAGAGTCAGGATCAATTAAACCCTTGCTTGTGGCATCTCTAAGTGACTGAGTTACAGTTTCTTCTGCGGAACCCTCTTCCCCGTCTCCGAGTTGTGGTGGTGTATAGGTCAGCATTCCGGTGGATAAATCAAGACTTTTGTTATCGACAGCTTGGTCGAATGATATTGGTTCTCGTTGGTAAACGGTTAACGACTGATCAAACACAAAGAATAATGCTTTTGGATCGACTAAGGTCTTCTTATTTAAATCAACTGTTCCACTTTCAATAGCACTTTTCAGCGTTACAAATTTAAACGTTTGATAATCGCGTACTACAACTGTTTCAGGATCGATAATGCTATACCTTATTGCTTCGTCAAGTGTCATTTCACGAGGCTTTCTTATTACAACACTAACTGGTGCCTGACCTAACATTTCAATACTATCGTGCCGTTTAACTATTGAGCGTTCGGTAATGGGCTTATTTACAGTCAATAAAAGTCCACGTGAGAATGCAACATCAAAGTTGTAGGATGTTTTTGATTTAGGATCGAGAACGCGACCCTTTTGAATGTCAATATCACCATTTTCTATTGCAACATTTAGAGGTAGGTCAACGCCTGTCACCAAATTCTTAAACACCGTTGTAGATGGGTCTACAAGACCGTTTTGAATTGCTCCGACTAAATCAAAGTACTCGCCGTTAATAGGATCTGTAAAGCGCCCAGTTTCTTGTTTGAATAATTTCATGCGAATTGTCAACTCCAAACTGAGAAGTTTGCGATTTGTCACAATCAGTCCCATAGCTCTAGCTTCTTGCAGATCTATTTTCTTGTCCGGCAAAATGTAGCTACCATTTAAGTCATCAATTATTTGCTCGGTAATAGCATTATTTAATCTCAAATATTTTCCTGAGTTCGTATGTTTAACCAGACTGGATGATAAGCTAACAATATCTTCAACACATGCCTCCCTAAGACTCAACTGCCTACCTGTGACAGGGTGGATAACCTTTCTCGACTCTACATCGTAGAAACCCATCGAAAGTAGTTCGTACAAACCAAATCCAGCACTTTCAATATCAACCAACAAACCTAAGCTCATCGCTTCACCTAAGGACACAAATACATTGCTACCGGGCTCACGGAAAACACCTTCACGCCTGTCAACTAAACCCGCACGGCATGTGTCCGCTAAAGACAACATTTGCTCGTTTTGCTCATCGAAATAACAAGGCAGCTGAGGGTTGATTATGAATTTTCGCATTGCTTCAAGCAAAGTTATTCTTCGTTCTGTTTTCGGTTCAAGTAATTTACCTGTTCTGTCGTCAAACAACCCCTGGTGTATAGCCCTTTGAACACTGATTGGAGCTCGGCTGTCTGTTAGAATTCCTACATTAAACGCGTGCTTCAATGTAAACTTCTGGTTGTTGTACGTAAGTTTACCTGTTTTGCCATCAATGACACCACTAATGGTGGCTTGAGCTAAATCGAAATCTTTGTACAAGCCTGTCTTTACATCACGAATCTGTACACTTTCGGCATCAATAAATTTCTCTTCAACGACCTCAGCGAAGCACAGTTTTTTACCAGTCTTTGGATCTACAAACTTCCCATCATTTTCGTCATATACATTCTTGACTACAGCCTCAAAAAGTCTAAGAGGCTTCTTGACCTCTACCAAAATTCCACGATCAAATGCCTCTTTAAAATCAACGCTATTACCCTGTGAATCAAGAACAATGCCACGTTTCCCATCAACTGCACCCGATTCCACTGCCATTCCGAAGGGCACAATTTTGCCATCTACGTTAACAATAGTCGACTCTGGGTCAAGAATTCCCCTACGAATAGCACCTTCAGTAGAGAGCTTTTCACGTGTAATTGTGTTGCTAAATTGACCAGATTTTGGATCGTAAAGGCCACGATATACGGCATCAGGTAGACTGCGCTTACGCTTTTGAGGAATAAGAATTCTATTTTCGAGAGCTTCGATCAAAGTTTGCGTCGTTCCAGTAAATGGATCCACAATCAAGCCGCCAACTGGGTCAACTAGCTTAATTTTGATTGCATCAGCTATAGATACTATGGAATTTGTCTTTGGATCGAGGATGACCAACTCATTAGCATTAATTAACTTAGCCGTAATAGCTTGTTCAAGATTAATGAGTTTGTCGTCGATATGGAAAAGTCCTGTCTGTGGGTCGTAAAGACCTCTCAATAAACAATCTACCAATGACAGCGGTTTTTTAGTACTTATCAAATAACCTTTTACAAAGGCTTGATCTAAAGTCACATCTGGCTTAGTTAGTTTTCCTTTGACCGTGTCGAGTAGACCATCATTCACAGCAATTGATGCAGATACAAGAATATCCTTATCGGTGTCCTTGATTAGACAAGAATCAAGTTCCACAAAATTATAATCAACAGCCTTTTGTAGCGTCATCTCTTCGCCTGAAGCAGGATTTAGTACTTTGCCGGTCTTCGGTAGATAATATTCCCTCTGTAATACTTCAATTAGGCTCCATGTTACTTGATCAGTTTGAACTAATTTCTTTTCGACACCAACGTCAAATGAAACTAGCTTGTTCGATTTAGTGTCCTTGATTTGACCAGTTTCCTTAACTACCAATTGATCTTCAATAGCATTGTCAAGTGAAAATGTTTTATTGCTAACTGTGTCTACAATCAAAGAAATTTTTGGATCAACCAAACCAATTTCAATTGACTTCTGTACATCAACTTGATTCTGAGACTCACTGTCGTAAAGTTTACCAGATTTCGGATCGTACAGTCCTTTTCGAACTGCCGCCTCGAGTGAGATTGGCCTCCTGGAACCAGGAACCAAAAAGCCTCGTTTAAATGCCTCTTCCATTGATATCTCTTGAAGTGTCTGAATATCTATAACTGTGCCAGTTTTAAGATCTACAACTCCCAACTCAATTGCCATACGCAAGGGAATAACTTCACCGCTAACGGGATCGCGTACCGATATCGATTGTATATCGATTTTACCATTATTTATGGCCTCCGCTATGGAACATTGTCGACCATCGTCAAGAACTACCCTACCAGTTTCGGGATCAATGACATTTTCAATAGGTTCTACGATTTCTTTTTTTGGGGTAACTCTGATTATCCACTCACGTGAAACGCATTCAAAGAATGGAATTTTTTTTCCAGTTCTTGGATCGACCATATGACCGGAATGTTTATCTAGCAATGGACGCTCAAGGGCAATATTAAGGGGTTCATATTCATTTTTATTGAAATTCCTAACAAGAATTGTTTCTGGATTGAAAATATTCATTTCAAACACAAGCGTTTGGAAGGAAATTTTTTGACCCGTCGAGGGATCAACAAAGTACTCATTTTCAATGTCATATATTCCGTATTCGCTTAGTTTTTGTGGGCTAAGTTCATCATCAACATCTATGAGATACTTGAACTTCTGCAGAACAACCAGATTCTCGTCTATGAGTTTAATTTCATCTAAAGGACTCAGTTGTTCTTCATCTAAAAGTTGTTGAACATTCTGTGGTTGCTGTTCACCATCGACAATGATCTTACATTCACGTGGTGAAATTATATTTTGTGAAATGGCGTCACCAATTGGTAGACTTGTAGGAATCGCAGGACGTTCAAGGTTGTTTTCAATAGTATCCTGTTCGGCGGAATTGTCGGTTTGTAAAATATATTCTTTATCACTCTTGTCAGTCAATTTATTGGCAATTTTCTTACACGCATCTGCAACTGCCATTCCAGCTAGGACGGGTGCACCAACTACAGCCAATAACCCAGTTTTAGCGGTCTCACTTATTGTATCTAAAATCTTCCCTTCTTCAACCTTATCCTTGACTGAATCGTTCGATTTGGGGCTAGTTGGTCGTTCGGCGACCACTTTATGAATAGAAGCTGTATCAACACTGTCAGGAACAGAGGTTTCTATTTTGGACGGCAGAACAGATTCTAATTCTACGGTTTGGGTAGTAATTGTGTCTACAATTACTGAACTGTTACCAGTAGGTGGTTGATTGGTGATTTGTATTTGATCACTAATTATTGGCTGATCTTTGTTATCGACAGTTACTTTTTCTGATTCTAAATGAATTGGAGATTCAATATGTGTAATATTTTTGTGAACAGTTGTTTCAATACTTTCACTAGGTTGAATTATGCTTTCAGAACGATCTATGATTTTCGACTCATCGGTCTGATCGGTAGGTTTACCCTTGATCTCGGTCGTAGTTTTTACAATTGTAGCTGTAGACTGTATAACAATTGGTTGTTCTTCATCCCTTGGAATAGTTTCACTCACAGGTTCAACTTCAATAACTTTAGTATCTTCTTGCGATTCTATCTTTCCCGTTTGAGGTATTTGTTCAACAGAAACGTTTTCTTCTACGGTCGATGTTCCTGAAATTATTTTCTCTGTTCGGACGGAAGTGACAGTTATTATACTTGTTGAAGTTGTTGTTGTTGTCGCCGAAGGTGTTTCTGCTACCCTTTCTTCTATGTACTCAGCTGCATTAACTGGTGCCAGCGGTGACTTCTCATCCGGTAATGATATAGAAGATATTTCAATAGTTGGCTTTTGTGAGTCTGTTATATTTGAAGGAATATCAGATATAGGAATAGATGAAACATGATCGGTGGTGGTAGAAATCGGAAGACTTTGTTCGAATTCCTGAACCGCACTAACCGATTCTGGAGTTGTTTGCGATTTACGTTCAATAGTTTCGATTATTTCAATCGATTCTGGAGTTGTTTGAGATTTACGTTCATTAGTTTCGGTTATTTCAATCGATTCTGGAGTTATTTGTGATGTACGTTCAATAGTCTCGGTTATTTCACTTGTCTGAATTAATGGTTTTTCAATCACAATAGTTTCTGATATCTTCGGTTGCTCTGCGTTTTCAGTGTAAGTGGAATCTGTTGGACTTGTCTCTTCGATAATTACCTTTGAGACTTGCGTATGTGACTTTTGCACTGTTGTAGATGTAACTAGTGTAGTTGTCAAGTTTTCGGTGATAAACGATTGATCCGTAGATATCGAAGTATCTTTGGCTTCCTTTTCAACAACTTTTTCATCAGTACGAGGTATTGGAGTCACATTAGTTGGTTTACTAGGTTTGTTTTTAATCACATCATCGATTTCGGCCGGCTTCTTTAAAGTTGCAGCTTCTGGAAGTCTCTTTTCAGTTGAAACTGAAATATGTGTGTCCTGTTCCACTTTAATTGGAACGACTTTTTCAGGAGTTTCTTTTGAAATTGACCCCCTTTTAGCCGCAATAGGTGGAGTAAACGTTGTCACTTCTGTTTTTTGTTGAGTTTTAGTTGACTTTTCTGTTACTTTTTTAATAGTATTTGCTATTGCCATTCCGGCTAAAACTGGTGCACCAACAACTGCAAGAAGACCCATCTTTGCAGCGTCTTGTATACTGATCGAGGAACCGGACTTTTGTGTTATCGCACCAGTTTCCGCATCAATAAATCCATCCTTAACGCCATCTTCTAGAGTTTGAACCTTACCTGACGGAATGTCATATACCAACGACTTTGGATCGACAAACCCTTCCTGCATTGCCACGTTTAAACTCACCAATCTGTTCGGATCATTTGGATCACGGAATTGTTGAGTTCTTTCATCATAGATCGTCTGAATATCGGTAACGATCGTTTTGCTACTATCTTCGTTAGGTTCAGATACTTCAACTTCAAGAATTCCTTCACTAATCGCTTGTTGAAGCGGTATTTTAGTTCCAGAATTAGGATCCATGTAAGTTCCTTCAGCGACATCAACAAGACCCTGCCTAACAGCATCCGAGAAGTTTTGTTTAATTTCCTTAGTGGCCAAAATATTCTTTGAATTGGATTCTTCTCTAAGAATGCCATGCTCCTTGGCTTCATTCACCGTCATTATTTCACCCGTTTGAACATTTTGCACTTCATCGTTCGAGATCAAAGCATATCCTTGCATTAACTCAATTGTCTTTGTTGTAACTGTGTGGACGGAGGTAACAGTTTCAGTTACCGATGTTATTGGGCCTGTCGAATGAGAAACAACAAACTCGGGAATGGGCCTTACAATCAAAATACCACTTTCGACTGCTTCTCTGATGGGTAGAATTTCACCAGTTTTTGGATTAGTCATTGTTTCCTTTTCAGAGTCTATTAATCCTCGTTCAATAGCTTCTTCTATTTGAATCGAATCTACATGAGGCGGGTAAGGTATAGACATGATAAAGTTGTCATCGATAGCTTTCTTAATAGGCATCACTTGACCTGTAATTGGATGACGAATTTCTTTGTTCTTTATGTCAACTAAACCTCTCTTAACAGCAATAGGGAAGGTCATGCCAGCCGGTGGAATATCTTCAAGAAGTTTGTCATTATCACTTTTATCGAAAACTCCATGATCTATTGCTTGGAGGAGATTCAGTGGCTTTTCACTAGTGAGAATCAAGGATTTGTCGTCATCAATTAAACCTTTTTCAATTGCTTTCTCCACAGTTAAATCACTTGGTTTAGCCAATTTCGATTGCGAATCAAGAACTTCACAAATAATAGCTTCCTTCACCGAAAGCTGAACGCCCGTTTCTGGATGCACTATACCAACACCTTCTTGATCGATGAGCCCTTGTTCCTGCAGCTTTGGAACAGAAAGACTTGCAGCTAATGGAATTAAAAGTTGATTTGTTCCTTCTGGATCAAGAATTCCACTTTCAACAGCCTGTTGAATATTCATAACAGTGCCACGTTGTGGGTCGAGTACTCTTCCCTGACTACCATCTATCAGTCCTAATTCCAGAGCTTCTAAAATATTGACAACGTCGCCTTCACTATTGGTAAAGTTAGATTTATTTTCAAGTATGCTGCAAGTTAGTTCATCGATTAGTCCTTTCTGAAGAGCATCTTTAGGCTTTATGATTCTCTTTCTCATCTTTTGCAGCACAACAACCTTAGATTCTCGTTCTGGAGTAAGAGACTTATCCCTAAAGAGTTGTCCCTGGGCACCAATTGGAATGATGTGCTCCCTTTGAGGACTTTTCGTACTAGGAGTAGAAGTTTTCGAATCAAAAGAAAGTTGATCTCGAGAAACAATACCGCGTTCATACGCAACTTCAACTGGAATTTGTTCACCAGTGCGAGGATCCACTACAAAACGTACAGTTCGTAGACCATCCTCTGAAGCTACTAATGGAGCTCCCAAAACAATTAAAAGACCTTGTTTTGCAGCTGAAATAGGATCGATTGGTACACCCGAAGCATCGTAAATAGCTCCTGTATTAGGATCTACTATCTTGCGTTCAATTGCTTCAAAAACTGATATTTGTTCACGGGTATCTGGTACAACTATCTTCACAAGATTTTCATCGACAAGTCCTTGAGTAATGGCTGTAAGAATATTCTCGGTTTGACCATTTTGGGTAAATATAACCAGAAGAGTTGAGGGGTCATAAATGGCACCAGGGGCGATTTGCAATGGTTCGGGACTAATAACTTCTCTTTTTGAAGTCTTTATCTCAATGAACTGTGGATTAGTACCTCCAAGGCGTGATGATACTTCAACAAGGTCCGGTTGACCTGTCACCTTTGTAATTTTGATCAACCTCTGATTGGACGGGTCTACATTCATAGAATATTCCAAAACTATTTTACCAGCGACTATAGCAGATTTCATATTGAGAATTTGATTGCCTTCGACGTAGTTTCCAGTATTATCTAGAACCCTCTTTTCGAAAGCGCGATTTGGAGTAATTTTCCTACCATTCTTCGGATCAATAATATATAGGGAATTTTTGTTTATAATTTGCATTTCAATGCATTCTTGGAAGCTAACCAATCGGTCAGTACCAGGAATGAGAAACAATCCTGTTTCTGGATCAAAATGTTTCTGTGAAATAGCCTCGGAAAGTAACCAGCCATCGGGTGGTAATTCGAGCAACTGCTTCTCAGTAACATTTTGATGGTCTGCTCCGAATCTTTCGGCATTGATGAAGTCTGTTACAACAGTCTTTGAATGCGCTTTAGTATTAGATGAAGTGCTTTTATAAAGTTGCTCCTTCACAGTTTTATTATCAATTACTGGAATTTCAATCGTCTTTTCTGAAACTTCTTTAGTTTTTATGCTAATTGGATCGGATTCCGGAAGAATTTGCTTTGTCACAATTGTTATAGTAGATTTTGATCTTCTACGACTTGACTGTTCTGGAATTATTTCAGCGTCATTATCTGGAGAAAGTAAGCCGTAAATTAAGGCTTGCTGAACTGAATAAACTTTGTCTGTTAACGGATCCTTAAACAGTTGACGATCCTCATCGATGTAGCCACGACGGACGGCTTCGGTAAATGTCAGTGGAATTTGTTCAACTGGTTCTTGAGAAGTGGCCCGGACGGTAACATATCGCTTAATTGTTTTGGTAACAGTTTCAGTAGTTAAAGTGATATTTAAGAGGCTACTTAGAAGTAAGGCACCTTCAGGTGTTATAAATTTACGTTGAATAGCGGTATCTAGTGCTACAGGAGCGCCTGTTTTTGTATCTAACAGATATCCTGTCTTAGGATCTATAAGCTCGTGGTACACTAAATCTAAAACGGATAGTTCTTTTCCCATCCCATCTTGTACTCCCACTCCTCTGTTAAACATTTCAAAAACTTCTGGTCGAACGAGACTATCCCGTATGGCTGTTTGAAGCGTACAAAAATTACCCTTTCCAGAGTCTAGGAGGAACTCACCGTTTTTACGTCTTAAAATGTCTTTACTTAATGCTTCATTGAAGCTAACAAAATCATTGCTATATGGATCTTTAAATCCATCAATACTAAATATGGATTTTTGCGAAACTGAACTTATAAGGCCACGTTCTACCGCTTCCGGTACGGTTATCACTTCACTAGTTACAAAATCACGATATCTAGACTCTGATGGTAAAATTACACCATCCGCGATGGCTTCTGCCAAAGTAATTAATTCACCTTTTTTCTTAGTCACACACTTCAAATTGTTTTCATCTAACACACCTGAGCTCATCGCCTGCATAATACTTAACTTTTCCCTACGCATTGGACTAGTTATACATCCATCCTTACCCAACAAATTCAAGTCACAAACATCCTTCAAAGTAAATGGTTTTACAATCAATTGCCTATTCTTCGCCTCGATAAATGTCAACTTTTCCTTAGTCACTTGGTTAACATATCGTCCTGTTTTTGCATTTAAAATTTCTAATTTAAGAGCATCACTTAACGTCACCTTTAGATCATTCTTTGCGTCGACTATTTCACGTACATTTGGATCGATCAATTGATTAGCGATTGCCGAATCAAGTCTAAATTTATCACCGGAATTTCTGTCCGATATCCAACCACTTGTATCAACTAGCCCATGGGAAATAGCGTCCGTTAAACAAAGTGCATTTGACTTAATAGTCACCGATTCGTGACGAATTAGATAGCCTTTCTCGTAGGCCTCTGCGATGCTAATGGTTTGACCCGATTTCGAATGGTAAAGACCCGTCTTTGCGTCAACAGTTCCAGCAGAAATGGCGTCGGCAATATTCTTTGGACTTTCATCAAATTCATCTACATCAGCATCTCGAGTTACCTTAATTCGTTTCTCAGCTTTTTCATAGCCATTCTCGGCTTCAATTATCTCCCTTTGTATCACTTCCAAAAGAGATAAGTCACGTCCGTTGTGATCCTTTCCAGCACCTGGTTTTAACAGATTACCCGCTAGATTGGGATCGATTACACCTCTTCGAACAGCTTCCTCCAGACCAATACGACGTCCTTCGGTTATTAAAATTTCTCCACTTCTTACATCAAGTATTCTCATATGGATTGCTTCACCGACCGTTAGCACGCGACCAGTTTGTGGTTCAACTATACCGGGCATGTCCAACAGCTGTCGTGAATCGGTTCCAACGTTTTCATTGCTACGCTGAACTCGTTTAAGGCTACGTATTTCACTAAATTGTACAGAATTAGGACTTTGTCCAACTCTTGTCGGAGTATTTTCACGACTTGTTGAGTAGGCATTGTCTGTACTATCGAAACCACTTTTTGTCGAGGAATTGCGCGTAGTAGTGACTTTCGACGTTGAACTGAATCTAATTTTGTTTGTTTTTTAATTGTGACAATGTTAGTAGAAATAAATAAGGAAAATAATTGAACGGTGTTAAGTGCTAAATATTTCAAATTATATTTTTATATCTAATACTCACTTTGTTGCACTGTACGATGTTGTGTAGAAGGATTCTTCTTCTTGGGTTGTCAAACCATCGCCAGTTGGTCCACCCAAGTTGAACTCTACTCTGAATGTTCTAAGTGGTCTTTGCAAACTTTCGGCATATCGCTACAAAAAATAAAAACAATTTATTTACAGTTTTATCATACTAAACCAATGAATGGAGTATAATTTGAGATTTGTTTTGGATACAGTACCTGAAACTCGTATGCAAAATCATAGTCGTCTGAATTCATTATATAAAATTTAAACGTGTATCACTAGCACAATAAAAAAAATTAGCTTTGTTGATTTTTCGCCAGAAAAAATCAAATTACAATTTTTAATTCAACAAGCCATATCATTCACAATAATGTATTTCTTTATGTATATTTCTCCCATAAAGTTTAGATGATGGAATTTGTGCTTATGTACGAACGTATGCATATATTTTTTATTTTTCTAAAAATATACAACGGGGAAACACTTGCTTAGACTAAAAGTTTATGATGTCAAAACTACGACGACAACGAGCTCGCTGATTTTGCCTCCCGCAAATAACAAGTCCCGGCAAAATACTATGATGTTGGATGACCTAATGTATTCGCTTAACCGGCTTAACATGTTTTTTTTGTATTTAGTTCGTGCACCAAACAAAAATTTAAGTAATTAATTTAACTTTTTAAGATTTGATACTATTGGACATACATATGTACATATGTACATACGTACGAGTAAACAGATCAAAAGAATTTCCTCATTAGTGTCTAGAAAGAATGTTTAAGTTGTTCAAAAAGCCAAAGAATAGTTTTTTTTTCAGCCTTAAGAAGGCATTATCTACCGGCATCAAAAAAGTAATTAATAATTATGAATGTGTTAAGTACTGTTCGCTGATTAGATATTCAACATTCTTATTCTTTATTTATAAACAATGAAATCATAACTTTCAACCTGATTCTGAGAATAAAAAAATATTTATTGTTCCATATGATTTCAAAAAAAAATAACACACCCTTTACGTTGCGTTGGATGGATGTGTATATGTGAAACAAGTAAATATGAACATGCCGTCATCCACTGGTGATGTAATAAAAATGCATGTTACTGTCTTTCGAAAGTCAAAAATCTTAACAAAGACTTATTATTTTAATTACGTGCATAAAATATAGTCTAATATGTAATGAAACAATCTATGCATATATTTCGCAACCACACACAGATGAAGGGATTCCAAAAATAGACACCGTAGGGCAGGAATTAGAACACGACTAGGTCATGCACGTCATGCAATGCACTTACTTTTCGAAAATTCTATGTATCAGACACGTTTGTATGTACATGACGAGCTTTACAGGATATGCACAGACGCAAGCTCTTATTCATATCGATTGGGACAGCTGATTTTCATTCAAATGAAAACGTTAGTTGAAATAGTCTCGATATTTAAATAAAGTTAAGTAATTAAAGTGCCGGAATTTTTCGTCGTTAATAAATTCAATTCAAATTCAAGGTTATCGCATTGAAAACAAGTTTGGATACCACAAAACGCCACATATACTTTGTTTTTCTTCGATGACTACTTAATAAGAACATTTTATTTTGATCCGTTGTTCGCTACAGTAATCAAATCAAACACTTTTTTTTATCACCAACGCACTCGAATGTAACGTATTACTGCGATTACCATTGATAACAAAATCAATACTAAAGAAAATAATTTTTTTAGTTATTTGTGTTAGTCATGACATCATAAATAATTTTATTCGAATTCTTAGCAAAATGTGGTTTGGTGTTGATTTTTCTTTTTTAGATGGAGCGTCACTTTACATCGCGAGATTAAAACATTCCAAATTTTTTTCAAGGTCGAAAGAATTTAAGTCAAATGTATAAACACTTTGCAACTTTCAAAATGTACATATATCACAACGAAACTCTTATTTCAAACAAATAAAATACTAATTTGTAAAGTAAAATGATTGTGAACCCACGTAAGGGAGGTGCTGCTGGAAAAGCTCATCCCACAGCGACGACCTATTCAAAACTAAATGAATGCCAAAACTTTGAAATGCCATACAGCCGGAAATCTGAATGCTTTTGTATTACTCACTCACTACACCCGTGTATAAAGTATATGAACCAATAACTAGCTCCATTGTGTGGGGTAAAAGCTTCACAGCGCATGGGGAATGGGGATAGAAATATGTATGTGAACACGTACAAAGCTTTTTTTCGTGTGCCGGCAAAAATTATTTTCAATACGGTAAGAAAACAATGGATACGGATTCAATTTGTTACCTTATTTCATATACTCGTATAATTGTTTAAGTGTTTTCTTTTAAAAAAAAACCTTTAAGTGAATCGAAATCAATGTCAATATTAACAAGGCTGAAAGTAAAACTTGAGCAGACTGATGTCATGTCGATTAAGATAAACCACCACTTTAATTGTATCTCTGTTGTTGTATTTGTATGTAGGTATGTATGTACATAATATGCAGACTAGTACTCTACTAATTGAGTCATGTACATCATCACATTTCACTCAATTGTACACCTTTGCCCATTCCAAGGAAATAGGAGTTAAATGTGTCTATTAGATATCCGAATTGAAATTTCTTGGTCAAATACGGGAATAGACAAAAGGGAGTAAAATGGGGTGGTAGATTACCTTAAAATATATGTATGTATGTATATATGTATATAATTACGTTCGAAAGTAATTCAATAAGCGCATAACGAAACTTAAATTCATATCACGCGACGACAGTTTCCAAAATAATTTGACATTGAACAACAAAAAAGTTATTTGAATCAACATGTCACTTATGATATCATATCAGGTTTATTCATCCAAACGAAAGCCTAGCACTATTTGTATTCATTTCATAGAGTGTACCACAAAAAATGTTAAAGTTTTCGCTGCTATAGCACCGACTTTTGTTTTCAGCCTTTTAGTGCGAATATTACGTCATTGTTGCTGTTTAAAATTACCGGGGTCACTACCACAATAAATGCAAAAACTTAAGTAATTATGGAGTGGGAAAACTGGTTTGTAAGATATCTCAACAGAAATATAATCTAATTCTTACTCAGAGGCAAACAAGAATATACAACTGAGTTTAATTGAGTTTTTTTTTTTCTTTTTATTATATTTTCTCACACGGTGTTCTTTCTATGTTCCCATTAAAAATCAACAGGAATAATAGAACGAGTAGGCGGCGGGCTTGGACACATTACCGCTTTATCCAACAGAGGAGAACACCAAATAGTATTCTTAGATTATGTCGCCTTTATACAAATTTATCAAACAATATAGATTTAGCAATGTTAGACGGAAAAGGGAATTTGTTTTTGATCAACAAGAAATTAGGTTCAATAAAGAATGTTCTCCTTTTTTATTTTACTGTTGTCTAATCTTACTGTCACTGGGTTTAAACACTTAAGCAATTGATACCTTATTTATATATGTATGTACCTATGTATATACATGTGTATAAGACGATTGATAAGGGAGGCACACAATCTTAACTGTTTAAGAAATGTTAAAGCTCAAAAAACATTTTGCAATTTTTTGATCAAGTTTGTTTATCGTCTTTAGTAAGTGCACACTCTTTTCTCTAGTCCTAATTTTATCTACCATAATGAAAAGAGCATCCCCGCCACATGTACATATGTATGTATATTCTTCTCACCCAGTATTTTTACCAATTTTTTTAAAAATTGTGAATATTATGGCTTATTATTTTTACGATTTTTACTACGTTTTTGAGTGGCAGAATGGCCGACACAGTCTAACACTTCTAAGTATCCAAAATAAATCAGATAAATATTCAAAATCTGACTTACCAATCCATCGGCTCCATTAACTTCAATCGCAGTTTTGAGTCTCTGTGATAGAGCCTCAAGCAGTCTTTCATATTTGTTGTTTAGATTGTCCAATCGTTGGGTGTAGTATTGTGTTGCTCCTGGATCTGCATCAACAGGGCGCAGATCTCGTCGTGGTGGTGAAAATGATGGTCTGGCTTCCACTAGCCAGTCGATAAAGTGCAGGCATTTGCCGTCGTATATCTTTTCAAGGTTGCGGTTATGGGTGTTGAGAAAGTTGGTTATTTTCAGTTAAAATGTTAGTGTTAATCAAGTTAAGTTTAATTGTTTCTGAACTATTGATATGACTAAATGAATAATGTTTTAATTTTGTTGGTTAACATTATATTTAGTGCTTTTTTATATCAATATTAGATTTACAATACCAGTGTCCGGTTTAATTGCTCTTTATATTTACTTATTGAGGTCAACATTTTAAAAAGCATTAAATATTAATAAACATACACTCTTAGCACATTCAACAATTCAATCATATTTCCAATCACACAGATATTTTTTTTTGCCAAATCGGTTTTACATTTATGTTAACTGTTTTTACTAATTACCTTCGCTTCTCGAATAAACCGTCCTCCGGTTAGGTTTACATTTTCGATTTTTGGTTTTCGTTCGATTGCAGCGCCAAGAAGGTTCTATTTTTTTTACATATAATTTTTTTTAATTATATTTAATATATAATGTGTGTGTTGATTTTTTTTTAGATTTTTGCCAATAGCGTCGACGAGAACGGTGGTTTTTGATTTATTTTAGATTTTTTGTTTGTATATTGGTGATTTTGTTGTGTAATGTTTTTGGTGAAAATACAAAAAAGGATTAGATAAAAAAATGATTAGTACTCAATAATACAAGTCGGTTTTTCAAAAATTGTATGTAACATTTCACAGCTACGAATTACCACTAACTACAATGGACTTACATTTTATTTAAGTGGTGTGTGAATAGGAAAGGAGAGTGCAGGAAGCTTATAAATACAGTATAACTATACATGTTTATTTTAATAAAATAGTAGCGACAAACACACTACAGCCATTTCACCACTATTTATGTATATGTATCTATTTTCCCAAAAAGACGAATATCCAAACGAATACTTATAACTTATACTGTTTAAGGACATGTACTATACGCGTGATTTGTGGCGAACACAATACATCCAGCACCCCGAGTATTTATAGTACTTTATATTTTGTGTTTTCTTTTTTTTTTTACATTACTCTTACGAATTAGAGACCTAGATCAATATGAGCTCTCTCCGCTGTAAACAATATTGCAATATAGAGGGGAGAATGGAAAACTTAAAATCAAGTATCTGGTGAAATTTCAACGAGAACTTTACAAGTTAAAAGGAAAAATAAAACAAAAAGTCTCCTGTGTAGTAAGTCGCTCAAAAGAAGAAAAACTTATCGAAGTAGATACGCGAATAAGGAAAAAATTACTTACGTCTAACTCAAGTGCGGACGCAGCAGTCGGCATTGATGAAAGCTTTTCAGTGGTGCCATCGACCCATGTTTCTTCAACTTGAATGCCAGCCTGGAGATTTTTCAAAAGGCCAATTGCCGTCTCGCATGATCGGAGTCTAATAACGAAAAAAAAAAAAAACAATTGACGCATGAATAAGGTGTTTAATTGGATCCATGTTCATGAATAATGAAATTTAATGAAGCGTGTCTATTTATCTCACCTTTCAGCTAATTCCGTACACACCGTTATCCACCTTGTGTTCATACGTTCCACATTCGAGCTCAGCCGCTTCAAATCACCTAATACCCTAGTTGGTACACCCATACGTCCTAGTTGATCAGCAGCATCATTCATTTTATCCATGGATGGTTGCTGCTGTGAGATAATGTCCTGCATGTTAGTTAACTGTTTAAACACAATATGCAGTCCCTCAGCTGACGATGGGAGGTCCAGATGCTTAGCTAGGGCATTTTCCAGCTCTGAAATCACATGCTCGTTATCCTCTAGACCGGCTAGGGACCCCTCAAGCAGTTTCAACCGATCGCCATGTAAGTTGCTTTGAGTATTTAGTTCCTTCCATAATTCTAATAGATTGTCTAAACTCTTTTTTAGTGCTGGTGTCTTTAAAGCAATAGTGCGGAATGTCTCCTGCAAATGCTTTAGCTCAGGATCGAGAATACGCAGACGACGCTGATAATCCTCATGAGTTTGCATTGCGTGCTCCAACGAATCAAGATCACGGGGCAGTGCTGAAGAAAGGATGTGATCTAACTCACGGGCCATATCCTCTAGCTTGCCTTTAATAGAGATGCACTCTTCAGTGAATATGCGGCTAGCTTGCTTGCTCTCCTCTGAAATAAATTAAATCAACATATTTGATTACAAAAAGGATATAAGAAACAAATTTGTAAATGTTAAATCACCCCGAGCCTTTCGACTGAAAAATAATTTCTTCATTCTGTTACAACGTTGCGACTTCAATTGATTCTAAATATTTTCTAACTTTTAGTGCCCACAGAGAATTTTTTTATTGTGATCTTGGGAAAGCTATTATTCAATTGAAAAGCATTGTTGTCATAGACGCGATTAATTGAAAGATTGCTTAAATATTATAGTCTCCCACTCACCTTCTGCTCTTGCCCGTTTCTCGAACTCGTCAAAGAGTCGATTAACTTCATCCATTTCTCGTCGCAATCGCCTTAATTGTGGATCGTTGGGGTCGCCTTCGCTTAGTAATTTGTCTGCGTCGTCATTGAGTGCGCGTCGAATAGCCGTTCTCTGTTCTGGTCCCATTGCCAAAAATTGATCAAAGTCCCAACCCTTTACTACTTTAATTGTGGCGAAAATCATATTTTGACGAAGACGAAGATGCTTCTTTTGCCAAAGCGCAACTGAACGGTCAAATAGTCTTTTGAGACGATCCGCAGCTTCAATAGCTTCTGGATCTGGTGGGGGCATCAATAGACAGGCACTTGGAATAGAACCTTCTGACCCTCTGTCATTACGTACACGCCACTTAACGCGACCTGAATTATCGATAAGGGTACAGGTCTCGCCTTTTTCAACATTTATTTGTTGACCTTGATGCTTATAAGCGCATATTGCCTGGACTTGAGATTGTCGGTTGACTGGTTGCTTACGTTTGTTCAAGGGCACAATGGTCTGTGCCCGATTTTGTAATGTTTGCACCGTCTCGCCAAAGGCGTTCAACTCCTCTCGTAGATCTTGCATTCCCCGAAGAAGTGTTTCTCCTTGATCAAGCCCAAAATCTGACTGTGAATATGTTGTGTTGAGCACTTCATCACGCTTGGCCAACCATTGTTCGGCGTCTTTTATTTCAGCAAAGAAATGGTGATATTCGGTTGCATGTTTTAGATGCACTTCCAAGCAAAGAGTCAGTTGAAGTAACCATGCCCATTGCTGTTGCAACACACTCAAGTGCGCTTCAATGCATTTCGATGCAGGGTGTTGTTGATTGAGTAATGCCTCTCCACGATCCAAAATCGTAGCAAAATGCAGTTCACGTTTTTCCAACTCTGACATTAGATTCTGAAATTAGAAAGGATGCCAGGATGATATTTGATAATGAAAAACAACACTCAAATGATAAAGCGCAACACCTAAGGACATTTGAGCATTCAAATATAAAAAGCAAATGTAATGATAATGAAACTAAATGCAAACACAAAACGATGGCAGCCAGGCTTGACTCACCTCCTCTCCATTGCCAAAGGATCGCTTGAAAGAAGACTGAAATTTAAATGTTTGCGGTTTTACCTCGATTTGCGAAATACTACTAACAACCGACTTTCGCTAAGAGCCACTCTTATTGACTACATAAGGAAATTTACTCACCTCATAGTACCGATGGATTGATGGTAAATCAAGGTTTTTGTCTGCCCAATCGCGAGTGATTTCGACCTGTTCCTTTTCATTTAACCATTGTAGTTCAGCTGAAGCTTGCGCCAAAAAATGTTGTAGGGAATCTATATCTGAAAGACGCTTGGTTGATGTGCTTAGCAACTCAGCGTACAATTTTTGTAATTGGTTTAAACGCTGTTGATACAAGTTCAGTTCATCGCCACTGAACTTAGTTTGTTGGCGCTCGGCTTGAAGGATTTTCGAGTGGAATTGATCTATAGTTTTATGCTCTTGTTGGTGACGTTCAAGTTCCTCTTTGACCGATAGTAAATCCGATCCGTAATCTGCAGCTAGCAATTGTTTCTGTAAGAAAAAGAGCATTAAAAAATAATTACGTGTCAAAGAAATCTATACATACCAATTTATTTTGGCACCATTCAGTATACTCTTGCAGGTCTCGGAAGTAAGGATTTGTGTCTATTTGCCTGGATTCCACAACCTTTCTAGTTTGACGAGTCACGGTGGTCTCATGAACAGGATACTTTAGACCAGACAGTTTCTGCACCAGGGTGGAATGGAAAGTGGTTCGCAGCTGCGACCATCGTTGATGTAATTTCTGAACTTTCTTATGCAAATCCCCAACTTGTGGATACCTTCCCTCTTTCAGGACTAGACAATCTTGGTTCATATCTTGAATGGGTTCTTCTAAATGACGGATCTCCGTTTCCAGCGCTTCGACAATATTTTTCGCATCGATCGGATGCAATCTTTCGATACGGCGACTTTCTTCAGTGATACGCGTTTCCAAATCAGTTAATTTCATGTCGACGTGCTTGATCTCTCGCTGGACCTTATCGCCCAGTCTTTGCAAACGCTCTAATCGTTCTACTTCTTGCTGCAAAATATGATCACGGTCGGCTAACGCTGTTTGCAGACGGTACCACACTTTTTCTATCGAATCTGGCCTAAGCTCAGGTTCGACTTCAATTTCACCAATACTTTCGAAATATCGCTCCAATTCTTTGTAAATCTGAACGAGTTTTGTTTTTTCTCGCTTTCTAGGGGCAACTTCATCGGAACGGAAACGAGTGAGATCACTTAGCAAACGTTTCATCTCGATCAGAGTCGTAGGGAAAGAGCGTTCCTGCAAATAAGCAGTCTTCTCGCGGCACCAATAAATAAACTGCTGAGCCAAGTCACGGTATTCGTGGACACGGCGTTGCGATTCCATGTCGAAAAGTGGATGAATCGATGGTGGCTCTGGAAATACATCGTACAATGAGGATATGTACGTGATCAGAGACTTCTCATCGGGTTCATTTGTGTCAACATCTGCAAAAATAACAATTATGTACTTGCTTTAATAGACATAAACAAAGATCTATTTTACCTTCGGGATCAAGCAGACGCGTAACACCGTATTCCTTTTCGACTATACTGAACGCGGTTTCCAAACGTTCTCTTGGACGGTCGGATCTTGCTTTTCGCCAGTCAAGCAGATCCGGCCGATTTCGATGCACCAATGCAGAGAACGCTAAACCATCGCGCCACGAGCCAGTGAAATCATTAACCCGGACGCCTGGATACCGAGCAGTTGAACGTCGCGCCCATCTTAAAAGAGCTTCTCTAGCTGATACGTTGTCCTCTTTTCCAACAACTATATCGGAGATCTGGAAATAATAGCAAATAAATTAACCTTTAGTTGGATTTTTATTTTTTTTTTTATTTTTTTATTATTATTGCTCAAAATGTATGTAGATCTTTCTAACTCCTACACTGAAGTTTACCTTCAAGTTAGCAATATATAGACATTACCCCACGTAGTTTGAATTGTACCAGTTTAGCAACCTTGCTTCAACGGTGCGAGCACTTCCCACTTATTGGCATAAAATTCGACTTAAAAAAAACAATTGTCTCTCCCAAGCAATTCATTGCCTTAGTAGTAAAAGTATCTTTTTGCGTTTACCATATATATGTCGCAATCAATAAGGTTGACGTCATTCGAAATTCCTCCCGAAAAGAAAACCTGCTACAAATGACATATTGGATGAATTTCAACAATTCCACAGCTACTCGCAGCCTACACACGTAATTGCTTTTCATTTGAACACAATGGACGCATTTATTGATTTCATCCATACTCATAGGGAGTACAATGGCGTTAAATTGAATGTACGAACGGAACTTTTTCTCTAAATTAATTGAAAGGAGAAATTTATATACCACTTCAATGGTCCATATGTTGTGTGAGCCAACAAATCGAGAGCAAATCGACACTCGTATATAAAAACTATATTTTAGAAACGGATATCGATTTAAAAAGATGAACACAAAATTGCATAAAATAATCGGTCTATAAAAATCACTAACAGGTCTAAAACAAATAAAACATTCTGTAAAACATTTCAAAGACTACATCCGTTCTCGACCCATTCAAGTTGTTTTATTCTACAAGGTACATACATACACATGTATATGGACATACACCTCTTATAAATTTCTTCCCTTTAAGACCGATAGTCGAATGCAAAAAATATCTTAAGGCATGTTGTTCGCATTTTTATAGCTTGAACTAAATTATCCCCATTTTTTAAGGTTAATGTCTTCCACTTCTTTAGAATTTATTATTTTCAAATAGTACTGTACTGCACTGTTAAGCGCATTCTCTTTTTGTATGTTCATATGTCCAGCTTTATTACATGACATACGAAATATGTACATATGTATGTACACAAATTCATAAACTTTTCAGAAATTTGCAAAATAAAAAACATGTTTTTCACTACTACCTTAGGGCGTTTCGCTTCAATAGACTGAGGTATGCGGTATCCAATTTCAGTAGTACGAACGCTTTTGGCAGCATGAAGTAAATTCTGAGCTTGAGCCTTCTCTTCTGCGCGGCTTAGGGTTGTAACCTTTCGAACTATATGGGTTGTGATACGTCGATGACCATCCGGAGCACGTTGCGATAATTTCGTACTCTCCATACTTGAACCGAGTACTTCTGTCGACATCCGTTTGTTCTTCGTAATTGAATGGAAGGAATTAACATCACTACCAATCGTTGGAATGTCTGAAGGAATACGTTCACGCCCATTAAAATTTTTAGTAACAACTAGTGTTCGATCAATAGACGAAGTAGATGACGGGGGTGGCAAGGCAGCACCGCCACTAATATCGGGATAATCTCTAATAACAGCTTCGATTGTTTTCTCATGTTTGACCTCATGCTTAAAACGTATATTTCTATCATCTAGGTTCGTCGTAATAGCGGCTCCTTTTCTAAGATTCGATTTCCGACCAACACTGGAAGTTCTTTGATCAAAATTTTCCTGTGTTGCCTTCATAAATACTCGCCCTCCACCAGGCCGAAATTCATCGTCAATTTTATACATATCTTTTGTTAAATAAATTCACGACCATCGAGTAGCGTGTACCACAAATCAATCTAAATTTGATGATGCACCAGCGTATCTATTGTTCAGGTGCTTCTCCTCGTCACACAACAACTACGGATATTTGCTTCCTCTGTTTCAGTTTTTCCCTACATCCGCGACCGTTTTGCGTGTCAATTCGTAACAATCTTGTCTACTTTTCTACGTGTATACCAATTATGGTTCTGTTTGGTGTTGCTTCATGAATAAAGAAATAAAATGAGTATGGTGTTAAACCGTAATGAACTCTGCCGACCGGATACGTGAACTTCTTGTATTTTAGAATGATGGAAGTTAGCTATTTATATTAATGACGGAGGGTAACTACTTGTACTACTACTATGATTTTCGATCGAAAACAAATTTTGCTTTTTAGAGTATCGTTCATCGATATTTCTTTATCAAACTTTTATCAAATTCTTTGAACATTAAGATAAGGGCGAACAAATTCACACACTTATGAATATATTTTTAACTTTTTTTTTTTAATTTGTTATATATTAATTAATAATCACAAGAATGCTGTAGAAACACTCAACAAACGACAAAATTAATCCTCATTTCATGGGGAACTAGTTTTTAACGAATTTTCCGACCATTAATCAAGTGTTTTCAAGCGTGAATTCGAACGGCAAAAAAGTTAATGCCATCCACACGGTTAGGGATCTTCTTTATTAAGCTCGTTTGAACAACAGTGACAGTGCTGAAGTCATAAATAAATTCCATCCAGTGCGAAATAAATAAACAAAAAACTTCCACTACTCTAAAACCGTTCACTAACAGAAATGTACAATATATTCCGCGGATCGAATCTATACGAATCAAACAATCACGTATGTATCTAGAACCATTCAACAATAATCGGAAAATCGCATTAAGTTTTTTTTAGCGAAAATATAAAATTTTAAATTCAACCAGCTCGAACTCAAATGTATTCTCGGCGTCTCACCAACGACTAACATATGATCGTCAGGTTGGATACGCTTAAAGTCTCCCAGGTGTGTCGTCGAGTCGGTTCATTCGGTTGGCGGAATAAAGAAAAAAAAAAAAAACAAACTAAAATATGTGGTGGCGGTAACAAAACTACCATCAACTCTAGCCGACTCGGCTCTGTGAAGAGAGTTAGATTATACCGCCACGCCGCGCTTTACCACTTCAAAGTTGAAGCATACTTTAGTCCAACCATAGAACGAGAATGCCCTTAATTATTTCGAGGCAAATTGACTGACCGACCGTCAGTCAGGTGAATTTCAGTCTACCTACAACAATTATTAAAATGAACGACATACACAAACGTGTGGGCCTCTAACATACTACTAGCTCAACACCAACTCATTTTGTCGTGGTATGGTGGGCATAACTGCAACGGCAGGTGGTGGGAGTATTATGCTGTTGTATTGTTATGGTATCACATGTCTAAAAAAAGAGTTATTACGCTACGCTGACTTACACTGGCGACAAGTAAAGCAGATTAAAGCATCACTGCGGTGTGAATGTGTGCGCTAGCTGCTTAACATGACGAGACTAAGCTTTTTTTACTACCTTTGTTTATTTTTTGTACAAACGTATTGTTAAACTTAATTACATATTAATAAAAATATGTAGAAAAAAATGCTTCTAGCGCGTATTCGACTCTCGAAGAGGGAACAAGTTCTTGCTCTGTTTTGGTAGTCACTGAGGTCTTTTGTTTATGCGTCTGATGTCATGCAGACGCGAAATGTTGACCATCTGCTTTTACTGTTGCTTATTCCTTTTTCTGTTTTTTTTTTTTTTATCGGTCCAAACGGAGTTTCGAAATACTTGTCAACGGAGAAATTCGTGTGAACTAAGCGCCACTGATGATGACTATACGGATAAATGAGTACATACTCCTATCCGGATTCAAGGCTTCATTTGATGCACATTTTTTTATGACTTATGATTTATGATTATTTTATCGAAGTAATAAGTTTTCATTTATCATATACGTGTATAAATATAATGACGTATGATGACATTTTTAGAAAATAGTGTTATTGCAAATAATTCGAACCGGGTTAACCAGTTTGGTGGTAGTATGAATGTATAAATAGGTCGTATTTGGTAGTTCTCACAGTCTATGAATGCTATTGAGTTCTTAATGAAAAATCTTAAATTTCTAAGCGGTGATGCTTATGTATAAATATATGTAATTACTATTCTAAGAACAGGCGTGTCTGTTGAAATGAAGAAATACTACCTAATGTGTACATTGTGCGTAGGTTACTACTCAATATCTGCACCGAAAGTGTAAAGACTGTAGGTTGTATAATCGTGTGTATTCTTTTAATCATTGGAATGCCATATACATATCTACATATGTACATATATGACGCTTAATTCTATTTTATGTGTAGGAAGGTAAGACGGCGTCCTACAGAATTCTATAAATTTGCAAGCTTTTGGAAAGCGTATGCAAATTACTCAAAGGCATACGATAGAAATAAAACATACAGGCATAAAAAAAAAAGAGATTGTCAACGGACTTTAAAGAAAAAAAGAATGTATTTTTATGAATACTTTAGAACCGAATATGTTCCTTAAATTTCGATGAAGTGAAAGGCAGAAGTACGTACATACATATGTGCATATTTATAAGGAAGGGTGAAGATTGGATATCAAAGAGAGTTTGAAGAGACAAATAAATTTTAAATGTTTATTATAAATAGATACATATGCACATATGCAGACGGAGACATTATTGAAATATATTACCTCAAATTTGTGCTAAGCGATTTTAAAATGCGAAACGAGTTGAGTTTGAAATTGTTTTATCATATTGCTGAATTACTCGAAAATCGCTGTAGGTTTCAATCCGCAGCAGGTCTACATTTCAAAGTAAATTCATGTAGGCTAACATCTAGACGGAGTTCGAGATCTTTTTCAAAAGGAATGACATGTATATAAAGGATTTTTCAATATGAACATAATAATTTTGTATTTTAATACAAACGCTTGAATTAAACTTTTTTTATAATCTGTCAATGTCAAAACGTAGGTCAAGGTTTACATTTTTATCATTCTGAAGTTCACGAACGAGCAAAGTTTGGAAATTATTAAAAATTAATATCGATATTCTGAGTCGGTAAGCGCAATTATATGAGCGCTTAATTCAATTTTCGGTTGTAATAATCGTCCCACCAGACAGGCTATTCGAGTCAACATATTCACTATTGAATTTTCCTGTGGCAGTGAGACAACGCACTGGCGAAGTGCCGAAAATATCGCAGCCGTAGGTGCTTCAGTTCAAAATGAGTCAAATCAGTCTCTTAGTTCACTTTGTGGTGATATTTGCATACAGATATTGGCCTACACCATTACAAGATAAAATTAACTCAAGAACTAAAGCCTCTTGAACATTTAAAGCGCCGAAACTTCCCTGATTGGGCTCTACAAAAATTTTAAGAAAATCCTGAATTTCATCGAAAAATCATCTTTAGCGATGAAGTTCATTGCTTTAGACTTAATGGCTTCAAAATAAAACGGATAACTAGAATTTTAGAGTTCTAAATAATCTTTTTTTTAAGCATACAGCGATCATGTAAAGGAGCATAGTGTTTCATACATTACCCCTTTGTCCATTGTGCACATGTCCCTCAAAAAGGTCAACCATGACTGAGTATTTCTACTAAGATCTAAAATCGCAATCTCTAAAATTATAATGAAGTCGGCCCATCGATTTCAATCAAACTCAGTATCACCGCAGAATTTGACTCCAATTTAAGATTTAATAAGTGCCCACTGCCCACTAGTATATGATCTTTAATAACTCATCATTGTTGGGATGGCATATGTACATATGTACATATGTACATTATGTGCATATACATACATACACATGTATGTACATAAATATGTAAATTAAATAATAATAAAAAAAAATTTACCTGGAAATGCAGAATGATTGTCCAGATTAAACCGAGAGTCAACTTTGGATTTCCATCGACTATATCCTCTGCGCGTATGTTGACCAGTTTGATTTTTTTAAACCGTAGAAAGTCCAATGCCATTTGAGCATTTTGAAGCATATGGAAACGCATTTTTCCCTTTTCTCTTGGCTGTAATAATTAAAAAAAAAAATGCAACATTTTATTAAATCCATTGATTCAAATTGCTAGCACATTACAACTTACCAAGTGTTCGCCAGACAGCACTTCCAAGAGAGAAAGCAAATTGTGACCATCACGCAAGTCTTCAAAAAGATCTACCACACGACGATTGGCCTAATAGAAAGTGGACAACGACAACATTGTTAAGACTTTTAATAAAATTTTTATATACATATGTACTTATATGTTACTTTTAATCAACTGTGCACAACACAAAATAAAATATTGTTTAAAAAAATATTTGTATAATTAAGCATGCAAGATTTGTTTAATTGTCAAAATCTAAGCAATTTTTTTTTTAATTTTAGTGTTTTTACTTTTAAGCAGGCAAGGCTCTAAATATAATTACTTTGAGAGAAAAACCACTCTAATGAGAAATGTTTGCAAACTTCACACAAAATAGAACACAACTAGTATTTCACTACGGACTTACGGACTGCGGACAACAGGGCGATCCATTTACATAAACACAAACATGTAACATTGTGTAAGTCTGCAATGTATAATTTTTTTATATAAAATTCTTTAAACAAATCTTACTACGAGCGAGGAATTTATGAGAAGAATTATTTTTGTATACCTTTGCATATTTCCAGTGCTGCTTGAAATTAAGTTAAAATACGTTTTGAGAAAAAAAAATAAAAATATTGATTTAACTTCATCAATAGATAACTAATTGAAGATTGAGTCATCGATACATTTTTAATATTTTTGCGCAATCTTACACGGTAAGAGCAAACAGACAGAGGTGAGTGGCGTGGGTTGTTTTGTCAACAAAAAAAATACAAAGCATCGTTGGTGACATCATCGTCACAACATTCTAACGATAAAACAAGGCCGTTAGTGTTTAATCTTTTGATTGATAAAGAAATGGTCTAACTACGTACATATTCATACACATACATATATATGTGGTGTATGTATGTATGCATACATATATGTATGTAGGTTAGTACCGTTTGGAAATATCCACCGAAGATCTTATCATCACTAGCAACCCTTTTAGGAAAACATCTTTATTTTTGTATCATCTTCAAGTATGTGTGGTTGAAGATAAATATTATTATATTTTGTATTAAATGGTATACTGCAATACATGCACTTTTCAAGGATCTTTTTAATATTTTGAAGTGAAATAAATGATCGGTACATTACACTCCTATTACCTCAAAGCAAGCGAGGAGGGAAATGTGAAAAAGTAGATAGATAAGTTAAATAAATAACAAAAAAAGCATTGCTTGAAAACAATGCAATAAGTAAATACCACCACTCCAAAGTTTTACTAACACTATTTTAATCCTATAAGCAGAATGACAATTAAGATGTGTTACGTGTACACAGCGCAAGTCTTTACAAATATTTAAGATACAGGTACAAAACTTTTCTGATTTCATTTTACAATTGCATATGGATATTTTTTTTCTACCTGGTAGATTGTAAATTCTTTTTCAATACAGACTATTTAAATGTCAACCTTGAATGATCAAAATCGGTTTGTTTTAAATAGAAAGATCATAAATGTAACCTTTTACATTGTAAACACTTAAATGTTTAGATGATTACATTATTCTTTTCTGGCTGACGACTACAGCCAATGAACAATTACTTAGGTACTTACTATTGAAAAAGTACTATTATTCCTTTTCTCTGTAAACAGTATGGAACTTTCGCTAATTTAACATAAAAATGACACTGCCTGTCCAATCAGAAAATAAATAAAAGTAAAAATACGAGAGAGGCATAAATAAAACTTATTAGCATAGCATTAAGCAATTGATCAGATATTCAATTGAATCGCATATGTAAATATGTTACACGTCTTAATTGTCTGGCATGAGGTTAGCATTAAAGTAATGAAAGGAATTTAACAAAAATCTAACTATCCTGACTTAATATGATATCTGTACTAAAATGAAACAAACACATATGTATGTATAGACTAACTAAAAATACATATACATATTCGTCATATACACGTCAGCCATATTTTTAGACATACTGACATTTGGTCGCCGTGTCTCAGTGATTAGTGCGAAGACTACTGAGCGAGGGATTCGAGGTTCGACAACACCAAAAGTTCTTTCACGGTCTCACCACTCGGGAGCGTCTGACAAACATCCGAGAGTATAACTGTCATGAAAAAGTTTCTCAAAACAAAAATTGACCTTCGGACACGGAATTAAACATTCGTGTGAAGAATATAATACGCACAACACGATTGGTTGTGGGAAGCTAGGCTCTGTGTCACGTACGGACCTATCGCGCCAAATATTTGTACATATTTGCAGTTTTGACATGTTTTTAGACATTGATAAGAATGATGTCTGAAAATTTCGAAAATGCAAGGAGAGGCAACTCACACCCAAGTTTTTAACGAAGCTAAAAGATATTTTTTTTGAAAAAATACTTTCTTATACAATACCACTTATAAAAACCATGACCGATAGATGTTGAAAAAAATTGTGTGATGTACACATGCAAAAATGTGTATGTATGAACATAGAACTCAATACTCAAACAAATTCATAGATACGAAACCACTTCGGACTTCGTCAAAACTGTCGTGGTAGCTCCGATTTGAAATTTATACTACTCTTAACGTAGCAATACATCGCAAATCCAAAAGGAAATGTTCTTTATTATGTACATGTACATTCGTGAAACTACTTTGAGATTAGATTTCATTATTTTACGCTACTCAACGTATGTATCATAATTATTTTAGGAAACTGACTAACATAAACTTACAGCTATAAAACGGATTATGTATGTTTGAATTTCATTACCTTTTTTAGATGTTTGTTGACCCATTTCGTGAATGTCTTCTTCTGTATAGCATCGCGCTCATCTATTAAAGAAAAAAGTCAACTGTTAATAAAAATTCTAAAATAATTGTATTTGATATCGCTTCCTATACACTTTGCAAAAAAAAACCTTGACAATCAAAGCTATTTATACAATCCATCAAATATGAAATTCAATGAAACAAAACTACTTGCATTACAGTAGATTTGTCACGTATCAACGTCGCAGCGATACACCATGCTTTGTTAGTTTGATACGGATTATTCTAAGTGAAATGCTTGGCGTTTTACATAAGTAAATTGCCAAGTAATTGCACTTATTAAAGTAAAATCTAGTGTAATTGCTCCGCGTACATCCTACACTCCATCTCGGGAACTGTAAGTGGAATGAATGGAGCCGCTTGTCAATCAAAACGGTTGCGCTATGCATTCGAAACGAAGTGGTTGCAAACACACAACCCACATTCATCCAACGCTTGAACTAATCAATTTCATTAGAAGGAAATCCAATATAATGTATAATTTGTACGTATTTTTCGTTTTTTTTAGTATGTAAGCCAAAGACAAACTCATTCAATTATTATTACCAAAAAATTACAATCAGCGCATGGAATTTTTCTTTTTTCTTTTTCAACAAACCTTAAGTGATTCAATTTAATCATCATCAATATGTCGAGTGACATTTGACCGCAGAGATTTTTAGATGACGGAGTGCCCCTAAATCAAAAGTCCAAATGCTATTCAACGTCATATTATTCAATAAAATTCTATTTTTGGTCAAATTAATAAATTGCATGACATGACATCATCACCCTCCTATGATTTTGTAGCATAACCGTATATGACAGCATCATCAGTTTGGCAATCTTTGCTTTAAGGGAGTTTTGATTGTTGCAAAACAATTCAATAACAGTGCTCCCCTTTGTTGGTATATTAGAGTCAACGGAGAATTTTTTGAGCCTGCAGTAGTTGCCGTCACAGTAAAAGATTATTCAATTTAAATATTAGCAATGGATACTTGTGAGGCTCTACGGTCGAACGGGAAAAGAGATGTTAATCTAAATTTAAAATTCCGTCATCTTCTATGTACATATGTCTCGTTCTACGAAGACGATTTGTGTTCTGAAGACAGACGTGAACCGTTGAATATTAATGCGACAAAAAATGCTCGTGCCTAACCACACAATAGTTGGAAATGGTTTTAGGACACTTACATATGCATATAGTCAGGCGCCAGTAATCACTCACGACAGGTGACGATGGACACTCATTTTTGAGAAGTTAGCGTAATTAAAGGTAGACAATATAAAGGGTGGACCATCTGTTGATTTCTTTTTGAATCATACGTTATTTTGACCCTGACAGCTATTATGCGCTCAAAAAATTGACAGACTGCCGTGCTGCCTAAACAGTGCGAATTTTAAAAAGAAAATTCAGTCGAAATAATGCAGTTGGTGTACGCAAGTTTGTGATGAAAGAACACTCAAGAACAATATTGGTCAAGCTATTCGTGAAATAGGGGCCGAAACCATCGAAAATGTATGAAAACATTGGGTTGACAGGATGCCCTACTTACAAGCCAGCCGACACAGTCATTTGAATGAATCTGGGCCTTCACTAACAAGCTTCTCCAGTTAGCCCGGTCCGTAAGTAACTGCCTCCAGTTGCACATTCCAAGTTTGAAAGAATATGCAAACTATAAATGAATGCAAACAACTTGCAAAATATTTCCTTGTTTAGACAGAATAGGCAAATTTGCTGTAAAACAAGTCACTTTTCATAGAGTTTTTTGACAAACCGATTGTCTTTACAAAATTTTAATGAACAGATTTTAGCAAACCCAAGATACTAAGACTTAGAATGATGGGAATTTGAAGGTGCTGTCTTATAAGACCGGACTATGACTACGATTGTCGCAGACATATACTAAATACATTAGGTCTTAATAATCTATAGTCAAAGCGTTAACATTTTTCTGTGTATAAGGGTGTAGTGCGAAGAATAACAGGTTATACTATTCATTTGAACATTAAGAAGTAATTTTACTGTTCTGGTTATAGAAATATTCAATTTTCATTAATCTAGCGAAAATATAGAATATAAAGATTTTTTTTTACCTCTCAAGGACAAACAAAAAAATATTAAAAACAAACTCGTTTGGTTCAAATTTGTATTTTTGTGTGGTTCAAATCCAAAGAAGAAAATTTTAAGAAACTATTTATAAACAAACCTAACAAGTAATAGCTTGTTATTGCCCTATTCATTTAATAGGTTTATTATTTTATTGATTTGTTTTTCTACAAAAGGAAACATAAACCTAATCTTGTTGATTAATCCGACTTTTTTTGCAAATTTTCTTCAATAACTTGGGGTTCACATTTTAAAACTATTCTTACATACATATGTATGTACATATGTATGTATATTAGATGGATTCTTGAATGATTCATTTTTTGAAAATAACGAATTTCTCCAAAGGAGATGAGAATGTATAGTCATAATTTTAAATGAAATTCCATCAAGAGAACTACAAAAATGGTACTTGTTGTTAGTGATGCGTCATAACCGCAATACATTAATTTGATTAGTCACTTTCTTAGGAAAGTTATTTATGAGAAAAGAACTTATGCATAATGCAATTATGTTTTATTTTGTTTTTATTACTAACTCATAGAAAGATATATCCGGCAACTATAAATTAATATCAAAGGTGAAATTAAGGACAAAATAAACACAAGAACCTCACGTGTATTTTATTGCCAAAACAAGGCCTTATCAAAAGCTCCCATCTTTTGAAATGGGTCACTAAAACATCTTGTATAAGTGAAAACCAACAGTTTCTGATGATCTGATTTATATTCTGCGATAATCATAGTTATGCAATCCTAATACTATTTGAAAGCTACTATATCCCCTGATATTTCAAGATCACATTCATTTTATTTTAATTTAAAATAAATGCCATTTACAAGGTCGAATTTGAGTAGTTAATGGAAGGTAACAAACTGAAGACATGAGAAACTGATATGCGTAGTTAAGCTGGTAACGTCATTTGCAACCGATTTAAAATAATACTCCAACAGGTTCATTATTAAAATAAGAAAAGTATACTAATTGTACTTAAAACACATACGGAATCATTTGTACATTATATCAAGAAAGGGTTAACTTTCTCCCCATAAAAATATACCTCATCTTTAATTAAACAAAAA
The DNA here is from genome assembly GCA_905220385.1 of Xylota sylvarum. Taxonomy (NCBI): domain Eukaryota; kingdom Metazoa; phylum Arthropoda; class Insecta; order Diptera; family Syrphidae; genus Xylota; species Xylota sylvarum. The sequence continues at coordinate 346,500 of LR999960.1, read as the reverse complement.
TAAAGCAAGTGTTCGTCGTTTCGATTATTATAGAAAGGCAAAATAAATAAGAAAAGGAAAGAAATTTCTCTGTACATTGCTGCATACATATGTAGTAAATTCCCGTGTGAAACATGTCACTCGGTCGCATTCCTTGTGAATACAGAGGATGATGATTGCAAGAAGATTGATCACTGCTTTCAGACCATGTGCCGATGTGCCGACATACACGCGAATCACGTGCATCCAGCATTTTATCAACAACTCAACAGGAGAAATGTACCTTCATTGTTATTTTACCGTTTTATTGTGTAGTCAATCTATGACATATGTTGCATGTAAAGTATGTAGGAACACGAGAAATCAATTGACTTTTGGGTGTAACCCAACTTGCGATAAAAAACAAAAAACTGGTATACTTTGTGTGCAAATGGGATCGTATTATCGGATCAATCAATTTCACTCCTTGTACAGCTTGCCTCGATCTTCGGAAGCTATAGTGAAAGTCAATGATAGATGAATCTTATATAAAAGTTAAAATTAAATTCCATGCTACTGTTGTTTGTTTGATTGTTATAAAAAAGGTAAAAATAAATGTCAACAAACCAAAAAGTTAGGCTTAACAATTACAAGCTCAAAACGGGAGGAAATGCATCACACCAAATTATACTGAGCTTGACGACGACTTACATACAATGTCCCAGTTTTCGACAAAATACTCCCAAATAGACATGGTACCTTTAAATTGTGTCAAGGCATCCTCGTAGCCACCTTGAGGCGTTCCTGTTTTTGCCTTTTTTGCAGGACTGGTTTCGTACTGCTGATCATGATTATTTCCAGGTGAGACGGAGATTCGTTGCTGCTGATGATGATGCTGCTGGTGATGATAGCGGCTACCTTTTGCTGGTGGGCTTGATGGTTCGTAGAGTGCTTCGCGTGGATCAAATCCCAGACGATCTTTATAGTATGACTGAGTCGTCATCGTACGAATTCAAGTTCTTTTTAATTGTTAACCTTTATATACCCAATGGCACTTCAAATAATAACCCTTTCAACTATTATCACAAGATAAGTGTTTCTTTCGATTATGCTTTCTTTTAATAAACACACTTAGGCAATGGCACCCTTATTATAATAAATTCATTTTCCTCGTTTCTTTGAGTGTACACACTATTCACACACACAAAAGTCGTTTGGCACAATTCTTTAAAAATTCGTTTTCATATTCTGCTGCACATACGAATGTAAAATTATATAAAGGTATTAAATAAAAATGACAATACACTTTTACCCTAACTAAAACCCTAGGAAGTTGGTAATTTGGACGACTACAGTAGGTTATCAAACGAATGACATGGACAAATCAATAGAAATGCTTTCACAATAAAGCGCCAGATCTTAATTATGAAATAAATCAACAACGAAATAAATACGCTAAACTAAACGGCTGTGTTCTCATTGGCAAAACGCCCAACATACAGATCATTTGCTACCGGGTGAGAGACCATGTATGTATGTTTAAAGAAAGGTAGAAGCAGGTATTTTTCGAAATGCAAATTTATTCGTCACCATACACCATACCATACAAAATGTGTGATGATGTTATTCCAGAAGATCTCCCAACACCGAACGTAGGGTTATTGAACTACAAAACAAAGTCAGGGCACACCATAAAAGCAAAGTTGTGTAGCGCGTCTACGACTTTTATTTTTGGATCTAAATATGAATGCACCCCACTCGAAATAAAGTCACAGAGTGCATCTTCTTGCAGCCAGACTTTGCCGTTCCTTTGCAAATGGTTTCTTTGAATTGTGCCTTCAATTACGCACCATACGGCTCGTTTGTTAATTCAATAAAATTTTACACAATGCATAAATCGCGCCACCATAAAAGATTTTTATCGACCAAGTGATTGGCACAGGAAATAACCTTTGAATTCAAGGACTGCTCCAGAAATTAACAAGCGTTTCATGTACGTCGTTCGTACTAATATTGAAAATTCATCATTAACAATCAATTATCATACAATAGTGGTGGCGACGATGGCAAGCACTTTGAGTGTGTTTATTTATTATCGATAAAAGCTATTGCTGACATCTGAATAAGCTTTTCATTTCGTACCTACGTACATACATATATGGGTAGAAGAAACACATCCAATTCTATTATTTAATTTTTTTTCTACTATTTGTTCGGACACATAGGTATCAAGGCCGTAACGTAAACTCTATGATTAGATACGACTAAAAATTACTATTGTGCTAATAAATTGCTCATTTGGAGAGTTGGATTATGTAAATTCACTTCTTAATAATAAGGTTTAGAAATTTTTATTTCTTTTTTTTTTCAAGTAGGTAAGTATTACTAATCACAAAACGGGAGAGAATTTCACTGAACACATTCTTATTGTCCGTTCGGATACATGTGGCACAATACACAGAGATAACAATTTTAAGTTGTTTTATGCCAACCAAACAGGTTGGTGAATGCATTTTCTCTGGTTTATTTTCCATTCATTTCGATTAGATACTTTTATAAAAAAAAAACTGGTAGCACCCAAATCACTCGATTTATTTGAAAGAAATTCTTTAAATTGAGCAAATAAAATTCTCATTAATTAAATATTAAATATATGTATGTAAATAAAATAATAAATATACAAGTGCAAGAAAAGAGGACCGCTCGGTATCGAATTTATAATGGGACTAAACACAACAAAGTGTCTTAATTCAAGAAAACCGAGTCCACTATATCTAAACGCCGCACACAACCGCATATATCAACATATACAATCGCATAACACCAACTCGAAGAAAGAGCAATGCTTAAGTGTGTGTTTCGTGGGGAAACCGCATAAGAAACAAAATGAATGAATGGCCTAAGGTTGTAGCTACACCAGCTAATCCGCATCAAATTGAATATACTTTTTTGTACGACTGTGCTGTGTGAGAGGAGTTCCTGCACGAAGGTATAGAAAAAAATAAAATGATCATCACAAACAACTTTGCGAATGACTGTGATTGTTCGTTGACGACGATCAGATTGATCCGAACAGGTATGCAAAGACACCACTAATACAGTTCGCTTCTCGCATACTATTGAAAAAAAAAATGAAATAGTTGTGTCTTGTGTCTTGAATTTTTGTAACTTATTCTCTTGGTCATTCGGAAATTCGACTTTAGATTCCAGTGAATTGTGAAGACCCCTAAGTTTAATACATGTATGTTTGTGTGTATGTATGTATCTACAAACGTGTGATTGCACAAGTGACGTCACTGCGATATATGATGTCATGTCTCGAATCACAGGGTGTAAAGAACGATAGCAACACTAGTTAAAGTACACACTAGTTAATTAGGTTGTTACTGATACCACAATACAGAAGTTGTTACGTAGTTTAATTAAAAGTAGTACTTTTTGGAAAACAACGAATAATTGTGCTTAATTGATTTTTAATCGGCTGCAAGCATCTCCAGTATCTAATACATATGTAGGTAAATGTATGTAAGCATTTCGTATCTACTCTTGAACTCTCTGCTAAAGATAAGCGAACAATGAAAGTAAGAAATACGCAATATTCATCTAATCGTCGTATACATATATGTACATATGTACATAGGTACATATGTAACTACCTATGATATGTCATGAAAATTAATAGGAAGCAACTTTCTTAATTACATCAGTTGCACAGATTACTGAAAATATAAATACCTAAATGTAGATATTTACGACAATGTTTGCTTGCCTACGAACAGGATATAAGCCACCTGTCGTTTGTGCAACCAATGCCACCAAAGAAGATGGTAAACAAAACATACATATGACAATATGTTTGCTTGCATATACATACAAATGTATTTACATACATAAATGTTCTCTTTTATCAGTAGTATATGTTTTTGCTTTAATTTAGGTTACAAACAACAAACCCCCTTGCCTATATTTGACTTTTGAGGAATCGATACATCTACCAAATTAGCACTAATTGAACCTTATTTTGTAAATATTTTTGTTTGTATTAGCAGCTGCTTCTATTTGATAGGGTTTAGGTATTTGATTGAAAAGAGTCGCTCTAAAGCAATTCAACTCAGGTAATATCTACGCACTCAACGGTATTCTTGACTAATTTTTAAGAATAGACAAATTATAATCTTTTGATTGAATTTTCTTTAAATCGGGGTAGCTGTGCTAAGTTCAAAATACATTGAATTATATGAATACATGTTCATATTTATTCAGTTAAAAGCTACACATACAACCTATAAATCTAACGAAATCCTAATTGAGGTGTCAATAAATGAATTGCCTATCAAAATAATTCAGCAAATGTGTATGTTTGACTTGGTATGGTCCAATCATATAAAAATAAAACTTTAACCAAAGACAGATTTTAAATGGCTTCCAACTAGGCCAATCTGCCGATAATAATCAGACCGTTAGAAATCTATTTGCCCAACTATTACGAGCAGTCATGGGGTGACCCGCAAAGGTAAACACACATTTCAAAGCGACAACAATCCACTTAGGTTCAAGTAAACACTAACAACTATATATTCACCTAATACCTAGTGCGGATTAAGGCACAACTTTAATGAATTGTGTAATTAGGTGAAAGAGAGTGCTTGAGGAACACTTCAACCGTCCTCCAGTTGCTGGCTGGTAATTCAGCCAGCATCGAAAGTGTTATATAATTTCAAGGATTTCTTATTCGATTTTACGTATGAGTCATTATACCTACATAGACAAAATCAAATATTACATTCATTTAACACATCCTTTGGGTTTAACCTTAGTTCAGAGAATTCATTCATTCATTACATAAACAAAAAAAAAAAAAAACATAAAAAAAAAAATGCCAATGAGCCATCGATCGTTGAAGTAAATGGAAAGTAACGATCTCATTCGGTCTTATTAGGTAACATATTTATTTGCCAGTACGTAGGTGGTTAATACGTCGGTGGTAGTCTGCCTACCTTTATTTTTGTTCAACTTTAAAATTGTAAATTATTCAACGCGTACGCCTATGTACTGGTTGCCGAATCCGGTCACTTAAAAATGAATCGCTTATACTTGTCTTCTACGACCATATGATGAAATTGATCTCAAACTGCAGTGTTCGAAAAGACACACATCATCAAATATAGTAATAATTATTTGAATATGGTAGTGTATATGTGTAGTTGATCGGACTGTCAAGATTTGAACGTTTGTTTGTAAGTACGCCCAATCGAAAGAGGTTTGCCCGACTTTGTAGGCGTTATCCTACATTTGTTTCCAACCATCACGACATGTAGCTGCTTAGTTGATGAAATTGCAATAAAATATGTGCATACATATGAACGTATGTAAAATATGTTACAAAAATTTCGTCAATTCTTTTGTTTTTTTGTTTTGCAAAAAAATTCTATAAAAGGTAATCTTACTAGTTTCGTTAGGCTAGTTACGATTTTATAAATTACAATAAAGAAAATAGTCACTTGAAAGATATTTCCTTAGTTATAGGATAGTGTCATCAACGTAATGCCCGTGAGTGACTAACGTAGTCATAGTGTATGTGTTCTGAGAAAGGCTGACTAAAATCTGCATGACTTAGAACCTATTAACCTGAAGCAGTCATTATTTTAACAATAATTTCACCGAAAGCAACATGAAGCAATGAGATACATTTTTATAACACAACATTAAATATTTTTCAAAATTGGAGCTAGGTTATGGATATACATATGTAGGCAGACAAGATTAAAACTGTCTTGGACTATCCAAAAGAAATCCTCAATAATTAAAAGAAAAGAAAAATCAGAGATATATATTTACTCAGTCATAGATTATCGTAAAGCGCTTTATAGGTAATTGTTGACAGCATTTGCTACTAACGATATAAAAAGAAATAAAAATGAACGAGTTTTTTGCATGTTCTACTGACATTTAGGAAATCGAGTGGGAAGTCGCCATTCATTGCCTACACAAACACTTCTATCGCGGATAGGTTATTTATTGAAATCAATTGGTCTAGGAATTTAAATGAACTTTACCATATGTGCACTTTTCATTAAATTAATCGATTCTGAACAGCAAAAAATCGATGAACAGAATAATATTCAAAGCAAGCAAGGAAAAATACACCATATGTATGTGAGTACAATAAATAAAATAAAAAATGTACTGTCAGTTACATTGCTTTAACTAATATATTTAAATTAGATTTATTGTTTGAAACCAGAATATTAATGTACTAGTACCTAGCTGGTTCAAAGTACCCCATGACCTCATAACCTAACACGTAAGCAACGAATTCTACCCCGCAATTTTCATCTAACAAAAGCTAATTGGGACATGGACAAACATGCATAAAATCAATTTCACACCCTACAAAGATATACCGCTGTGTGCATATTTGCTTATTCATAAAAAAAGGCATTTTTTAATACACGAAGCAAAAAAAAAGCTCAGCAACATTCCAGAGAAAAGCCTGAATCACTTCAGTGCAGTCAAAGAATTCTGAACATATTTACATATGGCGATTTTAGGAACTCCGTTTGTTGATGATGTTATATTGATTTAGCGAGAATCAAGTATGACATCAACGACAGCTGAGTTTTTTACAAGACATTGGAAGCTCACAAATAAACACCAAATTAAACAGTTAAAACAATAAAGCCCAAACACAATATTGTTATAATTGATTTAAGGACCTCCAGCTACTTGTGCAAAAATTTAAACTTTCGATTTTATATGATTTTGCATTCGAACAGAGTTTTTATTATTATTATTTCACGGATTGATGTTTAATGTATTATTTCTCTTCACACAGATACAGACACATACATACATATGTATGTGGGGAATTCATTCGCGAATTCTTCTCAATTGTAGGTAGGTACTTCGACACATTTATCTCGTTTGTTTATGTAAGTATGTATAATTAAGCTTTTTCTCTTGAATGCGACCGCGTTTCATAAAATTGATACAAAATTAATTAAAAATACAAAAGAAAATGGTTAATAAACCAACCGAACTACACATTTTACTGATACACTTGACTTCGCGTAGGTAGATCAATATTAACTGAGATTTTAAGTATTTTCTGCGTCATTCGCAAGCCAGCTTCACCCGCCCATGTACAAACCAGTTTCGTTACTAAACATATTTAACTAAAAAATTCCAATCCAACATCTACCGGAGCGCCCAGAAAACCTACTCTCTGCTCCACTCTTCCACATAAGCATTTTCTTTATACGTCGTCGTCGTAGTCTATACTATCTACACACGACGAAAAGTGTTTTTCGTTTGGGAAATTAGAAATAACCACTACAGTTGTGTGTATTGGCACAAGTCGCCGCACTAGTCGTGCGACCGATTGTGTAGTTTTTCTTATATCGCTATACTTAGTTATTCTGGGTCTGCTCTGTTGCTTCGGGAAAAACCTGAGGTATTTTCATTGACTGACCAGTGACGGAGAATACACTACCAATGACAGTTGTCGTGGTCAATACTCAAATAGAAAGTACAATATCTTTAAACTGTAATTGTGGAGGCTGAGTAGGTCATCCCTCTCAGGTACAAGCTGCTTAGCTATAATGAAGTATTTTAATTTGCCTTACTCGGTGGCACCCACTTACCCATTTTCAATGCGTTATTGATTGTTTAGGTTAATATGTTTGTGTGTACGAGTATATGAAATTGCGAAAATATTAAGTTATAATGGCGTAATTCACATAATCTCCTCAATTTTTGCAACGGATATGTAATGAATATGTCGTACAAGCGTAAGGATTAAGATTTTGTTTATACCTGATTGTATAAGTTTAAAAGAAAGGCTGCATCTACAGGTTATATCCGTGTTTCAGAATTGAAACTGATTGTATAAGATTAAAGGAATGGTGTCAGCAGCAGCCTGACTTTATATGTACCATCACACACTGTTCTGAAACATTACACCAAACAATTGGGCGCCAGTTAATGGTTTGGTTTGATAATAGTCTAAACTGAAGCTTTTAAATTAGCCTGACTATGTACATATGCAGAAATATACTAGAACTTTAAAAAACAAGTAGGTTCAAGAATTCTGCAATAATTTCTGCATGTACATATGCACATACGTACATATGTATGTATGTATATACCACAATAATCTTTCTATGTTTGTTGCATGAGTTACTTGAATTGATCACAGTTCCCTTAAGTGAAAGAAAATTTGCCGAAAACGTAGGCTTTTTATCCCCAAAGGTGCTGTAGGAGCTTTTTATGAATATTTAAGAAGATTACTACGTATCCTTACAGCCAACATTGTATGTACATATGTACACACGTCCATACATATGTTAATAAAAAATCACAAAAGATGTGCAAATGAAACACCTATCAACCTACTTTCATTCCATATTCAGTAAGACTTGATAGACGATAGAAATCTAAGGTTTCCAAGTATGGCAAGAACTTCAAAAATATTTCAAAAATTTTGTTTAAGACCCCCAAAAAATTCCAATAACACATCATCAAATAACGAAAATATACAAGTGACACATCAGCGGTCTCGTCAGAGGCGGCTTAAGTTAACTTTGTGTAAACATTAACCGCAGGCTATATTAGTATGTGATTTTAGTGGTAACCTAATTTGACCAACACGAAAATAACATAAAACCTTTTTTCTTTGTCTTCTCTTTCGGTTTCTCTCTCTCTTGACTTCTCTTGGATTTATATTTTCTGGTAGGTATGTGTAAATATAATTTCTCGTCTTTTTTCTGAACTAAAACAAGCATCATAATTATTTCGAAGAAGAAAAACAACTCAACCCATACATGTGCATGCAAATACGATTAAAACACCTACTTAGTCCTAGGTCAGTATTACTGAAAAAAAGTATTGAGCGTGAAGAGCCACTGCTCCCCTGTACTGCTGTTTTTAGAAGTTTTGAATGCTATGATGAAGTTTCCGAAAATAAAATCACAACGTGCATGTATTAGAGGCTACATTATGATAAGAAGTTGAATTAGCACATTTACTTAATTAGTGTGCTAAGCACAGCATCATTTTTTCTTTCTTTCTGTTCTATTGCTAGAATGTCTAAGCATTAAATACAATAAAAAACTTAGCCGGCCGGCATCGCGTTTATGGTGTAATTATTTATATTGTCTGGCGATGCAATCCAATTTGAATGTGCTAGATTTATCTCTCGCCTCCGCACCGATCTGGAAGACTATGATAGAGTCATGAATGTGGATGCGTTAGTACGAAAATAGAAATGTAAGGCAGTCATATGTATGTACATATGTACTTTAAAAACAACACTTTCTGAAAATCATAAATGTTTAAGTAAATACTCCCGCCGCTTCCTGGTTCTGCGCACTCAGTATTTGCGACACATACAAGCAATTATGTACATAAAGACAAGAAGTTATTTATTTTTGCAGTAATAGTTGGTGATTGCAACTGTATTATTTTTTATCCATAATTGTTGGATTTCTATAACCTTATACAATCCAATTCAAAATTTAATTTTTTATAAATTTTTATACATATGTACATACATACAATTCATGTATCAGGTAATTTGAGTAAAAAACTATAACAGAAGAAAGTATTTATTCACTTCATTACTGTCATTATTCGAACTGAATCATCTACCTATTTGAATCTCAAACTAACTAATAACTCAACTACTCATAGATCATTGTGAATTTTTTATTTGCTTGAACTTTAATCAATTTACCTACAATTAATATTCTCTGAGGTATGCAGAGGCTGGCACCAGTATTAGTCATCGTTCATTCATCAAAATTCAGTTCATTCATCAATAAATATATTACAATACATAGCAAAAAGGAAATAAGCCGTTAGCAGCAGTGCATGACTACCAAACAGAAAACTCAAGGTCAAGGCGGCCGCAAGTTGAATAATACTAGTAGGCGTACGTCAATGCTGCACGTACATACATATCTCTATATGTGTTTCAAAAATGTGTAATTAAGCCAAAAATGGTCAAGGCACACACAAATTCAAAGCAGAGCAATACACCTTACCAGTGTATATGCACACACTTCTGATAAATTACTAAATAATCTCGGAATAGTTTCAAATTCGTCTAATTAGTCTCAGTTCACATGTTCTAGAAAACAAAATACAGAAATTGTCGTATAAAAAACACCCACTGGTACTTTTCATTTCAAACGATAAACTGAACAATCGAAACCACCCACTTGCAATTTGAATGATAAGCGATGTAAAACTGACAAAGTGCTGCCACCTCTGAACTTTATATGAAACCCAATGAAATGAAAACTACTTTACCGGTAAAAAAAAGAAGATAAAAATGAGCATGGGTTCAGATATTAGATTGAGTTATGTGATTTATATGCACTCCTCCATTTTTCTGCTATAGGCATCCAGCTTCCAGGGTATAGTGATCATTGAAAAAAATACGTTTCAAATGTGTTGATCTCGAGTTTTAGATAAAACTTAATAGGTATGTATGTATATAATAATAAAGGTTAAAGACGAAAAATGCATCTTGAAATGGTGTTTTTTTATTTATCTTAACGAATGGACTAATGTATTGAACGTTTGAACGTACATATCTAGGTTAAAATCTGAGATAAATTCTGTTTTAGGTTGGTAATAAAATTTTAAGTTTTAAAACCTCTCGCGCTTCTAAACTACCTACTTAACATAGAAAAGTGAAATAAGAACTAAGTGTTGGTAGGTACTTAAGTATGGCAGCATTGCTCTTAAAAAAATAAATAGATCAAACCTATAAGTTTATGGATAATAAAAGAGAGTTATCAAAATCGGTTGAATAGCTTATGTAGGGTACACACTATCAGTTTTGGACTGACATGCAAAATAAAAATGTGGAGCTTGGAATGATTCCGAGAAATATAGCTCTGCACTGAAATGTTGAGAATGGACACTCTAGGAATGTCAGTTCAAAACGAATAATTTAGGAATTATTTTAGAAACAGACTTTAAGCAAGGTACTTACAAACTTTTCTTCTGTTTTCATTCATATTAATACTATGTCTCCACCAAAACTAAATCCGGGAGTTAGAGAAAAATGATTTACATTTACGTAAATCATCTCACCAGGATTTAGGATTTATATTGACGTTTGCTGTCAAAAAGATTGTCACAGCTGGTAATATTTTTATAATTTCTGGAAATGAATACAAATTGTATTGTTGTCTATAATTAATTAAAGACCAGAATTACTAAAATGCTTACCAAAAATGAAATAAAGCCGAATTGCTCAATGTACATATGTACATATATACCTATGTATGCATGTACATATGTATATTGGATTATTTTTAAAGTTTAATTGTTTTATCTTTATCAGCACACAAAACGACATATGTACATATGCTGACATAAAAAAGGATTGTTTGATTTGTGTCGCATGAGGATTTAAGTGGGATTTATAAACCTCAGATTTATATGGGACCTCAAATCGTATGGTAAATCCTCGGGATTTTGTGTAGATTTAGGTGGATTTAGCGAAATCATTGCAAAATCCCGTATTTAGTTTTAATAGAGACATAGCATAAGAATTTAGATTCTGTCTATATTTCTAACCTGACCTAACGGCCCTACTACTTTAATATGTGTTCGGGGATTCCCAATTTAATTGCCTTTTAACTGTTAGGCAAACTTATCTATTATTGTTCAATAACAATAACAAATGTTACATATGTATATACATACATATACCTTCACATCAAATACTCATTGCTCTATTTTTCATGGTTCAGAGAATATTATTAAACATTATGGAAGCATGCAAATTGATAAAAAAAAGCACACAAATGTTGACTCTATTTCTCCATCACGTGTCGGAAAAACCGGTTGATAATTTCATTGCAATGCGTCTGCGGTAATGCACTTTATTCTCTTACTAAAGAGAACCATATTAAATCGCCCCTTAAAAAGCTTTATAACATTCAGAGAAAGAGAGAGAGAGAGGTGCACTTTGCTTAGCACATAAGAAAGCATTTATTTTGTAAATGTGTTTAATTGATTTCTTGGTGTGTTTGTTTATATGCCGCAGAATAAAAATTGTGATGTCCGTGCTGTAGCGGAGTAGACCATGAGATAGACAGAGTTTCATCTAAGCATGAATCTAAACATGTTTCCAAACAAATATTTTGCAGATAGATACCCTACTAATTGATATGGTGGCAATATACTCATGGATACTTCCATTAAGCTGTTGTCCCCGCAGCTTGTGTTGTGTCTTCATAACTGGATCAGGTAATAGAAAAGAAAAACACATGCACTGACACCACTGGTGTATCTATGTTGCGCTTGTATTGCGTGTTACACCAACCGTGCAGAAAAGTATCTTTTTTTTTTTACATTGTTACTACGGTCGATAAACGAATGCTTGTTTAGTTTGACCCCTCTCCTAAACAACGCATGCACCGGCAACTTTACCCATCATGTACATATGTATGTTCATAGTACATATGTATGTAACTGGTGTTGGAGATTTGATATTACTACTTCGCCCAAACAACTTGCATCTGTTTCTGCGCGACTACTATTAACGTATTTTAACCGTTCATGTTGCTTTATCCCCGGGGCAATGAACTTTTTTCTTCTGCATCGTCGTCGTTCAATTTTTTTATTTCCATTGAAAGATTGCAAGTTGAACTCTTTCTTTCTCTCTTTCTCGCCTGTATTTATTTATTTTTATTCTTTTACAAATCTTGCGCATGATTCACTTCAGTACTCGTGTAGTACAGAATAAGGAACTCGTTAGATTGGGATAGGTTCAGGGACAATGCCACATTAAACTAAGAAATGAGATCATATCTTCGCTGTTTTTGGTCGATAAAAATATGCATGTACATATGTACATATATATTAAAGTACATGTATGGATGTATGTACGTACATATGTATGTACATTCATACATACATATGCATATACCATATGTACAACAGATGATGTCACTAGCATAGTAAGAGTCTAGGAAATTTAATGAATTAAGCTCATGCATGCACATACATTTGTATCTATGTACTTTGTATTGTACTTGGAAGAATATTTAAAATTTAATTAAACTACGTCCTAATGAAATAATAGACTCAGAGCACGAATAAAAGACAAGGAAGACAGTTTTTTTTATCTAGCATCATAGGGAACAATTATGAAATATTTTTATTATTATTAATTGATCTTAAGTCAATGACAAAGGTTGGAAAAGTCAATTCAGTCACTTTAGCGTATGAGTATGTGCGGTTATTTGGTAATCTTTAGCTGAGAATGTGAATTTATGTTTCTAAGAAATATTCGTGATTGTTTTCAGACTCCGGCTTAGCTCGAAAAGTTCTTAGCCTTTTCTAAGAAATTCAATTACCCAATTATTGATGAAGACTTTTCTTTATGACGAATTCGTGTCGACTAGCTGTTTTTTTAAATATCAAAACGACAAATTAATGTTTTTCTGTATTCATGGTATCTACTATACTTTAGACACAAATAACTTCAAGAACGAAGAGTCTTGAATGAGGGTCATTAAGAATATCTTCGGTTTTTTTGCAAAAGGTCCCTTTTAGAGGCTATTAAACTAAACTTCTAAATAATATGATGATTGATATGAGTAAATAAGCGAATAGTGCAAATATACATAAGTAACTTAACTAAAGTAAAATACAATCCAAAGAATCAAATAAAACTTATCAGATCCTTTCTCTTTACCACTACGTATTGGGGTGAACGGGTTAATTATGTGGTAAACAGTTTTTTTTTTATACAAGCATAGAGTAATTTTAAAAGCATTATCGCTATCAAGAATCTAACAATTTAGTTATATGTATTACTTAATCTAACTCTAACCCTTCGATTAAGTATCATCATAGTGGATCGAATAGGAAGTATGTTCGTTATTGAAGATAAGATTGGCCATTTTGGCATTGAGAGTGAAATCATTTCTATCTTTAAATAAATGCCGCAAAGCCTCTTAGCCCATTTAAAGTTTGTAGGTAAAGATCGTTTATTTTGACCTAAAATAAATATAGTGTCAGAGACTCGCTCGTTTTCTTTTCGCTAGTTTTTTCTTCCACTTTTTGGTTTTATACTGTCCTCATACTTTGTGAAGTACCTCTCATTCATATGGTTGGTATGAGAATAAGGGAGAAAAAGTGTGTTTTTCAATAGACAAGTAAAACACTGTAAGTAATCTTTAATAAACAAGCACTAAGAACAAAAACAAGAGAGTAGGGCAGGGAGTAATGCCAAAGTTCCATGAATCTTGTTCTTAAGTAGTCATTGTGACAATCCAATTAAACCACAGTGAAAAAGTATACTAGAGCGATAATGAATCACTAGTTTTATTTATTTATCTAAATATGCAAATTTAGTAACCATATATGTATGTAGTTAGTTGGACTTTACACAGTTGCTGTTGTGCATGTTGTGCCAGAGTGATTAGCTAAGATGGCTATTGTTCTGCGGTTAGTATAGGCTGACACGAAAACATTTTGATGAAATAATATTTATACATTATCTTTTAATTATAGGTAGATCTCATAAAAAGGACAATTTGCATAAATTCATTTTCTTTTCTCGTATTTCATTTAACTTAATTGCTTAACTTTTGACCAAGACCTAGCCTGTAACGTTTTCTATTTATACATATTTATTCCAACCTAAGCGTCGCCCTTTATTTAAAACAATAAGTGCACACCTAACATAATATAATGGAAACCATTGTTCCGCCGAGCAAATTTAGTATGTAGTTCATACTCTATCAAATAAATAGCAAGAGATCACAACCTGCAAGGTACTTCATTGATATTTTTATATGGCATTGACATTGAACTACTTCGTTATACTCTAAAATACTATGTACTCGTACTATGAATTGAACGTATGAACGTATTTACATGCACGATCAACCAACTGAACCCTTTTTTACTCAATTGAAATATACATAAAATAAATTAACACTACTTACAACAAATTACTATGACAGAGTAGAGAAAGAAGTGTGCCAATGGGCCACTGGGGGCAAAGCGTTTATCGTATTTATATTTTTTATACCATTTTCCACACGAGTGGACGCATAGTATCAACATCATAATGCTTTCCATATGCGTATAAGCGGCATAAGACAACAACGAAAAAAAGTACTCAAAAAACAAAAATAAAATATTTCGAAATAAACTGAATGAAAGCAAACGTTACCTCCTGCATTCTAAATGTGTGAATAAGATTCTTAAATTAGTACCTGCTTGCCTCATTCTTGTTGGATGGAACTTCTTAGCGCCCTGCTTCCGGCTAACAGTTTCAGCGATATACAAAAATAAAGTGTGCTTTTTCTCAAATTAGCACAGCACCATTCGTAGATAACTCCAAAATCGAACAATGTATGATTATTTTGTGTTTGAGTTATCGAACACATCGCTATGCCGCCGGTAACAAAAATGATTAAATAGTATAAGGAATGCCACTCCATGAGCAAATTCTAGTTAATTAAGTCATCGACGGAAAGATAAACAGCATGCTAAACCGATTGTGAATGAATTGCTGCATCCTGTGCCTAAGAGTTACAATTTAAAATTATCTCTTTCCTCTAAATGGAAATCCGCAAATCGAATGAGTGCGATCAATTATACTTTGCAAGTGCCATACTTGAAAACTGCTGGGCATTGTAATATTATTTCTATCAATGACGCATCGCATACGCATATCCGTCACTTAGACTTGGCTGCTGCGCATAACCCATTTAACTAAACATATGTACATATGTATATACATAGAAGAATTTTGTGACACTTTACAATTGTCAACCAAGGTCGAAAGTGTTACAATGGTCCAATGAGAATTTTTATGTACTTGTACACTTTTCAAAGAGGTTATAGCCTGTATTTTAGTTTTCTTTTCTTGTTATTTTTTTTAATTAAATGGGGCATATCGGGGAAAGCGGAAAGAACGAGATGATATGATACAATGCTATATGTACATTTTCGAACGTGGCTTTGGTAACAAAAGAACGATTAGGTCATATCAACCGACAATTTAAGTCTTATGAACAAAAATCAATACCCAATCTACTTTAATTCAGATACAATGAGGAAGAAAAACATCATACATATTCGTACAGGTTAGGCGTACCAAATTCTGCAGAACGAAACTACATGATGTCAAGCCATATACCAGTACGGTGATCTATTGGAACAAATGTTTATTTTAAAGATTACGCAGTAATTGTGGCCTTAGTTGGCAAAATAAACACGAAACAGACCGCTCGAAAATAAATAAGGTAACGTTACAGCAATGACACAAGCTGATTCGTGACTGGAATTCTTAGGTAGCTGTTGTCATTTAAACCTAAAAGAACTGATTCATATCCTATGACTCTTTAGCAACGAACAACACGTGGCCATTGAAGTCACTGTGAAGGTAGCTGTTTCCAGGTGAAACAATTGATGGGTACAAAAGATTAAAAGGTGCTAAAACAGCCTGCGATACATATTTTTTTGCTTTTTTAACAGCACTGCATGAGAGAAATTCTTAAATTCTCACAGAACTATCTTGTGGTGAAAGGAGAATTCATGTAATTGGAATTGTACACAAATTACGCACATGACCACAGCATATTCTGGTCAGTTTTCATTCCACTTGGCTGTTAATCAGTTTCCGGTTCATGTGCAAATGTGCAAGTGGATTTTGTTTCTTTGATGAGACTGAAATAATTAGCTATTCAGCTTTTTACTTTATATCTCAGTATGTACATATTTGAATTGTTTAATTTGTTTGGCCATAAAAAGAACTACATATGTATAAGTATACTGTTCGCACTGGGTAGTGCAAAATCCATAAGTCCAAGTAAGTATGGTAAAGGGAATCGTGAAAGTGACTGTATAACTGCAGAAGGTTACAATAAATATTCCGGTAGAGAATAATTTTATTAAATATTTCTCTGAAATGCATTTATACAAACATACGAACACCTGTAAACCATTTATGAAAAATCTAGCACCTTTTTGTTTTTGGTATTACTTATGTATGTGTATTTTCGGAAACTAAAGCATTGCTAATTAATTACTTGTTAGTTTTGGTTACAGCTGATTATTATTATTTAAGGCAATATCGTTTTCCAATTTTAACTGAAATACCTATGTATGTATTCGTTCGCTTGTCTAAAACCGACCTTGGATGTAATACGTGATAATTTTTAAAATTCTCATAAATAATGCTTTTATTAATTAGCACCCTTAATTTCGGAATTATTAATTGACAGACTAAATTCGCACGATTTACCGATGACGAAAGAAAGACTATAGGTATATAAAAGAAAAAAAAAACTAATTGACATAAAAGTACAAAATATAATAAACCCATTTCAGCTTTATCGTTAATTCATAGATTGGAGAGGAAATGCACAATTTTTACAAACTTATATGTATTTCTGTACATATGTATGTACACACACATATGTATGTATTTTGCAATATAAAGAGTGGGTCATCTGTTGGTTTCTTTTTGAATCATATGTTATTTTGATACTGACAGCTATTATGCGTTAAAAAAAATTGACAGAAACTCAGTACTTATTATACTTTCGCGGTACGAAATGGATCGATTTCCGCTTGAACAACGTTGGGAAATATTACAAAGTTACTTCCAAAGTGGATGCTGTGTTGCCGAAACAATGCGAATTTTAAAAAAGAAATTTCGATCAAAATTATGCACCAACTGCAGCTGGTGTACGCAAGTTCGTGATGTAAGTTCGTAAGACAGATTTGCTGATAGATATCCGAATATATTCCCGTGTTCGTCCTGTGCATCATTCTGGACTGTTTAATGTTTTTTTTTTAGTAGCGGCATTATTGGCCAATTTTTTTCCAATACGACAATGGAAGAAACGTTACAGTCAATGGAGAGCGCTACCGAGACATGATAACCGATTTTTTATGGCCAAAAATTGAGAATTTGGAGTTGCGTGAGCTATGTGGTACGTGCCACACAAGGCAGATTTAAAACTAAATATAGTATGTATTACATACGTACGTATGGGTGTATCTATGTAGGTACATTATTAAAATAGTCAATCTTGTCCCACAACTCCAGATCTTCATGATATCTTGTGTGGCGACATAAAACCCACGCAATTATAGTTTACGACAGAGTCCCTTTTTATTTGGAGAACAAACGACGCTATTTCATCATTTTTAAGAACTGAAGAATATTTTGTTTTTTATTTCAAAATGATCACATGATCTGTGCCGTTCAAGTTAAAACGGAATGAATTTTAATGAAGTTGCCAGCCGAATGTATTATATGGGAGAAATTCCTAAATCGTTGTCAGCCATACAACTTGGTCAACACTAAAAGGATTGTAGGTAATAAAAACTGGTTTACCGAGTACTATGTAGGTACCAGCATAGAATATAGACATTTGATGAAAAAGGGACTGAGATATTTTAGGCATTTTCACATTTGGTTCTTGTGAGTAGAGTACTGTTTTTAGAATTGTTTCTGTTTCAGAAACGCCGTCGGTCTTTAGACTACCAAAGTTTCAACAGAATACGGTTTTTGGGTAATTTTAGACTTTAATCTTCATATCTGCCACAGACATGGGATTACAGAACAAGACAAAATTGGGTAGAAACAAATTTAAATTTAAAAAAATAAAATTGATTTGCAAAGTGTATAAGAGATGATTTACTACAAACATAAATAAGTAAATATTATGTATTAAAAAACACTTACCCGCTATTCTAAGAACAGCACGATCGGCTGGATCCAACTGTAAAATACTTAAGGGTTTGTCCTTAGCCCATTCGCTAAGGCTCTCCCGATCCATCATAATATTGGATGTGCTGCCGGTAGATGCATAAATTCTTCTTTTCCGCCGAAAATATTGCGGTGTGGACGCCGTGGTTGTTGTATTTCTTATGAACTTAACCGCTTTAAACCTCGATTACGTAATTACTACGTATTAAGGGTTTACTTCAACGACGATTCAAATTTAATTTTTTCAATATTACTTTATTTGACCAACTATGACAAACCATAGTTAACGTATTTATATATGTAAAAACATATATTTTATAATTTTAAAATAAAATATGTATTACTCTTCATTGTATGAAGAAATAATTGGGATGGAACGAAACCCATAACGGAGCACCACAGATAACACTTTGAAGTTATATTAGTAGAATTTTTAACGTGTGGATTTAACTTTTCACTGGTATCCAAGAAATATTAGGTAAGTATGTAGGTGCCTACCAACTAAAGAAAATTTTATCATATTTTTTTATACAATTTAAGGTACGTTCAATTTTGTATTGCCTTCCTCTACTATTCAAGTAAATGCTGTATATCTACATACGTCATTGAATTCGAATGAGAAGTAAAAGCTCAGAATCAAAAAAAATTTGGATACAATAATGCGCCCAGAAAAACTAATGCACCCTAGGTACTTCCTTAAACTTCCTTTACTTTGAATAAATTGAAAACCTGTTTGTAATTAACAACTAAAAAAAGGGGTTTTTTTAACAAACCTCGTAGGTATATTATATAACATAACAACCTTATATCCTTCAAACATAGTAACAAACAAAGCTGGAAAAAATGTACTGTCCTTTATTCCCACCAAACTGCAAAAGAAACTAAACAAAAGAACAAAGGAACTATAGAAAATTTTCTCAAAACAAATGTACACGTTAGATCACAAATCACCAATTGTGAATGAAAGAAGTGTACCAAGGTGAGGTATATAAATTCTTATCAGACAATATTTACAAGTAGAAACAAACTCTGATCTGATCTTTCATTATCTCGACACTTTTGTATAATGAAACTCGTGACCCGTATATACCTACATCTGTGCATACATACATCTGTATGTATAATAAAAAAGTGGTGACTCAAACTGCGGATAGTGCAATGATGACGATGCCATCAACGCTATTCCTTTGTAAATCAACTCCCCCTTTTCTTCCATTGACCTGTGTTCTCTCTATCATCGTACTGCACTTTCAATTACTTTCACCATGTTGTCACATTTCGTAGCTTTTGAACATTTATCTTATTTAACTTCCCTTAACTTTGATGTTGAATAATATGGCACAGGTGAACTATTTTAGTCTCTTGATAATAACTCTGTGAAAATAATCTCTCAAAGTACTTATGTATGTATGCTATTTCAGATTCGGCTATATTCTGCTGATACATCAAGTGCTATATACCACCTTCTACTGCTTCATCCCCCAAAATAAAGCCTTAAAACGACAGATACATACTTATTTAGTTATGACGCCGACTTTAATTCTACATTATCATTCTACTACCTACTCTCTGTCATCCAAAAGAAAAATCAATAAAGCGAACAAGAAAAATAGACTCTTTCTTTAGGAAATGGCCAAAATATGACTGCCGCAGCAATTTGTGGAAATTAATCTACATACCTACATCCCACCTAGTAGACGTTACACTATATTTGTTTTCGTCGTTATCAATGAAATAAAAACTTTAACGTGTATTGCTTATCAGAACTACGCTACGATGAGCTGTAATTTTTCACACTTTTTTTTTATGTAACGCGTACAGAGAATTTTTAATTAAGTCCTGATACCGAGTGCATTCGTTGCGGCTGCAAGTGCATTGGGGAAATATGAGGAAGCTGCGCCGAACAAAATGAATTTTGCACAAGTCATCTGTCACTGTGCGCTTGTTATAAATATAAACTGAAATCGTTAATTCAAACTTTAAAGTAAGTTAAGTATTTTACTTATTAAAAAACTCACTTAAACTAAGTAATTACACTATATTTTTTTATGTATTTATATTTTCACAACAGCGCGACCAAAATCGATTTTCGACTAAAGACTAAACGAATAGAACGACTCAAGATGGACGACCGCACTGACTGCACTGTTATCTTTGGTGTGCTTTTCATCCCACATTAAAAATATGCTTGAAGAGCAAGTCTCTTAAATATTGAACGAAAAACTTTCAAAGAGAGCAAGGTTGATTCTTATAGGTCTGTTTACTTTATTCATTTAGTACTTCGGAAATTACAGGTTATATTTTCCATTTTCCATAGAGGAAAAAGATATATGTAGATTCTTCAGTTATTACATTACATCTCCTATTATATACACATATATATATGTATATTTAAGGATTTTGTTTAACTTGCCCTGGAGGCAATGAAATATCTAATACCCAGTGTTAAACCATCTTCCACGATAATCTAAAAAGTTAAAAAGTGTTCTTCAAGACTATATTTATGCTTCTGGAACTAATAAACAAAAAAACATTGTTTTCAAATGTGGTCATATTTCACCTACATCTTTGAAATTCAGTGTTGGCACAACACATAAGAACTGTCACTATATATTTAAGCTAATATTTAAATCAGACAGAACTAACTTCGCTGTCAAAACTCAATGCGTTTGCACTTCCGACATTCGACTACATTATTTTCCATAAATATGTATCTTCATTGTCAGCGTTAATGAAGTTTTTGTTTTGCTTAAAAATATTGTTAATAAAATGCGTAATCAGCATTATTCCAAATAAAACGTCTTATTCATATACCGCAGAGAACTGATAACGAAATTTTTTTATTCCAAAAACCACGTATGGGTCTGTCTCTATCTACTGAAAAGTCTCAGTACCTCCTCCTACTCGATGGCTTGAACAAAGATCAAATAAAAAATAAAAACACTTGTATGTATTAACTTTAATTGAAACGATGATTTATGACTGATGGTTGTTCTCAATTTGTCAGCAAGACGCATTGTCAGTCGTCATCACTTACGTGTAGAAAGGATTTTCATCATAAATTTCCAACTATTTCTTATTGTCATCTGAAAAACAAGTCTTAATTGAATTCATGAATTGAATTGAAGCTGTAGTTATATCATTTAATCTACTTGAAAGGTAATAAAAAAAAACATCACCAAATATGCATTTTTCAATTCCGGATACACAAGAATTTTACAATGACACAACTGGTTCCACCTACACAGTAAGTTTTGAACTTGCTCCATTATAATAAATAATCATTAATCAAGATATATACAAATTTTTTCAATTCTAGGGGTTTAATATTCACATAAATGGGAGTTTCCATTGCTGTCTGCGGTTTAAGCAACTGCACAGCCTTCATGAGCAGCTAAAGCGATCGCTTGCGTCAACACCGTCAACTACGCTTCCAACATTCCCCCCGAAAAAACTACTTCCTTTAACAAATAATCAGGTAGAGCAAAGACGAATAGCTCTTGAACATTATGTGCAAATTGTCGGGCAGGATCCCGTAATCTCCAAATCTGAACTGTTGCGAACGTTCCTTTTAAGCGCACAACAAGAATCTTCGTCCATTGACACACGAGAGACTACCATCGATGTACACCTAATGAACGGTTATCGAATATCAGTAAATTGTTATACAAATGAGTACTCTCTAAAAGTACTATCGAAGGCGTGCCAAAATATAGACTTGCCATGTAGCTATATAAACTATTTTTCACTTTTCCTCATGAGGAAAGACAACGATGGTGGCATCATCCTTATCAGGAAACTAATGGACTTTGAATCACCTTACATATCACAGAGAATAGCTGAGGATTGCCAAATAGTCATACGGAAGAGGTAAACTACAAACAGAAGAAAACTTTTGGTACCTAAATATAGGATTTGTTCTTCTCTAATGTTCTATCGTTCAACGGACTAACCATACATTATTTGTTACAGTTACTGGGACCCGTGCTACGATATGCAATTGATGCAGGATAAGATTGCTTTGAACTTACTTTTTATACAAACCATAAGTGATATCGAAAGAGACTGGATAATAGTAAGTCCTGATGTCAAGAAAGAACTGCGTAATCTGCAAGAAAGGGGAAACAAAAAAGAAGTTAGTGTTTTCAATGATAATAGTTCTGATTCTTATTGTTTTAGCAAATACGACGATTACAATCTCATTATCGTAAAAAAAAGTTGTAATTTGAAAACGAGAATTGGAGTAACAGGGGAGTTAGTTCATAAAATTAAACGCTTTCTTCAATTTCAGTACATCGAGATTGCAAGGAATCTTCCTTCATATGGATGTGTGCAATTTTCCAATGCTACCGTTGACTACCCCGAGCCAAACAATGTGGCGGTTATAACAGTTGGTAACAGAGAACTAAGCATCCGTTCGCATTTAGGTCAAAAGATACAAGAAACCAAATTCCGTGTTACGCGAATGCGATGTTGGAGAGTAACTACCATCCACAATGTAAGTGGTTTTTTCACTTCATACTTATTGGTATTACTTATCTTTTTTTCGTATAGAACGAAGGGGACTCTTCTTCGTTAGACGATCATGTGCAAAGCCTAGAGCTGTCATTCGAGTATCTAATGTCCAAAAACTCCCTAAAGTGGATAACAATTGCTAGTGAACACGCAATGCTAATGTCTGTCTGCCTACAGGGTATGGTAGACGAACTTATTCATCAAAAGGATGGAAATCAATACATATACAAAGTAAGGGATGTTATTAAATTTAAGTGCATCAAGTCAATTTATTTTCTTTGAAAGTCTGAAAACGCCCCATACCAACCCATGTGTTATGTGCGAAGAGATGGCAGCTCGGCTAATCAAATTTGCGATTCCAGCTCATCGGATACGATCTCCAGCTTGGTACGATAACTTCTGAAAAACAAAAAAAAAAAAGCATTTTACTCAAGCATATCCTCTCTACTCTAGAATAACGACATTGATATGCCGATACAATCACAATCGAACTTCTTATCAATGCGAAGGAAGATCAAAAATAAAATGTCCACAACGGTATTCTTCCGCAATGGTCGTGAATCAGTGCACAACGAAGCGTTCGAGGGAATAGGCGACGATGATCTTTAGACGTGATCTCTGACAAAACGAACAGATCCATTCATTTATGTATGTATGTAATACTGAGATGACATTTTTACTATTACTTTTATTACTGTTATTAAAATAATCAATGAAAATTATATATAAGTATATACATGCAATGTTTAAAGTAAATTTGTTATATATTTATATTTTTTTTCTTCACTTTTTTTTCAAATATACATCATATAAATACTTTTTCTAATCTAGAAGATTTACAGAAAAAAAAACAAGTACATATGTATAACAAATATTCTATAAATAAGAAAAAAAAACCTTGACATGATGAGGAACAAAGTGGGCGAGTATAATTCAGAGTTTCGTCTCATGCCTGCAGTAGGGCAAATGAGTAGCAGTGCTCTTGGAAAGTGCATAAGTTCTCACCCGCGGCCGATTTGAAAACTGACTAAAATGCCCACCATCAGTAACACCACTAATCAAATCTAAATTATTCACAGCTATAGATGGTCCTTCATTTAGAGGCGAAGCGGTTTTACTATTACTGCTGCCCATTTGAAGCGTTTTAATCGGTTGCGGCGGCAACTGATGCTGAGTTGGAGTTGCGCTGGTTGCTAATATTCTGTTTTGACTACGATTGTGCCCATTGTGGTTGTGGAAGTTATTTGATCCGATTCTTGAATTCGGTGGAGGAACAGCTTTGCACTGAGAATCGTCCGAATGAGAATTTCGTTCAGATTCATTCTCATCACCACTATCGACATCGCCTTGGAAGTGAAAAATAAATATGTAAGTGTTTTTTGAATAAAAAATATAATTGAAATTATATATTCACCATCACTACTATTGGTACTTGTGATAAAATTCTCGGCCTTGATTATTTTTCTCGGTTTGTTCCGGCGGTAATATTTGAATTCCCTAGGAAGGGTATAAGAGCGAGGTAGAGACACCTAAGTTTGAAAAGAGTTTTAAGTTTAATTCGTTTAATCAACGCACAACAACGGAAAATTATACCTGACTGTCTATATCGGAAGGCGCTCGATGGCCAACGGGCTCATTTAGACCAATAACACTATCATCTGCCGCAGACACATCAAGATTTTCGTCTCCACTGCTAACGCGATCAGCATTATGGTGAGACCTGAAAATCAATCCAATTGAATCAAGCGTTCGTTGGTTTGAGAATTGTATCTTTACCTATAAGGGTGTTCTCTCCCTACCCAATCATAGTAGACGCGTGAATTATCAAGATAATGCGGTGCTAGTAGTACTTCTGGTGTTTTAGCCCTTTGGTACTGGCGTTGAGAGAACTTTGCCAAAAATTCAGAAGCAATTGCTTTCTGTGGCGATTGCTGCTGCTGCTGTTGGGTAATTGTTATTGATGGTGTTGGCGGAGTTGAACGGCTGTCAAGCTTAGATCTAGGTGGTGGAAGTACATTGTATGGAAACGGTAACCCGCCTTCAATACCTCCTTTAGGGTTTTCGGCTGTATTACTGCTGTATGTGCCGGAAATTTGTCTTGGATGATTGATTTCAAGGAAAATATTCTGACGAGTTAGATGATCAAAGTTAGCGGCAGTGTTCCCATGCCTTGACTGGTTACTACGAAAGTTTTCGAAAAGAAGGGGATTCAAAGGTACATTATGAGGAATTTTTGTTCTGGCATGAACAGCATGTCGAGTAAGAGAGTTGCTTTCAGTCGCAGAAAGTTGAGATGAGGACGGCATGGAAGAAGCAACAGGTTTCGGTAGAGGGCTTTGTTGTTCAAGAGCCGGAATATTTATACCACTCAATCCAAATGAAGAGTACAATTCATCGGCACAGTATTTATTAAGATTATTCAATTCGTCAAAGTCGCTGAAGCTTTTTTCCAACACTCCGGGATTCACTGTGCACCATTCCATTGGATCTAGTAGATTTGTGTGCTT
Organism: Xylota sylvarum; assembly: GCA_905220385.1. Lineage (NCBI taxonomy): Eukaryota > Metazoa > Arthropoda > Insecta > Diptera > Syrphidae > Xylota > Xylota sylvarum. The sequence continues at coordinate 320,757 of LR999960.1, read as the reverse complement.
TTTTGTTCTCGGTATTGGTTGTCTGGGTAATGAGGTACGCCCATCGTCTCCAGAGCTCATAGTATTTGTTGTTGGTCCTCCTAATTTCCCTTGTTTGATTTCTTCTTCAATGATTTTTAGTTCAGCAAGCTGCTTCTGCTTTTTTTCCTGTAGCTTTTGATGAATATTTACACGTGAACCGGCACTGCTACCCTCGTTCTCACTTGAACCAGCTTGAGATCGAGACAATGGCCTTCGCCAAAAAGGCATGACAATAGGTCCACTGCTTGTGATTATAGAATTTACTGAGCCTAATTGCGGAGTGTACCTCAAATTGGGTGGAGGAATGAATGTTGTTGGTTTCTTTTTCTTTCTTTTTGTTGCCGCACTAAAAAAGAAAAAAAAATCAAGATCAGAAAATATGCATTAGTGTGATAACTTTGAACTGACTTACTTTCCTACTGGATTTGTGAACCTACAATTGAATACACCTGCGATGGCAGGTTGGCCACCTAAACCGTCTACTCTGCAACCTCCCTTGCGATTATTATTGTTTTTAATTTCGTTATCATTACAGGGATACCGACCCCCAGATTCCCAGTTTAAACGGCGAACATGGAAGAACCTATGGCGACCATTCTTTAGATATTAAAAACTTATTTGAGGAAATAAAAGTGAAGTACCTGTAGTAAAGTAGCATGAAGAAAATTCCTATGACAAATGTTCCCAAAATCAGTAACGGCGTGACATGCCACTGTTCAGTCCTGCGCTCCCATATGCCCGCCAACCAGAGGCATACTAACAGAACGTTCTCTAGAAACATCACTGTGTAGAAAGTGAACATCTTTTGCCTGTGTTTTACCTCTTGCAAGTTAATATAAGCAAAAATGTATACAAATGCTATCATTGCTGATAGCAAAGTTTTCCTCAATTTTGAAATCCGTTCGCCGTGGAAAACATTCTTCGGTGATATCAGCCACAACAACATCGAAAACCAATGCAAAATAATCACTAGGAACACCCAATACTTGTAAACCGAGGCGTAAACGGTAAGTGATGCAATTCGCGAAGTCACGGTACCCAACCGCCATATAAATTGGAAGATCACACCCAACCATGTAAGAACGAGGCGATGTACTTTTTGTAACCGGACATTTTTGCTAAAGCTAGCTAGAGCCCAACACACGCTAAATAACGACAAAGAAGCCGACACCATGTTCAAGTCTTTAAATGTTTTCTCGGTCTGTTGTTGAACTAAACTAGGCTGTTGAGTTACAGTCATTCCTGGTGAATAGGTTTTACCATTTAACGTTTTCAGTTTCAATTCAGATCCTTCTGAAAGAAACTTGCTATCACTTTGAATGGTGATGAGCAAGTACAACTGTAGGAGGAGCATAGGCGCGGCTTCACAGAAACCGTGAACCAAACGCAACATACAAAGATCGCGAACTTCATGTTTTACACGCCTTAAGTTAACTGGAACGAATAGTTTGGCATACCGCCACAGTACACCACATTGCATTATGTGAACAGCTATGATCGTGTAGGTCTTCAGCCTCATCGTATTCGAATCTCCACCTTCACAAAGAGCCTCCTTCTTTTCTGGTACCCCACACTCAGCATTAGCATTCGTATCAACTGCATTAGTGACTGAATCTGCTTTCTTTCGCTTCATATTGTTCCAATACCATCGAAAGGATACGATTTGTGAAACCACCAAAGACAATAGAACCAAGCATATAACTATAGTAAAATAACCAAAACGTCCGCGTTCCAGGAGAGCATACCCCAACACAACGTCGAAGACAACGTCACAAAAATATCCAGCCAATGATATCACATTAAAGAGGACATCGCATAGTGGCAGGAATTCAGTCATTCTGCGTTCAAACTGGTAAGCTTCTAGTTTCTTATTAAAATTAAATCAGTCTCATTTTTTCTATTAGCAAGCTACTTGATAGATTAAGCTCTTAAATTATCGATAATCGCACATTATTTGACGGAATAAAAAAATCCAATAGTCTTTGATGACCCATTCCACTTGCAATATTTCAAGTAAGTTTGTTGTTGAACTCTTTTGTTTGTTCACCTTATGCTCTTCGACGTTGACTGTGATAAAATCAACTTTTATTTTTATTCCAACTTAATTGAATAGATATTAATATCTCACAGTCAGCACGAGGAAACATTCATTGGAATGCGGTGCAGCGAAAATCTGTTGAATTTTTTTCTTGTTATTATAGCCTAGTGCTGATGTGTGGGTTTCATTGATAGTGCCAGAGACCCCATTGGAATTTCTTATTTTACTTTTGCACAATTGGGGATACCACTTAACAAACTATTTTAAACTATGAGCGATCATTTAAGGTTTTCGAATGTTACGAACAAGTTATGAAAGATTATTAATTTACAACATGAATATAAAAATAAAATCTATCTGACACTTTACGACACACTCCACCGAAGAATGGTAAACTGCTGCTGCAGAGTACATAAGTGCAGGTATGTATTCAGGTAGTGTATTGTTGAAGCAGTTAGTGGTCAGCGATTTCACATTCCTTAAGAGGGTTTCATATCGTTTAACATTGGAAACGTCCAGTCAGATAAATATAAAAAAAAAATTGAGTCCAATAAAAATGTTTGCTTTTACCGCAAAATGCTAGTGAGTGGTTATTATTTTTCGTTTTTTTCGAACTCTGATCTTAATATAAGATTTACATATGTACATACGTTATGGTAGGAAATGTGAAAATAAGGAAAGAGAAACTAGCCAAATATAATGATAAAAATATACTTTCAAAATATCGATTAAATTGATACTGAATAAGATTAATTTTCTGGGTCATTAAGATGTCCACAAAACAGATAAAGTTAATATTATTCATAGCAGTGTAACCGAGTGACTACTCAAAAATTGTTGTGGACAAATGTATCCCCTAATCTATGGTAAAACAATTAATTTTAATAACTTTTTGTCAAAAGTCTTGTTGTCAATCATTGGCAACAACAATTCTCTATTGGTGAACTATACAATAAAAAATATCGTGCAAAATAAAATTACAACTTTTTGAGAAACTTCATAAGTAATAAATTAACTGAAACAGGTTTTTTGGATTTTATTTAGGTTAACCGATGCAATTTAAATTCTTTTTATTTTTCAACGAAGAATTTAAATTTAAATATTCTTAATCTCTAACGAACAGTCCCAAAACACTTTCCAGTTCCGTCCATGAATTCATAAATCGGCTGTCATCGCATCAAATTCATGCGTTGTTGTTGTGATTCAGTGGTGAATAGACCAATTGGTCGCCATAAGAGGTGTATTGATGTAGTCCTGCAGACTAGTAGAAAGATTTAAAACAGGTTCCATCGATGGAAAGGACGTCATAGAAAAGAAAGTATATAATTTTATTTTTTTCTAGACTATAATTTCTGTTCGCTAAGACTTTACTACTGTAACAATTACTTAGACATGCGATAAAAGAATTTTTATATAATCAATGGGGACTGCGATACTCAAGAATCAGTCTCCGCTGGAGGTTCCACCACTTTCAAGCATTCATCGGCGAATTCGACAAAGAGTGGTTCCTGCATTGCAACGCGCATTGCATTCCAGGCGTTGGGAGCGACGTCGATCTCTCGAAGAAGATTCCGCAGGTGTGGATTGTAAAGGAGATTCTTCAGTGCTTCACAAGTTCCTGTGGGTAAGGTAAGATTAATGCATATCGTGACAGTGAAACGTACTTACTTAGTTGTTCGAGCTTGGCTGGATTTACTGTGTCTTCTGTTTTGAATGGAGGAAAGATTGTGGGTTCTTCGTCGAGAACTAGAGGTGGTTTGCAGACAGACACACATTCAAATTTCTGGTGTTCTTTAAAGCAGGGTGCCGAGCAACTAGAGAAGAGAAGGAATTGAAGAAATGCATCTGTAAGTTGTATTGAAACTTACTATGGTTCCAGACACTTGGGACATTTATATTTTTTCGTCAATTCCTTGCAAACCATGCAACTTGAGCTCATTTTTACGGAATAATTGTAAACAAAAGTGAAGTGAGACCATGTGTGGGGACAAACGTCAAATAAAATGTCATTTGTTGCAGTACTTCAACAGTGATCAATTTTTCTTGAATCGTTTGCATGAAATGAAATTAGTGGAGTATTAAAAATTTTGGAAAGTATTATATTCCGAAAGGATGTAATTTGTAATTCGACGAGGAAATTGAAAGAAATTACAATTTAGGTGAGAAAGCCTGTCGACAAATTCAAACTAGGATGTGCTTGGAATAAACTAAGTGATTAATCTACATATCGATAGATGTCAGTTCGAAGGTAAAGAAGAAATACGGTCAGGAAAACGATGTCGGATCATGAGTAGAAGATTCAAGCAAGTTTGGCGAATCATTTTATAGAAAAGGGGATGTATTATATTCCAATGAAGGTAAGAAACAGTTCAGGGTCACCTCAGCTTGTCAAAGAAGTAGCTTCGACAGCTGGTCAGGTGAGGGTTTGATCCCTCGTAGCAGTCTCAGCAGTTTGTAAGGTAAGTAACATTTTCCGGATGTATTCTGTGCTTACTTAGACATATTTTTAATTTAGGTGCATTCAAGTTTTGGTAAAAGAAATCTCCCAGCTCCCAATTCAGTCTCAAAACCAGGCCGATATCAGCCCAATTCTCAAGATACTTCTTTGGTACAAAGACATAACCAAGCACGTTAAACTTCTGGTCGATGCTAGCTAGTCGCTGAAACATGAACTTCACAGGAGATGCCGCAACCCAATGATCTCTTTAGTAGTTTCGGACTCCTGATTACTTGAAATAGTCTGAAGTCCCAACTAGCTTGCCTACTAAAAGCCTTCAATAAAAATACTTCTCGTAAACCACATGTGTTTCATTGCATTTTAAGCAAAATCCTCTTTCAGAAATACCCCACACTCAAACGCCTGTGCATAAGGAGCCTCCTTCTAAAGTTCAACATTTTTTTAAAAATGCATCAAAAATGATTTCGCCGTCCTAACCTAAAAAAAATGTCCATCGACAAAAATCTAAGAAAAATGCGAAAAATTTCTGAAAAATACCAGGCGACCATGCTCAGTAAGTAGGTGTTCCATCTGAATTTTTTTCCAGCTGTTAGCTAGAGATGTGCAATCACTGAAAATGGTAGTTAGAGATGTGCATTCACTAAAAATGTTTTTAATTTTTTTTTCGTTTTTTTAAGGTTTTGGATGATTTAAGAAGGAGCATATCACAGGGTGTAGATCTAGATAAGTACAGGGTGTCTCATAAAATTTTTTGTTTATTAATGAAATTTGATACAAATTATTTTTATTGATAATAAATAAATCTACATTTACAATAATTAAAGGTTTTAAGAGATAAGTACATAAATGGTCTTACATCGAGTATTTTATTTTTTATAAAGGTTTTCTAACAGGTTTTATAGTTGATTTATAAGCTGTTGCGTTAGTAATATGTTCGTTGTACTGGGATTGGAATCTCTTGTTGTTGGTAACTGGATCATTGAAAAGGCTTATGCGGCTTAAGATGGGTTGACTTCTGTAGAAAGTTTCTCTGGAGACTGAAGTACCAAGTTGGAATATGGAGAATATGTTGCATCAGTCATGGACACATTGGAAAGGTTTCTAGTACATTTCTTCAGTTTTCCGTGAAAGAGGATCATATTGTTTACAATCAAGTCGGATCGCTGAAAGAAAAAAAGAATAGATATTTTAAAATTAGTAAAAAGAAATTTGGATGGAGAAAAATTAGAAAGAAATATTACTTCGACATGTATACCTACGGAATCCGATGTTTTACAGGATGTCTTTCTTTGCCATTGCAGGGAACTTGCTTACTGAAAATTTCAAATCAACAAATAAACGTAATTGTATCTTCAAAGATTATAGATTATACCTTATACCTTGGCTATAACTACTGAGTCAAGGTAGCCACAAATAGATAAATGTCAATAATATAAACAATATTACACGAAAAAAAATTCATCTAGTAACTAATAAATGAATGCAAAATAAATGTAACAAGTCACATTTACAATAATGCGAAAGTTTGATTTGAAAAAAAACAAAATTTTATTTTTAGCTGTTGGTAGATTTGGTGTGTAAATCAATAAATAAATAAATAATTAAAAATAAATTATTTATACTACTCATCGCATTACGTAGTTACTTTACGTGCGAAGTGGTGTAACACAGGGTAAGCATTTTATCTAACTAGTTATCTTGCGAACGTACCCCTACAGGTAATTTTTCGCTGCTTTTGAGACGTCAAAACGCGACAAATATATTTATTTTGGTTCGGTTTTAAAAAAAATGCATTTGCTGTGTGCACAAGCGCTACAATTATCTCCATAATTTTGGTTAATATTTATATTTACAATTATTAAACAATTTTGAAAGTTTGTCCTCACTGAAGGGAATCAGTGATTGTTTCCAAGCAACAAGTTGTAAGTAGGTGAACTTCTTCGAAGTACGTACATATATTTGCAAGTATTTTCATCGATCTTCCTCAGAACACCATGGACGACGATGTTATTGTTATTTACGATGAAATTGACGAAGAACCCGAGCAATTTACGGCCCAAAACTATGAATATATGTTGGCACAGACTCTACTTACGCGAGAGGCCATACAAGAAAAGCTACTAGATCCAGCCGAGAATTCTAATTTTCAATTTGTTGGCAGCGCTACACACAATAGTTCAGTTTGGAATAATGTTTTAGCTGTAACCTATGGTGGCGTCGAACAAAATTTCTTCAAATGTCGTGATTGCAATGAAATTTTCGACAAGGATCCTCAAAAGTCACTTGAACAGCTGAGGAAACATAATTGCAAGAGTCCCATAGAAAAGCAGTCTATAGAAACTGAAAGTTTGCGCTCAAGCAGGGCAAGAAGCAATGCAGTCACAATGCCGGAAAAGGGTAAAATATTAACGCGTTCACAGCTGGACCTAAAGTTTCGCGATCCTAAAGAGAAAATATTTCTGGTAACCAAACCAAAGTCAAATTTTAAATGCTTTGCGTGGCAGTTTTTAGACGTAGTCTTCTATAAGGGGCAAAAGCAACCATATGCACAGTGTCGCTATTGCACCACGCTAGTGTCATATACAAATAAAAACGGCACTTCTTCCATACGAAAACATGCATTACGTTGTCCAAACATTTTGCGGGCGAAACGTGGTCTTGGAAAGCAAACTTCAAAATCTCTAGAAAACACTGAAAGCGACTCTAAAAAATGGAACACCGCTTCTGATGATAGTATTGAAATGGATTGTTCATTAATTCCAGAAGTAGAAATTTGTTCCGAAGACGACGACGACGACGACGACGAAGATGACATCCTTAGTTGTGATCAGTTGCAGAAAGTGTACTCAACCAACAAAGATTCCAAATATTTCTTGTTTACTAAAGCTAAAAGAAATGCTCTAAAGAATTCATTCTGGACCTGGCTCGAAACAATCTATTATAAAGGTGAGTACACAACATTTTATTGCAAGATTGAGATATGTACATACGTACATACATATATGTATATGTATGTATATCTATATTGAAATAATAATACATACATATGTATAACCATCTGTTTTTTTTTTTACAGATCTAAGGCAAGATTGCTATAGGTGTACTATATGCGACACATTTATCAGTAATGCGGACGAACAAGAATTGGCTACTCATGTTACCAGCCACAATTTCAAGAATCAAAATATTAAAAAAGTTCCATTAAACAAAAAAGAAAAAATACCCGAAACGATAACAGATTTACGGCCGAAGCCGTATATGAAAAAACACAGTCCATCTACAGCGAAAATAGAAATTCTTGATTGTTCTGACGTTGATGTTCAACACGAGACAATTGTCGAAGCGACGAATCTTGTAACGCATAGCCTCGTAGATTTTATTATTGCAAGTTCTGGCCAGTCACTGAGTTTCATAGAAGACCCTAGCTTTCGAACGCTAGCCCAGAGCCTTATTCGATTAGGCGCCAAACATGGCGAACGTAATGCAAATGACTTTTTACCTAGCATTGATTCGGTTTTAAAACAGAGCATTCCCTTGCGAGTACGCGCGCTTAAAAAGGAAATCAAAGAGTTATTAGCTACTGAACCGCACCTGAGTATAAGTATAGATTTGGTGAAAGATGATTCACCACAATCCAATAGCGTGTCTTATTTAACTGTGAAAATTCATTTGATCACAAAAAGTTTTGTAAGTCGAGTATTTGTTTTGGGCACCAGTGAATTCCGTGACAACATTACCCACGAAGCAGTGCAAGGATCTTTTCTGAATATAATGAAGGAATATATTGAAATCGAAGAGCTCCATACACGATGTATTATCGTGTTGAATGAAAATAATGAAACACTTGTTAGTGCTTTTTCTAATTACATTCGATTACCAAGTGTAACGCACAGCTTAGAATCGATTGTAAACAAAGTCTTGCAAGTTCCAGATTCCGAATTAAATATATCAGATACAGTTGTCAAAATACAAGAACTATTTGATCACATAACTAAGGAGCACAACTATGCACTAAGCAAAGGCGAATGCCTGCTTGATTTGTTAGAAGAGTTCTATGAAATGAACAAGCCCATTGAAAAATTGCTAAAAGAAACCCGACCATGCCAAAGAGATCACAGTGCTTTATCTGATATTCCCAAACATACTGTGAAAACGATTTTAAACGGTTTTGAAGTAATAAAATTATGTGTCGATACCATAAGACAGAACCAAATTACCATAAATGGTATATTACTTTGGAAGAAAAAACTGATTGAGCAGTATTCACCAGTTTTATACGAGCACAGATTAAACGCGCGTCTAAAATTCCACACGCTGGAACTGATCCAAAGCAAGTTTCTTATCGACCATCCAATTTACAAGATTGCACTGTTTCTGAATCCGAATTTCAAGAATCTAAAATTCCTATCAGAAAATGATCGTCAGGAAGTATTCAATTCAATTAAGGAAATATTTCTCAACAGATTAAGAGATAGCACAGATGAAGGATGCAATGACGAGTCCGACCTTATCGATAAAGAAATAAATAGATACTACATAACAAAGAGCTTTGATTACTCTAATGAAGATTTGCTGGAATTTTGGAAGAAAATAACGCTTTTCCCACGTCTGAGGACCATTGCGAGGCACATACTAAGTATTCCCGGTACATCTGACGGCGTCAGTGAAGAAATATTTCAAAGAGCAAACAGATCCCTGGCTAATGGTATTGGTACGAATGCGGACTTTAACAGCATCATTTTCTTGCTCGGCAATTCAGCTGAAGTGCAGCTACAGATATGAATTAATTTGTTAATAAGAGCTATGAAATGTTTTGATATAAGTTAAAATGTAATGGATCTGTGTTGTTTCTGTAAATTTCAAATATACATATGTTACACATTTTCTAAAACAACATTTAATTTTTCATATTTTTTAAGTCGTTCTACTCAGCTTGACACGGAATCTTTCTAATTTTATGCGAATTACGAGAGGCGCTAGATAATTTATTTTGTAGGCACAAGGCTTGCGGTGTTTTCTTAGCAGAAATTCTGGTCATAAGAGCGAGGAAAACAGTGGATAAATTGACTAGGGTCTATTCACAGACAATACCAAATTTTGTTCATGATCTGTAGACCTATCATGGATTGTAATAAAATTTCGATTGCAATACATGACATCATCATATACGTTTTCGTACAGAAATTGGCAATAAGTATAAATGTATTTACTCCATGAAAAATCGGAAAATTTCTGCGCAACGAATATCGGTTGGAGAAGTTCGGAGAAAAAATGCAATACGTCGCAGGTAGCCATTGTGCGACGTTGTACATCATCTCCTTTCGTAGAAAGTCTCCGATATGAGTTTCGGAACAGATACTATGATATGAAATCTTTCAGCCCGATCGAATAGGGCTCATTTCTCATTTTATCGTCTGATGAATGTTGTACTTATGTATGAAAGTATGTAACACGAAAGGTTGTCGGATGTTAGACCTTGGGTCCCATAAGGATGCGGCGTATTTTGTGTTTAACTACACAATATGGACTGAACCTGTAGGGTCTTAAGTTGGTTTTTATACCCCCTTTATTTTATTCGTTGCGTCGTACTTGAAACTTCAACGAACATGGAAGACGACAGAATTTTACTTTTAAGAAGTTTTACATGTAACTAAAGTTAATCCCTAATCCTTTGGGATATACTATGTACATATGTAAGGGCTTTGATAATCGGATTTTAATTAAAAAATTAGACCGGATTCGTTTTGCATTTTATTTCACTGATAAAAATAAATTATAATAAAAAAAGAAAAAACAAAAGATTAGATGATACCAGTAAATGCTTTTTCACAATTATCCAATTCTTTTTTTTTCCAAATTGTAATGCATATGTATTTATATTCTAATAAGTGTATAGGTATATATTTATGTACTTCAAAGTTTCAAAACTTTTTTTGAAATGTTATGTATGTATAATTCAATTATATCATATATTCCTAAATTCTACAATCTATGTTAAAATTAAGAGATAAAAAAAAGATAAAATTCACATAATTGCATGGTTTACATACGTAACACATGCTCGCAAAGAATTTTACTGCTTCAAAAGCAGTATACTAAGTTGAAATTCAATGAAGACGGCAATAGCACAAGTTAAGGATAAAATGAAACAAAAGAGGAAAGACTTAATATGAATCATTTTTCAATTAAACCAAAAGAAAATGAAGCGCAATTCCTAGTTTCTATTGTGGTGCGGACTGGTTTCCAATAGACTCAGAGAGCGGCGGAGCCTCGATTAGGGCAGAACCAGAATCGGGATTTGCGATTGCTGGGACTATTGCAACTACGCTCTGAGTATTTATTTCTACCACTGCTGGCTGCTTTATGATGGATGGATCAATGTCCGTCAGAGGCGCATTCTATATTGGGGAAAAAATATTAAGAGGTTGGATTAGTAGTCTGTAAATGAGTTGATGTGTAGTTGGGATACCTACAGCAGATGAGTCATGTGTCCGAGATTTAGCCGAAGGATCGACTTGCACAGCTACGCCTCCAATGGACGTAGTACTTTTATTAATATCATCACTCGGTGGAGATGTACTCTTTCGAGTTTGCGGTTGGTATGGTGGTCGCTGCACAAACATATTGTCTAAAATATGGTCTATGTTCTCTGCGCTTCCAATGGGAGCGTTAGCTGAAGATGCCGAAGGAGTTACTGCCGACATTGAAGCGTTCGGTTTAGAATCGTCTTCTTTATTATCTTGCGCTCGTTTTGTTTTTTCCGATGGTGGCAAAATAGGTATAGCGTTTGTGGGTCGCCTTTGTGGCAAAACGACAGGTCTAGCTGTTGGTTGTGGTGAAGGAACAAAATATGTCGTACCGCCAACTGTATTAAAGTTCTGATAATTAGCATAGTTTGGATAAGATGCAGTGGGTGCCGCTGACGGATTCTGAGGAGCAGTCTGTACATAGTTAACGGAACCTGGGGGTACCTGAGTTGAAGCAGAAGCAGCTATTGGCGGCGCCATTGCAGCCTGGCTCAGAGGCTGAGTGGCAGTTGGATTGAAGGCAAGTGGAGATGTTGCAGACTGTGTTTGCAGAAAAGCAGTTGGTTGTTGTGTATACTGAGCCTGTGGTGGCCCAGCTGCAGGGGGAGGAGAGCTGTAATCAGGTGTTGTTGCAGCGTAATATGGTGGTGGACCTGACGTTCCCGCAGTATATTGCTGTTGAATCGCAGTGTATGGTTGCTTTGCAGAAGCCGGCTGTTGCGGTGCAGCGTTTTGAGTCAGCCCCGATACCTGCAGAGCCTGCATTTGAGCCTGAAGATTTTCCTGATGATATAGTTGCATCAAGTTAGCCTGTATTAAGTGCTGCTCCTGTAGCATTATCTGCTGTGGTGGATGGACGTTCGTTGCTATTTGCTGCTGTTGCTGCTGCACTTCATGTTGCATGTGCAATTGTTGTAAAGTATGTTGATCTAAGTGCTGATTACTAGGTACCCCTCCGGTAGCATCGTGCTGGGACCTTTGTCTTAGGCTCGAATATCGTTTAGTTCTGGCATGTTCTTGTTGATTAACAACTTGCTGTTGTTGCTGTTGTTGTAAATCGAGCATTGTATTCGGCAAAGTATTTTGGTTTGTAACTTGTGAATTGTGTTGATTAGCAAGCGTGTGCATTTGGACGCTACCCACATGACTTGGATCGTTACGATTCTGTGCTTGTTGCAAGCGAGCTGACAAGTGTGAGCCTGTCGAATTAGCCACTGCTTGCCGATTATGACTACTGTGATTGTTAGTGAATTTTTCGCCTATTTCTCGAGCATTATATCCGCTTGCACTAGCATTACCGGCAGACTGCGTAGAAGATTGATGTACAGGCTGTCCGAGTTCGTAACCATTGTACGGCTGTTTATTAATTGCTTTAACTGTCTGTTGCAGGTTCATTGTCTTATTAGTGTTCGATATTTTTTGGAAATTCGATGGCTCTACATTGGATTCTATTGGTTGGTTCACAATTGATCTAGTGATATTTAGATCCTTGTCTATATTGTTACTTCCACGGCTCGAATTTACCTGGGCCGTGGCGTTGCCCACACTAGATCGATTCTTATTTTTAAATTCCATTGCCGGCTGTCTACCACCACTGCGGTAATTTTTCGTGTTACCGGTGCTTCGTCTAATATGGTCTTTGTTCTCTCTGTTCGAAGTCTGCTGTCCCCCGACTCGTGCACGATCCGATTGCTGTCGATCGAATCTATTTTCCTTTTCATCACGATAGCTTCGGGATTTGCGCGTTTTCTGTCTCTCTTCCAGTGCCGGAAAGTCTTCTGGTCTCGGCGGCTTTCTCTGAGCGTTGCTTGCTTTAATATAAGCTGTTTCATCTTCCCAATTTCGGGAATATTTACTTGGTCCACGGGCGTAACGACGACGTCTACGGGCTCTTGGCGGACCGTCTTCATTGCGTATGTCGTATCTGTGAAGGTACAAAAACGAACAGTTTTCATCAACCGGCGGTTAGTAAATGGTGCGGGAAATCCAGCGAATTTTAAAAAGGATGACTATACACCCACTTCCGTGTCTGTAATTAGGTTCGCAGTGAGATGCCTAGTTGTTGACTTTAGCCAACTACTAGTGCCTCATCCATATGACTAAAGCCTAGCCACTGTCGACAAGGAACTTCTGTCTACTAATTAGTACATACTTGGAAAAGGGACGTTATGTCTCTTTTACCCACGTATTAGTATTTAGCTTAGATATTTGTGACTCTAATTCTAGACACGAGAATTGGAAAATAGTCGCTCATGTGCTAAAAAAAATTCTTCTTACCCATAAGCGGAAACAAGTTCAGACCGTGATTTAGGGGCTTGTTCACCGGCATCAAAGCGGTCATGTGACCAACGGTCTACTCCAGAAGCAGGCTGCCATTTCTTCATAGTCTTCGAAGCCTGAGAAATTGTCGTTGGTGATGCCGACTTGTTTTCTCCTACTTCGTTTGTTTCTGCCACTTGTAATTGTGTCCCTTCGCTGCTCAGAAAGGAATTCTTTAAGAACTGTTTAGAAAACAAAAACTCTTCTTACGGCTCATCAGCTGTTCTATCATCGTGTTCATAGAACGTTCCTTTCTTGGGGATATACTGTGGGTTGCTTCGATCTTCATCGACTTTCTTAGAGTAATCTGTTTGTTCCTGTCCATCACCGCGTTGTCTTTCAGCATCAAACTCCGCGCTATCGGTATCTGTATTTCCCGCGTCTTCCAGACTATCGTCGTCATCGTCGTCCTCCTCTTCCTCGTCGCCATCATCATCATCATCATCATCGTCATCGTAGTCGTCATGAGCACCGCCTTCCAGGTCACTTGCTGTGTCGTATTCCGAATCATGATGATGAGAATTACTAGATTTTTCTTGATTAGGCGACGTTCCAAGTTGACCGCCCGAAGACAAATCATTCACCTTTTAAAATAGAAATCGAAAAAAAAAAGAAAATGTAAAGCAGAGAGCACACTGCACTCGAATGTTATTGGGGAACAGCCTGTCTCTGCTCTCACCATCGCCTTGACGTAGCAGATTATCAAGTGCAACACGATACTACATATTTGATATCCATTCTTTCACCTCACGAAAATAACAAAAAGAAAGAAGTCATCATCTGCCGCGTATATGGCAATTGGAAACGAGGTCATAGAGCCTGAGCCTAATGATTAAACGCCAGCCACCGCCAAACTTTCATTTTAATTGTGCACTCTCTCGAGTATTATAATATATACTATGTGAGTACTTTTAACCTACGCTTGTGATTGTGATTTTTTCACATCGAGTGATCGGGGATTTTATGCACATTACAAGTAAATGGAAACGAAAAATATGTAATTACCTCATTTTTAAGATTTTCTTTGGGAATATCGGCAGCTACAGCAGCTACGGACACCGCTGAATGCTCAGAGGCAGGGGCCTGTGGCAAATTAGCAACTTCAGCCATTTAATTTTGATTGTAAGAGCTATTTTTTTTATCTTCTTCTTTTAATTGCTTCGTCGGTACTTTCCTACTGATAATCAATGTCGTTTGCAATGGAAAATGGAAAATTTTCTCACTATAACGCAACCAATTGCGAACTATCACCAAATCACCGTAAAATGGTTTTTGATACTTTCATTGCAGAAAAAAAATTGTCTTGTATGTGTGGGAGAATAACGGGAATTTTTTTGCTTTTATGTTGGCTGTCTGAATGTCAGAGTCTCAAGTACAAAAAAGTTGTTAACTGTTGAAGTGACATATACACTAAATGCAAAGTAATTCGAAAGAAATCGAATTATTAGCATATGATGAAGCAGATAATTAAAAAAAAGTGAGCACACAAACTTGAAAATATTTCAATGACATCATTAAAGTTGTAAATATTATGAAAATAAGTAAATAATTCTACAAAGTAAAATAGGTAACTAATCTCCTCGCTTTCCAGTAAGCGCCACCTTTTTGTCAAAAGAACGAATATTCTATTTTTTGTATAGCTCCAGTGCTCGTTTTTATTTGTTAGCTAAAACTTTCGATAATCTTTATTCTTTCAAGAAAATGGATCATAAGATAAGGTTAAGTAATATTATCGGTGTATTAAATCCAGCAGGAGTATTTGGTTTTTCGTTCACACGGAAAATAACTTTTTTGTTTAAACAAAAACAATTGATACTTTATTAAAATGCTTTACGATAAAATTCATTGAATGGAGGTACCACATAATTGAATGTTTTAAAATCTATGGAATCATGTTCCGAGAAAAAACACTTGTGTGAGCTGTGCTTTAATATCCAACTTTTCCCGTTATTCTCGTTTGCCCCTTTATTTTATGTGAATTTTTTCAATTGACATTTACCGGGATAAACAAAACTTCAAAACTTCTCTAGGAGAATTTTTTCAATTACCTATTTTTAAAAATGGGCCTTCTGACGAACCCTTCTCTAAACCAAAGGAACAAATTCGGTCGCAGTTTAATTAAACATAATAGAAAAATTTGCTTTGTATTGTACATAGCTGGATTGGTTTGGTTCACATGCTTGGGTTATCCGGATTTTAATCATTCCACCTATTTATCGGAAAACGCCTTATCGCCTGGTATTTAAAAGAATTGTCTTATTAGGATCAGCTTAACTTAACTTGTATTTTTCTAGGATTGGTTTATTCTGAATTGAAACATGATTCTGGACGTTTAGCGCAAACATATTTAGATGAGTTGAAGAAAGAACGAGAAGATCATAGAAGTAGCATGCCATATTCCTGGGTTCAAGCAAAAATGAAACAAATTGGTTTGGAGACACATGTTCACAATTTTACATTAAACTATCCCTTCGGAGGGGGGAAGGTTTTTCAAGGAAAAAATGTCTATGGTATACTACGTGCTCCTCGGGTTGGTTCCACTGAGGGTATTGTGTTTGCAGCACCATATCGTCCACCTAATTCAGTTCATACTGATATAACTGCTAGCCTTCCTTTACTCTTGGCATTTGCAGAGTTTGCACGTAGTAAGTATGTTTCTAGACTTTAAATTAATAAACCAAAATTTTAAGTATATTAGGGTTTCGCTCAGAATGAGCCCTATGTAATTCATAGTTTCGTGTAGAAATGGTATTTGAATGTTTATTGAAAGATTTAATTTTATTGTATACTTAAAACATGCATGTAAACAATTTCTTGTTAAATTCAATAAAATTAATATCAACAGCAAAGAATTACTGGGCAAAAGATTTGATATTCCTTGTAACTGAGCAAGAGCAATTGGGAGTACATGCTTGGCTGGAAGCATATTACGGCGGTGGTATGGGTGAAACGTCAGTGCTAAACTGCGGTAATCTTCCTGCAAGGGCGGGAGCTCTTCAGGCTGCACTAAATTTAGAAATTCAAGACTTCGATGCGGGTAAGTCTATTTAAATGCGATACAAAATACTAAATTATCTCTAGACTTTCCGCAGAATACATTGATGTTAAGATAGAAGGATTGAATGGACAATTGCCAAATTTGGACATGTTCAATTTAGTGCAAAGATTGGCGGCTCGCGAAGGCGTACCATCCGGTTATAAACAAATCCCAAAGAGGAAACGTAAAGCATCCCAATATACTGTGAATGAAAACCTAAAAAACATTCTCGCTATGATTGCGAGCCAAGCAAACGGCGTGCCCACTGGCAATCATGGCCTTTTCCATAGACATCGTATTGAATCCATAACTCTAGAAGCGGTCAAGCGTGTTTCTGCAACCACTAATAATAGAAATACGGCGGCTGTTATTCTGCTGAAAACCGTCGAAGGGATTTCCAGGAGTTTGAATAATCTTCTTGAGCGATTCCATCAAAGTTATTTCTTCTATATTTTGGTTCAAAATGATCGATTTATTTCGATAGGGGATTTTATACCTTGCCTTGCTCTCATGGCAGGCCCACTTTACATCAAAGCTTTCCTTCTGTGGCTAAGTTTAAACAGCGTAGACGACGATGAAATTGAGCTTGAAAAAGATAAGACAAACGAAAATGCCCAAGAGCTACCCTATATTAAGGTTTTAGTGTTCATGGTGATAGTATATTTCCTTGGAGTTCTTGCTAAGATACTTCCTCTGAATAATGAATTGAGTACATTTTTCGCTGAACAGAACGTATCCACCGCAATGGGTGTGACATTTTTCCTTTCATTCGTGATGGTCCTGGGTATTTTTGTACCATTTTTTATACGTTTAAACTCGGCCGGAATAGAGCTTCTGCATGTCGCGTCACTACTGTGCTTGGGATCAGCTCTGCTAGTCGTAGGCCTTTTAAATTTTGCGTTAGGAATTTTGATAGCTGTTGTAAGTTGTCCTTTGGGAATTCTTGTTAATACGAAGCATGGATCATCGGTCAAGTTCTTAACCACAATTTATACACTCCTATTAAATCCTATGGTTGTCATTTATCTTCAAGTTTTTATTCTTACGCTTTCGTCATTTCCTGAGCTTTCTTTGGGAGATGTTTGCTTTAAAGCTTTTCGTGCATCAATGGACGCTATCACATTCGGACTCGTCGATTCTATTGTAAGTCTAAAAGTCATTTTTATATTAACATCTAAAAATGTATAATGTGTTTCTCCTAGATCTATGGCAACTGGTTGTATACAGCCGTGAGTGGCGTTTTCTTTCCTATTTGGGTTCTATTTTGGTCGTTAAACCTTATTCCCTTAGCAAAGGATGTGGATCATTCTAAGACTAAGAAACTTAAGATGAAGTAATTCCATACATTTTTAAGTATTTATATAAAAACTGCGATAAATTAGGTGGTCAATAAACACAAAAAAAAAAACACTTAAATTCTTGATTTTTTTGTTCTTTTGTGCACTTTCGTATTTCAATTAAACATAGTCATACACAAAAAAAGTTTAAAAGTATATTAATGTAACAAATATAGACGAAAAATGTTTGAACACAAACAAAATAAATGGTGGTACATTAATGACTTGGCTATAAGCTTTGGAAAAAAGCAATGAGAGTGGTTAAAATGAAAGGGCATTCACATCTACAAAGAAACATATAGAAACTATCTGTAAAAAAAAAAAAACAGACTAAAGGAATGAAAACTATGACGATGGCCTCTTTGCCAGTAAGGGAGGGTAAAACTCATCAACGTCGCCGAAGTCCATCATATGCCTTTGCACACTGCATTCTGTTCCTTGATTAATTTTTCATCAGAGAAAACAAGAATTTTGAGGCATGGAAGTTATACATACATACCTACATACATACATTCATACATATGTTAGTAGGTACACGTGCATCAAACATGCATATTGTATGAAGTTTTGTTTGCAAGGTAAACGAGACAGGCTAAACCATTAGTTAAAGAGTTGAAACGCATGGAGTTACATATGCATATGTATGCACGTACATATGTATGTTTATTCAGATATGCACCTTGAGATAAAAATGATTTTTATATCTAACTTAAAGCAGTTTTTAAATTAAGGACTGTTTATCTCTCGGAACTCAAAAACTTTCGAAAAACGAAACTAAAAGATTCGCGGGCCATATGGAAAGGAGGAAAAAAGAAGTACTGCCCTGTAGATACCCTCAACATCTAAATCCCTCCAACTAAGCCAGCTGGAACTTCACTATGAGAGGGCTGTGGTATATTCAAACGGTAAACTACCTGTAGTGAATAATTACGATTTATATTGAAGATACGTAGATACGACGAAGAGTAAAAAAAATATAAAATTACAGGAGGAGTCCCATAGGGTAGTGGTAGTGATTAAAGTCCTAGAGGAGATGATGCAACACTGCAACAGCACCATCAAAGACATAAAGATATGGCTTCGCTCATCAGGCTTGGCATTAGCGGATTACAATATGAAGGCTGTCCTCATTAGCAGCCGCAAGAAACTTAGGGCCTAACTTTTCTGATTGACCAGAAGAAAACACGGTGAACTAAACTTTTACCTTATCCAAATTCTAACGAGACATAGAAGCTTCCAGGAATATCTTCACAAATACGACATCACAGATGACTCATTCTGCCGTCATTGTGAAGGTAAAGTAATGCACATTAAAAAAAAAAAAAACTACGCTAGAGTAATTCGAATGTCAACCCACAAGTTCAGCACCAAAATTTGGATTAAAACTTTGTTTTAAAGATTAAGTATTCCAGATACATTGGTTTAACCCGTTAAGTTTGTAAATAGAAATATTCTGTTTGTAGGCAGATTGAATTACTAAGCAAAGTGTTGCTTACATTCCTTCTATATTCAAGTATAAATAGAAAAGTTAATCCCATCAAATTAGCGGCGACGTGGGAAAAGCGAAGCTATAAAACGTCTGGCTAAAAGGGAAATTAATTTATTTGTATAATTTATTTATGGAGTCCATATCTCCCATTCAGCAAATGCCAATGCTTTGGATAGCGCTGCGGCTACCTATTACAGACTATGGTGGCCATCTGGGATGCTAACTAAACTCACAACTCTAAATTATTCTTGTCACCCAAAAATGGTATGTACTTATGAGCATACGTACATACATATGTATATACACACACGTATGCATATACATAAAAATATATATGTATGCATATGTATGTATATCCATGCAGTAGTGCACAAAATTTATGTACACATGCATATCCTTGGGAAATTTATCATGCCGATGACGGTGGTGCTGTCGTCCATGATAACCATGTCGGCTGCCGACACCCGCGCATTACGGTCCATTTCAGCGGACCGAGGATAGTTGGTAGATGTACTGCAGCGCTTGTTTGTTTTACATGTGACCATCGATGACATTGCTGCAAAACTAAGGACTTTAAAATGCTTATTATTAGAGATATGTCAATGTGTATTAGATAGCAATGACGGGGTACAAGCACTGACAGTAGAGTACAAAACCCGGCGCCAATAGATTAAAGCAAATGTGCATCATAGAAAACACTATAAATGGATGTATGCTGAAAATATATATGTATGTGCATACATACATATGTACATACATATGTATATAGCTCTACAAGTAGGTACAAATTTACAAGTACCTATCATATGGCGTTAATCTTCCTCTCGTGTATCATTTTCTCTCGAATTCCAGCGGACACAAATATTGAATTAAATTTTAATTTATAAACCCACATGATTATCAACTGGATTTCTGGGATTAAAGCCTTAAAATTCTTAAAATCTCTGACTTTATTTATTATTTTCATGATTGTCTTCCAATATAAAGTCTTTAAAAGGACTTGAATTTAGATCGGTACAACTTTACATACACATAACACACCATTAGTTAAGAATCTTGCTAAAACAACTTTATTATTTTGAAACTAAAAATTAACTACATAGCAGGTACTTTCAAACATACACAAGTACATACATACATATGTACATAAATAAGTTTCTCTTTATGCATCTACATCATCGTGTTCGGTTTAATTTATCTCTGCCTACTGTTCATTTTGAAAATTCAATTACATGTAGTCCTCTCGTAATTTAAGTAAGTTTCAACATTTGAAATGGATATACAATGTGCATGTGCATTGCATCGCGAGCTATAAAATTACTACTCTTCAACTCCCCCATTGTGCTCAGAAGCCGAGAATAACTTATTGAGATAGCAATATCACGGAAAATAGTTTTTTAATGCGTTGAACACTTCATTTCAATAGATCTTGGGTATAAGAAGCATTATAATATCAAGTCACTTTGCAAATGCCCAGTAATGCACATACCTAAACAACACTGTACACAGAACTTCTTCTATAATACTCCCTCATTATTTACTTTCCAGAGAAAAAAAAAAGGAAAAATTGTGGGAGAAACTTCCATGGCTGACTGTCACTCATAAATACATCAAGCCTAAGCCATATGGGTGGGGAGAAAAAGGAAGGTTGCTTGCATCTTTTTTTTTAACATTTCAGATAATAGTGGATTTTAAGGACTTTTTAATTCCGATAAAAGGGTTCGTCGACATGCAGCCCAGTTACCCATAAAAAGGACAAAAGCAGTTTGCCATTCTACCCAAGTATTATTATCAGTTTTTCTATAGCAGAATAATATTAGGGCGGTGTGGAAGAAGAGGACTAAGGGATGTGTCTTCCTGACACGGTAAATTAACATAATGGATTTTTTGATGGAACTAGATTGTTGGGCTACAACACCATGTCGCGAAAATAACAAAGACAAAATAAAATAGAAACACTTAAGTAGCTTAAAGTCTAAAGCACACTTCCTTTTTGAAATTTAAACGAGGATGTGATAATGTGAAATGAAGGTTGCTTCATCAAAATTCCTACTTTGCTGAGTACAAAATAATGCAAGTAAAATTTTGTGTAAACTAATTGCGGAATTTCATTAATTAGTCGTAATTTAATATTCATGGCCGAATTATAAATATTCATTCAAGTTTAACGGTTGAAAATTTAAAATTTTAATTAAAATACTAATTTGAGCCCAAATACTTATGGCTTCGGGCAATTGTGGTAATTATTTAGTCCTATCGATGGAAAATTATTAGAGTCTATATATGAGCATACATATGTACATATATCGAAATGATTTACGACAAGCAAAACATGCTTTATCACACCGTAAGTACTATGCTTTAATTAACCGCTACCTCAGCTAAACTTGGACCAGGGAATAGAATCGACAGCGTAAATTGGCACAATCTGAGTGAACACTGCACGATAGAAATGTATTCACGGCTAGCACAATAAATTTTGATTGCGTTTTGCAAATTGCCATGAATTTTACACTTGAAGGTGTCAGAAGACTTTCTAAGAAGGGTGCGACAAACAACCCTAAACAAATCCCCGACAATAAAATATACCATAGTTCATACGAGGAAATATGGCAAAAACCACACATACATATACATATATGTATATACTTATCTAAAGTCTAAAGTCAATTTATCTTGTCTAAATATTTTCGAGAATATAAAATATAAAATTAAAAATGTATCGTTTATTTCAATAAATATTTATGTTAAGTGAACGTGCATCCTCTTCTCTGTCGCAGAATGTTTACATCCTGTGTACAACAATTTTCCTGTGGACTAACTAAAATAACAGTTTCTCATCTAAAACTTCTACCTTTATGTATCGGAGCATTAATTATCTATTTTCCGCAGCTCTTGCGAGTATTTCAAAAAATTTTCGAAAACATCTCCAATTCATTTCAGCCAACTACAAAACACAATAAATCAATGGTGTGACTATAATTTATGTGTTGGTAGTATTAGTCCTCTTGGCCTTCGAATACGCGTAGCTTATACATGTTGGTAGACCCACAAAAAAGAGGGATTCCAGGAACTCCAATAATACGGACACATTAAAAAGCGAGGGATGGGCTTAAGGGTTAACCCTTAGTATGAATTTATTTTGAGGATTTAGAAGAGTAAAATGAGCTACCCTCTGTATAACCTTGTGGTGTTAATTTACACCAATATTAATCAAAAAACTTCAGGCTTACTACTTAATCATAAAGTATCCATTTGAATAAGTAAAAATACAGACGTGAACTATTTGTGTGGGTATTCATTTGGTTTAATAACGCCATAATATATCTCCAATAAACAAATTTTGCAGAAAGATGAGATCATTATATGCACGTATGTAGTATGTAGATGTCTAAAACCAAAATAGGGAGTGCAAAATGTATCTTTACATGCGAGTATGTACGGGACTACGGACCCATACTTTCACTTTAGATTTAGAATAGGAAATGCAATGCAGTGTCTTATCTGAGCAAATATCCATTCGATATCGAGTGGACTGACGATTAAGCGAACAATGTTAGCACATGCAAATGGAAGTTTTGGTTTTAAGGGATACCCCATCACTGAATGGACTTTCCGAGCAAAAAGCAACCACCAACATGAGAAAAATTAAAATACACCATGGCAAGGCAACCTTTACCATATAGTGACTATTTGTTGGTACGAGTATGAATCGGATGGTAGGTTGTGGAAGCGTCACCATTGCCCTTTGAATAGAAAACAAAAAAAAAACTCGATTGGCTGCATGAGTGTTCCTTCTTTCCTCTCTCAGAGAACATTACCATCATCCTTTTTGGGTGGTAAATCCGAAGCGGAAGAGAGATATTCCGCAAAGTAGCGAAACAAAGATAGATCATTGTAGGGCAGTACCGACATTGTCAAAGTAAAAATAATTTATTGAACTTTTCTGTAGCTAAGGCACTGCACATGACTACTGCCAGAGTTGAAACGTCTCTTTCAGTCCTTTCCCTAGCAATACCCGGGACATTCTATTCGCACAGAGTATTGCATAATGGCCACATAATGCTGTATTTATGATTTGGTCTGCTGTTCTATGTGCAGTGTGCACTGACGACCAGAATCCGATTCTATAAGTTTTCTGTTTCAAAAATTTTATTTTTGTCTGTCAGTCGCCAGAATATGGAAGATAAAGGCTTTGTGCGGACTTTGTGTACATTTTAGGTTAACTTTCTATCAATTTTAGATTTCCGATTGAGAGTCCTTAAAATGTAAAAAAAAAAAATATAAATCTCAAGGGTGCCGGAATCGCTGTGTACGTACATACATACATATATATGTATGCTATATGTAGTCGAGCATTTTTTGCTTCCTATCCCAAGCTTGAATCTCCTCTCTTTCTGGACGCTCCATTGATTCTTTTGCTTGTGTGTGCATAGGACGTGGAAGGCCTTGTAGGGGACGACGTGTTGGTTGGTTGGTTGGTGGGATGGAAAAGCTGATGCAGAATATTCTTTCAGTACAATACAACTCGTAGAGGGAGAAAATTTCATATCGTGTGGTTCGGGATAATGTGCCTAAGTTTTCCCACAGTTCGAAATAGGTCTGGTAGCATTGATAAAGATTCGTATTTCCGACGAAACTTTTTAACAAGCTTGAAGTGTTTCTGTCGAGTGGGTAAGTAGCTTTCGTATTCACTTCTGGCATGAGGGTTGGTTGCGCGCACAAGTTCATGTCTATATTACCCTCTGGAATTATTTATGAACTTTCGTTCGGAAGTGTCCGGCGAAAAATGTATTTTTTGGAGGAGTGTAAAACTGCCTTGCATAGCACTAAGATAATGGACAAAGGGATGGACAGATTTCTGGGTCAAGATACTGTCATTTGAGCAAATGGGCGAAAAATTGAAGTCCTAAAAAAGTTTCTTTGAAGTTAACATTTATGTGAATGTTTGCAACATAAACAGATGAAGTGTGTCAAGGCATATTTTCGTTATTTTTATATTGTGTGAGTGGTACTGCCTAAGTTTGTTGAAAAGTTAATCGTTAGTCTGACAATTATATGTTGTTACATATTGTACTTTTGACAGTTATGGATATAAATACTTTAATAAGAAAAATATTTCCAAGTTATGTTATACTTTTTTTTTACATCTAGATATACATGTATGTACATACATATGTATGTATGTATGTCAAAATTGTATGATGATTATATGTTCTAATTTATTTCCATTATTACTCTTTATCTTTTCATAAAAATACGTAGAAGGGTATGTTTTGATATAAATGCTCCGTAGCATAATAGTGAATAGTTTTACAATTTACTGCATCCAGTTTACTCAATCATAAAAGCTTCCATCTTCAATCAACGTCATGTCAGAGCGTAATTGACTACACTTTGCAACATCTGTATGCCCCCGATGTGCCTTAAACTCAGCCAACAGTAGGCACCACCAACACACCCATTCAGATACATACGTATGTGCATGCAACAAATACAATTATTCATATTTTTGGCATCTGCAATGTAACAATTTAATGATTAATTTTTTATTTATTTTATTTTATCAGTGATTTATTCATTTACTACATATTTGCCGAATGGTTATGGCAAGCGCCATTGGTATCGTTAAATTGTTGGAACATAAAAAAAGCCAAACTCATGGGTGTAAAACTGACCGAAAAATGGACCAGAAAAAATCAGGAATTATTAACGGTACCCTTTTAGTGCTTCGCTGACTATTATGGACACGAAGGCTTTTAACGAGGCCCAACATTCATCTGCGGTTGGACAGAGTTGTGAGGCTTTAAACCAGAGAACCATGATAAAATCTGCATACACGTAGATACATACATATGTATGAAAAATATTTATTTTTTTTTTTACCACAATCATAAAAATTAAAGTGCGCACTGTGAACATACATATCTAGGGGTTGTTAACAGTACCTACCCGTGATTCAATTAAAAATTGTAAACGTTCGACATTAGCTGGCGAATAAATTAAAAAAAATGTGTGTACGTAGATAGGTCTTTGGCGGCATGAAACGATTTGACTCGCTTTTATATAGCGTCATTTGTACAGGACGATTATAATGCCGACTTAACATTCAAAAATCAAAGCACACATCCATTTGAAATGTGATTACGAAAACAGTAGATATACAAGTATGTAATTGAACACACAAGCTCCTAGGCAGCAGATGTGACTTGCCGTTCTTCGAAATTTAAATTAAGCGTATGCGATGGTCCGTTGCATATGGGTAGTTCATGTGGTCGCTGCATGGGAAAATATTTAAATAAAGTTTGTGGTTTTTCGTAAATAGTATTAAATTAACAAATTAATGAAATGTACACAGATTTTACAAGTTTCAAGTGTCATAAGACCTATCGTGCGGTGATTAATAGGAACACACAAAACACATGAATGACATTGCGATATTTGATGAGAGCATATAATCTGTCTGTGAAATTCGTAGTACAAAACGTTGGTATTTAATCATGCTTTAAGTAAGAAAACGTGATTCGTATTCCAAATGAAACCGAATTTCTTACTGCGCTATACTTATACTCGCACAACTCTCAAATATGGCAGGATACGAAACGGAGGAAAAGTTCACTCTTCAAGTTGCAGATTTAATTCGAACGAACTTATAGATAAGTCACGTCTGCGGTTTTGTATTGATCACGTATTTCTGTGGTTTGCTTAATTCCTGAATCATCCTTTGGCTAGGACTTTATGAAATCGTAAATACTTTCGAGGAATAAGTTAATTGCCACTAGTAGAATCCCACTGATTTTCAGGTGAGTGCCACTGCTAATTAGCATCGGAATTTTTCGATTACAAGCAAATTTTCAGGCAACTATGCTGATATCTTAGTACATACATATGTACATATATTCTGGTTTTGTCGATGGCATGTGATGCTTATCTAACTCCCGCATTATTATGTTAGTGCAATATTACCATGATTATACACGTTGTGGAGAGAAATATGTTTGCACCACACCGCAAGTAACAAGTACATACATATGTACATGTGTATGTACGTATACGATTGTATGGACGATAGACATACATACGCACATACAGCTACCTATACCGCCTTTGTCCCTTACATAATAATAAAAAGGAATCGTCTGCTTTTAGGGTTGCAGTATGTAGACCTGTACTATAGAAGATGGTGTAATGCTGTGTTGCTGTCAAGCAGCCCTAAAGAAATACGGAATTATCATCTTTATTGGGAAATTATACAGCAAGGATGCTAAGATAAGATAAGATGAAACTCCTTTGCGCTTCTGAGTAAGGCAGCGAAGGGTGGTTCTATAGAGTATACACGATTCTAATTAGTTGTGAACCCATTGGGTAAATGAATATATGGTATACATACATGTAGGCAGGGTGTTATTTTCTTGCTTTGAAAGCAACGGAAGCGCAACAGTTCCCGCATCGTCAATGATCACGATTCAGGTACGTACGAACGACTAATGGCAATAAAGCTACCTCCTTCCCTTCAGGGGAAGGAAGATATCTTCATTATTATGGAACAATTCTATTCTGCCGGTTGGTAAGTTAATACTGTTGAATTTAATGTAGATTGTATTTTACCTTGGCCTTGTTCGCCCATACAAAGTGGAATATGAAATCAAGATGTTTCGTGATTCGTTTATTCTTGTGTAATGCGGGGATTTTTAGCCTTTGTTTTATTTGCTGCTACAAGTATAATCGATACTGTATTGTGTGGGTTATTAATTGTCTTCAATAAATTTTTGGGTAATGATTAAAAATCAAAGATGTACAGGATTCTACGTAACATTTGAAATATAAAGCACATAAATATGTACATTATGTAAGTATTACTGTTACATGAATTCAAATAAATTCAAATTTAAATTCATTAAAATTTGATTTTTATTCGAAATATATATGATTTTGTCAAGTGAACAATTTTTAATACGTGAGATACAACTCATAGAGATTGGGGTTAATTCTTCGCCTCCATTCGTCCTCCTCGTATATGGGGACGAATATTCGACGAGGTTTTTTTTTTAAACATTTACGAACTGTCCCACAATTGTTCCAAATATTTACATACATACATATGTATGTACATATAAACAATTCCTTAAATTGTGTATAGCAATATACAAACTGATTCCAAACAAACTTGATTTCATTGAATTAAAAATGTCGATCCTGACTTCCAAAAGAGATAAACCTCCAACCAGAGAGAACAAATTAAGCCTACGGTAGACAAGTGAAATATTTGGGCTATCGCATTGGTAATCCCGGAATCCCCCTTCGCAATTACGGCTGACGGCTATGATATCACATAATGTTAAAATGAATTCAACCAACAGTGTTGGCCTACCACTCGGAGGCTATAACTGAAAACGTGAATATGTTGAATTGAATATTAGTCGAGGGGAATCATGATAATAATTGGCCAATTTGGTCCTGGGAATTACCCTGAGATTACAACATTTAACGTTCCTATTAGTGATTTAGTCAATGAAAAAGACATTATTTCAATTGTGGGTAGAGTATCGATGTTATTTGAAAAATATGGTAATCAGTTATAGGTGGAATTTTGTGTGCAATATTATTTCTACCTTTAGTATATGCACACTTTTATAATCGCTTAGGTAGATTTTTATGGTGTTTAATTTATGTATACATAATGTATGTACATGCAATTATGTATAGTTAAATATAAATTTAAATTAAATATCACCGCACATCCATAGATAGATTGAATACATATGTATAGATACGAATACTTAAGACATAACAAATATTAAATTCCTTTTAAAGAATAATAAAATGAATTACGGCAAAGGATATAAACGAAACAAAAAAGTTCATGTTTCCTCATCTAAATTAAATTAACCCCCAATAATGAACGATCAAATTTCGCTCAAACTCTAATGGTTTAAATCCAATTTAACCGAAGAACTAACATCTGACATGAATTACCACCGGTAAACGCCACCAATAAAATGAGAAAAGGGAAAACAGGTCAACACTATCAACACATACAGCTCCCACTTTTAAATAGTTATATACTTTCACTATAGCTATATCACAAAACTTCGGTGAATGTTCCTTCAGATGTGAGGCATTTATGGTGGTGGATATTAGCTTTTCAAGGCTTTTGTTTCTCTAAGAATACAACAATATTCGACTTGTACTTGAGATAAAACAGTGGTAATAGTGGGCTTAGTGGTGGGACTTCATTGAAATGCATAACTCGTCCAAAAGTGCTGCGATAGAACTCAATTTGGGATTTTACAAATTCAATTAAGGAATGCATTCGCTCCTGCGTTCCGAAATCCCTTTGGTATGAAACGTTTTTGTTGGGATGTGTCCCTGACTTTATTACGAATTGGTATGCTGGCAATGCAGAATTTCACCCTTAATACAGAGCTACGTCGAATGTCACAAGCTCTCCTGTCCTTCTACTGCTTGCATTTGAAGTGTACGACGACGATTAAATTAGTTGTTGCTTTTCCATCCTGACAGACGCAAATCGAATTTGTCCACATGCAACTGCGTTCATTCAATTCGTGATTATCGTTATCCAGATGTATACCATTCGTGGCCGCACTAACCATTGTTACACAGGCTAAACGAATTTAAACGTGTCAAAAATTATATAAGGAATTTAGAAAAGCATCTATAAAACGAAGTACACACTCGCATTATATAACAATCATGTCGACATTTAAATTTTCGTATATGTGGGCACAAAAAAAATTCTGGAATTCTCTTAAAATGTAAAAGAGGTGGAAAGTTTTTAACTCGCTGTAACTACTTGAATAGCTTAGCACTTAGGCAATTCTCGAAGGTCATGAAGGTAAAAGTATTCTTGTGCCTCTTAGACTAAAACCTCTACGTCCATACTCTATTTAATATGCACAGATTGAAAACGAACATTACTCCATTACCTCGGTTTCGTCAAACTTTTACAATATAAGGCGTTAGCGTCAGATGGAACCTTTTTGGAATTTTCCCTCATCTTTGCGATTGGGAGTAATTCTCATTCAACCAGGGAGTGTCAATTGGGATTTATAAAAGAAAGTACTTTTACTTTGGATTTCCTACAGTATCGCGTCAATTTGGGTGTAGAGGAATTTATGCTACTGCAATTTTTTTTATTATTTGTAATGTAAAACAAGTTATTTAGACGGCCGAGCGGACATTTATTGTCTTTAATACTATTTGGCTCATGTAATTAAAATAGTTGTAAGATAAAAACATGCTCCACTTAACTGGCAACGGATTTATTGACTTTGCTGTTGACGGGTTTTGGAGGAGGCGATTCAATGACGAACTATACGAACTGTACAGCGACATCGACCTAGTCAAAATACTGCGCATCAGTAGTTTAAGATGGATAGGACATGTAGAGCGAAAGGACACCAGCGCCAAACCCGGAGGGACAATTCAGTAGAGGAAGACCACGCCTTAGATGGCGTGCACAAGTAAATGGGTACCTCAACTGAATTGGATTGCGCAACTGGAGACAGTTAGCTAAGGACCGGGCTAACTGGAGAGGCTTGTTGATTGAGGTCCAGGTTCACCCCGAACTGAAGCGCCACCTAAGGTAAGTAAGTAAATATAAAGTAGTACTTCACATACCTATACAAATCCCATTTCATCTGAAATTTACATTTGCTAAGTGCAACATTCATTGTATACCTACTCATCAAATAAAAATATTTCTGACTAATATACACAAATATTGCTGTTCCAGTACACAACCTCTTCGTCCACAATGATGCCTCTCAATTAGCTGCCACCTCATAAAAAAGTTCAAGTACAAAGCTCAGAAAACGGAGTCAACTGCGGTTAGAGATTTTCTTAAATCGACAAGATCCGCAAATGTACAGCCTCCTTTAATAAATAAATTAAAAAGTTTATTCTCCTCCTAAGCCAATAAAATGGAATCGAAATCACAGGACCTCATCCTTGTTTCTATCTCCTTGAAAAATACTAAGTATACATCTAAGAAGAAAAAAAAATTTTTTTTTTTGAAGTGTCTGAGAAAAAGTTTCCCTATGAAAATAATTAACAACTTTTTAAGTTTCTTCTATTATCGACGTGAAGGAAGCAGACATTCCGTTCTCGTCTCCTTCTTTTGCAGGTAATGTTCTACAAAGTTAAAACGATAGCCCGACGCACATATACAAGGAAATAGGGTAGACACTGTGGCCCTCGGAACGAGAAAAAAAACATAGTACAGTGGAAAGCTAGGTATGACCGTAAAACTGCAAGTAGGTGAGATGAACAGATTTTGTGAATCCTGCTATTATTCTAGGTCTCAGTATGTATAAATATAACTGTTTATGTGGCTATTTCCCTATATTTTATTCTGTAAAATGAACGACATTTCAGTTAAAGAACGAACAAAATTTTTTTTGTCCCTCTTTGTTTTTTTTATTTTGAGCGCGCCATTATAGAATTCCAAACCGACGAAGCGACGTGGTCCTTGTCTCCTTGGGCAAACGAAAGGTTCTATGAAATTGGAAAATTAGTTCAAGTAAAGAGCATCTAAGGTGTTCGGTGGCATGGAAGGCGTTGAATTTTGTGAGGAACGGAAGAAAGTTTTCTTAAAATAATGAAAGTTTATGGAAATTCGACTGAAAGGATGTTATTTTATTAAAAAGTTACCTGGGTATGAAAGAAAGTTGCCAATGGCATCTTCGTTTTGCTGCAATAGAAGCTTCAACAACTAGGTACGTACGAAAAAAGTTATAGATTCGAAAATATTATTACTGCTGAGGATAAAGTTATTCTCTGGGGCAGGAGTTTTTACTATGATTGAATTCATTCGTTTAACCGGTGGAAATGTAGGGGTCCGAAAGAATTGTCTTCGGAAACTTGGTTAGAGGGGTTTTTCCTGGCGATAACATTCATTCTGTTAGATTGGTTGGCTTAAGGGTGTCTTTGAATAGAGAAAACTTTTGAAAAGATATAGACTAGCTAATTTGCAAAAATTTGGAGTTCCTATTTAATGGTAGACGCAAAAATAGTTACTTATAATGTATGTATGTGCATACATACATGTATGTATGTTTGCATGTATGTATACCGCTCTCTGTTTTGTAGAACAATATTTTCACGAATGGCAGTTATGTATTTTGTAGAATGGAATAATTTTTTCGATCGATGGGTCTATTTTCATTTACGCATAAGGATGCAAATTTTATAAAATGCTCGAATTTTAGTAGTTGTGAAAAATGAATTAAATGAATCACGCTTATAGAAATTTTCTCGAAACCATTTGTTAATATTTTTAATTATGTGTCAACTATGAGGTACTATTATTTTAAGCTTAGAATTAATTTTCTTTTTAGTAATGAAAATCCAAGAAGATAAAGTACTCCACATAACATAAAACGACAATCAATCTGCATATACATACATATATGTAGATATTTTCCTCTGCATATGCAAAACATACCGACAAAATGAGAATCAAAAAAATGTCATCCATATTTCCCTCTGGCTGACAAAGTTTTCACAATTGGCTTACCCTAATCGGGTATACTCGTACTGCGAAAACTTCAATGCTACACGTACTGAATTATGAGAAACACCAAGGATAATATTAAACTCATTCTTGCTGCTATCCTAGCTCATGCCTAGCTATTTCACGGGTATCGAAATGTTCAGTTGAAAATTCAATTTGCCTTGGATCTTTTATTCAATTTGTTCATCCAGTTGACTTGGCATCAAGCTCCGGATGCGGCGAAGGTGTTTGTGTAGGATGCATGAATGGTAACTGAGAGTCCGACATACTTGAGTGGTTCCTATTTGTTATTATATGATCACAAGGGTTCTACGAGACGAGGGAGCAACATGGAGTGACGTAGCAATTTTTCCCCATTTAGGGGACTCCGGCCCAGCGTTATGTGGGTTCATTTCATGCAAATATGAGTTAGCTACTTCATAGAATCACAGATCCTGAGAGCTGTTGGCGAGCCCTTTAATATTTCACTTAATTTATCTTTTCACTTGGTTTGCTTTCATTAGAATGCTGCCTGATTTTTCAGTGAACTCAACAATAGAAAAGCGACAAAGTGAAAATCCTGAAAGCGATGATAATGAAAAATTATTACATTCATTCAAACACGAATAGAGAATTGTGTGCTTCTGTGTAGTGCTGGAGAGTGAAGAAGAATTGACGCATTATCCTGCAGCAGCACATACTCATAGTATATGTGCCGGCACGATGTTCAATTGGCTTGAGATTTTCAACCATTGCTTGGTTGCCTACTTTCTGAATAGAAATAGAAAAATATTGATTTTCATGCTCCATTATGTTTCTCTCGGCTCCTTTAGAAAAATGCCCGAAATGATTACCAAGTGGGATTATTTTTTAATTATAAACTGAAATTGAAAAAAAATAATAAAAAGGGAAAAAAAAAAAAAAAATAGGAATCATAAAAAAAACGGGTAATTCCTTTAGTGACATCTCTTGTGTTGTTTCACGTTACTCGAAGTAATCAGTCAGGGAGTCCTTTAACCATCGTTCTCTGAAGGATGTGATATTTTCTTTACATGCTGATACTGGAACATGCCTTTGGGTGTGAAGAGAAGATTAATGAAATGAAACAAAATTCCGCCTCTGTGCTCAACGAGTGCAATATAATTCTCATTCATTTACGGCATCCCGGTCATTTACTTTTATTCAGATAAATTGTGGGTATTCTGAGAGCGCATTTGCCACACAAATCATATACATATATCTTTGTATACTACTTCCCATAAGAATGCAATGAACTTCTTGATGAGTTGGAGGGATAATTTACAGTTGAAAGTAAAATAGAAAAAAAAATATGTGTAACACGCCCAGAGCTGTGATTGTTTCATATGTTGAAAATGAAATCCAATACGCCCGACGCGTCGTTAGTCCTTAACGGCGAAAATTAATTTTGGAGCTTTTAACAACTTTTATCGTTGTTATTCTAACCATTTAACTTTCGTCTTCTGTACGCCCGTTAAATACAAATCCATTTTTAATAGAGTAAAGTTTTTCCCGAGAAAAGTACACACACACATACCGAGGCATACGAAATAAAAGTGAATCGAATGAACAATGTTTTGTTTTGGGCTTGTAGCTTTGATGAAGGAAAAGTTTTGTATTGCATTTACCAACATCATCCTCCTCCACCTCGGTCGTTTATTGTTGGCGAAACTTTCAACATAAAACTCACTTTGAAAATTTTTCTCAAACTGAAGTCATACAATCGTCGTTGGAGGTAGGTTGGTAGGTAAACAGTGTTCCCGGCACAAGTCTTACTCGTTTTTTTCTACTTTTCTTGCTTGCTTTTGTAACATGGCTCCTTCAGTTCGTTTTGTTTCCTTTTTTTTTTTTCTCTCAACAAATATACATGAACCCGGTACCTCTTTGCTTAAACCAGATATACTCGTACTACTTTAATCACACAAACATGTAATGTGATTTGTCATTTAACCACGTAAAAGACGTAATAGCATAGAAAAGAACTTTAAAGTGGGTCTCAAATTAGAAATTAAAGTCACATATTCGAAACGGTATGCAAGAGGGCAAATTTCAACACTCATATGTACATATACTATATGTATGTATGTACATAAATGTATACGGTTAACCCCAACAGATGCACACAAGGATATTTTTGAAAGCTGCAATTTAGCATTCAGTTGAAACAGACAATGGGAGTCAGGCAATACTACACACATTTTGTTATTATAAAATAATCGTTTGGCTTGGTTTGATCCAAAAATTATAATATGATGTTGAAATCGCAAAAGCTAATATTAATTTCGAACGGGAGAAGGATGTGATAAAAACGTAAACAACTGGTCTTTTATTTTTACTATGCAAAGGATGTTCAATAGCTCAAATTAAATTCAACCCGCACGGATGCATGAGCATCGTCCTGGCAATAAAGTTAGTCGAAGGGCAGCATTGGAATTGTAGACAGCCACAGGCACAATACAAAATGAATTATGCTTTTGTTCACAAGGGTTCAACCTACAACACTATGCTTGCTGATTGCGGGTGAGTGTTGTGGGGGAGGTGGATATGGAAATTGCTGTTTAGCATTATACTTTATGCATAGATATATACATATATGTATGTACTAGTCTTGCTCTGAACCATCACATGATACCACTTGTAGCAGTCATCATAGTTTCTGGAACGTGAAACCGATGCTCAACTCCACGATGCAAATGGTGGTGATGGAGTAAATAAAATTTAAATTAAAATTAATTGATGGAGATTTTCGAACGTCAAAATTGGATTATGCAGTCAGCAGATTAAAACTTTTTGAAATGCAGTTTGTTTGAAATTCGAAAAGCCCAGTGAGCATACGCATAGCAATTGCTGAATTCTGCAGGACTGTCCGAATGCGGGAAATGTACGTATGTATATACATAATAGGTATGTAGATATGTATATAAAAAAACAGACAACTTTTAAAAGAGAAATCGAGTCATTTAATTTTAAAAGTGGATAGCTTAATGGAGATTTATCTTAACAGCGGATATGTACATACCTAGTATGTGTATCTGTTAATGCTAGATAAAACGTGTTTTAATGCATTCTATTAAGAATGATTTAGAGAATTAAATGACGTCAGTATTATGCATTAGACAAATAAAGGGATAATAAATTAAATCCTTTTTAATGCTGTCATATATTCCATCTATCATAGCGCCCCTTTCGTATGATTAGAATCGGATTTACTTTATTTGCTTAGATCTAATACTTAAACTGATACGCACTCACCGATTTCATTTAAAAAGAAGCAGCATACCTTTTCATTCTTGAAGTCACCTGCAAAAAAAAAAGTTCTATTATAAACTCAAGCTTGATTCAAAATCAGCGTTTTAAGACATTCAAATTTAGAAAAATCGTTACTTTGAGTAAATACTTACTTATTTTGGATTATAACTAGGAGTTTCTCAAAGAGTTCGTATCATTGGTCAAAAATAAATCTAATGTACAACAACCCATCAAAGTATCGATAAAGTGATTTATCGCAATAGGGTAGGCACTGTATAATGCAATTGAATTAAAGAAAAACCGCCTCTCCTACGAATGATAAAGAGCATTGTAGTGATTTATGGTTTCGTAAGGACTTTCATTTAAAAGCAGGAATATAAAAGCGTTTGACGTAATCTCTTCAAAAATACAAATGGAAAATATTTTAAATTCAACAAACATAGATGGCATTCCTTTTTACATATGTACATATGTATGTACATATATTTGTGTAAGTGTACTTTTGAATAAGACCTTCATAATCGGACGAATAGGCAATAAGGGTAATCTCGTAAATGCCTTACCCTTTCTGTAATTTAATTGATGCATATTAATATTTTTCTAATAATCTGAAAATCAGTCAGTGAGACCAATAAACAAGCTTGTTTAAGGTATTTCCCTTAAGAACCTCGTTTATCATAATGTCGACTGTGTATACATATTATATACATACATACATATGTATTTGCGTTTCGATATTGGAAAAAAAAGAAAATGATAAACATTTTTCTTCCCAATGGAGAAGCTTTGTGCCTTTGTGCATTGATTCGCTTTTAAGAAATCCTTATTACAAATATATACATACATACACAATGTATTACTTTCAAGTCAATGACTAACTAATCAGCTGGCTGCCTTAGCAAAATGGTACATTTTCCACAATGAACTTTTAGTTATTCTTTTGACGTGAAAGTATATAGTACAAATAAAAAAAAATCCTAAGAATTTGTATTCTGTCTCTTTCTCTTTAAGGGAATCCCTTGGAATAACTTGCACTTGACAATCTTGATAAAACATTTTATCCTCACATTTAATTGAAAGTTTGAGGACATCCCTTAACATATCGAAATAAATATATTTAATAAATATCTCTGTAGGAGTCAAATCTTTTAACTTGTTTACCTACAGTAACTGAAGTAAATAAATAACATTGAAATGACGATTAAAGTCAAAATCACAAGACAATAAATCTCCTGCAATGCCCTTCCAATCAAATCCAAACATACGGAGATAAATAGTCACGCAGCGAAATTCACCTACACACAATGTCGTGCTGCCGGTTTGATCCTGATAGCAGAAGTTTAATCCGAAGGTATTTTTTATATTGGACCATTGCGAAGGCAGTTAATTTTATTTCGATAACGCAGGGCTTAGGGAGTTAAAGAAGGCAGTTTATCCAATGGCTCTGTAATCCTGTAATAGAAAACCTCCCGGTCGCACCGACCCCCTAAAGGGCAATTTGTGGACTTTATCACTGCTCCTATCTATGGATGATGCTAAGTGACAAATTAGGGCAATTAATAGTGTCAGTGGAATTTTCCAAGTCTGCGAATATTTTTCCGATCAGAACAGCGAACCATCCACCCCTTTAGACGGCGAAGGCAATGATTACGTGTTAATAGAACCCATTCGTTATTATATTCGTTTCCCATCGTAGGACTCCGTTAAGTGTGTACCTTCGTCGGATAATACGCGAGGCAGAGGAAAATCAAATAAAAAAGGATTCACCACACATACGAAGTCCTAGGTCAAACGAGTTGGTTGGATTGCCTGCATATACACATACATACATATATATTGGTCAAGTGTCTGGGCATAAGTCACCATTTGAAGCTAGTTCCTTCGATCCCATGGCAACAAGTGGTGATTGCTACTGATTGTCCTTGTGGGAATTCGGGGAGAAAATGTTCACAATATAACCCTTTTATGTCGTTGCAGTTATTTGTGTGTCCCCACTCTATTTACGACATGGTATAGAGAACTTAACCTTATTTATTATAATTGTGATACTTTTTTTTTGCTTTTTTTTATTGTTAAAAATATTAATGTTGTACGAAGCTATGGTTGAAATATTATTCATAATTTTAATGGACTTTTCAATGTGAAGTTAAAGGTTGACAATAAAAACGCTTATAGCAGCATATTCGATATTCCATACATATGGATATGGATGGATAAATGTTGCCCGTATTTGGGCAGAATTGATTTTTATGTTGTGAACCATTTTATGAGTTTACTTTTTGGAAGCAAGTGCGATAATAGCATAGCACAAGTAAACAAAAGAGTTAATATTTTATTTTCACTAATTTAAGTATAACATTTTCCAGTAGTATTGTAACTTTTGGAATAAAAACGCCTTGTAAATACTTAAAAATAATTTTATGAGGAGCGAAATATCACATCGCTCACAGTTCGAAACATAAATAATTAAAAATTTAATTATCATCTCAATCTCAATAATTAGATTCGTAAATAATCACCAGGATTACAATCAGACGTAACAATTATCCAACCAGTCAATAGGTAAGGCACTTCCGAGTGATTACTAGAGACAAAAGGCCTGTACATAAATAATGTTGGTAGATAATATCTACTATACCTTAAAAGACCCCTACATACGTGGGCATTTGGAATCCTTTATATAAATATAGAATATGAACACTTAAGCTAAACTTAATTTAACCATTTTTTCAAAACTTTGTGAAGACGGATTTAAGATTAGTGGTGTTTTTTCTTATACACTCGTTTCATATGATTTAGAAAAGATAGTACTATCACAAAAGTCGTTGCCATTGACTAAATTTGAATAGCCATTTCTTTAAAGGTTAAAAAAAAACGAAAAACCAGAAAACTTCTTAAATAATCTAAAGAACTCTTTGAACTCTAAAAAAAAAAGTCAAGAACCAAGAGATAATGCCGCAACACAAATAATATTGTTTTAACCTTCACAAAACAAGTGCACATAATTTTTCAAAGTTCAATTTAAGATCCTTGATACAATCAATATCCTTTTCAACGGGTTATCGCTGTCATCAGTATCATTATTTCTCCTTTAGGATTTATGTTCTGCTACTTCACTTTTTGGGTTACCTCATAAGATATCCACACAAAACTTTCATGACGAGGCAGAATCGATTGCCAAAGAATTGTCTGAGCTTCTTGGAGGGTTCACTTCTTGTAGTTTTTGGCAATTTTACAAAACTTACACGGCAACAAATATACCAATGCGATAGATTCTGAAAATAGTTTTGCTGGTCGTGCAAAAATCAAAACAGTTGAGAATAATCAATATAAACGTACCTACATGCATATGTATGTATGTATATGTAAGTATTGAATCTATTTGTTGCTACTTAAAGCAAAAGTAGATGGGCTTTAACCATGGTGTCAAGATGATATTTTTTTTTGTTTTCATTAAAAAAAAAGTAAATAAATAGTATTAAACAAACATGTTAAGTTCTAGTTTTGATGTGACTGTCAATTAGTAGATACCTGTCATCCGGTCATTCGGAGATGCGCTTTTAATTTGTCTGCAAAGTAAAAAACAAAAGAAACGACCTCTTCCATTGCAATAATGCATGAAATTTTGAAATCTTTTGGTTGCAGATGTTACCAACTCAAAGTTTTTTTTACTTTTATATACATATACATACATATCTGCAAGACTGAATAATTTCCATCTAGTTTCTGCTACCGACGGAAACTTCGCCAATATAACGATTATGATGTGTGTAAGACTGATGCTTAGATTTCGTTCCACATTTCAAAAACTTAAAATTTTCCTAGACACCGGCTAAGATCTGTACATTATATGTATGTATATGGACACGCGAACTCTTTGGGAACGTTTTCATTAAATAATCGATTTTGATCAAATTTCGTATGTATAACATCCGAAATTATCGTTGTAATTCAATACAAAAACTTTGGGTTAATGAAAAAGAAAGATAATGTATCATACTATTGAAAATGGGCTGTTATTTTTCTGTATGTTTTTATATTTAACTCAGTTATTCACTTAGGTCCCAGAACAGTTTTTCTTTTAAAACTCACAATCAAAGCATAGTCTTCTAAACTTCACAAAAGCTATACCAAGGCATTTTTTTTCAAGGTTCGTGAAAATGGAAAGGGGATATAAAACGATTTTATTTCATTCCCTTAATTGACAACACGACATACTAACCTACATAAACTATACGTAAGCTGATATAGGATACAATTTGTGTGAGATGAGAAGCGAATGTTCGGAATAAATCAACCTCTTGACCTAAAATCTGAATTTGTTTGCAATCACAGAGATATTTAGTAAAACAAACTGGTTTAAATTGAAACATCATTCAAAACCATAATCGCTTAACAAATATTCAATAAGGAATCAACAAAAATTCCCTTTAAATATCCAATCATTAAAGTGTTACAATTAAATACAATCTAAGATTATCCATTATGATGGAAAATGCTTCTGTATACAAGCGCGTGGGCACACAAAGTGAGGTATTTTTAAATCCAACAAAAGTGGACAGTATTTATCCTTGTCAACATTTTGTTTTGATACAAAAAGCGCCACATGAAAAGAAGTCTTAACTTGAACAAGCACC
Organism: Xylota sylvarum; assembly: GCA_905220385.1. NCBI lineage: Eukaryota > Metazoa > Arthropoda > Insecta > Diptera > Syrphidae > Xylota > Xylota sylvarum. Next base: position 281,113 of record LR999960.1, on the reverse strand, counting down.
AATTTCATTTCAAGAGCAACAACAGTATTGTTATTTGTGGCTTTGTATTCATTATACGAATCCGGCAACGTATTATAACGTCGTGATTATGTTCTAATGTCGGTGGCCATCCAGAAAGCACACTCCGAGTACGAACAGGAGGAGGTTCGATGAGCTATAAGACGGTCCGGATAGGGGATATCAGTGGAAGGGAAAACATTTTCCTTTCAATAATATACTCGAGTAATATTGCTGCTGTCGTTGTTATTTGTCGATATATATATTTTTTTCTCCATCGAGGAGGAGAGTCATCAAAAAAAAAAAATAAAATGAAATGTATCAACAAAGTCAGATCTGGCAATATGTGATATGAAATGACCAGATTTCTCTCTAACTATATCCTTTGTAGAACGTCAGAATCAAAAGAAAAGGATAAATACTAGATATACTATTTCCTGGACATTGCTTTCTATCAATGTGATTATTTAAGCATAATTCAGCATTTCTTTCGCCTTGGGGTTCCTCAGTTATTTAGGTATGTATATGCATGTACATACATACATAAACGCGTTAACAAATATGAGGAAAGAGAATCAATTTTGTTGAAGCTGTAGACAAGGAGTATTAAATCCTGTCACATCAGTCAAGCGTTTCTATTATGAGAGCCTTTCAGTCACTTTCTAGAAGACTGACTGCTTGTCAACTTAAATCCGTGAAAATTGTTGATTCTCTAAAAATTCGTTTTTGTTTTCCTGTGTTTTTTATCTATTTTGGAGGACATCAACGGATATTAGAGCCTAAAAACGCGGCGTCCCCTCGCCTACAATTCCTTTGTTCGAAGATTTACTTGAAGAAAGAAACAAGGAGATAGAAATTCCACCCACTTATTTGCACATGAATTATTATGATGTGAAAATAAAAATCAAACGAATCTTTATTCCTTTGGGCGTCTATTTAGTAAGGGATCGTCAGAAAACATATGTCTCAGAGGCTTGTGCAAAGAATGGCAGATCCTAGACTCACTCACCTTGAGACCCGCCTGACACATGCCGGCTTGCTGTTTCACTTTTGAGAAAATTGAAATTTTGATATATGACTTCGCTTATAGAAAATAAATTTAAGCAAAAAAGAAAAATTGCTCACGACCACGGTAGAATATACTTCATCCCTCCGCACTAGAAAACTAGGCCGTATTCCACCCAATCTCAAGGGTTCCCCCAATATTTTTTTATTATTTTCCTAGGGATTGGATGAAACAAAGGCACAATTTATAAATAAATAAATTCCTTTGGGGTGATGTAAGGAGGATAGGATGACTTGTGAATGAGGCGGGTGCGGTCGATGAACGTACACAAGTGTCTTCTAGGTTTCGCCCCATCCATATCTGTACGTAAGTGATGCGGGGCATATGAATGCCGGAGGGCGGCAGGAAATAAATCTTAAATAATTTTCTATCTTCGGTCGGAACACAGAAGAACATTGCAACAGATTGATGGTCTCAATGTTTTGGAGCTGAACGTAATTTGTATCGGTGTAATTATATCACATGCTTTTCGGGTAAATCCAAAGGATCATCGTGATGAATTAACCTTTTAATTACAAATCAAACGGAAAATTTCACTCTTAAAGTACTAGATACATATACTGAATAAACTTTCAATGCATTTATAATTGATTAACAACGCATAATAGCTTTTGATTTTTAACTGAAATCATAGGAACACTCTTCCTTACCTATTCACTGTCCGGCACGAGTCTGTTTATCCTTGGATAGCGAAGGAGGTAAAACGAGTATTTGCAAAGGAAGTCCACTATGCTCAAAATTTAAGGCCCACAATGTGGTAACATATGGTCGGACGGACAGACGGATATGGCTCATTTGTTTTCGCTATTGATACTGATCACGAATGTCCCTACATATATAACTTTATAGGGTCTTTCACGATTATTTCTCTATGTTACAAACTATGTATCAAACTTAATATACCCTTATATTAGGATAGGGTATAAAAACATGAACACGCTCGCATAGCAGCAATAAATCTTTTTTCAAAATGTATTCCTCTGTCAATTTATATCACATTTCAAGCCCCAACCAACTTGCTATACAGACTCTTCGGTATTATATATTACCGAATACATATGTATAATGTAAATACTAAAGTCTACCCAATTTTCATAAAAAAAACACACACACTTCCCGGAACTTCGGCAAAGGACTCTGTTTAAGCAAATCTGCGTAAATTTGTTTGTAATAAACAGCTCATTCGCAAAAAGTGAAAATATAAAAGCATTTTACTTGAGTGTGTAGGTGTGAGAGCAGTCAAAAGGGGAATTTGAAACGAGAAAGTAAAATAAATATATCTAGTGAGAGATGAAGGAACCATTAGACTCATATTTTGGTCGTCGAGATGATGCTTTATTTGCAAAGGATATTCAACTCATGAAGATTTTAACAAGTGCCACCATTATTTCCACTTATTCATCGTTTGCTTTATTAGTTTGGTTTGTTTCACAGTAGGTTATATAAGTTTCTAATAGAACAAGCAGTATTTTATTAAAGAAATTATTCAAGTATAGTATAGTAGCTGGGTATTGGATTAAATATTAAATGGGAAGTTTGGAGAAGGATATAACCTATACTAATTGATATTGTGTATGTGTTGGTATTTGAATCTTAAAACAAATTAAGTAAAGAAAAAACAAACAAAATCGCCTTTAAAATTACGTAGTTATGATGTTTAATGTATAATATACAAAGTTTATATCATTCGCTGAATTCATAACGTTTATTTATTTGATCTTTGCAGATGCCTTCCATTTAATTTTACTGTGTATCTACACTTCAATTATATTATGAAGATATTTATCAGAATGTTAATGCATACCTTTAAAGTTTTCTAAATTTTGACAGAAAACTTCTACTGACTATGTTATTCCACTCTTTACCTCTCTTAACGACTGTTTACGTCGTATCATCTTTCCAAATTAAATTTTGCTAGGATTTTGCAGATGAGTGATTTTTTTTTGTGGTTCCGACTGAAGGGGAGTCATATTGATTTTTCAAATTCTATTTCGTAGAGATATCTTAATTCGATTATTTAGGTTCTTTGGTAGACCGAAAATGTAATAATATGTAGCAGTAAAATAATAATAAAACGTATTTCGTTGCGGAAACTAGATTTTTTTTTTCATTTTTGAGCTTCATTTTTAGAAGATATAAAAAATGATTGTATGAAATCTTAAAAGCCGGTAGTGTCTTCAACATGGGATGTGGGTTGTGCCATGGAAAGTTTGGTTGAAAGGAACAGATGAGGTTCGGTATGAGTATACATATACTAGTATATATGTACGTACATAACTATATTAAATCGAAAAATGGTTTTTAGTTTTGATTATTTGATTCATTGTTTGTGTTCTAGTTAGATCATCGTATATTGATAATAGCACAATCATTTAATAGTGCGTATTATTTTATATGAAGGTATGAGATTTACTAGAACTTCATATATAGTATGTGTAGTACATATGTACATAGATATTCGAAATTACCAACAAAAAATTACAACAATTATAAAGGAATGTCATTGGCCTTCATGGTGAAACTCTTAATGGCATTTGACTGATGCCCCCTTCCATTTCTGCGAAAATACAACATCAATCATTCTGGGCCCTACAAGGATCTGTTTCGTCTGTTTTTATTATTTTATTAGCACATACCTTATTTTTCCTTTATAACTGATAATCTAATATTCATTTCTGTACAATTAAAACCCAAACTTATATAAAAGTATCAGGACTTAGTCTCATACATATCAAAGCATTCCACAACAATCAAATAGTTGGCATACCTCTTTCGAATTCAATAGGAAAGCAAATACAAACACTTTAATCTGGATGTATACATATTAATTTGATATCAATGCTCTAATGTTCTACAAGAATATTCAAATGTTGACATTTAACTGTCAGTAGAATAATTTCGAGAAGAACTTCGACCCCAATTAATCACAAAACTTCTAGGTAAACCGTCTGTCCCATCAGCACAAAATCTCATCAGTCATATACCCCCAGTACAAAATGTGTTCGTGTATAAAACATGATGGAAGCAATCTGCTTCTTGTTCCTATTTGGAGGGGTTGATGAACTTTGTATCCTAGTATCTTTGAATAGCTAGGAGGTAAGTGGTAGTAACGATAGCTGCGTTTTTCCCCTAACTCCTTTTTTTTACTTTTGGTTTCCAGAGCATACCCCAGTTGTATAGTGGCAGGGTGCAATTGCTTGAAAGATGTTGCAGTACCTGTTGCCGGAATGAGAGAAAGAGTAATTAAGGAAAACAGTTTCGAGTGAAGTAGAAACTTTTATGGCTGCAACACTACTTGAATATGTTAACGTTCTTCCAAATGAAAAAAAAACACTCTGATTTGGAAGTCATTTATTTGTGAATTTGGGTCATATATGTTCAATCGCATTTTTATACCATGCTATATTCAATTCACTAATTGGGTATGCAACTCGAAAAATAATTGATTTTAAATAAACATTTATAATTAAACCCATTTAAACAAATAAACAGCATTGGCCGTGGTAGTACACATATGTATGTACATATGTACCTGTTTTCCAAATCTATAGACCGAACTCTGTCGACGATAAGGCGAAATTTTCTTGGTGACTACTTTTAAAAACACCTTATAATTCGTAATGCATGATTACGGACTTATCCTTCGTTCCAAGTCTGAATATGCATAAGAAATGTGAGACATACATACATACATACCTATATAACCTGAGAATTATCGGTTAATGAAAATAAATCCATACATAATATTGAATAAAATATGCACAACTCCATTTTTATTAGCTTCCATCAGTCATTCAAATAAAACAACTCTGTAACAACATCGTTATCGTTTTTTTAATTACTCCAATTTAATATTGTAAATACGACTCCAATTAATTTACTAAAAGGACAATCGAATGTCCATCGAATTCTAAGTGACAAGGGGAAGTTGATATCATTCAGGTTTAAAGTTCGAAATCTTCTAACCTTATCTGGCTGCTATAACGTTTGGGGTTTTCCTAAGGGCAAACATCTACAAGTATCTCGACCCTTTTCGATCATATTATTTTAACTTAAACTACTAGAAAAAATGAAAAGAAAAAAAAGCCGTAAGGGTTGGAACTGGAACTTTCTTGTATTCGATTAAATTCGAAAAAGTACCAAACTTTTAAGCCAAAAGAAAGAAAGAAAGAAGAAGAAAAAGGGAAAATAAAAGAAATGCTGAGAATGATTGTAAATATGGTTATGCCAAAAGAAAGGATAGTACTGGAGGATAATCTCGCATACGCAAATTAAAGAAGAAATTTCAATTTAGATGGCCAAGCAAAAGGACCTATTACGATCTATTACTATTCCTCTACGAGAATAATGGGGTGGATTTGTTGCGCCCTAGAAAGTGTTGTGTTCAGTCCTCCAACGTCAACTCTGTTATTATTTTTATGTTAAACATTATCCTTACAGGACCTTTAAATGGACATGCTTATGGGGGCGTGAAATAAAAGTGGTATCTGGGGAAATCAAAGGACATAAAAAGGACGACGACAATTTCTTACTTCACTAGGGAAGAGGATTGTATTTTTTAAGTTTTTCTTTCGTTTCTGAGTACAAAGATAAGAGATTCTTACAACAACAAAGATAAAGCACATGTTGTTTTGTTTCAAAATGATATGTGTACCATACATGTGCCGCTCCACGTGAATATGCAAATTTATTCGTATGTACTCTCGTATAACAGCCAATGGCTAAAATATTGTTATCATTATACTTTTCATTTTTTGTTTTCTCTTTATGTTATGGATTATTAAATGGCCTACTATATTTGATATATAACTATCATTTTGTGGCAAGAATACGAGTATTTGCGAGGTCATCGCCTTAGAGCTTAACTACAATAGTCCTTCGCGAAAGGATTCCAAATTATTATCAAAATTCGCATGTACACACAGATGGCGAAAGAAAATATTGAATTTTGTTATCACTTCCGTACAATACGTACATATATGGTACAATGCACACTATTTGCGGAAACTGAAATTCGTCCTTGATGTTGAGTTTGATTTAGAAATGATTTTTCGAATTCTCAATTGAATTGAATTAATCTGTCTGTGTGCAATATTTATGTTTTTTTTTATGTTATAGACTTTACGTTTATAAAATTGGCTCATATCTCAAAAGTGCTGGACTTTTAAAGGAACGAAATAAACTGAACAAAAAGATCAATTTTTAACTTTAATTTGAAAACTTTGCACACAGAAAATAGGCTCTGTTTTGAGTTTGAGTTAGCTTATTCCATTTTTCCATTATCAGAAGAAGAGTGTGTATAGAAGAGAGAAAAATTATTTGGCATTCCGTCAAATATTCAATAAAAGTATGTATGTATGTATATATTTGGTCAAATTTGCATTTGAGATTGCTTTCCCAAAGTAGGCACGCGATACAAGGATGGCTCCACATGGACATAATAGGCAGATTCATGCATACATACACATCTATACATGGTCAGACATATTTCTGGGCAAATGGCCACTGGATATGAAACAAATTACCCAGCTGCAGCTGTCGTCAAATGCTGCCCCATTGTGCAAAAGCGCTAGAAAAACCGCACACACATGCTACGAAAGATCCGCATAATTTGCATAATGAGGATTGGGGTCAGAAGAATCATTCTCTTAACTATTCCAATGCTAATACGACCACTCGGGGAGAATGTGATATTTTTCAATAATGCTTCCGAAATCGGTATAACTTGCATATGAGGAAAAACTGTTTGTTTCTGGGGCTACATGTACGAGTATAGGGGGAGAATGAAAACGTCCGATATCAGGATAAAGGACAAAAACATTGCATTTTCTCATAGTCATTTGAAATGTAAGTATTCGCTATAGCTAATTGGTTAATTTCAATAAAAAGTTACTGTTTCTTAGATCAATTACTCTGCATTTCTGTGGGAAGGAACTCAACAATACGAATTGTGGATTCATTTGTTGCAGCTAATTTTTTAAAGCCAAGTGTATAATGTAAATACAAATATCAAATTACTCAACAGTTTGCGTTTAGTCGATAACTTTGTAAAGGACGAAAAGTAGATTGGCAACACCAAATATTGGGAAAATGTTTTATAGAAGATGATTATTGTAAAGTGTGTAGTGTAACACCAGTCAACAGTCACCTGAGTAATAAGTACTCATATACCAGAAGACGGGGTGTGAAGAAGGCAGTACAATGCACTTGTTCTGAGTGCCCCAGGACTTGTATTTTATTTTTACAAAGCAAAAGCCTCTTGTAACTTGTAGACTAACTAGCTTATCTACTTACATATTGACAATGAAAAAGCTCACTACTTAATGAAAGTTGGTTAATAGAGCGATAAGGATTTCCATTAGCAATTGAGATTTTATAAAATAATGTGAAACTCTTAGATACTACGATGCACAGAGGTAGAAACGAGGTGGTCAAGATATTTATCCGCTCTGCCAGTGATTGCAGTGTATCTATCAAAGGATAACAACTTTATTGATTTGCTTTTTCTTTCATTATGAAAGGACGCAGTTTCTCTATGAGTATGTATGTATGCATGTATGTACATATATAGAATGATTTCTCCAAAAATAATCTACGTCTACCGCATGTACATACATATTTTATAAGTGTTGACGTCATAATGAAAATCCTATGACGTTCTTTTCAATTAACGACGTAGTAGGCAGCGTTATTATAAAAAAATAATGTTTGCTTGTACAAATGTATCTCCCCTAAGGTTCGTAGGCTACGGATAAAGCCTACAGCAAAAAATTATTCACTCAAATGCAAGATTATGGAAAATTTTAAATGAAACCAAAAGCATCTACGTTCTCCTTTGTTGTGTGTATTCCTCTAAATGCAAATCCTTTTCCGAATCCTCGTTGGCAAACATCTCCACTCTAAATGTATTCATATGCAATTTTTAGCTCTGCAAAGTACAGAAGTGTTCAGTGGCTGGGTCTAAAGTGGGTACGTTGAACTTTTTAAGAGTATTTTTTGTATTCTTTTTTTTTTTTAAGTAAGAAAAAAGAAGACAAACAAATGCTCAGAGAAAAGCAAAAATAACAACAAACAGAAAATTGATGCTTTTAATTCCGAATGGATCTAAAAATTCAGGTAAAATGCAGAGGCAGAAAACTCCATAACGCAAAAGCTGCTACACCGCATGCAGAAGCTCATTCACCTGAATATGTATACTGGATTGATCCTGCGTTCCTCACCAAAGGCTAAAGTCAGAGTGCCGCCGGCTATGGTGCTTGTGTGCATATGTTGCACATTGTAATATAACGATGCATACATGCATGTGTATATGGTACAAAAAAATACGTTTTCCCATTTCTTCTAAATAGCTCACCGCACGAATCATTTATCAACACTGAAGGAGTTGTCTGATGGCACCCCGAGTCCTTGGGGAATGTCGTGTTATATTTGCTGCTTGCATGTTTAAGCTTAGGTACAGGCTCATATCAAGGGAGAGTCAGCCCGATTAAATTACATTTCATATAGCATTTATTTACATACTTACATACATATTTTCATAAACGTATGTGAATGCTTTTAATTGTGCACTGCATGATGAAAACAAAAAATAGCAAATGCTAAAAGGGAAGGTTATGACGGCAGGATAAATTCTTGCCAGCCATAGAAAAGGTTGGGTACAATGCATATAAACAAATACGTATCCATACACACATATGTATAATCAACATGAACAATTGAGGTGTGACTTTATGCTAAGAAATTGTCATTACAAAATAGTGTATACAATAATTATTATACCTTTCAAAAAGGCTATGCATGAGTAAATAAATGTTTTACCAAACTAAAGTGCAGTTTTGAGAAACAAGATGTCGATTAATAACCGTTTAATGAACCCCGAACAATGTAGAGGACAGTTTTCAGGTGGTCTCAACTCTAATTGGCTTGATGTATGATAGTTGGTTGTTGTTTTGAAAATATCAGCATACCTTTATAAGCATGTTTGTCATGATTGTCAGTTATATAAAAAATCAATACAACAGAAAGAATTTGGTTTTCCCAAAACGCAAGCGAGTAGATGATGCTAAAAATCTCCAATGTTGAATTGATAAAACGTTAAAAACTGTTCAGTACATGTTTCCGCTTTTTGAAGTTCTCAAAAGCGATTAGTTGGTTTCAAGAATACTTGATAAAGAGAAGAAGCCACATCTACCCTAATTTGCTTAATGGCTCCTGCGAAAATCAATTTGACTCTTATTTTACTTTTTGTCTGTTTTTCAACTCCTTTTAATTATATATGTATGTATAATATTTACATACACATCCAAATATATGTATCTATATCCACGAAGATATAGCGTACGCGCTTACACCAGCAGCGCGAGGGAAGATTCTTATCTGTAACCCAACGAGAATGGCTGCGATGATAATAATCTACTTAAGGATGTACAAATGAATGTTTTCCTAAATGTCGATGGATGAATACAAATTTTATTATTATTCACGGGCTGAAGGTTTAATATACCCAACTGGGTGGTGGGTGTCGAGCACCAAGAGGCTTTGTGGGGGTTGAATCAGGCGTACGTATGTATCTGCTATCAACACTCTTAAGAAATATGTGGATAATTGCTGGAAAACAGTTATTTAAAGAATTTTCTAAATTAGCAGTGGATCAGTCGTTTTAATGAGATTGAGTTTATAAATAGATAATAACCCTGGAGAGGTATTAAAGTGCCCAAAAAGATATTGATGCGCTTGAAAAATATCCATTTATTACAGTAGAGGAAAACAAACATTCAAAAAACAGACATACATGTATGTTTGGAAGTTATAAATGCAGCACATATAAACGTATATACCTATTTCGTCAAAATAACACTTACGAGAATTTGTGTTTTTTTGCGCAGGTCCACACCTAAAACTCACAGTTTGATTTTTGACTTAATTGAATTTAAATTGAATACAATCGCTTGAATAAATGAATATTAAATTTAAAATATACGCTTGAATTTCACGGATTTGTGTTGTATAAAAATTTGCCAATATAACAACTGTAGACAATCCGCTGAGAACATACAGTTTATGTGTAGGTATGTGTTAGTACATTAAAAAACCGAAGTTTTTATTAGGTACACTCTTTATTGGTGCAAAAATATGTATAAATATACATATACATAAGTATATACATTAGAACACAACGAAATCTAGTTCACTAGTAGTACATAATTACTTCTAGTCATAATCTTCTTATTTTGATTAAACCACCGACATAAAGATTAAGAGTGGCAAGTTATTTTTGTTAATGAATTGCTATGCCTTTAAATTATACACCTGCTGAATGCGAAATTATAAATTAAGAAATATATAAAAGACTTAAGTCAAGTAATGAGAGTGACTGAAGTGGTTGTATGTATTCTACACCACAATAATGACGTTCCTACTCTGTTATACGAATAAACGACAAAACTCATAACCTAAACTTAATTTTTTTTTTTCGCTTCAAATCGTATAACCTTAATGTTCAATGTGGAGGCACGAGTATGAAGGATGAAATCTAACGATCCTTGCGTTGATATATTTTGGAGCCAGATAAACCTGTTTTCTGTGGCCAAATGGTGGTTGTTTTATGGAAGCATCTTATGAGTCTATGGCAACAAACGAGGTAAAACGGAAGAAGTCAACAGAGAAATAGCTACAGCTCAACATTCAGAGACACCAACAATCTACAATAAAAATTAAAAGAAAAGGGAAAAAAAAGAAAATAAATAAATAAAGAGCAACGAACATTTTCAAGACAAGAAAAAAACAAAAAAAACTGTTTGTTTGTGTGTCTTTTGTACGTTGTTCTTTATTCAGGAGTTGTCCTTTTTTTTTTTTTTCTAAAGAAGCTCAAGGATATGTTGGAGCACTATATTGCCTATGTGTATATGGCTGCACTTCCTGTTTGCGTTTGTGTTCCGGTGCTCCCGTCTTGTACCTTTGTTATAGCTTTATTTTTTAATTAAATTTATTGTTTTCTACTAGGATTATTCTTTAAGACATTAAGAGAAGAAAAAAAGAAACGAACTATAAAAATCTGCAAAAAAAAAATATAACTCAAGAAGCGATTCCATTTATCATACTTTATTTATGTCTTCTAAAGAAAGGACTTCGAAGCCCTACACCGGTACTACGTTTAGGCAATATTTGGGTTTTTATCCATCCGTTTATGTTGCCAACTTGTGTTACCATGTCGGATCTGAAATCAATTTTCTATAATTTTCGACCGTTCAAGAGATAAGACTACACTTTTGAAGTAAGAAAGAGAGTACCTTTTGCTTAAAAAGTATCAACGAATTTCACATATGGATGTATAGACTAAACGTTAGTTAGTTGGGACGAGGTAGCAAAATATATACATATTAAGTCAAAACCAAAGCCTAATATGTATAAAAAGTTTTACCCTAGTTTTAATTTATAATAACGATTTTTTACAGAAGATGAATATGCATACATGCAAAGGTGGGCCATATGCTGGTTTCTTTTTGAATCATATGTTATTTTGACACTGACAGCTCTTATGCGCTCAAAAAATTGACAGAGCACTTGGCAGAGAGTATTGCATTCGCCCGGGTGGTGCCATTAAAGACCGATGCTATACGAACAATTAAGGGACGATTCAGGAATTCAAAAACAAATCGTGAAGCTATTCGTGAAATAAGGACCGAAACCATCGAACATGTATTGAAAAATACATTTTTAAAAAGCCAGCCATCAGATGGACCATCCTATATATCGATAGATATATATGTAGGTACATTACATATGTACATACATAGATTAGATAAAGATACGATCAAGGATAAGTAATGATTGATGGCGTTGTTGTTTTCTCTTTGAAAAGCAAATTTTTTGAAGGACATAAAATTAATGTCTTTATAAGGTTAACAAATACTGGAATTAGTTATTGTAGTCTGTTGACGTTTTATACATTACTTGTCCGACATCAAGAAAATGGCCTTTTAGACCTTAGTAATCAGTTTGAAATCGTTGGATCATTTTGTGAACACCCACTTGAAATAAATTAACTATGTTTAATTTAGAAAGGTTTCGATTGGCCTTTTTTTCGCATACAAATGCAGATAGTTAAGCTGCGAAGAAAGGCTGATTGATTGAATCCTTTTATTTCAAAGATAAATTTAAATTTGTATTGTTAGTTCAATAAATAATATCACCATGCACATAATAAGGCTCAAAGGACGACCTTCCGTAGTGGCAAAAGTTCCTAAAATGTGTAAAAATATGCATACATTGTACAAAATTACTTCAATTCAGATGCTTGTAGAGTGAGTGTAATAAAAATGTTCACTCCGTATGGGAGAAATATTACTTTCCCCCTTGCATCACCAAATTGTCAATGAAAGAGACATTTTCATAAATTTCTAATAGTTGTGTCCAAGAGAAATTCTAAAGTTTCCCTCTTCTAAGATGCAGTTTCATCAAATGGGAGCATTTTCCTTACACACGTCCATGTCTTCTCACTTCGTCGACACAACAAGGGATAAGTGAAACGACCGGAAAATATGAAACCTTCCGTGTCATGTCGTAATTCGCAAAGTGTCAATTTTTTATGTTGCCCGTGGGAATGCGCGATTAAAAAGCACGGGAAATTTATGAAGAGTAATTTTGCCGTTTCGTTTTATGAGGGAGGAGAACGACAGAGAACTAGTGTTGTAGCACTCGGGTGTGACCCGCCACTAGCAGGGTTGGAATAATTCACAATCCAATAGATTTACGTGACACGGCATGCCACTTCTCCTACTGTGGTCTAATTTTTTCTATTCTTTTTCATACCTATTTGAATTAGAAACAATTTAAATTATTAAACACTTCGCTGTGTGATTGGGGATTTATCCTTATTTCCTAAGTGCTAACATTTTCTCGAATCTGATAGAGCGTGACATCATTCGCCAAAAAATCGATTTTAAAACGTAATTGTCTGAGAATAAACCAGTCAATTCGAAAATAATAATAAAAAGCATGGCACTGCAACAGCAACCAGGAATTCTTCAATGGCATCACTATGCATCAGAACGTTTGGATGCTTCCTAAGTTTCTGTTGGATAAGGAAGGGGGGACAAAAAAATGTAAAATTGTCTGATTCCAGTTATTGACTGTAAGGTTATTGGAAATTGGGTATAATTTGGAATATGGCGTAGACGAATACGTGACTCTTTCTTAGTATGTGACATCATTGGGTATTCAGCTGGAATCGCAATTGACATCTGGTGAAAACACAGTATATTCAGTATAGCATGTATTGGGAAGTTGCAAACATACACAATGCCTATTCAAATGATGGTAATCGGCAAATCCGTTTTGAAAATTCCATGCAATTTACTCGAGAAATCAAATTGGCATAAGGAATTAATACTCTCAGTACTGTAACTCTATAGTTTTAACACGCTTGTTTGAGCTTTACATTGTTATATTTAAGAGTAAAATATAGTGTAATATTTAAGTTGCTTATAAATGAATGTTTTATAACAGTTATACTCTTGGTTGCATGTCAGAGGGTCGCGAGAACTGTGACCGTGAATCTGTGAATCAAGCTTTGAAGTCCCACTCACTAGTCCGAAGCACTAATCACGCATATCTGACAAAATTAAATAATTATTCTCAATTCTTCCTTCCGGATTTGACAGTAAAGCTAAGGATTCCGGGGGAAACATATGTAATATACACAACACGAATGGCTACAAGATGATAGAAACTTGACCTATATGTCTAAGTGCGTCATTTGAAAAGTTTGTGGATTGTTATTAATATGGGTAAACAGTAGTCAGGTAAACAAAAGAGGTAAAATATAGTTGGAAAATAACGTGTGTATTTATAGGTATAAACATAATCCAAATAAACATTTAGTTATAGAAAATGAACTACATACGCTAATTATCACTGCAAGCACCTTTGAAAAAAAAGCAAAAGTATAAAATTTATAATTGCCACCTTTAATTGTGTTGGTTTTGCTACATCGCAATATGGTCACATTTGTCAGAGTTTCGACATTAATTTAAACTTGTTCCATTTCCGGTTTAACTTCTAACTAGCCTCGTAAAAACGTGCCATGTATAGCTCATATCTAAATGTGTGCAATTTGCATTTGAAGTCTATATACAAGCCCTTCGAAGTGCGGCAAAGGATAGGCATTATCCCCAATCACAATTCCGGTTTGCACGTGGTAATTAAGTGTTGAAATTATTATCGTTTGCGGTGGAAGGCAATGATGTCGAAACACGTTACAATACAAGCGCCCAGTTTGTTGATGTGATAAGAATACCGGCTGTGCAGGGCTGCACCTACTTTTATGCACTCTCCTCTTCATATGAGAGATTAGTTTATGTCATCTGTTTCCGGTGCGACTTGTAAGCGATGAATTAAACGAAAAACTTGATTTTAATATTTTCATTCATTAAAACAGAAGACTTACATACATACAGCCAGCAATCGCGTTGTAAGTTCGCAGAGAGTGGAGCAAAAACATTATAACTTGTTACATGGTAGTGTGTAAGTGGAAAAGGATTTTGCCCAGACGAGGATAGACTACATTCAGTGTTTCATCATTGAAGACGCTACAGATAGGCTACTGCAGTGTATTTAAGTAGCAAAGCAAGTCATTTTGCGAGTTATAAATAGATGGGCATACGATAACTCAAGGTGAGTGCAAACTAGTTAGCATTTACAGATGCCAGAGGTTGTGCCTTCATTCCGCGATGGCGACGGCATATGCAAAATATTTTCCCCGCAGCGTATTAGATGTTGACATTTTAATCCAAAACAAACATGCATTGCTATGCTTAACAATTATGTTTATCAATGTCAGTTGCCAAGAGATAAATTCATTTTCAGATCAAAGAATCCAAGTGATATCGAGGTGGTTATTAAATTATATCCCCCGGTCATGGTATGAAACTATTTTTCACTTTTAGGGCGAATTTATTATTTTGGCCGATTTTCTACCTATTCTATGAGTACGAGTATATACTTGACGATGCGCATGGTGCAAAAAAATAATGTTGCTGCATATCTCGTATTTAATATCGCCTATCCACCCTGGCAAGTATCCAAATCACTGGGTGTGGCTTAGTAACTTAAGACTTGGGTTCATAAGCGGATAAAGTTGTCCTCGCCATTAATTGAAATTGCGGCGCGGACCAAGTCCACGCATTTAGAGAACAAGAAATCCCATAAATACGTTGCCGTAGTTGACATTTATTTCGTGTTGGGTACCTACAAGAAGTACCAATACAAAACAAATATCATTCATCATCATCGCCTACACAGAAGTGGACCTCTTATCTCATCTTTATTTCTCTCTCCATCCCTTGCTTTTTGCTCTGATTGCTGACTCATTAATTGAATCTGCTGACAGATGGAAAGAAAATTCGATAGTGTGTTCGTGCTCGCATAATGTGTCCTGTTGAATTTCTCCACTTCATTACGGAATGCTTCTTCACTAAGGTTAAATTGACCGAAAAATCATTCATTCAATCGGGATTAGACAGATCCCTATGGAAGTTTTGACCAATGATGATTTATCTATAATTGAAATCTAAGATTTATTTTGTATCTGATGCTCCTTTTTGGATGGGGGGGATATTCTATGCGATTTTGTTGATATATGTATATGAATATCATTAGGGGGCTTGGATCATTTTTGCTCGCAGGGTAGGAATGGATAAATTTTCACAGACTGTTTTTATTGTCGAAAGGATGTGAAAAGTTCCCAATCGCCCAGCAGCGTATTTATTTCTACTTACTATGATGTGAATGTAAACGGGGCGCACAGTTTCTTGTCTCTATAACATATGCCATGCATTTAGTTCCACCTAATAGCATGGCTTAATTTGTGATTCACTATAAAGAGGAAGGAAGGCGTTTTTTTTTTGTTTAGTAGTGTCTTGAAAATTTCGCACAGACGATGAACCCAGAAAACTACACTTACGCCACACGTTAAAGAATATTTAATTATTCCCACGGGACAATAGTGGGAATATTTTGAAGGAGCCCATTGTTATCTTTCTTGTTTCCGCTTATAGGCTTGTCTGCAACAAGATCGCTTTGCAGGTAAACGACTCGACCAACGACTGCGACTCGGTGATTGAATCATGACTGAGAGCATTTTCAATTGTGTGTTTTCTCAGTGGATTTCCCCGCCTAGCGTTCCCTTTAAAACACTATATGTCATTATTGCATTTCAAGTAATCTGGTTAAGTAGTTTCCCAATGTTTTTTTTTTCTTTTTAATGTTTTAAGCTGCAGGGGAGATGTGAATACAATTTATTGTTGTAAACAAGAAGCAATGCAGAACTAAGATTATTGTTCCGATAGCTCAGACAGCTGGTACTAAAGGGAAAATCACTTTGACCCAAAACAACAATCAGGAGAAGGATAATCATTTTTAACTTTCTCTACTCAAACAAAAAGCATATGCTAGGACTTACGCGAAAATAAAGAGATTAATGTGTTAATAAATAGTGAAAATAATATGTAATATACATATATGTGAGTAGATATACGAATATATGTACATATGTACTTACTTTAGTGGGATAGAAAAGTGGGTGCGGAATAATGCCCAAATGGAGCTTGTGTACGTAAGTTTGTGATGTAACTTCGTAAGACAGGTTTGCTGATTGATAATCGAACATATTCCCGTGTTCGTTCTATGCGCTCAACGGAGAATATTACAGTTTTTTGCAGTAATGGCGGCATTATTGGCTCTTTTTTTCCAACACGACAATCGAAGAAACGTTGAAATTAATGGAGAGTGCGGAAGGTTTACAACAATCGTTGAAAAATATTGAACAGTGCTTTATTTATAGCTATTTTAACCTTCAAACCAACCTAATATTTACCAAGTCTGCCTAAACTCATTACACAAAATTTAATATTATAAAAAATTAAAATTTGCACGAAGCTTAAAATATAATGCGTTTCAGTTTAGGTAGAAAAAGGTGAAAGTGTAAAAAATAGCTACAACTATGCTAGATCAAATCTAGTTTAAAAGGCCATAATATTTTTTTTTTTAGTTAAACAATATTGACAGATACGAAAAAAAAAAACGATTTATTTCCGGCGCAAGAACACGTGTCCTGTTTTGATTGTACTTTCCGTATGTGCTCGTAAGAAGGCAATAATTTAAAATCGCACAAGTCAACAGAGGGCAACGAGGCAATGTATTTATGAATGAAATAGAAGCGCTAATAGTATCTTATTCCATCCTTATACCAATAAAAAAAAATTGCCTCATGTTCGACGGTGGACCGGAAAAGGGCAATCAGCACTGTGCAGTGAAATAAATAAAGGCTTCGCTCAGAAGACGTGCACTAATGCAGTGTACCCACAACTGCACAACGATTCCTAAAGCAAACATGTCCTCGGTACGAATGCTGCTGGCACAGCGTTAACTCACATAACCTGAATGAAATCGTGTGTAAAGGAAAGAAGCTATCTTAATCGAGAACTAGTTTGAGTAATAACTACTTTGGTATATAAATTGAGGGTTTATTGGCAATCAATGCTAGTCCAGTTGCTTCTGAATATTTATTCGTAAGCTAGTACATGGTTTCGAGTATCGTACCTACTGTTGTACATGTTTTACTATTAATGAAAAGTGCAAATTGTCGTAGGCAGCTATTCCTTCGTAATTGAATAATGTCCTTGTGCTTTTTGTGTTTCGCAGTAACAATGGAGCATGAAACAAAAGTTTATGTGTTGAGTATATCCGCACCCAAATGGCAAACAAACTTTGCAATTGCTATTTAGCGCAAACTCGACGAAAATAATTGAATTGCGTTGAACAACAAGTGTGCGAAAGTGCACTAATAAATTGAGAATAAAAATGTCATGGCCGGACATGACTGTCATACACATAGTGTAATCTATACATCTATCAAATACGAATGCTGCAAGATGCAGTTTCAATCTGCGATATGTAAAAACCTGCCACCAGAGCGTAACCGAAAAGTACATACACATAAGTACACTGTACTCGCATTTCGAAGTGAGGTTTCTTATATTGCGCCAGGGTAAGGGGGCTACTACGCATTTGAAATGCATCGATGTCTTCGTTAAGTTCATCTTAAGATATGATGGTGCTTAACACCAGTACGCGCACGATACACAGAATCTTTGGACCATTAATATACCGGAGAGTGGCGAGCAACCATTACCTACTGAGAGAAACAAGAGAAGAGAGAGTAAAGTACTGCGCGATCGCATTTGAGGTGTATGGTGTTGGTGTATCTGTCGAGTGTTGACGGAAAGGACAAGAAGAGGCATTTTCGATGTCGAAATTTACAAGTTCTTTTGTGTATTCAGTTCTCTTTATTCAGCCACCGGTTCGGCCTTAACAAAATTTTGTTGTGTTCGTGTCTTTCGTATATCATGCATGCATGTGATGACATTTGGTGTTTCTTTTCGTCAACACAAGAAAATGGAAAGATAAGAAAAACCTCTTTGAGCCTGTTCTACATGCAGAGGTTGTGCGAGCCGGGGCTGAGCTTGGTTTGTGAACACCAACCTTCTTGGAAGCTACCATTGCGTTGCAGCCACCAGTCGTCAGTTTTAATTTGTCTGTGGTGTGGTGGAGTTGTGTATACGGTTCGTAGAAAGCGGTTTTTTTTTTGTTGGTGGACATAAACACATAAGTCAAACTTGAGTATACCGAAAGGGGAATGAGCTGTATTTGTCGCGGTGGAAGATACTTTTGTCGCAGATACATTTGTATATGCATACTTTCAGTTAAATAATTTGTAATGTTTATAATTTAAATGTTTTAAATTGTATGCATACTCGTATAATGGAAAACGTGTAGTATTAAAAAAATAACCAAGTACAAAATGGATGTGAAGATAGTGCTCAGTTCAAACTAAAATTTTATAAATCATATACAATTATTAATTAACATAAAAAAAACATATCTACCTACAGTTTGTGTTAAATAAAATAGGATACAATGCCTCATCTTACGTTTCAAGGATTATACTACCTGTTTTTTGGATTAGTTTTGGGTAAGGATTCGAATTCTTATTCTAATGAGCTTCGTCTTTTATAATGAGATACAAATAATTATGTACTATTAAAGGTATTATGTATAAGCCTGTTTTTCATGAAAATAATAATTGAGTAGTTCATAATGATGCCACTATTATTTGAGAACTCAATCAATCTCACATATGTACGTATGTATGTATGTATGAACATAATTAATCTGCGATTCTTCAATGAAATAAATACATACAGACATTTCCTGTTATTTATACATATGCTTAGAATTAACTCTACGCGAGTAGAAACCTGCCCAAGCCCTACCTGATAAAATTAGCACATCAAAATCGTGAGCAAGGTGTGTTAGGCACCAAATAAACTGATTTTAAATGATTTTTTTTTGTCAATGCAGAGATGCTTCACACATTTAAATATACCCGCCTAAGTGGTCAATTTTCTTGTCTTCATTAGTATATCGTACGAACATTGTGTAATTCTGTGTTCCCACTGACATTTCTACCGTGGGACCATGGCGGACTAAAACGTGTTTTTCTAGTTTTTAAAATACACAAACTAATCTATGCAACGTTTCTATTACATACACACATGTGTATATGTCTTCGATTTTTTCATTTCCAGATTGTCCATTCATAATTCTGATTATCGTATTCAATAATTTATGGTTCAAGGTACTCACGTTTCCGCTCAACTTCGCTTGGCAAAGTCAATGGAGTGAATTGCTTACGCACTTTGAGAATGTGAGGACACTTCTAGCACCTTGTCACCCAATCAAATCGTTAAATTTTTTTCAATCACCTGTTCTTAAAAGTTCGGCAAGAAAAAAATAAGAATAAAAAAAAACTTTTCCAATATTCCAGTTGATTAATTTAATGAGCCACCGCTCTTTTGGAGCCCAACGAAACGTGGATGAAATAACCTGAATTCAATTACTTCTTCGCAACTCTAACACACAGTCCAAGGAGATGAGATGGGACGATGAAAGCACAGTTGTTGTGCTGGTCCTCTGTCTCAGCGATATGGGCCAAACACAACCAACCACAAAAAGGCAATTCTCTCCGTTTATCATCTACATTCAATAGAGTTTCATTCTCTATCAAACAAAAAAAAAAGGTCTGCTAAGTTTAGAATATCAAAAAATCAATATGACGTGGAAAGGATCTCGTACGCTTCTTAAACTCTGCCATCATTACTCATTACGCCTGCTATGCGACAAACTTGGTTCTTCACTTAACTCTTCTGTATACCGATGCAACGGAACATCAATTTCTCTGTATGTGTAGCAAATTCTACCTCAAAGCATGCATATGTGCCTCCTGATACAGGTGGGTCCCACCATTCACAGGTAACAGAAGCAGCTAACCGCTCAACGACAGCCCCAAAAGTAGACGTTGTGCACCTGCTCAATTTCCCTGGCCTGTCTGCCTGTGTGTTCTGCTCTGTTCCCTGCTCTTTAACCGGTAAAGAGAAAGGGGAACGATGACTTCCTTGGGAAAGTGTTTTTTTTTACTGCCTCCTGTGAACTTTTCTGTTGAGTGTTGTGGGTATTTTTTTAGGATTACTCTGTGCTCTTGGGTATCAATTGAAGTATTTTTTTTGTTGCGTGTATATCATATCGTCACAGTTCGGGGCCGTCCAATTAAGTGTGATTTTTATGGAGCGTAAAGTCATTCTATGAATGAAGAACACTTAATGGAAATAGTTAATACCAAACAGAAGATATTTTAACTTTTTATGGGGTTTCCCATTATATATATACTATGTATGTGCATGCATGTACATTAAAAGATACACATGCAAATTTTATTAATTTTTATGTCGCATTCAATATCCTTTCAATTGTTTCATAATACACAGCTCCATTATAAGATAAGCTATACACAAATGAACTCCAGTTTATCGACATCTTCATTTGGAATGCTCATAAAAATCGTTTTTTTTTTACTCTCGATAGATAGAGATATAAGGACAGTCAATATAAGCGCAATAAAGTGTTTTGTAAAATATATTTCAGCACATTTCTAAAATGGGAGACTAGTCGCAAGAAACAATGTGACGGAGTTTTCAGTCAATGTATTATGAATCGCCATCACCAATGACCCCCGCATCTTTGTCTAATTTAATTTAATTAGTTCCAGTGACCAGTCAATTGTAGGAGGCCTTTTGTGTTAATTATTCGTTTTCTTGGAAGTTTCGCGTCCCGCTCACGCCACCAAATTGAAGACTAACAACAATTTATAATGAGTCTTATGATTTCAATTCCTTTGATAAAGATGATGAGGGTATAATTATTGAGTTAATAAATGTGTGTCTTTGTAATCTACTACGGATTGGCTTTGTTTGGTTTGGTTCAACCAGTCTGTCATTTCTTTGCAACACCCAATGGTGGGTGTACCTCTATAGCATTGCTTAATAAACTTTCACTATTGATTGATTTCGAATGAGATAAAATTACGAGATATATTGCCGGATTTCCTGAAATTTATGAGGCACTAAAAAAAAAATGTATTAAAACATGAGACACGCAAACTAAGTTAACAGGTAACCAGTGTGACATCCGGTGTGTTTTAACCCGCATTGATGGTCCTTTTGCTTGTATTTTCTACCGAACACTATATACCCTGGAGAAACCAGTTTTGGTCACACTTCAAGGATTTCCCGTGGTCACAAAGTGCTTCCTTGTAGATTATTTCGTAAAGTGCACTCTAAAGAAAACAAGAAAACATAAGGAGACCATTTCATACGAGAGGCCTTATTCACTTAATTTAGATTGTCCAGTGGGATGCGAACGTCGTATAAAGTTTCTTAGTCATTCGGTCACTTACACTTAGTCATCGGAGTGCTAGGGGACCATTTCCCTCGCCTTTGTACGACTTTCCTTAAAAGGGCACAACGCGTTTCTCAGCCAGGCATAATTATCAACAGAAGTCTTCACATAGGTACTCATGTACATAGGTACATCCAAAATGTTTCAAAATATTCAACGTTACATTTTTATAATTGGTACATAATTACATGCTTCAAAGTCTGATCGCTTGTGTGCTGAGGGGGGAATCTAATCAATTTTTAGTTTTGTGTTACGTCCAGGTAGAAAATTCCGGCAGACCAGAGGCCATTGACTGGGCGCACGTTTGTTGAAAAATGTAGGTTTAGTTGAGATAACTTTAGGTGTGTTTTAAAGGCAGATGAAAGAAAACATGATAAAATATTACTTTGACTCGTGTGAAGGTGTTTTCTTTTTTTGTTTTTTATTTTGCATGACCTAATGGACGAGGCCAAATGATTAAAGCAATATCAGTGGGAAAAAAGGTAATGGGGACTTCCAGTTCCCGTTTGAACCAATTTTAAGACTATAGATGCTGCCGTAACAGCTTGCATTGTGGGTTTATTTCCGTCAACTCCATTCTAATTCATTAAAATTCAAACAAAAATTTGAATAAAATCTGGATTGTCAATAAAGATCTTTAGACACATGCATACATATGCATGTATACATGAACGACACAAAGTAAAAAAATAGAATAGGAGAAGACTTTGTAGTTAACGGACAATATTCGAAACTTTGGTTGACATAGTTTTCGTATGTTCGAGGTGAATGAAGTTATATAAATCCATTTGTACCGATAAGGACAAAGTTCGAATGAAAGTGCCGGAAAAATTAGTAAGTTAAAGTCGGGTTTTTCAATAAACCAAGCTGTTGTTTTTTTAATTGTGTTCAAACGCAATCACAACAATACGCAAATATGAAAAGTAGTTCATATATATGTATATATATATTTATATATTTATAAGTTTATCATGTAAAGCTATAATATTTTCGTGAACCGAATATTATTCCAAAAATTCACAAGTAGTAGAAGAATATATTATCTATTAAATTTGTGACACATCTATAGTTTAAGCAATTACCCATCAAAAAGTCTAGCGTTGGGCAAACTCTGTAATTAGAAATATATTCGTATGTAGATAGATACATTTGCACTCTAGAATTCGATGCGAAATTGCGAATACTTCAGAAAACCAATATGCAACCAATTGCATTTTTTTTTCCTGTACATACATACATAAGTACGTTTGGTTTGTTGACTTTCTATTAAACAAGAATGAGAAGCCATTTCCTTCTTACTGTAAATACATGTTCTTGTTTTTATAATTGCAGTGCACTTTCCAATTAACGTCGTCAAAGGACAAGTGAATTACGCAATGCAAACGTTTCGCGTTACACCCCATGATGTACATATTCTTGAGGGTACCGATACACTACTACGCTGTGAAATATCGAACCGCGTTGGAAAAGTCCAGTGGACAAAAGACGGATTCGCATTGGGATTTTCAGCAATTATTCCCGGATATCCGAGGTACTCAGTCATCGGTGATTTTAACCATGGAGTATATAATTTGCAAATATCGAACACCACATTGGAGGACGATGCAGAATATCAATGTCAAGTAGGACCAGCAAAAGGTAATCCTGCGATTCGTGCCAACGCAAAGCTGAACATAATAGGTAAGTGAAGTATACGATGAATAAAAATATTTTAATTAGTAATCGAGCCAAAAATCAAACTTATCAATAAGTTACAACTCCTTCAAAAAGTTTATCAGAGGATTAGCTTTTTTGCTTAATCTTTCTACTTCCTTCTCCCGTTAATAAGGTTGTATTGCATTTGGGAAATTTCCAATCCCTAAGCTGTATAATCATTGTTATGCTTAGAGTTTCATCATACAATCGCTCTCGTGATTAAGCCTCTAGCAAAAGGATTTAAAGTTATGCAATTAAAACTATTTAACATAAAGAAAATTATATTCTCTAAGGCAAAAAGCTTCCCTTCTCTTACTGCTGTACACTGTCGTCTTTCATGGATCTTTTTTGCATGAACTCGTATGAACAAGAGAAGGGTTGCTTGGCTTAAGATACCTTTCAAGGATGGCAAAGACGACGAGGGCAATGAAGACGACAACGACGAAGAATAAGAAGAAGCTGATGATGATGATGATAATGATGACGACAATGATGGTTTGCCAAGCATTGTTCTCCGGAGTATCCCTGCCGAACACATTATCATTTTCGTCTATTAAAAGCGTATGGTAAACAAGTCTCTTCGAATTTTCATTATTCTCTGCCATGTGGGAGTGTTCGGAGGCCTTAATTATGTTTGCTCTGGGTGAATTAGCATAGATTTTGAAATTTTGCATTCGATTTCGAAGGATGCCTTCTTTTTCAACACCATCTCGTCTTTCGGTTTTATACTTTAGAATTGTGAGAGTGCCTGTTTTTACCTTTATTTCAATTCCCCTGCGACCGATGTCGTCGTCTCTTTCAGCTTGAAGTAAAGTAGATAGGTAAATTTCTATGGAGCGGAATAGGATTGTTAGCTCGTGGTTGTGGTAGGATTCGTCTCTTAATATGCACCACACGTTCTTATCATTAGTCGCTCGATTGTTTTTGTTTCAGCTGCGCCCACTTCAATACAGATAGAAGGATATTCCCCAAACTCTAAAGTAGAGGTTATTGAAAAGCAGAATCTGACACTCAAGTGTACGGTAGAAAACGCAAAACCGGCTGCGGAAATTGTTTGGTACCGCGGAAATATCGAATATGCCAGTGGTGATTATAATCGATTCCACTATGGGTTTTCATATCATAACTGACTAATTGATTATATTGTAGCTCATGAACCGGAAGTGGAAGTGAGAGAAACGATGTTAAAAACGTTTACTACAATATCAACACTCGTTATTCTGCCAACTGCTGACGATGACTACAAGGACTTTTCGTGTCAAGCGAAGCATAGAGCCCTTCCACCAGATATTCCGATGCGTGCTAATATTCACCTATCTGTTCTGTGTATGTTTATATTGAATTCTGTTTATATTGAAATCATAGTATGGATACATAATTGAAAATTACAGATCCACCGGGACCTCCATTTTTTGAGGGCTATTCAACTGGTGAAAATTTACGACGAGGTCAAAAAGTTGAAATAGCTTGTCGTAGTAGAGGTGGAAATCCGCCAGCGCAGTTGGTATGGCATAAGAATGGTGTGCCTATTATTTCGCCACAGAGGTATGCAACAAGGTTGGATATTTAGTGCATATCTTTTAAGAATGAAATTTTTTAACTAGGAATATGGGACGTCTTTCTGAAAATGTCTACAAATTTGTAGCTGAATCGAGTGATGATGGATCGAAATTAACTTGCGAAGCTAAGAATATTCTCTCAGAAAACGCTTTAAAAGCCGATTTGGAATTGTCAGTTACATGTAAGTTGTCGTTTATAATTTTCGAAATAAATCAGTGAAATATAAATTATTTTGAATTATAAGATTTAGTGTTGTGATATATTTTTTTTGTTAGCACAATAAATTATGTAATTTGTTACATTTTTCCAATGAAATTTTCTAGTTTCCCCATCAGAAGTTACAATTACTGGTCCAACAGAGGCTACAGCAGATGAAATGATACAGCTTTCGTGTGCTACTGCGCCTTCAAATCCGACAGCAGAGGTCAGTTGGAGCGTAGATGGGCGACAAGTCAATGCTACAAGTTCAAAAATATTACAAAGCTCAGAAGGTAAAAATAATTTACCCTAACCATAAACAAACATGAAAATTCATCCTATTTCAGGAGGTTGGATCACTGTATCAAATTTATCGGCGACTATTGCCCCAAATAAAAGGTCATTGGTTGCTGTATGTCATGGTTTTAATGCAGCTTTGACAGAAGCAGTGGTGGCAACACACACCGTAAACGTTTTGCGTAAGTTTTATCACAGAACTCTATAAATCTTAAAACGCTCGTATGCACATACATATGCATTGATTAAATGGAAGTGAAGCGGGGAAAATAACAGCCCGTCACGCTAATTGAGGTGTAAATGTCGTTAAAGCTGACAAGTTGTTTTATTTGACTTAAATTTTGTTTGGCAACAATCCGTGATATAGTGCTCTAATTTTGAGTGCTATATTTTACTATGTAGCAATATGGAATATATGGACTTTGCAATTAACAGAATAATTAAACTTCCAGTAAGCATGCTCATCAATAAAAACGACGGATTGTGATTAATCAATCGTTCAGCTTTCGTTGACATTTAATTTGTTCTGTTTCTGTCACAGTCACAGTGTACAAATATTTAAAATGGTACATTTTATTTTTCGCTGTGTTTTGCTATGAGCCCTTGGGTATAAGTGGAAGTAAAACTACATATCTATTTGATCAAACAATACGAAATCAGTGTCGTTCGTTAACATGGCATAAAAGCGTTCTACTATAAAATTACAACAAAAATCGATTCGGTTGTCTCTGGGTGTACTGATGTCGATAGTGATGGTGATGGTTTTGGAAAGGCTTTTTTGTTTTTGTGATACCAATGGTTATACTTAACAGGTTAAAAATGCAAAAGAAAAATAAGGAAAAAATATTTCAACAGTTCATAATCAAAACGTTTTATATTTTTTCACGTGACCATGAGGATTTATTACTTCTGACGTGGTGTACATAATTCATGAGTGATTTTGATTTATAAAGATTTATTTGATTTATTTCCCAAAAGTCCCAAAACTGATCGTAAGTGGAATTGAAAAGATGCCACACATACTGTATATTTTTAACTACAGGTCTATCCCTACCTGTTTGATACTAAGCAATGAACGTTGTAACTGAAGTGGTAGAAACACTACTAAACAATTTTTGAATTTTTCTATATTTACATAAGATACTTTGGGCGACACATTTATTTTATTCGTGCGTTCGATTGTATAATCACATCTATTACTGCAATTGATCCTTAGTTATGAGTACTTAAAATCTTTAGATCCACCTACTCCACCGATACTCACGGGATATGAAGATGGCCAGATAATTGTGGCTGGATCAATTCAAAAACTTACATGTGCTTCTTCGGGTGGAAATCCATCCCCAAATATGATTTGGTATAAGAATGACAAAAAGGTAATATATTTAAGTCATACAATATAAACCGTTTAAAAATGTCCTTGCCATATACATAGGTGAATTCAATTTCTAAGCAAAATGGTAATACGGTTATATCTGAATTAACAATATTAGCGAATGCATCGGATAATCAAGCTCGTTATAAATGCCAGGTGGAAAGCGCTGCCAGTGAGTTACCATTATTTGAAGTCAAGACCCTAGAAGTTTACTGTAAGTTGTGTTACATTTCATTTATCCATAATCTTATTATTTGGTTATTATCTTAAAAAAGTTCCACCTGAGACCGTAAAAATAAGAATTGAACCGAAAGATCTACATCCTGGTACAAAAGCCAAATTGATTTGTGACTCCAGTTCCAGCAATCCTCCAGCTCTGGTGTCATGGTGGAAAGATGGAATACCCGTTAATGGTAATATAATTTTATTACACTACGCGCAAAAATTAGCTTATACATCTATCCTACTCTTTATGGCTGCTAGGAGAAAATCCTTTAAACCGGCCTGGTCTATGGGGTGGTTCTGTGTCTACGTTAGAATTATACATCAATATCACACAGGAAATGCACGATGTGATATACACCTGCCAGAGTATAAATGAAGCATTGCAGCGTAGTGTGCATGAAACAGTTTCCCTGGACATTTTATGTTAGTGTCAATAGTTTTTAAATGTATTTTGCTTGTTCTAATTGGAAGACTATCTATACATGTGTGTATGTAGATCCTCCTAAATTTGCCACATCTCAGGCAGTGACGTTTACGGGGGTTGAGGGTGAGCCACTACAAATCCCATTAGTGGCGACTGCTAATCCAATGACAATGTCATTCACCTGGACTAAGGATGGCTTTCCGATTTCATCGAACAAGAGAGTTGGAAGCAACGAGAGGATTGTTGCGGAAGGACCAATTCTAAACATAATCAAATTGGAGAGGAACGATGCCGGTAGATACACCTGTGAAGCTATGAACTCACAGGGTACAACGACAATAAGTGTGCTTGTCACAGTCGAATGTAAGTATGCTAGTGCAGAACGGTTTTCGTGGCAAAGAGAAAAAAATTGCTTTATACCGGAGTCTTTTCCATTTTGTGCTTTATCACTTTAGACGCGCCAGACATTGAATCAATATCAGATGGCAACAGTTTCGCCCCCGGCCAGGATGCAGTACTTTCGTGTTCGATTAATGGCAAACCATTAACCGAAGACCATGTCAGATGGGATAGATCTGGATACGATATGGCTACTCGGACTACGGTAGCTTTCGTCAACGGAACCTCCTACTTGCACATCAGAAATGTTCAACACTCTGACATCGGAAACTTTACGTGCATGGTTGACAATCAGAGGGGTGCCATGGCACAGCGTGATGTTCTACTAATTGTTGAATGTGTGTATCTATCTATTGCTGTGGTCAGAATTTAGCATGAATGGTGTGTAATCTTTCTTCATTTTAGCTGCCCCGAAAGTCGATAAATTTCCATCAGCAACTCGATTCGCCGCAAGTTTAGGTGAACGTGGTATATTGCACTGCACTGCACAAGGAGCTCCAACGCCTATATTCGTTTGGCGAAAAAATGAAAAAGAAATCAAGATGTATCGCCGAAATAAATTTAGGAGTGAAGAATACCAAATTGACAAATTGTCAGCTGGATCTAGACTGTATATTGAGCAAGTCTCGAATGATGATTATGGAGTATACGAGTGTGTTGCTAAGAATATGCATGGTGAGTCGAACGCGGCAATACATTTAAATAAGCCATCACGTCCTGAGAGCCCTCAAAAACTAATGATTAACAACGTAACCGATAATAGTGTTTCACTATCATGGATTTCCGGTTTTGATGGAGGTTTACCAGTTTATTATCGAATTCGTTACAGGTTTGTTAAGTAAAGCTTATATTTTGCAATTTGTATAAAGCATTCTAATGTTACAGGCAATTGGAAGAGGACAAATATAAGTACGTTGAGGCGCGACCCAATTTTTTAAACGTTACGATCTCAGGTCTTCAGGATAATACTGCATACGTTTTCTCAGTTATGGCGGCCAATGAGGCTGGGGGAAGCAAATTCTTGCCAGATATTAAGGCGACTATTTCCAAAAATAAATCAGAGGTTATTTCCACTGAAGCAATGGAAAAGAGTGAGATGCCAAATTTAGTAATTATTGGCATAACGTCTGCTGCAATGATTTTGCTTGTTTTGAATGCTGCATTGGTAGCATGGTTTGTGATTAGACGACAGAATAAGGATTCCTCGGAAAATGATAATCAAACTGACGATGCATATTCGAAAGATGAAAATCAATCTGATTATAAGGTACATACATATATCACCATTTCAAAATTAAATTTTAATTAAAAACAATGACATTCATAGGGTGAAAATCATAAAAAAGCAGCCTCTACATATTTGGTGGAAAATGTGGATATTATTCAGTCGGCTTCATTTCCTCCAAAATACCAGGAGAGCTCTTTAAGCTCACCGCCTTATACTATAAATGCAGGTAAACAAAATGAAACAAAACAAAATAGGAATAGAAATATAGTAATTGGTTCCTATTGTAGATTACACCAAAACACTGCCGAATCCGAAACGCCACACAAAAATTTTGAACGATAATCGATCAAAAGATGATCATATGCTGGTGTCTAACGGATTATACATTCCATCTCCATCACCAGCTTCGTCACTAGTAATTAAAGGAAGTTATATATCCTCGCCTTCACCGGCGCCACCGCCTGATGGATCTTACTTCAATATGAGCGATAAATACCTATCTTATCCTCCAGTGGTACGCTATATCGAAACCAAAGAGAAAAACCATTGTTATCATTATGACCATCATTTCAGGTATATTAAACGAAAAGGGTGTCATGCGTTCCAGCACATTATAGAGACTGACAATGCCCTCAGATGCACAGGGAGGAGATATTAAATATATTAGCCTTGTGCAATAGGCTGTGATATGTACCTGTTCTATGATATCATTGATACAATATTTATTTATATTTTTTTTTTTTACATCAGCAGATATGTGAATTACTTTGTACAGATTTTTCGATATGTAGATACATGACGTTTATTGTATTTTCCATCTAATTAAGATCGTTTTAGTATAACAAATAAAAAAGACAATAAGTTAATGTATTAATTCGCAATACAAATTTTTCCATACATAATCATGCATGTTTAGAGCGATTCAAGCATTTTTTTTTTAGTATTAAGCAATGAACTTTTAAGCATTTTTTAATTGAATAAATAATACTATTAAGAAAATAAAGAATTTTTCTTTTCTTATAATCAGTGATCAGTTTAACAAGGTTTGTTAAGACATTTTTTGTAGCACCATGACGGGACAGGAGTAAACCAAAAGTAAGTACTTACAGTATGAGTCTAGGTGGCATGGTTTTATAGGCGGTGAAACAAGATTGAAAACAATCTTAAATACCAAACTGTTACCGAAATGAAAGATTCTTCACGTAAATTTATACAAAAAATTTGCGCATCTTTCCGATTGTCTTTCCACGTATGTATAGTGACTACCTACATCCGTACTTTACACATTATTCCCACGCATCGTAGTAGGTATATGGTAGTAGTTTTTTAGTCGCTTTTAAACACCAGCTGTCACAACTCCTACATACATACATTCGTGTCAAGTAGATTATCTGATAAAATAACCCGCTGTGACTCTATTTTGTGAAAAAAAAAACTTAAAGCTACTGCATCAATTTTTCTTTTTTTATGAGTTTACCAAATACAATACACTGCCTGTGGTGAGGAATTTAATTTCTGATTTCTCACTCCACCAGGGATGTGGAGAATCTTTTTATTCTGAATACATCGATATCGACTACCGCTCTTATGTCATCAACAGTATATCGCGATTTTCTGAAAATAAATTGGTGGTCTGAGAGAGCTCCTTCTCTTCAGCTACTGTGAGTAATCTATTAAAAATTATCTTCTCGAAGATCTTTCTCATGGTGTCCAATAGGCATATTGGACGATTGTACAATGATTCTTCTGCAGGCTTCTTTTCTTTCGTATATAAATACATAATTACATACTATGTACATAAATAATGTGCGAATATACATTTGTAAATACATATTTTGTCTATCTCATAGTACACAGTGAAAGTACGTATAAATAATAGAACAAGTCAACAGAGATAAATTCATCCCATAACCACATACTCCCAAGAAAAAATGCAGTAATCACCACCCGGTGTTTATAAAATAACGTAAATGCAAAGCCTCTATGTCTATGTACATATAAATCTCTTCAATGCAATAAGAAACCCCTCCAATATTTTTGAATGTTTATCACGTTAAATTCTTTCTGAAACGAATTCACATCTAGAAATGCAAACATCGGGGGTGGAAATCACTGCTATACCAGTCGCACAAGCAAAAACTTGAATAAAGGCCGGGTTTGATTAGAGACCGAGTTGAGATTGATTGCAGTTGCACAATTTTTAAGTGCGGAAGTGGCACGATATAATGCCTTCGGCCTTTTATGGGGTTCTTGATGCTGCCTTAGTGCAGGTCTGTGTATCGACAAAAACGTGAATGTTTCAGCAATTGTTCTGTCGGTGCTATGAACGATAGTTCAAATCGATAAAAGAGGTCACGCAGAAATGCACAAAAACCTCAAAAGTGGGGGGTGTTTTCCATTTTTATTTATTTTTATTCTTGTATCTCAGAATTTGACTTGCGCAATCGGAATGAACAAGGATTTTCATTTTAGTTACGCTTTGTTTTGGGATTTCAATGCACAAGGACCGCGACACTTAAGTTGAGAGGAATTAAAAAAAAATCAAAAATTCGCTTGGCGGGAACTTATTACAATATTCCTGTGGAATTAACAATAGACCTTCAAGTGTAAATTACCAGTGTTAAATGGGGTTGTTATGTGTGCACTCTGTTTTTCTATTGAGGCAGCACGCACCGTGTTAAAGATGAAGTTTTCAGATCCATTCACTGAACTAAACGCAGTCAATGGTCGTTCGTGCGACTTCAATTCAATATTTGAAGTGAGATAAATATCAAAGTTGAGTTGAGTTCAGTAGGGGACAAACAACATGAGCGTTTCCCTTCCATAAAACTCCGAAAGTATGAACAGCTATAGGGACTTTAATTCACATATTCCCCAATACGAATATTTACTTAATTTAGCTAATTGTTTAAGTCAATAATTCATATACCTAATATTGACACTTGGAAACTATGAAGTGTACCAAAAAAACATATGTTACGAGTATACGTATAACTTACTTATCCCATTGCATGCACTTTATTGCATGTCTAAAGCAAGTGCGTGTATAATTATTACATATAATCACCCGTACGGTACTAGTATTTTTTTAATAATACAATTTTAGCAATTTCGCTTTCAACACAATTTAAGAGCTGTCGACACAATATAAAATGAGACTAACAAAACGGATACAAAGGTAGGATCTCAATTACTAAACTGGTTCGATAACAATAAGCAAAACAACTGTAGTAGTACGTTTTTCTTTAAATCGGAATACGTTAACGGCAACTAAACAGGAACAAGAAGAAGGGCAATTCATTAACTTAATTGGCTATTAAGCTAAATGAATTTGAAATTATGTCCAGGGGAGAATAGGGAAACGGAAAGCTTTTGTCTGATTAGCAAGACATCTACCATCTAAATTCCCCCTCACAATTCTACATCTTTAATAACTCTGTTCTTCTGGAGCTATCTAGGAAACTTTATTTGCAAATTACTTTCTCAGTCTAGAGACGGGTATGGTACTGTTTAATAAATTCTGCATTTTAAATTAAGGAATTTATCTTATCTTCCAACAAAAGTAACTGACGATGACGGCATTTTCCAATCACTACGCACTATTCGTTCCCATAATTTGTTTGTATTTAGAACGTGCTTTGTGGGATCAATTCCATAACTCTCTAGCTATTAAAATGAATAAAAGTAAGAAGGAAGACAAATATCTTCACTTTTCATGAATAAATCACTGAATATGAAATCTACAAAAACAAAAATAAAAAATCCCTCTGTGAATTCAATCAAATGGTGGCGATATTAAATCATGGCCCATCATGAATGCTCTACAGCGGATAAACTTTGTTTGAATAAAAGCCGTTTTTGGGCGAAATTCTGCAATTTGAATTTTTTTTTTTTGCTTTATCTGATTTATTCAAAAGTCATTTAATATTGTCTATGAGCTGAAAATATTAGCATTTATAATAGTTTATGGGGGACTCCAAAAATAGGAACTTTGTAAAGTGGTACCTTGGACTTTATAAATCTCTAAGTCTTATAAGACACCCACTAGTCATTTTGAACAAAATTCAATTATTTATCTCGAGGGAAAAATTAAATGTCTGTCAATGTAAAAGGGGTATTTGGCTTTATGACAACAATAAGAGACCGATGATTTATATGGTCATGCTCGCGGATCGCAATGCATGAAGAGAAAAAGTTCGACGGTCTCTTACGTTTCAAGTCAATAACCTTGAGTTTTCCTAAAAAAACGATTTAGAAAATAATAGGCATAAACATCCATCGCCGGAGATGGCAATGGATTTTTGTCATGTGGTTTCATTAACATCTTTCTTAAAAGAATTGTGCAGATACATGTGTGTATATGGCGCAGAACAAACATCTATCTCGGAGTTTTGGCCATAGGAGAAGAGTTAGAAAGAATCGAGGCATATTGTCAGAAACCGTATAAGATGCTGTATATCCCTAGGCCTTAAAGCCCACAAGGCCATTACACAAATAGCATACTTTAAATATGACTTTATTAAAAAGAAAACGTAATTTTAATGGACTTCCAATAAGAACAAAACCATGAAGGTTAATTAAACTAAAAAAGTTCTTGATAGTAACCAAAAAGCAAGTGAAATAAACATAAATTCACTTTCCCACGATTTAGCAGAACCCATCAACATCTCAAACTTCCCTATGCAGTGAATGCAAAAAAAAATGTCACTTTGAAGGAGAATTCTTCAGATTAAAAATAAGAGAAAAGAAAAGAAAAAAAACATAACAAATACATAAAATGTGGCCAGCAGATGTTTTGCGTCCAGCACTATCAAAGCTATGACTGCAAGGGAAATGAAAAACTCGTCCAATTATATCCCCCACCGAATGCGTGCAATATGGGACACAAACAGAGAACTCCAACTCGCGAATGATATTTTTTAAAGGGTCTTACCTAGAATACTCGTACTTTAAAGAACAGTGGTTGTGTTTGGAGATTTTTCATTAGAGTCAGCATAATTTGTGATTACAGTACTTGTTGATGCCAAACCTAAACTGTGGACCACGACTGTGGATATTGGACAATATCTGAGGTCATCTTGCTATTGTTGATGTAGGCGATTGTTAATCCAATATTGGTTAGAAAAGTACACAGGAGAACGCAGTGTGCTTTAATAGCATTATAGGTCGTTGCTTAAAACAAACCACTATTAGAACAGTATGTTTCTTGCATCTGTGCCAATTTACATATATGGCAGCTTTGGACTAATCCATGCAAACAAGCATACCTAAGTCTGATGCACTGAGCAAACGCATGTTGTATGTAGTAGCTTTTGGAAATATCTGGCAAATATCCGAATGATAATATGACCGTATATTTATCTGCGTTTGAGTGTAAATTATTTACCCAAAAGCTTTGGCAATGATGTTGCGGTCATCGTTTCAGTAAGGTGCACCATATTTTTGTTAAAAAATGCTTAAATGTCTTTAATTGACAGCTTTTATTTTTTACTGGTATTGATTTATACATGCATTAGATATTTGGGTTCAATAGTACATTGTCGTAATGGGCTTTCTGCACACATACATATGTATGCATGAAGTTCACCCCAAACTTAAGTAAGTTTGTATTCACATATGTAAGTAAGAAAAACACAAAACAAACTTAAGATTTGTTTGCTTGCAACGTTCCGTGTAATAAAATGAAACAATGTCAATATTTATGTATGTATATGTATGTAGTTAAAAGAACAGTGAAAATATCACCTAAGTACATTATTCCTTGCTAGTTCGTCCTCTAACTAGCTTCTAAAAGTAAAGATATTTTTGAATTCGTTGGGTAGACATGTACATATGTATATATCTTTGTTTATTCCTCATAGACACACATGATACAAAAATACATCTCTACTATAAATTAAAAAAAAAATCATGAAAAGTGAAATACCATCTCTGGAAAAATTGGGAATCTTCATACATTTTTAGTTATTAAAGTTGGAGATAGAGATTTTATCTCGTCAAACGATGTCAACAACTTGTCTTTAAAGACACTCGAAAAAAGATTATTACAATCGAAACATTAAAATTTCTTAGTGACTTTTAGTCCACAAATTACATACACAGTTCAGAATTGCAGACTTACATTTCTGGCACTTGAATCATTAACGTATTCTCCAACGTTATGAAAAGTGAAGATGAAAAGAAGCCAAATATTACATTATGTGACAATATAATGCATGTACATATGTATGGGAGTACTATCAGCTTCCAGTGGGAATAATTAATTCTCACGAGATACAACAATTGATACTCCTCTACAACCCGTGCGAACCTCGGCTGCCTCAGAAGCACTAGAACGTTTCAAGCATGACATCTCCTCATACCCCGACCCGATTTACCAAGACTGGCTGAAGATGAATTATCAACTTGCTTTATTTATATTGCTGAGATTTATATTGCTTGTTCGAGGCGAGGGTAAAGGGGCGCCACTTCCTGTTTCACATGCATACATTCACAAGGAATTGCAACCCAAGCTTACGAGTATGTGCGTCAGGCAACGAAAAAACCGACAGTCCAGTTTTCCTCACCTGTGCCAGCAAACGTATACACATCTACATACTACTGTTTATTACGTTGATAGTGCAAAAACTTGCAAAGGCCGGTCAGAAACCAGTTTCTCTTGACTGGTGCAGCCAGCAGCCAGCAGCCAACAGCCTGGCATTTGTTTCTTTTTTCTCTTTTCATAAAAAAAAAAAATTGCCACCATAATAAATGGCCGCTTTTACTTCTTCTGACAATTGCCATTAGCAGAAAACGATGCACACAGCCGTAGCCACTACCTGTTCGCCATCGCATACCAACCGGTTCAAGCGGGCAACAGGCTTTTCAATAAAAGTCAGGTGCGCAAGCCTCGCGTCTTCTTCTTTCATTCATAAAACTTTATTTTTTTTTCATTTTCATCCAGTCCACTTAAGGGCTTTATTCATAAGGATGATAGAACAGCCATTTGAAAAGTATTTTATTGATGCCTACATACATATGCACATACATATGTATGAATGTATGTATTTGAACATAATTACATTTTTCATTTCTGTTTAATATGTTTGCGAATATCTACACAAAAATAAAAACTTTAATAATAATACGTACATATCTATCTAAAACCGCGTTATGAAATGTTGAACATGATGGAGGCAATGAGATACGTATGCATGTAAATACGTATCTATGTACATTCATATTTAACCTGTTCAAATTAAAACTATGTCGATTCAGTAAAACAGTGGGCGCCTTGGCGCAAGTGGTTAGTGCGTTGGGGTTCAATTACACCTAAAATTTCGAGCGTCTGACAAACATCCGAGAGTATATGTAACTGTCATGAAAAAAGATTCTCAAATAAAAAATTGCCTCTCGGGCATTAAACCTTCGTGTAAAAAATATAACTGACACAATACGAATGGTTGTCAGAAGCTGGGCTCTGGGCCGCATGGACCTGTTGCGCCAAATATTTGTATTTTGTGATGTTGCACTTATTACTGTCCGGGCCCAGAAAATTAGGACAACATTTTATTAAACAAATAATAACCGGCAATATGCATAACGTAGATGTATTGGATCATTACCTCCAAGATATAGAATGCATACCAAGAGGCGTGTACACCTACTTTGGTAGATAAAGCATATCCGAGGTCAATAGACTTCAGAAAATCGTCTCCAGTGATCCAGTTTCCAAAGTGGGACTCATTCGTGATAGAACGGGGGAGATTGTTGAGAGACTGTATCATATAAATGAGGTTCTCATGTAAATACACTTTCCGGGAAGTCTAAAGTCAGATCATTCCTGGGCTCTGAGGAAACAAGGAGCAAACAGGATCGTTTTCCC
The DNA here is from genome assembly GCA_905220385.1 of Xylota sylvarum. Lineage (NCBI taxonomy): Eukaryota > Metazoa > Arthropoda > Insecta > Diptera > Syrphidae > Xylota > Xylota sylvarum. The sequence goes on along the minus strand of LR999960.1, from coordinate 243,932 downwards.
TTACAAGACCGGATGGTATTTTCCCAACTTTAATGCTTTAATGCAGTACATCACTCCTCATTGGAATGTGTTCACAAACTCAATGAGTGCTCATCTCGAAATGAGATGACGCTGCTCTGAGTGAGAGGGCACGTCGGGACTGAGGGCAACGAAAATGCGGACTCTCTAGCAAAGCAATGGTCAACCTTGGAGTTCTATGGTCTGGAACCATTTGCTGCAATTGGCAGAGGAATGGTAGAGCTCCTAATTAAAAAATGAGCCGCGGCGGAATACTAGAGAAGGTGATCAACCGTGGAAGATTGCAGGCAGGCGAAAATGGCTGTTAAAATGCCGATTAGCACCACTCATAGAGAAGTGATAAGCTTGGGGCGAAAAACACTGAAGTGCATTGTAGCGGAATTTCGGATATCACCTAAAGAATATGGGTCTTCTGGAGAAAGACACATGTGAACTATACCTGGAGTAAATCGTGACTCCAACACATACATATATTGTGTCAATGTTCGACACTAGCCAGTAGAACAAGGGAAGTCTTGGGGAGCCAATGAGAAGAACCAAGAGGATAAACCAGATTTCTGTTGATGATAATATATGGAAAATATAGGGAATCTTTAGAGCGTTGGTAATCGCGGTTTTGATAATACATGTATTCGAAATGGATCAATAACGACTGCAAATGTATCAGTCAGATGGGTCATTCTCTACAAAAGTAATTAACATCAGTCAAATCAAGTCCGAAAACAGTTAATACGAATTTTGACGTAAGTTCCTATTTCTAAAATTTCGTAATGTAGTATTTAAATGAAAGTTGTTCTGAATGAAATTCAAGTGAATTGTTCGGACTTCAAATCAATACATTCAATATTTTAATACAATCTATTCCTGTTTCGATTTAAAGTGCCAGTTGCAATACATTTTCATATGCCGGTCAATTTCCCTCCTTTCGAATATTTATCTGCAGCAAAAGAGGACCCAGCTATAACATTGTCAAATGGCCTGCTACCAATTATTTATTGTTCCTACTAGTAAATTTCGATATTGTGACGGGTCAATAACAATTCGCAACGGGGGTTCAATTTACCATCCGTTTTGTCGCGTCAGTTGCCCTCCCTGATGACATATTAGGTGTAGATCATTTATGAGATATCCAGTGTTATATTTCCATATTTAAAGAATGTTTGTTTAATACGGTGTCGTCGGCTATGTATAGTATACCAACCCGCAGAACAGAAGCGGATCAGCACTCAAAAGAATGTTTTTTTTGTTCTTTATGTGCATATGTATGTACAAACATACATACTTACAAATATTTTAACCGCCGCAGGCATTATATTGTTATTAATAGACCTTGTAAGCGATATAGTCTTGGGTCGCATGCTCTCTTCAGGAGTAATAGGCATGCGGTCCCTTGTGACCGCAACAGCTAATGCGTTTAAGAATTTTGTCTTCCAATTGGTCCATTCTAAATTTATAATGTGTTGATTGTTCTGTGGCGGGTTGTGTACATTTAAAACGTTACAGAATTTTACCTAATTATCCTTGTACTTAATGCACACACACGGAGTGAAATTGTAAAATAATTCTTTTAGGAGTTGAAGTGGGTTAGAGTTGGTTATATATATATGTACATATATGTATAAGTAGGTATGCAATTTCTCCTCATTTATGTTTTTGTTTATATAAAGAAAAATTAATTATGAATGATGTTATTTTGAAAGTCAGTAAAAGGAGAAGTAATTATGAATTTTTTTTAGTTACAATTATGAGTTTACAGCGGAAGTCGTTGCTTCTTCACGTTTTTAGCTAAAATATTGACTTCCACACCTCAAAGGACATTGCTTGCATTGCATTGTAGGTCAGTCAATTCAGTTAAGTATGTGCGGCATTAGCTTTGATTTGGTAGCCCTATATGTACCTACTTATCCATGACTATTCACATGGCGTGTATTCCATCTTTGGTAGAGCCTACCTCCAATAATTTTCTCTCAGAGCTATAAGAACTACATATACATATATGTATGTAAGCCTAATTCCTCTTTACTTTTGACATGATTGGATGTGACCTGTCCCGTTAAAATGGGTATCAGCTAACTAGGTCTAGATATTTTTATAGCTAAGATATTTTTCTTGTCTTCAAAATTTTTTTGAAGAATGAAGTAAGTCATGTGATTGTAAAGTTATTCTGATCCTTTATGAAACTAAAACAATCTACACACTGGAACGCACATGACGAATAATAGCTGATTGCTTATAAATGAAGGGAGTAGAACCATGTGACTAAATATCGTCTAACTTAAGCTCGATGGGGAAAACTTCCATCACCTAAATTAATTTCGTATTCCATCTCCCCATACAATCACATCTTTCCCTTTGTCTGTGCTCGATGCAATAATTTATTTTAATAGGCCCGGTTTTCATTTTGATATTTGTATTGGAATATCCGCATTAAGTCAATGCCGTATAGTATACATGAGCGCTTTCGATGCGTGATAATTCATTCAGAAATCTTTAGGCTGATTACTTAAGTGTTAGTGCTGCTTTTTGGAAACCCACAACTTAGCGTTGGATGGTCTGGCTACATGAACGTAGCAGTACAATGAAATCAAGTCGAAAAGTTATCCACCTGGCCGATTTAATGGCCGTCCATTCATAAAAACTTTTTACATGAAATTTAATGTGGGCGCAATGGTTGAGTTGGTGAAGCGTGGGCCAATGCTGGTTGGCGAAGCTTCTTTGTGTTGAAAGTCATTCCAGAAAGTGAGTCGTAAAAAACGAATTAAAAAAATCTGACATCAGCCAGCCACCACCATCAAAGTCTGTAAGTTGGCTGAGATAAATCTGAATATTAGATTTTGTGAGAAAGATTATAGTAAATACATAAATTAGTAGGCACATAGAAAAGGCATCGTGGATAGACAAAACGACGACATAGTTTTGCGTATATTGTGCGTTAGATGAGTTGATTTCTTGATTTTTAATTGTTTATTCAAATTTATATGGTTTCACTTGTCGTTTATTTTGTCGATATTGTGACATATGCGAACGCTGAGAAACGAAACACAACATACGATCTATAGCCATCAACATGACGAACTGTAAGTAAGTAAGTAAGTAAGTAAGTAAGCAGGAATGACAGAGCTTGATAGAATAAGCACAAGGATGCAAGGAAACCGTCACGTCAAAGAAACCAAAGAAAATAGAGCGCGATACAGCTGGTATTGTCAGGTTTATGTCTTGAGAATCCCGTCAAAATAGCAATATGTACATACATTCCGGTAAAATCGCGAAGGAGGGGCCAAAACCCCTGGTTCAAACAAATGCGACAACTCCAGCATTTGCTTGAGTTTAGTTCATTCTCAATACTATACTCAATTTTTCTACATGATTCCTAAAGATAAGTTGTGCCATGGAAGACTTGTAACAAGAATTATTACCTCAAATAATTTCTCGCCCATTTAGAACCAGTACAAGATCATTGATAATTTTTTTTTGTCGTGGGCCAATGGCTAAGGTGAAGGTAAATTGTTTTGTTACTTTTTTAGTGTTATCTTGCAAAGAACTTCTGCGGCAATTACTCCAAGTGTCGTTGCAGATAGTATCTTTGGTGTGAGTGAGAGTGATTATCTTCTTGTCAATTTAATTGGACTGAGTCAATAAGGACGCGCCAATAGATTGCCTGAAACGAGTTTCCATTTCAAAGCAAACAACTCGCGCAATTATCCTTTGAAATTCAACACTGCAGCAAAAACGTAGCTCAATTTAATTGGAATATACACCAGCAGCGATTACGAAACTCTGCCAAATAAAAGGGTTCTATTGATTATTATTGATGAAGATGGTTGGAAACGGGGAAGAAAATCTTTCGCCATTGTTTAACCGAATATCCTGGAGCGAGTTTTTATCGAATTTGATTCATGAGGTTGTTTTCCATGGCTCTGGCGCTAGCTCCCTTTGAGCGGTTATCACGAAATCTAATAAAATTTTATTGAATTTCCATGTTTCATAAGATCACAGGCATTCTTCTTTCATCGCCAATTGTCATATCCGTTGTTATCTCCTTACAATATTGTGGCTGGTTGAATATTCAGGCAGCTATTATTACAGCGACAATCTTTATAGTACTACGATTATTTTTGCACAAGCATATACATACATACTACATACAAGTATGTACTTAAAAAAGGACAAACAACTGCACATCTCATTCAATGTTAAAGGTCAAAGAATTCTTATAGGTATACAACAATGTTTTCAACTTAAATGTTTAAACTTAACAGCAAATCTTGAAATGTAACATTGATGTCAAATTTAAAGTGGTAAAGCGTTTTTATTAAAAGTTCACTTGATTAGATGTTCTCCTTTAGATACAAAATTTTAATCCAATAAAGTCACGTAAAGTTAATTTCCGATAAAGGAAGAAAACATTTTTTTATCATCGTGCCATAGGTAAGATTATGGTATGGATTTATGTACATACATATACATATGTGTACGATACCCCCAAAGTGGCAAAAGAAGCGAGGTGGTATAGACAGGTGAATGTAGTGGCACGTGCTGCAACATGTTTTATAAATGTCAGGTGCAATGTGCTATGAGTAGCTATGCTTATAAGAACAAAGAAAAAAAAACGCACGTATAAAAGTGACCACAAAAACACGGTTTGTAAAACATGTGAATGATGACTAAACTGTTAGGTGCGCATGATCGTCTGTCTTTAAGAACCCATCTGCCTGATGATTGAATAACATAATACATACTTTATTCAAGGAATCAGAGAGTATTTCTCCTCTTGAGGTATTGAGAGGATGGCAAGAAATTTATTTCATTCCCAATTCCTGTGTTAATTGGAAAAAAATATGGAAAATCGAAAGTAAAATATTGCCTTGATGAAAACAATTTGTATTTTGCTTTTGTGACTGACATCATAAATATAGGTACTAGTAAATCCTAGGTGATGACAAGGTTCTACTCACAATTTAATTTTAAAAGGAGATATTATTAGTGATCTGAGATTGGTCCCCTGTAAGAGACAAGTAATCATAATAAAGGGAACAGCAAATCTTCACATTTCGGCAGATACTGCTGAAAACTCAAGAAGTCCAAATCGATACCCACAATATTTTTATCGATTTTAGGGACTTCATACAAAGAAGGTAACATGCAGTCTCTAAAAGTGATAAAATCGGTTTAGGCTAATTTATCTAAATTCGTACGAATACAATTTTATTCCTATTATGATGTCTTAATAAATGTTCATTCATCAAACCCTTGTTTATTAATTTATTTTTTGACATTACCCGTGTCAAATTATTATTAACCTTCAGCCAACGATCCTGTTTGATTTCTTTAACTTCTTCTTTTACAGACATTTTATATACATACATGTATCTGCCAATTAAGATTTACACTACATCTATTCAAGAAAAAGTCCCAAAACAAAAAAAGAAGAATAAAATAACAGCATCAAATGATTCCCGTCAGCAGCAATGGATTAATTACTTTAATTAAGAAAATTAGCCACTTTCAACAAAGACGAAGCCAATGCAATCTTACAAACAAAAGAAGTAAAAAGGAATGACAAAGATGTAGAAGAGCAATATTTCAGAAAAATCTCAATTCATTGATATGAAAAAGGGACAGTACCAAACTTGTCAGATGAAAGACTGCATGAGCCACAACCATTCATTAGGGACCGAACGGAAGGCAGACTTTCGGCACTTGACTAATTGCGTTTAATGAAGACATTGTTGGGAAAAAAAGGATTCCTATGCGGTAGATCGCTATCATAAACTCACCAGCCTGTTTTGAACGCACAAAGGAGCATTTTTTATATGCCACTTTTGCAGCACAAGCTTTACCGACAAGTCAGTGGTGGTGTGTTGCAAATTGGAAGAAAAAAAAAACACTTTCATAAAATTCAATTAACGGATCACTTAACACGAATTGTTTGCGGCAACAATTAATGACGTCGCATCACACTCCCAGTTTTGCATTTAAACAGAAATAATGGCCGATGTGCTACAGATAGTAGTATTCCCTGCAAGCAGTTCCTATAGAAACTGAATGCACAAACCGGGAGAAAAATCTCACAAGGAATTCATAACATCAGCCCGAACCTCACAAGAAATAGTGAGAAGGTGACGATAACGACCTGACGACCTGACGACCGCAGAAAAATAAAACAAACACAATGATGCAAATTTGGGTCGAGGACTTATTAATTTAACTGAATCAAAACATGCTCCCTTCACTTTGACAAAGCGCTTAATCCTACCAAAGAAGCAGACATTTAATTAGCTGAATTACGAATTTATGAAATGCGGAAATGTATGCAGTTTACCTACCTGAAAAGAGCTCAGAATTATGCAAGCAAGAATTTATACGACATATAGTACGCCATTAAATAATACTCGCCGCATTCCCTTTTCCCCATACAAAAAAAAAGAACTCAAATTTAATGACTTTCCCTCTTTTTTATCACTCACTCACTTGACTGTGATATTACCTTTTTCGATGAGTCAGATTCAATTGTTTTATCTGGCAGTTAAGAGATCAAAATTGGGGGGTTCTTAATAAAAACTTTTATTGCGAGAAAATACTGTTTTTGTGCTTACACTTTTTCCGGGCTCAAAGTTATCATAAACAAAAAAAAAAACGTTCCCTAAAGGTAAATTATTACCTATAAAATAGGTTTCACATTGAATTGAATTTAATAGCAGTAGGAAGAATGAAATGAACGTATGAAAATCATATCTGCAATAAAATAAAATACATAATAACACTCTGTCAGCATACTTACTTATTTTAAGGGATGAATTTTTATTTACAATTTCCTTCCCACCCGAACCATAAAGAAACACACAAGGTACTACGAATACGTTTTTAGAAGATTTATGGAAGAAAGAGGGAAAGTGTGAAAAGAAAAGTATTTACTGTTACAGTAAATATACATATCTGAGAGAATTAAACGTACATACATATGCCTTTAAATAAGATCTGTGCACAAAAGTCTCCTTAGATACCATTGCTTTAAAACATGTATTCTATGACGATAATTATCGCAAATATTGGTATCATCGGCCTTCTACTTAATTGCAAAGTATTCAAATTTCATTGTTCTTCTATGAGATAGGCGAATGTGAATATTACTGACTGCTACATATTCTCTTGATATGTTAATGTTGAGGGAACAGTTGTTATGCAATGGCATTTATAACATTGCGCTATTAATGCATTTGTTATGGATAAACTAACTAAAAGCTCTTGAACGATAAACTCAAAGTTTCTTCAATATAGTAGCTATAAACAACATTCTTGGAACAAAAGACACGCGGGGTTTGAAATTGTTGTACAAGGTACAACACGATATTGAATTGCAATTTGCAGATCACGTCAGATACTTGGGGGTTATTCTCGATAAAAAAAAAAACTCAGTTAGAAACTGAATATTCAAGACTGTGCTCGGAAGGCTTCGATTACCCTCTATTCATTTAGGAAGGCCTTAGCCCCAAACTCGGGAGCCCATTGTTTACTGGATGGTACATGTACATGGTAGTCGTCAGACCCATCCTTATGTACGAATTACTATGGAATTATTTATTTCAATAATCACAGCCTTTCAAAATACAATACAATTGACAAAGCCTTTGAGAAAATGTCAATCATTAAAGTAATAATTTAAGTGTACGTAGGTATATACATATGTATGTACATAGTTTACGACAGACAAATTTGAACTCTATCGGATCGTCTTATTTCTATAGAACCTCATTTGAAATATAGATAATTACATTCATTTACAAATCTATGCCACATGTGTTTGCATACTTACATACATATGTAGGTACACATCCTGGTTTTTATTACATGTACTCGTATGCATTTGCAGGTGGAATTATTTCCAATAAGTAAGCATTTCGATTTTTGTTTACTAATTTGAATTTCTGCCTAAAGGAAGCCTTGCTTTCACATGTGTGCATGATATGATTTAATTTCATCTTTGTTAGAGTATTGTATACTGCCTCATATAGACTCATCCCAGTATGTAAAGAATATTGATATTCACATTGAAATAATCTTTGGATATAACGAACTTTATGCGTAGCAATCATTCCTTGATTTTCGGCATGTTTTATCTCTTAATAACGTTGCTCTGAATTTTTTTTGGTTTAGTATGTATATGATAATCACCATCTAGATTTAGCTTTATCACAAGCACCAACAATGGTATGCGTTTGGAAAAGAAAAGCAGATACGTCTAGAGGATGCAAGAAATTCAGTCCAAGCTTGTCACTTTCCAATCATCAAGTCAATAAACGCTTATAGGTATAATGATATAAATATGATGATTCAATAAATTTCACAATTCTATTAATTAATAACCCTTTATGCTCTTTTGAAGACAACCGCCATAGTCGCGTAAAACATATCATTTGCTGTAACTGATATGCTTATGCAGGTTTGACTCCTGCCGATAATGAGTTCTAGCAGATTTTGACGGTATTCCTTTCATGCGGTATTCGGTTTGACATCACTAGAGCTAATGCCTACTTCTATAACCACAAAGAAACAATGTACGTTTATACATACATAATGTATATTCCTTGGAATGAGCGACATGGGGCAAACACTTTTAAGTGGTTTTAATGAGCTCGTGCCATTAAATCACGAGGATATCTGTTACCCATACAAGAGTCATATAAAGTTATGGGAGAGTTCGATTGTGTTAAGATAAATAGTTACTGCTTGAGTCCCAATTGAGGTATTGGCAAAGTTCGAGTTTATTCAATCCCATGGGTAGAATTGAAGGCTTTTTTAATGAAAATTTGTATGATGATCGCAAGATCGCACGAACGTTGTATTAAAGCAATCTACGTGGAACGTGGAATGAGGAACATTATAGTCAAAATGCATTTGAATAGGATTTTCAGCAAGAAACAATTCGTCTTCAATAGAAGTGGCGAAAAATTTCAAGTCCAAAATTTCCATGACCATTTTCAGAAATTCTGCACTATACAATATATTTATAACATAAAAACTATTGTTTATTTTTCAGTTATTGTTGCAGTGAAGATTTAAAGAGAAACATTTCTATAATAAATATAAGAATAAATTTTATTTACTAACGAATTCGTGATATAAACGCATTTATTTTCGGAAACAGCTTCAAGCGGAGTGTGTACAAACTTTTAGTCATCATTCAATGGATCCTTCAACGAATTTTTCTCAAATCAATCAAAAAAATTTTATTTCACAATCAATCAACACACATGTTTGCAGGTTCAGTTTTTATCATCTATGTATGTTCACTGGTGCTTGTCTAATCAAATATTTTATTCAAATAAAAAGTTTTTTTTTTACATTTTTATTATGTTGCTGTTTCAAGTTTTGTTTTTATTTCACTCATTCTCCTTTTAACATTTACTATCCTTTCCTTAATCAAACATACTACGAAACTCTACGGCAAGAAAAGGATGTAATTTCGAATTTTTGCATATTTAAAATACTTCCTTGTTGAACTGAGATGGTGGAATGAAAGTTCCATGATAGGAATCACATTTCATGTGGATCTATCGGGTTGCAACGAGTGTATGTACGAGTATGTATGTTTTGCTACTAGTTGCCTGCTGGAATTGTTGTAGTGGGTGTGTTGGGTTGTGGATAGAAAACTTTAGAAGTGTTTGACTGGTTCCTTTCAAATTACTTGAAGGAAGTTGCCTATTTTATTTTTTTTTACCAAAGATTGTAGAATATTTAGAGAATACCAAATTGAAAGCATTCGCAGCGCGTTTAAAAGGATGGTCTACAACAATTAAATACGTAATAGAAAAGAAGTGCAATTTATTTGTCTACTTAGAGGTTTCATAAGAAACAGAACACTTTTATAATACATTTTTAACATTACCTTGAAATCAATATTGCATTCGTGTCTCTTATTTATGTACCTCAGAATTATATTAAAATTAGTTCATGTAATTTCAGAATAGAAATTGTTACGTGTTAGGACAGTGGTATCGAATCTCTGCGTCCTTTGGATCATCAGATTGACTTGAAGAACAAGCCCATTAGTTTTGTTCAATTATTCATTATGAGGAAATAAATACCCTCATAGCAAACAGTTACAATATGTCTAACATGCGCTCTAGTAACTTGTATTCCTCTGCTCGACATAATGGGATATATTCCCTTGCGACCAATTCTGGGGTAGAAAAGTCAACCTAACGTAATCTCTACGTTGACAAAAGCCTATTACATTACCTGTTGTCTGGCTATGTTTTCTTGTACTATGCCAACCTATGTGCATACATACAAAGGTACAAACAGAGAAAAATAAATAGAAGAATCCTAATTTGACACCATAAGTCACTGCTTTTACAAGAACACTATTCATTGAAAATTAATCCCATTTTGCTGAGCCTTATTTTTTTCATATTTTTCATATAGTTAATGTCCTTCCATTACGAAGTAAAACAGAAACCAAGAGCACCGATAATTTCAAAAGTTTTTCGGCTGATATGGTATCCTTGAAGTGAAACAAATTGTGCTACTGAATAGCAGGTGTTTTACTATCTCGTACGATAAAGATACAGTAAACAATTCACATCAATTAGATGGATAGATAATTACCAAAAATCGCTTAGGATTCGCGCATCTTCCACGTCACGTGGTCCAGATATTCTTGGAAAATCCTAGTCTTGTAAAAAGGTACGTGGTGATGCTCTTAAAAAAATTCGCGCGTTATATTACCCTAAGTAGCTTGTGCCACATGGTGAATGACTTAAAAGTTGTATATTCAAACTCTTTGTAACCAAGCGATATGTTACTACCTTTCTTATACCTACTACAACAGGTGATTCTGGCTCTGCGTAATGTTCAAAAAAAGATGGGCTAATAAAAAACATCTTCCACGTTTAACGGCCTTAATGTTTTTCCTGTCTGAATCAAGTGTTACTTTCAAAATGATTGCTCAAATGTTTCGATCTAATGAGATTGAACAAGGGCTCAAATATGGAGAAAATATTAATATAATTCGCTTGGCGAATGTACAATATGGATGTATGTATGTATGTAAAAAAAAAAAAACGCCGTCATTTAATAACAATAAAATGTCGTGAGACAATATTGCATCTTAGTGTCATTTTACTTGCTTTAAGAGAATGATTGGTCCATACATTTGTATGTCATAAGCAAAGATTAGGCAAAAGTTTAAGACCTAACCACGAAAAAGGCAAAACATTGTTTAAACGGATATTAAATAAATCCCAGAAACGATTAAAATAACGAGTACGAGATGGATGGAATTTATAAAAAATTTTCAAAATAATTTCCGATGAATTTATCGACCAAATTGATTGTTTCGATTGTGAAATGAATTTCCTCCCAGGAAACTATAAATTAAAAATAGGATTAAATATTTTTTTCTAACAATTTATAGATGTTACACTTAAACAAAAATTAGTAGACTACTACTCTGCTGAGGGTTAAGAGTTGCAGCTCCAAAATTATTATAGTAAGGTTTTTTAAATAAGTTGTATAATCAAAGTTGATATTATTTAAAACCACTGAACTTTATGAATTTAATTAGCAGTTCCGTTCAAAGTGTAAAATGGGAGCCTCTTGCCAATCAGAATAAAAATCGCCTCATTAACCAGAGCCGATTTGGTTTTCAATTAACGAATTTCGACAATCTCATCCGCAGAGGCTTTCGTTGATCGTATTTTTTTATTATTATTATTTAATCAATAATCAATGAATTAAAATAATCAATTTTTAAAAGTATATTTTTAATAAGCTGAAAGCGAGAGTCGGTTTTGTTCGGACGACTATCAAACTCATTAATAACTTCCTCTTTCGTTTAATTCTATCAACGACGAAAATTTAAACAATGCATGCATGTTACATTACATGCACATACAGGACGGGCAGTAGGAAAGGCTGCTTCGTGAAGCATTTTAAGGTTCGATGAAATTCACAACACCTATGCCTTACCCATCAATTGCATTGCTTTACATGTGTTCATGTGTACTCGTATGCCCCAGGTCAGTTTTTTCCACAGCAACGTGACTGTCTGATATTTGTTATGCAAAAACAATTAATTAATGGAAGAATGGCTGGCAATAATGTGGTTGGCTTTAAGCAACAATTGAATTTACTTTATGGGTGAGCCTTTATCTGTGAAGATAAATTGCGAGGAAGAAAGTTTTTGGTTTCCTTCGCATACTGGACACAACCTCCATACATATACCTACATATGCATACATATATATATATATAGCATATTATATTTATTATTACAGTTATACAGACAACACTTCTATTTAATATTGAATGAAAACAGTATAACGGCAGATAGGTATCAGAGAGTTAGTAATTTCTCACTGACGAATATTCTAATGAAGATACCTCTTGCGTGTATTGTGCCTTCCTATATACATACATACATATGTACGAAGTATGTTCTGTTACAGAAATAGAATGACATTTTTTAACACGCATCCACAGTTTCTCAAATGTTTCTACTTTCATTTGCGATAATCATCATTTGAATTTGAATAAACTTTTTCTTAGTTAATTATTTACATGTCTGTGCATGTTTCTACCGCAGTCCTGTATATAGGCTAAATTATATTAAATTTGAAAAAAAATTATTTTCATAGCAGTAGTTGATTAAATCATAGTAGTGTGTCAAAGCAAGTAATGATTGTAGGGAGTTAATTAAAGACGCTTTTGCACAGACTGAACATTAATTATAATATTGCAGGATACACCCACAATTTACACGTAGTATGAGCAAATAAACTGATAAATCCCACATACAAACATGCACAAGTATATAGGAACGAAATAATTACCCATGCCTACATGTCTACTTGATTAATCAACTACTCTATTGTACAAGGGACTAATGATATCAACTGTTCGTCTTTATATAATTATACTTCATTTACATACATTTCAATCACATTAAATACGTACATACATACATACATATGTATTTATGTATATTGAAAGCACAGCCAGAATTTCTATTTTCCAACACTAAATAAAGTAACCAGAAAATGAACTTTTCAGCATAACAATGGAAATATCGTTATCGCATCGTTTTAATGGCTGTATTCTAGTTGGTACACAATAACTCACGAATGATCCTGACAGGACCTTCGCAACAATAAATTACAAGAAACTTTCATTTGCTCATACGGGGCTGAGAATTGTTCAAACATCCTCCAAATAAAACATTTCTTTATACATATATCTATGTATCCCTATTGTATCATACTATGTAGATATAAATTTAATAAAACCCTCGAAATATTTCTAACGACTTAAATAGAAGGAATCCCCATGTGTACCTACGTACGAATAGCATTTAACACTCTCAGACATATCCTCTTTCATTTAGTTAGATAAACTTTACGCTCATCTTTATGTTATCTTCGTCAGTTCGCAAATGAGTGTGTGGATGGAGGTGTAAAACGAATTGCTAGAGGGTTATGCTGAAATCACCTTTAAACTTTGCGCGCCCCCCTTTGCAATTAGTCATGAGTACAATTTTCTTATGCTTAAAAGGCGCTAACAACAAAGTCAACTCTAATACAATCGGTTTTAAAGGTCGTGGTTAAGTTAAAGCGATTTTACATATGTACATATGTATACATGTATATGTTTCGGTGGGAACTTATTGGCACCCCAATGCATCCCTGTACCATGTTATGAATAACAAACTTAAGAGCAAAAATCTTAAAAATCGTTCAGCATTCAAACGTCAGTAGCATAAGTAGTCCAAAGTAATTATTTCCGAAACACATCATCAATTCAGCGAATGAGTCAACATCCGGTTTATGACCTAACCGTAATCATAGTAAAATAATAAAACAGCACTAAGGGTGCGCTCATATAAATTTGTGCTGCCTCTTTGTCCTTATTGAACAAACTAAATACTAATCACAAATACTTGTTAAAGGTAAACAAAAACAAGGCACGATATGAATTTTCAACTAAAACCAACAAATTTGGTGGCTGCGGAGACCGCCGGGTTGATAAGTGCGAGGGTAATGGATAAACGTAAAGCTTGCGGTTGTACTATGTTGATAGCGAAGATGTATGCGGGGTTCAATTTTATTGTTTTCCACCTTCTTCAGAAAGCACATAGCACAATATTGAAATTCTTTCGTTAACTTTGTTATTTATCATTTTCAGGCGAAATCTCCTTTTTGGGTGGGTGGTATGCATAAAGAGGAATCTCGGATGGCTGAATATATGTATGTATCTATAGTGTATTTAATCCGTTATACTTTCAAAGCACACATGCCATGGAAAATGTTGATGATATTGCTCTACAGAAAGACTGTTTTGTAAAAGATAGATACATATAGCTATAGGGATGTACATATCCGTAGATAAAAAATGGAATCAACTGAAATAGTAAGCCATTTCACAACTTTGCATAACATAGGCGCACTTAGTGTTGTTTTACCTAAGCGCGCAAGCAAGTATATAGTTTTTGTTTGTTTTGTTTATAATGCATACATATGCAAATAATCAGCGTCAACAAATAAAGCGATACACCCAATCATGCGAAGTAGGATTTTAATTTTGATTAGACGTCCCCTTCTACTTGTGCGAGGTCTTCGTCTACTGTGTTGTCCCTCCGGGCTAGATTTCTAGGCATCTCAGATGACTGATGCGGAATATCAGTCAAAAAATCGCTAAAGCGACTGTATGTATCAATTTGAACTGTTTGTCAGCTCCAGCAGCACTGTCGATATTGCTATCCTCACCCCGCTTTGGTCAGGTGAACGGATGTTTTGGCTATCGTACGTCGTCTGTGTTGAATTGTCCGTCAAACTTGACAGCGGGATGCTGATTTTCGTCAAGAGAGATTTCGAAATATGCCTTCACTAAGATTATGGCGGCATTTTTCTATCACAGCTTTTCGATGTTTCAAGTTTACATATTTACAATTGATGTCATATTTCATAACGTACATAATTTTTATAAACACAATGACGTCTCTTTGTTTTTTATTTCCTTTGAAACTGCTTGCCATTGAAAAATATTGAAAAAGCCATGCAAATATTTTCATAGAAAATACAATTTCAATTGTTTTATAAGAAGATACAAAACTTACATAGTTGCGCACACAATAATATGAAACAATATATCTTATGCGTTCTTTATTTAGCAGACATATGTATGTAAGTAAATATTTGTTGTCCTCTACGATTTCAGCAGCGCCATTTTCTCGTCGTCTAAGTGGTGCCTTGAGACTTCCTGCAATCCATGTACAACATTTTAAAATGGGTTTTATCCACCAACAACATAAAGTGCACCCCGTCAAAGAAGAAACGAAAACCAGAACCAAATGAAATCCTCAAGTGACAATAACTCTCTCCTTGGCACCAGCATTTATGATGTTCATAGACCATGTAACCAACAGATTTATGGAAAACTTTCTGCCTGACGTATCCTGAGTAGCAACGGCATCGGTCCACTTGAGCCTATTGTTTGTATTTTTTAACGTGCATTTCTTTACATGAAATAAAAGTGGATATTTTAAGAAATGCGACCCAAACGTAAAACAAAAAAAAAAAATAGCTTAGCAGACGGACCAATTTATTACGATAATACAATTTCTTGATCCTTTTAGGAGTTGCTTCTGATTTGTTTACACTATTTTTCACTTTTCACATCACGCAAACATGCCTACATATTTCGGGAGTGCGTGTTATGCTGTAGGCACCATATGTTGCCAAAACTTATTTATGGATTTGATTTCGTTATCCTTCGACCTGTAAATATCCTTTCTGAGTATCAATACGGTTCTTTTCATTTAACGCTTTATATATTCATAGGGTATCCCTAGAGCAATAAATTGGATGTCCAGTATTTTTTTAAGAACAAAATGAAAGGTTACACCATTGTGGAACATCTGTATTATGAACAAAAAAAAATAATATCTTTCTCTTTTATATTCACAAATGGTAGTAGCCCAAAAAAACAATTTTAAGCCAAAGATACATACATAGTATAAATGTAGATTGTAATAAAGATAAGCGATTGATTTTTAATTAATGACAAATATCCAAAGATAAAGAAAGATTCCGAAACCATTATAACCTAAGTTCTTCAACTTAAACTGTCAGTCATAACTACGCTTGTGGTAATAATAATTTATAATTTAATGTAAAAATAAACACAAGCAAAAAAAAAAAAATGGAACTATGTACAATAGGCTACCTACTGGCGTCCAATTATAGCCGCATAAAATACTTCTTGTTGGAAAGCAAAAACTATGTTTTCGGGTTTTGCCATCAGAAAAGTGAACCTGGCCATATCAACTAACCAAATAGGTCTTCAGCTCAACACCATAATACGCTGCTGGCAGGATATGTGCGAGTGGCCACTATTTTCGGTTGCTTTCTCGGTCAGAATATTCGAGTTTATGGCATTGTACAATATGTTTTGTCTGTACATCAGCACAGCATCCCCCATCCAAATAGAGCGTTCATGGTGACGCAATGGACTGTTTACCCGAACATTATGTCCAGCAGGGATTTTATTCATTCCGTGTGTGTGTTTGCAGTTTCATTTTGTTGGTAAACTTAACTATGCTTATTTCTCTGGTTTGTGGATGGGGTGCATGTCATTGGGCTTGGTAGCAGCGGTAGCACTAACAAAAGCATCTCTGTATGAAATAAAATATTTTTGCGGTTCCACGAAAGTAGGTACGATTTTGGTTAAAATGCGGCCAGGCATGTGCTAGCCCCCAAAATCACATGAATTGAATTTTATTTCTGTAATTATGCATTTTATGATTGCTTTTGCGATGCAATTTTGTTGTCCGTATTAATTGGTTATGGGATATATGTAGATGTGAAATATTGAACCTCAAATTTGATATTCATACGTACTTGAAACCTGCAGAGTTTAATATTATCATTACATGATTCAGTTCGTTTCAATTGACTTTCCTTATGCGAAACTTTAAGTAACTCCAAATAAAATATGTATGACAAATAAACTTTCTTCAATATATTTATATGTACATATGTATGTACGTAATGCTGGTTCAAAAGTAATTATTATCGAATAATAATTACAATCATATCTATATCATGTAAGTATTTCAAATGCTTATTTGTATATACAGACTGTTCTATGGAGTGCCCAATATTCAACTACACACACTTACATATGTATGTATGGATATACATACGTAGGTATGTACAGTACGTGTACTATAAATTTGGATTTTCGGATACCTATCTCTGTCTTCAATCGAATAGCAAACAAATCAATAAAGAATCTGACGAATCAAAGAGAATTGAGAATCATTGTTATATCCCTTTTTATACGGAGGAAGAAAGGATGGAAAGGATGTTGCTTCTTGTTCAGGATGGATTACTTTTTTTTACGTAGAAAAGAAAACATTATTTGATGCTGGGAAAGAGCTGTACTTATCTGTGCTCACATTTTCAAGTTGAGGTTTAAGGAACAATGTAAATTATTACAACCGAATGGAATAAATAAATCAATCGAATCGCATATACATATCTAAATTAGATCGAAATGAACTGAGGGCAAAAGATAAATTGATTTAAAATATATGGATCCTTAGCGCCATATTTTATCCATTAAGAATATATCGTAGCCAAATATTTTGTTCAAAAAAATTGGACTTGTGCTTTTTAATTTGAATCGCCACTGATGTTGAATAGTAGGGTTATTAGGGAAGGGACTGCCAATCGATTTTATATTATAAATTAAATAAATAGACACTTGTTTACTTTGTGTGGAAAGTGATTGAGGGGTTTAATGCTAAAAAGCGAAAATATGTTGGTAAATATCTACTTAGGTATATGATTGAAATCATTGATGAAAACTTCAACCTCAACATATACTGTGAACCCTGCGCCTCCAACAAACATGGATGTAGAAAAGTAACCAAATCGGACACAGAACCATCACCGAGTGGTCAAACATCAATGCGCCTTCTGTTTACCTCACACCCACAAGGACTCGACTGCACTGGACTAGTGAGTGAGGTCGGTGAGGTCATTAAACTCCATATCCATCTTCAGGGATTAGTCAAAAATAAACGAAGGTACTGGCTCAGGAATATTTTCAGAGGTACCATCAATCGCTCGGTCTATAAAGCTTCCCAAGCACCAAAGTGGGTTCCAAGCGGAAATATATGGAATAACCGAGGCCTGCCGGAATCTGTCCACTTTGAACAGCAATAATCCTATAGACATCTACGCTGAGCAGCCATCAAAGCCATCACTTCCATCACAGACAATTCAAAACTGCTCAAGTGATGTTAAGAGAAATTCAATAGCGGGAGGCACAGCATCTCGCTCTGCTGGATTCCGGGACATATGGGCTTCCACGGCAATGAAATGACCGACGAGCTGGCTAAAAAAAAGGCTCAGGATCGCCCATCAGTCTTTTCATGACCATGATTACCTCGGAATTTCACAACATGGCCAATGTAAGTTGGAGCACAATCTCCTCATGCCGCGTCTCTAAAAAGCTTCAGGCCCACTACGACAAAAAAGGACTAGAGAAGTTTTATCATTGAACAGACCACAACTCAATGGCGGCGCATCTCAGAAGAATGAGCCTCTGGTGACATAGAAGTAGAGGAAGACACAACACATTTCATCTGTGAGTGCTCAAGTCCCAACAGAACTCAACTCTTGGAAATGTATCTTTCAACGATCTTAACGAACTAGCAAACACGTCACCTTAAGCCACCATTAAATTCATTATGAAAACGGACTGATTCAGGAGGGTCACTTCCGCCATAGATTAATTACTGAACTAATTGTCTTGTTCACTACTTTCATGTATTCCACACCGAGGAACACAATGGATCCGTTGAGATCCAAGTGAGACTGCACCTCCGAACTTGCAGTCACCCTCCCAACCTACCTACCTAACCGTTTCGGAGAAGAACCTAGTTAAATACTAGTTAGATAACTACTTCGAACGTTTGTGGATGTAATTTTCAAAAAAAACCATCAATATCGGTCATGTATTGTACAGGAATCGTTAAAAATTCTATTTTGATTGGTCTTAAGTCCGAGAATTTTCAGGAATCACAGGGAACATGCTTTAATCACAATTAATAATTGTGAAAAATTATTCTAACGTTTTGATTGAATTCTTAACAATTCTCTGGAAGACGGAAGAATTGGGAGCCAATCCAATTAGAAGGTATTAGCATCAACTGAGTTTCCGTGGCTTACATATGTACAAATTATGAAAGTTACGAATTTTTACGTATTCCAATTGAATCATTTCTCAACTTGAATGGACAAAAAAGAAACATCAATCAATCAGACACAATCAGAGACCCAGACGTAGTTGAACGGGGTAAATACAAAAATTTAATTTGATGAGTAAATGCCAATTCTATCTCAGAAAGGTCCATTTATTAGCAAATTAACATTTAACAATAATGTGAAACAAAAAAAAAACAAATTTGGGTAGGTATACAGATTATGCTCATGTAGATACATATGTATGTATGTATATATATCAGTCATTTTAGCCATTATCTAGAAAGAGAGGATTCTAACCATCTCTTTAAATCTACAAGTAATCCATGCACCAACTGAAAGCAAATTACCTGACAACGTACACGACACGGTACACATACTTTTTTTTGCGAAAACTGCTTCTGTTCGCTCTTGAGATGGGTGTTTATGTAGATAATATAAGATACAATATTAACCCTTCTAAACAAATCTATTTTGACACAATGAACTAAAACTGTACCAGTGACAGGGAGTAAACGATGTCTATTTTCCAGATATTTGGAAATGGATAAAAGTAAAACTAAAATGCTCTCTTATATAGCGTATTCTCTTTAATTCGTACAATCTTTATATGTATTCAACAAACCTATATAGTTAGAAGAATTTCGCATTCAGATAGAAAAAGTCAGCTAAGCTAAGCCAAATAAAAAAAAAAAAACACTTTATGTTGAGATGTACATATGTATGTACGTACATTTGTGTCCTTACTTTTGATTTCCTTTTTTTTTTAAGAGAGCAAAAGCAAATATTCACGCATCTATATTCCAAAGAGTTAGCTGAATAAAATCATATATTTTATTAACCAACCCACACAAGCAAAACACTTGCCCGCATCGAAGAGCTGACATAAAGAGTAAACTCCATACCATTGCGATCTCTTTCATGAATAAATTTCGAATAAGAACGAACAGATGGTAAAAACTTCGTCCTCTTGGATGCGGAGGAGGAAGCATTTGGCTTCGTGTACACTTCACTAACACAAGTCTATCTCTCCGTGCCCACAGAGTTTCACTTGCCTCTTTCGAAAATAACGTTAGTTCGGTTTTGGTTTTATAACGAGAGTGACGTTTTCGTGCGGATACATTCTTGTCATTCTGTATACATCCTATAGTCACAGATACAAAAACAAAAAAAAAAAGACATAATTGGGTTTTTTCATCTGACTTCTAACACACACCAACTTTGATATACGCACCCACACTTGACGGAAAATATTCTTTTGTAAAAAGTTTGTGACTACCATTAGAAAATTTATGAGTTTTTATTTAAACTTTTGAAAAGTACAAACGCTAAAAGTAGACCGGGGCTTTTGTGTTCGAATTTTCTTAAAGACGGTCGCAAACTCCGAATTGGATACACACCTCCCGCTGTGAATATTGAAGTGCCACAAGGGCACGCCAAAAGCTACCCCACAAAGGACGCTTAGTTTTTAATAGTTTATTTTGATATGTTGAATAGTTATTGCCTCGGATGCTGCAGAGAGAACACAACACTTGGATACCCAAAATTATTTTATGGCGTTTGGAGAGAACAAAATACCGATAAATTTTTGTGTGTGCAGTCCTTGTAGTTCTTATCATTTAATCCCATGTGCTAGTTTAATTTCAATTATAAAAAGTTATAAAAGTTCAATATCAGTTTTACTCCACCTCTGAAAAGATACCAAATCTTTTTGCACGAAAATAAAGAAATAATTCATACAGGGAAAAATAAACGAATTGTGAATATATATACCTATATTGTATACATATATATATATATGTATATTATATGCAATAGAATGTAGCTAATGCGGATATGAAAATATATCGTAAGCCTTTTCAAAAGAAAAAAATATCGTGGTTGTGTAAAATCTATTAGAAAAAAATTTGGTGAACAATGATAATATCCTAGTGATTGGTTAAGTATTTCACTGTCCCATCTCCTCATTGAAAAGGATACATAAGCAAATATGGACTTTAAACATCAAAATTCATGGATTAAGTTACTCCTCTGTGGTAAGTACAATGAGCAGTATTAATTTTTTTGTAATATACCAAAAATAGTATATCTATGTATGTACATATATACGTATATACATATGCGCAAAACCAGATTTCTTTACTTCTCGTACTGCACACTTATCATCTGTTGAACACTTTTCTTTAATAAAGGAAACCATATCTTGACGATGACACCTGGTAATATTATATACCACATTTCGCTTAGTTTAAATTTAATTTATTACCCTCACATTGTCTTACATTTGCTATCGAGAAATCAACGCCCCCAACATTTCGTATATAAATATATATGCATGTACATGTGTACGAATATCAACTAGTGAACGAAAAATAAATGGTACTCAATTAAAAGTTCAATCTGTGGGTCTCAAGAACTTAATATTTTACGTTGTGAAGAAAAAAATCCATCAATTTGTTCAGATTGCACTTAATATTCATCGCGTGAGTTTCTTTACGACTATTGGATACGGAAGTATAAATTAGTTCAATAGCCTGGTTTGGTTACAAAAATGAATACGATACTACGTTAATTATTTAATGATAAATAACTAACGTATTTATGTAAGTTAGTACATACGTACATATGTATGTATGTACTTAATGTTCATATGTGCATACGCCCCTTAATTCTGGATCTAACCAAATTATATGCGTGACAACTATTTTTCGTGGAGCCTGCAATCAGTTATTACAATTTAATAAGTAAATACATATAAACGAAAAAGTTCAATTTTGATGTTTAATTGAAATTTGCTCAACTGCAGAGAATGTCAATAACCATTTAATCTGATATTGTGATACCTACTTGTGGACTAAGTGTACTTATAAGTATAAATAAAGTTACTTACTTTACTTTACATGCAAGTAATACGAGTATAACTCAGAAGGCATGATCATTAAATTTAACTACGTGATAAGTTAGTGGATAAAACCAGCCACTAGCCTACATTTTCTATTTTATTATTAGTAATACCCCACTCATATAAGCTAACTAGGACGTTATAGAAGTAAAAATATGTGATTCTTACATAAAGTAACTTTTTTTTAGGAAAACCCATCCTCGATTATCCTGCATTATTCAAATAACAATTTTATGAGTTGATTACTTAGAGTTTTGTTTTCGTTTTAAGAATTGGTATAGGACCAACCTATTTCTTTAATACATTACATTATTAGATTCATTAATTATATGTATGCACATACATATGTATATGTAAGCAAGATTGTGAGTTGCTGAATTTGTGAAAGCCGTCTGAAAGTACGTGATAGGTACATGCAGAATTGGGAGACTTTTTGGTCAAATCGGATTGACGAGCTGCTTGACAAACCATCCAACCCAAGTAAATTTGCGTTCACATTCATCAAATCTGGAGTATGATACCGACGAAGAATTTGATCATTGTGAACCCCCTTATTCAGGCATTCATACATACATATGTAAGTGCAATTTCAAAGCAGATAATGAGTGCAACATATCGTTAGTACAGTATTGCGATTCAAATAAAATCATATGACGCTATCTATCTTCATGTATTCAATTCACGATTGCAAGACCATTCATTAGCTAATCCATTATTTAAGGACAAGGGAACTATGCATGGCGACACTTTTACCACCAAAGATTACATTAAACAGCCAAATTGAGGACGACAACCGGAGGTCGTCAACCGCAAGATACAGAAAATATCTTTAGTTAAAAGCTTTGAATTTATTTGTTTATGTTATTTGTTGTACTGGTAAGATACGAGATACATCTACATAGTTATGTAAAATGATTTTAAACTTGACCAAAAGGAAATGGTACACATAATTGAGAAGTAGCTATCATATAAATCCAGGCGTGAATTTACCTTCACCAACATATTTCTAAGTGCGAAACCTAAAGGGGCCCTTATATGACAATATTTCTCATGCATTTAATGTTCCCACACATCTTGGGAAGCCGCAAAACATAATTAAACAAACAACCGATGTGTGGTTTCCAATACCTGTTCGCTCACAAAGGACAATCATTCGAAACTCTTACCCTACCATTTGGCACATCTCAATTTTATGAGATAAAATAATAATAAAAAAAAAAAAAAACGAATAGTATGGCTTTGTAATTATATCCATTCTCTTGTTTTTGAATCTGCAATAACATGCCTGTTGGCTTCGAGTTAATGATGACGGGAACCCCCTTACCACGCAGATCAGTTGATGTCCGTTTACGGAAAAATTGCATTGTTTGCAGAACAGCGTCGTTGTGGATTGTGGCGAAATGACTTCTCATACCTAGTTTTCAGGAATGAAAAAATAGTGCTTTATAAAAGGTGGGCCATCTGTTGGTTTCTTTTTAAATCATATGTTATTTTGACGCTGACAGCTCCTATGCGTTCAAAAAATTGACAGAAACTCGCGGTACGAAATAGATCGATTTACGCTTAAACAACGTTGGGAAATATTGCAAAGTTATTTCCAAAGTGGATGCTGTGTTGCCGAAACAGTGCGAATTTCAATCGAAATAATGCACCAACTGCAGCTGGTGTACTCAAGTTTGTGATGAAAGTTCGTAAGACTGGTTTACTGATTGATAACCGAACATATTCCTGTGTTCATCCTGTGCGCTCAATGGAGAAGATTGCAGCTTTTTGCAGGTTTTTGGAGTGGCGGCATTATTGGTTAATTTTTTTCCCAAGACGACAATGCAAGAAACGTTACAGTGAATGGAGAGTGGTACTGAGGCATGAAAACCGATTTTTATGGCCAGAATGGCCTCCTGTTAAGCCAGTTGAAGCAGTCATTTGAATGAAATGACTACTTTTCAATAAAGTAACAATTGTTGAAAAATGTTGAACAGTGTCATGCCAACATTGCCATAGAAACCAACAGATGTCCCACCTTATAGCCAGCCCTATGTACATACAGATGGAGAGACAAAATTACCGGACACACTTTTTTCAGTTTTTATAAAAATGTCAAGTTTGATATCGCAAATAGAAAGTTAGGAATAATTTTGCTTGGTAAACGAAAAGCGTATTGGTCCAAATACAAAACAAAAACAGATTTTTTCATGATTGTCTGCACATTTATGATCACTGTGCGCAATCTTTAAGACGCCGCATAAAAAGAAAAGAAAAAATAAAGCTAAAAACACATACATGCCATATATGGATATGTAAATATGTTAATCCGCTCTAGAAGAAATTTTATGATAGTTTTCCCCCTTTTTTCTGTTCAAACCTATTAAAGTGGAAGGTGCCCTCTATATTTTTCCTTGCACCTATAACAAGGGCAAGGGCAAGTATCCGATTTGTGGAGATTTTTGATCTCGAGATTTTGATGAATTTGGATATTACCATTATAGAGAAGTCATTGAGTCTACCAATGCCATCTGTTTGTTTGTTTGTCTATTTGTGCACGAGGCTACAGCCTGAACGGGCGGGCGGATTTTTTTATTCAATTACAATGACAACCAGAAATGAAAGAAAAATGGTTCGCCCAAGATACCATGGTTCACCAGCCTACTCTTGTGCAATCTATTTATTTAATCATTGACTAAATCATTTTTTGAAACTGACAAAAAATGAACTAGATGAAGCACTAGAAGAAAACATACGAGTATTTTCATATGTTGTTTGTTTTTTTAAGAAATCAAAATATACATATATGAAATTACATATGTGCATACCTACATAATGTGTGCATATGCATATATGCATGTTTAGAATTTAAACTAATAGAAAAGCAGTACGTAGTTGGATTAGGTATCTTAATCTAAAGTTAGTTAAACTTGTTTACAATGTCACCATTCTTTACTGGATGGATAAAGACAAATATAATAACAATTGGTTATATTATTATATTTTATTACACCCAAAGACTTAATTTTAGATCCGGAACCCTCTGTGCAATAAAAATAAACTGACAATACCGCATTGCATAAAACTCTAAGGGAAAAATTGAATTTCCCTAAATGTGTTGGCATAAAGCGAATATCATCTCTGGCTTACACTCATCTTGCTGTATACATACTCGTATGTGTGTACTATGTATAGAGAAGTATGAAATGCTATACAGAATAAAACAGGAGAAAAGAAAACACTCTACAGCCAAAGTAGGGACAATTCTGTATTCTTATGCGAGTTCAAACTTGCATACAACAGTCCCAGAAGCCATAATTATTTTGCAGCAACGGACTATGAAAAACCAACTTGCAGAATGCAAAAGATGCAGAAAAACAAGCAAATTGTGAGGACCAAGTGCATACCTTCTGACTTTTTGTAGTGAAATACATATGTAGATGCCCAGGTAGTCGGTCATGCTATAGCGTTACTTCGCTTGGCATTGAGACTAGAATCACCAACTCTGATGATCCAAATGTAGAGAAAACATTCACGTATATATATGTACACCGTGACATAAGTACTTGCATGTTCTTCTCTGGATTTGTCTAGTGATGGTTATGAACATGTTGCTATACTGCAGACTTACCTTCCCGCTGTTCAAATACAACAGAGATTTCCCTGTCTAAAATGAACCAGAAGCCCACCGGGGAGACTACATTATAGTCATCATCACTTTTAATGATGATTATGATACTCGTACATACATCTTTCGTATGTTTAACTTAATCCACTGTTAATATGAAAACAAAATTCTTCCGAAACCTCCTTTGAAAAACCTTTAAGTTTTTAATTTGTTAAAGCAAAACAAAAAAAAAATACCAACAACTTTACGTAAATTTTTATTATTCTCAATTCTCGTTCCTGTTTGCGCAGGATATGCAAAAAATACATTTCGATTTTTCTTCAGTCATATGTAGATATGTGCATACATAATGTATGTATGTATAAAATCAAATTTTAATTATAAAATTTTTCCTGGTAAAATAATAAAGAGAAAAACTATAGATTGACGTATTTATGAATGAAAATAGCATATCTACGTATAGAAATATTCTACAAAGGGTATATGCAGAGAAAAAGATAATCAATTACTTCAAATGAGCACGAACCTCACTTCCTTTAGACATTCGAAAAGCTACAAACGTAGTGGTATCTTGTCAAATGAGGACATTTAAAGTTCATAAAAGGACTATGAATGGTTTTCAAGATCCTGATACGAAAAAGGGTTTATTCTATAATAGAGAATTTCAGACGCAGTTACCAGCAGCTTATGACTTATCCAGTCTCTCAGCACTTAAGCGTAACGTGTTTTATGTATGAAAAAGGTACGAAAATATTTGCGGTTTAATTAATTTTATTTAAAACGCACACAACCTTCTAGCAGCTAGATACATGATAGTACACATTTACATGCACATATGAGTTTGAGTATGTATGGGCATTTCAAGCAAGTTATAGCTAGGAAAATATAAATATGTAATCGCAGTCCATATGGCTCACTGTGTTATTTACATTTTGTACATATAAATAACCATACTGAGTAAATAAATACAATTATAAGTATTTGCTTTTCCTTCTGATTCAAGAATTTATTTTATATGTGTAAATTCACTCATCTCAGTTAGGTGCTTTGCGTAAATTCTGCTTTGTTTTATTTTTTATTTAGCATTTATTTTATTTTATTTTATTTTGTTTTATAAAACAATTTTTTCCATTAAATTATACGAAAGCTAACTAAAATAAACTTTTCCGAGACCTTTATTTCGCTGTTTATCTATTTAATGGTACAGTTAACTACAAAACCGTAAAAAAGGGTGGATATTAAACCTTTGATGTATGCATTACTCCAAGTAGTACACTTCAACTGATGGGGGTTGATTTCATATGAGACCGAGTTGCCAGTGGATGGATTTAAAAGAAAGGCAAATGTCTACAAATTTACGAATATACGAGCATCACTAACGCGAAACTTTTCCCCCTCGACCTATGTTGTATTGTATTTTTAGGTAATCTAATATTGCATACGGGTTGAATGTCAATAAAATCTGAAGAAGATAAAACCGAACTCATTCTTAAAATGTCAAAGGGTTCGCTAGGCAGTATTATACGTAGCTGTTGATGCCAACCATATCTTGATAAAGGTCGAAGGGTTTCAGAGCGTATTTTAATGCCACTTATTTTAACCTCGATTCATTTAATTTTTTCGTGTGTATTCAGGACGAATAAAAAAGATACTCCGAGCTAAGGTTTGTGTATTTGTTTATGTTAGTATATGCATTAAGAAATACAATTGTGTATACATACACATGCATATGTATATGTATGTACATATATTATTTTGTCGTGTCTTTCTAATGATTATAAACTTCAACATATGCATATATATTATTCAATTGTTTATCAATATGTGTAGCAAAATCATTCGTCTTACAATTTTAGTTGTCCAATTATTCTTATTTAACACACCCGTTCATCTTTTTGTCTTTCTATAGGTGTGGTTGTTTAACTGCGAGATCTTAACCCGAACGACACCTACTACGAAAATATATTATTATTTTTATTGAAGGAATTCAGAAAATCATTTATAAGTTTGCATTGCTTCCGATATATGTATGTATAGTAAGAGTTAGTTTTTAGGAGTTTATTGACGAACAATTCATCAGAAGATTTAAATAGACACCACACAATGCTTAGTCTAATACAATATTCCCTCAATTAATAATGCTCATCAATTGTATTGCGATGAAGAATATTACATAACACGAAATTCATTCGCATTATCATACATATATACATATGTATATATTATACACATACTACTAATAAAAATTGTTTTACTCCAAAAATCATTTTTATGTCATTAATTTTCCGTCTGACCCATCATAAGGACTTTTACTCTCGGTTCATATGTACACACATTTATCTCCCTTTTTCCTAAGGCTGCGATAATCAATGGATAGCAGCCAATTCCAAAATATACATATTTTCAAGTCCTTGAGTATTTGTGTGTCGGTTCCTGTTAGGATGCTTTTTATGGTGACTTTAAATTTCTTTTCGAATCGAGAGGTCTTGCGTTAAGGGCAGATCGAATGGCAGCCAAAATTATTCTGGCAAGTCCTGCTTCATAAATAGAAGGTATGTATAAAAAAATGTGCAATAACGACGTTTTGAGAGTACCTCAATTTGCATAAACGCAAAGGAGTCGACTCGTAACTCCTTTCGTAGTACTGAATTAGAGAGTGAAATGAAGCTACTTTTATGGTAGCACATTTTCACGTGACAACAAATAAATACTTTGTTTTGCTTTCTTCGCGAACTTTAGAAATTAAATTGAAAGCAGTGAAATGAAAATTCAAAAATTTTTTTTCATTAGAAAAAAAAAAATCCAAAATATTAAAAAAAAATTGTAAAAATCCAAATTGTATGTAAAAGTCAAAGAAAATAGAGTCCGTCAATCCAATATGACCAAAAACACAGTTTCGTATAATAACATACACAAAAGCTGTAATTCGTCAAGAACCGATCCTACTCTCAATTGGCGAGGCATATTGCATTTTTTGGCTGAATCACGAGTTCATGTGTATAGCTTCAAAAGTACATACGAGTATGTATGTATGTTAGTTGAAAAGTATTACTAAAAGTGGTTTTTAAAAAAAATAAAAAAAAAAAACGCTCACTAAACTTCTAGTAAAAAATGAAGTTATTGAGAAGTGGGCCAATTTTAAAAATGATTAAACTGATAAAATTTCATCAACCTACATAGTTTAAAATTTAAGGTCCAAGAAGTGGTGACATACAGACGGACGGACGGATATGGCTTATATGACTATTAATACTGCAAAACATGTATATACATATGTATTTCAAGTTCATTTTATATAATATTTTCAATCTAACGTCTGAAGGCGTAAAAAGCTAGTCCAAATAATAAAATCGAGGTGATAAGTTCAAACTGGATATCAACCAACATTTTTTGAGGGATTTTTTTGAAGATTACTTTTTTGTTAAGCTTAGCGACATAACGATTTTATATTAGATTTTTTGCAGCAATGGTTTGGCTGAAAATGGTGAATGTTTATTTTTCATTAAAACTCTTTTAATGGAGACTTTTAGTACTTATTTTTCCTTCTATAATACGGACGCCTAGAGCAAATAAGAAAATTGATAAGAGAGTCACGTTTTTAATAGAATGCAAACGAGGTACTCTCGTTAAAAAATGCTCATTTTTATTCTCTGAAAGAAAAGGGAAATAATTAAGCTCTCACAAAGAAATTTTATATGAAAAAAAAAAAACGATGCAGTCATGAAAATCTGATGTGCACTACCAAGAATGAATGCCGCTCCTCTCAAATATGATAAAGAAATGGTGGTAATGAAAGCAATGCAATGTTGATTTTTGAAACGCAGTTTCATTGAAATATTTAAGGGTTACGGTTAATTGAAGTTGCGATTTCATACGTATGAAGTATATACAACATACATGCGTACTCTGGGTTTGGTTAAACTTTGGACGGTCTACGCCTAATGCTTAATATTTTTTTAATTATTTTATGGAAAAGACTAGACGAGGTATGTCCTGATAGGTTATATTTAGAAAGTCATATTAATTGAGTTTGTCGTGTCCACATTCGTTTATTGCTTTGATACTAAAATCACTTAATTTGAATGGTACGTCTCACAAGATCAGTTGCTCAACATAACATCAATTAGAAAAAATTAAATATGTTTACTATAGCTACCTTTCTATGACTACTATCGCTCTGCATTTGCATTACTTTACTAAAAGGCTTTTTATTGACGATATAAAAATATTCGACAAGTTGAAAAAATATTAGAAATACATTTATCTCAATCTCAGATTTATACTTACATACATATATGCATGTAATACATATATTTAGATTTAGATTTCCAATTAACCAAATATTTATCTTATTTTAGCAACAATTACACTTCTCACTTCATCCAAAAGCCATGCACAACAACAAAAGTTTCGCGTTACTCCACACGATCTACAAGTACTGGAGGGTTCCGAAGCACTTTTACGTTGTGAGGTGACCAACCAAGCTGGTCAGGTGCAGTGGACTAAAGACGGTTTTGCACTGGGATTTTCTGCGGTTATCCCTGGATTTCCACGATATTCAGTGCTAGGGGATCGAAAGCAAGGCGTATATAACCTACGAGTTTCGAATGCATCCATCATGGACGACGCCGAATTCCAATGTCAAGTTGGACCCGCACGACTTAATTCGGCGATACGAGCAAACGCTAAGCTGACTGTCATATGTAAGTACTCCAACCATAATTATGAAAACATTTTTTATTCATATGTAACTTAACATTAGTGAGATTAATTATTAGAAAACAGTAAATATGTACATTCACATTCATATAAAAATGTATGCATTGTATTCGATGTATAAAACAATGAAATTTGAAAATCGCTTGGATGTTCATTTCAAATTTTAAATAGGGTAATATTTATTTCAGCACCACCTTCATCAATCGAAATACAGGGATATGCACACAACTCTAAAGTAGAAGTAAGAGAAAATAAGGACCTGACGTTAAAATGTACCGTAGCTAGTGCAAAACCAGCATCTCAGATTGTTTGGTACCGTGGAAATATCGAATATAAAACAGGTAAGTAAATGATACCCTGAAACAGGTTTTGCAATGGTAAAGAAAAACATATGCACGTACATATACTATACATAAGTACATACGCCATATTACGATAGAACATAACACTTACTCGTACAAGCAGGTATTTGGTTGAGATATGTATTTTCACAAGATCTCACCCTAAGCATCAACAACGCGTCCTATCTCGGTGGCATAAATATTCGTAACAGAAATTAAATCAGGTAGTCGTCTATGCTTCTTTTCAATATAAGAGGCTTTACACTAGTACATATGTATATTTGCAACATCCTTCCTTAAGGTTGAATTCGTATGTGCACACATTCATGCTAGTGCATTAAGTTTTCAGTATACAACTTTATTATTAATCATTAAATCCCACCACATTTGTCTACACAGAATGTTCTTCTTCGTGATGAATGTAATGTTCGTCTTCAGTGCTTGACACACATAGCATATTCTTACAGCTTTCCTAGGCCGGAAATGTTAAAAGGATACATTTTCTTTTTCTTTTCCTCCCTCCAAAGCAAATTTTCACGAGGTAACCTAAATGAAGAATAAAATACGCTCGGTTAGCACTGATAATGTCTTATTTTTCTCTAATTATATCCATGATTGTTGCTTTGTTGGTTTTTTTTTGTTGAGAATTTAGGTTCATGAATTTATCATGGACTCAGCATTGAAACATAATTTCAAATACAAGTACATAACATAATCAAAAGGAATGGACTCGTGCCAAGGATATTTTATATACACACAAAAACATAAATAAAAATATTGCACAACATTTTGACACATTGCTTACAAATGCAATTAGAGCTGTTTATTGAAACTCATCGCACACAATTTAGTCTGCCTTTATTATTACAGCTTTCATCTGGTAAAATCAAAATAAAAAAAAATAAACATGTATTTTGTTGGCATTTGATGTCGCGTTTAAAAAACTAGGCAAAGAAAGTATTGTCCTCTTTATGTTATGGTAATGTAATGGTTTAGGGTAAACTCTTCGACAAGGTCGATCAGTAATTAAGACTAAACAAAATTTAGCTACGAAGTCATATTTTCAACTACACTAAAATTGAAATTACTGCACAAAGGAAAACAATAAAGGAAAATTAATTAAGAAGTCACGGATGGCGAAATTTGGAAGAAAAGTTAATATTAAACTCTTTAATGATTCATTTTTATTTGGGTCCAGAGTGCAAAATAATTTGGGTTTCTAATGGGCATTGGGGAGGCCTTCATTTCGTAGCGAATAGAGGGAGAAATAAGGGATTCAAATAGGTTGGCAAATAATGTGAGCAAAAATGTATTCCCAACGAAACGTATAATAAGCAAAAACTAATTGAGTGTCTTACTGGATATTCATACCAAATGGTTCGGACACAAAGACCTCAGACCTAAATTGCAACAAACTGTACATGCATACAGATGTGCACATATGTAAATATGTACATATGCATATATGGCCATATTCAATAAATTATTGGAAATCAATAGCAAACATAATGTCCAGTGCCGCAGATGGAGTTGTGCGTAGAGCAACGCTTATGCACAGACAAGCTGTACGTTGGACCTTACTTAGATAGGCGCGGCATAAAGCTTTTTTTAAGGCTGTCCACCACACAATGATATAGAGGCTAAGTTATTCGAGGTTGTAGACTCCATCTATTTCCAATAGCTTTTTTTGCAAGAGAAAAGTGATACTGCGGCTTTCTTAACTCTTTCTTGAATGTTAGGTTTCCAGCCATTCCATTTCCATTTTTTTCTATGAACAGTAATTGAATACAAAAATAACAAGGTTAAATGATATATTTGTGGGCTTAGGACATTTCGGGAGAAACACCATTTATTTTTGATCATTAGTTATAACTTACGAAACTCTCCAACATTAGCATTTTAGATGAGCAAAAAGCTAAATCCAAGAGTCGCTAAGCGCGACATCATCATTTTTCTCATTAGATACGTAATGTCTCAAATGACATAGCCATTTTCATTAATTCAAAAAGTGTAGTGAAACGGAAAAGCTTATTTTGCAGGAGGAATTAGCATAAAAATATGCACAGGTATACATACATATTTGACTGTCAACCATCTAACTTTGATAAGAAAGCGATGATGACTGTAAGTGGAAAACATCATCAGCATAAACTTAACATAAAGGATGTAGTAAATAATTATATTTGTTCTGGTGCAACAATCAAGTAGAAGTTTGGTTGAAAGACGAAATTATTTAGTTATATCGTCTAATCTATTTTAAAGATGTTTTTTTCTTAACAAAAGTGATGCTTAATTTTGTTCTGCAGATGAACGTGAAGACAAAGTGGAAGAAATTTCTCCAAAACGATTTACGACAACCTCTCAAATCAAGCTGAAACCCACTTCTGAAGATGATTACACTGAATATTCCTGTCAGGCTAAACACAAAGCGTTGCCTCCGGATATGCCTATGCGATCAACAGTACAGTTATCAGTTTTATGTAAGAAAATTTTATATTAAGTTTTATTTGCACGGAAATGCTCTTAATTATATTGATTACTAGCATTTTATAGCTAGCATTGCACTTTTGTCTTATTTCGGGATCTAAAGAATATATTTGCATAATAAAACAAACGTGAATGATTTGTAGAATGATTTGCAGACACACAAATATGTATGTGTATAGACATGTATTTTCCTGGACAGTATTTACAATTAAATTTTAAGTGGTTTTCTACCTTTGTGTCTATTCTCTAACACCTAAACGTATAAAATAAAAACGAAACTGAACATTTTCTTAGTAACCAATTATTTGAACTTATACCTACATATGCGGATGTAAATTTTATTTTTAGATCCACCTGGACCTCCTTATATTGAAGGTTATACGCAAGGTGAAACACTAAGACGGGGTCAAACAGTCGAGCTTATATGTCGGAGTCGGGGTGGAAATCCTCCAGCGCAATTGATATGGTACAAAAATGGATCTCAAGTTCGAATGGCATATAGAACATCAGGACGCCTGTCAGAAAATATTTACACGTTTACAGCTGAGGCCACAGACAATAAAGCGAGGTTTCGATGTGAAGCCAGTAACGTTATGTCCCAAAATGCCCTTAAGGCCGAAGTGGATTTAGCTGTACTTTGTAAGTAAAATAATATGATAATAAATATGACATCCATGTCATTTTCACTTGATTCTTTTGCACAAATGCATTTAGATATGAAATTTAAACATTTTAATCAAAATTTATATGTCAAATTAGACACAAAATTAAATTTGCTTGAAATTGACAAAGTTCATTAACTTACATATAAATATCTGATATCCTGTTTTCATCATTCTTTAAAAGTACAAATCGATTAAGTACCTACTATAGCTGACACTCATGTATGATAAGAGAGAATTTCCTCACTAACCTTACCAATACGATGAAGAAAAAAATGATTTTCTTGAACGCTATTAAAAAAATTAAATTCCCCCACTTTAGTTAGCTTTATCTGTGTCCTTGTAACAACATAACACGTCAGCATGAGTTCTCCAACCAGCCTTCCTCCTGCCTATACTACTTAAATATTAATGAAAGACGAACAAAATTCTAATTTTTTACGATATTCTGCATATGATGCGGGGACATTTTGTTTTTCTTTTCATGTCAATCTTACCAAAAGTTGCCCCAACCCATGTGTCAGTGTCAGGACCAACTGAAGCGAGGGTGGGAGATGTTGTGCCACTCACCTGTACAACCGCTCCATCAAATCCTCCAGCCGAAGTGAAATGGATGGTAGGAGGGCGCCAGATACGTAATGCGACATCAAGGACTTCTGTTAGCCCAGATGGTAAGTATACTGCTACATGTACTCATGTCGTATACACTCGTAGAAGCATTTTGGTATTTTTACTTTTTTTTTGAGAAGAGAACGAGTGCAACGTTAAACGTATGTAGATACCTACGTATACGCATATATATACATATTTATGTATATACGTATGCACATATATATATGTACAAACATATATACATAGGTATTTCTATGATTTTTTAAAACATTTATACAAGCTTCTAACTTGCTTATTATTGACAGAGCAACATGTACTATACCAACATACCTATGTGTACACATCAATGAGTATACATACATATGTACATTCTTGTATGTAAACACATAGTTTGAATGCAGGAAAGTGTAGTAGTTATAAGTATATTTGTAATTACAATGCAATACTATACGTACATACCTCTACGTATATTTCTATCAAATCTCTCAACATATGTATGAATGTATCTAAATTAATTGTAACTTTTTTTTCAAGGAGGTTGGATAACAGCATCAAACATAACAGCTCTAGTGGAGCCGAATAAGAGATCCTTAGTTGTCATATGCCATGGACTTAATATGCAGTTGACAGAAAACGTAGTCTCTACGCACACAGTAAATGTTTTATGTAAGTTGTGTATGCTATAAAATTACTATATTTAATGTAACTAGTTTAATACTATTAAATAGAAACTAAACTATTTATTCAATGGACTTTACACAGATGTATATATGTACATATGTTTGGTGAAAAGATTAGTTAACTTCGTCAAGTGGTTTGAGCTGTATAGCACAAATATATGCGGTGATTTCTACAGCTTTGAAAGTGAAAGGATTGCTCTAAAGTCGTCAATGTCTATTTCAAACGTTTTTAGTCAAGAACTTTGTCTACTAAGGGCACTGCAGATTTTTTGATTGACCTAAAAAAGCAGTTGACAATAGTCCTCTCACACAAGGCAAAGACCAGTAGGTAAAAAGAAGATGACAACACATCGCACATGCTTTGTTTCGACCGAAAAGTCTTCGCACAATAAAGTAAAGGACATGCCTTAGTTGAAACAGTCAAGTTAGATAAAGTTATGATTAAATCTAGGTGTTAGAATCTACAGATTCACTTGCATTAATAATAACAATCTGCTCAACACTTATAATACTTTTAAATTATATTAATTTTGAGCATTTAAAGCATAATATTTTTTACTAATTTAATTCCAAGCACATACAAATGCACATACATACATACATATATATGTTATGGACAAACAAGCAAGCAGATAAAAAACTAAATTATGGGCTTAACCCAAACAAGCCTCATTTCTATGAAATGCGAGAAAGAAAGTACGTACATACATATGTATGTATGTTTAAGAAATTACACTTTTCTTCTCAGCTGGATGAAAATAAAAATTCAATTTTCCCTATGAAAACACTGCAATAACTTGTCCCATATTAAAAAAAAAAACAAACCTAACGTCTCTTGATAAAAAAAAAATTGTTCAAAAAAGTAAATTGGAAAAATAAGGGTTGGTGTTAGAGTATTACACATATTACAGACGGTAGAGTGTACATACATATGTATGCATGTTTATGTATATAACCGCATGTACAATCTCAATTCTATTTATTACCGGCAGACGTCTTCTATGTGTAGATTAATTCGAAGCACTTTGATGGGAACGAAAGTGTAAGTCGGTGAAAATAAGGAAATTTTGACTATCAAAAAAGTTTCATTGACTTTACTTACACAATTTCCATCATAAGAAATAAATTAAAGGTGCAAGAAAAACAAATGTTCATCATATTTCATGAGTACGTAATTGAATTTCCTTTTGACCTGCAGCACTTGAGAATTTCTTTAGCATTCACTCTCTATGCTATCGTATCTACAAACACCAAGCTGATATCCTGGAGGCTATTCAAACGAAATTGATTTTGTCCTCTTTGATTTCCTGAACTTGTGTCATACACTCTAGTTCATTAATGTGCAATGGTGAAACAATGTGTGAAAACAGCCTTTTACTGAAAAGGCAATATAACTGAAGGTGATGAATAATCGGTTCCGCTACATGTTGCTTCACTAATCCTTTAATATTGATGATGGTGTGTTAGAGGGTTGAAAGTTTCGAATCTTTTTTCGGTGTGAATTTTAAGTAAAGTCTATATATTCTCCACCATCATCAATTTTTTCGTTCAAAACTTTGAATTTTGAAACAAAACAAATGTACATATTACTAAAGGACCCATCTATTTTTGATAATTAATCAAAATGTAAGTCATTAAACTACATATATGTACATACATATATGTATATGTACATACATGTATGTATTAGCGAATTGGGATGAAAATTATTTTCTTAATTTTTGATATTTATTCGCACGTTTTATTTTTATTAAACCACGTTCTTCTCCAGATCCTCCTTCGCCACCTTTAATTTCGGGATACGAAGAAGGACAAATTATTCCAGCTGGATCAGTACAAAAATTACTTTGCATTTCATCAGGAGGAAATCCCTTAGCTACTTTAACTTGGTATAAAAACGACAAAAGGGTAAGTATATCATTTTTTAAATTTGAGCTAGGGTAGGGTGAAAAACTTGAATAGCTTCTGTTTATAAAACTGTAAATGTTAAACGATTATTGATGCATTAATTCTTATTTTCCATAAGTAGAAGTTATAGTTACGAAATAAGTAAAAAAAACATTCGGAACCAGATTAAAAGCATCCAATTAGAGCTTTGAAAGGTAGTTTTTTATTTTAAATTATTTTATTTCAAAATTGAAATAAATAAATAGAATTTAATGCATAAGTAATCATTGCACACATTTAAACCCCACTTTTTATAGATGGAAGTCGGCAGCTTTAATTTTATCTGAAAATGGTTTGTCCTCAGCACACATACATAAATCCAAACATAGTTTTTGGGAGACAGTTTGAGAAAATGATGTTTGCACGAGTGTAGAATAAACAAAGCCAGATCTCAGGGAATAGGATTTTGTAACACAAATTACGAATCCGCCATGTCCTATACCGTATATGCAAATAGATGTGTATACAAATATATGTACGCGTACATATGCATGTTATTTTTGTGTGAATTTATAGAGAATGCACTTAGTTCAATCTGCCGTTCCTGTAAAAAGTTCCACACTACACATATGCATACATATATGTATGTATGTATGTATATACATACATGAAAAAAACCAAAGTAATTCTTGGAATAAGTAGGATTAAGGATTTCGGCTTCTGCTTCAATATTTTGCAAAAGCAGTATTTGTGTGCACAAAGGTTGTGTTGTTTTGTTGGTTTAATGTTTTAATGTGTTGCTAGTTATGTGTGCACATTATGTATGTACATATTTGCAAGATGGAAAGATATGTACATATATTTTTTTTTTAATTTGATAAAAATGTTGTTCAATGAAATTTTTTTAAAATTATCAGATAAACTCGGCGATTCGGACGGCTAACAAGACGGTCACAGCTGAAATAACAATTCTTGCAAATGTTACGGACAATCAGGCACATTATCGGTGTGAATCCCATAACAGTGCAACCGAGATTCCATTATTTGAGTCAAAAACGTTAAGCGTGCATTGTAAGTACAGATAAAAGAGATGGTAGAACTAATTTTAAATTATTAGTAAATTCCGTTTATAGTTGCACCAGAGACTGTTAAAATTCGTGCCGAACCAGATGAACTGAAACCAGGCAGCGAGGCAACCCTTATCTGTGATTCGAGTTCAAGCAATCCACCTGCAAAACTATCTTGGTGGAAGGATGGAATTCCCATAGAAGGTATAGGGAATCAGATTAAATCATACTAAACATCTCGATAAAAAATACACTGGAATACGCATATGCAAATTAAG
The DNA here is from genome assembly GCA_905220385.1 of Xylota sylvarum. Taxonomy (NCBI): domain Eukaryota; kingdom Metazoa; phylum Arthropoda; class Insecta; order Diptera; family Syrphidae; genus Xylota; species Xylota sylvarum. The sequence continues at coordinate 205,401 of LR999960.1, read as the reverse complement.
ACTCATTTAAACTTTGGCTCTTGAATTATCGGTTTTTTTTTTATTAGAATGAGATGCAACCAAAAATAATATTCCCGAGGCTATATAACCACATCTTAGCATTAAATTTGACTCATTTTGAAACAAATACCTATGTCCATCTTCACAGGAATAAAGAATTATTCAAAACCGGGACTATGGGGAGGTACAGTTTCCACACTGGAACTCAGAGTCAATGTTACACAGGAAATGAATGGGATCTTTTACACTTGTCAGAGTTCTAATGAAGCTCTTAAACGTAGTGTACATGAGTCCACTATTTTAGATGTTTTGTGTAAGTTGATGTTAAGAAGAAGACACCTACAGTAATATTTGATGGAAATTTATATACTACTTTCTGGTACTAGTTGCGCCAAAATTTGTGCCTCCACCATCTTCAACTGTTGTTGGTGTTGAGGGCGAATCACTACATGTTCCACTGATGGCAAATGCAAATCCTATGTCAATTACGTATGTGTGGACTAAGGATGGTCTACCTATTATATCTAGAAACGGAGAATCGTTAGATCAACGAATTTTTTCGAATGGATCCACACTCAATATAACAAAACTACATCGTAACGATGCTGGAATTTATAGATGCGAAGCCACCAATTCTCAGGGAAGTGCTGTGATCAATATAACTGTCATTGTGGAGTGTAAGTTATACCCAAATTGTTATTTTTTTTTTAATTTAAAATTGATTTTGTATAAAATAAAAAAACAAAAATAAAACATTTTCTAGATGGAACCACAATCAAATCGGTTTCAGAAAATGTAGTGGTGAATCCTGGGGAGGATGCAATGCTGTCATGCACAGTTGAGGGAAAACCATTAAACGAGGAACATGTCAAATGGGAGAGATTGGGTTATAACATGAGTGTAAAGACATCAACAGCATTCGCTAATGGTACATCGTTTTTGCACATTAAAGGAGCCCAACGTGAAGACGTTGGAAATTTCCGTTGCATTGCAGACAATAGAGTCGCGAATCCAACAAACAGGGACGTTCTCCTCATTGTTAAATGTAAGTAGTAAGCTCCTAAACTTCTTATAATTAGATCAATAACCTTAAAAAAATTATGTGGAAATAGTTGCTCCAGAAATCGATAAAACGCCAACATTACTACGAGCAGCTAGTGGCACTGGGGAGAGAGGTAGGCTACCATGTCGAGCGAAAGCTGCGCCAAAACCCTCGTTTACATGGTTGCAATCAGGAAAAGATCTCAATATCAATCGAACTTATAAATATGAAGTTGAAGAAAGAAGAATTGACTCTTTGACTTACGAATCAATTTTGGTTATTGAAAAGGTTGCTCCTGCAGACTACGGAGCATACGAATGTGTTGCGAAAAATGAACTTGGAACCACAAAGGAAAATGTTCGCCTAGAAATAACATCGCCACCAGAATTACCTCTTAGTCTTAACATCCTCAATGTAACACATGATTCTGTAACAGTAGCATGGACTCCAGGTTTTGACGGAGGTCTTAAGGCTTCATATCGTGTTCGTTTTAGGTAATTTTTTTATTCAAATTGTCAAATTATAAGTAAATATCTATACATATACATATGTATATGTATGTAAGACCGTGCGAGCGATTTAATAATATTCGTTATCATAGGGAAGCGACAAAAGACCAGTACAAATATATTGATGGGCTACCTAATAGTCACAAACTAACCATAACTAATCTTAAAATGGATACGCTATATCTTTTTTCGGTAATGGCAATGAATGAACTTGGTAATAGCAAATATTTACCAGATTTGCAGCGTGCTCATACAAAAGGTAATTAAAAAACAATCAATAAAATATCCATACACTATACGACTAATCGCTAGTGTCAAAGACGAAAAACCTTCGAATAAAATACTTAAACTTAATATCTAACAATTTTCTAAATACAACGATTATTTAATTTTGCTGCTGTTTGGATCAATAGAAGCACCGCCACCATCGCAGCCAGCATCATCCCTTGGCGGCCCACCAACTACAAGTTCCACGCCAATGGGTGGAACGTCGGGGATGCTATTACTCGTCGGTGTAGCATCTGGAATCATCGTTGTATTGCTCAATGTTTTCATAATAGGATGTTGTTTGCATAAACGCAATCAAAAACGAATGAAACGACGAGGTATATGCATAGATTTTTTATGAAAATATACATGTGTGTTTGTATAAGGGTCAATATTTCATTTTCATAGCAAATCTTCGTTTATTTGACAGTTGCGATTAGTTCCGTTTTCTTTATTTATTCTTTGTTTATTTAATTTTGTAAGAAATTAAACTTTTCTGTTGTATTTTTATTTGTATTTTGGGAATTAAACAAAAAGGACTTGAACTTCTGAAAGCAGAGTTTACAGGAATCTCTAGCACTCCAGATTTAGTCATAATTGGCATTTCTTTGGCAGCATTTGGCTTTTTATTGGTCAATGCAGCTTTAGTTGCATGGTTTTTTGTTCATCAAAAGCGTAAAAGAGGTTTGTGTTATTTATTTCTTCTGTATTTTTTTACAATTTATTTATGAATCTTTATAGTTTTCTTTTGCTTTATTAAATACATTTTCATTTGGTCAACAACTATAGTTTTCGGATTTAAAAGTTTAGAAATAATAACATATGTATGTACATATGTACATACAGCTAAAAGATTGTACATATGTACATATATCAAGTGTGTATTCAGGCATAATTTATAGAAGTCGTTTAGTCGTTTAACACACACACACGTGTTTAAAACTGATTAACCATTTTATCCCAAAGACATTTTGTTCAAACCGCTTTGTTCGATAGTATTATGATGAAATTAAATAAAATCGAATGCAATCTGAACGCTTTTACAAAGTTGTCATTGCCTTAAATTGGATTTTAAAGGCATTTATACATATACATAATAACTATTTCGTCATAATAACTAGAATTTCTCTGGAATTCGTAATATGATACGAAGAATAAACTTGGTTCTTAAAGTTGCATTCTGCATACCGGTGTACTCATTTCAGGGCAAGAATGAGCCATGACAAAAGAGCTATCTTCTCTAGCTCTTTAAAAGTATTAAATAGTTATTAGTACATTTATTTTCTTATATTAATGTTATTATAAAATGTATATATATTTTTAACATACAAATCTTTCTTTATGACAAACCAATGGACTTGTCAAACTATGTAAACAGAAACATCAAACCAAACAAGCAAAACAGCGACAATTGAAATGTATGCGCCAAGCTCCTATAATGACACCGTTACTGGGGAAACATTATCCAGCGTTTCGGAGAAGAGTGATTCCTACTCGAATGAAGGGAGTCAACCTGAATACATAGTAAGTACATGTTTGTTGATCATCGGTTTCCAGTACAGCCTTTTTATATATTTAATATAATAATTTTAACACATTTTCTTAGGATGAAGGAAGAAAAAAGGCCGCATCAACCTACTTGGTTGATAATGCAGATATGCCACCCCCCAGGTACCAGAAGGATGGAACCTTACCTTCCCTCTACCCCAATAATATAAGTAAGTTAAAATACGTCAGAAAGCAATTTTTTTTTCTATCTATATACATAGGTATGAATGTACGTATATATATTAAACAGACGCATTCACCTACCAACAATTATAAAAAGGAAAAAAAAAAAAAACAATTTTGTTAAGTCCAATAAGGATGCACTGTCAAAGTGTGAATTAGTATTCTGCAGAGAATTAAGATATGAATTTGGAACAATGAAAGAAAGAATAGAGCTTTCGGATAATACAACAAAATCTACATTGCCTTCGCTAAAATGGAAAACATGAAATGTAATACTTTTTTCCAACGAGAAACAAACCCCCCTTTGTACTTTCTTTCAACGACCCCTGGGGCAAAAAGTGACAACATGACGACTCCCGTTGAGAGTTGAAAAATGAATAAATAGATGGATGAAGAGATGAAAAGTACCATTTGGTGCTCCTTTGCTCTCTCGACGTGTTCCATATGAAAAAAATATGATAGTATGTGTATGTTTTGCAATAGAATGAGTACTGCTCTGTTTTCTGTTTAAAAATGCAAACATCTTCTAAGTTTGATTCTTGCACATAACAAACAAAAGCGATCCCGTCATAGAACAGTTTTCCTCATATTATATATGCACATACATACATATGTATGCATGTAGCTATTTGTAGTATCATTTGTTTTTGTTGCACTTAATCCAATGAAGTTAATAAAACATGGTTTACCATCTTTTTTTTTTGCACACAACTAGAATAAAATATTATTTATATTTACTTAACAGTTGACAAAACAACATGATATGAGTGTCCTTTTATGATGATATACATATGTACATATTTAACAATAAATGTTCATACATAGAATTATAATCTATACTCTTCTTAACATTCATTTTAGCGAATGCAAGGACTCTTCCGCATCCAAGACACAATACAACGAATATTGACCATCGAGCTCGTGATGATCAAATGCTTCTGAGTAAAGGAGTATATATTCCGTCCCCATCTCCGGCACCACCGCCAGATGGTTCTTATTACAATATGAACAGTGACAGATATCTTTCCTATCCACCTATGGTAAGTACATTTTAGTTTCTCAGAAATATTTACATACATATTCGAAAGACAGAAAAGAAACCAAATGATGTCCATAAGCATGGATGAAACTTATAAACTTTGAAAATTGAAAGGCTCGAGTCAAACAGAACTATAGAAAATCAGAAATAACGAACTATAACGCCGCGTTAAAATGCAAATCTGTACACACACATTGTCTAACTAAAAACGCATTTTATATATATAAATAGAATAATATATGTATGTACATATGTATATAATATAATACGGATTATAGACTAAGCTTTTCAAATTTAAAATAAAACCACAAGCCACATAGCCCATAACATAGACTATAAAATATTTTCAACTCAGAATCGTCCAAAACTTAAACGGTTGGATCTTTAAATGTCAGCGAGAGACGTCAGTATTCAAGGTCTTTTGTATTACAACTAATAAAAAATGAACTTAACTTTTTAATTTATTTTGCAACTGAAACAGAACAATCCAAATCCTCCCTAGATTGCAGTAAAATAACAGGACGAACTCTCATTAATCGCATGTGGCCCCACATGCACATAATGTTTATGAGGCATTTTTTAAGTAGATCAAACGACACAAGAATTATGAATATAGGGGAAGTAAAAGAAGTAAAAATCAAAGGGAGAACCTATGCGACTGACTGCACATGTCAGAGTAAAATGCTCAATATCCTGGTATAACTACAGAACTGCAATCCTGGTTAGTTAGTCGATGCTTGGGTGTTACATATTCTTTCAGCATAATAATCACTTATTCAAAATGGGTGCACTACCCTTTCCCCTTAAAGCTTAGTCCTTGGACAAACAACTTTCAGAGAGCAAGAGCCGAAAGACAAACAGACGGTTAGACTACTACGCTGCTGTGTGCATTGGACGAAAGCGTTTTTAGTGGGAATATGTAGTTATTAAAAATACAGAAAATAAAATCCCGGGGAGCATATGAACTCTTTTGTGGAATATTTTTAACATTAGATTTGCAAACTGAAATCAAATGCTTGCGTGGGTAAGTACATATGTACGTATGTATATGTTTAGTGTACATGCATATGCTTTACAAGAAAGAGAAAATGAAAATATGCAAAAGTACTAGAACTCACATCATAAATTTGGAGAAATTATTGTTGAAAATTACTATCAGTGATATTAAATATAAATATCTATTCCCCAAGAAACCACCCTTCGTGTACTTTCATTGTGCTTTTGATTAAGTTGTTACTTATTTCTAATCTGTTGCTTTAAGCCGTTTTAATTAAGGATTTATTTTATAAAATTTAAAATTTTGTATTTACATAATTGGTGTTATTTGCAGGACTACCCTCAAGTTGATTTTCCCACTCCGCCATTGCCTCTTTCCCATCTGCAGTCCAATCAGTCAACAATTATTGGTGGCGGAGGCACTCTACGGCGAGGCATAATGCGCGGCGTCGTCGGTGTACCTCCTCCGGATGTTACACACCATACTACGAATATTCACTTGGGGCATCAACAATTAACGCTCGATCATCTGCATTTAGGTAACACAATGTCATCTTCAACACAAACGCCTACATCGAATGGCTCTACACAAATTAACAATTTATCACAAGGGCCACAGTCACATAGCACCCCAGCTCCGAAGTTACCACAAAGTATCCTTAAGGATTCAAAACGCAACATGCAGGCGCAGCAACTTCTAAATGCAACTACTGGTCAAGTTATGGGTATTGGAGTAAGCCCTGGAATATCTCATTCAGGTAGTGGTGCTTCAGGAAGCATGCAGTTACTCAATATTCAAAATTCATCGGGTATTAGTAACAATCTCCTAGTAGGCGGCTATGACCCAAGTTCACATAACTTAAGTACGTTCAATGCAACAACAATGGGTTACACAGATGCTGATGGTCACTTAGTGTAGTAAATAATTCTTCTGCACTCTCATAAAAAGCAATTAGTATTAAACTTAATGCGTGAAATAAAAGAACCTTCATCGACAATTGTTAGACTAGAAAAAAAGAGGTCTAGGTAATCCGAGAAAGTTAAATATGTTGTGATATATACATATACATTTTCCTCTTGCTGGATTATACATATAAATTACTAGTTCCAGTTTCATTCTCAGTTCACTGGATTCGTGTACCTTAAGGGCTAGGTAAATAGTTTCGTCTCCTATTATTTATATTACCAAATTGGGTCTATCCCGATATCTAGAAAAATAAAATAAAGAAAGCATAGATCTAGAAAATAAAAATCTCGAAAAAAAAAAATAAAAATCTCGAATAGCACAAAATCTAGAACAAAAAATATCTCGAGTGACAAAAATCAATATTTGAGACATTCGTAACAATTCGGGCGCAGGGACTCAAGTCATAGTTCAGTGGGACATAAGTCTACAATTAAGTTATGTACTTTTGTATGTACCACCCCCTCGGGATGAATGTCCAGTGTTTTATTTTTTATTATTTCCACACCCGTTTTCAATATTTTCACAGTTTAATGTAGGATTTTTAAAAATCTCAAAAGAAATTTAGTTTTTTCCAAATTTTTAGCTTTCTAGATTTTGTCCCATTTGAGATTTTTGCATTCGAAATTCATAAAATTGTTTTTCGAGTTTTTTTTTTCATTCTAAATTTTACTCGTTCTAGCAAACGGGATGATCTCTAACAAATTTCAGCAAATATTCATTTTTAAATAATTACCGAATTTGAAAAGGAAAAAAAATTCATCTTAAACTTAACGGAGTTAAAAAAAACATCTTCGGCTTAAAAGTTAAAACTGTTATTTTATAAGAGGAACTTGAATGAAAAAACTAAAGCTTATATGCACTTGAAAGGCCTATACTTAAATCGTGCATTGCGTATCCTACGAATCAGTTTAAGAGTTGTACATACATACATACATATGTACATATTGTGAAATTATATTACTTATCTCGTATTAAAAATAAAACCAAGACTTTTTAAAGCTTGGAAGGCTACATACAGTTATTTCACCCGAATTTTTATTTTCAACATTGTCTAAAATTGCCTATTACCTAGATCTCAAATTTTACAAAGTTGAAATGTTTTTGGAATTGGAATTGAATTTCCAATATTATATATACTATAAGGTCGGAAAAAGAAAGTGTATTCTTAGGTAGGCACAGTTATTTTCTTATCACTAAAGCTGAGGTAAAAATCATGAGTAATCATGTTATTTTTTCACAGTAAGAAGAATGAAAATATTTTGTCATTTAAGGTAAAGTCTAACCTAGGCTTGCACCTGCAATTGCAGCTTTCAAGAAATATTGCCTTTTTTTATAGTAATGTACCCTCATTTTGATTTTTTAATGTAGGAGGTAGACGTAAAGAAATCTATGCAAACTTTTTACAGATGCATGTACGTATCTATATGTGCATATAGTTGTGAGCCTGTAGGATTTTATGAATTGAAAAACTTAAATAAGTTAGTTCCTCCTATAAAAATTTAAAAGCACCGCCCAAGGATTTTTTGAGATATTGTTTTGCATACATTGTTTTGAAATTGTGTTTGAATATATACACACCCAATATTCTTCTTACCATAGGTGCATCTAAGCATCAATTGGAATGATATGAGTTATGGTGAAATTTTATGTCAGTTAGAATATAATTCAAAATTCGGTTCTATCGAAAAATGTTGTTTTACGTTTCCAAGCCTAGACAAACACAACTTCATGAAAACAAACCAATAATAGTGTTAAATACGAATTGCTTAATGATACAATAATACAAATTATGAATGTGATCAAACATTTAACGGCTTTTAAGTATGATACATGTAAAATATGAGTACATATTTTGTAGTCCACAATGCAAAAAAAAAAAATAATAATAATAATAAATAACTGTTTAATTCACAGTTTAAAAAAATTGTAAATATATAATATTTAAATTTAAAGTTTCAATTTTCTAAGTTTATATTAAAGTTAGTATACAAACATCATCAAGACTTCCGCAAAACAAAAGTAAAATAACAATATCGATGCCAAATTCTTATTGAAATATTAAAATTGTGAAACTGCAGATGATAATTTGCAATTTCCACCAGAATATATGCATTTTGTGTATTTTTTAATATCATGAATTGAAGATCAAGTCTTCCTAGAGAGAAACGTAACGTTATTAATAAATCAAGCTAGTGTTTAAAGTGAAATGTTATTGCCAAAGAAATTTATTGTTTTTAAGTCATCTCTAATTGTTTTATTGTTTAGTTTTAAGACTTCAGATTTTGATTTATAAGATCGTATAATACTTTTCAAAACGTTTAAAAACATTGTGAGAAATAATCATAAAATAAGTTTAACATCATGTGAAGAATTTTCTATATATATATATATATATTTGTAAATATATATGGTTTATTTTTAAAAACATATATACTTTGATTACTTAAGTGTAACTGAAAAATAAAACACTAAAAATAACATCACAGAAACATATTTAATGAAAATATTATTAACAATTTTACATCTCAATATAATAAGACTAAATCAATTTAGCTTAATTGATAATTATTAATTAAAATTTATAGAAATATATGGAGTGAATGAATGGATTACGATTTTTTAAATCTGTTAATAAAACTATTTAAAAATACAAATTCCTTATTTTTTAATTATGTATTTAGAAGGTAAGTGTGGATTTACATATGTACAAATGTTACAACAGATTTGTAACATTAAAGACATGGCGGTCTCCTGGTCATCAAACGGTCCACCGAATTGATCACATTGTTAAAAAGAACATGCCAAGCTAACAAGAGCCATACAGAAACCTGTAGAGATGAAGAAGGAAACCTCGTAGTAGTCACAGTCGGTGCTGAATATATGGAGAAACTTTTTCTACAGACTGTAATACGGCGACGAAGATCAACATTCTGCTGTCAGGCAGCGTCGATTTTCTTACTTCGACAGACCCTGGATAAAACCTAAGAAGTTCAAATTGATACCCCCCATCTTCGATTTCAAGGCCGCATATGACGGATTTATAAAGACAGGCTATAATATAGAACCATGTCTAGATTTGGCCTCACTGTCAAACTCGTTTGCCTGTGCAGGATGACAATGGAGAACGCTCGCTGCTCCATCAAGGTTGGTGTCGATCGCACCGACACCTTTCATGTTAAAAAAAAAATAAAGACAAAGTGATCAACATCATATTTGAAAGGATTGTGCAAAACTCACAAGTCAAGACCGGAGGCACAATCTCTCAAAAGTCTGTCTAGCGTATGCCGACGATCTTGACATTATTGGCAGAAAACAGCGGGGTGTCACTTGTGCGTTCACTCTTGTGAATCGCCGTCTGGCCTTTGAGTAGTCCTATCCCTAACAACTAAGGAGACTCTATATAACATCTTAATCAACGTAGTCCTGCTTTATGGCGCCGAAACTTGGACTCTATCTAAAGTGGATGAAGATATCCTTGCTCGTTTCGAGAGAAAGTTGGCATTGACCGTCTACGGAGAACATTCAACGACGAACTATGCGAGTTGTACAGCGAGATCGACATAGAAAAAAAATTGCGCATCAGACGTTTAACAGGGCTATGACATGTAGAGCGGATGGACACAAATGTTCCCGGAGGGACAACGCAGTAGAGGAAGACCTCGCCTTTGATGGCTCGAGCAAGTAGAAGGGGAACCCATTTGAAGTGCGCAACTGGAGGCAGTTAGCTAAGATCCGGGCTAACTGAAGAGGCTTGTTATTGGAGGCCCAGTAGCCCCGAACTGTAGCGCTACCTAAGAAGAAAATTGGATAAAAGCTATCTAACTAACACGATCGAGGTTATTTTCCAGGAAACAATTATTGACAAATATCAATGTTTAAAATCCATTAAATATGTATAACAAACTATGACCATAAAATAACAAAATGTATGTACTACACATACAATAAAATCACATCAATCTGGTGCCCTATCTTCATTAATTGGTCCCGACCTTTCTATGGCTTACCTTTCAGCCAAATAAAGACTGAGCTAAACTAAAACTAACAAACTGGCTTAAGACAGGCTCCACATACATATCAATTTCAATTGAATTCAGAAAAGCGAATGAAAGAGATTTTAGTAACCTACTTCCAACTGTAGAACATATTTTGTGAAAATGTTCCGCCATTTCTAGGACCAAGTACCTACAAACTCTTTTAAAGAGGCTTTACTCCGCAATCATACAAACAGCTTCTCAAGCAGACAACACAAAACATCTCAATAAAGTCGCAGTGGCTCCTAAGGCAAACCAGTAGCTATCACCCCGAAAGGTGATGACTCAGTCTTATTCTATGACATTGACTATATCACAGGCGGATGCAAATATTTTGGATGTTTTGATGGAATAGATTATCAGACGACGAGCAGTCCCAAATGAAAAAGAAGGGAGTTCACACTCAAGAAATCTCGAAATATCAGTGGGAACTTGTCTAAGCAACAACCGAAATAGAATTATACATAAGTCAAGACTACAAGAGACAAGGGGAAGAAAAGTTGAAACATTGAAAGGATTATTGGATTCCAAATAATTAAGAAGTTAAAAGATTATCTACTCAATTGAATTTTGGTAATTTAATTTCATTAAAGTTTGAATAAAATGAAAATGAAAATAATTATAAATAATTACCACTCACCGTTGCGTTCTTGATGCAAACGCCAAACCAAATCTTGAAGTTCTTTCCACCACACACACACTTTTTGCACTCAATAGCAGTTTCATCTAATAAAATAAAATACCACTCGCAAGGAAATGAAAACTAATCACTGCAGGCAAAGCAAACACAAAAACACAAAAGCGAGGGTAAAACAAAAACATGGGCATAAAGCACAAAAGCATATCAGCCTTTACATACATACACTTTGCAGATTTACACACATTCACATTGCGCAATAAAGCTTTGACAGCTGCACACACCCATACGGCATACACAACACAACAAAGAAGAACACTCTTTCTCACACTTTTCATACAGAGAGAAGAGAGCACTGACACTTAACAAATTTTAAGCCGCGCACTGCACTAAACATCTTACCCGAGCAAAGTACCACGCACTACTAAATAGTTGAAGGCTGCGCTTTTGACTTTGATATTGACCTACTTCGTGTGTGGTGAAGGGGAATGTGACAAATTACCTAGAAGAAGAGCATGCAAAACGGTTACATTTTTGAATTTAAACGAAATAGGTAGGTATATACTTTAAAATGATAACTACTAGGGAAATTAACTTTTCCCTAGAATACGGTCAAATATTGGCCACTTGGTTTTTGGATTATTAAATGAATTTGCAAAATGTATTCAAGAGTTTGATGAAATTTTTTATTTCCAATATAAAATACAGAGATGAAATGCAAGGAAGGTTATATTAGGTCGAAATATGTACATATGTTTTACTGCCGCAATTGATGTGGGACTTTCAATCCTTTTTTGTTCAGAATCTCGAACTTTACCGAGTTTACAATAAATTTAAATGGGCTTTTAGTGTTTTCTAACAATTCACCTAAGTCATTGAGGAAATATTCTCTGAGGGCAATGTGCTTCAACTCCATCCAGCTATTGTGATGTCGTCAGAAACCAATAAAAATTGCATAGTAAAACATCAGATTGTTTTTATAATTCCAGTGAGCAATGTCTTCCTAGAGTTCTGTTTTTCAATTGTCATAGGATTCAACAGTGACAAAGGATGTAAGGTGTATCCACATGATCCTCCTCGATACCACTTTAGAACTTTTGGTAGGGCTTTAATACATACGCAATTATATCAACTATAGGCTTAAAAATAACAAAAAAAAATCAGGAATGTGAGACAAGTTTTTGAACAGAAATAGAGTAGCTGTTTCTAATAATGGTTATTCTTACTTTTTGTCTAATACCTACCTAACTATCACACGTATCTACACACATTATTTGGTATAATCAACTCACTGCCGTGGACAAAGTTTTTGAATACATAAAAACCACAGCGCTTTGCTGAAACACACAAACCTACAGTAATACTTAAAGTGTTGTTGGCAATGGATTATCATAAATTTTGTAAATAACTATTTATATTGTGATTAATGGGTAGAAAATTCTTGTATAAAATTCTTGAATAAGAATAAGATACATACATAATTATATACTTATTTATTTAACAAGACGTTCCTACGGATTTGATTCATTAACTTTTAGGCTGAATTTGGAACTTAGGATATGTACTTACTTTCTTACGTACGAGTAAGAAAAACTTGTGCCTCCGTAACTTCAATACACTGTTTTGTACAATTATGATAAAACACTTGGTCTCTTTTACGCCTTAACTGAAGATATTTGTCAGTAATCGGTAATAATAGCAGAGTCCATTGAACCATGTTCATCATGTTGAAATGCGAGCGACTTCTTCCGAAAAGAGAGATACAGTTGTTTTTCCTAATCACATTTATATTCAACGCAGAGACACATTCGACTATTTGGTTGAAGTGGCTGCCAGCTCAGAAACGCCAACGCACTTAGAAAAAGTTCGACTCTGATCGTATAAATTCTTTATTGTCCTTAATTTAAAGGATATAGACAAAATTTACATTTTTACGTGTAAGTACACGTATACGTGGTATACTGTGTAATAGTGTTAAAATTATTTAAAAAAAAAACAATTTTCTCAACTTTTTACTAGAAAGTAAAAAAAATGCTCATAACATAAAATAAAGATATTGACTTTCTCTACAATTCTTCCATACATTGTATACGGCTACTTCCTGAAACTGATGCGATTTTGCTACCACAAAGTCCTATTGATGGTTGATGCTGCCAAACATGTTTTGGCGTCATGCTGATATTTTTCTTTTAAGAATACAATGTATATATTAATTAAACAGCTAAATGAAACCCTTTGAACTAATTTGGAGCATTATTTTCCAAGAAATATGGGTTTTTCCAAAATTCGAAAATTTACATTCAAAGCGCAAAAAATGCAGTCAAATGAATAAGCAATTCTCAAGACATTTTTGCTAAATTCGTGGGTTTTCTTTATTGATTACTATCTTTAAGATGTTGACAACGTGGTTTTAAAAAAAGGTGTGAGAAAAATCGAGAATATACATACATACATACATATGTATAAGAATCGTGCTGTTGTCATTTACCCATATTTCTTGCTTGACTTTGTTGGCTTTCCATCTTAAATGTCCCTGTTGATACCTCGATCTTTATTAGTTCCAGGACTTCATTTCTCATGGTTGCTTCATTTACAAGATATTTGCGCAGAGGTTCCGATCTTGAAAATGCATAGCAAACTTATGGGGCAGCCCAGTTTCGAACTGGACCATGTATAAAATAAAACTACTCAAAATAAAAAGGTAACACATAGTGAGATTAAATTTACTTTTATGGGTATATTAACTTTTACATTTTGGGGAAAGATTACTTACATATGTTTATAATTGTGTACTGTAGTCAAATAAAAATTAGTAAACTTTTCTTTGACACAACTTCTCGCTACAGCATGATTCATATTATATTCATACATATATTGTAGTTGATTAATTGTATTTGGTAAACTATAAATGTAAACGAAAAGAAAACACGAATGAAAATTAAAAATAAAAACTATATTATAATATATATTGTACAATTGACTAGTGGCTTACTTTCAATTTATCTTATAAAAGAAAGAAAAAAAAAAAAACTTAAATAATAAATACACAAAAAATCGCAGAGATGTACTTTCGAAATAATACACACATATTCATGTACTTCTCGATGCTTGCAAAAACTGAAAATATGGTTTCTTGTTAATCCTCATATAGGCATTTCATTTCACATTCAACCAAAATTTGAATTGTTTAATATCAACTATCATAACCATACGTTTCTTCAGAAATGAAGAGGAATTAGTGCATTGTTGCTGAAACTTGAAAAATTTGTTTGCCACCACTTATGTCACCTAGTGCTGGCACTGCAATTTGCTAGACCTTTCTGTTGCTTGCTGGAGTTTGGTTGAGTTGAGGTTTGTCCGGGGGCTAGTGGTTGGGGTGGAGGCAATGGATGACTAGTATAGTTATGCTCAGAACGGTGGTGATGATAGTGTTGTCGTCGGCCACGTATATGCCTGCGGTTATAATGATGGTGGTAGTTATTATTCGTCGGGTCAGAAGCAATTCGCTGGGACTGAGTTACTACTGGCGCAAAATTAGTACTAGAGTTGGCTTCACCTCTGATTAAGTCATTGTTGACATAAGTTGATCGCCTGTCTTGTGTAGATCGTTGACTTCTAACACTAGTTTCTCCAGAGCTTCCTGACTTCTTCTATTAAAAAATAATTACAAATATAAGAATAATCAGTACAAGATAATAACATAATCCTACAATGGCGTTATGATCCACTTGTGGTCTGTCTTCTTTGAAATAATTATTTGACTCGGTGGTGACATTCTTGCTTTGTTCTTCTGTAGGACGTTCACTTGGCTCAATAGATATTACGGGACCAATTTCAGCTTCTACATCGATTATACCACCTCGCTGTTTTTGCTGCATATATAGACTTGACATTTTCTGTTGAAGATTCACAAGTTCATCGGTTAAATGGAAATCGGGAGCATTGGTTAATTCTGTTGGGGGCAAGCAATTCTTTAAAGATTCAGATTCATCCTTAATTGTTTCGCGACACACTGGACAACTTGCTTGAAATGGTTCAGATGCTTTTCTTATCCACGCAGGTAGTTTTTCCTGCTCCTCTTGATAGTTTTTTCGAGCTGCTATTAAATGTCGTCCTAAGCAATAGCTATGCAAATAGTGATAACACTCCGTTTTAGTAAATTCATCTTCATCACGAAATCCGTACAAGCACACAACACACTGACCACAAGGCAAATTACTATCGGATAAATGCTCACGTACAACCTCAATCAAGTCAAATACAACTGGAAACCCTTGAGTTTCTTTTAATTTATTTACGCAAGCTAATCTGATTGCATCTAAACGGTAGTCATCTAGCCCCCTCGGTTTTAAGAGATTAAACTTGGGGCTGACATCAGGGTATCCTTCAGAAGGAAGGACCTGCAAATTCACACAAATATATTGCTGTTCTGATTCGTTTTCAACAACAGGAAAAACAGTTGTCTCAATTATTTCCGGGGCTCCTCTGAAAATATACATTATATTATTTATCTCATTTCTTCAACAAATGCGCAGCCTTACGTTTCAGGATTTTTGGTTATCCGTACATCATCCATCAAAATTGCTTCCAAGGATACGATTTCATCAAAGAGCCTTCGAAATAATATTGAAAGTAAACGAAAAAAATATTATGTTGAAAATACATACACATCCATGTCTGATATTTCTCGTAATGCAGCACACACTTTTTATGAAGAAATAGCTTGATTATGTAAATTTTCCTCAGTATTAAGGGAAAATTTGTTCTGGTCCACTTATGTAGATAAAGTTAAAGCCAACTCCTTTTTCGATTTTTTTTAGATAGAAAGTTTTGACAGTATTAATCGCAAACGTCCTTTCAGTAATGCAGTATACGTATGCATAGATTTATATGTTCTACTGCTTTCATTCGGTCACGTTAAAAACTCGGTGAGAGAAAGAGGGAGAACAAGAAGCAGTGTACGAACTGCACATGTGCTAACTATCAGTTCTTACTGTACTGTGTTGTATTCACAATGAAAATTTCAAAGTTTAAATATGGTAATAATATAATAAAAAGATAAAAATGTACCTTGCATTATTGTAACCAAAATAACTGTGATTCGTTACAGATCCTACATAATTTATAATACATGAATTATTTTATATATTCCATTACTTCACATTAGACAGCGAATACTTTATAGGAATTGTTCATATGCTTGTGTAAATTACTCAAATTACCTAGATAGCTGGGTTTTATTGCTATAAAAAGCTAGCATAATTTCTTTTTCAACCCCTAAGACGTAATTCCTTTTTCCCTGAAACCCTGCGGTTGAAATTATCGAATCCTAGCTGATCAATGCGCGGTAGGGATAGGTACTTTAGTCCTATTAAGAGTAGCTCTTCTTTAAAGGGTTTGTGTAGAATTGTAAAACTAGGTATTATTTACATATGATGGTTTTAGGTGAAACTGTGCGATGAAACAATGACAATTGCTTTATATCGTCGCCTAAAATAATACTGCCTAAGACGTCTTAACTATTAGCTCGATGAACCTGTAGAGTTTTTAGATTCCTATGGCCTCTATTGTTAATATATCTTTAGAAATCACAACGTTCGTATGACTAAATAGATAAGTACAGTTGAGTTTTGGGCCCTTATTTGATTTATCAACTTTACAAGTTTGATCGCTTGTAATGGAATCATCCTTACAACTGTTAAAATCAATTCCTTTTATCAATTTGCTTCCTTGCGTGATAAACACATTTTATTCAAGATTATTTTTTAAGTTATAAAGTCGAAGTGTAGAAGAAAAGACAATTTGTACGTAGTACAAGAAATTAAAGAATTTACGTACAGGATCTTGAAAAATACTTGATATCTGTAATTTAGGTTATTTTTTGGAGATTTTAAGATCCGTGGTACTTATGTGTGTTTATAAAAGAGGGGCTAAAGACTTACGAATGCTTAAGTTCTATTACAAACCGTGATATTGCAATCTTTGAAAAATTGTGTTGCTGGAGCTGTTGTATAACTCACATCATTCTTAACATTTCTATTTAGTATTATAATCTGTAGTGAAAGCGAAAAATATTCGTCCATTAATATCTTGTTCGTGAACTGAAACAAATAAAATCTAAGTTTTCCAAACATAGGAACCGATTATATACCGTTTACTAACACTTTTATAAAAGAGTTAGCTAGGTACATCTTAGATGTAGATTTAAGGATGATTATTAAAATATGTACCTTTGTATATGCATATGCATATGTCTGTACATATGTACATGGTTATGTGTACGTATGTATGCATACCATATACCTTCAAGTTAAAAAAAATGTCTATCAATTCTTAGAAATACACATTCGAATGTGGTTCATGTTGTCTGCATGTTCAATATTTCTTGCATAATATACATACTCATACATATATATGTACATACAATTGTACATACTTATTTATATCTATGTATATCTATGATGCGTTTCTTGCAAATCTATTACGTGTTAAAAATGATTACATCGAAAAAGCTGGTTGCAGTCTGCAATCGTTGGACTTGAATTTTCTTTGAAAGGCTACCAGTTCAGACGAGCTTACGTTGTATGCCTTTAACAATTAATGAGTTTAGCAAATATTGCACTTTTTTGTGCAATTGTTTATTGCAACCCAATGGAACTTTCAATATAAAAAGCAAAGTTCGTTCTTCGCAAACGCAAACTTGTAGCAATAGCAACCCCTAAAATTCTTACATACACATTTAAACGTCCACGGGTAGAATTGCGCTTGTCAGAGAATTTGAACTTCATACGTTTATGAGCAATTTGAGGTATTCATATTTAGTCCACTACGGAAAGTTCTAAAAAACGGTCGAGCAAAAATTCTACGCGTGTCGAAATTAGTGTTTTACTATTACTTTTCCTTATGTATAAATCATTGTATATTTGCAGATATAAAAATAAAAAAAAATCTATCAGAAAAGCTTATTTATTGCATTAAGAACGTTTATTAAATAGTGATTGCTCATTTCTGTAGATTTCACAAAAAAAATTCTATGTCGCTCATTGATTATTTTTCATACGAATCTATAAATTCAATAGAAATTTTATCTATTAAAAATCTGATTTGATGTAATTTCGGTAGTCGGGCAAGAGAAACGTATATAACTTGAAGCTTCACATTCAAAGATTGTTTATCGATCCAATTTTCAAAGGATACTATTTTATAACATGATTTTCATGAAAAAATATACGTATACTATGTACTTACGTTTATATACAAACGAATATATCTCCAAAAAGATATACATATATATACGGGCATTAGTATAAGTATATTTACATATCCATGTATTATTGAAAGGTTAATTTAAATTCTAGCTATGGAATTAAAAGTAAATTTTCATAAGAGGATAAGAAGCGTTTGGAATAATGTATTTGCGCGTAAGTCACACTCAGCCGATAGCCACTTTAAAGCAAACGTTTATTACAACGCGGTTCAATTGGCTTATATAACCAAAAGGATTTTGCCATCTAAGGTTGTGGGTGCTAACCGTTTTCAAAAATTATTTATCATTCTTTCAAACGATATTTGAATATATAAGTGCATATGTACGTATTTATAGATACATGTATGTATGTATATAACATGGAAGCGATGTAATTTTACGTCACAAAATGTACTTTAGAAATTGAAATGAAATGACGCAAATACATATGTATGAAAGGTGTCCCAAACATTTTAATTAAATCAAAATTGAATCATTTACTTTCCATACATTAATATATGAAATTCGATGTAAATAAATTTGTTTACTTTACAAACTAATATTCATCAAACAAGTATTGATCAAACAATGATTTACATACATATATGCAATATAGTGTTCGTACAAGCATTATTTCATGGAACAAAAGCCTGCAACTGAAGATCTGAAGTTTTTCCATTTGCGTTGCATTTTTTATGCTTAGAAATGTGAAATGTGTAGAATGAGCACGAACATACATAAATAAGAAAAAAAAATATTGTGAATAATATACATGTGTACATACTATGTACGTGGGGAGGGGGTTGCATTTTATTTGCTAACAAAAATAAATATATTGATATTTGTTTACAATAGATTGAACTAAGTAAACAAACACCTACATATATCAAATTTATAAACAGTGAAGTGTTATAGAAAAATAATATTAATTAAGATCTTCCAATAAAAACTTTGCAAAATTCAAACAAACCTTTGATGGCCGCAACAAAAATTATAGACGTCCCTAGTGGACCGAGGAATGGCCACGAAATGGCTCCCTTAAACACAAGAGCAAGGGGTGATGGTACTCATGGTGTAACAATTGTATTAACTGCACCACAAAGAAACTCTGTTAGTTCTGTGGAAATACCTGGCGAACCAGAGAGGGCAGCTTGGTCGGGCAAAATGCAATTCTTTCTCAGCATTATTGGATACTCTGTAGGATTGGGAAACATATGGCGATTTCCTTATTTGTGCCAACAGAATGGTGGCGGTAAGTTACTTAATATACATAATATACGCTATGTATATACATACATATGTATGTATACATACATACATATATTTTTTAATGAACATTTTTAGTCTTGATAACAATTAAATTCTAAGTTTCATTTCCTAACGAAAAACGATGAACAACCACTGCGTTTTTATCTATAATAAGTATTTAAGTCGATTAAGCACATTCTTATTGTTCATCTTGCAGTCGGATACCTTATACTTTTAACTGATGATATTAAATCCTTGTATGGCTTTATATGTACATTAAAATATATTGTACATACTACATACATATGTATGCATAGATGTATACAAACACATGTTATTGCTCATGTGATCTTCGACGACCACGTCATTGCACTTGATTGCAGGTCTCTATATTCGATTAACTCTGTGCATTGATTGTACTGTAACAACCAATGTCTTACAAAATATCAAGGAGAAACATTTGATATGCATATATATGTACATATCTATGTATGCCCAACGATTTGTTAGGCATGCTGTACATAAAACAATATGAGCATGTGTGTAGCAATTTAAAATGAATTTGCTTAATAGATCAGCATCGAAAGAAATAATAAAGTTGTATTTAAAGTTTATTATTTTGCTACATACATATTGATAAGTTATAAAAAATTTTCCTTGATTTGTATAATTTCCATATAAAATTAATTATATATATAATTAAAATAAATAAGTTTGTTCAACCAACCAATAACAAATTTGTGGGTAAATATAGTATTTTCATATGAACTGTAAATATATATGCATACATAGTTAGAAAAAAAAGGTATGACGTAAGCTTTCACCCACTGTTATAAAAAAGGCACAATTTTTTCAGTTTTTAATCGAAAACATTCACTTTCTGACTCGTCAATATTACATCAGTGTTAGAATAAGTTTTGGTATTACCTTGGTCACATGCATTATTATAATGCCCACTTCCTGGGAATCAAAAAAACAAAATACTATTAATTTAACTGCTTTGTAAAAGACGTTAAAATATTTCCAATCTATTTTCTATGCCTTTATTAGAGAATCTTTTATTTCCGATTAACTACAAACTTACATATGTCCATACGTCCAAATAAATGTAATAAAGGTAAATCAAAATACAGCATGTAATTACTGACAAAATCGTATTTTGACTGTAAAGCAGTACGATCTATTAACAGATAATAAAATATTTTAAATACACATGTGTTCAAATCTATGGTGACCGTTTTCAATTTAGAGAATAACAATTAAATACGTTGACATACATATGTAGTACATAGAAAGGTCAACTTAGAATATAACTAAAACCCTAGTACACATGGGATTATTGTTTAAGTTCAGCGTCATTTAACTATGTATCGTCATGAAAGAAATTTGAAAACTAATGTGCACACATGAAAGAGATTATCAATAAAAATATTTTGATGGAAAAGGGTACATAGTCTCAAAGTTGCGTTCAAGTATATTTAAGCTTTTATACGATAGAATAATGTAACGTCTAAAAATAGAAAATTGGTCTGTATGCATTTTACACACCTTCGTACATAGGGTCACTTTTTCAAATGAATGACTAATAAGTAAATGGACGTTTGCCAAATTCGTTAAGAGTGCATTTTGTTATTATTAGGTACTGATAATGTACAATTAAAGTGTACTACTCTTATATATATGTGCACTAAAAATTGAGTAAAATGCTACCATAAAAATGTTACAAAAAAGGTAACCATTGTTCAAAATTTGATAGTACTTGAAATGCTTTGCAAGCACGAGTGAATGTATTAAAAAAAAAAAAAAAACAGTCGCTGTTTAAAAATTTAAAATAGTTACTTAAATTTCACCCCAAATTGTGACTGGAGATATGTGTGTATGTATGTACATAAATTGAAGTAAAGTCCAGCTCTATGAGAGAGATAGACATAATAGGCGTAAGCTCTTGTTTGGGCTTCTCTATCGTAATGCCAAGTTTTATTAAAATCTCGGACTTGAAATTGTTCATGAAATCAATACTTACCCTATAGTTATAAGGCCAACAGACTAGATATGCTTAGAATACGAGGGACAATGTTGGGATTAAAGTAAAAAGTATCTAATTACAATTAAGAGATATACCTATGTACATAAATGGTTGACATGTACATATACATATAGTATATGTACATGCCAGTCATTATAGTGACCTCTAGTTAGTTTGATCAGAAAAAAACATATGTACATACACAAACACATACATAATGCAATTGCCATTTAATATTTGTAACGGTTTGAAAGCCTTATAAAAATGTGAGTAGACTCATATGTATAGTACGTGCATATTTGTTTGCTTTATTGCCAAAAGACAAACATTTTTGTATGTTGAAGCTATGTAGCTATTGACAAATATTTTTCTAGTTATTCTCTACAGATTTATTCTGACCGGTAAGCATCTCATAGATTTTTAATTTTGAGATAAATCATAAGCAATTTCATGGGATACAGGACTTAGCTTCCCACAACCATTTCCGTTGTGCATGTTATATTCTTCTCCAGTTCAGTAGTCTGATGCACTAACTACTGAGCCATGGAGCCCACCTTTTTAAGGGTTCTTTTAAAGAGTTGTAATAGTTAACACTACCCTAGAGAAACAACTGGATATTGTTGTTGGGTTTAGTGAAAAAGTGCAAAATTGAGTTATTGGTTTTTAACCTAATGGAATGTGAGAACCATACTGAAAAATTACCACTATCCGCAAGGAAGTGGAGGACTAAAAAAAACATTTTCCAAATTTCAGCGCTCCTTCCAGCATATTTTGTATATACCGCACATTTAAAAAAAACTGAAAGGTTTGCTGATAGAAAAGGGAACAGAAGCTAGAATTGCATCAAAAACAGTAATTCTCAAACCCCAAGAATGTAAATTGAGTACATATTCATATGTATTTGAAAAGTGGAAATGAGATTCTGCAAGCAGGTAAGGGTAGAAAGGGAATAAAGATTACCATGGAACCAAAGATAACAATTATCGTACTATGTCTTTAACTTTAGCAATTAATGGGGTTTAAATTATTTTTATTCAATTCCTATTTAAAATGTTCTATCCAAATATTTAATTTATATATGTACATGCATGAATTTAGTGTTGAGATACATTGTACATATGTAGGTGCAATACAATTTATTTCTGTACGTGCATACGTACCTTTATGTTCTTGTATTTCAGGCGCTTTTCTTATTCCGTTCATGATTATGCTTATCCTAGAAGGTGTGCCTCTCTTCCTTATTGAGCTGGGTATCGGGCAGAGGATGAGGTTAGGTGCTCTAGGCGTCTGGAATACAATTCATCCTTGGTTAGGTGGAATCGGAATATCATCATGTATTGTTACATTGTTTGTGGCGCTATATTATAATGTTATAATAACATGGGTTTTCTTCTATTTGTTTAATAGTTTTCGGGTAAGGCTACTTGCAAAAAATTACAGTTGAATTGGTTTTTATTTTTAACACGAATTTACTTTTCAACAGTACCCATTGCCGTGGGCCTCATGTCCTGGGAATGAAACATTCGTTGTAGAGGAGTGCGCACGTTCATCTGAAACTGCTTACTTTTGGTATCGTACTACTCTTGATGCAGCACCATCAATGGATGAACCTGGTGGTCTCAAATGGTGGATAGTATTGTGCTTAATGTTGTCCTGGACTATCGTATTTTTTATCGTAATGAAGGGAATTCAAAGTTCTGGAAAAGTTGTCTACTTCACATCCTTATTTCCTTATATTGTATTAACTATCTTCTTTATTCGTGGAATAACTCTACGTGGTGCCAGTGCAGGACTCATGCACATGTATACGCCAAAAGTGGAAAAACTAGCTGATCCAACAGTCTGGCTTGACGCAGCTACACAAGTTTTTTATTCATTTGGGCTTGCATTTGGATCTTTAATAGCATTCGGAAGTTACAATACCCCTAAAAATAATTGCGTTCGAGACGTTATACTGGTATCGGTTTGCAATGCGATAACCGCAATTTACGCTAGCGTTGTAATATTTGCTATACTTGGTTTCAAAGCGACCGTAAACGTAGATCGTTGCATTGAAGTGTAAGTGAAAACAATTTTCAAAAATTAATTAATATGAAGAAAGGCGTATTGTTTATTTTGAATGCAATTATTTGAAATGAATGATACCCAGTTCAATTGCATACTCGTAAATACATTTATATATGTAATATCTATATAATATATATGTATTTTTAACTTGCTTGTTTATTTATTTATTTATTTATTTTTAATAGAAATAAGGACATTCTCTTCAAACATTCTTATTTACCATTTAAGAATGTGACTCTTGAGGAGTACGAAGCTGCTATGAAAAAAATTAATGCTAATGATTCTAAAATTCTTGAACTAGAGGAGTGCAGTTTGTCGACACAGCTAGATAATGTGTGTGCCTTCTTTGAAATATGAATATTTACATATGTACATGGATCAATTGGGAATTTTTATTTTAGGCAGCGGAAGGAACTGGACTTGCATTTATTGTTTTTACACAGGCTATTGTAGAATTGCCGGGTGCACCGTTTTGGGCGGTACTGTTCTTTACGATGTTGCTATCACTTGGTTTAGGCTCACAAATTGGTATCCTTGAAGGAATGCTCTGTACACTTTTCGACATCGATATAGTTAAAAGGGTTAAAAAACAACATGTGACTGGTATCGTATGTCTGTTCTGCTTCTTAGTTGGATTTATCTTCTGCACAGGAGCTGGCGAGTATTGGCTTAAGATGTTTGATTCGTTTGCTGGCACCATAGGATTGGTTGTAGTAGCACTAATGGAGATGATAGCTGTTGTTTATATATATGGTCATGAGAGGTAAGAATTTTTTTTTTAGGATATTTACATTACGATAACAAGTTTATTTTAGATTTACAGAAGATATATATCAAATGACTGGCTACCGACCGGGTTTATATTGGCAGTTGACATGGAGATACATTGGACCTGCAATTATGGCATGTATATTGGCGTCTTCGGTCATCTTTATGGTTATTAAAAACCCGAAATACGGAGCATGGAATAAGGAATTGGTATTAACCACAATGTTCAATAATTTTGTTTGTTGATTTCCCATGTTTGTTTCGAACTTGCTATTGCAGGGTATTGTTGAACAGAGTGACTACCCAAATTGGGTTATGGGTATAGCTCTAGCCATGATTTTGGCTGGCATTTTACCTATGCCAATTGTTTTTCTCATGAGGAGCTTCCAATGCCTTAAAGTGGATTTGGATATTCATCAAGGATCCATTCGCCGCAATGAAACAACGGCATCAACTAAAGAGATGATCGATGATGATGACGTAAGTCAACGAAAACTTCTCAAATTATACTATTTAGCTTTCAAATTAAATGCGTACACCTACATACATATGTGTATCCTTGTACAATATTAACATATATACATATGTACATACATATGTATATATGTATGTATGTACATACAAATATGCATAAACATGTATATTAAAATGTATATTTACGTACCTATTTATTACGTTTCTTTATTAAAAAGTAAATTTAATTAAACATTTTTCGTTTTGGATATTAATAATTGTTTATTAATTCGAAAAAAGAACTTACTTTCGATTAGTGTCTGTATGAAAGTGTTTTTTTTTTCTGGCTGTAAAACATTTAAACTGTGCTATAAGCTACAACTTTTTATTTAACAATTACGGCACTGAGCTCGTAGTAATATTTAATATGGTATATCACATAAACTATGATTTTATTGCTCAATTGACTAACATCCTAACATAACTTGTATCTATTTGTTATCAAAAATGCTAACATCTTGTTAAATAATACCAAGGCCATGAGCCCGGATTTACCACCGCAAGATTCGCTAGCAGCAACACGCTTTACAATTGGAGATTTCGATGTAAGTTGATTTTGCTTTTTAATGGTTAAACATTTACAACTTAAGTTAAAACAAAAAAATAAATAAATAAAATACTACACTAGTATTCAAACCTCCGCAGGTCTATCCCATCAGTTTCAAACTTTCATATATTTTTATTTGAAAATGTACTTGTACTTTTATTCACAAAATTGCACTTATGACTTGATAACTAAAACGCATACATATGTACGATACATCTTCAGAATTAAAATTTAATATTAAATGAACAGTGAAATCAATTTTTATTAAAACAATAAAATGTTAATAAAAATAGAAATAAACATACATATAAATATACATATAGTTTTTTTTTTTGATAATCAAAAAGCTTTTCCAGCATGATGGGATAGAACTAGAATACGAATTTGAGAATATTATTATTTAGCTTGTGGTAAATATGACCGATTCTGCCTTTTAGTATGAGCATATAATCAATCAAATGAAATTTAAAATAAGAATAATATTAGTTTTGTACCTACTACTTAGTGGAGAATTTCATTTGCGAACCATTTACTGCGATTTCCAACTGTACAAAAAATTTCGGGAGAGACATTATTGTCACTGCGATATTCCATACTATACATATGCATTGTAAAGTGTATGTTCTATCTTATTATTTATTGTGTCACATGTGCATTAAACATAAGGTGCTTCTGAAGACAATCACTATTATTGTGCTTAACAAAAATTCGCCAGACTCATATATTATCACTTCGAATTTTACTTTGAAACATTTCGTTTAGTACTGATTCTGGTGGTGACTCATGTACGAATGTACATATTAGAAATTTGTAGACACTTGTAATTGTAATGTGACATATGATTCTGAAAAATTATTTCCTTATACACATTACATATTACCACTTAACATGTAGAAGGGATTCGTCATAAAGAACATACACATTTGAGTGATTCAATATTGCCAAAAGTTGTAGTTGGTGGTCCAAATTTGAGGTTCATCTTGGATAATGGCTATGGTTATTGCTCACTTGCTTAATTGTGTGTCATTGGTTCGCTATATCCATTGATTAATATTCTCTTTAAGGTGAATCGAGATTGTTTGCATTCTAAGTGAATGTCCATTGAAAATTGCATATCACAATTTTTTTTAAATAGTTGTAGATGGGAAACAACGTCTATTTAACTCAATTGTTCTCGTAGTAAAAAATTAACATTTAAGTAAATTTTATGATATTTTTTTTATCGCTCTTGGACAACTATTACGCATCGAATAGAATTAATACGAACTTTACACCTGGCCTAAAATAATTGAATAAAAATCAACGAAAAGAAATATTTTAAATACCTACAATGAGTAACAAACAAGTCAATACCTACAATTATTGTTCTGCGTTTTTCTTTTTTTTTTAAATAAAAAAGTGCAAATTAACGAATATCAACGATCAAATAACTCACATAAGCACAAATCATTTGAAAAGCGATCAAAACCATCATATTGCAACATTCGGACGAATATAAATAATGACATAGAATTGTACGATGAGAATGAAAGTACCACAGACAGCCTTCTTCAAGAACTCATCTACGTACATTTAGATAAACAAAGTCGAAACAATGCTTGAATAGTAATAGAGTTATTAGATTACAGAGCTCTTAAACTAAAAAGGTTACTCAGATAAAAATTAAATCAAATATGTAACTACTAAGTGCTTTAAGATGAACATTCGATTCGACAATTAAACCATTTAAACGAACATTATTAAAGGAAAAATACTCAGACTTTCTAACGGGATCGAACTAACAATACAACAATATATACATTTAATTGTAGGTAAATGTTAATATAAAACTATATATACATAGACATATATTAAACGCACTCTTTTTCTTAGCTTAGTATACAGTAGCGTCGTAAAATATGTTCCATTAAATTCTAATAACATCAAACTCATTATCCACATATTAATAATTATATCGGACGCTACTGTATTTCTAGGTTATTTACTTGTTTTGAGTATTAACTAGCTAGCATGTACATTATTGTAAAATATTATTTTATTGCACTGGTAATTACGAAATGTACATATATATCACTCCACCATATTTGAATAAAGATGATATCAAAACGCTTGCTGCACTCATTTTATTTTTGGTTTTCTTCTTCACTAATGATATATATATTCTTAAAAATAATTATAATTATAATTTTTCTTTTTTTGTTGCGAATTGGCACAGTCCTAAATAAAATATTTGCATATTTTGATAGACTGCTTTACTCATTCTGATATAACCAGGAAATTTTGACATTAATACATAATTTCGGTTAAAATTTCGTAGGATGACGAAGATTTTAGTGGGCCAGCTATGGGTGGTCGAGTTAGTACCCGCAGTGATGATTCGGATGACGATGAGGATCAGCCAGTTACTATGAGGAATATATCGTTGTTAAAGTCTCCCGGTATTGGAAATCATTTAGCAGTGCCAACAAGTAAAAAACCATTTAAAATGGAAATTGTTGACTATTAGATATAAAATTAAAATAACAAAAATGTAGGAAACGGATGAAACATTTAATTTCGCAGTCTCACTAAAAGCTTTGAAGTTTTATAAAAAAAAAAAAACTTTTTAAGTACAAAGTTACTTTGAATTAATATCATAATATGAAATTATTAGATATTATCATTTACACTTATCAGTTCCTTTTTGTTATAAATTGCTGTTAGTGGAACACATGCTCAAAAGTTTAACTTTGTTTAAAAAACACGGTGTGGAGAAACGAAACAGCTGGCAGTGGGTTGAAGAGCTAAATAGGCTTAAAACATTATGATTATACCATATTTAGTGTTAAGACTCAAATAAGTTTTACTAATACTTTCCCTGATAAATTTCGTGTATCATTTGTTAAAGTTTTTGAGAACTATTAATGGATAAGTGCGGGTACTTAGGTTTGTATGAATTATTTTATCTAAACACAAACATGTTATCCACAGATTTTAGAATATGTGAAATCAAAATGCTGTGAATAGTTTATAGAATTGTATATGTACATGTAATATATGATAACGTAACTTAAATTTATTTTATGATTTCAGCACCTCTTATAAGTACGTACATACATGTATGTATGTATGTTACATAAAATATGTAACGGATATAAGTTATATATCTTTGTGCAAATGTTGTTAAAAAAAAATACTAAATCAGGTTACGTAGTTAAGTAGTTTAAGAAGATCGATTAAAAACATATTTAAGAGACAATTTAAAGTATTATAGAATAAGTACTACCATTTGTTTGATATCTTTACTATATTTCCGTAACATCCGTTTTCAAATCGATTCTGCTTTCATATGTATTTATTTGCAATAACATCCCAATTTTATAGTACAAGACAATAACTCAGAAAAATACGAAAAGTTAAACAATTAACTGAGAAAATTGAAATATAAAAAAAATATCTTTAAAATATGTGTTACAAATAATTTAATAATTTAAATTGAAAACTAAGCACTTGTAAATAATGACTTGCATAGATACATATGTATACATACATATGTTTTCATGTATCAACTAAAAACCCAAGGTTTTTTTTCAAAACTGCTATGTTATCTTCGTCGAGTATGGTCTACAAATATTTTTTTTTTTACTCAATTTCGGATGGTGTAAAACATAAAATTGTGCGAATTAGCGTTGTATTTTTCAATACCTGAGCTGTTTTAGTAAACCTTTAAATATGTATGTAAATTAAATATAATTATAAGATAAGTTTATGAATTAAAATTATTAAAAAACATTACATAAATTTCAATTAAATTGAAAATAAAATGTGTTAATATTGACTATAGCTACTGATTGATTTCTTGGAAACGTTACATAAAAATCAATTAAAAATAAATTAGATTTATATAAAATATCGGCTTTTGTTGGTAGCTGTCCTGCTGCTTTATTAATAGTCAATGATTAATAGTTCTTAATATGTTTCTACATTCGGGTATCATTCACATTTACTGCGGCCTCAGCTTGGCACTTTTTCACAGTTCACATAAAGGAATCCGTAGTTACAATATTTCCAATCGAATTGAACTAATGTGCATGTAACTTTACTATTACATGGTATACGTTATATTGATGAAGTTGACACCTAAAATATGAGGATATTCAGATGATTGAAGCCTAAAAGTGGGACTCATGAACTTAATCGTCGTCTACGAACGACATCTTCTTATGCAGCTAATTTTGTGGTTGAGGTGATGGTACTGGATGTACGGTCTATTTCAATTATTTCCCTATGTTCTTAATATCTTAATAATATATCCCTAAGATAGATTATAAAAATGGAAGTCAAACTTACATATATCTTTAGTATAAGGTATAAAAACGGAAGTCGAATAAATCCATAAAACGAAGAAATATTGGGGTAAGTACATACTCAAAACTTCTCAAACAGTTTTGCGCCATACATCTTTTAGGGGTCGGGTATAAGTACATATGTTTATGTAAGTAGCTTCTCGATGTTTTGCTGTCTGTATCATTAAAATATATTCAAATATAAGATCAGAGTAAGAAATATGTACATACATACTTTTAGATATGTATCTACATTAATTAATTTTTACTAAAATGAATACATATGTACATACATGTACATATGAATGCAAAAACATGGAACATGTTGATATGATTAGTCATCCAGGGCCCTAAAGAAATATAAATTAAATCTCACTCTTTTACTACTAAAGTATTTTTTTAGCATTCCATTACGACCTAATTTCAACAATTGATGTTAATAAAAGAATCTACAATAAAAAGTTAAGTTTTTTTGTGTTTGCTTTGGTTTTATTGTTATCTATTTTCATTTGACTTTTATTGGATGGCTACGCTGTTTTCTTAGTATTTTTCTTTTTATAAATCTTTTAATTTTTCCGTGTTTACTGAGGCTTACTGGAGTATGTAGTTTTTTTGCAGTTCCGGCCACAACCAAATCAGGTGAATTATTACAATTTCTTGGGCAATCTATTTGATATATAAGTTCAAACTTTCCTGTTGAAATTTTTGAGTTTTTCGGATGGTCAATTATTACTTTCATAAGATCATCTAACGCGGATGCACATATTCTCGCCGTAACCGGTGTAGAAGGGGACATATCTGGTGTCGAATTTATTTCTATCAAAAATGGATCAAGTTTTTCATCTAACATAAAATCACATCCGTATATTTCAAATGAATTTGGAGTGAGCTCGGTTTCTTCTAGACTCGCAAGTACAACTGCTATTATATTTTTTTTAAGTCCTGGGTATATGGTACTTTGCCAAGTTTCGCCTGCTCCCTGTTCATTTAGATAGGCTTGAAAATCGGATAAACTCCACATATTGTGCACTGGTAATCTTGGATCCCGTTCTGCATTTTTATATTTCTTTTGGATACTATTATTGGTAATATGAATAACTTCTCTTAAATCAGCTAAGTTAAATTCACGAGAGCTAAAACGCAGATAACAATCTTTGTACATCCAAATAGAGATAACGTCGAAGATGGTTAATAACATATACTGCCGTATATCGAATTTCGTTTTGTATATTAAGAATGGTTTTTCTAAAAGAACAGAATTAATATTTATGTACACAATTATAATTCTATATTACCTATGTATTTTTGCACAACATAATTCGCCTTTGATTTTTTTGCCGCATAGTTGACAATGTTATAAAAATTATCCATGATAACGATTCCTTGACCACGGCATTGGAAACCAGGTTTTAGAATCCAAAGGTTTCTGAAGCCATATGAAAATAGAAATGGTCGAAAATCTAGGGCTTTTTGGATTATTTGCTCAATTTTTATTAAAAAATTAGAGCAATCCGCATCCGATCCCAATATTTTTTGATCCTGTTTTAGCACTAAATTCATATTTAATGTAAAACGTTCCCATTGAGTTGATTCATCGTTCCGCTCAGTTATTTCCACATCATCCTGTTCAAAGGTCTTACAAAAGTTTTCAATTCTTTTAATAGGGAATTCAAGTACACTTGTGGGTACTACACCAAATTTATCGAATACCTCGTTTGGTTCTTTGTGTTCAATTAAGTAAATTAATATACTAATGCATTGAGTAATACGGAAGTCATCAAGAAAATATAATTCGTCCTCTTTGGTATTTAATTTATAAGACGGCATATAGGATGTTTCTGCGACATCTTGTATAGTGTTCCAATGAGAACTCTCGAAACATGCAATTAATCCTACTTTGGTGGAGAAATCCATACATCTGGTTCGACGGACGCGATTTCGATATGGAGTGAGGCCTATGTACTGATCCTTAAAATATTTTGGTTGCCAGATAAAATTTGCAGGGTAGCTTGAAACAAGTTTGGACAGAATTGCTATTTCATATTCATTGCCCTTCCTCGCTCCTTTTAGCAGCCTAACATAAGGCAACTTCTCAAGGTTTTGTAATCTTCCAGGTGCACATTTTTCTATCCATCCGCGTCGAAGCAGGGCTCTGCGAATGGTGACGAAATGTCCATGTATAGTAAATATTTTCTTTTGTTTATAAGCCTTAACAGCACGCTGCCTGTATGCGTCATTTATTTTTGACTCTTCCTCATTAACATCAGGCTTTGTATCATTAATGCACTCTTTAAAGATGTAATTTGCTTTTGTGTTTAGCTGTTTTATTGAGAACAGTTCAGCGTCGATTTTATTCATTATTAAACGGATTCTTTCTTGAGGATTATAGGCTGATTTCATTTTCTTTTTAGAATTTTGATGTGTGAATTCCAAATGAACCCGAATAAATTAAACAGATTGAAATATTTTAAATTAAAGCAAAGTGTATGACAGAATATTAAACGTAAGCAGGAAAATTAATTCACTTGTATGTATGCATATGCATAGATATATGTATGTACCTACCAACATAGTTCACTTTTGTTTGGGTCAAAAGGTTTAAGAGTTACGTACGTCTTTGGCAGTGCGTACATATGTACATATGTGCGTATTAAATCTAGTGTTTAATTTTCAAGTCCAGAACAATAAAAATATCAGAATGTTAAGTGCTATAAACATATAAGAAAAAAGAAATTATATACATTATATGTATGACTGTACATATTAGAAATACATATGTTTATACACATGTACAAAAATAATCACCGCCATTTACTGTGGAACATACTGCAAGATCTCTATAATCGTCTAAAATACCATGAAATTAACCATAGCGATAATTTCATCATGGTCAGGGAAAAAAGTATTATGTTAAGCGACAGTGCTTTTTTTTAGATACCTACATATAAAAAAATGTTTCAGAATTATTCATACAATTTATTTAGTTTCAATTTTCAAGCTCGAATTTGTACTTCCAAATATAAATACAAATATGTATTCATATATACAAGTGAATTCTTTAAATAGCTTTGGAAAACATGGAATTCAATTGAATGCAGGTACAAATAAAATCTTTTTCTCTTAAAGTGCGGTTGTACACAAATTAAAATTTTAGTTTGTTAGGCTAGGATGCATATACACTTTTATACAGTTTTGAACTGACAGTTTAGCTGGACTGACATGTAAAATGAATGTTAACTAGCGAGTGGAATGATCCCAAGAATGATGAAAGTTAAATTTTTTCATGGATTTTTATGGAATGACAGAGACTGATGCATAAGGGATGATAATGTCAAGGCAATTTTCGTTATAGACTTTTAGGAAAACTGACATTTTTGGCTTTGCACTGAAATATTGAGAACTGACGGTCTAGGAATGTCAGTTCAAAACTGATAGTGTATACCCCACTTTACAAGGAAAGCACAATTTTCTCTTAAAGAAATTTCTCGGTGAACGCTTATTTTCTATTAATACGTAACTCATTCATTTAGTCTACGGAGAGATTTCGATACGAAAAGTAAGTTGGGCATCTGCGAAATATTGCCAGTGATTTTTTTATTCTTGAAAAATATATGTACCTATTCATACTAAAATTAAAATTACTTAAATCTTAAAATAACGGTATTTTGTAGAAATTAGAACTTTTGAAGTTATTTACCTTACATCAGTTAATGTTACTTCAATTTTGTAATGTATCTACATATATTCAAATGCAAGTGAAAAATATATCATATAATTTCTTCCCAGGCAATGGGATGTGTTATTTTTGGCTCTTAGTGCGGGTTGTGAGAAAAGTGCGAACACATTTTAGTTCGACAAAGAATAATTTATTTTAAATTATCGAAAGTGTTTTTTGTGTCAACGACCGTCTAGAATTTCATCTGAATCCTTTTTAATAAAAAAAGAAAAAAATTTGTGAAAAAATCAGCATTTGATTACATTTTTTTCATAGTTCATAAATATCTATGTAGATCTACATATATGCATATGTACATACGTGCATACAGATAGATATACATATGCATATATTCTTCAACAAAATATTTTTTTAAAAAAATGGAATGAACTAACTTTCGTATCATATACACTATATATGTATATACATATGTTTTAGTGTCAGCGAAGACCGACCCTGGATTACGGCTCTTTCGTTCAAAACTAAACTATGTACCTAATAAAAAAGAGTTAACAATTTTAAGAAACTTTTTAAAGCTAATATTGCGCCCAGAAATTTTTTTTATTGGACATCATTTGACAAATATTTTGTACTCTGGAAAAAAAGTCCTATAGTGAATCGATTTGCTTGCATTTTAAAATGTGCTCATTACTCATTTTTCCTTTTAAAAATAGAATCTAGAATGTTTATGATTACCAATTGAAAATCGTGCAAAATCGTATTTAAAAATATTTTTAAGCAGTGTTCCTCTAAGTTATGTATGTACTATGACATTTACCAGTATTGTGTGCTGCAAATAATTTTAATTAAATCAGGAATGAAATATGTATGATGAGCCTAAGTAATGCATTAATACTTTCATTTTAAAGACATTGAAACATCGATGGCAGAAAACCAACGTGCTATAGTAAAAGCTCAAGAAAAAAGAACAAATTAAAAACACAGTGAGAGAGAAGAGAAAATTATTGTGTACTCTTATACTTTCTATTTCTAAGCTTTGTAACCATAACCATGAGCATGAATACCGACACTTTCTCAGTTACTCTTCAAAGAAATTTCAGAACAAGGAAACAGAAGAGAAGCATAAAACTTGAGTATTTATCTGTCACTTACGTACATATGTAGATATTTCCCTCTGCAAAGCATGTTTCACAAATCAGATGCTTGAGAGATTAGGTCTTTTGCGTTTTCTTTTTCTTAGTAACATAAATAAAGTTATTTTAGTTTATTCGCACTTTGCTCTAATAACAGAGTGCTTTACATTTTTTTCGAGATTTTTAAGACCCCTTCATTTAATAATGAAAAAAACGCTAAAAAGTAAGCTCTGTAATTTTTAGTTAAAAATAATAAAGATAAACACATTGTCACAACAAAAACAAAACACGCACAAGTGTGTGGCCTTATGTTCCGTCTAATTAATGTACACAGGCGCCTGCTTACTAAATTCCTACGGTGATCATTTAGGATCGTGAGCAGAGCGAGCGGTGAAGTAATTTGGCTTGATTATTTACCCAAAATTTGTGGACTTATGTTCCACTTTCGACAATAAAATTTTGGACTTACAAGAAGCTGAAGCAACCGCAAGACTTCCCGAGCAAGAGTTTTCCTCTCCCACAAAAAAGATATCGATACTAATGTAGGCACGTCACATTATTTAATATAAAGTGAAAAAAATGGTCAGTCTTCACGACCTAAAAATTAGAACCAAATCTAACTAATATTCGCACCAGTTTTTGAATCTTATAAATGAGAAGACCATTAAGCTAACAAGAAAAGAATTAGAACTAATCAAGGATTAGAACTAAACCGCACTTTACACTTTTCACAATATTTTACTTCTTAAATTTTTTTTTGCGGAGGTTATTAAACCTTTTCAGAGATTCCTTAAATATGATAATTAAATTACAATGAATAAATCTAACGAACTGGGTTGTTCCTATATTAACCTTTAAAGCAACACAGCTCTGAAAAGATTACTTACATACTTTCGTTATACAAACACACTCTGCAATACACTGCAAAGAAACAAGTGTTATTATTTATGAAAAAAAAAATACGAAATGCATATAAAGAAAAAAAGCTTAGTCGGTTTAAATATTTTTGACAGGATAAATCACAACTTTAACAATAAAGTTGTTACGAAAGCCACAGTAAGGTTATGCCTCAGAGACGAGATCATTTGAGAAGTTATTGAATAACTTCACGAATTTAATAGTAAACAGCCTCGTAACCATTTATCGTGAACATGGCTGAGGCAGAAGGAAGCTCTGAACAGGATGATGTTTCATTTTTGCGCACAGTAAGTAGATTTTATTTTAAATTTTCTTCTTCATTTTCATTAATAATGTCGGTACAAATGACATAAATACTATTGTATGACATCTTTACATGCTATACTGACGGACAAAAAAAAATACTTTTTTGTTTTTGTTTTATTGGAAAAATATTAGTACACACTTTGACAAATGTATTCAGTCCCATAAAGTAATCAAATTCATAAAATAAAAGTAGATATGTACATACATAATAATAAAATGTTTTTATTCATGTAGGAAGACATGGTTTGTCTTTCATGTACAGCAACTGGTGAACGCGTCTGTCTTGCGGCTGAAGGATTTGGCAATAGGCATTGTTTTCTTGAAAACATTGCAGATAAGAATATTCCTCCTGATTTATCACAATGCGTCTTCGTAATCGAGCAAGCATTGTCCGTTCGTGCCTTACAGGAGTTAGTTACAGCAGCAGGGTCAGAGACCGTAAGTTTTATGTATATTTTATGTATATATACATGTATAAAGTATTTATATGTATGTATATGCACATATATACATATATGGATATGTATATACATGTATATAAAAAGAAACATTAAAATTTCATTTAGCACTAGGGTCAATTAGTCGACTTAAATCCATGTTGCGTTAAATTCTTATGCATAATTTAGTGTAACATTCGTTTTTTCTCTAGTTTTTCTGAAAAGAACTCATCATAAATATTAATTACATATTAGGTTTTTTGTAACTTTGCAAATTGCATTTTTGCTATATTACGAGTTTACTCGATAAGTTTTAACTCATTCTGAAAATACCTTCACATACAATCTTTTGTTTGATTCTATATTTCTTTTTATGTTTATGTTCCAATTTCCGGTTGCTTTTACCAAAATTTTTATTTCCGAACATCCCTACGCGGTAAACCTGCACATAACGTCAAAATTTATCCTCTTTTTGGAACCAAATGACATTGTATTTTCAAATATTTTATTCATCATAAAAAACATAAAATCAAATAAAACTGTTACGCAAAAAAGGACAAGACTTTTGTAAGTATGAACAAATTTCTATAATCTACAATAAAAATGTATGAAGAAAAATTGTGGATGACTAATTTCTGTATGGACATGAAATTTCAAAATTACATCAAGATTATCTTAACTTTCTGTGGTACATAAATTAAATAATGGTTTTATGCTTTCACTAAACAATACAGTTGCGAGATTAGACTTAAATATTGGTTAATGTTATGTTTCCCGAGTCTGAATCGTTATAGACCCCGCCATTTAAATTAATTTTTTTATGTAATATTTTTAACTGTTATATATGAACTATTCAATTAAAAAAAAAAAACTATCAAATTGAATCTCCCTTTTACGAATATAGGGTAAGGGGACTGGCTCAGGTCACAGAACACTTTTGTATGGAAATGCAATACTCCTACGTCATCATAATAGTGATATGGTGAGCAGATAAACGGCATCTAATTCATTTCAATAATTTTTTTTATTTCTTCTATGCTGAAATAGTATCTAGCGTGCCTTTCGACATCTTCATCAAACGACAAATTATCATTTGATGTCGGCTTGCAGGAGCATAGCCAAGGGGAAGCATGTTGGTGGACAGTACATCCTGCTAGTAAACAGCGCTCGGAGGGTGAGAAGGTTCGAGTAGGTGATGACCTGATCTTGGTGTCCGTGGCTACAGAAAGATATTTAGTACGAAGAATTGAATACATTTTATAGAAATAACACAACACTGAGTTAATGCTTAACATTTTGCAGCATACTACGAAAGAAAACGAACAATCAATTGTAAATGCGAGCTTCCATGTCACTCATTGGTCGGTTCAACCATATGGAACCGGTATATCCCGAATGAAATATGTAGGCTACGTATTTGGTGGGGATGTTTTGCGATTTTTTCATGGAGGTGATGAATGTTTAACTATACCTAGTACCTGGGGCAGAGAGCCTGGCCAAAAGTAAGCTTAATGTTAGAAATTATGGAATATATACATATATATAATAGCAATTGTCTTTCAGTATTGTCGTTTACGAAGGCGGTTCTGTTATGTCTCAAGCTCGTTCGCTTTGGAGATTGGAGCTAGCAAGGACGAAGTGGACAGGCGGTTTTATAAACTGGTATCATCCTATGCGTATACGACACATAACAACCGGCAGATATTTGGGAGTGAATGACAACAACGAATTGATTTTAGTTAATATTTACGAGATTTCACTTACGTGTTGATTTTAACCCAAGCATCTTTATATATGCATAGGTAAAAAAGGAAGATGCTACAATTTCGTCAACAACATTCTGTTTGAGGCAAGAAAAAGACGACCAAAAGGTTGTTCTCGAAGACAAAGACTTAGAAATAATTGGAGCGCCGATTATAAAGTACGGTGACACAACCGTTATTGTTCAACATTGTGAGTCTAGCTTGTGGCTAAGTTATAAAAGCTATGAAACCAAGAAAAAAGGTGTCGGAAAAGTTGAAGAGAAACAAGCTATTTTACATGAAGAAGGTAAAATGGACGATTGCTTGGACTTTTCACGATCACAAGAAGAAGAATCAAAAACAGCGCGCGTCATTAGAAAGTGTAGCAGTTTGTTCACACAGTTTATTAAGTAAGTAATCTTAATACTAAACACAAGAATATTATATATAAATTGATGAAATTCTGCAGCGGTCTAGAAACATTGCAATCAAACAGAAGGCACTCAATATTTTTTCAAAAAGTAAATCTGAGCGAAATGGTCATGTGCCTAGAGGATTTGATCAACTATTTCTCACAACCTGAAGATGATATGGAACATGAAGAAAAACAAAATAGATTTCGCGCACTTCGTAATCGACAAGATTTGTTTCAGGAAGAAGGAGTTCTCAATCTTATTTTGGAAGCCATTGACAAAATAAATATAATCACCTCACAAGGATTTCTTGCAAGTTTTCTTGCTGGAGACGAAATTGGTCAAAGTTGGGATTTAATATCTACATATCTCTATCAGCTTTTGGCAGCTATTATAAAAGGAAATCATACTAATTGTGCCCAATTTGCAAATAGCAATCGCCTTAATTGGCTGTTCTCGCGATTGGGCTCTCAAGCTTCTAGTGAAGGATCTGGTATGCTAGACGTCCTTCATTGTGTCTTAATAGATTCTCCGGAGGCCTTAAATATGATGCGAGATGAACATATAAAAGTAATTATTTCTTTGCTTGAAAAACATGGTAGAGATCCAAAGGTTTTAGATGTACTATGTTCACTATGTGTTGGTAATGGCGTTGCAGTTAGATCGTCTCAAAATAATATTTGTGACTATCTGCTACCCGGAAAAAATCTACTTCTTCAGACTCAATTAGTAGATCATGTTGCTAGGTTATTATTACAATTTATCTATGTTTATACATTAATCCCTAAACTCATTTTAAAAACTCAATTTTAAGTATTCGACCGAATATTTTTGTGGGACGTGTAGAGGGTTCAGCAATGTATCAGAAATGGTATTTTGAAGTAACAATGGATCACATCGAACGGACGACGCA
This sequence comes from Xylota sylvarum, assembly GCA_905220385.1. NCBI lineage: Eukaryota > Metazoa > Arthropoda > Insecta > Diptera > Syrphidae > Xylota > Xylota sylvarum. Next base: position 165,901 of record LR999960.1, on the reverse strand, counting down.
TATGATGCCACACCTTAGGATAGGTTGGGCTAATACGTCTGGGTAAATAAATGTTATAACTCATGCAATTCAAGGTTTTAAGTTCTAATTCTTTGGCAGCTATGTGCCTTATCCAGGTGGAGGTAAGAAATGGGGTGGAAACGGAGTTGGTGATGATCTTTATTCATTTGGCTTTGATGGAGCACACTTTTGGACGGGCGGAAGAAAAACACAAGTTGTGGAAAATTTACCGGATGAGCCATTTATCAAAAAAAGCGACGTTATCGGCGTTGCACTTGATTTAGCTATTCCCATAATCACATTTTCGTTTAACGGCATTAAAGTTAAGGGAAGTTTTAGAGGCTTCAATTTAGATGGAATGTTCTTCCCTGTCATGAGCTGTTCATCTAAACTAAGGTTTCTTGGACTAAAAAAAAATAGAATGAACGTGATATATAATATATTTTTTATTTAGTTGTCGCTTTTTGTTTGGAGGAGATCACGGCCGTCTAAAATATCCACCACCTTCTGGCTTTTCTCCATTAGTTCAGTGTTTGATGCCACATCAAATTTTAAGCTTAGATCCATGTTTCTATTTTGGAAACCTGAATAAAAATGTGCTTGCTGGGCCATGGATGATCGAGGATGACACTGCTTTTGTGCCTAATCCTGTAGATACGTCGGGTGTTACACTTCCTTCTTCTGTAGATTCTATTAAGGACAAATTAGCTGAAAATATCCACGAAATGTGGGCATTGAATAAAATTGAATCTGGTTGGTCGTGGGGAGAGCACAGAGATGATTATCATCGTATACATCCCTGCCTTACGCAATTTGAGAAGCTTCCTCCTGCTGAGAAACGATATGATAGTCAACTGGCTGTTCAAACCTTAAAGTACATATCTTTATTTATATTTACTTTAAACTAAAAAAATTAATATTTCTAAATATTTTTTAGAACAATAATCGCTCTTGGATATTATATTACAATGGATAAACCTCCGGCTAGAATTCGTCCTGTGCGGCTACCTAATGAAATATTTATGCAAGCCAATGGCTACAAGCCAGCTCCATTGGATTTAAGTGCAGTTACGCTTACACCAAAGTTAGAAGAGTTAGTTGATCAATTAGCTGAAAATACACATAATTTATGGGCAAAGGAAAGAATACAACAGGGATGGACTTATGGTCTCAATGAAGACTCGGAAAATCATAGAAGTCCTCATTTAGTTCCCTACTCAAAAGTGGATGAAGCTATAAAAAAGGCAAATCGCGATACAGCATCGGAAACAGTACGCACACTCTTAGTCTATGGATATGTTTTAGACCCACCAACTGGTGAAGGAAATGAAGCCCTTTTAGCAGAAGCACTGAGGTTGAAATTTGCTGCATTTAGGACATACCGTGTTGAGCGAAATTACGCAGTCATATCTGGCAAATGGTATTTTGAATTCGAAGTGTTAACCTCAGGTCCAATGCGCGTTGGCTGGGCACGTGCGGATTGCCACCCAGGTGCCATGTTAGGAAGCGATGACTGCAGCTGGGCATTTGATGGACACAATGTAAGTTTTTCAATATATTTTCTTAAATGACACGGCTGACACAAAATCCAACAACCAGTAACGAATAAAATATTGAAGAATACATTTGTTTAGATACAACTGCACATGGTGAAACCAAAATTATAATTGAATTCTTATAAATTAAACAAATTTACTGAACGTTATCAACATAATAAAACAGGTTACTAAGGTGCACGGGGGTTCAATTGAACATTTCGGTGTTCGATACGAAGCAGGTGACGTAATTGGTTGTTTTATTGACGTCAAGGAACAAACTATAAGTAAGAATTGAAAGATCGCCGTTTTTTTTTATCTGTGTTTAAATAATTATTTGTCAACTTCTTGTAACTGAATTGTTTTTTATTAATTCATCGATCATTGATCAGGGAAATAATTAAGTTTTTAACATTGTTCAATAAAAGGCGACTTTAAAAAACAAAACAAAAACTTCCTGAAAATATCGGACAGGATATACGAATTATTATATCATATATATGTATAGGTATTATACGGGCAAAAATTAATCATTTTATATTAAATGTGCATATTTTCTTCCGCACACTTTGTGAAAAACAGGAAGAAAAAGTCTTCGGTGGGGCAAGTGAGTCTTTTGGTAAACAATGTGGACCTGGTGATATCGTCGGCGTGTTTCTTGATCTCGCCGATCACACGATCAGTAAGACCATTTTATAAGCATATATTGTTATAAGTCATTTTTTGTATCCTTGTGCTTAGCATACATATGTCCTCCAACCAACAATTTTATAGTTCTTGCAACCCTTCTTATACCACTACGTATTATTTTGCTTTTAGATAAGTATTTGGTACAGCAAAACAAGGAAATTTTCTACATCGTTTGCAATCGTGTGCATACTTTTTGTTTTATTTTATTTGAATTTTTAAATACCTTGTATCAGTTACATAATTATATCAAAATACCAAGCCTTCATTCTTATCCCGAAAGATGATATACATATACATATATTCATATTAAAAATTTTATTTACTAAAAATCGATAAAAGTTTCTTCATATTCTTAAATAGCAATAGTTTGACTTATTTTATTGAAGCACTACCAACATATCATTTGTGCTCTGTACACAAATTACATATCAAACAAAATTTTGGACATTCGCAATCGATCTACCATGCAATGTGTTATCAATTCACGATTCTATAGTTATTTTTTTCTGCACTAACTACTTAAAGATTTTAACTCATGGATACATTAAACTGCTTCTGAAATTCACAGAGCTAGTAATCTTCTGCTCACTTCGAATAAAAGCATGCGTTTTTTGCTTATTAATAATATGTTACTTCGTTAGTACTTTAACGTTAGTGTATTTATATAACTTACACAAATAATTTAAAAATGTGTATGTTCTAGGCTTCTCCCTTAATGGTGAACTCCTGATGGATGCTCTAGGCGGAGAGACCACATTTGCAGATGTTACAGCTGATGGAGTGGGGTTTGTTCCAGCATGCACACTCGGTGTAAGAATTCTCATATATGTAGTTAACTTACTGATACTGACTAATTTAAAATTATAGGTTGGCCAAAAAGCTCGTTTAATTTATGGACAAGATGTTGACTCTCTCAAATTTTTTACCACCTGTGGACTTCAAGAAGGCTATGAACCATTTTGTGTGTAAGAATATTTAAATTTTTAAGTCATTTAATATGAAAGAGAAACTGGTTACGAGCATGGGAGTTCTAGATAAAATTAAACACTTATCGAAAACAGTATTAATTAGTTTGCATACAACAAAACATAGGCTTACACCTTCGAGAATAATTCTTATATCTACATATGTGATATTCCGCATTTGATATAAGTTCTGGCACGTGTATATAGGACCCATATATACATATACATATGTATTTATAATCAGTCTTCAATTGTTTTAATTAATTTTTGTTATGACTTAAACGGGAAACACACTTATCTCTTAAAATTTGCATTGTGGTAGTTGTAGTAGTTCATATTAAATTTTAGCAAGACCTGAAGGATATCTCAAGTTTTTAAATTTAAATAGTAACATGCGACGTCCTGTAACGCACTGGTATACAAAGGATCAACCTATATTTGAAAACACAGAGGAAATGCCAGACTGTCGTATAGATGTTACACGCATACCCGGGGGAGCCGATACGCCTCCTCATCTTAAAATCTCCCACAATACTTTTGAAACAATGGAAAAGGCTAATTGGGAGTTCTTACGTTTATCACTTCCAGTAACTTGTATGAGTGAATTCATCAGGTATGAAATTAATTTTATTTTTAGGTACACAGTTTATGTACTTATTAAAAAATTACTTTTGATATCTTTAGTGAGAATGAAAAACTTCGCCGTTGGGACGAAATAAAAATCCGTCAATATAGGCTTTTGAAAGATACTCAGGAGACTATTCAAGTGCAACCCTCACAAGCGGCGCATTTGGATCATATGCTTAAAAGTGGTTTTACAATGAATGATATAAAAGGGTTGAATAGAAATTATGACGATATAACTGAAGCTGATGAAAATATGACAGGCGGACCGTCGCGGCCACCCAGGAAAGGTTCTCTTACTAGGAATATTACATTTGAGTCCGATGTAATGTCAGATAATATGAAGAGATCAACTTCTGTCTTAGATATGAATGGTATGGAAGAAACAGATGAAAAGAAAAAACGAGGCCGAAGTCCATTTAAATTTTTTTCCAAAAAATCACGGGATCAAAGTAAGGAGAAGGTTCCAAATAGAACAAGAGAAATTTCACCCATGGAAAGACGCAATACTGTTGGTAAGAGATAACTAATAATAATTATGCAACGTATTTTTAGTGATTCATTTACTTATTATTTTTTCTTTGCACACATCTCGTTTTGAAAAAAAAGCTCATGGAAGGAATGTAGTCAACTCCCAAATGACAACACGAACCCCCACAGTGCGCATCACTAATGTAAATTTTAATATTGCTAAAAAGTTTAGTTTAAATATGTATACGAGTACTTATGTCTATTTTGCAGGCCAATGAGTTAGGCATTCAACCACCTTCTGTACCTGAGCGCCAAACAGGTCCCAAAGCCATGAGTGGTGGAAATTTGGGTAACCCATCAATTGAATCTTCTGGAAATGAGATGTTCGATGCAGAATGTTTAAGACTTATTAATGAATATTTTTATGGAGTGCGTATATTTCCTGGACAAGATCCAACCCATGTATATGTTGGTTGGGTGACTACGCAGTATCATTTACACAGCAAGGAATTTAATAAATCTAAGGTCCGATGTGCATCCGTTGTAATTGAAGATTATTATGAGCAAGCTATTGAGCACATTGATCGCCAAAGCTGCTACGTTGTTCGAGCAGACGAGTTATTCAATGAGGTTACACAGGATGCTTCAGGAAAAGGAGCATCGCAGGGAATGTTTGTTGGCTGTTTTGTTGATACTGCAACTGGAATGATACGATTTACATGTGAAGGGAAAGAAACTTCACACCGTTGGTTGATGGAGCCTGATACAAAGTTGTTTCCAGCAATATTTGTTGAAGCAACAAGTAAAGAAATCCTGCAAATTGAACTTGGAAGGACTCCAACTACTTTACCTCTCTCCGCGGCTGTACTTCCTACGAGTGACAAACACGTCAATCCACAGTCACCACCACGCCTCAAAGTACAGTGTCTCAAACCGCACCAATGGGCAAGAGTTCCAAATACTGCTCTTCAAGTTCATGCATTAAAGCTTTCGGATATTCGTGGTTGGTCTATGCTTTGTGAAGATCCAGTGTCTATGCTAGCCTTACATATACCAGAGGAGGACCGCTGTATAGATATTTTGGAGCTAATTGAGATGGACAAACTTCTTTCATTTCATGCACATACTCTTACACTATACGCTGCTTTATGCTACCAATCCAATTATCGAGCAGCACATGCTTTATGTCAACATGTCGACCAAAAACAACTTCTTTATGCTATTCGCTCTGAATATATGAGCGGACCTTTGCGACAGGGCTTCTATGACCTTTTAATCGCATTACATTTAGAATCACATGCTACAACTATGGAAGTCTGCAAAAATGAATACATTACACCTCTAGGACCTGAGCTTAAAGAACTATACAGTGATGAGGAGATGTGTCATTCACTTCGTTCTCTTATTACAGAGTCCGTGAGGCCACAATTACGAATGACCGAAATAACGTAAGTATTGAACCATTTAACTAATTCTCCTGGCTTTTGAAAACACTTAATTAAGCTCATCATTAGTTAAACTGATGAGTAAGTAATGTACATACTTCTAAAATGGAACTCTTAAAAATACCAGGGGGTTTATTCTCAAATTTATTGCAAATACAAGTAAACAAGTCCTTTCTTTTTCTAAAATACTTTGCATACATTTTTTTTGCTCTGCAAATACTTGATCCACCTAGATTATATCATATGTATATGTATATTTCTTATGGCTATAGTATGGTGGCTTTTAAAAATGTTAAACTTATCTTCTGTCATTGAATTTGAGAATATATCCCCAGGTACATCATTGGATTTTTTGTTTTTATGTTTTATCTGAACAACACAGAACACTATACATATATGTATGTATGTATTTCTTTTTATTTACAACTTTCATTTTCGAACATGTATCAATCATGGTGAACGCGAACCATTTACTCTATTCATTTGTGTTGATGCATTGACTCTTTTTATGCCCCACATTCTGCACTTGTGTAACTTTTCAAATATCCAGTCCCCCCACAAGTCCTCAAACAATTGGTTTAGCGCCAAGTGCTTCCAGTGAACCCATCCCAACGATCGAGCAACTATACTCTCCGAAATTCCCATTAGAAGTCGTAAGAGAGTTTGTAATGGAAGCCTTGAAAGAGGCAGTAGAAGTAAACCAGGTGCACAATAGGGATCCAATTGGCTGGTCAAATGAAAATCTATTTTTGTAAGTGAAACATTAACTTCTATGGCTATATTTATTACACTAACTTTTTTAGACCTTTAATCAAACTTACGGATCGTCTTCTTTTGGTTGGTGTTTTGACTGATGAAGATGTGAATAAACTGCTTGTAATGGTAAATCCAGAAACATGGGATTCTTCTTTCCAAAAAGGTACGCAATATAAGACTCTTCAAACAAATGCTTGTGATTTTGTATATTTTATGAATGCATTTTTCAGACGGTAAAGATGAACACCGCAAAGGACTATTAACAATGAAAATGGCTGAAGGCGCTAAGCTTCAAATGTGTTATTTGCTGCACCATTTGTACGACATACAATTAAGACATAGAGTAGAAAGCATTATAGCATTTTCCCATGATTTTGTTGGCGATCTACAAGCAGACCAGCTTCGACGGTATATTGAAATAAAGCAATCTGATCTTCCCAGTGCTGTAGCGGCTAAGAAAACAAAAGAATTTCGATGTCCTCCGCGAGAACAAATGAACCAAATTTTATGTTTTAAAAATCTTGAGCATGACGATCAAGAAAACTGTACATGTGGTTTAGATCTTCGAGGGAGTTTATACGATTTTCATGATAGTCTAATGAACAAAGTTTCCCTAAATGCCTTACAGGAGCCTGAAGAGCCTAATGGTGTTAATGCGATCGAAGAAGTGAAAACTGGTCCTATAACAAAAATTTATAATTTTATTAATGCAGTCAAAGAACTTGAAGAGGGTCCAAAAGAACCCGAAGAACCGGAGAAGAAAACTCCAGAGGAAGTGTTTCGCAAGGTCCTTATTAAAACAATAGTTTATTGGGCGGAAGAATCACAAATTGAGAATCCAAAACTTGTACGAGAAATGTTTAGCCTGCTTGTACGTCAATATGATACAGTGGGAGAGTTGGTGCGGGCTTTGGAAAAAACATACGTAATCAATAGTAGAGCTCGCGATGATGTTGCTGAAATGTGGGTTGGTTTAAGCCAAATTCGGGCCCTGCTTCCTGTTCAAATGAGTCAAGAAGAAGAAGAACTAATGCGGAAGAGGCTTTGGAAATTAGTTAACAATGCCACATTCTTTCAACATCCAGATTTAATACGTATTCTTAGAGTACATGAAAACGTTATGGCAGTAATGATGAACACTCTCGGACGGCGTGCACAAGCTCAAAGCGATGCTCCCGCACAAACTGAAGGAGCAGAAGGGGCGCCACCAAAAGAAAAGGACACATCCCATGAAATGGTGGTTGGTTGCTGTCGGTTTCTTTGCTACTTTTGCCGAACAGGACGTCAAAATCAAAAAGCAATGTTCGATCATTTTGATTTTCTATTAGATAATGCGAATATTTTACTAGCCCGACCTAGTTTAAGAGGATCTACACCATTGGATGTGGCATATTCGAGTTTAATGGAGAACACAGAATTAGCTCTGGCGCTTAGAGAACACTATCTTGAAAAAATTGCTGTGTACCTATCCAGGTGTGGATTGCAAAGCAACTCAGAACTTGTGGAAAAAGGATATCCAGACTTGGGTTGGGACCCAGTTGAGGGTGAACGTTACTTAGACTTCCTTCGTTATTGTGTTTGGGTAAATGGAGAAAGTGTTGAAGAAAATGCAAACCTTGTCATTCGTCTTCTTATCCGTCGTCCAGAATGTTTAGGGCCGGCTCTAAGAGGAGAAGGAGAAGGTCTATTTCGGGCAATTGTTGAGGCCAATAAGATGTCCGAGAAAATAGCCGATCGTTGTAAGTTGCAAGATGAAGCTGAAGGTACTATTGCTGGCCTCAACTTTACTCATCCTCTGCCCGAAGGCGAAGACGACGAAGATTACATTGACACTGGTGCAGCTATCTTGAATTTCTATTGCACTTTAGTAGATCTTCTTGGCAGATGTGCGCCAGATGCATCCGTAATCGAACAGGGCAAAAATGAATCGCTGAGAGCTAGAGCTATTTTGAGATCTCTTGTGCCACTTGAAGATCTGCAAGGTGTCTTAAGTTTAAAGTTTACTCTCTCGCAGACGTCTCCAGGGGAAGAAAAGCCCAAGTCCGATATGCCATCTGGTCTACTGCCAAACAATAAACAAAGCATAGTTTTATTCCTAGAACGAGTGTATGGAATCGAAACGCAAGAATTGTTCTATAAACTATTAGAAGACGCTTTTCTACCTGATTTGCGTACTGCAACTATGTTAGACAAAAGCGACGGATCTGAAAGCGATATGGCACTATCGATGAATCGCTATATAGGAAACTCTATTCTTCCGCTTTTAATTAAACATTCGAAATTTTATAATGAAGCTGAAAATTATGCCAGCTTATTAGATGCTACTTTGCACACTGTTTATAGACTTTCGAAAAATCGAATGTTGACGAAAGGCCAGAGAGAAGCTGTGTCAGATTTTCTTGTAGCGCTGACATCTCAGATGCAACCTGCGATGTTGTTAAAACTTTTACGCAAGTTGACTGTGGATGTCTCGAAACTTTCTGAGTATACGACAGTGGCTTTAAGAGTAAGAATAATTTTATTTTTCAAAACTACAGAAAATAAAAGTGATTAATTATCTTAATCGAATTGCGCGAATCTTAACCACGCAATATGTAATTACATGTAATTACAGTCTAAATTGATCACTCTTATTTACTTCGAATGATTTATTTAAATATATTTTATTTATGACGACATACTAAAATAAATTAGATGAACGTTTTTGATCATTTGTATAATTTTTACCCATAGCTTCTCACACTTCATTTCGATCGCTGTGCTAAATATTATGGCTCAACACAAGGACAAGGCTCCTATGGTGCATCGTCAGACGAGGAAAAACGGTTAACTATGCTATTGTTTTCCAACATTTTTGATTCACTCAGCAATATGGATTATGATCCCGAATTGTTTGGAAAAGCTTTACCCTGTTTGATTGCAATAGGATGTGCCTTACCACCTGATTACAGTCTTTCAAAAAATACAGATGAAGATTATTACGGACGACAAACGGGTGCTCCAGATCAACCTCAATATGATCCTAATCCCATTGATACAACAATAGTGCATTTAGATAATGATCTTAACTCCCTTGTTCAAAAATTCAGCGAACACTATCATGATGCTTGGGCAAGTCGCCGACTAGAAGGAGGGTGGGTGCACGGTGATATTCGCTCAGATTCAGAGCGTAGACATCCCCGATTAAAGCCGTATAACATGTTAAGTGAATATGTAAGTCTCTATTTATTTTTATATTTCCATATGTTTATTCTGTTAAAATAATTCTATTTTATGCAATAGGAAAGAGAGAGGTATAGAGATCCGGTAAGGGAGAGTCTAAAAGCTCTTTTATCTATTGGATGGACTATAGAGCACTCTGAAATTGACGTCCCATTGAATAATAGGGGATCAACTAGACGTCAATCTAAACCACAAATCGTATGTTAAACATAATCTTAGAGTGATATCCTTAAATACTAAAATGAACCAAAAATCCATATCGCTTAATAATTCCGCTCCCAACCTGTTATCCCATGCCCTTTTCCAATTATTCTTGACAAATAGAATGACTTTCAGAATGAAGGAAATGCATTTAACTACAATCCGCACCCAGTGGACATGACGAATTTAACGTTGAGTAGAGAGATGCAGAATATGGCTGAACGTTTGGCTGAAAACTCTCATGATATTTGGGCTAAAAAGAAGAAAGAAGAACTTAATACATGTGGGGGTATTATTCATTCACAATTGGTGCCATATGATCTTTTAACTGATAAGGAAAAACGCAAGGATAGAGAGCGATCACAAGAATTTCTAAAGTATATGCAGTATCAGGGATATAAATTGCATAAGTATAGTTTATATTTTAATACTATAAATTTATACATACATATAAAATTAAATTTTTATTTTGTTAAGACCAACGAAAGGAGGTGCAGTGGAAGGTGAAGGTGGCGCTACTCAAGCAGCTGTGGAGTTAAGATTTTCATATTCCTTATTGGAGAAACTCATTCAATACCTCGACAGAGCGACGATTAATATGAAATTGTTGAAACCATCGACAACTTTTAGCAGACGAAGTTCTTTTAAAACTGCTTCACGTGACATAAAATTTTTTTCTAAAGTTGTTTTACCTCTTATGGAAAAATATTTTTCCACGCATAGAAATTATTTCATAGCAGTGGCCACTGCTACAAATAATATTGGCGCTGCGTCTCTCAAAGAAAAGGAAATGGTAGCGTCTATATTTTGCAAGTTAGCAGCATTACTTAGGAATCGTCTAGCGGCTTTTGGTCCAGATGTTAGAATTACAGTGCGATGTTTACAGGTTCTGGTAAAAGGCATTGATGCTAAATCGCTGGTGAAAAACTGTCCTGAATTTATAAGAACGTCTATGCTTACATTCTTTAATCAAACTGCTGACGATCTAGGCAATACAATCGTAAATTTACAAGATGGAAAATACAGTCATTTGCGGGGGACTCATCTAAAAACATCTACATCCCTTGCTTATGTTAACCAAGTTATTCTTCCAGTACTCACTGCAATGTTCGATCACTTGGCGGCCTGTGATTATGGAAGCGATCTTTTGCTCGATGAAATTCAAGTAGCGTCTTACAAAATTTTAGCTGCTCTTTACCATCTGGGTATTGATCCAACCCTCACACATGAAAGAAAATATTTAAAAACTGAAATTGAACGTCATAAGCCTGCACTGGGATCGTGTTTGGGGGCTTATAGCTCATGCTTTCCTGTTGCATTTTTAGAGCCTCATCTTAATAAACACAATCAATTTTCACTGTTAAACAGAATTGCAGATCATTCTCTAGAAGCTCAAGATATAATGGTCAAAATGGAAAGTAGTATGCCAAATTTAGAAACAATTTTGCAAGAAGTGGATCAATTTGTAGAATCAGATAAAACATATGTTGATGCACCTTTTATCATCGATGTAATTCTTCCACTTTTATGTTCTTATTTGCCATTTTGGTGGGCGCAAGGGCCAGATAATGTAAGCCCAACCAGTGGAAACCATGTCACAATGGTAACAGCTGACCACATGAATTCGTTGCTTAAAAATGTTCTAAAAATGATAAAAAAAAATATAGGTAACGAAAACGCTCCATGGATGACTAGGATTGCTGCCTATACTCAGCAAATCATTATTAATACTTCCGAAGAACTTTTGAAGGACCCCTTCTTACCACTTGCAGAAAGAGTAAAGAAGCGAACAGAGAATATGTTTCACAAAGAGGAGAGTATGCGGGGATTTATAAAGTCCGCTACTGATGATACTTCTCAAGTTGAGACACAGTTACAAGAAGATTGGCAATTATTAGTTAGAGATATTTATTCATTTTACCCCCTGCTTATTAAATATGTTGACTTGCAACGAAATCATTGGCTTAAAGACAACATCCCAGAAGCTGAAGAACTTTATAATCATGTAGCTGATATTTTCAATATTTGGTCTAAAAGTCAATACTTTCTAAAAGAGGAACAAAACTTTATATCTGCGAATGAAATTGACAATATGGCTTTGATAATGCCTACTGCTACAAGAAGGTCAGCTGCTGTTTCTGATGGTGCTCCCGTAACTGGAGGAAAGATGAAAAAGAAAAAGAAGAACCGTGATAAAAAACGCGACAAAGACAAAGAAGTGCAGGCTAGTCTTATGGTGGCTTGCCTAAAGCGTTTGCTCCCAGTAGGTCTTAATTTATTTGCGGGCCGTGAACAAGAATTAGTACAACATTGCAAGGACAGATATCTTAAAAAAATGCCAGAATACGAAGTGATTGAGTTTGCAAGGAATCAACTAACCTTACCTGACAAATTGGATCCGTCGGATGAAATGTCATGGCAACATTACTTATATTCAAAACTTGGAAAAAAAGATGAACTTCATGAAGATGCTGCTATGGTTGAAAAATCAAATCAAAATGAAAAAAAAGATAAAACGGAAGAAACGGTTGATCGAATTGTAGCAATGGCAAAGGTTCTCTTTGGCCTACACATGGTATGTTTCCTTTTTTGAATATTTTCGTTACTTGTTTTTTCCATCGGTATCTAGCTACTTTATAAGTATAACTATTTTATTTTTTCTGTTTGTTCTTAATTTACTACAACTTCTTTTATTATTTTTTTCTTTTCCATCATATATTCACACTTTGTTTACCTATCATGGACGAATTAAACTACTTTGATTAATAGATTGACCACCCGCAACAGCAGAGTAAGAACGTTTACAGGAGCGTCGTATCAATACAGCGGAAGCGTGCAGTAATTGCATGTTTCCGACAGACTTCTCTGCATTCTCTACCCAGGTTCAATATTTTATTTTAAACTTATTTGTATGTATATTTTTACAATAATGTCTTTGAAATCTATTAACACTGTTCGTTTGTAATAGACTTGTGTATGGTGGAAAATCATTCTTTAAATAACTTTAATTTTTCGCACTGATTATTTTTTCTTTTTACTATAAAAGATTGAACTAAAATATATCGTTATTATTAACATCTTTGGCTTGACCTAACGATCGCCTTTTGTACCCTTAGGCTAGTCGTACTAAGTGCAGATGCAAATATTGGAATTCAAAATTGTCATTGGCAAGACGTCAAGCGGCAATATGCTGTTTAAGAGCCAAACATCTCTACCGATTAAGCAGGTGCTTTTGCTTGTACATGTTTTTTTTTTTTTTTTTTTTTCATTAATACGTTTACTAACAGTTTAGTTTTGTATGATTTTTTACCAAAGCTATGTATTATTTTTATTATTTGTTAAATAGTTTTTTTCTTCTTTTTGAGCAGACATCGCGCTTGCAATATATTTGCACGAACATACTATGAACAGTGGTTACAAGAAGAAAATGTAGGTCAAGAGATAATGATAGAAGATCTGACACAGACATTCGAGGAATCTGAGAAATCCAAGAAAGACGCTGAGGAAGAAGAGGGAAAACCAGATCCGTTGACACAATTGGTTACAACGTTTTGTCGCGGTGCTATGACAGAGCGAAGTGGAGCCTTACAAGAGGACCCATTGTATATGTCATACGCTCAAATTGCAGCCAAGTCGTGTGGTGAAGAAGAGGAAGAAGGAGGCGATGAAGAGGGTGGTGCTGAAGGTGGTGAAGAAGGCGAAGGAACAAGCATCCATGTAAGTTTTTTAACTAACCAACTAGATAGCTGTACTAACATATTTAATAGAAACGATTAAAGCATCAAATGGATAAACTAATGGTAAGAAGTATGAAGTATATAGGTACATTTGAACGTATGTATATATGTATGTACATTCATTGAAAAATATCCTTCGTTAGTAGTAGTTTGCGTATTTAATAATAGTAACTATATTTTTTTTATCTGCAATATTTTATTATTCTTTTTTGGGGGCATCTCTAAGATCGTAAATATTAAAAAAAAAATAGCAAACTAACGAAAAGTAAAACAATGAAATCTGCTCATTTTTGGTGTAAAAACACAGTTACTACTTTTATTAACTTCTTGCTATCTCAGCATACTCGGCTTGGAAAAGGTGATACCTTCCTGTGGTATTACCTTCAACGCAGGTTCACGGGCGGCTATTGTTACTGCCAGGACTGCTATGGTTCGGGAAGCGAACTGATTTGGATATGCCCAGAGGTGCAGGAAAGGTACCTGGGCCTACACCTATATCCATCTTTGATCCATATGTGAAGACAGAGATGGTACGCGTTTTGGTAAGCTGACCGCTTTTACATTCTTCTCTGCTCGGGAAAGTATTTGTGAAAAGTCTCTTGAAATCCAGGTACGAAGTCAGACAATTCATGGTAGGTATATTTCATAGAATTATCCGTCGTGTTTTGTCTCCAATTGTCTGACTGACTTATTCTTAAGGTACAAACAGCTCCCGAGACTTAAACGAAGATATAGTGCCAGTCCCGCAGTAGGAGTATTTCTCAGAATTTAGTAGTTTAGAATTTTACTAATTTGCAATAAATCAATTAAGTTAGTTTTATAGAGAATATATCAATTTTTCAGTTTTGGAGTACAAATGAAGCAAACGCATTATTCAGTATGGGATATGTTTACAAATAATGAGAGTGCAAAAAGCAAATAAGTGAAAACTGTGGTTGTTCTAATGATTCATAAATTAGTTGAATTCTTTTTGAAATGATTCCAATTGATGAGTGAACCAATTTTTATATTAAAGGAACAAGAAATGGAAAAACAGAAACTCTTATTTCACCAAGCACGTTTATCAAACCGAGGAGTTGCTGAAATGGTATTGCTTCATATATCTGCATCCAAAGGCGTTCCATCAGAAATGGTTATGACAACCTTAAATCTTGGAATCGCAATTTTGAGAGGTGGTAACATTGATATACAAATGGGGATGTTAAACCATCTCAAGGAGAAAAAAGACGTTGGTTTTTTCACATCTATTGCGGGCCTTATGAATTCCTGCAGTGTTCTCGATCTAGATGCATTTGAGCGAAATACGAAAGCAGAAGGTAATACATTAAAAAGTCCAGTGTGCATATTTTTAACGGCTTGTTGTAATTTCCCAAAGAATTGTTTCCAAACATTTATTTTTATCTTATTTTTTTTTTTCCTGAGTAGAACAAATTTAAATCTTTTTTTCTAATTCTTATTTTCATTCACCAATCCGATTCAATTATGTTACATACATCGGCAACAAACGAAACCTTTCCCTGATCTACCCAATGCACGAATGTCCTCAAACAATCATATAACACCCTGTTGAATATGTACAAAAATCAATGCACTATTACACATTTGTGCGTGAGTCCTGTAATTATTAATTACAATCCATGCGCTCCTTGCTTTTCCTGTTCAATTTCTTAAATTGTATTATGCAATATTCGAAACAAAAAGAATATATTCCAAGTGCGGGTGCAGGTCTAGGTGTCGGATCAGAGGGAGCAGCTGGGGAGAAAAATATGCATGACGCTGAATTTACATGCGCTCTATTTCGATTCATTCAATTAACATGCGAAGGGCATAATTTAGGTAATATTCTCAAATTTCATCAACATTTAAACCCTACTACAGCTAATTATATGCTTGTCAAGAATGGCAGAACTATTTAAGGACCCAGGCTGGAAACACAACAACAGTAAATGTTGTTATTTGTACAGTTGACTACCTTCTTCGACTCCAGGAGTCAATAATGGACTTTTATTGGCATTATTCCAGCAAGGTATGAATTAATATGTGTACAACTTTTTACACAACTAAGAGTTCTCCATATATTATTTTTAGGAAATCATAGATCCTGCTGGTAAAGCCAATTTTTTTAAGGCTATTGGTGTAGCAAGCCAAGTATTCAACACTCTCACAGAAGTAATTCAAGGTCCGTGCACGTTAAATCAACAGGCATTAGCACACTCAAGATTATGGGATGCTGTCGGTGGTTTCTTATTTTTGTTTTCTCACATGCAAGAAAAACTGTCGAAACATTCCAGTCAGGTTGATCTTTTAAAAGAACTGCTTAATTTGCAAAAGGATATGATAACAATGATGCTGTCTATGCTAGAAGGCAATGTTGTTAATGGTAAGACTTTACTTATTACAAAATAGACTAAATTCAAATTAAAACAATGATTTCAGGAACCATTGGCAAACAAATGGTTGACACTTTAGTAGAATCAGCGTCCAATGTGGAATTGATATTAAAATATTTCGATATGTTCCTAAAATTAAAAGATTTGACCGAGTCACCAAGTTTCCAAGAAATAGATATAAAGAATGAGGGATGGGTTACACCTAAAGATTTTAGAGA
Source organism: Xylota sylvarum (assembly GCA_905220385.1). Classification (NCBI taxonomy): domain Eukaryota; kingdom Metazoa; phylum Arthropoda; class Insecta; order Diptera; family Syrphidae; genus Xylota; species Xylota sylvarum. The sequence continues at coordinate 149,647 of LR999960.1, read as the reverse complement.
TAAAATGGAACAATCTAAAAACTACACACCGTAAGTAAAATTTGAATTTCTTTAATATACAGATATATTTAATGTATTCTAATTACTTTATAAAAAATTAGAGAAGAAATGGATTTCCTTTTGGCATGCTGCGAACGGAATCACGAAGGAAAAATTGATTATGGAGCTTTCGTCGACCGTTTCCATGAACCATCAAAGGAAATTGGTTTCAACTTGGCTGTACTTTTAACTAACCTTAGCGAACATATGCCAAATGAACCTCGATTAGCTAGATTCCTAGAAACAGCCGGATCCGTTCTAAACTATTTTGAGCCCTTCTTAGGACGCATAGAAATATTAGGAAGTTCAAAGCGCATAGAACGTGTATATTTCGAAATAAAGGAATCGAACATTGAACAGTGGGAAAAGCCTCAGATAAAGGAATCGAAAAGAGCATTCTTTTATTCAATAGTAACGGAAGGCGGTGACAAGGAAAAACTCGAGGCATTTGTTAACTTTTGTGAAGATGCAATATTTGAAATGACACATGCATCGGGATTGATGGCGACAGATGATGGTGGAGCCAATATAAAGCGTGATACTTCTTACAGTTCTTATGTGAGTGAAGAAGAAGAGGAACGTGCAGCAAGAGATCCAATTAGACGAAGTATTCAAGCAGTCAAAGATGGAATTAAATTTGGAATGCATATGCTTAGTCCGGCCAATATTAAACATCAAATTGGTGTTATGCAAACAAAATCCATACCGGATCTGATTATAGGATTTTTCAAAATTATTTTCTACATTTTTTATTATACGGGATATGGAAACGTTTGCGTAGTAAAATATATATTTGGAATTATAATGAATCTTATGCGAGGCTCTGCATCAGAAGAAGCAGAAACTTTGGTTCCAATCGAAGAAGAGAAGTTTAGTGGAAGAACTCTTCCTCCTTTACCAATAGAAGAACCACCTGGAACAGTTCAGGCATTTGGCCTAGACATAAGTAAGGAAGAAAACGGACAATACAAAGTAGCACCACATGAATCACCTGGTATAAGTCCAACATCGTCAATTGAAGAAACCGGTGAATCAAGCCCAGAAGATGGCACCGGAACCGTAGAGCCATTACCTGAAAATGAGCAACTGGAACCTATGTCTATAGTTGACTTGCTTGGGGGCGACGCTGCAAAGAAGGCAGCACAAGAGCGTCAAGAAGCTCAAAAAGCGCAAGAAGCTGCCATGGCATCCATTGAAGCCGAAGCTAAAAAATCATCCTCTACTCCTCAAGAAACTCCAGCAGTTCATCAAATCGACTTTTCACAATACACTCATAGAGCCGTCAGTTGTTTGGCCAGAAACTTTTACAATTTAAAATACGTGGCTCTGGTGCTAGCTTTTAGCATTAATTTCATGTTACTCTTTTATAAAGTAACAACATTTGGCGACGATGATGAAGGTTCAGGCGACGATGAGTTGATAATGGGATCTGGTTCTGGTGGAGGACTTTCGTCATCAGGGTTTGGTTCAGGAGAAGGGTCGGGAGAAGATGAAGAAAAATTAGATGATGTTCCCGAATTAGTTCATATTGATGAAGATTTCTTTTATATGGAACATGTTATAAGGATTGCAGCAATGCTACACAGTCTAGTATCTTTAGCCATGTTAATTGCTTATTACCATCTCAAAGTGCCGTTGGCTATTTTTAAAAGAGAAAAAGAAATTGCAAGGCGCCTGGAGTTCGATGGTTTGTTTATTGCAGAACAACCCGAGGATGACGATCTTAAATCTCATTGGGATAAATTAGTGATATCAGCTAAATCATTCCCCGTTAATTATTGGGATAAGTTCGTTAAGAAAAAGGTGCGACAAAAATATAGCGAAACGTATGATTTTGACTCTATATCCAATTTATTGGGAATGGAAAAAAGCGCATTTACAGCTCAAGAGAGCGAAGAAGGTGGTTTTATTAAATATATATTTAATATAGATTGGAGGTACCAAGTATGGAAAGCAGGTGTAACTATAACCGACAATGCGTTCTTGTATTCTTTGTGGTACTTTACATTTTCGATTTTGGGAAATTTTAATAACTTCTTTTTCGCAGCACACTTACTAGATGTAGCTGTAGGCTTTAAAACTCTACGTACCATCTTGCAATCTGTAACACATAATGGAAAACAATTAGTTCTCACAGTAATGTTGCTAACAATAATTGTGTACATATATACTGTAATTGCCTTTAATTTCTTCCGAAAATTCTATATACAAGAAGAAGACGAAGAAGTCGACAAGAAATGCCATGATATGCTTACGTGTTTTGTGTTCCATTTATATAAAGGTGTAAGAGCAGGTGGCGGCATTGGTGATGAAATTGGCGACCCTGATGGTGATGACTACGAGGTTTATCGTATAATATTTGATATCACATTTTTCTTCTTCGTTATCGTTATATTGTTGGCAATTATTCAAGGTCTAATCATTGACGCTTTTGGAGAACTTCGAGATCAATTAGAATCAGTCAAAGAAAATATGGAGTCAAATTGTTTTATTTGTGGCATTGGAAAGGATTATTTTGATATAGTGCCGCATGGTTTTGATACACACGTTCAGAAAGAACATAATCTGGCCAATTATATGTTCTTCTTAATGCATCTTATTAATAAACCAGATACTGAATATACCGGCCAAGAAACGTATGTTTGGAATATGTATCAACAAAGAAGTTGGGACTTCTTCCCGGTTGGTGATTGCTTCCGTAAGCAGTATGAAGACGAATTATCCGGAGGAAGTGGGGGTTAATTATGTATTATACAAATTATCTATTTTGGTTTCTAAAGTTAATCTGCGACATGTACGATATGAGAGAATTAATGTTTATATTGTAATTTTCATTACACTCTCTTCTTATGTAAGAAAACGAAAAAAATATTAATATTTGTTCTTTTTTGATGATTAATCCATTAAATTAAAAGTCGCAATCTTATTAAGAAATGTTTTGTATTTTGGAAAATAAATAGGTGCCTGAAAAAGGCAACATTTTATCTCAATTATGTGAAGATATTATGAGTTTTAATGAGTATATGAATGCTTTTTAGAGCTTAGTGCACTTCCTATTTTATAAAAAGATGAAGACATTTCTAATTCCTAATGTACATTTGAGTATTTTGTTATTAAGAAGATTGTTACGAGTGATAAATCGCCGTTGTATAATATAGCCGGCGAATACTTACTGTACATGGAGACTAACAATTAGTAAAATAAAATGAGTATACCTACATATGTAATTGCATAAGTACATATCTACAAATGTATATGAATATCTAGGACAAATAATATCATGTAAAAACAAGCTTGGAAACTCTTCTACAGTACGAAGACACCAATAAATGTGAACTTACAGAGGAAGGATGTTTTTTACTGACGCTGTGCAGTCAGTTTATAAATTAAATTATAAATCGTCACTATTTCACATAAGTTGTATTCAAGTACCTACTTATATGTGTACATACATATTTACACCTTCCGATGGAATTGTGATACCATTCAAAAGCTAATGTATAATATTGACAGATTCTTAGTATGTTCATATTTGAATGCCTCCAACCAAGCCCTAGTATATAGATAATGATGTTTTTACATTCATCCCGAGCGTGGTTCTACGTAGTAGGCTAGTTACTACGACGCACAACCCTTAGCCTAAAGACGGTGGCCTAGATAAACCGATCCCAGTAACCTAAGAGAATAACTTTTGTAATCGCTGTTTCTTTGGGCTGAAAGGCAATTTGATGAATAAGGTCCTATGTTAAACGACTTTGGCATAAAACCAGGATCATACCAATCCTACTTTCGATGACTGAAGCATGGACTTTATCGTAGACAGATGAAGAAATCGTTGCTTATTTCCAGAGAAAATTATTCATAGGTTATAAAAATAGGAGATTCAGCAACGAAATGTAGGCACTAAATGTGCAGCGATATCGACTTAATCAAAAATCTGTGCGTTAGTCGTTTAAATGACTAGGATATAAAGCGAATGGTCTTCAAATTCAACATAGTGTAAGACCTTACGGAAAACTTGGAGTGCGCATTTGGGGGCAGTTGATAAGGACCGAAGAAACTCGCGGAGTAAACTAGTACAAAGCCCGATGAGATGATAGACAAATGGATGGACTATGGGCAGATCGATAGCTGTAACCAACATCCGTTGACATGCACTGTCGGATCTATATATTGATGTATTTGTGCATGTATGCACATCGAAATATAATGCGAGAGTAGATAGTATATAGAAGAATGAGCGGATGCCAAACAATCTTTGGAGAGAGGCTGCATGTAGATATATACATATGTATGTTTGTATAGGTAGATGAATATACGGAAGGACGTAAGTATCCCCGACAAATAATTATAGTTTTTCTTCCATAATTTGCGTGGAGCGAATAAGCGGCACTCGATAAACAGAGTCTTGTCCGTATATACATATATGTATGCATATCGGGACATAAGTTTCTAAGTTGAGTATATAATTTAGAGTGAAAGCGTGTAGACCAAATAGTATTTCGAAAAAGTATCTTTGTATTCTATCAACTGCGCTGAAGTTAGAGAACCGCCAGTCTAAACTGCATAACAGAAAATATTGGCATAATCAGCAAAACGCAGTATTGCTTTTGTGAGTACTGAGGCTTAACGAGAACAAAAGAAAGTACATGCTATTAACGAGGTGGATTGGAAAGATTGGGAGAAACAGAGGAGGCGGCGTATTACAACATATAAACAACCAAATGCTGACTTCTGTCTTTTAAATAAAACCTGAACTCGCTGCTACTTATCAATGAATGGCACTTGCATTGCCGAAACTGAAAGGCTGTTCATTCTTGGCAAGTCTAACTTAGAAAGCCCACGTATTTTAAGTCGCCATGAACGATATTAGAAATATTTTCAGGAATAATAACACTTATGTACATCTGGCCCGGTGCATCAAACTTCACATGGCATATGGTAATTAGGATTCGAAAATGTACGTTAAAACTAATAGGGTATATAAAGAGTCAATACACTCACTCGAACACCGCAGAAATGTTTTCTGTGGGTTACCGTCAATTCGCTGTTTTCATTTTGCAAACTATTATCTCGCGACTATCGAAATGTATTTCCTATGTTTTGCAGAAGTCATTTGGCAAATTGTCATTTCATCTTGCGCTCATCTTACTGTAGGGTTAACTCGCATTTCTTTTTTGCACTTCTATCCATCGGCTTTTGGGCTATTTCGCGCGGCTTATCTGGAAAACCATTAATTCGCGCTGCGTTATTTGTTGTTTACTTCAGCGTGCATTTTTCGCCAAAAATCCACACGAAATTTTTGTGGACTATTGACCCATCGATTGTGGTCTTATGGCTCAGTAAGTTGGATGCGTTGCCAAAGGATTGTAGATTTTCTGTATGTTTTTATTAGGCCGTTGCACAATACTTCATAGATACATATTTATACATACATACATACATGTATACCTCCCTGTTTGGGATCACTGTTTGATTTGGATTATGTAGGTGCGAAGTTGGGTATGTGCAAAGTTTCTTTAAATCCATGCGAAACATGCTAAACATATACATGTAAATGAACTTTGCATACACGCAACCCCGCACCTACTCAAATTCAACAGTGACACCAAGCAGGGGTCATGTTGTTCGCTGCGTAACAAGAATTTCATCTATTTTTTGTTCTTGTGCAAATTGTGGAATTATGACCTCCTAAACATATTAAATTTTGGATTTATGACACAATTGATCTCGACTTGAAATTTTAATTTGAAATAAGGGAATGCTAGACAAAACAAAGTTAAAGCTTCTCAAGAAAACGCTTATCTTATCAAAAAGCGAAATAATGAATGCAGAAAGCCAAATAGTTGCAAGTATAAATAAGAATTTGCCAAATAAAAACTGCGAAAAAACAAAATGCGAGTTGTTAAAATGCGAAATAATAAATTGCGAAATGATTGCAGTGAAATAACAAAACGCGAGAAATAACAGCAAATTGTACCATACAAGTTTTCCGTCTTTCTGTGTTTTATCACTTTTTCAGAAACCATGCTCCAGCAAAATAGCCAGCTGCATTTTACATTCTAAGCATTAAACATTCAATGTAAAATCTCTCATCTGGGTCCAAGGACGCAGTAAGTTTGGCCGACAAGTTGGCCTGGCAACGGTCGGGCCTTAAAGGCTCTCTAGTAGAAACATATGTATGTACTGTCTGGCGAAAAAACTATACTTACAACCATACATACATACTCCTTACCATAAATATTTATTTTTAATAAAATCCAAAATCCAATTAGATCGACAAAATAGAACTCATTTACAATTTTTCTCTCAGAAAAAAGTACTTTCAATTTCACTGCATTACCATATTCGCTCTTGCACAATGCGCAATTTTTAGATCTTAATGAGAACGAGAGCGAAATGTCACTAAGTCAAGTTTGGTCAAGTGCATCGCGTTGGTCACATTTCGTTCGGTTAGTGGTTGTCGCAAAAGAAATAATTAATTATATTGAATTTTTAGAGTTTTTGGTTTGAAATTTATAATATTCTTGTGCAATAATGTGTAAATTTCATCCTAATATATGGGTTGTAGCCATTTATTTGCCAAATAAATGTTTTTTTCCCACTGAAACGCAGTGGCAGAATTTCGTTCGGTTCGCGAATTCCATCGAAGAAAAAAATATTTAATTAAAATGTAGTTTTATTGTTTTCTATTGTAAATTTATAATATTCGTTTGCACTTATGTGTAAATTTCATTTCTTAATACGTGTTTTGTCGATTTCTTTGCGAAATATGTGCTTTTTTGCGAAATAAAGTCATGTTTTTTTTTGCCTTGCAATTGTGGCGTGATTGGTTAACTGTTTTGGCCGTTGCATGGTGGGTGTTATTTGAAATTTTGAATTTTATGCTTTTATAAGTACTTTATTTTTTATTTATATGTGCATACATATATTAACATTACATTTACTTCCTTGATTTCGTTTACTTTTCTTAACTTTTATCTTTGGTGCTGTTGTAAAGATGAAAAAAATGCATATGTACATCTACATATTTCTTACCATAAATATTTATTTTTCCACCAAATAAAATCCAAAATCCAATTAGATCGACAAAATAGAACTTAATTATAATTTTTCTCTCAGAAAAAAGTGCTTTTCATTTCACTGTATTACCATATTCGCTCTTGCACAATGCACAATTTTGAGATCTTAACGAGAACGAGAGCGAAATGTCACTCAGTCAAGTTTGGTCAAGTGCGTCGTGTTGGTCACATTTCGTTCGGTCAGTGGTTGTCGCAAAAGAAATAATTAATTATATTGAATTTTTAGAGTTTTTGGTTTGAAATTTATAATATTCTTGTGCAATAATGTGTAAATTTCATCCTAATATATGGGTTGTAGCAATTTATTTGGCAAATAAGTGTTTTTTTTTTCCCACTGAAACGCAGTGGCAGAATTTCGTTCGGTTCGCGAATTCCATCGAAGAAAAAAATATTTAATTAAAATGTAGTTTTATTGTTTTCTATTGTAAATTTATAATATTCGTTTGCACTTATGTGTAAATTTCATTTCTTAATACGTGTTTTGTCGATTTCTTTGCGAAATATGTGCTTTTTTGCGAAATAAAGTCATGTTTTTTTTGCCTTGCAATTGTGGCGTGATTGGTTAACTGTTTTGGCCGTTACATGGTGGGTGTTATTTGAAATTTTGAATTTTATTCGGTGAGTTTATTTTGAAACTACTTTTTTTTTTATTTATATGTACATATATACATATGTAATTGATTTGAATTTAATCGACCAATAGTATGTCTGATCTTGTTTGAATTTGTTTTAAATCATCTGATTGATTTGTGGTACATATGTGTTGTGGGGAATGCACCTAACCTACCTTCATAAGAACAGGTTCATATACGCCAGGTACTAATTGGTTTTAATTTTTTTTTGTTTGGACAGAGATGCGCCAGTTGAAGATCCGATTTGTGCTTGGCACTGTCAATGATATTACACCGAATATTTATAACGCGATCAAATCCCAACAGTATTATTAATCGATCTTCGGGAGGAGAGCTTTAAAAGTCGACTAATGCAAGAATCGAAAGGTGAGTTTTACTTGAGTAAGTCCTTTTGTGGTTTATTGCTTTCATACAGAAGCCCTGTACGCACGCATCTCTGACTAAAGTCGAATGTATTCAATTCCCCAAACGTAATATAATTTCTTTTATTCTTGCAGATGACTGTACGTGGTCATCCGTTAGTATTGCGACAATACAATGGAGTGACCCACTGCAATCATTGTCAGTTAGTCAAGAAGGCTATCATTGTACAGGTGAGAGTCATTTGTTTAACATTCACAAGACCCTTGTGCAATTTAAATTTCTTTACAGACAGTAAATTAAATATTCACCGTCCTTGTTGGAAAGTTTTGAATGAGAATTGTCCTGTCCTTCAACGAATAAGAAGATACGAGCAACAACAAATCGCTCTTTAATAACGGTGAGTCGCATGGTTTTTATTTCCGTAGATTAATGTAACCCAATTCGATTAAGTTCTTTGAATCGGATTTTACAATTTTATAATTGCAGCCGTCTTGTCGTTTTACATAGTGAACTGATTTCCTTTAAAAGAATAGACGATAGTGTTATTATTAAGGGTAGTGGATTGATTTCTTGCATTGTTGTTTGCCAGAATTCTTAAGTTATCCCTTCAGTTTTTCCAGTTAAGAATAGTTGATACTACTGGTCGACGTTCCACCATACTTCACTGAAATACTCCTGTTTTTGAATTCTAAAATATTTATTCAGTGGACCACAGTGCACTTTTTATTTGTTGTACGAGATGTTTGAGGAGTTCGATTTTTCTGCAAAGTTCGTTATCCTCAAACGCGTTTGTAAGACTATCCCATGCGCTCTTTGCCGTAACTGCATCCGCTACGTACGAGTAATTTTAAGTCTCCAACAGCAAAATTAACTCCTACCTGGCCTTTAGGTCTTTCTCATTTTCTTCAGCGTTGTTAGTCGCTGGCTCCTTCTTCATGCAACTCCATTGCCCCTTAATTACTAGGTAAGAATTGGCAGCTATCCTCCACACATCGAAGTTTTCCCTTCCCTTTAGTTTTGCAATGGTTATGACCGTGCCTGGGCCCATAACCTATTATTTGTTGGAAGCTTAGAAAAACACGTATGTATGTATTATCGCTTCGGAGTACAAACGAAGAATAACATTTATTTAAAACTGAAACTACTGCCAGTATAATAAGTATATGATGACATACTACATAAAAGTACAATTAGAACAAGTGTGTATAACTTGAGTTGCGGACTATTTTAACAGCACTCAATTCACAATGCTTTAAAAACATTCGATTTCGGCTATTATAGAAACAAACAAAACCTTCTATAAAGGATGATGTGGTTGCGATATCTCTGACATGTTCTAGTAGTGATGTACTAGCGTACCTGGCGGCCAAATATCGTAATTTTATGGATCACTCCATTGAGTTCTTTGGAACATGTGTTGTAGCAGTATCTGTAGTACATATACGATGCAAGTGTTCGAAGATTGGATGCAAGCATTGGTTTAATTGCTTATAACAGTTTAATTGCTTCTTTTTATGATGCTGTCAAGTAGATTCAATAGTATTCTGCGGCTTTTTTACTTTACGTAATTTTAATACTAATATTTTCCGTTCTCTCCTATGTGCTGTATTGAGTCAAATGTTTTTTAACTTTACAACAGTTTTAGTTTGGTTTACCTTACACTCGTTATGTTTTAAAACTTGTTTAAGTGTCTTGCTTGGGTGTTCGTTTCTGAACTTACACAGTAAACTTTCGATTTAGTGTGATTTTCATTTCACTCGTAGGCTGTAAGTCTTTCAGCTCTTTTGGGTTGACTTAACACCAGATATTTATGGTAGTTTCGGGCTCCAAGAACACTGGGACGTTAATACATCATACATATACATATGTAAGTCCTTCCGTTCTATTGCACTGATTGATGAGATACTCGAGTTATACCACCTCTCCTAGTCCTACTTGATGAACCAGGATATCTAAAATAGATTCTTCTTTTGTGAATTAGTGCTTCCATGAGATGCTTCGAGGTCCATTCAAAATCTGTAGTGTCCATGATCTTTTATGCCCAGTTCCCTGATATAGTAGCCCATTAATACGCCTGTTAGAATGCGCAGTTGATTTTTGTTTGTACGTAGGCAGGTGGTTTCCTTCTTTTTTGGTACTAGTTCCCCAGAGGTTCTTTGGTCTTAATTGGATGTCTATCCACCGTTTATCCTATTTGCTCTTTTTCTTCTTATACTAAAAAGGATTCCAAGTTGTTCTTAATTTGTGGGTCAGTTGCTTTTTCTTTTATTTTTACGTGTCCTAGGTCCCACCAAAGAATGAATGACAAAGTTTAGCACAATCAGTTGATTATGTTTAGGCACTAGCATAACAGCCTGAATATAAATACGTAAATATGAACTCAGTGACTTGATTGCAACCTGTCTTTTCATCTTTCAATTAAGGGAACCTCCGAAAAATACTTATAAAAATACCTGAATATAAATACGTAAATATGAACTCAGTGACTTGATTGCAACCTGTCTTTTCATCTTTCAATTAAGGGAACCTACGAAAAATACTGGCGAACTTTCTCAGAAATTCTGAATATGTACTCTCAGGCACTTACACACTTGCCCCAATTCTTGAAAGCGTTTTGGATCTAGTAGCCAGCTTCACTTTTTATCTCTGTCTTCTCAGAAACTGAGCCTGCGTTGGGTCTTCCTACGATTTTGTTTCCTAAGAATACAATTGTAAGTGGCACGGCTCTCCAGAACAGCATTCGAATCGATGTTAACTTTGATAAGTTGAGTGTCTACTCATTTGAGGTGTTTCTGTTGTTGCTTTGCATTTAACTTAAGTGTCTCAGGTATCAGCTGCACTGCAAACTAAATCGATTTATTTTGTTCCCTCCTAGCACAAACGAACGATATTCTTCTCTGATAGAAAAAGCTTAATGTCGCCTAGAAAATAGGAAGCTTGTGTTGGAACTGAATATGTAGTGCCGCCTGAATCTGGTGTCCTTTTTGGTGCAAGCCGGTGTCCCACATATGATCCGGAGTCTCTTATATTCCTCTGAATTGGTGAAAGTTCATGGAACTTTGAATATCCGGTGAGGAAGCCTGTAATTGATCAAAGTTTTGATGTTTTAATGTTCTGTTCTTTTGCTATTTTTGTTTGGAAAATGCATCAAAAGGCGCCCATTGGCAGTGATTGTATGGCGCTTAGCCCAAGTTATTTTGACCAAGTTCGTTTAGCTCTTCTGAGTCGGACTGATGGCATGCATTGCAGACTATATTTATTACAGCATAAATTCAAAATTACGTTTAACTGTTACGAGTACGAGTACGTATTACTAGTTATTAATTTTTTTTACATATGTACATAAATAACAAAAAGTTTTCATCTTTACTGTTACACATATTTTACTTATTGTATTTTCTGTTTACCATGTATCTTGGTGTGTTGTGTGAGATTTTTGTTCCTCTTTTTTCTTACATTTGCAGATAGTTAGAGCGTCGTGTGTCGAGTGTGTGAGGTTTGTTTCCCTTCGTGTGTTTGTTGTCTTCTACCTCAAAAACTAACTGTTCCTTTGGCGTCGTAAATTGTCTTCATGTTCATCCCTCTGGAATCGCACTTTACACTATTTTTGGGATGATTCATATCATATGAAAAGACAAGACAAAACAGAAAAACATGTCACGTTGTTGATAGCTGAATTATTGTCTTTCAGAAACAGAATTTCGTTGTTTTTTTGTGCACTGGTTTTTATTTGTATTTGAGTGTTTTATGGACTCTCTGGCAGAAACGTACATATGTACATATATATGTATGTACATATGTATGTATGGTCTGGTGAGAAAAACTATACTTACAGACATACAGGTTGATTGCTATTCCTCATAAGCTGGGTTACTGAAAGTCCAAACCAGTCTTGTAGATTTGTTCTTTGTCTTCCTGCGGATCTTCTGCCTTCTATTTTTCCTTGCAGAATTACTTGCAGCAGCTGGTATTTTTTGTTTCGCATAACATGTCCTAGGTATTTCAGCTTTCTTTTCTTGATTGTGCTCAGGAGTTTTCTCTTAAAACCCACTCGTCTTAAGACTTTTACATTAGAGATTCGTTCAGTCCATGAAATTTTAAGAATCCTTCGAAACAGCCACATTTCAAAAGCCTCTCACCTTTTTATTATTGGTTTGCTTAAAGCTCAATACAGAAGCGTAGACCAGACGTAACACTTGCTTATTTTTTTTTTCAAAAACAGTTGAAGATCGCTGCCATAAAGTACTTTCTTTAGTTGGCAGAACGATGCTCCCGCTTGATCTATCCTACACTTTATCTCAGAGGACGAGTTTGCTTTGGAGTTGAATTGAGTTTCCAAGTATTTTGTCCTCTCCAGTCGCTTTCAATTCTACATTTGTTATTGACATTGCTCTTCAATACCACCATGAACATGACTAGAATCTGTTCTTTGCTTCTCTTTTGTTTCACTTAATCAAGGTGTTAATTGTATGGCATCAGTCATGGTTCTGTTCGGCTTTTCTTCGTTTTTCCATCAGGTTCATCCAACTTTTCTTTGCCCGCTGTTCTCTAGATTTAAGATGTTTTTCCCGCCATTGTTATTGCTTCTTTTATTTTCTCTCTATTTATTTTCTACTATCCACTTAGCCCGAGAGTCTCTCTGGATTTCTCCACAGTTCCTCTCTGGGTTTCAATTCTCGTGTGCATCTGTGTGAGAGAACAGAAATATGGTGTCTACCAGTGTATCTGGGTATCTGCCCAGTTGCTCCCCAGGACCTCCCTTCTTCCCCTAGCTAGCACTGGACATTGACACAATATATGTGCTGCCGTCCAGACTTCATCCAGGCATAGTTCACAGGTGTCATCCTCCAGAAGACCCAACTTCTTTAGGTGATACCCGAAACTTCCATGACCTGTAGAAAATGCTACCACCCATTTTAGTGTCTTTCGCCCTAAGCTTAGAACTTCTCTGTGAGTGGTGCCAATCGGCATTTTAATAGCCATTTTCGCCCGCCTGCAACATTCCACGGTTGTCCACCTTCTCTGGTGTTTCGCCGCGGCCCAGTTGCTAATTAGGTGTTCTACCATCCCTTTGCCAATTGCAACGAATTGTTTCGGACCAGAGAGCTCTTACATTGCCCTCAGTCCCTCTCACACAGAGCAGCGTCATCTCATTTTGTGATGCGCACTCATTGAGTTTATGAATACTTTCCAATGCCAGTGATGAATTGATATCTGTTTGCTCCATGCGTCTAATCACTGATTGATTGTCCAGTGCTGCGGTAATATTTCTACCCTCAACAGAGCAATCATATCGGCTTGGTAGACTGAGGTAAGTATGTATATTTCCCCAGACTAATATGACAGGCTAGTTCCAGTTCTTCTGAGAAGCTACCTGCCCCGCTCTGCCATCCATCATGGACCAATCCGTAAAGATGATTATATCACCAATCTTCTTTTCCGTAAGTGTTCCATCTCCAATAAGAGTTTTCTGATACCTTTCGGTAACACGCATTCTCTTTATTCCGTTCATGGGCATATTCAACTCCCTAATCTCGTTTTTCACGTGATCCAGGATTTTCTTATGACCATAGATAGTACCTCGCCAGTGCCAGTTGGCATCCCGGTGCAGACGCAGTGCCGTCGATGCCGCCGCTTTCTTAAATAAGTCCAGCGGCAGAATACATAGGATCACTTCCATTGCGCATGTTGGTATAGTTCGTGTTACACTGGCGATCCCTAAACATGCCAGATGTTGGACCCTATCGAACTGCTTCTTTACAGTTTTCTGGGTGGTATACATACATCCAGTATGCTGACCGCGGCGAGATTCCCCCACCTTAGTTCAAAATACCCGTTTGCACTGATGAAGCACACTTTTCGCCTCTCTGATCTTCTCTTTCTCTTTTTAAGTACCCACCGGGAATTCTTCGCACACTCTGATCATTTAAGGTCTGCCGGGGACTAAGTGCTTGATGGTATTTGTTTTTTTCATAGGATGATTATTTACTAGGGAATAATTTTAATACGAGAGTTGGTTTCCCGTTGCCTTACTCCCCTCTTAATTTGTATTACATTTATTTTCTTGATTTCATTTACTTTTCTTAACTTTTATCTTTGCTGTTGTAAAGAAAAAAAATTACATGCATACATATTTCTTACCATAAATATTTATTTTTCCACCAAATAAAATCCAAAATCCAAATAGAACTCATTTATAATTTTTCTCTCAGAAAAAAGTACTTTCAATTTCACTGCATTACCATATTCGCTCTTGCACAATGCACAATTTTGAGATCTTAACGAAAACGAGCGAAATGTCACTCAGTCATGTTTGGTCAAGTGCAGGGCAACGGTTAAATTTCGTTCGGTTCGTGGTTGTCGCAAAAAAAAAAAAAAATTAATTATATTGAATTTTTAGAGTTTTTGGTTTCAAATTTATAATATTCTTATGCAACAATGTGTAAATTTCATCCTAATATATGGGTTGTAGCAATTTATTTGCCAAATAAGTGTTTTTTCCCACTGAAACGCAGTGGAAATATTTCGTTCGGTTCACGAAGTCCATCGAAGAAAGAAATATTTAATCAAAATGTAGTTTTATTGTTTTCTGGTGTAAATTTATAATATTCGTTTGCACTAATGAGTAAATTTCATTTCTAAATATGTGTTTTGTCGATTTCTTTGCGAAATAAGTGTTATTTTTTGCGAATTAAAGTCATGTTTTTTTGCCTTGCAATTGTGGCGTGATTGGTTAACTGTTTTGGCCGTTTACATGGTGGGTGTTATTTTTAATTTTTAATTTTATTCGGTAAGTTTATTTTGAAACTACTTTTTTTTTTATTTATATGTACATATATATGTAATTGATTTGAAATTAATTGACCAATAGTAAGTTTAATCTTGTTTGAATTTGTTTTAAATCGTTTGATTGATTTGTGGTATGTGTTGTGGGGAGTACACCTAACCTACCTTCATGCGAACAGATTCTAGAAATTTCATTTCATTTTTCAGAAACGAATTAAACAGAGATGCACCAGTTGAAGATCCGATTTGTGATTGGCACTTTCTATGATATTACATCGAATATTTATAACGCGATCAAACCCGAACAGTATTATTAATCGATCTTCGGGAGAAGAGCTTTAAAAGTCGACTAATGAGCAAGAATCGAAAGGTGAGTTTTACTTGAGTATGTCCTTTTGTCTGTTGTGGTTTATTGCTTGCATACAAAAGCTCGTAATATCATTTCCTTTATTCTTGCAGATGACTGTGCGTTGTCATCCGTTAGTATTGCGACAATACTATGAAGTGACCCACTGCATTGTCAGTTAATCATTTGGGGAGTTAGTTCACAAGGAGGCTCTATCATTGTACAGGTAAGTCATTTGTTTTAACATTCACAAGACCCTTGTGCAATTTGAATTTCTTTACAGACTAAATTAAATATTCACCGTCCTTGTTCGAAAGTTTTGGATGACAATTGCCCGCAAAGATCAACACAACGACAATAAAATTAGTAAATTCATGGAGAAGATACGAGTAACAACACATTGCTCTTCAATAGTGGTGAGTTGCATGGTTTTATTTTTGCATATCGTAATTTTATGGATCACTCCATTGAGTTCTTTGGAACATCTGTTGTAGCAGTATCTGTAGTACATATACGATGCAAGTGTTCTAAGGTTGGATGCAAGCTTTGGTTAAATTACTTATAACAGTTTAATTGCTTCTTTTTATGATGCTGTCAAGTAGATTCAATAGTATTCTGCGGCTTTTTTACTTTACGTAATTTTAATACTAATATTTTCCGTTCTCTCCTATGTGCTGTATTGAGTCAAATGTTTTTTAACTTTACAACAGTTTTAGTTTGGTTTACCTTACACTCGTTATGTTTTAAAACTTGTTTCAGCGTCTTGCTTGAGTGTCTGTTTTTGAACTTACACAGTAAACTTTCGATTTAGTGTGATTTTCATTTCACTCGTAGGCTGTAAGTCTTTCAGCTCTTTTGGGTTGACTTAACATCAGATATAGATATTGATGATAGTTACGGGCCAAAAGAGCACTGGGACATTAACATATTAATATGTAAGACATTCCGTACTATTGCACTACTTGATGAGATACTCCAGTTATATCACCCCTCCTAGTCCTACTTGATGAACCAGGATATCTAAAATAATTTCTTTTGTGAATTAGTGCGTCCATGAGATGTTTCGAGGTCCATTAAATATCTGCAGCGTCCATGATCTTTTATGCCCAGTTCCCTGATATAGTAGCCCGTTAATACACCTGTTAGAATGCGCAGTCGGTAAGTGTGTAAGGTAACTTACACACTTGCCCCAATTCTTGAAAGCGTTTTGGATCTAGTAGCCAGCTTCACTTTTTATCTCTGTCTTCTCAGAAACTGAGCCTGCGTTGGGTTTTCCTACGATTGAGTTTCCTAAGAATACAATTGTAAGTGGAACGGCTCTTCAGAATAGCATTCGAATCGATGTTAACTTTGATAAGTTGAGTGTCTACTCATTAGAGGTGTTTCTGTTGGTGCTTTGCATTTAACTTGAAAGTCTCAGGTATCAGCTGCACAGCAAAATAAATCGATCATTTTTGTTCCCTCCTAGCACAAACGAACGATATCCATCTCTGACAGAAAAAGCTTAGTGTCGCCTAGAAATTAGGAAGTTTGTGTTGAAACTGAATATGTGGTGCCATCTAAGTCTGGTGTCCTTTTGTGTGCAAGTCAGTGTCCCACAGTTCTCAAAAATATGATCCCGAGTCTCTTATATTCATCTGAATTGGTGAAGGTTCATGGAACTTTGAATATCCGCTGAGGAAGCCTGTAATTGATCAAAGTTTTGATGTTTTTTATTTTCTGCTCTTTTGCTATTTTTGTTTGGAAAATGCATCAAAAGGCGCCCATTGGCAGTGATTGTATGGCGCTTAGCCCAAGTTATTTTGTTATTATTTCTGAGTCGGACGGATGCATTGCAGACTATATTTATTACAGCATAAATTCAAAATTACGTTTAACTGTTACGAGTACGAGTACGTATACATACAGGTTGATTGTCATCCCTCATAAGCTGGGTTGCTGAAAGTCCAAACCAGTCTTGTAGATTTTTCATCCATTTTGTTCTTTGTCTTCCTGCGGATCTTCTGCCTTCTATTTTTCCTTGCAGAATTACTTGCAGTAACTGGTATTTTTCGTTTCGCATAACATGTCCCAGGTATTTCAGCTTTCTTTTCTTGAATTCTACATTAGAGATTCGTTCAGTCCATGAAATTTTTAAAATCCTTCGAAGCAGCAACATTTCAAAAATCTGCAATTTTTTTATTATTGGTTTGCTTAAAGCTCAATACAGAAGCGTAGACCAGAGGTAACACTTGTTTTTGACATTGCTCTTCAATACCACAATTTCTTTGTTTTTGAGATGTTTATTTTGAGTCCATATTCATTGCTGACTATATTCAGTTTGTTACCCATCAAGTTTAATTCTTTTTCATCTTCCGCAATATTGAATGAGTCATCAGCTTATCTTATATTGTTGAATTTTACCCTTCTTTAAAAATTTGCTCTACATATATGTACATATGTATGTATGGATGCATATCGCCGGCCTAACATTTCTGTTATCGGTTGTTGTTCTTTCCGTTGGTCTTCAAAAAGTTCGTGTTATAGTTTTCCCATCTCATAACTTTTGGAGTTTAGTGAATAAACGATAGGCGTACGAATACGAAATTGAGCTACTTTTGAGCTCATTTCTTACTTTTATTCTGTTTTGAAACCAAAGTGAATATTAACAACTCTTAAAACTATTTGGAGTACAATTGCTCAATAGCCTGTAATAGTACATACCATATTCAACTTAATTTTTCAAGTCGTTTGTGATCAGGAGTTGAATGTAATCTTTGATAACTGGTGTACGAATATGAGATTGATATACTGTACATACATATGTACATATGTATGTATGTATATCGCCGGCCTAACATTTATGTTATCGGCTGTTGTTCATTCCGTTGGTCTTCAAAAAGTTCGTGTTATAGCTTTCCCATCTCATAACTTTTATAGTTTAGTGAATAAACGATAGGTGTACGAATACGAAATTGAGCTACTTTTGAACTCATTTTTTACTTTTATTCTGTTTTCAAACCAAAGTGAATATTAACAATTCTTAAAACTAGGTGGAGTACAATTGCTCAATAGCCTGTAATAGTACATACCATATTCAACTTAATTTTTCAAGTCGTTTGTGATCAGGAGTTGAATGTAATCTTTGATAACTGGTGTACGAATATGAGATTGATACACTGTACGTATGTATGTATGTATGTATATCGCCGGCCTAACATTTCTGTTATCGGTTGTTGTTCATTCCGTTGGTCTTCGAAAAGTTCGTGTTATAGTTTTCCCATCTCATAACTTTTGCATTCGTGAATGTCCGTATTGAATCTTTCTATTCTTACATGTTTTTTCTTTGAGATTTGTATGCATATTGAACCTATCATACCTTCGATCACAAGTCTCGATTTTCTTACATTGTGAGAGAACAGCATCTGTATGAGAGTACAAAAATATGGTTCATTCTCTGGGTATCTACACAGTGGTTCCCCAGGACCTCCCTCCTTCTCCCAGCTAGCGCTGGACATTGGCACGATATATGCGCTGCCATCCCGACTTTCTCCAGACATAGTTCACAGGTGTCAGCCTCCAGAAGATCCATCTTCTTTAGGTGATACCCGAAATTTCCACGACCTGTAGATAACGCTACCACCTAGTTAGTGTCTTTCGCCGTAAGCTTAAAACTTCTCGGTGAGTGTTGCCAACCGGCATTTTAATAGTCATTTTCGCTTGCCTACAACATTCCACGGTTGACTACCTTCTTGACTGCCGTTGCTACTTAGGTATTCTACCATCCCTCTGCCAATCGCAACGATTAGTTCAGGACCAGAGAGCTCCGAGGTTGACCCTTGTTTTGCCTTCTCATTGCCCTCAGTCCCTAAGTGCCCTCTCACACAGAGCAGCAGTCTTCTCATTTCGAGATGAGCATTCATTGAGTTTGTGAACACATTGCAATGCCAGTGATGTATTGATATCTGCTTGATCCATGCGTCTAATTGCTGATTGATTGTCCAGTGCTACGGTAATGTTTCTACCCTCAACCTTGACCCTCTTACAGGTGATCCAACGCATGCAACAGAGCAATCATCTCGGCTTGATAGACTGAGGTTTGTATATTTCCCCAGACTAATATGACAGGCTAGTTCCAGTTCTTCTGAGAAGATACCTGCCCCGCTCTGCCATCCATAATGGAACCATCCGTAGAGATGAGTATATCACCAATCTTCTTTTCCGGAAGTGCGATCCCTAAACATGCCAGATGTTGGACCCTATCTAACTGCTTCTTTACAGTTTTCTATGTGGCGTTTTGCCAGCATACAACTGACGCATATGTTAAAATTGGTCTATCATGGTATACATCCAGTATGCTGACCTCGGCGAAGTTCTCCCACCTTAGTCCACATACCCGTTTGCACTGATGAAGCACTTCTTCACACACACTTTTCGCCTTTCTGATCTTCTCTTTCACGTGGAAGTTCCAAGTTAACCCAGCGTCTAGGTGTACACCCAGATACTTAACCTTCCTGGTCACATGTAACTCCGATCCGAAAAGTGTCAAGGGCTGAAATTCCAGATCTCCACTCTTCCTTGTGAAGATAATTAGATCTGTCTTTTCCGTATTATTGGCTTGTTCCTGACACCACCGCTCCAGCACTCTGAGAGCATTTCTCATGGTATCTGCTGTGATGTTCATGAATTTACCTCTTGTCGTTGCTATTTTTAAGTACCCACCGGGAATTCTTCGCACACTCTGATCATTTAAGGTCTGCCGAGGACTAAGTGCTCGATGGTATTGTTTGTTTTGCCTTACTACCCTCTTAACTTGTATTACATTTACTTCCTTGATTTCATTTACTTTTCTTAACTTTTATCTTTGGTTTTGTTGTAAAGAAAAAAAAATACATACATTTGTACATATTTCTTACCATAAATATTTATTTTTCCACCAAATAAAATCCAAAATCCAATTAGATCGACACAATAGAACTCATTTATAATTTTTCTCTCAAAAAAATGTACTTTCAATTTCACTGCATTACCATATTCGCTCTTACACAAGTGCTCGATGGTATTGTTTGTTTTGCCTTACTACCCTCTTAACTTGTATTACATTTACTTCCTTGATTTCATTTACTTTTCTTAACTTTTATCTTTGCTGTTTTTGTAAAGAAAAAAAAATACATACATATGTACATATTTTTTACCATAAATATTTATTTTTCCACCAAATAAAATCCAAAATCCAATTAGATCGACAAAATAGAAGTCATTTATAATTTTTCTCTCAGAGAAATGTATTTTCAATTTCACTGCATTACCATATTCGCTCTTGCACAATGCACAATTTTGAGATCTTAACGAGAACGAGAGCGAAATGTCACTCAGTCAAGTTTGGTCAAGTGCATCGCGTTGGTTACATTTCGTTCGGTTCGTGGTTGTTGCAAAAGAAATAATTAATTATATTGAATTTTTAGAGTTTTTGGTTTGAAATTTATAATATTCTTGTGCAATAATGTGTAAATTTCATCCTAATATATGGGTTGTAGCAATTTATTTGCCAAATAAGTGTTTTTTTCCCACTGAAACGTAGTGGCAGAATTTCGTTCGGTTCGCGTCCTCCGTCGAAGAAAGAAATATATTATTTTAATATAGTTTTATTGTTTTCTGGTGTAAATTTATAATATTCGTTTGCACTAATGTGCAAATTTCATTTCTAAATATGTGTTTTGTCGATTTCTTTGCGAAGTAAGTGTTTTTTTTTGCGAATTAAAGTCATGTTTTTTTGCCTTGCAATTGTGGCGTGATTGGTTAACTGTTTTGACCGTTACATGGTGGGTGTTATTTGAAATTTTGAATTTTATTCGGTGAGTTTATTTTGCAAGTACTTTTTTTATATTTATATGTACATATATATGTAATTGAATTGAATTTAATCGACCAGTAGTATGTTTAAATTTGTTTTAAATCGTTTGATTGATTTGTAGTATGTGTTGTGGGGAGTACACCTAACCTACCTTCATGCGAACAGATTCTAGAAATTTCATTTATTAATAGGTTTTATTTTTTTCAGAAATGAATTAAACAGAGATGCGCCAATTGAAGATCCGATTTGTGATTGGCACTGTCGATGATATTACATCGAATATTTATAACGCCATCAAATCCGAACAGTATTATTAATCGATCTTCGGGGGAAGAGCTTTAAAAGTCGACTAATGAGCAAGAATCGAAAGGTGAGTTCTACTTGAGTATGTCCTTTTGTCTGTTGTGGTTTATTGCTTGCATACAGAAGCTCTGTACGCACGCATGTCTGACTAAAGTCCAATGTAATTCCCCAAACGTAATATCATTTCCTTTATTCTTGCAGATGACTATACGTGGTCATCCGTTAGTATTACGACAATACTATGAAGTGACGCACTGCAATCTTTGTCAGTTAGTCAAGAAGGCTATCATTGTAAAGGTGAGAGTCATTTGTTTGACATTCACAAGAACCTTGTCCAATTTAAATTTCTTTACAGACTGTAAATTAAATATTCACCGTCCTTGTTAGAAAGTTTTGAATGAGAATTGTCCTGGTCCAGTGCCACATAAGCCCAAAGATCAACGAATAAGAAGATACGAGCAACAACACATCGCTCAGCGTCCTTGTTGGAAAGTTTCGAATGAGAATTGTCCTGGTCCAGTGCCACATAAGCGCAAAGATCAACGAATAAGAAGATACGAGCAACAACACATCCCTCTTTAATAACGGTGAGTCGCATGATTTTTATTTGCCAGAATTCTTAACTTTTATTCCTTCTGTTTCTTCAGTTAGGAATAGTTTATCGACTACTGGTGCTCGTTCCTCCTTACTGAAGTACTTCTGATTTCTAAAATATTTATTTAGCGGACCACACAGCACACAACCCACAATGCTTTAAAATCATTCGATATGAAGTCTAAGCTAGTAATTGAATCATTTATTTTAACGTGTAAGTCCTTCCGTGTTATTGCACTGATTGATGAGATAGTGGAGTTATATCACCCCTCCTAGTCTTATTTGATGAACCAGGACATCTAAAATAGTTTCTTCTTTTGTGAATTAGTGCTTCCATGAGATGCTAGACTAGAAATTCTTCGAGGTTCATTCAAAATCTGCAGTGTCCATAATCTTTTATGCCCAGTTCCTCGATATAGCAGCCCGTTAATACACCTGTTAGAATGCGCTGTCGGTTTTTGTTTGTACGTACATATGCAGGTTTCCCTCTTTTTTGGTTCTAGTTCCCCAGAGGTTCTTTGGTCTTTATTGGATATCTATCCAACGTTTATCCCATTTGCTCTTTTTCTTCTTATGCTAATAAGCTTTCCAAGTTCTTAATTTGTGGGTTAGCTGCTTTTTCTTTTATTTTCACGTGTAAGTCCTTCCGTGCTATTGCACTGATTGACGAGATACTCGAGTTTATACCACCTCTCCTAGTACTGCTTGATGAACCAGGATATCTAAAATAGATTCTTCTTTTGTGAATTAGTGCTTCCATGAGATGCTTCTAGGTCCATTCAAAATCTGCAGTGTCCATAATCTTTTATGCCCAGTTCCTCGATATAGCAGCCCGTTAATACGCCTGTTAGAATGCGCTGTCGGTTTTTGTTTGTACGTACATACATATGCAGGTTTTCCTCTTTTTTGGTTCTAGTTCCCCAGAGGTTCTGTGGTCTTTATTGGATGTCTATCCAACGTTTATCCCATTTGCTCTTTTTCTTCTTATGCTAATAAGCTTTCCAAGTTGTTCTTAATTTGTGGGTTAGCTGCTTTTTCTTTTATTTTCACGTGTAAGTCCTTCCGTGCTATTGCACTGATTGATGAGATACTCGAGTTTATACCACCTCTCCTAGTACTGCTTGATGAACCAGGATATCTAAAATAGATTCTTCTTTTGTGAATTAGTGCTTCCATGAGATGCTTCTAGGTCCATTCAAAATCTGCAGTGTCCATAATCTTTTATGGCCAGTTCTTCGATATAGTAGCCCGTTAATACGCCTGTTAGAATGCGCTTTCCGTTTTTATTTGTACGTGCATATGCAGATTTCCCTCTTTTTTGGTTCTAGTTCCCCAGAGGTTCTTTGGTCTTTATTGGATGTCTATCCAACGTTTATCCCATTTGCTCGTTTTCTTCTTATGCTAATAAGCTTTCCAAGTTGTTCTTAATTTGTGGGTTAGCTGCTTTTTCTTTTATTTTCACGTGTAAGTCCTTCCGTGCTATTGCACTGATTGATGAGATACTCGAGTTTATACCACCTCTCCTAGTACTGCTTGATGAACCAGGATATCTAAAATAGATTCTTCTTTTGTGAATTAGTGCTTCCATGAGATGCTTCGAGGTCCATGTAAAATCTATTTTATTTTTGTTCCCTCCTAGCATAAACGAACGATATCCTTCTCTGACAGAAAAAGCTTAGTGTCGCCTAGAAATTAGGAAGTTTGTGTTGGAACTGAATATGTGGTGCCATCTGAATCTGGTGTCCTTTTTGGTGCAAGTCGGTGTCCCACAGTTCTCAAAAATATGATCCGGAGTCTCTTATATTCATCTGATTTGGTGAAGGTTCATGGAACTTTGAATATCCGCTGAGGAAGCCTGTAATTGATCAAAGTTTTGATGTTTTTATTTTCTGCTCTTTTGCTATTTTTGTTTGGAAAATGCATCAAAAGGTGCCCATTGGCAGTGATTGTATGGCGCTTAGCCCAAGTTATTTTGTTATTATTTCTGAGTCGGACTGATGCATTGCAGACTATATTTATTACAGCATAAGTTCAAAATTACGTTTAACTGTTACGAGTACGAATACGTATACATACAGGTTGATTGTCATCCCTCATAAGCTGGGTTGCTGAAAGTCCAAACCAGTCTTGTAGATTTTTCATCCATTTTGTTCTTTGTCTTCCTGCGGATCTTCTGCCTTCTATTTTTCCTTGCAGAATTACTTGCAGTAACTGGTATTTTTCGTTTCGCATAACATGTCCCAGGTATTTCAGCTTTCTTTTCTTGAATTCTACATTAGAGATTCGTTCAGTCCATGAAATTTTTAAACTCCTTCGAAGCAGCAACATTTCAAAAATCTGCAATTTTTTTATTATTGGTTTGCTTAAAGCTCAATACAGAAGCGTAGACCAGAGGTAACACTTGTTTTTGACATTGCTCTTCAATACCACAATTTCTTTGTTTTTGAGATGTTTATTTTGAGTCCATATTCATTGCTGACCATATTCAGTTTGTTACCCATCAAGTTTAATTCTTTTTCATCTTCCGCAATATTGAATGAGTCATCAGCTTATCTTATATTGTTGAATTTTACCCTTCTTTAAAAATTTGCTCTACATATATGTACATATGTATGTATGGATGCATATCGCATATGACAGGCTAGTTTCAGTTCTTCTGAGAAGATACCTGCCCCACTCTGCCATCCATCATGGACCCATCCGTAGAGATGAGTATATCACCAATCTTCTTTTCCGGAAGTGCGATCCCTAAACATGCCAGATGTTGGACCCTATCTAACTGCTTCTTTACAGTTTTCTATGTGGCGTTTTGCCAGCATACAACTGACGCATATGTTAAAATTGGTCTATCATGGTATACATCCAGTATGCTGACCTCGGCGAGGTTCCCCCACCTTAGTCCACATACCCGTTTGCACTGATGAAGCACTTCTTCACACACACTTTTCGCCTTTCTGATCTTCTCTTTCACGTGGAAGTTCCAAGTTAGCCCAGCGTCTAGGTGTACACCCAGATACTTAACCTTCCTGGTCACATGTAGCTCCGATCCGAAAAGTGTCAAGGGCTGAAATTCCAGATCTCCACTCTTCCTTGTGAAGATAATTAGATCTGTCTTTTCCGTATTATTGGCTTGTTCCTGACACCACCGCTCCAGCACTCTGAGAGCATTTCTCATGGTATCTGCTGTGATGTTCATGAATTTACCTCTTGTCGTTGCTATTTTTAAGTACCCACCGGGAATTCTTCGCACACTCTGATCATTTAAGGTCTGCCGAGGACTAAGTGCTCGATGGTATTGTTTGTTTTGCCTTACTACCCTCTTAACTTGTATTACATTTACTTCCATGATTTCATTTACTTTTCTTAACTTTTATCTTTGGTTTTGTTGTAAAGAAAAAAAAAATACATACATTTGTACATATTTCTTACCATAAATATTTATTTTTCCACCAAATAAAATCCAAAATCCATTTAGATCGACGAAATAGAACTCATTTATAATTTTTCTCTCAAAAAAATGTACTTTCAATTTCACTGCATTACCATATTCGCTCTTGCACAATGCACAATGCACAATTTTGAGATCTTAACATAAAACCCAAAATCCAATTAGATCGACAAAATAGAAGTCATTTATAATTTTTCTCTCAGAGAAATGTATTTTCAATTTCACTGCATTACCATATTCGCTCTTGCACAATGCACAATGCACAATTTTGAGATCTTAACGAGAACGAGAGCGAAATGTCACTCAGTCAAGTTTGGTCAAGTGCATCGCGTTGGTTACATTTCGTTCGGTTCGTGGTTGTTGCAAAAGAAATAATTAATTATATTGAATTTTTAGAGTTTTTGGTTTGAAATTTATAATATTCTTGTGCAATAATGTGTAAATTTCATCCTAATATATGGGTTGTAGCAATTTATTTGCCAAATAAGTGTTTTTTTCCCACTGAAACGCAGTGGCAGAATTTCGTTCGGTTCGCGTCCTCCGTCGAAGAAAGAAATATATTATTTTAATATAGTTTTATTGTTTTCTGGTGTAAATTTATAATATTCGTTTGCACTAATGTGCAAATTTCATTTCTAAATATGTGTTTTGTCGATTTCTTTGCGAAGTAAGTGTTTTTTTTT
Source organism: Xylota sylvarum (assembly GCA_905220385.1). Taxonomy (NCBI): domain Eukaryota; kingdom Metazoa; phylum Arthropoda; class Insecta; order Diptera; family Syrphidae; genus Xylota; species Xylota sylvarum. The sequence continues at coordinate 123,538 of LR999960.1, read as the reverse complement.
GCGAATTAAAGTCATGTTTTTTTGCCTTGCAATTGTGGCGTGATTGGTTAACTGTTTTGACCGTTACATGGTGGGTGTTATTTGAAATTTTGAATTTTATTCGGTGAGTTTATTTTGCAAGTACTTTTTTTATATTTATATGTACATATATATGTAATTGAATTGAATTTAATCGACCAGTAGTATGTTTAAATTTGTTTTAAATCGTTTGATTGATTTGTAGTATGTGTTGTGGGGAGTACACCTAACCTACCTTCATGCGAACAGATTCTAGAAATTTCATTTATTAATAGGTTTTATTTTTTTCAGAAATGAATTAAACAGAGATGCGCCAATTGAAGATCCGATTTGTGATTGGCACTGTCGATGATATTACATCGAATATTTATAACGCCATCAAATCCGAACAGTATTATTAATCGATCTTCGGGAGAAGAGCTTTAAAAGTCGAATAATGAGCAAGAATCGAAAGGTTAGTTCTACTTGAGTATGTCCTTTTGTCTGTTGTGGTTTATTGCTTGCATACAGAAGCTCTGTACGCACGCATGTCTGACTAAAGTCCAATGTAATTCCCCAAACGTAATATCCTTTCCTTTATTCTTTCAGATGACTATACGTGGTCATCCGTTAGTATTACGACAATACTATGAAGTGACGCACTGCAATCTTTGTCAGTTAGTCAAGAAGGCTATCATTGTAAAGGTGAGAGTCATTTGTTTGACATTCACAAGACCCTTGTCCAATTTAAATTTCTTTACAGACTGTAAATTAAATATTCACCGTCTTTGTTAGAAAGTTTTGAATGAGAATTGTCCTGGTCCAGTGCCACATAAGCCCAAAGATCAACGAATAAGAAGATACGAGCAACAACACTTCGCTCACCGTCCTTGTTGGAAAGTTTCGAATGACAATTGTCCTGGTCCAGTGCCACATAGGCGCAAAGATCAACGAATAAGAAGATACGAGCAACAACACATCGCTCAGCGTCCTTGTTGGAAAGTTTCGAATGAGAATTGTCCTGGTCCAGTGCCACATAAGCGCAAAGATCAACGAATAAGAAGATACGAGCAACAACACATCGCTCTTTAATAACGGTGAGTCGCATGATTTTTATTTGCCAGAATTCTTAACTTTTATTCCTTCTGTTTCTTCAGTTAGGAATAGTTTATCGACTACTGGTGGTCGTTCCTCCTTACTGAAGTACTTCTGATTTCTAAAATATTTATTTAGCGGACCACACAGCACACAACCCACAATGCTTTAAAATCATTCGATATGAAGTCTAAGCTAGTAATTGAATCTTTTATTTTCACGTGTAAGTCTTTCCGTCCTATTGCACTGATTGATGAGATAGTTGAGTTATATCACCCCTCCTAGTCTTATTTGATGAACCAGGACATCTAAAATAGTTTCTTCTTTTGTGAATTAGTGCTTCCATGAGATGCTAGACTAGAAATTCTTCGAGGTTCATTCAAAATCTGCAGTGTCCATAATCTTTTATGCCCAGTTCCTCGATATAGCAGCCCGTTAATACGCCTGTTAGAATGCGCTGTCGGTTTTTGTTTGTACGTACATACATATGCAGGTTTTCCTCTTTTTTGGTTCTAGTTCCCCAGAGGTTCTGTGGTCTTTATTGGATGTCTATCCAACGTTTATCCCATTTGCTCTTTTTCTTCTTATGCTAATAAGCTTTCCAAGTTGTTCTTAATTTGTGGGTTAGCTGCTTTTTCTTTTATTTTCACGTGTAAGTCCTTCCGTGCTATTGCACTGATTGATGAGATACTCGAGTTTATACCACCTCTCCTAGTACTGCTTGATGAACCAGGATATCTAAAATAGATTCTTCTTTTGTGAATTAGTGCTTCCATGAGATGCTTCTAGGTCCATTCAAAATCTGCAGTGTCCATAATCTTTTATGGCCAGTTCTTCGATATAGTAGCCCGTTAATACGCCTGTTAGAATGCGCTTTCCGTTTTTATTTGTACGTGCATATGCAGATTTCCCTCTTTTTTGGTTCTAGTTCCCCAGAGGTTCTTTGGTCTTTATTGGATGTCTATCCAACGTTTATCCCATTTGCTCGTTTTCTTCTTATGCTAATAAGCTTTCCAAGTTGTTCTTAATTTGTGGGTTAGCTGCTTTTTCTTTTATTTTCACGTGTAAGTCCTTCCGTGCTATTGCACTGATTGATGAGATAGTGGAGTTATATCACCCCTCCTAGTCTTATTTGATGAACCAGGACATCTAAAATAGTTTCTTCTTTTGTGAATTAGTGCTTCCATGAGATGCTAGACTAGAAATTCTTCGAGGTTCATTCAAAATCTGCAGTGTCCATAATCTTTTATGCCCAGTTCCTCGATATAGCAGCCCGTTAATACACCTGTTAGAATGCGCTGTCGGTTTTTGTTTGTACGTACATATGCAGGTTTCCCTCTTTTTTGGTTCTAGTTCCCCAGAGGTTCTTTGGTCTTTATTGGATATCTATCCAACGTTTATCCCATTTGCTCTTTTTCTTCTTATGCTAATAAGCTTTCCAAGTTCTTAATTTGTGGGTTAGCTGCTTTTTCTTTTATTTTCACGTGTAAGTCCTTCCGTGCTATTGCACTGATTGACGAGATACTCGAGTTTATACCACCTCTCCTAGTACTGCTTGATGAACCAGGATATCTAAAATAGATTCTTCTTTTGTGAATTAGTGCTTCCATGAGATGCTTCTAGGTCCATTCAAAATCTGCAGTGTCCATAATCTTTTATGCCCAGTTCCTCGATATAGCAGCCCGTTAATACGCCTGTTAGAATGCGCTGTCGGTTTTTGTTTGTACGTACATACATATGCAGGTTTTCCTCTTTTTTGGTTCTAGTTCCCCAGAGGTTCTGTGGTCTTTATTGGATGTCTATCCAACGTTTATCCCATTTGCTCTTTTTCTTCTTATGCTAATAAGCTTTCCAAGTTGTTCTTAATTTGTGGGTTAGCTGCTTTTTCTTTTATTTTCACGTGTAAGTCCTTCCGTGCTATTGCACTGATTGATGAGATACTCGAGTTTATACCACCTCTCCTAGTACTGCTTGATGAACCAGGATATCTAAAATAGATTCTTCTTTTGTGAATTAGTGCTTCCATGAGATGCTTCTAGGTCCATTCAAAATCTGCAGTGTCCATAATCTTTTATGGCCAGTTCTTCGATATAGTAGCCCGTTAATACGCCTGTTAGAATGCGCTTTCCGTTTTTATTTGTACGTGCATATGCAGATTTCCCTCTTTTTTGGTTCTAGTTCCCCAGAGGTTCTTTGGTCTTTATTGGATGTCTATCCAACGTTTATCCCATTTGCTCGTTTTCTTCTTATGCTAATAAGCTTTCCAAGTTGTTCTTAATTTGTGGGTTAGCTGCTTTTTCTTTTATTTTCACGTGTAAGTCCTTCCGTGCTATTGCACTGATTGATGAGATACTCGAGTTTATACCACCTCTCCTAGTACTGCTTGATGAACCAGGATATCTAAAATAGATTCTTCTTTTGTGAATTAGTGCTTCCATGAGATGCTTCGAGGTCCATGTAAAATCTATTTTATTTTTGTTCCCTCCTAGCATAAACGAACGATATCCTTCTCTGACAGAAAAAGCTTAGTGTCGCCTAGAAATTAGGAAGTTTGTGTTGGAACTGAATATGTGGTGCCATCTGAATCTGGTGTCCTTTTTGGTGCAAGTCGGTGTCCCACAGTTCTCAAAAATATGATCCGGAGTCTCTTATATTCATCTGATTTGGTGAAGGTTCATGGAACTTTGAATATCCGCTGAGGAAGCCTGTAATTGATCAAAGTTTTGATGTTTTTATTTTCTGCTCTTTTGCTATTTTTGTTTGGAAAATGCATCAAAAGGTGCCCATTGGCAGTGATTGTATGGCGCTTAGCCCAAGTTATTTTGTTATTATTTCTGAGTCGGACTGATGCATTGCAGACTATATTTATTACAGCATAAGTTCAAAATTACGTTTAACTGTTACGAGTACGAATACGTATACATACAGGTTGATTGTCATCCCTCATAAGCTGGGTTGCTGAAAGTCCAAACCAGTCTTGTAGATTTTTCATCCATTTTGTTCTTTGTCTTCCTGCGGATCTTCTGCCTTCTATTTTTCCTTGCAGAATTACTTGCAGTAACTGGTATTTTTCGTTTCGCATAACATGTCCCAGGTATTTCAGCTTTCTTTTCTTGAATTCTACATTAGAGATTCGTTCAGTCCATGAAATTTTTAAACTCCTTCGAAGCAGCAACATTTCAAAAATCTGCAATTTTTTTATTATTGGTTTGCTTAAAGCTCAATACAGAAGCGTAGACCAGAGGTAACACTTGTTTTTGACATTGCTCTTCAATACCACAATTTCTTTGTTTTTGAGATGTTTATTTTGAGTCCATATTCATTGCTGACCATATTCAGTTTGTTACCCATCAAGTTTAATTCTTTTTCATCTTCCGCAATATTGAATGAGTCATCAGCTTATCTTATATTGTTGAATTTTACCCTTCTTTAAAAATTTGCTCTACATATATGTACATATGTATGTATGGATGCATATCGCATATGACAGGCTAGTTTCAGTTCTTCTGAGAAGATACCTGCCCCACTCTGCCATCCATCATGGACCCATCCGTAGAGATGAGTATATCACCAATCTTCTTTTCCGGAAGTGCGATCCCTAAACATGCCAGATGTTGGACCCTATCTAACTGCTTCTTTACAGTTTTCTATGTGGCGTTTTGCCAGCATACAACTGACGCATATGTTAAAATTGGTCTATCATGGTATACATCCAGTATGCTGACCTCGGCGAGGTTCCCCCACCTTAGTCCACATACCCGTTTGCACTGATGAAGCACTTCTTCACACACACTTTTCGCCTTTCTGATCTTCTCTTTCACGTGGAAGTTCCAAGTTAGCCCAGCGTCTAGGTGTACACCCAGATACTTAACCTTCCTGGTCACATGTAGCTCCGATCCGAAAAGTGTCAAGGGCTGAAATTCCAGATCTCCACTCTTCCTTGTGAAGATAATTAGATCTGTCTTTTCCGTATTATTGGCTTGTTCCTGACACCACCGCTCCAGCACTCTGAGAGCATTTCTCATGGTATCTGCTGTGATGTTCATGAATTTACCTCTTGTCGTTGCTATTTTTAAGTACCCACCGGGAATTCTTCGCACACTCTGATCATTTAAGGTCTGCCGAGGACTAAGTGCTCGATGGTATTGTTTGTTTTGCCTTACTACCCTCTTAACTTGTATTACATTTACTTCCTTGATTTCATTTACTTTTCTTAACTTTTATCTTTGGTTTTGTTGTAAAGAAAAAAAAAATACATACATTTGTACATATTTCTTACCATAAATATTTATTTTTCCACCAAATAAAATCCAAAATCCAATTAGATCGACGAAATAGAACTCATTTATAATTTTTCTCTCAAAAAAATGTACTTTCAATTTCACTGCATTACCATATTCGCTCTTGCACAATGCACAATGCACAATTTTGAGATCTTAACGAGAACGAGAGCGAAATGTCACTCAGTCAAGTTTGGTCAAGTGCATCGCGTTGGTTACATTTCGTTCGGTTCGTGGTTGTTGCAAAAGAAATAATTAATTATATTGAATTTTTAGAGTTTTTGGTTTGAAATTTATAATATTCTTGTGCAATAATGTGTAAATTTCATCCTAATATATGGGTTGTAGCAATTTATTTGCCAAATAAGTGTTTTTTTCTCACTGAAACGCAGTGGCAGAATTTCGTTCGGTTCGCGTCCTCCGTCGAAGAAAGAAATATATTATTTTAATATAGTTTTATTGTTTTCTGGTGTAAATTTATAATATTCGTTTGCACTAATGTGCAAATTTCATTTCTAAATATGTGTTTTGTCGATTTCTTTGCGAAGTAAGTGTTTTTTTTTGCGAATTAAAGTCATGTTTTTTTGCCTTGCAATTGTGGCGTGATTGGTTAACTGTTTTGACCGTTACATGGTGGGTGTTATTTGAAATTTTGAATTTTATTCGGTGAGTTTATTTTGCAAGTACTTTTTTTATATTTATATGTACATATATATGTAATTGAATTGAATTTAATCGACCAGTAGTATGTTTAAATTTGTTTTAAATCGTTTGATTGATTTGTAGTATGTGTTGTGGGGAGTACACCTAACCTACCTTCATGCGAACAGATTCTAGAAATTTCATTTATTAATAGGTTTTATTTTTTTCAGAAATGAATTAAACAGAGATGCGCCAATTGAAGATCCGATTTGTGATTGGCACTGTCGATGATATTACATCGAATATTTATAACGCCATCAAATCCGAACAGTATTATTAATCGATCTTCGGGAGAAGAGCTTTAAAAGTCGAATAATGAGCAAGAATCGAAAGGTTAGTTCTACTTGAGTATGTCCTTTTGTCTGTTGTGGTTTATTGCTTGCATACAGAAGCTCTGTACGCACGCATGTCTGACTAAAGTCCAATGTAATTCCCCAAACGTAATATCCTTTCCTTTATTCTTTCAGATGACTATACGTGGTCATCCGTTAGTATTACGACAATACTATGAAGTGACGCACTGCAATCTTTGTCAGTTAGTCAAGAAGGCTATCATTGTAAAGGTGAGAGTCATTTGTTTGACATTCACAAGACCCTTGTCCAATTTAAATTTCTTTACAGACTGTAAATTAAATATTCACCGTCTTTGTTAGAAAGTTTTGAATGAGAATTGTCCTGGTCCAGTGCCACATAAGCCCAAAGATCAACGAATAAGAAGATACGAGCAACAACACTTCGCTCACCGTCCTTGTTGGAAAGTTTCGAATGACAATTGTCCTGGTCCAGTGCCACATAGGCGCAAAGATCAACGAATAAGAAGATACGAGCAACAACACATCGCTCAGCGTCCTTGTTGGAAAGTTTCGAATGAGAATTGTCCTGGTCCAGTGCCACATAAGCGCAAAGATCAACGAATAAGAAGATACGAGCAACAACACATCGCTCTTTAATAACGGTGAGTCGCATGATTTTTATTTGCCAGAATTCTTAACTTTTATTCCTTCTGTTTCTTCAGTTAGGAATAGTTTATCGACTACTGGTGGTCGTTCCTCCTTACTGAAGTACTTCTGATTTCTAAAATATTTATTTAGCGGACCACACAGCACACAACCCACAATGCTTTAAAATCATTCGATATGAAGTCTAAGCTAGTAATTGAATCTTTTATTTTCACGTGTAAGTCTTTCCGTGCTATTGCACTGATTGATGAGATAGTGGAGTTATATCACCCCTCCTAGTCTTATTTGATGAACCAGGACATCTAAAATAGTTTCTTCTTTTGTGAATTAGTGCTTCCATGAGATGCTAGACTAGAAATTCTTCGAGGTTCATTCAAAATCTGCAGTGTCCATAATCTTTTATGCCCAGTTCCTCGATATAGCAGCCCGTTAATACGCCTGTTAGAATGCGCTGTCGGTTTTTGTTTGTACGTACATACATATGCAGGTTTTCCTCTTTTTTGGTTCTAGTTCCCCAGAGGTTCTGTGGTCTTTATTGGATGTCTATCCAACGTTTATCCCATTTGCTCTTTTTCTTCTTATGCTAATAAGCTTTCCAAGTTGTTCTTAATTTGTGGGTTAGCTGCTTTTTCTTTTATTTTCACGTGTAAGTCCTTCCGTGCTATTGCACTGATTGATGAGATACTCGAGTTTATACCACCTCTCCTAGTACTGCTTGATGAACCAGGATATCTAAAATAGATTCTTCTTTTGTGAATTAGTGCTTCCATGAGATGCTTCTAGGTCCATTCAAAATCTGCAGTGTCCATAATCTTTTATGGCCAGTTCTTCGATATAGTAGCCCGTTAATACGCCTGTTAGAATGCGCTTTCCGTTTTTATTTGTACGTGCATATGCAGATTTCCCTCTTTTTTGGTTCTAGTTCCCCAGAGGTTCTTTGGTCTTTATTGGATGTCTATCCAACGTTTATCCCATTTGCTCGTTTTCTTCTTATGCTAATAAGCTTTCCAAGTTGTTCTTAATTTGTGGGTTAGCTGCTTTTTCTTTTATTTTCACGTGTAAGTCCTTCCGTGCTATTGCACTGATTGATGAGATACTCGAGTTTATACCACCTCTCCTAGTCCTACTTGATGAACCAGGATATCTAAAATAAATTCTTCTTTTGTGAATTAGTACTTCCATGAGATGCTTCGAGGTCCATGTAAAATCTATTTTATTTTTGTTCCCTCCTAGCATAAACGAACGATATCCTTCTCTGACAGAAAAAGCTTAGTGTCGCCTAGAAATTAGGAAGTTTGTGTTGGAACTGAATATGTGGTGCCATCTGAATCTGGTGTCCTTTTTGGTGCAAGTCGGTGTCCCACAGTTCTCAAAAATATGATCCGGAGTCTCTTATATTCATCTGATTTGGTGAAGGTTCATGGAACTTTGAATATCCGCTGAGGAAGCCTGTAATTGATCAAAGTTTTGATGTTTTTATTTTCTGCTCTTTTGCTATTTTTGTTTGGAAAATGCATCAAAAGGTGCCCATTGGCAGTGATTGTATGGCGCTTAGCCCAAGTTATTTTGTTATTATTTCTGAGTCGGACTGATGCATTGCAGACTATATTTATTACAGCATAAGTTCAAAATTACGTTTAACTGTTACGAGTACGAATACGTATACATACAGGTTGATTGTCATCCCTCATAAGCTGGGTTGCTGAAAGTCCAAACCAGTCTTGTAGATTTTTCATCCATTTTGTTCTTTGTCTTCCTGCGGATCTTCTGCCTTCTATTTTTCCTTGCAGAATTACTTGCAGTAACTGGTATTTTTCGTTTCGCATAACATGTCCCAGGTATTTCAGCTTTCTTTTCTTGAATTCTACATTAGAGATTCGTTCAGTCCATGAAATTTTTAAACTCCTTCGAAGCAGCAACATTTCAAAAATCTGCAATTTTTTTATTATTGGTTTGCTTAAAGCTCAATACAGAAGCGTAGACCAGAGGTAACACTTGTTTTTGACATTGCTCTTCAATACCACAATTTCTTTGTTTTTGAGATGTTTATTTTGAGTCCATATTCATTGCTGACTATATTCAGTTTGTTACCCATCAAGTTTAATTCTTTTTCATCTTCCGCAATATTGAATGAGTCATCAGCTTATCTTATATTGTTGAATTTTACCCTTCTTTAAAAATTTGCTCTACATATATGTACATATGTATGTATGGATGCATATCGCCGGCCTAACATTTCTGTTATCGGTTGTTGTTCTTTCCGTTGGTCTTCAAAAAGTTCGTGTTATAGTTTTCCCATCTCATAACTTTTGGAGTTTAGTGAATAAACGATAGGCGTACGAATACGAAATTGAGCTACTTTTGAACCCATTTTTTACTTTTATTCTGTTTTCAAACCAAAGTGAATATTAACATTTCTTAAAACTAGGTGGAGTACAATTGCTCAATAGCCTGTAATAGTACATACCATATTCAACTTAATTTTTCAAGTCGTTTGTGATCAGGAGTTGAATGTAATCTTTGATAACTGGTGTACGAATATGAGATTGATATACTGTACATACATATGTACATATGTATGTATGTATATCGCCGGCCTAACATTTATGTTATCGGCTGTTGTTCATTCCGTTGGTCTTCAAAAAGTTCGTGTTATAGCTTTCCCATCTCATAACTTTTATAGTTTAGTGAATAAACGATAGGTGTACGAATACGAAATTGAGCTACTTTTGAACCCATTTTTTACTTTTATTCTGTTTTCAAACCAAAGTGAATATTAACATTTCTTAAAACTAGGTGGAGTACAATTGCTCAATAGCCTGTAATAGTACATACCATATTCAACTTAATTTTTCAAGTCGTTTGTGATCAGGAGTTGAATGTAATCTTTGATAACTGGTGTACGAATATGAGATTGATACACTGTACATATGTATGTATGTATGTATATCGCCGGCCTAACATTTCTGTTATCGGTTGTTGTTCATTCCTTTGGTCTTCAAAAAGTTCGTGTTATAGTTTTCCCATCTCGTAACTTTTGATGAGATACTGAAGTTATATCACCCCTCCTAGTCTTATTTGATGAACCAGTGTGTATGTATGTATGTATATCGCCGGCCTAACATTTCTGTTATCGGTTGTTGTTCATTCCGTTGGTCTTCAAAAAGTTCGTGTTATAGTTTTCCCATCTCATAACTTTTGCATTCGTGAATGTCCGTATTGAATCTTTCTATTCTTACATGTTTTTTCTTTGAGATTTGTATGCATATTGAACCTATCATACCTTCGATCACAAGTCTCGATTTTCTTACATTGTGAGAGAACAGCATCTGTATGAGAGTACAGAAATATGGTTCATTCTCTGGGTATCTACACAGTGGTTCCCCAGGACCTCCCTCCTTCTCCCAGCTAGCGCTGGACATTGACACGATATATGCGCTGCCATCCCGACTTTCTCCAGGCATAGTTCACAGGTGTCAGCCTCCAGAAGATCCATCTTCTTTAGGTGATACCCGAAATTTCCACGACCTGTAGATAACGCTACCACCTAGTTAGTGTCTTTCGCCGTAAGCTTAAAACTTCTCGGTGAGTGTTGCCAACCGGCATTTTAATAGTCATTTTCGCTTGCCTACAACATTCCACGGTTGACTACCTTCTTGACTGCCGTTGCTACTTAGGTATTCTACCATCCCTCTGCCAATCGCAACGATTAGTTCAGGACCAGAGAGCTCCGAGGTTGACCCTTGTTTTGCCTTCTCATTGCCATCAGTCCCTAAGTGCCCTCTCACACAGAGCAGCAGTCTTCTCATTTCGAGATGAGCATTCATTGAGTTTGTGAACACATTGCAATGCCAGTGATGTATTGATATCTGCTTGATCCATGCGTCTAATTGCTGATTGATTGTCAAGTGCTACGGTAATGTTTCTACCCTCAACCTTGACCCTCTTACAGGTGATCCAACGCATGCAACAGAGCAATCATCTCGGCTTGATAGACTGAGGTTTGTATATTTCCCCAGACTAATATGACAGGCTAGTTCCAGTTCTTCTGAGAAGATACCTGCCCCGCTCTGCCATCCATAATGGAACCATCCGTAGAGATGAGTATATCACCAATCTTCTTTTCCGGAAGTGCGATCCCTAAACATGCCAGATGTTGGACCCTATCTAACTGCTTCTTTACAGTTTTCTATGTGGCGTTTTGCCAGCATACAACTGACGCATATGTTAAAATTGGTCTATCATGGTATACATCCAGTATGCTGACCTCGGCGAAGTTCCCCCACCTTAGTCCACATACCCGTTTGCACTGATGAAGCACTTCTTCACACACACTTTTCGCCTTTCTGATCTTCTCTTTCACGTGGAAGTTCCAAGTTAACCCAGCGTCTAGGTGTACACCCAGATACTTAACCTTCCTGGTCACATGTAACTCCGATCCGAAAAGTGTCAAGGGCTGAAATTCCAGATCTCCACTCTTCCTTGTGAAGATAATTAGATCTGTCTTTTCCGTATTATTGGCTTGTTCCTGACACCACCGCTCCAGCACTCTGAGAGCATTTCTCATGGTATCTGCTGTGATGTTCATGAATTTACCTCTTGTCGTTGCTATTTTTAAGTACCCACCGGGAATTCTTCGCACACTCTGATCATTTAAGGTCTGCCGAGGACTAAGTGCTCGATGGTATTGTTTGTTTTGCCTTACTACCCTCTTAACTTGTATTACATTTACTTCCTTGATTTCATTTACTTTTCTTAACTTTTATCTTTGGTTTTGTTGTAAAGAAAAAAAAAATACATACATTTGTACATATTTCTTACCATAAATATTTATTTTTCCACCAAATAAAATCCAAAATCCAATTAGATCGACAAAATAGAACTCATTTATAATTTTTCTCTCAAAAAAATGTACTTTCAATTTCACTGCATTACCATATTCGCTCTTGCACAATGCACAATGCACAATTTTGAGATCTTAACGAGAACGAGAGCGAAATGTCACTCAGTCAAGTTTGGTCAAGTGCATCGCGTTGGTTACATTTCGTTCGGTTCGTGGTTGTTGCAAAAGAAATAATTAATTATATTGAATTTTTAGAGTTTTTGGTTTGAAATTTATAATATTCTTGTGCAATAATGTGTAAATTTCATCCTAATATATGGGTTGTAGCAATTTATTTGCCAAATAAGTGTTTTTTTCTCACTGAAACGCAGTGGCAGAATTTCGTTCGGTTCGCGTCCTCCGTCGAAGAAAGAAATATATTATTTTAATATAGTTTTATTGTTTTCTGGTGTAAATTTATAATATTCGTTTGCACTAATGTGCAAATTTCATTTCTAAATATGTGTTTTGTCGATTTCTTTGCGAAGTAAGTGTTTTTTTTTGCGAATTAAAGTCATGTTTTTTTGCCTTGCAATTGTGGCGTGATTGGTTAACTGTTTTGACCGTTACATGGTGGGTGTTATTTGAAATTTTGAATTTTATTCGGTGAGTTTATTTTGCAAGTACTTTTTTTATATTTATATGTACATATATATGTAATTGAATTGAATTTAATCGACCAGTAGTATGTTTAATCTTGTTTAAATTTGTTTTAAATCGTTTGATTGATTTGTAGTATGTGTTGTGGGGAGTACACCTAACCTACCTTCATGCGAACAGATTCTAGAAATTTCATTTATTAATAGGTTTTATTTTTTTCAGAAATGAAATAAACAGAGATGCGCCAATTGAAGATCCGATTTGTGATTGGCACTGTCGATGATATTACATCGAATATTTATAACGCCATCAAATCCGAACAGTATTATTAATCGATCTTCGGGAGAAGAGCTTTAAAAGTCGAATAATGAGCAAGAATCGAAAGGTTAGTTCTACTTGAGTATGTCCTTTTGTCTGTTGTGGTTTATTGCTTGCATACAGAAGCTCTGTACGCACGCATGTCTGACTAAAGTCCAATGTAATTCCCCAAACGTAATATCATTTCCTTTATTCTTGCAGATGACTATACGTGGTCATCCGTTAGTATTACGACAATACTATGAAGTGACGCACTGCAATCTTTGTCAGTTAGTCAAGAAGGCTATCATTGTAAAGGTGAGAGTCATTTGTTTGACATTCACAAGACCCTTGTCCAATTTAAATTTCTTTACAGACTGTAAATTAAATATTCACCGTCTTTGTTAGAAAGTTTTGAATGAGAATTGTCCTGGTTCAGTGCCACATAAGCCCAAAGATCAACGAATAAGAAGATACGAGCAACAACACATCGCTCAGCGTCCTTGTTGGAAAGTTTCGAATGAGAATTGTCCTGGTCCAGTGCCACATAAGCGCAAAGATCAACGAATAAGAAGATACGAGCAACAACACATCGCTCTTTAATAACGGTGAGTCGCATGATTTTTATTTGCCAGAATTCTTAACTTTTATTCCTTCTGTTTCTTCAGTTAGGAATAGTTTATCGACTACTGGTGGTCGTTCCTCCTTACTGAAGTACTTCTGATTTCTAAAATATTTATTTAGCGGACCACACAGCACACAACCCACAATGCTTTAAAATCATTCGATATGAAGTCTAAGCTAGTAATTGAATCTTTTATTTTCACGTGTAAGTCTTTCCGTGCTATTGCACTGATTGATGAGATAGTGGAGTTATATCACCCCTCCTAGTCTTATTTGATGAACCAGGACATCTAAAATAGTTTCTTCTTTTGTGAATTAGTGCTTCCATGAGATGCTAGACTAGAAATTCTTCGAGGTTCATTCAAAATCTGCAGTGTCCATAATCTTTTATGCCCAGTTCCTCGATATAGCAGCCCGTTAATACGCCTGTTAGAATGCGCTGTCGGTTTTTGTTTGTACGTACATACATATGCAGGTTTTCCTCTTTTTTGGTTCTAGTTCCCCAGAGGTTCTGTGGTCTTTATTGGATGTCTATCCAACGTTTATCCCATTTGCTCTTTTTCTTCTTATGCTAATAAGCTTTCCAAGTTGTTCTTAATTTGTGGGTTAGCTGCTTTTTCTTTTATTTTCACGTGTAAGTCCTTCCGTGCTATTGCACTGATTGATGAGATACTCGAGTTTATACCACCTCTCCTAGTACTGCTTGATGAACCAGGATATCTAAAATAGATTCTTCTTTTGTGAATTAGTGCTTCCATGAGATGCTTCTAGGTCCATTCAAAATCTGCAGTGTCCATAATCTTTTATGGCCAGTTCTTCGATATAGTAGCCCGTTAATACGCCTGTTAGAATGCGCTTTCCGTTTTTATTTGTACGTGCATATGCAGATTTCCCTCTTTTTTGGTTCTAGTTCCCCAGAGGTTCTTTGGTCTTTATTGGATGTCTATCCAACGTTTATCCCATTTGCTCGTTTTCTTCTTATGCTAATAAGCTTTCCAAGTTGTTCTTAATTTGTGGGTTAGCTGCTTTTTCTTTTATTTTCACGTGTAAGTCCTTCCGTGCTATTGCACTGATTGATGAGATACTCGAGTTTATACCACCTCTCCTAGTCCTACTTGATGAACCAGGATATCTAAAATAAATTCTTCTTTTGTGAATTAGTACTTCCATGAGATGCTTCGAGGTCCATGTAAAATCTATTTTATTTTTGTTCCCTCCTAGCATAAACGAACGATATCCTTCTCTGACAGAAAAAGCTTAGTGTCGCCTAGAAATTAGGAAGTTTGTGTTGGAACTGAATATGTGGTGCCATCTGAATCTGGTGTCCTTTTTGGTGCAAGTCGGTGTCCCACAGTTCTCAAAAATATGATCCGGAGTCTCTTATATTCATCTGATTTGGTGAAGGTTCATGGAACTTTGAATATCCGCTGAGGAAGCCTGTAATTGATCAAAGTTTTGATGTTTTTATTTTCTGCTCTTTTGCTATTTTTGTTTGGAAAATGCATCAAAAGGTGCCCATTGGCAGTGATTGTATGGCGCTTAGCCCAAGTTATTTTGTTATTATTTCTGAGTCGGACTGATGCATTGCAGACTATATTTATTACAGCATAAGTTCAAAATTACGTTTAACTGTTACGAGTACGAATACGTATACATACAGGTTGATTGTCATCCCTCATAAGCTGGGTTGCTGAAAGTCCAAACCAGTCTTGTAGATTTTTCATCCATTTTGTTCTTTGTCTTCCTGCGGATCTTCTGCCTTCTATTTTTCCTTGCAGAATTACTTGCAGTAACTGGTATTTTTCGTTTCGCATAACATGTCCCAGGTATTTCAGCTTTCTTTTCTTGAATTCTACATTAGAGATTCGTTCAGTCCATGAAATTTTTAAACTCCTTCGAAGCAGCAACATTTCAAAAATCTGCAATTTTTTTATTATTGGTTTGCTTAAAGCTCAATACAGAAGCGTAGACCAGAGGTAACACTTGTTTTTGACATTGCTCTTCAATACCACAATTTCTTTGTTTTTGAGATGTTTATTTTGAGTCCATATTCATTGCTGACTATATTCAGTTTGTTACCCATCAAGTTTAATTCTTTTTCATCTTCCGCAATATTGAATGAGTCATCAGCTTATCTTATATTGTTGAATTTTACCCTTCTTTAAAAATTTGCTCTACATATATGTACATATGTATGTATGGATGCATATCGCCGGCCTAACATTTCTGTTATCGGTTGTTGTTCTTTCCGTTGGTCTTCAAAAAGTTCGTGTTATAGTTTTCCCATCTCATAACTTTTGGAGTTTAGTGAATAAACGATAGGCGTACGAATACGAAATTGAGCTACTTTTGAACCCATTTTTTACTTTTATTCTGTTTTCAAACCAAAGTGAATATTAACATTTCTTAAAACTAGGTGGAGTACAATTGCTCAATAGCCTGTAATAGTACATACCATATTCAACTTAATTTTTCAAGTCGTTTGTGATCAGGAGTTGAATGTAATCTTTGATAACTGGTGTACGAATATGAGATTGATATACTGTACATACATATGTACATATGTATGTATGTATATCGCCGGCCTAACATTTATGTTATCGGCTGTTGTTCATTCCGTTGGTCTTCAAAAAGTTCGTGTTATAGCTTTCCCATCTCATAACTTTTATAGTTTAGTGAATAAACGATAGGTGTACGAATACGAAATTGAGCTACTTTTGAACCCATTTTTTACTTTTATTCTGTTTTCAAACCAAAGTGAATATTAACATTTCTTAAAACTAGGTGGAGTACAATTGCTCAATAGCCTGTAATAGTACATACCATATTCAACTTAATTTTTCAAGTCGTTTGTGATCAGGAGTTGAATGTAATCTTTGATAACTGGTGTACGAATATGAGATTGATACACTGTACATATGTATGTATGTATGTATATCGCCGGCCTAACATTTCTGTTATCGGTTGTTGTTCATTCCTTTGGTCTTCAAAAAGTTCGTGTTATAGTTTTCCCATCTCGTAACTTTTGATGAGATACTGAAGTTATATCACCCCTCCTAGTCTTATTTGATGAACCAGTGTGTATGTATGTATGTATATCGCCGGCCTAACATTTCTGTTATCGGTTGTTGTTCATTCCGTTGGTCTTCAAAAAGTTCGTGTTATAGTTTTCCCATCTCATAACTTTTGCATTCGTGAATGTCCGTATTGAATCTTTCTATTCTTACATGTTTTTTCTTTGAGATTTGTATGCATATTGAACCTATCATACCTTCGATCACAAGTCTCGATTTTCTTACATTGTGAGAGAACAGCATCTGTATGAGAGTACAGAAATATGGTTCATTCTCTGGGTATCTACACAGTGGTTCCCCAGGACCTCCCTCCTTCTCCCAGCTAGCGCTGGACATTGACACGATATATGCGCTGCCATCCCGACTTTCTCCAGGCATAGTTCACAGGTGTCAGCCTCCAGAAGATCCATCTTCTTTAGGTGATACCCGAAATTTCCACGACCTGTAGATAACGCTACCACCTAGTTAGTGTCTTTCGCCGTAAGCTTAAAACTTCTCGGTGAGTGTTGCCAACCGGCATTTTAATAGTCATTTTCGCTTGCCTACAACATTCCACGGTTGACTACCTTCTTGACTGCCGTTGCTACTTAGGTATTCTACCATCCCTCTGCCAATCGCAACGATTAGTTCAGGACCAGAGAGCTCCGAGGTTGACCCTTGTTTTGCCTTCTCATTGCCATCAGTCCCTAAGTGCCCTCTCACACAGAGCAGCAGTCTTCTCATTTCGAGATGAGCATTCATTGAGTTTGTGAACACATTGCAATGCCAGTGATGTATTGATATCTGCTTGATCCATGCGTCTAATTGCTGATTGATTGTCAAGTGCTACGGTAATGTTTCTACCCTCAACCTTGACCCTCTTACAGGTGATCCAACGCATGCAACAGAGCAATCATCTCGGCTTGATAGACTGAGGTTTGTATATTTCCCCAGACTAATATGACAGGCTAGTTCCAGTTCTTCTGAGAAGATACCTGCCCCGCTCTGCCATCCATAATGGAACCATCCGTAGAGATGAGTATATCACCAATCTTCTTTTCCGGAAGTGCGATCCCTAAACATGCCAGATGTTGGACCCTATCTAACTGCTTCTTTACAGTTTTCTATGTGGCGTTTTGCCAGCATACAACTGACGCATATGTTAAAATTGGTCTATCATGGTATACATCCAGTATGCTGACCTCGGCGAAGTTCCCCCACCTTAGTCCACATACCCGTTTGCACTGATGAAGCACTTCTTCACACACACTTTTCGCCTTTCTGATCTTCTCTTTCACGTGGAAGTTCCAAGTTAACCCAGCGTCTAGGTGTACACCCAGATACTTAACCTTCCTGGTCACATGTAACTCCGATCCGAAAAGTGTCAAGGGCTGAAATTCCAGATCTCCACTCTTCCTTGTGAAGATAATTAGATCTGTCTTTTCCGTATTATTGGCTTGTTCCTGACACCACCGCTCCAGCACTCTGAGAGCATTTCTCATGGTATCTGCTGTGATGTTCATGAATTTACCTCTTGTCGTTGCTATTTTTAAGTACCCACCGGGAATTCTTCGCACACTCTGATCATTTAAGGTCTGCCGAGGACTAAGTGCTCGATGGTATTGTTTGTTTTGCCTTACTACCCTCTTAACTTGTATTACATTTACTTCCTTGATTTCATTTACTTTTCTTAACTTTTATCTTTGGTTTTGTTGTAAAGAAAAAAAAAATACATACATTTGTACATATTTCTTACCATAAATATTTATTTTTCCACCAAATAAAATCCAAAATCCAATTAGATCGACAAAATAGAACTCATTTATAATTTTTCTCTCAAAAAAATGTACTTTCAATTTCACTGCATTACCATATTCGCTCTTGCACAATGCACAATGCACAATTTTGAGATCTTAACGAGAACGAGAGCGAAATGTCACTCAGTCAAGTTTGGTCAAGTGCATCGCGTTGGTTACATTTCGTTCGGTTCGTGGTTGTTGCAAAAGAAATAATTAATTATATTGAATTTTTAGAGTTTTTGGTTTGAAATTTATAATATTCTTGTGCAATAATGTGTAAATTTCATCCTAATATATGGGTTGTAGCAATTTATTTGCCAAATAAGTGTTTTTTTCTCACTGAAACGCAGTGGCAGAATTTCGTTCGGTTCGCGTCCTCCGTCGAAGAAAGAAATATATTATTTTAATATAGTTTTATTGTTTTCTGGTGTAAATTTATAATATTCGTTTGCACTAATGTGCAAATTTCATTTCTAAATATGTGTTTTGTCGATTTCTTTGCGAAGTAAGTGTTTTTTTTTGCGAATTAAAGTCATGTTTTTTTGCCTTGCAATTGTGGCGTGATTGGTTAACTGTTTTGACCGTTACATGGTGGGTGTTATTTGAAATTTTGAATTTTATTCGGTGAGTTTATTTTGCAAGTACTTTTTTTATATTTATATGTACATATATATGTAATTGAATTGAATTTAATCGACCAGTAGTATGTTTAATCTTGTTTAAATTTGTTTTAAATCGTTTGATTGATTTGTAGTATGTGTTGTGGGGAGTACACCTAACCTACCTTCATGCGAACAGATTCTAGAAATTTCATTTATTAATAGGTTTTATTTTTTTCAGAAATGAAATAAACAGAGATGCGCCAATTGAAGATCCGATTTGTGATTGGCACTGTCGATGATATTACATCGAATATTTATAACGCCATCAAATCCGAACAGTATTATTAATCGATCTTCGGGAGAAGAGCTTTAAAAGTCGAATAATGAGCAAGAATCGAAAGGTTAGTTCTACTTGAGTATGTCCTTTTGTCTGTTGTGGTTTATTGCTTGCATACAGAAGCTCTGTACGCACGCATGTCTGACTAAAGTCCAATGTAATTCCCCAAACGTAATATCATTTCCTTTATTCTTGCAGATGACTATACGTGGTCATCCGTTAGTATTACGACAATACTATGAAGTGACGCACTGCAATCTTTGTCAGTTAGTCAAGAAGGCTATCATTGTAAAGGTGAGAGTCATTTGTTTGACATTCACAAGACCCTTGTCCAATTTAAATTTCTTTACAGACTGTAAATTAAATATTCACCGTCTTTGTTAGAAAGTTTTGAATGAGAATTGTCCTGGTTCAGTGCCACATAAGCCCAAAGATCAACGAATAAGAAGATACGAGCAACAACACATCGCTCAGCGTCCTTGTTGGAAAGTTTCGAATGAGAATTGTCCTGGTCCAGTGCCACATAAGCGCAAAGATCAACGAATAAGAAGATACGAGCAACAACACATCGCTCTTTAATAACGGTGAGTCGCATGATTTTTATTTGCCAGAATTCTTAACTTTTATTCCTTCTGTTTCTTCAGTTAGGAATAGTTTATCGACTACTGGTGGTCGTTCCTCCTTACTGAAGTACTTCTGATTTCTAAAATATTTATTTAGCGGACCACACAGCACACAACCCACAATGCTTTAAAATCATTCGATATGAAGTCTAAGCTAGTAATTGAATCTTTTATTTTCACGTGTAAGTCTTTCCGTGCTATTGCACTGATTGATGAGATAGTGGAGTTATATCACCCCTCCTAGTCTTATTTGATGAACCAGGACATCTAAAATAGTTTCTTCTTTTGTGAATTAGTGCTTCCATGAGATGCTAGACTAGAAATTCTTCGAGGTTCATTCAAAATCTGCAGTGTCCATAATCTTTTATGCCCAGTTCCTCGATATAGCAGCCCGTTAATACGCCTGTTAGAATGCGCTGTCGGTTTTTGTTTGTACGTACATACATATGCAGGTTTTCCTCTTTTTTGGTTCTAGTTCCCCAGAGGTTCTGTGGTCTTTATTGGATGTCTATCCAACGTTTATCCCATTTGCTCTTTTTCTTCTTATGCTAATAAGCTTTCCAAGTTGTTCTTAATTTGTGGGTTAGCTGCTTTTTCTTTTATTTTCACGTGTAAGTCCTTCCGTGCTATTGCACTGATTGATGAGATACTCGAGTTTATACCACCTCTCCTAGTACTGCTTGATGAACCAGGATATCTAAAATAGATTCTTCTTTTGTGAATTAGTGCTTCCATGAGATGCTTCTAGGTCCATTCAAAATCTGCAGTGTCCATAATCTTTTATGGCCAGTTCTTCGATATAGTAGCCCGTTAATACGCCTGTTAGAATGCGCTTTCCGTTTTTATTTGTACGTGCATATGCAGATTTCCCTCTTTTTTGGTTCTAGTTCCCCAGAGGTTCTTTGGTCTTTATTGGATGTCTATCCAACGTTTATCCCATTTGCTCGTTTTCTTCTTATGCTAATAAGCTTTCCAAGTTGTTCTTAATTTGTGGGTTAGCTGCTTTTTCTTTTATTTTCACGTGTAAGTCCTTCCGTGCTATTGCACTGATTGATGAGATACTCGAGTTTATACCACCTCTCCTAGTCCTACTTGATGAACCAGGATATCTAAAATAAATTCTTCTTTTGTGAATTAGTACTTCCATGAGATGCTTCGAGGTCCATGTAAAATCTATTTTATTTTTGTTCCCTCCTAGCATAAACGAACGATATCCTTCTCTGACAGAAAAAGCTTAGTGTCGCCTAGAAATTAGGAAGTTTGTGTTGGAACTGAATATGTGGTGCCATCTGAATCTGGTGTCCTTTTTGGTGCAAGTCGGTGTCCCACAGTTCTCAAAAATATGATCCGGAGTCTCTTATATTCATCTGATTTGGTGAAGGTTCATGGAACTTTGAATATCCGCTGAGGAAGCCTGTAATTGATCAAAGTTTTGATGTTTTTATTTTCTGCTCTTTTGCTATTTTTGTTTGGAAAATGCATCAAAAGGTGCCCATTGGCAGTGATTGTATGGCGCTTAGCCCAAGTTATTTTGTTATTATTTCTGAGTCGGACTGATGCATTGCAGACTATATTTATTACAGCATAAGTTCAAAATTACGTTTAACTGTTACGAGTACGAATACGTATACATACAGGTTGATTGTCATCCCTCATAAGCTGGGTTGCTGAAAGTCCAAACCAGTCTTGTAGATTTTTCATCCATTTTGTTCTTTGTCTTCCTGCGGATCTTCTGCCTTCTATTTTTCCTTGCAGAATTACTTGCAGTAACTGGTATTTTTCGTTTCGCATAACATGTCCCAGGTATTTCAGCTTTCTTTTCTTGAATTCTACATTAGAGATTCGTTCAGTCCATGAAATTTTTAAACTCCTTCGAAGCAGCAACATTTCAAAAATCTGCAATTTTTTTATTATTGGTTTGCTTAAAGCTCAATACAGAAGCGTAGACCAGAGGTAACACTTGTTTTTGACATTGCTCTTCAATACCACAATTTCTTTGTTTTTGAGATGTTTATTTTGAGTCCATATTCATTGCTGACTATATTCAGTTTGTTACCCATCAAGTTTAATTCTTTTTCATCTTCCGCAATATTGAATGAGTCATCAGCTTATCTTATATTGTTGAATTTTACCCTTCTTTAAAAATTTGCTCTACATATATGTACATATGTATGTATGGATGCATATCGCCGGCCTAACATTTCTGTTATCGGTTGTTGTTCTTTCCGTTGGTCTTCAAAAAGTTCGTGTTATAGTTTTCCCATCTCATAACTTTTGGAGTTTAGTGAATAAACGATAGGCGTACGAATACGAAATTGAGCTACTTTTGAACCCATTTTTTACTTTTATTCTGTTTTCAAACCAAAGTGAATATTAACATTTCTTAAAACTAGGTGGAGTACAATTGCTCAATAGCCTGTAATAGTACATACCATATTCAACTTAATTTTTCAAGTCGTTTGTGATCAGGAGTTGAATGTAATCTTTGATAACTGGTGTACGAATATGAGATTGATATACTGTACATACATATGTACATATGTATGTATGTATATCGCCGGCCTAACATTTATGTTATCGGCTGTTGTTCATTCCGTTGGTCTTCAAAAAGTTCGTGTTATAGCTTTCCCATCTCATAACTTTTATAGTTTAGTGAATAAACGATAGGTGTACGAATACGAAATTGAGCTACTTTTGAACCCATTTTTTACTTTTATTCTGTTTTCAAACCAAAGTGAATATTAACATTTCTTAAAACTAGGTGGAGTACAATTGCTCAATAGCCTGTAATAGTACATACCATATTCAACTTAATTTTTCAAGTCGTTTGTGATCAGGAGTTGAATGTAATCTTTGATAACTGGTGTACGAATATGAGATTGATACACTGTACATATGTATGTATGTATGTATATCGCCGGCCTAACATTTCTGTTATCGGTTGTTGTTCATTCCTTTGGTCTTCAAAAAGTTCGTGTTATAGTTTTCCCATCTCGTAACTTTTGATGAGATACTGAAGTTATATCACCCCTCCTAGTCTTATTTGATGAACCAGTGTGTATGTATGTATGTATATCGCCGGCCTAACATTTCTGTTATCGGTTGTTGTTCATTCCGTTGGTCTTCAAAAAGTTCGTGTTATAGTTTTCCCATCTCATAACTTTTGCATTCGTGAATGTCCGTATTGAATCTTTCTATTCTTACATGTTTTTTCTTTGAGATTTGTATGCATATTGAACCTATCATACCTTCGATCACAAGTCTC
Source organism: Xylota sylvarum (assembly GCA_905220385.1). Classification (NCBI taxonomy): domain Eukaryota; kingdom Metazoa; phylum Arthropoda; class Insecta; order Diptera; family Syrphidae; genus Xylota; species Xylota sylvarum. Next base: position 100,423 of record LR999960.1, on the reverse strand, counting down.
GATTTTCTTACATTGTGAGAGAACAGCATCTGTATGAGAGTACAGAAATATGGTTCATTCTCTGGGTATCTACACAGTGGTTCCCCAGGACCTCCCTCCTTCTCCCAGCTAGCGCTGGACATTGACACGATATATGCGCTGCCATCCCGACTTTCTCCAGGCATAGTTCACAGGTGTCAGCCTCCAGAAGATCCATCTTCTTTAGGTGATACCCGAAATTTCCACGACCTGTAGATAACGCTACCACCTAGTTAGTGTCTTTCGCCGTAAGCTTAAAACTTCTCGGTGAGTGTTGCCAACCGGCATTTTAATAGTCATTTTCGCTTGCCTACAACATTCCACGGTTGACTACCTTCTTGACTGCCGTTGCTACTTAGGTATTCTACCATCCCTCTGCCAATCGCAACGATTAGTTCAGGACCAGAGAGCTCCGAGGTTGACCCTTGTTTTGCCTTCTCATTGCCATCAGTCCCTAAGTGCCCTCTCACACAGAGCAGCAGTCTTCTCATTTCGAGATGAGCATTCATTGAGTTTGTGAACACATTGCAATGCCAGTGATGTATTGATATCTGCTTGATCCATGCGTCTAATTGCTGATTGATTGTCAAGTGCTACGGTAATGTTTCTACCCTCAACCTTGACCCTCTTACAGGTGATCCAACGCATGCAACAGAGCAATCATCTCGGCTTGATAGACTGAGGTTTGTATATTTCCCCAGACTAATATGACAGGCTAGTTCCAGTTCTTCTGAGAAGATACCTGCCCCGCTCTGCCATCCATAATGGAACCATCCGTAGAGATGAGTATATCACCAATCTTCTTTTCCGGAAGTGCGATCCCTAAACATGCCAGATGTTGGACCCTATCTAACTGCTTCTTTACAGTTTTCTATGTGGCGTTTTGCCAGCATACAACTGACGCATATGTTAAAATTGGTCTATCATGGTATACATCCAGTATGCTGACCTCGGCGAAGTTCCCCCACCTTAGTCCACATACCCGTTTGCACTGATGAAGCACTTCTTCACACACACTTTTCGCCTTTCTGATCTTCTCTTTCACGTGGAAGTTCCAAGTTAACCCAGCGTCTAGGTGTACACCCAGATACTTAACCTTCCTGGTCACATGTAACTCCGATCCGAAAAGTGTCAAGGGCTGAAATTCCAGATCTCCACTCTTCCTTGTGAAGATAATTAGATCTGTCTTTTCCGTATTATTGGCTTGTTCCTGACACCACCGCTCCAGCACTCTGAGAGCATTTCTCATGGTATCTGCTGTGATGTTCATGAATTTACCTCTTGTCGTTGCTATTTTTAAGTACCCACCGGGAATTCTTCGCACACTCTGATCATTTAAGGTCTGCCGAGGACTAAGTGCTCGATGGTATTGTTTGTTTTGCCTTACTACCCTCTTAACTTGTATTACATTTACTTCCTTGATTTCATTTACTTTTCTTAACTTTTATCTTTGGTTTTGTTGTAAAGAAAAAAAAAATACATACATTTGTACATATTTCTTACCATAAATATTTATTTTTCCACCAAATAAAATCCAAAATCCAATTAGATCGACAAAATAGAACTCATTTATAATTTTTCTCTCAAAAAAATGTACTTTCAATTTCACTGCATTACCATATTCGCTCTTGCACAATGCACAATGCACAATTTTGAGATCTTAACGAGAACGAGAGCGAAATGTCACTCAGTCAAGTTTGGTCAAGTGCATCGCGTTGGTTACATTTCGTTCGGTTCGTGGTTGTTGCAAAAGAAATAATTAATTATATTGAATTTTTAGAGTTTTTGGTTTGAAATTTATAATATTCTTGTGCAATAATGTGTAAATTTCATCCTAATATATGGGTTGTAGCAATTTATTTGCCAAATAAGTGTTTTTTTCTCACTGAAACGCAGTGGCAGAATTTCGTTCGGTTCGCGTCCTCCGTCGAAGAAAGAAATATATTATTTTAATATAGTTTTATTGTTTTCTGGTGTAAATTTATAATATTCGTTTGCACTAATGTGCAAATTTCATTTCTAAATATGTGTTTTGTCGATTTCTTTGCGAAGTAAGTGTTTTTTTTTGCGAATTAAAGTCATGTTTTTTTGCCTTGCAATTGTGGCGTGATTGGTTAACTGTTTTGACCGTTACATGGTGGGTGTTATTTGAAATTTTGAATTTTATTCGGTGAGTTTATTTTGCAAGTACTTTTTTTATATTTATATGTACATATATATGTAATTGAATTGAATTTAATCGACCAGTAGTATGTTTAATCTTGTTTAAATTTGTTTTAAATCGTTTGATTGATTTGTAGTATGTGTTGTGGGGAGTACACCTAACCTACCTTCATGCGAACAGATTCTAGAAATTTCATTTATTAATAGGTTTTATTTTTTTCAGAAATGAAATAAACAGAGATGCGCCAATTGAAGATCCGATTTGTGATTGGCACTGTCGATGATATTACATCGAATATTTATAACGCCATCAAATCCGAACAGTATTATTAATCGATCTTCGGGAGAAGAGCTTTAAAAGTCGAATAATGAGCAAGAATCGAAAGGTTAGTTCTACTTGAGTATGTCCTTTTGTCTGTTGTGGTTTATTGCTTGCATACAGAAGCTCTGTACGCACGCATGTCTGACTAAAGTCCAATGTAATTCCCCAAACGTAATATCATTTCCTTTATTCTTGCAGATGACTATACGTGGTCATCCGTTAGTATTACGACAATACTATGAAGTGACGCACTGCAATCTTTGTCAGTTAGTCAAGAAGGCTATCATTGTAAAGGTGAGAGTCATTTGTTTGACATTCACAAGACCCTTGTCCAATTTAAATTTCTTTACAGACTGTAAATTAAATATTCACCGTCTTTGTTAGAAAGTTTTGAATGAGAATTGTCCTGGTTCAGTGCCACATAAGCCCAAAGATCAACGAATAAGAAGATACGAGCAACAACACATCGCTCAGCGTCCTTGTTGGAAAGTTTCGAATGAGAATTGTCCTGGTCCAGTGCCACATAAGCGCAAAGATCAACGAATAAGAAGATACGAGCAACAACACATCGCTCTTTAATAACGGTGAGTCGCATGATTTTTATTTGCCAGAATTCTTAACTTTTATTCCTTCTGTTTCTTCAGTTAGGAATAGTTTATCGACTACTGGTGGTCGTTCCTCCTTACTGAAGTACTTCTGATTTCTAAAATATTTATTTAGCGGACCACACAGCACACAACCCACAATGCTTTAAAATCATTCGATATGAAGTCTAAGCTAGTAATTGAATCTTTTATTTTCACGTGTAAGTCTTTCCGTGCTATTGCACTGATTGATGAGATAGTGGAGTTATATCACCCCTCCTAGTCTTATTTGATGAACCAGGACATCTAAAATAGTTTCTTCTTTTGTGAATTAGTGCTTCCATGAGATGCTAGACTAGAAATTCTTCGAGGTTCATTCAAAATCTGCAGTGTCCATAATCTTTTATGCCCAGTTCCTCGATATAGCAGCCCGTTAATACGCCTGTTAGAATGCGCTGTCGGTTTTTGTTTGTACGTACATACATATGCAGGTTTTCCTCTTTTTTGGTTCTAGTTCCCCAGAGGTTCTGTGGTCTTTATTGGATGTCTATCCAACGTTTATCCCATTTGCTCTTTTTCTTCTTATGCTAATAAGCTTTCCAAGTTGTTCTTAATTTGTGGGTTAGCTGCTTTTTCTTTTATTTTCACGTGTAAGTCCTTCCGTGCTATTGCACTGATTGATGAGATACTCGAGTTTATACCACCTCTCCTAGTACTGCTTGATGAACCAGGATATCTAAAATAGATTCTTCTTTTGTGAATTAGTGCTTCCATGAGATGCTTCTAGGTCCATTCAAAATCTGCAGTGTCCATAATCTTTTATGGCCAGTTCTTCGATATAGTAGCCCGTTAATACGCCTGTTAGAATGCGCTTTCCGTTTTTATTTGTACGTGCATATGCAGATTTCCCTCTTTTTTGGTTCTAGTTCCCCAGAGGTTCTTTGGTCTTTATTGGATGTCTATCCAACGTTTATCCCATTTGCTCGTTTTCTTCTTATGCTAATAAGCTTTCCAAGTTGTTCTTAATTTGTGGGTTAGCTGCTTTTTCTTTTATTTTCACGTGTAAGTCCTTCCGTGCTATTGCACTGATTGATGAGATACTCGAGTTTATACCAACTCTCCTAGTCCTACTTGATGAACCAGGATATCTAAAATAAATTCTTCTTTTGTGAATTAGTACTTCCATGAGATGCTTCGAGGTCCATGTAAAATCTATTTTATTTTTGTTCCCTCCTAGCATAAACGAACGATATCCTTCTCTGACAGAAAAAGCTTAGTGTCGCCTAGAAATTAGGAAGTTTGTGTTGGAACTGAATATGTGGTGCCATCTGAATCTGGTGTCCTTTTTGGTGCAAGTCGGTGTCCCACAGTTCTCAAAAATATGATCCGGAGTCTCTTATATTCATCTGATTTGGTGAAGGTTCATGGAACTTTGAATATCCGCTGAGGAAGCCTGTAATTGATCAAAGTTTTGATGTTTTTATTTTCTGCTCTTTTGCTATTTTTGTTTGGAAAATGCATCAAAAGGTGCCCATTGGCAGTGATTGTATGGCGCTTAGCCCAAGTTATTTTGTTATTATTTCTGAGTCGGACTGATGCATTGCAGACTATATTTATTACAGCATAAGTTCAAAATTACGTTTAACTGTTACGAGTACGAATACGTATACATACAGGTTGATTGTCATCCCTCATAAGCTGGGTTGCTGAAAGTCCAAACCAGTCTTGTAGATTTTTCATCCATTTTGTTCTTTGTCTTCCTGCGGATCTTCTGCCTTCTATTTTTCCTTGCAGAATTACTTGCAGTAACTGGTATTTTTCGTTTCGCATAACATGTCCCAGGTATTTCAGCTTTCTTTTCTTGAATTCTACATTAGAGATTCGTTCAGTCCATGAAATTTTTAAACTCCTTCGAAGCAGCAACATTTCAAAAATCTGCAATTTTTTTATTATTGGTTTGCTTAAAGCTCAATACAGAAGCGTAGACCAGAGGTAACACTTGTTTTTGACATTGCTCTTCAATACCACAATTTCTTTGTTTTTGAGATGTTTATTTTGAGTCCATATTCATTGCTGACCATATTCAGTTTGTTACCCATCAAGTTTAATTCTTTTTCATCTTCCGCAATATTGAATGAGTCATCAGCTTATCTTATATTGTTGAATTTTACCCTTCTTTAAAAATTTGCTCTACATATATGTACATATGTATGTATGGATGCATATCGCATATGACAGGCTAGTTTCAGTTCTTCTGAGAAGATACCTGCCCCACTCTGCCATCCATCATGGACCCATCCGTAGAGATGAGTATATCACCAATCTTCTTTTCCGGAAGTGCGATCCCTAAACATGCCAGATGTTGGACCCTATCTAACTGCTTCTTTACAGTTTTCTATGTGGCGTTTTGCCAGCATACAACTGACGCATATGTTAAAATTGGTCTATCATGGTATACATCCAGTATGCTGACCTCGGCGAGGTTCCCCCACCTTAGTCCACATACCCGTTTGCACTGATGAAGCACTTCTTCACACACACTTTTCGCCTTTCTGATCTTCTCTTTCACGTGGAAGTTCCAAGTTAGCCCAGCGTCTAGGTGTACACCCAGATACTTAACCTTCCTGGTCACATGTAGCTCCGATCCGAAAAGTGTCAAGGGCTGAAATTCCAGATCTCCACTCTTCCTTGTGAAGATAATTAGATCTGTCTTTTCCGTATTATTGGCTTGTTCCAGCACTCTGAGAGCATTTCTCATGGTATCTGCTGTGATGTTCATGAATTTACCTCTTGTCGTTGCTATTTTTAAGTACCCACCGGGAATTCTTCGCACACTCAGATCATTTAAGGTCTGCCGAGGACTAAGTGCTCGATGGTATTGTTTGTTTTGCCTTACTACCCTCTTAACTTGTATTACATTTACTTCCTTGATTTCATTTACTTTTCTTAACTTTTATCTTTGCTTTTATTGTAAAGAAAAAAAAATACATACATTTGTACATATTTCTTACAATAAATATTTATTTTTCCACCAAATAAAATCCAAAATCCAATTAGATCGACAAAATAGAACTCATTTATAATTTTTCTCTCAAAAAAATGTACTTTCAATTTCACTGCATTACCATATTCGCTCTTACACAAGTGCTCGATGGTATTGTTTGTTTTGCCTTACTACCCTCTTAACTTGTATTACATTTACTTCCTTGATTTCATTTACTTTTCTTAACTTTTATCTTTGCTGTTTTTGTAAAGAAAAAAAAATACATACATATGTACATATTTTTTACCATAAATATTTATTTTTCCACCAAATAAAATCCAAAATCCAATTAGATCGACAAAATAGAAGTCATTTATAATTTTTCTCTCAGAGAAATGTATTTTCAATTTCACTGCATTACCATATTCGCTCTTGCACAATGCACAATTTTGAGATCTTAACGAGAACGAGAGCGAAATGTCACTCAGTCAAGTTTGGTCAAGTGCATCGCGTTGGTTACATTTCGTTCGGTTCGTGGTTGTTGCAAAAGAAATAATTAATTATATTGAATTTTTAGAGTTTTTGGTTTGAAATTTATAATATTCTTGTGCAATAATGTGTAAATTTCATCCTAATATATGGGTTGTAGCAATTTATTTGCCAAATAAGTGTTTTTTTCCCACTGAAACGCAGTGGCAGAATTTCGTTCGGTTCGCGTCCTCCGTCGAAGAAAGAAATATATTATTTTAATATAGTTTTATTGTTTTCTGGTGTAAATTTATAATATTCGTTTGCACTAATGTGCAAATTTCATTTCTAAATATGTGTTTTGTCGATTTCTTTGCGAAGTAAGTGTTTTTTTTTGCGAATTAAAGTCATGTTTTTTTGCCTTGCAATTGTGGCGTGATTGGTTAACTGTTTTGACCGTTACATGGTGGGTGTTATTTGAAATTTTGAATTTTATTCGGTGAGTTTATTTTGCAAGTACTTTTTTTATATTTATATGTACATATATATGTAATTGAATTGAATTTAATCGACCAGTAGTATGTTTAATCTTGTTTAAATTTGTTTTAAATCGTTTGATTGATTTGTAGTATGTGTTGTGGGGAGTACACCTAACCTACCTTCATGCGAACAGATTCTAGAAATTTCATTTATTAATAGGTTTTATTTTTTTCAGAAATGAATTAAACAGAGATGCGCCAATTGAAGATCCGATTTGTGATTGGCACTGTCGATGATATTACATCGAATATTTATAACGCCATCAAATCCGAACAGTATTATTAATCGATCTTCGGGAGAAGAGCTTTAAAAGTCGACTAATGAGCAAGAATCGAAAGGTGAGTTCTACTTGAGTATGTCCTTTTGTCTGTTGTGGTTTATTGCTTGCATACAGAAGCTCTGTACGCACGCATGTCTGACTAAAGACCAATGTAATTCCCCAAACGTAATATCCTTGCCTTTATTCTTTCAGATGACTATACGTGGTCATCCGTTAGTATTACGACAATACTATGAAGTGACGCACTGCAATCTTTGTCAGTTAGTCAAGAAGGCTATCATTGTAAAGGTGAGAGTCATTTGTTTGACATTCACAAGAACCTTGTCCAATTTAAATTTCTTTACAGACTGTAAATTAAATATTCACCGTCCTTGTTAGAAAGTTTTGAATGAGAATTGTCCTGGTCCAGTGCCACATAAGCCCAAAGATCAACGAATAAGAAGATACGAGCAACAACACATCGCTCAGCGTCCTTGTTGGAAAGTTTCGAATGAGAATTGTCCTGGCCCAGTGCCACATAAGCGCAAAGATCAACGAATAAGAAGATACGAGCAACAACACATCGCTCTTTAATAACGGTGAGTCGCATGATTTTTATTTGCCAGAATTCTTAACTTTTATCCCTTCTGTTTCTTCAGTTAGGAATAGTTTATCGATTCCTGGTGGTCGTTCCTCTCCTTACTGAAGTACTTCTGATTTCTAAAATATTTATTTAGCGGACCACACAGCACACAATCCACAATGCTTTAAAATCATTCGATATGAAGTCTAAGCTAGTAATTGAATCATTTATTTTAACGTGTAAGTCCTTCCGTGTTATTGCACTGATTGATGAGATAGTGGAGTTATATCACCCCTCCTAGTCTTATTTGATGAACCAGAACATCTAAAATAGTTTCTTCTTTTGTGAATTAGTGCTTCCATGAGATGCTAGACTAGAAATTCTTCGAGGTTCATTCAAAATCTGCAGTGTCCATAATCTTTTATGCCCAGTTCCTCGATATAGCAGCCCGTTAATACGCCTGTTAGAATGCGCTGTCGGTTTTTTTGTTTGTACGTACATTTCCGATTTGTGATTGGCACTGTCGATGATATTACATCGAATATTTATAACGCCATCAAATCCGAACAGTATTATTAATCGATCTTCGGGAGAAGAGCTTTAAAAGTCGACTAATGAGCAAGAATCGAAAGGTGAGTTCTACTTGAGTATGTCCTTTTGTCTGTTGTGGTTTATTGCTTACATACAGAAGCTCTGTACGCACGCATGTCTGACTAAAGACCAATGTAATTCCCCAAACGTAATATCCTTTCCTTTATTCTTGCAGATGACTATACGTGGGCATCCGTTAGTATTACGACAATACTATGAAGTGACACACTGCAATCTTTGTCAGTTAGTCAAGAAGGCTATCATTGTAAAGGTGAGAGTCATTTGTTTGACATTCACAAGACCCTTGTCCAATTTAAATTTCTTTACAGACTGTAAATTAAATATTCACCGTCTTTGTTAGAAAGTTTTGAATGAGAATTGTCCTGGTCCAGTGATCAACGAATAAGAAGATACGAGCAACAACACATCGCTCAGCGTCCTTGTTGGAAAGTTTCGAATGAGAATTGTCCTGGTCCAGTGCCACATAAGCGCAAAGATCAACGAATAAGAAGATACGAGCAACAACACATCGCTCACCGTCCTTGTTGGAAAGTTTCGAATGAGAATTGTCCTGGTCCAGTACCACATAAGCGCAAAGATCAACGAATAAGAAGATACGAGCAACAACACATCGCTCTTTAATAACGGTGAGTCGCATGATTTTTATTTGCCAGAATTCTTAACTTTTATCCCTTCTGTTTCTTCAGTTAGGAATAGTTTATCGACTACTGGTGGTCGTTCCTCCTTACTGAAGTACTTCTGATTTCTAAAATATTTATTTAGCGGACCACACAGCACACAACCCACAATGCTTTAAAATCATTCGATATGAAGTCTAAGCTAGTAATTGAATCTTTTATTTTCACGTGTAAGTCCTTCCGTGCTATTGCACTGATTGATGAGATAGTGGAGTTATATCACCCCTCCTAGTCTTATTTGATGAACCAGGACATCTAAAATAGTTTCTTCTTTTGTGTATTAGTGCTTCCATGAGATGCTTCGAGGTCCATTCAAAATCTGCAGTGTCCATGATCTTTTATGCCCAGTAGCCTGGTATAGCAGCCCGTTAATACGCTTGTGAGAATGCGCAGTCGGTTTTTGTTTGTACGTAGGCAGGTGGCTTTCTTCTTTTTTGGTTCTAGTTCCCCAGAGGTTCTTTGGTCTTTATTGGATGTCTATCCAACGTTTATCCTAATTTGCTCTTTTTCTTCTTATACTTAAAAGCTTTCCAAGTTGTTCTTAATTTGTGGGTCAGCTGCTTTTTCATTTATTTTCACATGTAAGTCCTTCCCTGCTATTGCACTGATTGATCTTTTTCCGTGCTATTGCACTGATGATCTTTTATGCCCAGTTCCCTGATATAGTAGCCCGTTAATACGCCTATTAGAATACGCAGTCGGGTTTTGTGTGTATGTACGTAGGCAGGTGGTTTCCTTCTTTTTTGGTTCTAGTTCTCCAGAGATTGTTTGGTCTTTATTGGATGTCTACCCACCGTTTATCCCATTTGCTCTTTTTCTTCTTATACTAATAAGCTTTCCAAATTGTTTTAATTTGTGAAGCTGCTTTTTCTTTTATTTTCAATTGTCTTAGGTCCCACCAAAAAGTGACTTTGCTAGTTTAGTCCAATCAATTGATAATGTTTAGGCACTAGCATAACAGCCTGGATATAAATACGTAAATATGAACTCAGTGACTTGATTGCAACATTTCTTTTCATCTGAATATCTTCTCTCGGGAACTTACACACTTGCCCAAATACTTGAAGGCGTTTTGGATCTAGTAGCCAGCTTCACTTTTTATCTCTGTCTTCTCAGGATCTGAATCTGCGTTGGGTCTTTCTACGATTGGATTCCCTAAGAATACAATTGTACATGGCACGGCTCTCCAGAAATGCATTTGAATCGATGTTAGCTTTGATAAGTTGAGTGTGTCTACTCATTAAAGGTGTTTCTGTCGGTGCTTTGCATTTAACTTGATTGCCTCAAGTATCAGCTGCACAGCAAAATAAATCGATCTATTTTGTTCCCTCCTAGCACAAAAGAACGATATTCTTCTGTGATAGAAAAGCTTAGTGTCGCCTAGAAAATAGGAAGTTTGTGTTGGAACTGAATATGTGCTGCCATCTGAATCTGGTGTCCTTTTTGGTACAAGTCGGTGTCCCACAGTTCTCAAAAATATGATCCGGAGTCTCTTATATGCATCTGAATTGGTGAAGGTTCATGGAACTTTGAATATCCGCTGAGGAAGCCTGTAATTGATCAAAGTTTTGATGTTTTTATTTTCTGCTCTTTTGCTATTTTTGTTTGGAAAATGCATCAAAAGACGCCCATTGGCAGTGATTGTATGGCGCTTAGCCCAAGTTATTCTGTACTGTTACACATATTTTACTTATTGTATTTTCTGTTTACCATGTATCTTGTGTGTCTTGGGTGTGTTGTGTGAATTTGTGTTTCTCTTATTTCTTACATTTGCAGATAGTTGGAGCGTCGTGCGTCGAGTGTGCGAGGTTTGTTTCTCCTTCGTGTGTTTGTTGTTTTGTCTTCTACCTCAAAACTAACTGTTCCTTTGGCGTCGTAAATTGTTTTCATGTTCATTCCTCTGGCATCGCACTTTACACTATTTTTGCGATGATTCGTATCATATGACTTTGGAGTTGTAAATTCGTCATCTTTGTTTTCAATTGTGTACACTCTTTGTTTGGAATTATTGCATTCGGCTCGGTTCGATTATTGCACGTGTGCTTATGGCGCAACACACACCCCATACGACAAAACGAAAAGACAAGACAAAACAGAAAAACATGTCATGTTGTTGATAGCTGAGTTATTGTCTTTCAGAAACAAAATTTCGTTGTTTTTTTGTGCACTGGTTTTTATTTGTATTTGAGTGTTTTCGTTGATAGTTTGGAGAACGAGTTGCCTAGGCAAGGGTCAGGCCTTATGGACTCCCTGGCAGAAACATACATATGTATATACATATGTATGTATGGTCTGGCGAGAAAAACTATACGTACAGACATACAGGTTGATAGCCATTTCTCATAAGCTGGGTTGATGAAAGTCCAAACCAGTCTTGTAGATTTTTCATCCATTTTGTTCTTTGTCTTCCTGCGGATCTTCTGCCTTCTATTTTTCCTTGCAGAATTACTTGCAGTAACTGGTATTTTTCGTTTCGCATAACATGTCCCAGGTATTTCAGCTTTCTTTTCTTGATTGTGCTCAAGAGTTTTCTCCTAAAACCCACTCGTCTTAAGACTTCTAGATTAGAGATTCCATGAAATTTTTAGAATCCTTCGAAGCAGCCACATTTCAAAAGCCTCCAATTTTTGTATTATTGGTTTGCTTAAAGCTCAATACAGAAGCGTAAACCAGAGGTAACACTTGTTTTTGACATTGCTCTTCAATACCACCATGAACTTTGTTTTTGAGATGTTTATTTTGAGTCCATATTCATTGCTGACTATATTCAGTTTGTTACCTATCAAGTTTAATTCTTTTTCATCTTCCGCAATATAGAATGAGTCATCAGCTTATCTTATATTGTTGAATTTTACCCCGTTAACCGTAATTTCTCCCTCTTCTTCCAATGCTTCTTTAAAAATTTGCTCTGCATATATGTACATATGTATGTATGGATGTATATCGCCGGCTTAACATTTCTGTTATCGGTTGTTGTTCATTCCGTTGGTCTTCAAAAAGTTCGTGTTATAGTTTTCCCATCTCGTAACTTTTGGAGTTTAGTGAATAAACGATAGGTGTACGAATACGAAATTGAGCTACTTTTGAACCCATTTTTTACTTTTATTCTGTTTTCAAACCAAAGTGAATATTAACAATTCTTAAAACTAGATGGAGTACAATTGCTCAATAGCCTGTAATAGTACATACCATATTCAACTCAATTTTTCAAGTCGTTTGTGATCAGGAGTTGAATGTAATCTTTGATAACTGGTGTACGAATATGAGATTGATACACTGTACATATGTATGTATGTATATCGCCGGCCTAACATTTCTGTTATCGGTTGTAGTTCATTCCGTTGGTCTTCAAAAAGTTCGTGTTATAGTTTTCCCATCTCATAATTTTTGCATTAGTCAATGTCCGTATTGTAACTCCCTATTCTTACATGTTATTTCTTTGAGATTTGTATGCATATTGAACCTATCATACCTTCGATCACAAGTCTCGATTGTCTTACATTGTGAGAGAACAGCATCTGTATGAGAGTACAGAAATATGGTTCATTCTCTGGGTATCTACACAGTGGTTCCCCAGGACCTCCCTCCTTCTCCCAGCTAGCGCTGGACATTGACACGATATATGCGCTGCCATCCCGACTTTCTCCAGGCATAGTTCACAGGTGTCAGCCTCCAGAAGATCCATCTTCTTTAGGTGATACCCGAAATTTCTACGACCTGTAGATAACGCTACCACCTAGTTAGTGTCTTTCGCCGTAAGCTTAAAACTTCTCGGTGAGTGTTGCCAACCGGCATTTTAATAGTCATTTTCGCTTGCCTACAACATTCCACGGTTGACTACCTTCTTGACTGCCGTTGCTACTTAGGTATTCTACCATCCCTCTGCCAATTGCAACGATTAGTTCAGGACCAGAGAGCTCCGAGGTTGACCCTTGTTTTGCCTTCTCATTGCCCTCAGTCCCTAAGTGCCCTCTCACACAGAGCAGCAGTCTTCTCATTTCGAGATGAGCATTCATTGAGTTTGTGAACACATTGCAATGCCAGTGATGTATTGATATCTGCTTGATCCATGCGTCTAATTGCTGATTGATTGTCCAGTGCTACGGTAATGTTTCTACCCTCAACCTTGACCCTCTTACAGGTGATCCAACGCATGCAACAGAGCAATCATCTCGGCTTGATAGACTGAGGTTTGTATATTTCCCCAGACTAATATGACAGGCTAGTTCCAGTTCTTCTGAGAAGATACCTGCCCCACTCTGCCATCCATCATGGACCCATCCGTAGAGATGAGTATATCACCAATCTTCTTTTCCGGAAGTGCGATCCCTAAACATGCCAGATGTTGGACCCTATCTAACTGCTTCTTTACAGTTTTCTATGTGGCGTTTTGCCAGCATACAACTGACGCATATGTTAAAATTGGTCTATCATGGTTTACATCCAGTATGCTGACCTCGGCGAGGTTCTTCCACCTTAGTCCACATACCCGTTTGCACTGATGAAGCACTTCTTCACACACACTTTTCGCCTTTCTGATCTTCTCTTTCACGTGGAAGTTCCAAGTTAGCCCAGCGTCTAGGTGTACACCCAGATACTTAACCTTCCTGGTCACATGTAGCTCCGATCCGAAAAGTGTCAAGGGCTGAAATTCCAGATCTCCACTCTTCCTTGTGAAGATAATTAGATCTGTCTTTTCCGTATTATTGGCTTGTTCCTGACACCACCGCTCCAGCACTCTGAGAGCATTTCTCATGGTATCTGCTGTGATGTTCATGAATTTACCTCTTGTCGTTGCTATTTTTAAGTACCCACCGGGAATTCTTCGCACACTCTGATCATTTAAGCTCTGCCGAGGACTAAGTGCTCGATGGTATTGTTTGTTTTGCCTTACTACCCTCTTAACTTGTATTACATTTACTTCCTTGATTTCATTTACTTTTCTTAACTTTTATCTTTGCTTTTGTTGTAAAGAAAAAAAAAATACATACATTTGTACATATTTCTTACCATAAATATTTATTTTTCCACCAAATAAAATCCAAAATCCAATTAGATCGACAAAATAGAACTCATTTATAATTTTTCTCTCAAAAAAATGTACTTTCAATTTCACTGCATTACCATATTCGCTCTTGCACAAGTGCTCGATGGTATTGTTTGTTTTGCCTTACTACCCTCTTAACTTGTATTACATTTACTTCCTTGATTTCATTTACTTTTCTTAACTTTTATCTTTGCTGTTTTTGTAAAGAAAAAAAAATACATACATATGTACATATTTTTTACCATAAATATTTATTTTTCCACCAAATAAAATCCAAAATCCAATTAGATCGACAAAATAGAAGTCATTTATAATTTTTCTCTCAGAGAAATGTATTTTCAATTTCACTGCATTACCATATTCGCTCTTGCACAATGCACAATTTTGAGATCTTAACGAGAACGAGAGCGAAATGTCACTCAGTCAAGTTTGGTCAAGTGCATCGCGTTGGTTACATTTCGTTCGGTTCGTGGTTGTTGCAAAAGAAATAATTAATTATATTGAATTTTTAGAGTTTTTGGTTTGAAATTTATAATATTCTTGTGCAATAATGTGTAAATTTCATCCTAATATATGGGTTGTAGCAATTTATTTGCCAAATAAGTGTTTTTTTCCCACTGAAACGCAGTGGCAGAATTTCGTTCGGTTCGCGTCCTCCGTCGAAGAAAGAAATATATTATTTTAATGTAGTTTTATTGTTTTCTGATGTAAATTTATAATATTCGTTTGCACTAATGTGTAAATTTCATTTCTAAATATGTGTTTTGTCGATTTCTTTGCGAAGCAAGTGTTTTTTTTTTGCGATTTAAAGTCATGTTTTTTTGCCTTGCAATTGTGGCGTGATTGGTTAACTGTTTTGACCGTTACATGGTGGGTGTTATTTGAAATTTTGAATTTTATTCGGTGAGTTTATTTTGCAAGTACTTTTTTTATATTTATATGTACATATATATGTAAATGAATTGAATTTAATCGACCAGTAGTATGTTTAATTTTGTTTAAATTTGTTTTAAATCGTTTGATTGATTTGTAGTATGTGTTGTGGGGAGTACACCTAACCTACCTTCATGCGAACAGATTCTAGAAATTTCATTTATTAATAGGTTTTATTTTTTTCAGAAATGAATTAAACAGAGATGCGCCAGTTGAAGATACGATTTGTGATTGGCACTGTCGATGATATTACATCGAATATTTATAACGCCATCAAATCCGAACAGTATTATTAATCGATCTTCGGGAGAAGAGCTTTAAAAGTCGACTAATGAGCAAGAATCGAAAGGTGAGTTCTACTTGAGTATGTCCTTTTGTCTGTTGTGGTTTATTGCTTGCATACAGAAGCTCTGTACGCACGCATGTCTGACTAAAGACCAATGTAATTCCCCAAACGTAATATCCTTTCCTTTATTCTTTCAGATGACTATACGTGGTCATCCGTTAGTATTACGACAATACTATGAAGTGACGCACTGCAATCTTTGTCAGTTAGTCAAGAAGGCTATCATTGTAAAGGTGAGAGTCATTTGTTTGACATTCCCAAGAACCTTGTCCAATTT
Source organism: Xylota sylvarum (assembly GCA_905220385.1). Lineage (NCBI taxonomy): Eukaryota > Metazoa > Arthropoda > Insecta > Diptera > Syrphidae > Xylota > Xylota sylvarum. The sequence continues at coordinate 84,611 of LR999960.1, read as the reverse complement.
AAATTTCTTTACAGACTGTAAATTAAATATTCACCGTCCTTGTTAGAAAGTTTTGAATGAGAATTGTCCTGGTCCAGTGATCAACGAATAAGAAGATACGAGCAACAACACATCGCTCAGCGTCCTTGTTGGAAAGTTTCGAATGAGAATTGTCCTGGTCCAGTGCCACATAAGCGCAAAGATCAACGAATAAGAAGATACGAGCAACAACACATCGCTCACCGTCCTTGTTGGAAAGTTTCGAATGAGAATTGTCCTGGTCCAGTACCACATAAGCGCAAAGATCAACGAATAAGAAGATACGAGCAACAACACATCGCTCTTTAATAACGGTGAGTCGCATGATTTTTATTTGCCAGAATTCTTAACTTTTATCCCTTCTGTTTCTTCAGTTAGGAATAGTTTATCGACTACTGGTGGTCGTTCCTCCTTACTGAAGTACTTCTGATTTCTAAAATATTTATTTAGCGGACCACACAGCACACAACCCACAATGCTTTAAAATCATTCGATATGAAGTCTAAGCTAGTAATTGAATCATTTATTTTAACGTGTAAGTCCTTCCGTGTTATTGCACTGATTGATGAGATAGTGGAGTTATATCACCCCTCCTAGTCTTATTTGATGAACCAGGACATCTAAAATAGTTTCTTCTTTTGTGTATTAGTGCTTCCATGAGATGCTTCGAGGTCCATTCAAAATCTGCAGTGTCCATGATCTTTTATGCCCAGTAGCCTGGTATAGTAGCCCGTTAATACGCTTGTTAGAATGCGCAGTCGGTTTTTGTTTGTACGTAGGCAGGTGGCTTTCTTCTTTTTTGGTTCTAGTTCCCCAGAGGTTCTTTGGTTTTTATTGGATGTCTATCTACCGTTTATCCTAATTTGCTCTTTTTCTTCTTATACTTAAAAGCTTTCCAAGTTGTTCTTAATTTGTGGGTCAGCTGCTTTTTCATTTATTTTCACATGTAAGTCCTTCCCTGCTATTGCACTGATTGATCTTTTTCCGTGCTATTGCACTGATGATCTTTTATGCCCAGTTCCCTGATATAGTAGCCCGTTAATACGCCTATTAGAATGCGCAGTCGGGTTTTGTGTGTATGTACGTAGGCAGGTGGTTTCTTTCTTTTTTGGTTCTAGTTCTCCAGAGATTGTTTGGTCTTTATTGGATGCCTACCCACCGTTTATCCCATTTGCTCTTTTTCTTCTTATACTAATAAGCTTTCCAAATTGTTTTAATTTGTGAAGCTGCTTTTTCTTTTATTTTCAATTGTCTTAGGTCCCACCAAAAAGTGACTTTGCTAGTTTAGTCCAATCAATTGATAATGTTTAGGCACTAGCATAACAGCCTGGATATAAATACGTAAATATGAACTCAGTGACTTGGTTGCAACATTTCTTTTCATCTGAATATCTTCTCTCGGGAACTTACACACTTGCCCAAATACTTGAAGGCGTTTTGGATCTAGTAGCCAGCTTCACTTTTTATCTCTGTCTTCTCAGGATCTGAATCTGCGTTGGGTCTTCCTACGATTGGATTCCCTAAGAATACAATTGTACATGGCACGGCTCTCCAGAAATGCATTTGAATCGATGTTAGCTTTGATAAGTTGAGTGTGTCTACTCATTAAAGGTGTTTCTGTCGGTGCTTTGCATTTAACTTGATTGCCTCAGGTATCAGCTGCACAGCAAAATAAATCGATCTATTTTGTTCCCTCCTAGCACAAAAGAACGATATTCTTCTGTGATAGAAAAGCTTAGTGTCGCCTAGAAAATAGGAAGTTTGTGTTGGAACTGAATATGTGGTGCCATCTGAATCTGGTGTCCTTTTTGGTACAAGTCGGTGTCCCACAGTTCTCAAAAATATGATCCGGAGTCTCTTATATGCATCTGAATTGGTGAAGGTTCATGGAACTTTGAATATCCGCTGAGGAAGCCTGTAATTGATCAAAGTTTTGATGTTTTTATTTTCTGCTCTTTTGCTATTTTTGTTTGGAAAATGCATCAAAAGACGCCCATTGGCAGTGATTGTATGGCGCTTAGCCCAAGTTATTCTGTACTGTTACACATATTTTACTTATTGTATTTTCTGTTTACCATGTATCTTGGTGTGTTGTGTGAATTTGTGTTTCTCTTATTTCTTACATTTGCAGATAGTTGGAGCGTCGTGCGTCGAGTGTGCGAGGTTTGTTTCTCCTTCGTGTGTTTGTTGTCTTGTCTTCTACCTCAAAACTAACTGTTCCTTTGGCGTCGTAAATTGTCTTCATGTTCATTCCTCTGGCATCGAACTTTACACTATTTTTGCGATGATTCGTATCATATGACTTTGGAGTTGTAAATTCGTCATCTTTGTTTTCAATTGTGTACACTCTTTGTTTGGAATTATTGCATTCGGCTCGGTTCGATTATTGCACGTGTGCTTATGGCGCAACACACACCCCATACGACAAAACGAAAAGACAAGACAAAATAGAAAAACATGTCATGTTGTTGATAGCTGAATTATTGTCTTTCAGAAACAAAATTTCGTTGTTTTTTTGTGCACTGGTTTTTATTTGTATTTGAGTGTTTTCGTTGATAGTTTGGAGAACGAGTTGCCTAGGCAAGCGTCAGGCCTTATGGACTCCCTGGCAGAAACATACATATGTATATACATATGTATGTATGGTCTAGCGAGAAAAACTATACTTACAGACATACAGGTTGATAGCCATTTCTCATAAGCTGGGTTGATGAAAGTCCAAACCAGTCTTGTAGATTTTTCATCCATTTTGTTCTTTGTCTTCCTGCGGATCTTCTGCCTTCTATTTTTCCTTGCAGAATTACTTGCAGTAACTGGTATTTTTCGTTTCGCATAACATGTCCCAGGTATTTCAGCTTTCTTTTCTTGATTGTGCTCAAGAGTTTTCTCCTAAAACCCACTCGTCTTAAGACTTCTAGATTAGAGATTTGTTCAGTCCATGAAATTTTTAGAATCCTTCGAAGCAGCCACATTTCAAAAGCCTCCAATTTTTTTATTATTGGTTTGCTTAAAGCTCAATACAGAAGCGTAAACCAGAAGTAACACTTGTTTTTGACATTGCTCTTCAATACCACCATGAACTTTGTTTTTGAGATGTTTATTTTGAGTCCATATTCATTGCTGACTATATTCAGTTTGTTACCTATCAAGTTTAATTCTTTTTCATCTTCCGCAATATAGAATGAGTCATAAGCTTATCTTATATTGTTGAATTTTACCCCGTTAACCGTAATTTCTCCCTCTTCTTCCAATGCTTCTTTAAAAATTTGCTCTGCATATATGTACATATGTATGTATGGATGTATATCGCCGGCTTAACATTTCTGTTATCGGTTGTTGTTCATTCCGTTGGTCTTCAAAAAGTTCGTGTTATAGTTTTCCCATCTCGTAACTTTTGGAGTTTAGTGAATAAACGATAGGTGTACGAATACGAAATTGAGCTATTTTGAGCCCATTTCTTACTTTTATTCTGTTTTCAAACCAAAGTGAATATTAACTATTCTGAAAACTAGGTGGAGTACAATTGCTCAATAGCCTGTAATAGTACATACCATATTCAACTTAATTTTTCAATTCGTTTGTGATCAGGGGTTGAATGTAATCTTTGATAACTAGTGTACGAATATGAGATTGATATACTGTACATACATATGTACATATGTATGTATGTATATCGCCGGCCTAACATTTATGTTATCGGCTGTTGTCCATTCCGTTGGTCTTCAAAAAGTTCGTGTTATAGCTTTCCCATCTCATAACTTTTGGAGTTTAGTGAATAAACGATAGGTGTACGAATACGAAATTGAGCTACTTTTGAACCCATTTTTTACTTTTATTCTGTTTTCAAACCAAAGTGAATATTAACAATTCTTAAAACTAGGTGGAGTACAATTGCTCAATAGCCTGTAATAGTACATACCATATTCAACTCAATTTTTCAAGTCGTTTGTGATCAGGAGTTGAATGTAATCTTTGATAACTGGTGTACGAATATGAGATTGATACACTGTACATATGTATGTATGTATGTATATCGCCGGCCTAACATTTCTTTTATCGGTTGTAGTTCATTCCGTTGGTCTTCAAAAAGTTCGTGTTATAGTTTTCCCATCTCATAATTTTTGCATTAGTCAATGTCCGTATTGTAACTCCCTATTCTTACATGTTATTTCTTTGAGATTTGTATGCATATTGAACCTATCATACCTTCGATCACAAGTCTCGATTTTCTTACATTGTGAGAGAACAGCATCTGTATGAGAGTACAGAAATATGGTTCATTCTCTGGGTATCTACACAGTGGTTCCCCAGGACCTCCCTCCTTCTCCCAGCTAGCGCTGGACATTGACACGATATATGCGCTGCCATCCCGACTTTCTCCAGGCATAGTTCACAGGTGTCAGCCTCCAGAAGATCCATCTTCTTTAGGTGATACCCGAAATTTCCACGACCTGTAGATAACGCTACCACCTAGTTAGTGTCTTTCGCCGTAAGCTTAAAACTTCTCGGTGAGTGTTGCCAACCGGCATTTTAATAGTCATTTTCGCTTGCCTACAACATTCCACGGTTGACTACCTTCTTGACTGCCGTTGCTACTTAGGTATTCTACCATCCCTCTGCCAATCGCAACGATTAGTTCAGGACCAGAGAGCTCCGAGGTTGACCCTTGTTGTTGGACCCTATCTAACTGCTTCTTTACAGTTTTCTATGTGGCGTTTTGCCAGCATACAACTGACGCATATGTTAAAATTGGTCTATCATGGTTTACATCCAGTATGCTGACCTCGGCGAGGTTCTTCCACCTTAGTCCACATACCCGTTTGCACTGATGAAGCACTTCTTCACACACACTTTTCGCCTTTCTGATCTTCTCTTTCACGTGGAAGTTCCAAGTTAGCCCAGCGTCTAGGTGTACACCCAGATACTTAACCTTCCTGGTCACATGTAGCTCCGATCCGAAAAGTGTCAAGGGCTGAAATTCCAGATCTCCACTCTTCCTTGTGAAGATAATTAGATCTGTCTTTTCCGTATTATTGGCTTGTTCCTGACACCACCGCTCCAGCACTCTGAGAGCATTTCTCATGGTATCTGCTGTGATGTTCATGAATTTACCTCTTGTCGTTGCTATTTTTAAGTACCCACCGGGAATTCTTCGCACACTCTGATCATTTAAGCTCTGCCGAGGACTAAGTGCTCGATGGTATTGTTTGTTTTGCCTTACTACCCTCTTAACTTGTATTACATTTACTTCCTTGATTTCATTTACTTTTCTTAACTTTTATCTTTGGTTTTGTTGTAAAGAAAAAAAAATACATACATTTGTACATATTTCTTACCATAAATATTTATTTTTCCACCAAATAAAATCCAAAATCCAATTAGATCGACAAAATAGAACTCATTTATAATTTTTCTCTCAAAAAAATGTACTTTCAATTTCACTGCATTACCATATTCGCTCTTGCACAAGTGCTCGATGGTATTGTTTGTTTTGCCTTACTACCCTCTTAACTTGTATTACATTTACTTCCTTGATTTCATTTACTTTTCTTAACTTTTATCTTTGCTGTTTTTGTAAAGAAAAAAAAATACATACATATGTACATATTTTTTACCATAAATATTTATTTTTCCACCAAATAAAATCCAAAATCCAATTAGATCGACAAAATAGAAGTCATTTATAATTTTTCTCTCAGAGAAATGTATTTTCAATTTCACTACATTACCATATTCGCTCTTGCACAATGCACAATTTTGAGATCTTAACGAGAACGAGAGCGAAATGTCACTCAGTCAAGTTTGGTCAAGTGCATCGCGTTGGTTACATTTCGTTCGGTTCGTGGTTGTTGCAAAAGAAATAATTAATTATATTGAATTTTTAGAGTTTTTGGTTTGAAATTTATAATATTCTTGTGCAATAATGTGTAAATTTCATCCTAATATATGGGTTGTAGCAATTTATTTGCCAAATAAGTGTTTTTTTCCCACTGAAACGCAGTGGCAGAATTTCGTTCGGTTCGCGTCCTCCGTCGAAGAAAGAAATATATTATTTTAATGTAGTTTTATTGTTTTCTGATGTAAATTTATAATATTCGTTTGCACTAATGTGTAAATTTCATTTCTAAATATGTGTTTTGTCGATTTCTTTGCGAAGCAAGTGTTTTTTTTTGCGATTTAAAGTCATGTTTTTTTGCCTTGCAATTGTGGCGTGATTGGTTAACTGTTTTGACCGTTACATGGTGGGTGTTATTTGAAATTTTGAATTTTATTCGGTGAGTTTATTTTGCAAGTACTTTTTTTATATTTATATGTACATATATATGTAAATGAATTGAATTTAATCGACCAGTAGTATGTTTAATTTTGTTTAAATTTGTTTTAAATCGTTTGATTGATTTGTAGTATGTGTTGTGGGGAGTACACCTAACCTACCTTCATGCGAACAGATTCTAGAAATTTCATTTATTAATAGGTTTTATTTTTTTCAGAAATGAATTAAACAGAGATGCGCCAGTTGAAGATACGATTTGTGATTGGCACTGTCGATGATATTACATCGAATATTTATAACGCCATCAAATCCGAACAGTATTATTAATCGATCTTCGGGAGAAGAGCTTTAAAAGTCGACTAATGAGCAAGAATCGAAAGGTGAGTTCTACTTGAGTATGTCCTTTTGTCTGTTGTGGTTTATTGCTTGCATACAGAAGCTCTGTACGCACGCATGTCTGACTAAAGACCAATGTAATTCCCCAAACGTAATATCCTTTCCTTTATTCTTTCAGATGACTATACGTGGTCATCCGTTAGTATTACGACAATACTATGAAGTGACGCACTGCAATCTTTGTCAGTTAGTCAAGAAGGCTATCATTGTAAAGGTGAGAGTCATTTGTTTGACATTCACAAGACCCTTGTCCAATTTAAATTTCTTTACAGACTGTAAATTAAATATTCACCGTCTTTGTTAGAAAGTTTTGAATGAGAATTGTCCTGGTCCAGTGCCACATAAGCCCAAAGATCAACGAATAAGAAGATACGAGCAACAACACTTCGCTCACCGTCCTTGTTGGAAAGTTTCGAATGACAATTGTCCTGGTCCAGTGCCACATAGGCGCAAAGATCAACGAATAAGAAGATACGAGCAACAACACATCGCTCACCGTCCTTGTTGGAAAGTTTCGAATGAGAATTGTCCTGGTCCAGTACCACATAAGCGCAAAGATCAACGAATAAGAAGATACGAGCAACAACACATCGCTCTTTAATAACGGTGAGTCGCATGATTTTTATTTGCCAGAATTCTTAACTTTTATCCCTTCTGTTTCTTCAGTTAGGAATAGTTTATCGACTACTGGTGGTCGTTCCTCCTTACTGAAGTACTTCTGATTTCTAAAATATTTATTTAGCGGACCACACAGCACACAACCCACAATGCTTTAAAATCATTCGATATGAAGTCTAAGCTAGTAATTGAATCTTTTATTTTCAAGTGTAAGTCCTTCCGTGCTATTGCACTGATTGATGAGATAGTGGAGTTATATCACCCCTCCTAGTCTTATTTGATGAACCAGGACATCTAAAATAGTTTCTTCTTTTGTGAATTAGTGCTTCCATGAGATGCTAGACTAGAAATTCTTCGAGGTTCATTCAAAATCTGCAGTGTCCATAATCTTTTATGCCCAGTTCCTCGATATAGCAGCCCGTTAATACGCCTGTTAGAATGCGCTGTCGGTTTTTGTTTGTACATACATATGCAGGTTTCCTTCGTTTTTGGTTCTAGTTCCCCAGAGGTTCTTTGGTCTTAATTGGATCTCTATCCAACGTTTATCCTATTTGCTCTTTTTCTTCTTATACTAATAAGCTTTCCAAGTTGTTCTTAATTTGTGGGTTAGCTGCTTTTTCTTTTATTTTCACGTGTAAGTCCTTCCGTGCTATTGCACTGATTGATGAGATACTCGTGTTATACCACCTCTCCTAATCCTACTTGAAGAACCAGGATATCTAAATTAGTTTCTTCTTTTGTGTATTAGTGCTTCCATGAGATGCTTCGAGGTCCATTCAAAATCTGCAGTGTCCATGATCTTTTATGCCCAGTTTCCTGATATAGTAGCCCGTTAATACACCTGTTAGAATGCGCAGTCGGTTTTTGTTTGTACGTAGGCAGGTGGCTTTCTTCTTTTTTGGTTCTAGTTCCCCAGAGGTTCTTTGGTTTTTATTGGATGTCTATCTACCGTTTATCCTAATTTGCTCTTTTTCTTCTTATACTTAAAAGCTTTCCAAGTTGTTCTTAATTTGTGGGTCAGCTGCTTTTTCATTTATTTTCACATGTAAGTCCTTCCCTGCTATTGCACTGATTGATCTTTTTCCGTGCTATTGCACTGATGATCTTTTATGCCCAGTTCCCTGATATAGTAGCCCGTTAATACGCCTATTAGAATACGCAGTCGGGTTTTGTGTGTATGTACGTAGGCAGGTGGTTTCCTTCTTTTTTGGTTCTAGTTCTCCAGAGATTGTTTGGTCTTTATTGGATGTCTACCCACCGTTTATCCCATTTGCTCTTTTTCTTCTTATACTAATAAGCTTTCCAAATTGTTTTAATTTGTGAAGCTGCTTTTTCTTTTATTTTCAATTGTCTTAGGTCCCACCAAAAAGTGACTTTGCTAGTTTAGTCCAATCAATTGATAATGTTTAGGCACTAGCATAACAGCCTGGATATAAATACGTAAATATGAACTCAGTGACTTGGTTGCAACATTTCTTTTCATCTGAATATCTTCTCTCGGGAACTTACACACTTGCCCAAATACTTGAAGGCGTTTTGGATCTAGTAGCCAGCTTCACTTTTTATCTCTGTCTTCTCAGGATCTGAATCTGCGTTGGGTCTTCCTACGATTGGATTCCCTAAGAATACAATTGTACATGGCACGGCTCTCCAGAAATGCATTTGAATCGATGTTAGCTTTGATAAGTTGAGTGTGTCTACTCATTAAAGGTGTTTCTGTCGGTGCTTTGCATTTAACTTGATTGCCTCAGGTATCAGCTGCACAGCAAAATAAATCGATCTATTTTGTACCCTCCTAGCACAAAAGAACGATATTCTTCTCTGATAGAAAAAGCTTAGTGTCGCCTAGAAAATAGGAAGTTTGTGTTGGAACTGAATATGGGGTGCCATCTGAATCTGGTGTCCTTTTTGGTACAAGTCGGTGTCCCACAGTTCTCAAAAATATGATCCGGAGTCTCTTATATTCATCTGAATTGGTGAAGGTTCATGGAACTTTGAATATCCGCTGAGGAAGCCTGTAATTGATCAAAGATTTGATGTTTTTATTTTCTGCTCTTTTGCTATTTTTGTTTGAAAACTGCATCAAAAGACGCCCATTGGCAGTGATTGTATGGCGCTTAGCCCAAGTTATTCTGTACTGTTACACATATTTTACTTATTGTATTTTCTGTTTACCATGTATCTTGTGTGTCTTGGGTGTGTTGTGTGAATTTGTGTTTCTCTTATTTCTTACATTTGCAGATAGTTGGAGCGTCGTGCGTCGAGTGTGCGAGGTTTGTTTCTCCTTCGTGTGTTTGTTGTTTTGTCTTCTACCTCAAAACTAACTGTTCCTTTGGCGTCGTAAATTGTTTTCATGTTCATTCCTCTGGCATCGCACTTTACACTATTTTTGCGATGATTCGTATCATATGACTTTGGAGTTGTAAATTCGTCATCTTTGTTTTCAATTGTGTACACTCTTTGTTTGGAATTATTGCATTCGGCTCGGTTCGATTATTGCACGTGTGCTTATGGCGCAACACACACCCCATACGACAAAACGAAAAGACAAGACAAAACAGAAAAACATGTCATGTTGTTGATAGCTGAGTTATTGTCTTTCAGAAACAAAATTTCGTTGTTTTTTTGTGCACTGGTTTTTATTTGTATTTGAGTGTTTTCGTTGATAGTTTGGAGAACGAGTTGCCTAGGCAAGGGTCAGGCCTTATGGACTCCCTGGCAGAAACATACATATGTATATACATATGTATGTATGGTCTGGCGAGAAAAACTATACGTACAGACATACAGGTTGATAGCCATTTCTCATAAGCTGGGTTGATGAAAGTCCAAACCAGTCTTGTAGATTTTTCATCCATTTTGTTCTTTGTCTTCCTGCGGATCTTCTGCCTTCTATTTTTCCTTGCAGAATTACTTGCAGTAACTGGTATTTTTCGTTTCGCATAACATGTCCCAGGTATTTCAGCTTTCCTTTCTTGATTGTGCTCAAGAGTTTTCTCCTAAAACCCACTCGTCTTAAGACTTCTAGATTAGAGATTCGTTCAGTCCATGAAATTTTTAGAATCCTTCGAAGCAGCCACATTTCAAAAGCCTCCAATTTTTTTATTATTGGTTTGCTTAAAGCTCAATACAGAAGCGTAAACCAGAGGTAACACTTGTTTTTGACATTGCTCTTCAATACCACCATGAACTTTGTTTTTGAGATGTTTATTTTGAGTCCATATTTATTGCTGACTATATTCAGTTTGTTACCTATCAAGTTTAATTCTTTTTCATCTTCCGCAATATAGAATGAGTCATAAGCTTATCTTATATTGTTGAATTTTACCCCGTTAACCGTAATTTCTCCCTCTTCTTCCAATGCTTCTTTAAAAATTTGCTCTGCATATATGTACATATGTATGTATGGATGTATATCGCCGGCTTAACATTTCTGTTATCGGTTGTTGTTCATTCCGTTGGTCTTCAAAAAGTTCGTGTTATAGTTTTCCCATCTCGTAACTTTTGGAGTTTAGTGAATAAACGATAGGTGTACGAATACGAAATTGAGCTATTTTGAACCCATTTTTTACTTTTATTCTGTTTTCAAACCAAAGTGAATATTAACTATTCTTAAAACTAGGTGGAGTACAATTGCTCAATAGCCTGTAATAGTACATACCATATTCAACTTAATTTTTCAAGTCGTTTGTGATCAGGAGTTGAATGTAATCTTTGATAACTGGTGTACGAATATGAGATTGATACACTGTACATATGTATGTATGTATGTATATCGCCGGCCTAACATTTCTGTTATCGGTTGTTGTTCATTCCTTTGGTCTTCAAAAAGTTCGTGTTATAGTTTTCCCATCTCGTAACTTTTGATGAGATACTGAAGTTATATCACCCCTCCTAGTCTTATTTGATGAACCAGTGTGTATGTATGTATGTATATCGCCGGCCTAACATTTCTGTTATCGGTTGTTGTTCATTCCGTTGGTCTTCAAAAAGTTCGTGTTATAGTTTTCCCATCTCATAACTTTTGCATTCGTGAATGTCCGTATTGAATCTTTCTATTCTTACATGTTTTTTCTTTGACATTTGTATGCATATTGAACCTATCATACCTTCGATCACAAGTCTCGATTTTCTTACATTGTGAGAGAACAGCATCTGTATGAGAGTACAGAAATATGGTTCATTCTCTGGGTATCTACACAGTGGTTCCCCAGGACCTCCCTCCTTCTCCCAGCTAGCGCTGGACATTGACACGATATATGCGCTGCCATCCCGACTATCTCCAGGCATAGTTCACAATGGTCAGCCTCCAGAAGATCCATTTTCTTTAGATGATACCCGAAATGTCCATGACCTGTAGATAACGCTACCACCTAGTTAGTGTCTTTCGCCGTAAGCTTAAAACTTCTCGGTGAGTGTTGCCAATCGGCATTTTAATAGCCATTTTCGCTTGCCTGCAACATTCCATGGTTGACCACCTTCTGTGGTGCTTCGCCGCGGCCCAGTTGCTAATTAGGTGTTCTACCATCCCTCTGCCAATCGCAACGAATAGTTCAGGACCAGAGAGCTCCGAGGTTGACCCTTGTTTTGCTAGAGAATCCGCCTTCTCATTGCCCTCAGTCCCTAAGTGCCCTCTCACACAGAGCAGCGTCTTCTCATTTCGAGATGAGCATTCATTGAGTTTGTGAACACATTGCAATGCCAATAATGTATTGATATCTGCTTGATCCATGCGTCTAATTGCTGATTGATTGTCCAGTGCTACGCTAATGTTTTTACCCTCAACCTTGACCCTCTTTCAGGTGATCCAACGCATGCAACAGAGCAATCATCTCGGCTTGATAGGCTGAGGTATATTTCCCTTGACTAATATAAGCATATGATAGGCTAGTTCCAGTTCTTTTGAGAAGGTACCTGCCCCCGCTCTGCCATTCATCATGGACCCATCCGTAGAGATGAGTATATCACCACTCTTCTTTTCCGGAAGTGTTCCATTTGCAATAAGAGTTTTGTGATACCATTCGGTAACACCCATTCTCTTTAGTCCATGCATGGGCATATTCAACTCCCCCTAATCTCGTTTTTCACGAGATCCAGGATTTTCCTATGACCATAGATAGTACCGCGCCAGTGCCAGTTGGCATCCCGGTGCAGAAGTAGTCCCGTCGATGCCGCCGCTTTCTTAATAAATAAGTCCAGCGGCAGAATACCCGGGATCACTTCCATTGCGCATATTGGTATCGTTCGTATTGCACCGGCGATCCCTAAATATGCCAGATGTTGGACCCTATCTAAGTGCTTGTTTACAGTTTTCTAGGTGGCTTTTTGCCACCATACAACTGACGCATATGTGATAATTGGTCTATCATGGTATACATCCAGTATGCTTACCTCGGCGAGGTTCCCCACCTTAGTCCACATACCCGTTTGCACTGATGAAGCACTTCTTCACACACACGTTTCGCCTTTCTGATCTTCTCTTTCACGTGGAAGTTCCAAGTTAGCCCAGCGTCTAGGTGTACACCCAGATACTTAACCTTCCTGGTCACATGTAGCTCCGATCCGAAAAGTGTCAAGGGCTGAAATTCCAGATCTCCACTCTTCCTTGCGAAGATAATTAGATCTGTCTTTTCCGTATTATTGGAGAGCGCTTGTTCCTGATAGCACCACTCCAGCACTCTGAGAGCATTTCTCATGGTATCTGCTGTGATGTTCATGAATTTACCTCTTGTCGTTGCTATTTTTACAGTATGTGGCCATTGAATTATGACCGATGAGAAATAGATGCGATTTTTCGCTTTGACCGCAAATAAAGACAAAATTAATTTGATTATTTAAAATCTTGTTGCACATATTTATTGTTATATGGCATATCAGTGATTATGAAGTAAAAAAAAATGATTAAATCTTAATACTTAGTACTACCGTCCTTTTGTTCGTACCTCCTTTATTCGTGTGGCCGCGCTTTCAATGCATTTCTCCCGTTTCGGGCTCGTTTTTCCAGATATCTTCAATGTTCTGTTTGAGCTCTTGTATAGTATTGTTTCAACCACTATAAAGGCGAGATTTTAGGTAGGCCAAGCAGTTTTTAATCGGGTTCAAATCCGGAGAATTACCAGGTCATGGTAAGACTTCCCAGTTCATGGAACTCAAGCATTTCATGCGCTTGTTTTGGATGTGTGGCATGGAGCTCCATCTTGCCTGGGAGAGTCTAATGTGTTCAAATACGGCCGAAGAACTTTCCTCAGGACAGGAATATACTGATTGCGGTCTATTGTTCCATCAACGTAATAAATTAACCCCGTACTTTCGCATATTATGCAACTCCAAATCATCACAGAGGGTGGATGTTTGACCGTCTGAGCTACGCAATGCTCTGAATATCTTTCATTGGACCTTCTGCAGACGAATTTGGCAGTCTTCGTCACGATTTCTAAGCGACACTCATCGCTAAAGACAACCTAAAATAAAATCGTGATTACGGGAAAATTGCTAAAACTGTTTCATCTTTTATTGTGAAAAGAAATTTGAAAAAAAATTTAATTGCTTTGTTCCACTCTCGCAATCTATGTGAAGTTGTGCCCAATATGATCGTCATTTTCACATGACATTGGTCAATTTGGGCTTTTTTGCTTGCCTCCTTCGCTTGTCTCCAATCGACGCCGCAGAATTCTCACCGATATATCGATTCCAGCTTCGTTCAAAACCTTCAAAATGCAGTAAGGTGGTGGATTACGTTCCTGTAGAGCTCTATGAATAATTTTCCGGTCAGTCCATGGTGTTATTTTTCTTTTTTTGCCACAGTTTTGCCGATTATTTGGAGTAATCAAAGTTGAACCGCCTGGTACGTCCACGTGTTTTGCTATGTTGACTACTGAAGACTTTGCAATTCCAACAATCTTGGCTATCTAAGCATAGCTGGACTTCTTGTCAGTCAAGAAAGCAGCAACTTGTGATTTTTTTTCAAAAGGAATGTCGGCTTATTTACCAATATTGATAAAAATCAATTAAAATAAAGTCTCCGACTTTCTATGAGGTATATATATTAATTTTCTAACAAATATGTAATGCTACTAACTGCAACTTATTTAATTTAAGTCCCAATTTAATTTGCCACTTATTAAAATACTTATCTACAACCGCACTATTGCCAACTGCGAGCTTAAAGAAAATGATAATGATAAATGATACATTTACTTCCTTGATTTCATTTACTTTTCTTAACTTTTATCTTTGCTGTTGTTGTAAAGAAAAAAAAATACATAATACTTATGTATGTACGTGCATAGTATATCGCCGGCCTAACATTTCTGTTATCGGTTGTTGTTCATTCCGTTGGTCTTCAGAAAGTTCGTGTTATAGTTTTCCCATCTCATAACTTTTGCATTCGTGAATGTCAGTATATTGCCAATTTCATCTTTTATATGTCCGTATTGAATCTTTCTATTCTTACATGTTATTTCTTTGAGATTTGTATGCATATTGAACCTATCTTACCTTCGATCACAAGTCTCGATTTTCTTACATTGTGAGAGAACAGCATCTGTGTGAGAGTACAGAAATATGGTTCATTCTATGGGTATCTACACAGTGGCTCCCCAGGAACTCCCTTCTTCTCCCAGACACGATATATGCGCTGCCATCCCGACTATCTCCAGGCATAGTTCGCAATGGTCAGCCTCCAGAAGATCCATCTTCTTTAGGTGATACCCGACATTTCCATGACATGTAGATAACGCTACCACCTAGTTAGTGTCTTTCGCCGTAAGCTTAAAACTTCTCGGTGAGTGTTGCCAACCGGCATTTTAATAGCCATTTTCGCTTGCCTGCAACATTCCTCGGTTGACCACCTTCTGTGGTGTTTCGCCGCGGCCCAGTTGCTAATTAGGTGTTGTACCATCCCTCTGCCAATCGCAACGAATAGTTCAGGACCAGAGAGCTCCGAGGTTGACCCTTGTTTTGCTAGAGAATCCGCCTTCTCATTGCCCTCAGTCCCTAAGTGCCCTCTCACACAGAGCAGCAGTCTTCTCATTTCGAGATGAGCATTCATTGAGTTTGTGAACACATTGCAATGCCAGTGATGTATTGATATCTGCTTGATCCATGCGTCTAATTGCTGATTGATTGTCCAGTGCTACGCTAATGTTTCTACCCTCAACCTTGACACTCTTCCAGGTGATCCAACGCATGCAACAGAGCAATCATCTCGGGTTGATAGGCTGAGCTATATTTCCCTTGACTAATATGAGCATATGATAGGCTAGTTCCAGTTCTTTTGAGAAGGTACCTGCCCCCGCTCTGCCATTCATCATGGACCCATCCGTAGAGATGAGTATATCACCACTCTTCTTTTCCGGAAGTGTTCCATTTGCAATAAGAGTTTTGTGATACCATTCGGTAACACCCATTCTCTTTAGTCCATGCATGGGCATATTCAACTCCCCCTAATCTCGTTTTTCACGAGATCCAGGATTTTCCTATGACCATAGATAGTACCGCGCCAGTGCCAGTTGGCATCCCGGTGCAGAAGTAGTCCCGTCGATGCCACCGCTTTCTTAATAAATAAGTCCAGCGGCAGAATACCCAGGATCACTTCCATTGCGCATATTGGTATCGTTCGTATTGCACCGGCGATCCCTAAATATGCCAGATGTTGGACCCTATCTAACTGCTTCTTTACAGTTTTCTGGCTGGCACGGGACAGAAGTAGTCCCGTCGATGCCACCGCTTTCTTAATAAATAAGTCCACCGGCAGAATACCCAGGATCACTTCCATTGCGCATATTGGTATCGTTCGTATTGCACCGGCGATCCCTAAATATGCCAGATGTTGGACCCTATCTAACTGCTTCTTTACAGTTTTCTGGCTGGCTTTTTGATCTTCTCTTTCACATGGAAATTCTAAGTTAGTCCAGCATCTAGGTGTTTACCCAGATACTTAACCTTCCTGGTCAAGATGATTAGATCTGTCTTTTCCGCATTAATGGAGAGCGCTTATTACTGACACCACCGCTCCAGCACTCTGAGAACATTTCTCATGGTATCTGCTGTGATGTACATGAATTTACTTCTTGCCTAAGGGCTAAGGGCTGATGGTATTGTTTGTTTTTTTTTAAGGATGATTATTTACTAGGGGATAATTTTAATATGAGAGGTGGTTTCGTGTTGCCTTACTCCCCTCTTAATTTGCATTACATTTACTTCCTTGATTTAATTTACTTTTCCTAACTTTTATCTTTGCTGTTGTTGTAAAGAAAAAAAAATACATACATATGTACATATTTCTTACCATAAATATTTATTTTTCCACCAAATAAAATCCAAAATCCAATTACATCGACAAAATAGAACTCATTTATAATTTTTCTCTCAGAAAAATGTACTTTCAATTTCACTGCATTACCATATTCGCTCTTGCACAATGCACAATTTTGAGATCTTAATGAGAACGAGAGCGAAATGTCATTCAGTCAAGTTTGGTCAAGTGCATCGCGTTGGTTAAATTTCGTTCGGTTCGTGGTTGTCGCAAAAGATATAATTAATTATATTGAATTTTTAGAGTTTTTGGTTTCGAATTTATAATATTCTTGTGCGATAATGTATAAATATGGGTTGTAGCAATTTATTTGCCAAATAAGTGTTTTTTTCCCACTGAAACGCAGTGGCAGAATTTCGTTCGGTTCGCGTCCTCCGTCGAAGAAAGAAATATATTATTTTAATGTAGTTTTATTGTTTTCTGATGTAAATTTATAATATTCGTTTGCACTAATGTGTAAATTTCATTTCTAAATATGTGTTTTGTCGATTTCTTTGCGAAGTAAGTGTTTTTTTTTGTGAATTAAAGTCATGTTTTTTTGCCTTGCAATTGTGGCGTGATTGGTTAACTGTTTTGGCCGTTGCATGGTGGGTGTTATTTGAAATTTTGAATTTTATTCGGTGAGTTTGTTTTGCAAGTACTTTTTTATATTTATATGTACATATATATGTAATTGAATTGAATTTAATCGACCAATAGTATGTTTAATCTTGTTTGAATTTGTTTTAAATCGTTTGATTGATTTGTAGTATGTGTTGTGGGGAGTACACCTAACCTACGTTCATGCGAACAGATTCTAGAAATTTCATTTATAAATAGGTTTTATTTTTTTCAGAAATGAATTAAACAGAGATGCGCCAGTTGAAGATCCGATTTGTGATTGACACTCGATTATATTACATCGAATATCTTCGCGAGAAGAGCTTTAAAAGTCGACTAATGAGCTAGAATCGAAAGGTGAGTTCTACTTGCGTATGTCCTTTTGTCTGTTGTGGTTTATTGCTTGCATACAGAAGCTCTGTACGCATGCATGTCTGACTAAAGTCCAATGTAATTTC
This sequence comes from Xylota sylvarum, assembly GCA_905220385.1. NCBI lineage: Eukaryota > Metazoa > Arthropoda > Insecta > Diptera > Syrphidae > Xylota > Xylota sylvarum. Next base: position 66,931 of record LR999960.1, on the reverse strand, counting down.
CCAAACGTAATATCATTTCCTTTATTCTTGCAGATGACTATACGTGGTCATCCGTTAGTATTACGACAATACTATGAAGTGACGCACTGCAATCTTTGTCAGTTAGTCAAGAAGGCTATCATTGTAAAGGTGAGAGTCATTTGTTTGACATTCACAAGACGCTTGTCCAATTTAAATTTCTTTACAGACTGTAAATTAAATATTCACCGTCTTTGTTAGAAAGTTTTGAATGAGAATTGTCCTGGTCCAGTGCCACATAAGCCCAAAGATCAACGAATAAGAAGATACGAGCAAGAACACATCGCTCAGCGTCCTTGTTGGAAAGTTTCGAATGAGAATTGTCCTGGTCCAGTGCCACATAAGTGCAAAGATCAACGAATAAGAAGATCACATCGCAACAACACATCGCTCTTTAATAACGGTGAGTCGCATGGTTTTTATTCTCTTAGATTAATGTAACCCAATTTGATTAAGTTCTTTGAATCGTATTTTACAATTTTATAATTGCTGCAGTCTTGTCGTTTTACATGGTGAACTGAATTCCTTTAAAAGAACAGACGATACTGTTATTATTAAGAGTAGTGGATTGATGTCTTTCATTGTTGTTTGCCAGGATTCTTAAGTTATCCCTTCTGTTTTTCCAGTTAGGAATAGTTTATCGACTACTGGTGGTCGTTCCTCCTTACTGAAGTACTTCTTATTTCTAAAATATTTATTTAGCGGACCACACAGCACACAACCCACAATGCTTTAAAAACATTCGATATGAAGTCTAAGCTACTAATTGAATTCATTCCGAATTTTATAGAAACAAACAAAACTTTCTATAAAGGATAATCTGGTTACGATATATCTGACTTGTAGTAGTGATGTACCAGCGTACCTAGCGCCCAACTATCGTAATTTGAGTATATGATGCAAGTGTTTGAAGGTTGGATGTAAGCTTTACGCTCTCTTTGCTTCTTTCTATGATACTGTCAAGTAGATTCAATACTATTCTGCGGCTTTTTCACTTAACATAATTTTAATACGAATACTTTGCTTCGTCTTCTAGGTTACAACAATATTAGTTTGGTTTACCTTACACTCTTATGTTTTAGTTAAGGGTCTTGGGTTTCTGGACTTACACAGAAAACTTTCGATTTATTGTGTTTTTCATTGCACTCGTAGGCTGTAATGCAGTCAGCTCTTTTGGGTTGACTTAACACCAGATAAAGGTGTTGATGGTAGTTACGGGCCCCAAGAGCTCTGGGACATTAATATATTACATTTGTAAGTCCTTCCGTACTATTGCACTGATTGATGAGATACTAGAGTTATATCACCCCTCATAGTCTTATTTGATGAACCAGGACATCTAAAATAGTTTCTTCTTTTGTGAATTAGTGCTTCCATGAGATGCTAGACTAGAAATTCTTCGAGGTTCATTCAAAATCTGCAGTGTCCATGATCTTTTATGCCCAGTTCCCTAATAGTAGCCAGTTAATACGCATGTTAGAATGCGCAATCGGTTTTTGTTTGTACGTATGCAGGTTTCCTTCGTTTTTGGTTCTAGTTCCCTAGAGGTTCTTTGGTCTTTACTGAATGTCTATCCAACGTTTATCCTATTTGGTATTTTTCTTCTTATAATAAAAAGCTTTCCAAGTTGTTCTTTATTTGTGGGTCAGCTGGTTTTTCTTTTATTTCAACGTGTCCTAGTTCCCAGCGAAAAGTGACTGCTAGTTTAGCCCTATCATTTGATTATGATTAGGCACTACCATAACAGCCTAACTCTAAATACGTAAATATGAACTCAGTGAATTAATTGAAACCTTGTCCTTTCATTCAATTAAGTGAACCTCTGAAAAATACTGGCGAACATTCTCAGAAACTGAATATCCACTGCCGGGCACATACACACTTGCCCCAATTCTTGAAGGCGTTTTGGATCCAGCCACCTGCGTTGGGTCTTCTCACGATTGGCTTTCTTACGAATTAGTGTATTGATATCTTCTTTTTTCGCTAGTGCTATGGTTTGATTAATTTCCGAGAACTCGTCGACTATATCATCGTTATGGGACATGTTATTTCTTTGAGCTTTTTATGCATAGCTATCATATCTTCGGTCAATAAGTGTCGATTTTCTTACATTGTTCTGACCAGAATCAGTTCTTTGCTTCTCTTATGTTTCGCTTAATCAAGGTGTTAATTGTGTGGTATCTGTCATGGTTCTGTTTGGCTTTTCTTCGTTCTTTCATCAGGTTTAGTATCCCGTTCGTTGTCCAAGTTTTCTTCGTTCGCTGTTTTCTAGGTTTAAGTTGTCCTTTTCCCGTCATTTTTCCCTCTTTTATTTTCACCCATTTATTTTCTGCGCATCATTACTTGTATTTTCTTTGATCTATTGCAACTTTTCATTGATGTCTCTAAAGATCCTGTTTTTGATTTCTCGTTCTTTTAGTAGTATGAGATCTATCTTCCTCTTTTGAGTCCTTTTTCGTATTTTTTTTTCAGCTTTATTTTTATGGTTGCTGCTAATGGGTTGTGTTCCAAATTAATGTCAGGACCTGTGTACGTTTTAGCCGATGTCATTCAGTTTCTAAATCTTTTGTTGACTATGATGTAATCTATTTGATTTCTTTCTATTCTACTATTTGTGGTGTTGTGTGCTGGTGAGGTCCATGTCTAAAGCCTTCTATTTTGTAATTTGAACAACGTGTTCATCACTGCTAGTTCCTTTAGTTGACAATATTCTAATATTTTCTGTCCCCTGTCGTTTCTTACCGTAGTCAAAATTCGCCAACTATATTTCCGACTCTGCCTGTCCCAATTTTAGCATTAGAATCTCCTTTTTCGTTAGTGCTAATGTTTGATCATTTTCTTTAAAGAACTCCTCGACTCTATCATCGTTATGGTACATGTTATTTCTTTGAGCTCTTTATGCCTATTGAAGCTATTCATACCTTCGATCATGTCTCGATTTTCTTACATTCTTCTGACCAGAATCAGTTCTTTGCTTCTCTTATGTTTCGCTTAATCAAGATGTTAATTGTCTGGTATCTGTCATGGTTCTGTTCGGCTTTTCTTCGTTCTTCCATCTGGTTTAGTATCTCGTTCGTCATCCAACTTTTCTTTGCTCGCTGTTCTCTAGGTTTAAGATGTCATTTTGCCGTTATTGTTATTGCCTCTTTTATTTTCTCCCATTTATTTTATGCGCTTACATCATTACTTGTATGTTCTTTGATTGTAATAAGTACTGCAAAAGGAGCAAATCACTACAATATTAAACGAATGCAAGAACATCAGGTGCATACAACACCTGCAACACAATGTCCAAATGGTGAAGCTTCATTTTTAATTTTCCACCTGTTTCAATGGGAGGAGTCAATTTTTGCATTCTCATTGGTTAAGTTCTTGGGTGCGTGTGTGAGCGAGTGGGATCGGTATAGGGTGCAATATTAATACAATATTAAACAGTTGCAACAACACCTGCAACACAATGTGGAATTGGCGAACCTTCATTTCTAATTTTCCACCGGTTTCAATGGGAGGAGTCAATTTTTGCATTCACTTTGCTTAAGTTCTTGTGTGCGTGTAGAGCGTGTGGGATCGGTATAGGGTGCAATATTAACACATTATTAAACAAATGCAACATCAGGTGCATACCACACGTGCAACACAATGTGCAATTGGGGAAGGTCCATGTGTAAAGCCTTCTATTTGGTAATTTGAACCACGTGTTCATCACTGCTAGTTTCTTTAGTTGGCAATATTGTAATAGTTTCTGTCCCCTGTCGCTTCTTACCCTTGTCCAAATTCGACAATTGTGTCTCCCACTCTGCCTCACCCAATTTTAGCATTAGAGTCTACTTTTTCATTAGTGCTAAAGTTTGATCACTTTGCTTATATAACTCGTTGACTATGTCATCCTTTTGGAACTTGTTTTTTATTTGAGCTTTTTATGCATATTGAAGCTATCATACCTTCGATCATAAGTTTCCATTTTCTTACATTGTTCTGACCAGAATCAGTTCTTTGCTTCTCTTATGTTTCGCTTAATCAATATGTTAATTGTGTGGTATGTGTCATGGTTCTGTCTGGCTTTTCTTCGTTCTTCCATCAGGTTTAGTATCTCGTTCGTCACTCAACTTTTCGTTGCTCGCTGTGCTCCAGGTAGACATCTTTTTCCAGTCATTGTTATTCTCTCTTTTATTTTCTCCCATTTATTTTCTGCACTCATCACTTTTTGTGCAACTTTTTATTGATTTCTTTGGGATCCTGTTATTGGTTTCGTATTCCTTTAGTTTCGTGAGATCCATCCTCCTCGTTTTAGTCCTTCTTCATATTTTGTTCAGTCCTATTTTTATGCTTTCTGCTATTGGGTTGTGTTCCGAATTAATGTCAGCACCGGGGTACGTTTTAACCGATGTAACTCAGTTTCAAAATCTTTTGTTGACTATGATGTAATCTATTTGATTTCTTACTATTCTACCATTTGTGTTGTGTGCTGGTGAGGTCCATGTGTAAAGCCTTCTATTTTGTAATTTAAACCACGTGTTCATCACTGCTAGTTATGGTACATGTTATTTCTTTGAACTTTTTATGCATATTGAAGCTATCATACCTTCGATCATAAGTTTCCATTTTCTTACATTGTCCTGACCAGAATCTGTTCTTTGCTTTTCTTATGTTTTTCATAATCAAGGTGTTAATTGTATCGTATCTGTCATGGTTATGTTTGGCTTTTTTTCGTTCTTCCATCAGGTTTAGTATCTCGTTCGTCATTTAACTTTTCTTTGCTCACTGTGCTCTAGGTAGATGTCTTTTTGCCGTCATTGTTATTCCCTCTTTTATTTGCTCCCATTTATTTTCTGCGCTCACATCATTACTTGTATTTTCTTTGATCTATTGCAACTTTTCATTGATGTCTCTGAAGTGAAAATGTCCTGTTTTTGATTTCTCGTTCTTTTAGTAGTATGAGATCTATCTTCCTCACTTGAGTCCTTTTACGTATTTTTTTCAGCTTTATTTTTATGGTTGCTGCTAATGGGTTGTGTTCCAAATTAATGTCAGGACCTGTGTACGTTTTAGCCGATGTCACTCAGTTTCTAAATCTTTTGTTGACTATGATGTAATCTATTTGATTTCTTACTATTCTACTATTTGTGGTGTTGTGTGCCGGTGAGGTCCATGTCTAAAGCCTTCTATTTTGTAATTTAAACCACGTGTTCATCACTGATAGTTCCTTTAGTTAACAATATTCTAATATTTTCTGTCCCCTGAATCTTTTCTTACCCCTAGTCAGAATTCGCCAACTATATTTCCGACTCTGCTTGTCCCAATTTTAGCATTAGAATCTCCTTTTTCGTTAGTGCTAATGTTTGATCATTTTCTTTAAAGAACTCCTCGACTCTATCATCGTTATGGTACATGTTATTTCTTTGAGCTCTTTATGCCTATTGAAGCTATTCATACCTTCGACCATAAGTCTCGATTTTCTTACATTCTTCTGACCAGAATCAGTTCTTTGCTTCTCTTATGTTTCGCTTAATCAAGATGTTAATTGTCTGGTATCTGTCATGGTTCTGTTCGGCTTTTCTTCGTTCTTCCATCAGGTTTAGTATCTCGTTCGTCATCCAACTTTTCTTTGCTCGCTGTTCTCTAGGTTTAAGATGTCATTTTGCCGTTATTGTTATTGCCTCTTTTATTTTCTCCCATTTATTTTATGCGCTTACATCATTACTTGTATGTTCTTTGATTGTAATAAGTACTGCAAAAGGAGCAAATCACTACAATATTAAACGAATGGAAGAACATCAGGTGCATACAACACCTGCAACACAATGTGCAAATGGTGAAGCTTCATTTTTAATTTTCCACCTGTTTCAATGGGAGGAGTCAATTTTTGCATTCTCATTGGTTAAGTTCTTGGGTGCGTGTGTGAGCGAGTGGGATCGGTATAGGGTGCAATATTAATACAATATTAAACAGTTGCAACAACACCTGCAACACAATGTGGAATTGGGGAACCTTCATTTCTAATTTTCCACCGGTTTCAATGGGAGGAGTCAATTTTTGCATTCACCTTGCTTAAGTTCTTGTGTGCGTGTAGAGCGTGTGGGATCGGTATAGGGTGCAATATTAACACATTATTAAACAAATGCAACATCAGGTGCATACCACACGTGCAACACAATGTGCAATTGGGGAAGGTCCATGTGTAAAGCCTTCTATTTGGTAATTTGAACCACGTGTTCATCACTGCTAGTTTCTTTAGTTGGCAATATTGTAATAGTTTCTGTCCCCTGTCGCTTCTTACCCTTGTCCAAATTCGACAATTGTGTCCCCCACTCTGCCTCTCCCAATTTTAGCATTAGAGTCTACTTTTTCGTTAGTGCTAAGGTTTGATCACTTTGCTTATACATATAACTCGTTGACTATGTCATCCTTTTGGTACTTGTTATTTCTTTGAGCTTTCTAAGCCTAATGAAGCTATCATACCTTCGATCAATAAGTGTCGATTTTCTTACATTGTTCGGACCAGAATCAGTTCTTTGCTTCTCTTATGTTTCGCTTAATCAAGGTGTTAATTGCATGTTATTTGTCATGTTTCTGTTTGGCTTTTCTTCCTTCTTCCATCAGGTTTATTATCTCGTTCGTCTTCCAACTTTTCTTTGCTCGCTGTTCTCTAGGTTTAAGATATCTTTTTCCCGTCATTGTTGTTGCCTCTTTTATTTTCTTCCATTTATTTTCTGTGCTTACATCATTACTTGTATTTTCTTTGAGTTGCTGCAACTTTTCATTGATGTCTCTGGAAATCCTGTTTTTGATTTCTCGTTCTTTTAGTAGTATGAGATCCATCTTCCTCACTTGAGTTCTTTTTCACATTTTTTCAGCTTTATGTTTATGGTTGCTGCTAATGGGTTGTGTTCCGAATTAATGTCAGGACCTGTGTACGTTTTAGCCGATGTCACTCCGTTCCTGAATCTTGTGCTGACTATGATGTAATCTATTTGATTTCTTACTATTATACCATTCGTGTTGTGTGCTGGTGAGATCCGTGTTGAAAGCCTTCTATTTGGTAATTTGAACCACGTGTTCATCACTGCTTTTCTTTTAGTTGACAATATTCTAATAGTTTTTGTCCCATGTCATCGATTTTCTTACATTGTTCTGATGTCACTCAGTTTCTAAATCTTTTGTTGACTATGATGTAATCTATGTGATTTCTTACTATTGTACCATTTGTGGTGTTGTGTACTGGTGAGGTCCACATGTAGAGCCTTCTATTTTGTAATTTGAACCACGTGTTCATCACTGCTAGTTCCTTTAGTTAACAATATTCTAATAGTTTCTGTCCCCTGTCGTTTGTTACCCCTAGTCCAAATTTGCCAACTGTATCTCCTACTCTGCCTCTCCCAATTGTAGCATTAAAATCTTCTTTTTCGTTAGTGCTAATGTTTGATCAATTTATAGAACTCGTCGACTCTATCATCGTTATGGTACATGTTATTTCTTTGAGCTCTTTATGCCTATTAAAGCTATTCATACCTTCGATCATAAGTCTCGATTTTCTAAAATTGTTCTGACCAGAATCAGTTCTTTGTTTCTCTTATGTTTCGCTTAATCAAGGTGTTAGTTCTGTGGTATCAGTCATGGTTCTGTTTGGCTTTTCTTCGTTCTTCCATTAGGTTTAGTATCTCGTTCGTCATCCAACTTTTCTTTGCTCGCTGTATTCTACGTTTAAGATGTCATTTTCTCGTCATTGTTATTGCCTCTTTTATTTTCTCCCATTTATTTTCTACGCTTACATCATTCTATCTTCCTCGCTTGAGTCTTTTTTTTTGTATATTGTTCAGCCCTATTTTTATGGTTGCTGCTACTGGGTTGTGTTGCGTATTAATGTCAGCACCTGGATACGTTTTAACCGATGTCACTCAGTTTCTAAATCTTTTGTTGACTATGATGTAATCTATTTGATTTCTTACTATTGTACCATTTGTGGTGTTGTGTGCTGTTGAGGTCCACATGTAGAGCCTTCTATTTTGTAATTTGAACCACGTGTTCATCACTGCTAGTTCTTTTAGTTGACAGTATTCTAATATTTTCAGTCCCATGTCGTTTCTTATCCCTAGTCCAAATTCGCCAACTATATTTCCGACTCTGTCTCTCCCAATTTTAGCATTAAAATCTCCTTTTTCGTTAGTGCTAATGTTTGATCAATTTATAGAACTCGTAGATTGGTCATCGTTATGGTACATGTTATTTCTATTGAAGCTATCATACCTTCGATCATAAGTCCCGATTTTCTTACATTGTTCTGACCAGAATCAGTTCTTTGCTTCTCTTATGTTTCGCTTAATCAAGGTATTAATTGTGTGGTATCTGTCATGGTTGTTTGGCTTTTCTTCGTTCTTCCATCAGGTTTAGTATCTCGTACGTTGTCCAACTTTTCGTTGGTCGATTTTTTCTAGACTTAAATTGTTTTTTTCCCGTCATTGTTATTGTCTCTTTGATTTTCTTCCATTTACGTTGTACGCTCATATCATATCTTGTATTTTCTCTGATCTACTACAACTTTTCATAGATGTCTCTGGGGATTCTGTTCGTATTCCTTTAGTTTCATGAGATCCATCTTTCTCGTTTGAGTCATTTTTCATATTTTGTTCAGCACTATTTAGCCCTATAAACTGCAAGTCAGAGTCTATATATTATAGCCCTGGACTATACACATTCAATGTGTATAGCTTCGAAAATCGGAAATGTTGATACATGTTAGCAATAGTTAATTAGTCTTAACATTCTCCATTTTCGAAGTTTGGTCCAGGGCTATACATATAGACTTCTACTTGTTGTCTTCAACTTAGGACGCGTGCAACCATATAAATCACATCTGTTTCTAACAGTGAAAATTGTAAAGCCTCAATTAATGTTGGAAAAAAAGAATGCTGTTCGACTCATTGACAGGTGGTCGTTTACTAACGACCCCGAGCCACCATATCAGGACAAAACGGATTCAATTCTTGGAGCTAAAAACAATATTTCCTCCATATAGTTACTAATAGTTCTATCAGTCCATTCATTCACTTACTCACTCACATTACTTTTACTAATAAACCTCTCATTTAACGAATTGTATGGAGGTTTTTAGGTTATTTTTATTCCCTCCCTACGAACTGTATGGAGGCTTATAGGTTATTTGTATTCCCTCCCTACGAACTGTACGGAGGCTTATAGGTTCTTTTTATTCCCTCCCTACGAACTGTATGGAGGTTTTTAGGTTCTTTTTATTCCCTCCCTACGAACTGTATGGAGGCTTATAGGTTCTTTTTATTCCCTCCCTACGAACTGTATGGAGGTTTTTAATTTCTTTTTATTCCCTCCATACGAACTGTATGGAGGCTTATAGGTTCTTTTTATTCCCTCCCTACGATCTGTATGGAGGCTTTTAGGTTCTATGTATTCCTTCCCTACGAACTGTACGGAGGCTTTTATGCTCTTTTTACTCTCCATACGAACTGTACGGAGATTTATAGGTTTTTCTATCATAAGTCTCGATTTTTTTACATTGTTCTGACCAAATTAATATCAGCACCTGGGTACGTTTTCACCGATGTCACTCCGTTTCGAAATCTTTTATTGACTATGATGTAATCTATTTTATTTCTTACAATCCTACCATTTGTGTAGTGTGCTGGTGAGGTCCATGTCTAAAGCCTTCTATTTTGTAATTTGAACCATGTGTTCATCAATGCTAGTTCCTTTAGTTAACAATATTCCAATAGTTTCTGTCCCCTGTTGTTTCTTACCCCTAGTCCAAATTCGCCAAATGTATCTCCGACTCTGCCTCTCCCAATTTTAGCATTAAAATCTTCTTTTTCTTTAGCACTAATGTTTAATCAATTTCCTTATAGAACTCGTCGACTATGTCATAGTTATGGTACATGTTATTTTTCTGAGCTGTTTATGCATATTGAGGCTAACATACCTTGGATCATATGTGTCGATTTTCTTACATTGTTCTGTCCAGAATCAGTTCTTTGCCTCTCTTATGTTTCGCTTCAAGGTGTTAGTTGTGTGGTAGTATCTGTCAAGGTTCTGTTTGGCTTTTCTTCGTTCTTCCATCAGGTTTAGTATCCCGTTCGTCGTCCAACTTTTCTTTGCTCGCTGTTTTCTAGGTTTAAGATGTCATTTCCCCGTCGTTGTTATTGCCTCTTTTATTTTCTCCCATTTATTTTCTGTGCTTATATCATTACTTGTACTTTCTTTGATCTGCTGTAACTTTTCATCGATGTCTCTGGAGATCCTGTTTTTGGTTTCGTATTCCTTTAGTTTCATGAGATGCATCTTCCTCGTTTGAGTCTTTTTTCATATTTTGTTCAGCCCTATTTTTATGGTTGCTGCTACTGGGTTGTGTTCCGAATTAATGTCAGCACCTGAATACGTTTTAATCGATGTTTTCACCGATGTCACTCCGTTTCGAAATCTTTTATTGACTGATGTAATCTATTTTATTTCTTACAATCCTACCATTTGTGTAGTGTGCTGGTGAGGTCCATGTCTAAAGCCTTCTATTTTGTAATTTGAACCATGTGTTCATCAATGCTAGTTCCTTTAGTTAACAATATTCTAATAGTTTCTGTCCCCTGTTGTTTCTTACCCCTAGTCCAAATTCGCCAACTGTATCTCCGACTCTGCCTCTCCCAATTTTAGCATTAAAATCTTCTTTTTCTTTAGCACTAATGTTTAATCGATTTCCTTATAGAACTCGTCGACTATGTCATAGTTATGGTACATGTTATTTTTCTGAGCTGTTTATGCATATTGAGGCTAACATACCTTGGATCATATGTGTCGATTTTCTTACATTGTTCTGTCCAGAATCAGTTCTTTGCCTCTCTTATGTTTCGCTTCAAGGTGTTAGTTGTGTGGTAGTATCTGTCAAGGTTCTGTTTGGCTTTTCTTCGTTCTTCCATCAGGTTTAGTATCCCGTTCGTCATCCAACTTTTCTTTGCTCGCTGTTTTCTAGGTTTAAGATGTCATTTCCCCGTCGTTGTTATTGCCTCTTTTATTTTCTCCCATTTATTTTCTGTGCTTATATCATTACTTGTACTTTCTTTGATCTGCTGTAACTTTTCATCGATGTCTCTGGAGATCCTGTTTTTGGTTTCGTATTCCTTTAGTTTCATGAGATGCATCTTCCTCGTTTGAGTCTTTTTTCATATTTTGTTCAGCCCTATTTTTATGGTTGCTGCTACTGGGTTGTGTTCCGAATTAATGTCAGCACCTGAATACGTTTTAATCGATGTTTTCACCGATGTCACTCCGTTTCGAAATCTTTTATTGACTGATGTAATCTATTTTATTTCTTACAATCCTACCATTTGTGTAGTGTGCTGGTGAGGTCCATGTCTAAAGCCTTCTATTTTGTAATTTGAACCATGTGTTCATCAATGCTAGTTCCTTTAGTTAACAATATTCTAATAGTTTCTGTCCCCTGTCGTTTGTTACCCCTAGTGCAAATTTGCCAACTGTATCTCCTACTCTGCCTCTCCCAATTTTAGCATTAAAATCTTCTTTTTCGTTAGTGCTAATGTTTGATCAATTTATAGAACTCGTCGACTCTATCATCGTTATGGTACATGTTATTTCTTTGAGCTCTTTATGCCTATTAAAGCTATTCATACCTTCGATCATAAGTCTCGATTTTCTTACATTCTTCTGACCAGAATCAGTTCTTTGCTTCTCTTATGTTTCGCTTAATCAAGATGTTAATTGTCTGGTATATGTCATGGTTCTGTTCGGCTTTTCTTCGTTCTTCCATCAGGTTTAGTATCTCGTTCGTCATCCAACTTTTCTTTGCTCGCTGTTCTCTAGGTTTAAGATGTCATTTTGCCGTTATTGTTATTGCCTCTTTTATTTTCTCCCATTTATTTTATGCGCTTACGTCATTACTTGTATGTTCTTTGATTGTAATAAGTACTGCAAAAGGAGCAAATCACTACAATATTAAACGAATGGAAGAACATCAGGTGCATACAACACCTGCAACACAATGTGCAAATGGTGAAGCTTCATTTTTAATTTTCCACCTGTTTCAATGGGAGGAGTCAATTTTTGCATTCTCATTGGTTAAGTTCTTGGGTGCGTGTGTGAGCGAGTGGGATCGGTATAGGGTGCAATATTAATACAATATTAAACAGTTGCAACAACACCTGCAACACAATGTGGAATTGGGGAACCTTCATTTCTAATTTTCCACCGGTTTCAATGGGAGGAGTCAATTTTTGCATTCACCTTGCTTAAGTTCTTGTGTGCGTGTAGAGCGTGTGGGATCGGTATAGGGTGCAATATTAACACATTATTAAACAAATGCAACGTCAGGTGCATACCACACGTGCAACACAATGTGCAATTGGGGAAGGTCCATGTGTAAAGCCTTCTATTTGGTAATTTGAACCACGTGTTCATCACTGCTAGTTTCTTTAGTTGGCAATATTGTAATAGTTTCTGTCCCCTGTCGCTTCTTACCCTTGTCCAAATTCGACAATTGTGTCTCCCACTCTGCCTCTCCCAATTTTAGCATTAGAGTCTACTTTTTCGTTAGTGCTAAGGTTTGATCACTTTGCTTATACATATAACTCGTTGACTATGTCATCCTTTTGGTACTTGTTATTTCTTTGAGCTTTCTAAGCCTAATGAAGCTATCATACCTTCGATCAATAAGTGTCGATTTTCTTACATTGTTCGGACCAGAATCAGTTCTTTGCTTCTCTTATGTTTCGCTTAATCAAGGTGTTAATTGCATGTTATTTGTCATGTTTCTGTTTGGCTTTTCTTCCTTCTTCCATCAGGTTTATTATCTCGTTCGTCTTCCAACTTTTCTTTGCTCGCTGTTCTCTAGGTTTAAGATATCTTTTTCCCGTCATTGTTGTTGCCTCTTTTATTTTCTTCCATTTATTTTCCGTGCTTACATCATTACTTGTATTTTCTTTGAGTTGCTGCAACTTTTCATTGATGTCTCTGGAAATCCTGTTTTTGATTTCTCGTTCTTTTAGTAGTATGAGATCCATCTTCCTCACTTGAGTTCTTTTTCACATTTTTTCAGCTTTATGTTTATGGTTGCTGCTAATGGGTTGTGTTCCGAATTAATGTCAGGACCTGTGTACGTTTTAGCCGATGTCACTCCGTTCCTGAATCTTGTGCTGACTATGATGTAATCTATTTGATTTCTTACTATTATACCATTCGTGTTGTGTGCTGGTGAGATCCGTGTTGAAAGCCTTCTATTTGGTAATTTGAACCACGTGTTCATCACTGCTTTTCTTTTAGTTGACAATATTCTAATAGTTTTTGTCCCATGTCATCGATTTTCTTACATTGTTCTGATGTCACTCAGTTTCTAAATCTTTTGTTGACTATGATGTAATCTATGTGATTTCTTACTATTGTACCATTTGTGGTGTTGTGTACTGGTGAGGTCCACATGTAGAGCCTTCTATTTTGTAATTTGAACCACGTGTTCATCACTGCTAGTTCCTTTAGTTAACAATATTCTAATAGTTTCTGTCCCCTGTCGTTTGTTACCCCTAGTGCAAATTTGCCAACTGTATCTCCTACTCTGCCTCTCCCAATTTTAGCATTAAAATCTTCTTTTTCGTTAGTGCTAATGTTTGATCAATTTATAGAACTCGTCGACTCTATCATCGTTATGGTACATGTTTTTTCTTTGAGCTCTTTATGCCTATTAAAGCTATTCATACCTTCGATCATAAGTCTCGATTTTCTAAAATTGTTCTGACCAGAATCAGTTCTTTGTTTCTCTTATGTTTCGCTTAATCAAGGTGTTAGTTCTGTGGTATCAGTCATGGTTGTTTGGCTTTTCTTCGTTCTTCCATCAGGTTTAGTATCTCGTTCGTCATCCAACTTTTCTTTGCTCGCTGTATTCTACGTTTAAGATGTCATTTTGCCGTCATTGTTATTGCCTCTTTTATTTTCTCCCATTTATTTTCTACGCTTACATCATTCTATCTTCCTCGCTTGAGTTTTTTTTTTTGTATATTGTTCAGCCCTATTTTTATGGTTGCTGCTACTGGGTTGTGTTGCGTATTAATGTCAGCACCTGGATACGTTTTAACCGATGTCACTCAGTTTCTAAATCTTTTGTTGACTATGATGTAATCTATTTGATTTCTTACTATTGTACCATTTGTGGTGTTGTGTGCTGTTGAGGTCCACATGTAGAGCCTTCTATTTTGTAATTTGAACCACGTGTTCATCACTGCTAGTTCTTTTAGTTGACAGTATTCTAATATTTTCAGTCCCATGTCGTTTCTTATCCCTAGTCCAAATTCGCCAACTATATTTCCGACTCTGTCTCTCCCAATTTTAGCATTAAAATCTCCTTTTTCGTTAGTGCTAATGTTTGATCAATTTATAGAACTCGTAGATTGGTCATCGTTATGGTACATGTTATTTCTATTGAAGCTATCATACCTTCGATCATAAGTCTCGATTTTCTTACATTGTTCTGAACAGAATCAGTTCTTTGCTTCTCTTATGTTTCGCTTAATCAAGGTATTAATTGTGTGGTATCTGTCATGGTTGTTTGGCTTTTCTTCGTTCTTCCATCAGGTTTAGTATCTCGTACGTTGTCCAACTTTTCGTTGGTCGATTTTTTCTAGACTTAAGTTGTCTTTTTCCCGTCATTGTTATTGTCTCTTTTATTTTCTTCCATTTACGTTGTACGCTCATATCATATCTTGTATTTTCTCTGATCTACTACAACTTTTCATAGATGTCTCTGGGGATTCTGTTCGTATTCCTTTAGTTTCATGAGATCCATCTTTCTCGTTTGAGTCATTTTTCATATTTTGTTCAGCACTATTTAGCCCTATTAGCCTAGCCCTATAAACTGCAAGTCAGAGTCTATATATTATAGCCCTGGACTATACACATTCAATGTGTATAGCTTCGAAAATCGGAAATGTTGATACATGTTAGCAATAGTTAATTAGTCTTAACATTCTCCATTTTCGAAGTTTGGTCCAGGGCTATACATATAGACTTCTACTTGTTGTCTTCAACTTAGGACGCGTGCAACCATATAAATCACATCTGTTTCTAACAGTGAAAATTGTAAAGCCTCAATTAATGTTGGAAAAAAAGAATGCTGTTCGACTCATTGACAGGTGGTCGTTTACTAACGACCCCGAGCCACCATATCAGGACAAAACGGATTCAATTCTTGGAGCTAAAAACAATATTTCCTCCATATAGTTACTAATAGTTCTATCAGTCCATTCATTCACTTACTCACTCACATTACTTTTACTAATAAACCTCTCATTTAACGAATTGTATGGAGGTTTTTAGGTTATTTTTATTCCCTCCCTACGAACTGTATGGAGGCTTATAGGTTATTTGTATTCCCTCCCTACGAACTGTACGGAGGCTTATAGGTTCTTTTTATTCCCTCCCTACGAACTGTATGGAGGTTTTTAGGTTATTTTTATTCCCTCCCTACGAACTGTACGGAGGTTTTTAGGTTCTTTTATTTCCTCCCTACGAACTGTATGGAGGTTTTTAAGTTCTTTTTATTCCCTCCATACGAACTGTATGGAGGCTTATAGGTTCTTTTTATTCCCTCCCTACGATCTGTATGGAGGCTTTTAGGTTCTATGTATTCCTTCCCTACGAACTGTACGGAGGCTTTTATGCTCTTTTTACTCTCCATACGAACTGTACGGAGACTTATAGGTTTTTCTATCATAAGTCTCGATTTTTTTACATTGTTCTGACCAAATTAATATCAGCACCTGGGTACATTTTCACCGATGTCACTCCGTTTCGAAATCTTTTATTGACTATGATGTAATCTATTTTATTTCTTACAATCCTACCATTTGTGTAGTGTGCTGGTGAGGTCCATGTCTAAAGCCTTCTATTTTGTAATTTGAACCATGTGTTCATCAATGCTAGTTCCTTTAGTTAACAATATTCTAATAGTTTCTGTCCCCTGTTGTTTCTTACCCCTAGTCCAAATTCGCCAACTGTATCTCCGACTCTGTCTCTCCCAATTTAGCATTAAAATCTTCTTTTTCTTTAGCACTAATGTTTAATCAATTTCCTTATAGAACTCGTCGACTATGTCATAGTTATGGTACATGTTATTTTTCTGAGCTGTTTATGCATATTGAGGCTAACATACCTTGGATCATATGTGTCGATTTTCTTACATTGTTCTGTCCAGAATCAGTTCTTTGCCTCTCTTATGTTTCGCTTCAAGGTGTTAGTTGTGTGGTAGTATCTGTCAAGGTTCTGTTTGGCTTTTCTTCGTTCTTCCATCAGGTTTACTATCCTGTTCGTCATCCAACTTTTCTTTGCTCGCTGTTTTCTAGGTTTAAGATGTCATTTCCCCGTCGTTGTTATTGCCTCTTTTATTCTCTCCCATTTATTTTCTGTGCTTATATCAGTACTTCTACTTTCTTTGATCTGCTGCAACTTTTCATCGATGTCTCTGGAGATCCTGTTTTTGATTTCGTATTCCTTTAGTTTCATGAGATGCATCTTCCTCGTTTGAGACTTTTTTCGTATTTTGTTCAGCCTTATTTTTATGGTTGCTGCTGCTGGGTTGTGTTCCGAATTAATGTCAACACCTGGGTACGTTTTAACCGATGTCACTCAGTTTCTAAAACTTTTGTTGACTATGATGTAATCTATTTGATTTCTTACTATTGTACCATTTGTGGTGTTGTGTGCTGGTGAGGTCCACATGTAGAGCCTTCTATTTTGTAATTTGAACCACGTGTTCATCACTGCTAGTTCTTTTAGTTGATAGTATTCTAATATTTTCAGTCCCATGTCGTTTCTTATCCGTAGTCCAAATTCGCCAACTGTATCTCCGACTCTGCCTCTCTCAATTTTAGCATTAGAGTCTACTTTTTCATTAGTGCTAAGGTTTAATCAATTTCCTTATAGAACTCGTCGACTATATCATAGTTATGGTACATGTTATTTCTTTGAGCTCTTTATGCCTATTAAAGCTATTCATACCTTCGATCATAAGTCTCGATTTTCTAAAATTGTTCTGACCAGAATTAGTTCTTTGTTTCTCTTATGTTTTGCTTAATCAAGGTGTTAGTTCTGTGGTATCAGTCATGGTTCTGTTTGGCTTTTCTTCGTTCTTCCATTAGGTTTAGTGTCTCGTTCGTCATCCAACTTTTCTTTGCTCGCTGTATTCTACGTTTAAGATGTCATTTTCTCGTCATTGTTATTGCCTCTTTTATTTTCTCCCATTTATTTTCTACGCTTACATCATTCTATCTTCCTCGCTTGAGTCTTTTTTTTTGTATATTGTTCAGCCCTATTTTTATGGTTGCTGCTACTGGGTTGTGTTGCGTATTAATGTCAGCACCTGGATACGTTTTAACCGATGCCACTCAGTTTCTACATCTTTTGTTGACTATGATGTAATCTATTTTATTTCTTACTATTGTACTAGTTGTGGTGTTGTGTGCTGGTAAGGTTGATGTCTAAAGCCTTCTATTTTGTAATTTGAACCACGTGTTCATCACTGCTAGTTCTTTTAGTTGACAGTATTCTAATATTTTCAGTCCCATGTCATTTCTTACCCCTAGTCCGAATTCGCCAACTGTATCTCCGACTCTGCCTCTCCCAATTTTAGCATTAGAGTCTATTTTTTCATTAGTGCTAAGGTTTAATCAATTTCCTTATAGAACTCGTCGACTATGTCATAGTTATGGTACATGCTATTTTTCTGAGCTCTTTATGCATATTGAGGTTAACATACCTTGGATCATAAATGTCGATTTTCTTACATTGTTCTGACCAGAATCAATTCTTTGCTAGTCTTATGTTTCGCTTAATCAAGGTGTTAGTAGTGTAGTATTATCTGTCAAGGTTCTGTTTGGCTTTTCTTCGGCCTTCCATCAGGTTTAGTATCCCGTTCGTCATCCAACTTTTCTTTGCTCGCTGTTTTCTAGGTTTAAGATGTCATTTCCCCGTCGTTGTTATTGCCTCTTTTATTTTCTCTGCTTACATCATTACTTGTACTTTCTTCGATCTGCTGCAACTCTTCATCGATGTCTCTGGAGATCCTGTTTTTGATTTCGTATTCCTTTAGTTTCATGAGATGCATCTTCCTCGTTTGAGACTTTTTTCATATTTGGTTCAGCCTTATTTTTATGGTGGCTGCTACTGGGTTGTGTTCCGAATTAATGTCAACACCTGGGTACGTTTTAACCGATGTAACTCAGTTTCTAAATCTTTTGTTGACTATGATGTAATCTATTTGATTTCTTACTATTCTACCATTTGTGGTGTTGTGTGCTGGTGAGGTCCACATGTAGAGCCTTCTATTTTGTAATTTGAACCACGTGTTCATCACTGCTAGTTCTTTTAGTTGACAGTATTCTAATATTTTCAGTCCCATGTCGTTTCTTATCCCTAGTCCAAATTCGCCAACTATATTTCCGACTCTGTCTCTCCCAATTTTAGCATTAAAATATCCTTTTTCGTTAGTGCTAATGTTTGATCAATTTATAGAACTCGTAGATTTGGTCATCGTTATGGTACATGTTATTTCTATTGAAGCTATCATACCTTCGATCATAAGTCTCGATATTCTTACATTGTTCTGACCAGAATCACTTCTTTGCTTCTCTTATGTTTCGCTTAATCAAGGTATTAATTGTGTGGTATCTGTCATGGTTCTGTTTGGCTTTTCTTCGTTCTTCCATCAGGTTTAGTATCTCGTACGTTGTCCAACTTTTCTTTGGTCGATTTTTTCTAGACTTAAGTTGTCTTTTTCCCGTCATTGTTATTGTCTCTTTTATTTTCTTCCATTTACGTTGTACGCTCATATCATATCTTGTATTTTCTCTGATCTACTACAACTTTTCATTGATGTCTCTATGTGTCTCTATGTGTCGATTTTCTTACATTGTTCTGTCCAGAATCAGTTCTTTACCTCTCTTATGTTTCGCTTCAAGGTGTTAGTTGTGTGGTAGTATCTGTCAAGGTTCTGTTTGGCTTTTCTTCGTTCTTCCATCAGGTTTAGTATCCCGTTCGTCATCCAACTTTTCTTTGCTCGCTGTTTTCTAGGTTTAAGATGTCATTTCCCCGTCGTTGTTATTGCCTCTTTTATTTTCTCCCATTTATTTTCTGTGCTTATATCATTACTTGTACTTTCTTTGATCTGCTGTAACTTTTCATCGATGTCTCTGGAGATCCTGTTTTTGGTTTCGTATTCCTTTAGTTTCATGAGATGCATCTTCCTCGTTTGAGTCTTTTTTCATATTTTGTTCAGCCCTATTTTTATGGTTGCTGCTACTGGGTTGTGTTCCGAATTAATGTCAGCACCTGAATACGTTTTAATCGATGTTTTCACCGATGTCACTCCGTTTCGAAATCTTTTATTGACTGATGTAATCTATTTTATTTCTTACAATCCTACCATTTGTGTAGTGTGCTGGTGAGGTCCATGTCTAAAGCCTTCTATTTTGTAATTTGAACCATGTGTTCATCAATGCTAGTTCCTTTAGTTAACAATATTCTAATAGTTTCTGTCCCCTGTTGTTTCTTACCCCTAGTCCAAATTCGCCAACTGTATCTCCGACTCTGTCTCTCCCAATTTAGCATTAAAATCTTCTTTTTCTTTAGCACTAATGTTTAATCAATTTCCTTATAGAACTCGTCGACTATGTCATAGTTATGGTACATGTTATTTTTCTGAGCTGTTTATGCATATTGAGGCTAACATACCTTGGATCATATGTGTCGATTTTCTTACATTGTTCTGTCCAGAATCAGTTCTTTGCCTCTCTTATGTTTCGCTTCAAGGTGTTAGTTGTGTGGTAGTATCTGTCAAGGTTCTGTTTGGCTTTTCTTCGTTCTTCCATCAGGTTTAGTATCCCGTTCGTCATCCAACTTTTCTTTGCTCGCTGTTTTCTAGGTTTAAGATGTCATTTCCCCGTCGTTGTTATTGCCTCTTTTATTTTCTCCCATTTATTTTCTGTGCTTATATCAGTACTTGTACTTTCTTTGATCTGCTGCAACTTTTCATCGATGTCTCTGGAGATCCTGTTTTTGGTTTCGTATTCCTTTAGTTTCATGAGATGCATCTTCCTCGTTTGAGACTTTTTTCGTATTTTGTTCAGCCCTTTTTTTATGGTTGCTGCTGCTGGGTTGTGTTCCGAATTAATGTCAACACCTGGGTACGTTTTAACCGATGTCACTCAGTTTCTAAAACTTTTGTTGACTATGATGTAATCTATTTGATTTCTTACTATTGTACCATTTGTGGTGTTGTGTGCTGGTGAGGTCCACATGTAGAGCCTTCTATTTTGTAATTTGAACCACGTGTTCATCACTGCTAGTTCTTTTAGTTGATAGTATTCTAATATTTTCAGTCCCATGTCGTTTCTTATCCGTAGTCCAAATTCGCCAACTGTATCTCCGACTCTGCCTCTCTCAATTTTAGCATTAGAGTCTACTTTTTCATTAGTGCTAAGGTTTAATCAATTTCCTTATAGAACTCGTCGACTATATCATAGTTATGGTACATGTTATTTCTTTGAGCTCTTTATGCCTATTAAAGCTATTCATACCTTCGATCATAAGTCTCGATTTTCTAAAATTGTTCTGACCAGAATTAGTTCTTTGTTTCTCTTATGTTTTGCTTAATCAAGGTGTTAGTTCTGTGGTATCAGTCATGGTTCTGTTTGGCTTTTCTTCGTTCTTCCATTAGGTTTAGTGTCTCGTTCGTCATCCAACTTTTCTTTGCTCGCTGTATTCTACGTTTAAGATGTCATTTTCTCGTCATTGTTATTGCCTCTTTTATTTTCTCCCATTTATTTTCTACGCTTACATCATTCTATCTTCCTCGCTTGAGTCTTTTTTTTTGTATATTGTTCAGCCCTATTTTTATGGTTGCTGCTACTGGGTTGTGTTGCGTATTAATGTCAGCACCTGGATACGTTTTAACCGATGCCACTCAGTTTCTACATCTTTTGTTGACTATGATGTAATCTATTTTATTTCTTACTATTGTACTAGTTGTGGTGTTGTGTGCTGGTAAGGTTGATGTCTAAAGCCTTCTATTTTGTAATTTGAACCACGTGTTCATCACTGCTAGTTCTTTTAGTTGACAGTATTCTAATATTTTCAGTCCCATGTCATTTCTTACCCCTAGTCCGAATTCGCCAACTGTATCTCCGACTCTGCCTCTCCCAATTTTAGCATTAGAGTCTATTTTTTCATTAGTGCTAAGATTTAATCAATTTCCTTATAGAACTCGTCGACTATGTCATAGTTATGGTACATGCTATTTTTCTGAGCTCTTTATGCATATTGAGGTTAACATACCTTGGATCATAAATGTCGATTTTCTTACATTGTTCTGACCAGAATCAATTCTTTGCTAGTCTTATGTTTCGCTTAATCAAGGTGTTAGTAGTGTAGTATTATCTGTCAAGGTTCTGTTTGGCTTTTCTTCGGCCTTCCATCAGGTTTAGTATCCCGTTCGTCATCCAACTTTTCTTTGCTCGCTGTTTTCTAGGTTTAAGATGTCATTTCCCCGTCGTTGTTATTGCCTCTTTTATTTTCTCTGCTTACATCATTACTTGTACTTTCTTCGATCTGCTGCAACTCTTCATCGATGTCTCTGGAGATCCTGTTTTTGATTTCGTATTCCTTTAGTTTCATGAGATGCATCTTCCTCGTTTGAGACTTTTTTCATATTTGGTTCAGCCTTATTTTTATGGTGGCTGCTACTGGGTTGTGTTCCGAATTAATGTCAACACCTGGGTACGTTTTAACCGATGTAACTCAGTTTCTAAATCTTTTGTTGACTATGATGTAATCTATTTGATTTCTTACTATTCTACCATTTGTGGTGTTGTGTGCTGGTGAGGTCCACATGTAGAGCCTTCTATTTTGTAATTTGAACCACGTGTTCATCACTGCTAGTTCTTTTAGTTGACAGTATTCTAATATTTTCAGTCCCATGTCGTTTCTTATCCCTAGTCCAAATTCGCCAACTATATTTCCGACTCTGTCTCTCCCAATTTTAGCATTAAAATATCCTTTTTCGTTAGTGCTAATGTTTGATCAATTTATAGAACTCGTAGATTTGGTCATCGTTATGGTACATGTTATTTCTATTGAAGCTATCATACCTTCGATCATAAGTCTCGATATTCTTACATTGTTCTGACCAGAATCACTTCTTTGCTTCTCTTATGTTTCGCTTAATCAAGGTATTAATTGTGTGGTATCTGTCATGGTTCTGTTTGGCTTTTCTTCGTTCTTCCATCAGGTTTAGTATCTCGTACGTTGTCCAACTTTTCTTTGGTCGATTTTTTCTAGACTTAAGTTGTCTTTTTCCCGTCATTGTTATTGTCTCTTTTATTTTCTTCCATTTACGTTGTACGCTCATATCATATCTTGTATTTTCTCTGATCTACTACAACTTTTCATTGATGTCTCTATGTGTCTCTATGTGTCGATTTTCTTACATTGTTCTGTCCAGAATCAGTTCTTTACCTCTCTTATGTTTCGCTTCAAGGTGTTAGTTGTGTGGTAGTATCTGTCAAGGTTCTGTTTGGCTTTTCTTCGTTCTTCCATCAGGTTTAGTATCCCGTTCGTCATCCAACTTTTCTTTGCTCGCTGTTTTCTAGGTTTAAGATGTCATTTCCCCGTCGTTGTTATTGCCTCTTTTATTTTCTCCCATTTATTTTCTGTGCTTATATCATTACTTGTACTTTCTTTGATCTGCTGTAACTTTTCATCGATGTCTCTGGAGATCCTGTTTTTGGTTTCGTATTCCTTTAGTTTCATGAGATGCATCTTCCTCGTTTGAGTCTTTTTTCATATTTTGTTCAGCCCTATTTTTATGGTTGCTGCTACTGGGTTGTGTTCCGAATTAATGTCAGCACCTGAATACGTTTTAATCGATGTTTTCACCGATGTCACTCCGTTTCGAAATCTTTTATTGACTGATGTAATCTATTTTATTTCTTACAATCCTACCATTTGTGTAGTGTGCTGGTGAGGTCCATGTCTAAAGCCTTCTATTTTGTAATTTGAACCATGTGTTCATCAATGCTAGTTCCTTTAGTTAACAATATTCTAATAGTTTCTGTCCCCTGTTGTTTCTTACCCCTAGTCCAAATTCGCCAACTGTATCTCCGACTCTGTCTCTCCCAATTTAGCATTAAAATCTTCTTTTTCTTTAGCACTAATGTTTAATCAATTTCCTTATAGAACTCGTCGACTATGTCATAGTTATGGTACATGTTATTTTTCTGAGCTGTTTATGCATATTGAGGCTAACATACCTTGGATCATATGTGTCGATTTTCTTACATTGTTCTGTCCAGAATCAGTTCTTTGCCTCTCTTATGTTTCGCTTCAAGGTGTTAGTTGTGTGGTAGTATCTGTCAAGGTTCTGTTTGGCTTTTCTTCGTTCTTCCATCAGGTTTAGTATCCCGTTCGTCATCCAACTTTTCTTTGCTCGCTGTTTTCTAGGTTTAAGATGTCATTTCCCCGTCGTTGTTATTGCCTCTTTTATTTTCTCCCATTTATTTTCTGTGCTTATATCAGTACTTGTACTTTCTTTGATCTGCTGCAACTTTTCATCGATGTCTCTGGAGATCCTGTTTTTGATTTCGTATTCCTTTAGTTTCATGAGATGCATCTTCCTCGTTTGAGTCTTTTTTCATATTTTGTTCAGCCCTATTTTTAAGGTTGCTGCTACTGGGTTGTGTTCCGAATTAATGTCAGCACCTGAATACGTTTTAATCGATGTCACTCAGTTTCTAAATCTTTTGTTGACTATGATGTAATCTACTTGATTTCTTACTATTGTACCATTCGTGATGTTGTGTGCTGGTGAGGTCCATGTGTAAAGCCGTCTATTTTCTAATTTGAACATGTGTTCATCACTGCTAGTTCCTTTAGCTGACAATATTCTAATATTTTCTGTCCCCTGTCGTTTCTTATCCCTAGTCAGAATTCGCACAACTATATTTCCGACTCTGCTTGTCCCAATTTTAGCATTAGAATCTCCTTTTTCGTTAGTGCTAATGTTTGATCATTTTCTTTAAAGAACTCCTCGACTCTATCATCGTTATGGTACATGTTATTTCTTTGAGCTCTTTATGCCTATTGAAGCTATTCATACCTTCGATCATAAGTCTCGATTTTCTTACATTCTTCTGACCAGAATCAGTTCTTTGCTTCTCTTATGTTTCGCTTAATCAAGATGTTAATTGTCTGGTATCTGTCATGGTTCTGTTCGGCTTTTCTTCGTTCTTCCATCAGGTTTAGTATCTCGTTCGTCATCCAACTTTTCTTTGCTCGCTGTTCTCTAGGTTTAAGATATCATTTTGCCGTTATTGTTATTGCCTCTTTTATTTTCTCCCATTTATTTTATGCGCTTACATCATTACTTGTATGTTCTTTGATTGTAATAAGTACTGCAAAAGGAGCAAATCACTACAATATTAAACGAATGCAAGAACATCAGGTGCATACAACACCTGCAACACAATGTGCAAATGGTGAAGCTTCATTTTTAATTTTCCACCTGTTTCAATGGGAGGAGTCAATTTTTGCATTCTCATTGGTTAAGTTCTTGGGTGCGTGTGTGAGCGAGTGGGATCGGTATAGGGTGCAATATTAATACAATATTAAACAGTTGCAACAACACCTGCAACACAATGTGGAATTGGGGAACCTTCATTTCTAATTTTCCACCGGTTTCAATGGGAGGAGTCAATTTTTGCATTCACCTTGCTTAAGTTCTTGTGTGCGTGTAGAGCGTGTGGGATCGGTATAGGGTGCAATATTAACACATTATTAAACAAATGCAACATCAGGTGCATACCACACGTGCAACACAATGTGCAATTGGGGAAGGTCCATGTGTAAAGCCTTCTATTTGGTAATTTGAACCACGTGTTCATCACTGCTAGTTTCTTTAGTTGGCAATATTGTAATAGTTTCTGTCCCCTGTCGCTTCTTACCCTTGTCCAAATTCGACAATTGTGTCTCCCACTCTGCCTCTCCCAATTTTAGCATTAGAGTCTACTTTTTCGTTAGTGCTAAGGTTTGATCACTTTGCTTATACATATAACTCGTTGACTATGTCATCCTTTTGGTACTTGTTATTTCTTTGAGCTTTCTAAGCCTAATGAAGCTATCATACCTTCGATCAATAAGTGTCGATTTTCTTACATTGTTCGAACCAGAATCAGTTCTTTGCTTCTCTTATGTTTCGCTTAATCAAGGTGTTAATTGCATGTTATTTGTCATGTTTCTGTTTGGCTTTTCTTCCTTCTTCCATCAGGTTTATTATCTCGTTCGTCTTCCAACTTTTCTTTGCTCGCTGTTCTCTAGGTTTAAGATATCTTTTTCCCGTCATTGTTGTTGCCTCTTTTATTTTCTTCCATTTATTTTCTGTGCTTACATCATTACTTGTATTTTCTTTGAGTTGCTGCAACTTTTCATTGATGTCTCTGGAAATCCTGTTTTTGATTTCTCGTTCTTTTAGTAGTATGAGATCCATCTTCCTCACTTGAGTTCTTTTTCACATTTTTTCAGCTTTATGTTTATGGTTGCTGCTAATGGGTTGTGTTCCGAATTAATGTCAGGACCTGTGTACGTTTTAGCCGATGTCACTCCGTTCCTGAATCTTGTGCTGACTATGATGTAATCTATTTGATTTCTTACTATTATACCATTCGTGTTGTGTGCTGGTGAGATCCGTGTTGAAAGCCTTCTATTTGGTAATTTGAACCACGTGTTCATCACTGCTTTTCTTTTAGTTGACAATATTCTAATAGTTTTTGTCCCATGTCATCATCCATTTTCTTACATTGTTCTGATGTCACTCAGTTTCTAAATCTTTTGTTGACTATGATGTAATCTATGTGATTTCTTACTATTGTACCATTTGTGGTGTTGTGTACTGGTGAGGTCCACATGTAGAGCCTTCTATTTTGTAATTTGAACCACGTGTTCATCACTGCTAGTTCCTTTAGTTAACAATATTCTAATAGTTTCTGTCCCCTGTCGTTTGTTACCCCTAGTCCAAATTTGCCAACTGTATCTCCTACTCTGCCTCTCCCAATTGTAGCATTAAAATCTTCTTTTTCGTTAGTGCTAATGTTTGATCAATTTATAGAACTCGTCGACTCTATCATCGTTATGGTACATGTTATTTCTTTGAGCTCTTTATGCCTATTAAAGCTATTCATACCTTCGATCATAAGTCTCGATTTTCTAAAATTGTTCTGACCAGAATCAGTTCTTTGTTTCTCTTATGTTTCGCTTAATCAAGGTGTTAGTTCTGTGGTATCAGTCATGGTTCTGTTTGGCTTTTCTTCGTTCTTCCATTAGGTTTAGTATCTCGTTCGTCATCCAACTTTTCTTTGCTCGCTGTATTCTACGTTTAAGATGTCATTTTCTCGTCATTGTTATTGACTCTTTTATTTTCTCCCATTTATTTTCTACGCTTACATCATTCTATCTTCCTCGCTTGAGTTTTTTTTTTGTATATTGTTCAGCCCTATTTTTATGGTTGCTGCTACTGGGTTGTGTTGCGTATTAATGTCAGCACCTGGATACGTTTTAACCGATGTCACTCAGTTTCTAAATCTTATGTTGACTATGATGTAATCTATTTGATTTCTTACTATTGTACCATTTGTGGTGTTGTGTGCTGTTGAGGTCCACATGTAGAGCCTTCTATTTTGTAATTTGAACCACGTGTTCATCACTGCTAGTTCTTTTAGTTGACAGTATTCTAATATTTTCAGTCCCATGTCGTTTCTTATCCCTAGTCCAAATTCGCCAACTATATTTCCGACTCTGTCTCTCCCAATTTTAGCATTAAAATCTCCTTTTTCGTTAGTGCTAATGTTTGATCAATTTATAGAACTCGTAGATTGGTCATCGTTATGGTACATGTTATTTCTATTGAAGCTATCATACCTTCGATCATAAGTCCCGATTTTCTTACATTGTTCTGACCAGAATCAGTTCTTTGCTTCTCTTATATTTCGCTTAATCAAGGTATTAATTGTGTGGTATCTGTCATGGTTGTTTGGCTTTTCTTCGTTCTTCCATCAGGTTTAGTATCTCGTACGTTGTCCAACTTTTCTTTGGTCGCTTTTTTCTAGACTTAAGTTGTCTTTTCCCCGTCATTGTTATTGTCTCTTTTATTTTCTTCCATTTACGTTGTACGCTCATATCATATCTTGTATTTTCTCTGATCTACTACAACTTTTCATAGATGTCTCTGGGGATTCTGTTCGTATTCCTTTAGTTTCATGGGATCCATCTTTCTCGTTTGAGTCATTTTTCATATTTTGTTCAGCACTATTTAGCTCTATTAGCCCTATAAACTGCAAGTCAGAGTCTATATATTATAGCCCTGGACTATACACATTCAATGTGTATAGCTTCGAAAATCGGAAATGTTGATACATGTTAGCAATAGTTAATTAGTCTTAACATTCTCCATTTTCGAAGTTTGGTCCAGGGCTATACATATAGACTTCTACTTGTTGTCTTCAACTTAGGACGCGTGCAACCATATAAATCACATCTGTTTCTAACAGTGAAAATTGTAAAGCCTCAATTAATGTTGGAAAAAAAGAATGCTGTTCGACTCATTGACAGGTGGTCGTTTACTAACGACCCCGAGCCACCATATCAGGACAAAACGGATTCAATTCTTGGAGCTAAAAACAATATTTCCTCCATATAGTTACTAATAGTTCTATCAGTCCATTCATTCACTTACTCACTCACATTACTTTTACTAATAAACCTCTCATTTAACGAATTGTATGGAGGTTTTTAGGTTCATCACTGCTAGTTCCTTTAGTTAACAATATTCTAATAGTTTCTGTCCCCTGTCGTTTGTTACCCCTAGTCCAAATTTGCCAACTGTATCTCCTACTCTGCCTCTCCCAATTGTAGCATTAAAATCTTCTTTTTCGTTAGTGCTAATGTTTGATCAATTTATAGAACTCGTCGACTCTATCATCGTTATGGTACATGTTATTTCTTTGAGCTCTTTATGCCTATTAAAGCTATTCATACCTTCGATCATAAGTCTCGATCTTCTAAAATTGTTCTGACCAGAATCAGTTCTTTGTTTCTCTTATGTTTCGCTTAATCAAGGTGTTAGTTCTGTGGTATCAGTCATGGTTCTGTTTGGCTTTTCTTCGTTCTTCCATTAGGTTTAGTATCTCGTTCGTCATCCAACTTTTCTTTGCTCGCTGTATTCTACGTTTAAGATGTCATTTTCTCGTCATTGTTATTGACTCTTTTATTTTCTCCCATTTATTTTCTACGCTTACATCATTCTATCTTCCTCGCTTGAGTTTTTTTTTTTGTATATTGTTCAGCCCTATTTTTATGGTTGCTGCTACTGGGTTGTGTTGCGTATTAATGTCAGCACCTGGATACGTTTTAACCGATGTCACTCAGTTTCTAAATCTTATGTTGACTATGATGTAATCTATTTGATTTCTTACTATTGTACCATTTGTGGTGTTGTGTGCTGTTGAGGTCCACATGTAGAGCCTTCTATTTTGTAATTTGAACCACGTGTTCATCACTGCTAGTTCTTTTAGTTGACAGTATTCTAATATTTTCAGTCCCATGTCGTTTCTTATCCCTAGTCCAAATTCGCCAACTATATTTCCGACTCTGTCTCTCCCAATTTTAGCATTAAAATCTCCTTTTTCGTTAGTGCTAATGTTTGATCAATTTATAGAACTCGTAGATTGGTCATCGTTATGGTACATGTTATTTCTATTGAAGCTATCATACCTTCGATCATAAGTCTCGATTTTCTTACATTGTTCTGACCAGAATCAGTTCTTTGCTTCTCTTATGTTTCGCTTAATCAAGGTATTAATTGTGTGGTATCTGTCATGGTTGTTTGGCTTTTCTTCGTTCTTCCATCAGGTTTAGTATCTCGTACGTTGTCCAACTTTTCTTTGGTCGCTTTTTTCTAGACTTAAGTTGTCTTTTCCCCGTCATTGTTATTGTCTCTTTTATTTTCTTCCATTTACGTTGTACGCTCATATCATATCTTGTATTTTCTCTGATCTACTACAACTTTTCATAGATGTCTCTGGGGATTCTGTTCGTATTCCTTTAGTTTCATGGGATCCATCTTTCTCGTTTGAGTCATTTTTCATATTTTGTTCAGCACTATTTAGCTCTATTAGCCCTATAAACTGCAAGTCAGAGTCTATATATTATAGCCCTGGACTATACACATTCAATGTGTATAGCTTCGAAAATCGGAAATGTTGATACATGTTAGCAATAGTTAATTAGTCTTAACATTCTCCATTTTCGAAGTTTGGTCCAGGGCTATACATATAGACTTCTACTTGTTGTCTTCAACTTAGGACGCGTGCAACCATATAAATCACATCTGTTTCTAACAGTGAAAATTGTAAAGCCTCAATTAATGTTGGAAAAAAAGAATGCTGTTCGACTCATTGACAGGTGGTCGTTTACTAACGACCCCGAGCCACCATATCAGGACAAAACGGATTCAATTCTTGGAGCTAAAAACAATATTTCCTCCATATAGTTACTAATAGTTCTATCAGTCCATTCATTCACTTACTCACTCACATTACTTTTACTAATAAACCTCTCATTTAACGAATTGTATGGAGGTTTTTAGGTTATTTTTATTCCCTCCCTACGAACTGTATGGAGGCTTATAGGTTATTTGTATTCCCTCCCTACGAACTGTACGGAGGCTTATAGGTTCTTTTTATTCCCTCCCTACGAACTGTATGGAGGTTTTTAGGTTCTTTTTATTCCCTCCCTACGAACTGTATGGAGGCTTATAGGTTCTTTTTATTCCCTCCCTACGAACTGTATGGAGGTTTTTAATTTCTTTTTATTCCCTCCATACGAACTGTATGGAGGCTTATAGGTTCTTTTTATTCCCTCCCTACGATCTGTATGGAGGCTTTTAGGTTCTATGTATTCCTTCCCTACGAACTGTACGGAGGCTTTTATGCTCTTTTTACTCTCCATACGAACTGTACGGAGACTTATAGGTTTTTCTATCATAAGTCTCGATTTTTTTACATTGTTCTGACCAAATTAATATCAGCACCTGGGTACGTTTTCACCGATGTCACTCCGTTTCGAAATCTTTTATTGACTATGATGTAATCTATTTTATTTCTTACAATCCTACCATTTGTGTAGTGCGCTGGTGAGGTCCATGTCTAAAGCCTTCTATTTTGTAATTTGAACCATGTGTTCATCAATGCTAGTTCCTTTAGTTAACAATATTCTAATAGTTTCTGTCCCCTGTCGTTTGTTACCCCTAGTGCAAATTTGCCAACTGTATCTCCTACTCTGCCTCTCCCAATTTTAGCATTAAAATCTTCTTTTTCGTTAGTGCTAATGTTTGATCAATTTATAGAACTCGTCGACTCTATCATCGTTATGGTACATGTTATTTCTTTGAGCTCTTTATGCCTATTAAAGCTATTCATACCTTCGATCATAAGTCTCGATTTTCTAAAATTGTTCTGACCAGAATCAGTTCTTTGTTTCTCTTATGTTTCGCTTAATCAAGGTGTTAGTTCTGTGGTATCAGTCATGGTTCTGTTTGGCTTTTCTTCGTTCTTCCATTAGGTTTAGTATCTCGTTCGTCATCCAACTTTTCTTTGCTCGCTGTATTCTACGTTTAAGATGTCATTTTCTCGTCATTGTTATTGACTCTTTTATTTTCTCCCATTTATTTTCTACGCTTACATCATTCTATCTTCCTCGCTTGAGTTTTTTTTTTTGTATATTGTTCAGCCCTATTTTTATGGTTGCTGCTACTGGGTTGTGTTGCGTATTAATGTCAGCACCTGGATACGTTTTAACCGATGTCACTCAGTTTCTAAATCTTATGTTGACTATGATGTAATCTATTTGATTTCTTACTATTGTACCATTTGTGGTGTTGTGTGCTGTTGAGGTCCACATGTAGAGCCTTCTATTTTGTAATTTGAACCACGTGTTCATCACTGCTAGTTCTTTTAGTTGACAGTATTCTAATATTTTCAGTCCCATGTCGTTTCTTATCCCTAGTCCAAATTCGCCAACTATATTTCCGACTCTGTCTCTCCCAATTTTAGCATTAAAATCTCCTTTTTCGTTAGTGCTAATGTTTGATCAATTTATAGAACTCGTAGATTGGTCATCGTTATGGTACATGTTATTTCTATTGAAGCTATCATACCTTCGATCATAAGTCCCGATTTTCTTACATTGTTCTGACCAGAATCAGTTCTTTGCTTCTCTTATGTTTCGCTTAATCAAGGTATTAATTGTGTGGTATCTGTCATGGTTGTTTGGCTTTTCTTCGTTCTTCCATCAGGTTTAGTATCTCGTACGTTGTCCAACTTTTCTTTGGTCGCTTTTTTCTAGACTTAAGTTGTCTTTTCCCCGTCATTGTTATTGTCTCTTTTATTTTCTTCCATTTACGTTGTACGCTCATATCATATCTTGTATTTTCTCTGATCTACTACAACTTTTCATAGATGTCTCTGGGGATTCTGTTCGTATTCCTTTAGTTTCATGGGATCCATCTTTCTCGTTTGAGTCATTTTTCATATTTTGTTCAGCACTATTTAGCTCTATTAGCCCTATAAACTGCAAGTCAGAGTCTATATATTATAGCCCTGGACTATACACATTCAATGTGTATAGCTTCGAAAATCGGAAATGTTGATACATGTTAGCAATAGTTAATTAGTCTTAACATTCTCCATTTTCGAAGTTTGGTCCAGGGCTATACATATAGACTTCTACTTGTTGTCTTCAACTTAGGATGCGTGCAACCATATAAATCACATCTGTTTCTAACAGTGAAAATTGTAAAGCCTCAATTAATGTTGGAAAAAAAGAATGCTGTTCGACTTATTGACAGGTGGTCGTTTACTAACGACCCCGAGCCACCATATCAGGACAAAACGGATTCAATTCTTGGAGCTAAAAACAATATTTCCTCCATATAGTTACTAATAGTTCTATCAGTCCATTCATTCACTTACTCACTCACATTACTTTTACTAATAAACCTCTCATTTAACGAATTGTATGGAGGTTTTTAGGTTCATCACTGCTAGTTCCTTTAGTTAACAATATTCTAATAGTTTCTGTCCCCTGTCGTTTGTTACCCCTAGTCCAAATTTGCCAACTGTATCTCCTACTCTGCCTCTCCCAATTGTAGCATTAAAATCTTCTTTTTCGTTAGTGCTAATGTTTGATCAATTTATAGAACTCGTCGACTCTATCATCGTTATGGTACATGTTATTTCTTTGAGCTCTTTATGCCTATTAAAGCTATTCATACCTTCGATCATAAGTCTCGATTTTCTAAAATTGTTCTGACCAGAATCAGTTCTTTGTTTCTCTTATGTTTCGCTTAATCAAGGTGTTAGTTCTGTGGTATCAGTCATGGTTCTGTTTGGCTTTTCTTCGTTCTTCCATTAGGTTTAGTATCTCGTTCGTCATCCAACTTTTCTTTGCTCGCTGTATTCTACGTTTAAGATGTCATTTTCTCGTCATTGTTATTGACTCTTTTATTTTCTCCCATTTATTTTCTACGCTTACATCATTCTATCTTCCTCGCTTGAGTTTTTTTTTTTGTATATTGTTCAGCCCTATTTTTATGGTTGCTGCTACTGGGTTGTGTTGCGTATTAATGTCAGCACCTGGATACGTTTTAACCGATGTCACTCAGTTTCTAAATCTTATGTTGACTATGATGTAATCTATTTGATTTCTTACTATTGTACCATTTGTGGTGTTGTGTGCTGTTGAGGTCCACATGTAGAGCCTTCTATTTTGTAATTTGAACCACGTGTTCATCACTGCTAGTTCTTTTAGTTGACAGTATTCTAATATTTTCAGTCCCATGTCGTTTCTTATCCCTAGTCCAAATTCGCCAACTATATTTCCGACTCTGTCTCTCCCAATTTTAGCATTAAAATCTCCTTTTTCGTTAGTGCTAATGTTTGATCAATTTATAGAACTCGTAGATTGGTCATCGTTATGGTACATGTTATTTCTATTGAAGCTATCATACCTTCGATCATAAGTCTCGATTTTCTTACATTGTTCTGACCAGAATCAGTTCTTTGCTTCTCTTATGTTTCGCTTAATCAAGGTATTAATTGTGTGGTATCTGTCATGGTTGTTTGGCTTTTCTTCGTTCTTCCATCAGGTTTAGTATCTCGTACGTTGTCCAACTTTTCTTTGGTCGCTTTTTTCTAGACTTAAGTTGTCTTTTCCCCGTCATTGTTATTGTCTCTTTTATTTTCTTCCATTTACGTTGTACGCTCATATCATATCTTGTATTTTCTCTGATCTACTACAACTTTTCATAGATGTCTCTGGGGATTCTGTTCGTATTCCTTTAGTTTCATGGGATCCATCTTTCTCGTTTGAGTCATTTTTCATATTTTGTTCAGCACTATTTAGCTCTATTAGCCCTATAAACTGCAAGTCAGAGTCTATATATTATAGCCCTGGACTATACACATTCAATGTGTATAGCTTCGAAAATCGGAAATGTTGATACATGTTAGCAATAGTTAATTAGTCTTAACATTCTCCATTTTCGAAGTTTGGTCCAGGGCTATACATATAGACTTCTACTTGTTGTCTTCAACTTAGGACGCGTGCAACCATATAAATCACATCTGTTTCTAACAGTGAAAATTGTAAAGCCTCAATTAATGTTGGAAAAAAAGAATGCTGTTCGACTCATTGACAGGTGGTCGTTTACTAACGACCCCGAGCCACCATATCAGGACAAAACGGATTCAATTCTTGGAGCTAAAAACAATATTTCCTCCATATAGTTACTAATAGTTCTATCAGTCCATTCATTCACTTACTCACTCACATTACTTTTACTAATAAACCTCTCATTTAACGAATTGTATGGAGGTTTTTAGGTTATTTTTATTCCCTCCCTACGAACTGTATGGAGGCTTATAGGTTATTTGTATTCCCTCCCTACGAACTGTACGGAGGCTTATAGGTTCTTTTTATTCCCTCCCTACGAACTGTATGGAGGTTTTTAGGTTCTTTTTATTCCCTCCCTACGAACTGTATGGAGGCTTATAGGTTCTTTTTATTCCCTCCCTACGAACTGTATGGAGGTTTTTAATTTCTTTTTATTCCCTCCATACGAACTGTATGGAGGCTTATAGGTTCTTTTTATTCCCTCCCTACGATCTGTATGGAGGCTTTTAGGTTCTATGTATTCCTTCCCTACGAACTGTACGGAGGCTTTTATGCTCTTTTTACTCTCCATACGAACTGTACGGCGACTTATAGGTTTTTCTATCATAAGTCTCGATTTTTTTACATTGTTCTGACCAAATTAATATCAGCACCTGGGTACGTTCTCACCGATGTCACTCCGTTTCGAAATCTTTTATTGACTATGATGTAATCTATTTTATTTCTTACAATCCTACCATTTGTGTAGTGCGCTGGTGAGGTCCATGTCTAAAGCCTTCTATTTTGTAATTTGAACCATGTGTTCATCAATGCTAGTTCCTTTAGTTAACAATATTCTAATAGTTTCTGTCCCCTGTCGTTTGTTACCCCTAGTGCAAATTTGCCAACTGTATCTCCTACTCTGCCTCTCCCAATTTTAGCATTAAAATCTTCTTTTTCGTTAGTGCTAATGTTTGATCAATTTATAGAACTCGTCGACTCTATCATCGTTATGGTACATGTTATTTCTTTGAGCTCTTTATGCCTATTAAAGCTATTCATACCTTCGATCATAAGTCTCGATTTTCTTACATTCTTCTGACCAGAATCAGTTCTTTGCTTCTCTTATGTTTCGCTTAATCAAGATGTTAATTGTCTGGTATATGTCATGGTTCTGTTCGGCTTTTCTTCGTTCTTCCATCAGGTTTAGTATCTCGTTCGTCATCCAACTTTTCTTTGCTCGCTGTTCTCTAGGTTTAAGATGTCATTTTGCCGTTATTGTTATTGCCTCTTTTATTTTCTCCCATTTATTTTATGCGCTTACGTCATTACTTGTATGTTCTTTGATTGTAATAAGTACTGCAAAAGGAGCAAATCACTACAATATTAAACGAATGGAAGAACATCAGGTGCATACAACACCTGCAACACAATGTGCAAATGGTGAAGCTTCATTTTTAATTTTCCACCTGTTTCAATGGGAGGAGTCAATTTTTGCATTCTCATTGGTTAAGTTCTTGGGTGCGTGTGTGAGCGAGTGGGATCGGTATAGGGTGCAATATTAATACAATATTAAACAGTTGCAACAACACCTGCAACACAATGTGGAATTGGGGAACCTTCATTTCTAATTTTCCACCGGTTTCAATGGGAGGAGTCAATTTTTGCATTCACCTTGCTTAAGTTCTTGTGTGCGTGTAGAGCGTGTGGGATCGGTATAGGGTGCAATATTAACACATTATTAAACAAATGCAACATCAGGTGCATACCACACGTGCAACACAATGTGCAATTGGGGAAGGTCCATGTGTAAAGCCTTCTATTTGGTAATTTGAACCACGTGTTCATCACTGCTAGTTTCTTTAGTTGGCAATATTGTAATAGTTTCTGTCCCCTGTCGCTTCTTACCCTTGTCCAAATTCGACAATTGTGTCTCCCACTCTGCCTCTCCCAATTTTAGCATTAGAGTCTACTTTTTCGTTAGTGCTAAGGTTTGATCACTTTGCTTATACATATAACTCGTTGACTATGTCATCCTTTTGGTACTTGTTATTTCTTTGAGCTTTCTAAGCCTAATGAAGCTATCATACCTTCGATCAATAAGTGTCGATTTTCTTACATTGTTCGGACCAGAATCAGTTCTTTGCTTCTCTTATGTTTCGCTTAATCAAGGTGTTAATTGCATGTTATTTGTCATGTTTCTGTTTGGCTTTTCTTCCTTCTTCCATCAGGTTTATTATCTCGTTCGTCTTCCAACTTTTCTTTGCTCGCTGTTCTCTAGGTTTAAGATATCTTTTTCCCGTCATTGTTGTTGCCTCTTTTATTTTCTTCCATTTATTTTCTGTGTTACATCATTACTTGTATTTTCTTTGAGTTGCTGCAACTTTTCATTGATGTCTCTGGAAATCCTGTTTTTGATTTCTCGTTCTTTTAGTAGTATGAGATCCATCTTCCTCACTTGAGTTCTTTTTCACATTTTTTCAGCTTTATGTTTATGGTTGCTGCTAATGGGTTGTGTTCCGAATTAATGTCAGGACCTGTGTACGTTTTAGCCGATGTCACTCCGTTCCTGAATCTTGTGCTGACTATGATGTAATCTATTTGATTTCTTACTATTATACCATTCGTGTTGTGTGCTGGTGAGATCCGTGTTGAAAGCCTTCTATTTGGTAATTTGAACCACGTGTTCATCACTGCTTTTCTTTTAGTTGACAATATTCTAATAGTTTTTGTCCCATGTCATCATCGATTTTCTTACATTGTTCTGATGTCACTCAGTTTCTAAATCTTTTGTTGACTATGATGTAATCTATGTGATTTCTTACTATTGTACCATTTGTGGTGTTGTGTACTGGTGAGGTCCACATGTAGAGCCTTCTATTTTGTAATTTGAACCACGTGTTCATCACTGCTAGTTCCTTTAGTTAACAATATTCTAATAGTTTCTGTCCCCTGTCGTTTGTTACCCCTAGTCCAAATTTGCCAACTGTATCTCCTACTCTGCCTCTCCCAATTGTAGCATTAAAATCTTCTTTTTCGTTAGTGCTAATGTTTGATCAATTTATAGAACTCGTCGACTCTATCATCGTTATGGTACATGTTATTTCTTTGAGCTCTTTATGCCTATTAAAGCTATTCATACCTTCGATCATAAGTCTCGATTTTCTAAAATTGTTCTGACCAGAATCAGTTCTTTGTTTCTCTTATGTTTCGCTTAATCAAGGTGTTAGTTCTGTGGTATCAGTCATGGTTCTGTTTGGCTTTTCTTCGTTCTTCCATTAGGTTTAGTATCTCGTTCGTCATCCAACTTTTCTTTGCTCGCTGTATTCTACGTTTAAGATGTCATTTTCTCGTCATTGTTATTGACTCTTTTATTTTCTCCCATTTATTTTCTACGCTTACATCATTCTATCTTCCTCGCTTGAGTTTTTTTTTTTGTATATTGTTCAGCCCTATTTTTATGGTTGCTGCTACTGGGTTGTGTTGCGTATTAATGTCAGCACCTGGATACGTTTTAACCGATGTCACTCAGTTTCTAAATCTTATGTTGACTATGATGTAATCTATTTGATTTCTTACTATTGTACCATTTGTGGTGTTGTGTGCTGTTGAGGTCCACATGTAGAGCCTTCTATTTTGTAATTTGAACCACGTGTTCATCACTGCTAGTTCTTTTAGTTGACAGTATTCTAATATTTTCAGTCCCATGTCGTTTCTTATCCCTAGTCCAAATTCGCCAACTATATTTCCGACTCTGTCTCTCCCAATTTTAGCATTAAAATCTCCTTTTTCGTTAGTGCTAATGTTTGATCAATTTATAGAACTCGTAGATTGGTCATCGTTATGGTACATGTTATTTCTATTGAAGCTATCATACCTTCGATCATAAGTCTCGATTTTCTTACATTGTTCTGACCAGAATCAGTTCTTTGCTTCTCTTATGTTTCGCTTAATCAAGGTATTAATTGTGTGGTATCTGTCATGGTTGTTTGGCTTTTCTTCGTTCTTCCATCAGGTTTAGTATCTCGTACGTTGTCCAACTTTTCTTTGGTCGCTTTTTTCTAGACTTAAGTTGTCTTTTCCCCGTCATTGTTATTGTCTCTTTTATTTTCTTCCATTTACGTTGTACGCTCATATCATATCTTGTATTTTCTCTGATCTACTACAACTTTTCATAGATGTCTCTGGGGATTCTGTTCGTATTCCTTTAGTTTCATGGGATCCATCTTTCTCGTTTGAGTCATTTTTCATATTTTGTTCAGCACTATTTAGCTCTATTAGCCCTATAAACTGCAAGTCAGAGTCTATATATTATAGCCCTGGACTATACACATTCAATGTGTATAGCTTCGAAAATCGGAAATGTTGATACATGTTAGCAATAGTTAATTAGTCTTAACATTCTCCATTTTCGAAGTTTGGTCCAGGGCTATACATATAGACTTCTACTTGTTGTCTTCAACTTAGGACGCGTGCAACCATATAAATCACATCTGTTTCTAACAGTGAAAATTGTAAAGCCTCAATTAATGTTGGAAAAAAAGAATGCTGTTCGACTCATTGACAGGTGGTCGTTTACTAACGACCCCGAGCCACCATATCAGGACAAAACGGATTCAATTCTTGGAGCTAAAAACAATATTTCCTCCATATAGTTACTAATAGTTCTATCAGTCCATTCATTCACTTACTCACTCACATTACTTTTACTAATAAACCTCTCATTTAACGAATTGTATGGAGGTTTTTAGGTTATTTTTATTCCCTCCCTACGAACTGTATGGAGGCTTATAGGTTATTTGTATTCCCTCCCTACGAACTGTACGGAGGCTTATAGGTTCTTTTTATTCCCTCCCTACGAACTGTATGGAGGTTTTTAGGTTCTTTTTATTCCCTCCCTACGAACTGTATGGAGGCTTATAGGTTCTTTTTATTCCCTCCCTACGAACTGTATGGAGGTTTTTAATTTCTTTTTATTCCCTCCATACGAACTGTATGGAGGCTTATAGGTTCTTTTTATTCCCTCCCTACGATCTGTATGGAGGCTTTTAGGTTCTATGTATTCCTTCCCTACGAACTGTACGGAGGCTTTTATGCTCTTTTTACTCTCCATACGAACTGTACGGAGACTTATAGGTTTTTCTATCATAAGTCTCGATTTTTTTACATTGTTCTGACCAAATTAATATCAGCACCTGGGTACGTTCTCACCGATGTCACTCCGTTTCGAAATCTTTTATTGACTATGATGTAATCTATTTTATTTCTTACAATCCTACCATTTGTGTAGTGCGCTGGTGAGGTCCATGTCTAAAGCCTTCTATTTTGTAATTTGAACCATGTGTTCATCAATGCTAGTTCCTTTAGTTAACAATATTCTAATAGTTTCTGTCCCCTGTCGTTTGTTACCCCTAGTGCAAATTTGCCAACTGTATCTCCTACTCTGCCTCTCCCAATTTTAGCATTAAAATCTTCTTTTTCGTTAGTGCTAATGTTTGATCAATTTATAGAACTCGTCGACTCTATCATCGTTATGGTACATGTTATTTCTTTGAGCTCTTTATGCCTATTAAAGCTATTCATACCTTCGATCATAAGTCTCGATTTTCTTACATTCTTCTGACCAGAATCAGTTCTTTGCTTCTCTTATGTTTCGCTTAATCAAGATGTTAATTGTCTGGTATATGTCATGGTTCTGTTCGGCTTTTCTTCGTTCTTCCATCAGGTTTAGTATCTCGTTCGTCATCCAACTTTTCTTTGCTCGCTGTTCTCTAGGTTTAAGATGTCATTTTGCCGTTATTGTTATTGCCTCTTTTATTTTCTCCCATTTATTTTATGCGCTTACGTCATTACTTGTATGTTCTTTGATTGTAATAAGTACTGCAAAAGGAGCAAATCACTACAATATTAAACGAATGGAAGAACATCAGGTGCATACAACACCTGCAACACAATGTGCAAATGGTGAAGCTTCATTTTTAATTTTCCACCTGTTTCAATGGGAGGAGTCAATTTTTGCATTCTCATTGGTTAAGTTCTTGGGTGCGTGTGTGAGCGAGTGGGATCGGTATAGGGTGCAATATTAATACAATATTAAACAGTTGCAACAACACCTGCAACACAATGTGGAATTGGGGAACCTTCATTTCTAATTTTCCACCGGTTTCAATGGGAGGAGTCAATTTTTGCATTCACCTTGCTTAAGTTCTTGTGTGCGTGTAGAGCGTGTGGGATCGGTATAGGGTGCAATATTAACACATTATTAAACAAATGCAACATCAGGTGCATACCACACGTGCAACACAATGTGCAATTGGGGAAGGTCCATGTGTAAAGCCTTCTATTTGGTAATTTGAACCACGTGTTCATCACTGCTAGTTTCTTTAGTTGGCAATATTGTAATAGTTTCTGTCCCCTGTCGCTTCTTACCCTTGTCCAAATTCGACAATTGTGTCTCCCACTCTGCCTCTCCCAATTTTAGCATTAGAGTCTACTTTTTCGTTAGTGCTAAGGTTTGATCACTTTGCTTATACATATAACTCGTTGACTATGTCATCCTTTTGGTACTTGTTATTTCTTTGAGCTTTCTAAGCCTAATGAAGCTATCATACCTTCGATCAATAAGTGTCGATTTTCTTACATTGTTCGGACCAGAATCAGTTCTTTGCTTCTCTTATGTTTCGCTTAATCAAGGTGTTAATTGCATGTTATTTGTCATGTTTCTGTTTGGCTTTTCTTCCTTCTTCCATCAGGTTTATTATCTCGTTCGTCTTCCAACTTTTCTTTGCTCGCTGTTCTCTAGGTTTAAGATATCTTTTTCCCGTCATTGTTGTTGCCTCTTTTATTTTCTTCCATTTATTTTCTGTGTTACATCATTACTTGTATTTTCTTTGAGTTGCTGCAACTTTTCATTGATGTCTCTGGAAATCCTGTTTTTGATTTCTCGTTCTTTTAGTAGTATGAGATCCATCTTCCTCACTTGAGTTCTTTTTCACATTTTTTCAGCTTTATGTTTATGGTTGCTGCTAATGGGTTGTGTTCCGAATTAATGTCAGGACCTGTGTACGTTTTAGCCGATGTCACTCCGTTCCTGAATCTTGTGCTGACTATGATGTAATCTATTTGATTTCTTACTATTATACCATTCGTGTTGTGTGCTGGTGAGATCCGTGTTGAAAGCCTTCTATTTGGTAATTTGAACCACGTGTTCATCACTGCTTTTCTTTTAGTTGACAATATTCTAATAGTTTTTGTCCCATGTCATCATCGATTTTCTTACATTGTTCTGATGTCACTCAGTTTCTAAATCTTTTGTTGACTATGATGTAATCTATGTGATTTCTTACTATTGTACCATTTGTGGTGTTGTGTACTGGTGAGGTCCACATGTAGAGCCTTCTATTTTGTAATTTGAACCACGTGTTCATCACTGCTAGTTCCTTTAGTTAACAATATTCTAATAGTTTCTGTCCCCTGTCGTTTGTTACCCCTAGTCCAAATTTGCCAACTGTATCTCCTACTCTGCCTCTCCCAATTGTAGCATTAAAATCTTCTTTTTCGTTAGTGCTAATGTTTGATCAATTTATAGAACTCGTCGACTCTATCATCGTTATGGTACATGTTATTTCTTTGAGCTCTTTATGCCTATTAAAGCTATTCATACCTTCGATCATAAGTCTCGATTTTCTAAAATTGTTCTGACCAGAATCAGTTCTTTGTTTCTCTTATGTTTCGCTTAATCAAGGTGTTAGTTCTGTGGTATCAGTCATGGTTCTGTTTGGCTTTTCTTCGTTCTTCCATTAGGTTTAGTATCTCGTTCGTCATCCAACTTTTCTTTGCTCGCTGTATTCTACGTTTAAGATGTCATTTTCTCGTCATTGTTATTGACTCTTTTATTTTCTCCCATTTATTTTCTACGCTTACATCATTCTATCTTCCTCGCTTGAGTTTTTTTTTTTGTATATTGTTCAGCCCTATTTTTATGGTTGCTGCTACTGGGTTGTGTTGCGTATTAATGTCAGCACCTGGATACGTTTTAACCGATGTCACTC
Organism: Xylota sylvarum; assembly: GCA_905220385.1. Lineage (NCBI taxonomy): Eukaryota > Metazoa > Arthropoda > Insecta > Diptera > Syrphidae > Xylota > Xylota sylvarum. The sequence continues at coordinate 25,097 of LR999960.1, read as the reverse complement.
AGTTTCTAAATCTTATGTTGACTATGATGTAATCTATTTGATTTCTTACTATTGTACCATTTGTGGTGTTGTGTGCTGTTGAGGTCCACATGTAGAGCCTTCTATTTTGTAATTTGAACCACGTGTTCATCACTGCTAGTTCTTTTAGTTGACAGTATTCTAATATTTTCAGTCCCATGTCGTTTCTTATCCCTAGTCCAAATTCGCCAACTATATTTCCGACTCTGTCTCTCCCAATTTTAGCATTAAAATCTCCTTTTTCGTTAGTGCTAATGTTTGATCAATTTATAGAACTCGTAGATTGGTCATCGTTATGGTACATGTTATTTCTATTGAAGCTATCATACCTTCGATCATAAGTCCCGATTTTCTTACATTGTTCTGACCAGAATCAGTTCTTTGCTTCTCTTATGTTTCGCTTAATCAAGGTATTAATTGTGTGGTATCTGTCATGGTTGTTTGGCTTTTCTTCGTTCTTCCATCAGGTTTAGTATCTCGTACGTTGTCCAACTTTTCTTTGGTCGCTTTTTTCTAGACTTAAGTTGTCTTTTCCCCGTCATTGTTATTGTCTCTTTTATTTTCTTCCATTTACGTTGTACGCTCATATCATATCTTGTATTTTCTCTGATCTACTACAACTTTTCATAGATGTCTCTGGGGATTCTGTTCGTATTCCTTTAGTTTCATGGGATCCATCTTTCTCGTTTGAGTCATTTTTCATATTTTGTTCAGCACTATTTAGCTCTATTAGCCCTATAAACTGCAAGTCAGAGTCTATATATTATAGCCCTGGACTATACACATTCAATGTGTATAGCTTCGAAAATCGGAAATGTTGATACATGTTAGCAATAGTTAATTAGTCTTAACATTCTCCATTTTCGAAGTTTGGTCCAGGGCTATACATATAGACTTCTACTTGTTGTCTTCAACTTAGGACGCGTGCAACCATATAAATCACATCTGTTTCTAACAGTGAAAATTGTAAAGCCTCAATTAATGTTGGAAAAAAAGAATGCTGTTCGACTCATTGACAGGTGGTCGTTTACTAACGACCCCGAGCCACCATATCAGGACAAAACGGATTCAATTCTTGGAGCTAAAAACAATATTTCCTCCATATAGTTACTAATAGTTCTATCAGTCCATTCATTCACTTACTCACTCACATTACTTTTACTAATAAACCTCTCATTTAACGAATTGTATGGAGGTTTTTAGGTTCATCACTGCTAGTTAATTTAGTTAACAATATTCTAATAGTTTCTGTCCCCTGTCGTTTGTTACCCCTAGTCCAAATTTGCCAACTGTATCTCCTACTCTGCCTCTCCCAATTGTAGCATTAAAATCTTCTTTTTCGTTAGTGCTAATGTTTGATCAATTTATAGAACTCGTCGACTCTATCATCGTTATGGTACATGTTATTTCTTTGAGCTCTTTATGCCTATTAAAGCTATTCATACCTTCGATCATAAGTCTCGATTTTCTAAAATTGTTCTGACCAGAATCAGTTCTTTGTTTCTCTTATGTTTCGCTTAATCAAGGTGTTAGTTCTGTGGTATCAGTCATGGTTCTGTTTGGCTTTTCTTCGTTCTTCCATTAGGTTTAGTATCTCGTTCGTCATCCAACTTTTCTTTGCTCGCTGTATTCTACGTTTAAGATGTCATTTTCTCGTCATTGTTATTGACTCTTTTATTTTCTCCCATTTATTTTCTACGCTTACATCATTCTATCTTCCTCGCTTGAGTTTTTTTTTTTGTATATTGTTCAGCCCTATTTTTATGGTTGCTGCTACTGGGTTGTGTTGCGTATTAATGTCAGCACCTGGATACGTTTTAACCGATGTCACTCAGTTTCTAAATCTTTTGTTGACTATGATGTAATCTATTTGATTTCTTACTATTGTACCATTTGTGGTGTTGTGTGCTGTTGAGGTCCACATGTAGAGCCTTCTATTTTGTAATTTGAACCACGTGTTCATCACTGCTAGTTCTTTTAGTTGACAGTATTCTAATATTTTCAGTCCCATGTCGTTTCTTATCCCTAGTCCAAATTCGCCAACTATATTTCCGACTCTGTCTCTCCCAATTTTAGCATTAAAATCTCCTTTTTCGTTAGTGCTAATGTTTGATCAATTTATAGAACTCGTAGATTGGTCATCGTTATGGTACATGTTATTTCTATTGAAGCTATCATACCTTCGATCATAAGTCTCGATTTTCTTACATTGTTCTGACCAGAATCAGTTCTTTGCTTCTCTTATGTTTCGCTTAATCAAGGTATTAATTGTGTGGTATCTGTCATGGTTGTTTGGCTTTTCTTCGTTCTTCCATCAGGTTTAGTATCTCGTACGTTGTCCAACTTTTCTTTGGTCGCTTTTTTCTAGACTTAAGTTGTCTTTTCCCCGTCATTGTTATTGTCTCTTTTATTTTCTTCCATTTACGTTGTACGCTCATATCATATCTTGTATTTTCTCTGATCTACTACAACTTTTCATAGATGTCTCTGGGGATTCTGTTCGTATTCCTTTAGTTTCATGGGATCCATCTTTCTCGTTTGAGTCATTTTTCATATTTTGTTCAGCACTATTTAGCTCTATTAGCCCTATAAACTGCAAGTCAGAGTCTATATATTATAGCCCTGGACTATACACATTCAATGTGTATAGCTTCGAAAATCGGAAATGTTGATACATGTTAGCAATAGTTAATTAGTCTTAACATTCTCCATTTTCGAAGTTTGGTCCAGGGCTATACATATAGACTTCTACTTGTTGTCTTCAACTTAGGACGCGTGCAACCATATAAATCACATCTGTTTCTAACAGTGAAAATTGTAAAGCCTCAATTAATGTTGGAAAAAAAGAATGCTGTTCGACTCATTGACAGGTGGTCGTTTACTAACGACCCCGAGCCACCATATCAGGACAAAACGGATTCAATTCTTGGAGCTAAAAACAATATTTCCTCCATATAGTTACTAATAGTTCTATCAGTCCATTCATTCACTTACTCACTCACATTACTTTTACTAATAAACCTCTCATTTAACGAATTGTATGGAGGTTTTTAGGTTATTTTTATTCCCTCCCTACGAACTGTATGGAGGCTTATAGGTTATTTGTATTCCCTCCCTACGAACTGTACGGAGGCTTTTAGGTTCTTTTTATTCCCTCCCTACGAACTGTATGGAGGCTTATAGGTTCTTTTTATTCCCTCCCTACGAACTGTATGGAGGCTTATAGGTTCTTTTTATTCCCTCCCTACGAACTGTATGGAGGTTTTTAATTTCTTTTTATTCCCTCCATACGAACTGTATGGAGGCTTATAGGTTCTTTTTATTCCCTCCCTACGATCTGTATGGAGGCTTTTAGGTTCTATGTATTCCTTCCCTACGAACTGTACGGAGGCTTTTATGCTCTTTTTACTCTCCATACGAACTGTACGGAGACTTATAGGTTTTTCTATCATAAGTCTCGATTTTTTTACATTGTTCTGACCAAATTAATATCAGCACCTGGGTACGTTTTCACCGATGTCACTCCGTTTCGAAATCTTTTATTGACTATGATGTAATCTATTTTATTTCTTACAATCCTACCATTTGTGTAGTGCGCTGGTGAGGTCCATGTCTAAAGCCTTCTATTTTGTAATTTGAACCATGTGTTCATCAATGCTAGTTCCTTTAGTTAACAATATTCTAATAGTTTCTGTCCCCTGTTGTTTCTTACCCCTAGTCCAAATTCGCCAACTGTATCTCCGACTCTGCCTCTCCCAATTTTAGCATTAAAATCTTCTTTTTCTTTAGCACTAATGTTTAATCAATTTCCTTATAGAACTCGTCGACTATGTCATAGTTATGGTACATGTTATTTTTCTGAGCTGTTTATGCATATTGAGGCTAACATACCTTGGATCATATGTGTCGATTTTCTTACATTGTTCTGTCCAGAATCAGTTCTTTGCCTCTCTTATGTTTCGCTTCAAGGTGTTAGTTGTGTGGTAGTATCTGTCAAGGTTCTGTTTGGCTTTTCTTCGTTCTTCCATCAGGTTTAGTATCCCGTTCGTCATCCAACTTTTCTTTGCTCGCTGTTTTCTAGGTTTAAGATGTCATTTCCCCGTCGTTGTTATTGCCTCTTTTATTTTCTCCCATTTATTTTCTGTGCTTATATCATTACTTGTACTTTCTTTGATCTGCTGCAACTTTTCATCGATGTCTCTGGAGATCCTGTTTTTGGTTTCGTATTCCTTTAGTTTCATGAGATGCATCTTCCTCGTTTGAGACTTTTTTCATATTTCGTTCAGCCTTATTTTTATGGTTGCTGCTACTGGGTTGTGTTCCGAATTAATGTCAACACCTGGGTACGTTTTAACCGATGTCACTCAGTTTCTAAATCTTTTGTTGACTATGATGTAATCTATTTGATTTCTTACTATTGTACCATTTGTGGTGTTGTGTGCTGGTGAGGTCCACATGTAGAGCCTTCTATTTTGTAATTTGAACCACGTGTTCATCACTGCTAGTTCTTTTAGTTGACGATATTCTAATATTTTCAGTCCCATGTCGTTTCTTATCCCTAGTCCAAATTCGCCAACTGTATCTCCGACTCTGCCTCTCTCAATTTTAGCATTAGAGTCTACTTTTTCATTAGTGCTAAGGTTTAATCAATTTCCTTATAGAACTCGTCGACTATGTCATAGTTATGGTACAAGTTATTTCTTTGAGCTCTTTATGCCTATTAAAGCTATTCATACCTTCGATCATAAGTCTCGATTTTCTAAAATTGTTCTGACCAGAATCAGTTCTTTGTTTCTCTTATGTTTCGCTTAATCAAGGTGTTAGTTCTGTGGTATCAGTCATGGTTCTGTTTGGCTTTTCTTCGTTCTTCCATTAGGTTTAGTGTCTCGTTCGTCATCCAACTTTTCTTTGCTCGCTGTATTCTACGTTTAAGATGTCATTTTCTCGTCATTGTTATTGCCTCTTTTATTTTCTCCCATTTATTTTCTACGCTTACATCATTCTATCTTCCTCGCTTGAGTCTGTTTTTGTTGTATATTGTTCAGCCCTATTTTTATGGTTGCTGCTACTGGGTTGTGTTGCGTATTAATGTCAGCACCTGGATACGTTTTAACCGATGCCACTCAGTTTCTACATCTTTTGTTGACTATGATGTAATCTATTTTATTTCTTACTATTGTACTAGTTGTGGTGTTGTGTGCTGGTAAGGTTGATGTCTAAAGCCTTCTATTTTGTAATTTGAACCACGTGTTCATCACTGCTAGTTCTTTTAGTTGACAGTATTCTAATATTTTCAGTCCCATGTCATTTCTTACCCCTAGTCCGAATTCGCCAACTGTATCTCCGACTCTGCCTCTCCCAATTTTAGCATTAGAGTCTATTTTTTCATTAGTGCTAAGGTTTAATCAATTTCCTTATAGAACTCGTCGACTATGTCATAGTTATGGTACATGTTATTTTTCTGAGCTGTTTATGCATATTGAGGCTAACATACCTTGGATCATATGTGTCGATTTTCTTACATTGTTCTGTCCAGAATCAGTTCTTTGCCTCTCTTATGTTTCGCTTCAAGGTGTTAGTTGTGTGGTAGTATCTGTCAAGGTTCTGTTTGGCTTTTCTTCGTTCTTCCATCAGGTTTAGTATCCCGTTCGTCATCCAACTTTTCTTTGCTCGCTGTTTTCTAGGTTTAAGATGTCATTTCCCCGTCGTTGTTATTGCCTCTTTTATTTTCTCCCATTTATTTTCTGTGCTTATATCATTACTTGTACTTTCTTTCATCTGCTGCAACTTTTCATCGATGTCTCTGGAGATCCTGTTTTTGTTTTCGTATTCCTTTAGTTTCCTGAGATGCATCTTCCTCGTTTGAGTCTTTTTTCATATTTTGTTCAGCCCTATTTTTATGGTTGCTGCTACTGGGTTGTGTTCCGAATTAATGTCAGTACCTGGATACGTTTTAACCGATGTCACTCAGTTTCTAAATCTTTTGTTGTCTATGATGTAATCTACTTGATTTCTTACTATTGTACCATTTGTGATGTTGTGTGCTGGTGAGGTCCATGTATAAAACCTTCTATTTTCTAATTTGAACCACGTGTTCACCACTGCTAGTTCTTGTAGCTGACAATGTTCTAATAGCTTCTGTCCCCTGTCGTTTGTTACCCCTAGTCCAAATTCGCCAACTGTATCTCCGACTATGCCTCTTCTAATTTTAGCATTAGAATCTGCTTCTTCCTTAGTGCTAAGATTTAATCAATTTCTTTGTAGAACTCGTCGATTATGTCATAGTTATGGAAGATGTTATTTTTCTGAGCTCTTATGCATATTGAATCTATCATACCTTGGATCATAAGTGTCGATTTTCTTACATTGTTCTGACCAGAATGTGTTCCTTGTTTCTTTCATGTTTCGCTTAAACAAGGCGTTAATTGTATGGTATTTGTCATGGTTCTGTTTGGCTTTTCTTTGTTCTTCCATCAGGTTTAGTATCTCGTTCGTTGTCCAACTTTTCTTTGCTCGCTGGTTTAAGATGTCATTTCCCCGTCATTGTTATTGCCTCTTTTATTTTCTGCGCTTACATCATTACTTGTATTTTTTTTGATTGTTGTAAGTGCCGCAAAAGGAGCAAAGCAATGCAATATTAAACAAATACAAGAACATCAAGTGCATACAACACCTTCAACACAATGTACAATTGGGCTTCATTTTTAATTTTCCACCTGTCTCAATGGGAAGAGTAAATTGTTTTTATTCTCTTTGGTTAAGTTCTTGTGCCTGAGTGTGTTTGTGTGTGATCTATATGCAACAAGAGCAGCGCAATGTGCAATTGGGGAAGCTTCATTTTTAATTTTCCACGTGTTTCAATGGGAGGAGTCAATTTTTGCGTTCTCCTTGGTTAAGTTCTTGTGTGCGTGTGTGAGCGAGTGAGTTCGGTATATTGTGCAACATTAATACAATATTAAGCAAATGCAACAACATTAGGTACATACAACACCTGCATGTGCAATTGGGGAAACTTCATTTTTAATGTTCCATGTGTTTCAATGGGAGGAGTCAATTTTTTATTGCTCTGTGGTTAAGTTCTTGTGTGCGTGTGTGTGCGATTGGTATCGGAATAGAGTGAGGGGAGGCAGATTTGTAGCCGACATAATGGCGCCATTTACATATGTATAAATGTAACTATGTGAATTAAAGTATTTTTGCATCTTTTTTAAAAATGGTAATGAAAGGAGAGAGGGTGATTCCGAATTAATGTCAGTACCTGGATACGTTTTAACCGATGTCACTCAGTTTCTAAATCTTTTGTTGTCTATGATGTAATCTACTTGATTTCTTACTATTGTACCATTTGTGATGTTGTGTGCTGGTGAGGTCCATGTATAAAACCTTCTATTTTCTAATTTGAACCACGTGTTCACCACTGCTAGTTCTTGTAGCTGACAATGTTCTAATAGCTTCTGTCCCCTGTCGTTTGTTACCCCTAGTCCAAATTCGCCAACTGTATCTCCGACTATGCCTCTTCTAATTTTAGCATTAGAATCTGCTTCTTCCTTAGTGCTAAGATTTAATCAATTTCTTTGTAGAACTCGTCGATTATGTCATAGTTATGGAAGATGTTATTTTTCTGAGCTCTTTATGCATATTGAATCTATCATACCTTGGATCATAAGTGTCGATTTTCTTACATTGTTCTGACCAGAATGTGTTCCTTGTTTCTTTCATGTTTCGCTTAAACAAGGCGTTAATTGTATGGTATTTGTCATGGTTCTGTTTGGCTTTTCTTTGTTCTTCCATCAGGTTTAGTATCTCGTTCGTTGTCCAACTTTTCTTTGCTCGCTAGTTTAAGATGTCATTTCCCCGTCATTGTTATTGCCTCTTTTATTTTCTGCGCTTACATCATTACTTGTATTTTTTTTGATTGTTGTAAGTGCCGCAAAAGGAGCAAAGCAATGCAATATTAAACAAATACAAGAACATCAAGTGCATACAACACCTTCAACACAATGTACAATTGGGCTTCATTTTTAATTTTCCACCTGTCTCAATGGGAAGAGTAAATTTTTTTTATTCTCTTTGGTTAAGTTCTTGTGCCTGAGTGTGTTTGTGTGTGATCTATATGCAACAAGAGCAGCGCAATGTGCAATTGGGGAAGCTTCATTTTTAATTTTCCACGTGTTTCAATGGGAGGAGTCAATTTTTGCGTTCTCCTTGGTTAAGTTCTTGTGTGCGTGTGTGAGCGAGTGAGTTCGGTATATTGTGCAACATTAATACAATATTAAGCAAATGCAACAACATTAGGTACATACAACACCTGCATGTGCAATTGGGGAAACTTCATTTTTAATGTTCCATGTGTTTCAATGGGAGGAGTCAATTTTTTATTGCTCTGTGGTTAAGTTCTTGTGTGCGTGTGTGTGCGATTGGTATCGGAATAGAGTGAGGGGAGGCAGATTTGTAGCCGACATAATGGCGCCATTTACATATGTATAAATGTAACTATGTGAATTAAAGTATTTTTGCATCTTTTTTAAAAATGGTAATGAAAGGAGAGAGGGTGATTAATTTTTTTTTTTTATGGTACGATGAACATAAGAATGACGATCAATTTGCTATAAAATTAGGAGAAAAGATAAACACGATGTGATTGTGAATGCGTTATATTTGGTGATATGAAAGGTCGTACAGTAACGATGACATTTTAAAAGTTTTTATATGATGTTGCGAACGTCATAGCATTATTCTTCGCTTGCTGCTGTTAAATCCATTACAGTTACTGTGTACTTTCTGAATGCCTTGTGCTCTTATAATGATGCATTATAGTGCCGTGTTGATTGCGGCCGCTTCTCCATCGAATGCTGTATTGCTTTTTCCTAGCGGGATATAGTGGCTAAAAAGTTCGCTGTATACCCCTGCGTCTGCGTTCTCCGTTTTCCCTAACTTAAGCCCGTCTGTATAGATTCGTAGGCGTTCTTCTTTTGGATACTTTTCATTATTGTTTTTTGTGTATAATCTAAGCGCGTTTGTGTTCGTTGTTTTTACGGTGCCGGAAACTAATCTCAGGATTCTATTTCGTGCAGTCTTCAATTTATTTAGCGCTGTTGGTTTTGCTGTTATGAGGGCTGCGCTCCTGTATAGTATAAGTGGGTCGATGTATACGTTATATGTTTTGTTAAGTGAGCTTAGGGAGCTGACCCACTTGACTTGACGATATTTATGTTGGTGTCGTTTATATTGATGTTGAAGTTTTCGTTTTTGTGTCGTAGCGAGAGGTATTGATATTAAGTCTTGTCCGTGTTGATTTCCATGTTGTTTTCTGTCGCCCAGCTGTCCAGTCTTGCTGGTATTTTGTTGATTTCCTCCTCTAGTTCTTGGTGGCTGTTTTTTTGTTATTGCTAGCTTTTATCCAGAAAACTACGTCGTCTGCAAGCATGGCTATTTGATCTGCAGTGTTTGTTTTTAGTGTGCTCGGTAGGTCGTTAGTAAAGATGTTGAAGAGTGTTGTGGTGAGGACTGTGCCTTGCGGAGGAGTAACTTGAATTTAACTGCAATCCATCTTTGGGTTATAAACCTTTTTATCCATCTTAGCATCTTATCCTTAACCCCTATTTGATGTAGCTTTTCAATAAGTTTTCTCCCCCATACTTTGTCGTAAGTTGCTTTAATTTCTATGTAAACTGCTTGAATGCTTTGATTGTTGCTAAATGCGTTCTTTACTTGTTCCGTGTGTTTTGTTATTTGATAGGCCGTGACAGATTCTTCCTAAATCCGGTTTTTGTTATTCTTTGGGATTGGGATTACTATAGCTTGTTTCCAAGTTTTAGATACTCCTATTTCTTCGTTCCACATGGAGTTTAAAGTTTTTAGTAATAGTTTCGATGCTTCATTGTCGAGGTTTTTAATGAACTCTGGGAATATTTTGTCTGTGCCTGGTTGCTTTTTTTTTTTAAAATGTTGTTACTTGCTTCTGTTGAGTTCTTCTTCTGAAAAGTTGTCTGTAAAGATGTTGTCTTTTAGGGTTATATTTGTATTTGGTTTTTCCTTGCAAAGATTTTTATCAATTTTCTTTGCATAGTTATTTAATTTATGTGTTTGTGTATAGTACTTATGTAAGTGCAGTCTAACCTCCATAGGTCGAATCGTCACGGGATCCAATAATTTGTTCGACTTATGGAATGTTCGAGTTATGGATCACCCAAAAACCTAACAACAAACTTATGAGGTTACTTACGACACGAACAAACTCAATGGCAATATGCAGACGCGACTCCTATTAAGTTTTGTATTTCATTGCAAAAACAAAAAAAACTGTGCTTGCTATATTTCGAGCTAACTTGCACATACTTTAATTAACTCCAAAGATCACGTGCGTATAGTTTGTTGGTGTTTGAAATGTGGAGAGAATTTTCTAAGAGAAGTAGCATGATGAAACACGTCGCAAAGTTCGAGTTAAGGAGGGTTCCGACTTACAGAGAGTCGACTTACGAAGTGTGAAATGTGGGGAAATTTTAGTATTGGGTCTAAGTTTTGAAAAATTCGTTCGAGATATAGAAAAAGACTTATGGATTTTTGACTGTATTTTGTTGGCATAATCTTTGTCGTTAGGCATCTCTTTTTCATTACGTAACAGTGGTGTTTTTTCTGTGTTCCCTTTGTTTGCGATTTTGTTTACTTATTTGTATACTTTGAGTTATCGCATTTAATGTTACTTATAAAGTTATTATAGTTTGATCCTTTTTCTATGTTTATTTGTTTTCGTAGTAGTATTATCCCCACCTTGGAGAAGCTGCGTTAAAGTCTACTATTAAGATAGTTTTATTGTTATTTGTATTTAGGGCGTCTAGGTTAAGGTGTTTGATGTTAGGGGGCTGTATATGCCATATATTTTTAGGTGTTCGTTGTTTTTCCCTACGTTAATTTCGACTATTTCGGATGTGTCACAGTTGTTCATTTCTTTCAGTATTTTATGTTTACTTGTTATATTGTCTTTTGCAAAGGTAATTATACCACTTGCTATTATCCTGTTCTTATATGGATTGTATTTGTTGAATCCTGGTATTCGTGCATCTACACTAGTAGACAAAATTAGAGGAACGCAAGCAAAAAAGTTGCATTTTAATATTTTTTGGACTTATCTTTAATCTTATTCATTTTTAAGAAAAACAAATCGGTTATCTTGTTTACTTATGAAAGAAAACACAAAAACCTAAAGCGATATCTTGCAAAAATTAATAGTTTTCATTAATTTATAAAATTTCCACTATATATTTAAAGCTCAGGGAAATTGAGGATGATTTAGTGCTTGGTACTCCCCCTCTTGCTCTAATTACCGCACGAAGTCTCTTTTGCATACCTTTGCTGATGCTATCGTTGTTATCCTAGGGTATTTCGCCCCATGCATTAAACGAAGCACTTCTAAGTTCCTCTAAAGTTGATGGCTCCGGATTTCTCTGCTTTAACTGTTTGCCAAGCATATCTTAGATATGATCAATGGGATTTAGGTGAGGGGAGCAATGTGTGGTTAGTCTAGGGTGTTCCTTTGTGCTTCTCGAAGATACTCTGAAACCCTATTTGCAGTGTGGAGACGAGCGTTATCTTGCATTAAAAGGAAATTGACGCCGCTACTTGCAGCAAACGCTACAACAATTTCTTATAAAATGTCGCTTACATACCACCGCTCTGCTGTTAAGGACTCATTGTCTACCACGTGTAACTCCGTGCATTCTCCCAAGCATATGCCACCTCAGACAATTATGGAACCTCCACCATAATCCACTCTTGGAATGATGTTGCACTGTGCATATCGTTTGGCTTCAGGCAATATCTGGAGTCATCGGAGGAAAGCAATCGCTTTCAGTCGTCTTCGACCCAATTTACGTAGTTTCGTGCGAAGCCAACACGCGCTACTCTATGGCGTCTGGTAAGAAGTGGGGCTTTTTCTGGCCTATATGGTCTTAATCGAGAATCTTTGAGTCTTCTTCTTACAGTTTGGTAAGATACCTAAAAATTTAGCACTTCCAGAAGACTACTCCTCATCTCAGTTGATGTTGCGGTCCTATTTCTGAGAGCGTATCTCTTTGCGTCGTGGCAGAACGTACATACATGGGGGGAAGCTATTCTATTGGCTGAAACTATCAACCCATGAGAGACCATGAATGACGGCTTGAATAAGGCGGACGTGGACAGCATATTGAGGGGACTAAACTTGATCAGCGTATTCAATGATGAGTCTGCCGAAGGTGACATTATAATATACATACAATACAACATAGTTCAGTGAAGTGTGTATGTGTGTGCTGATAACGCGAGTAGTCAAAGTCAGAGCTCTATTTTTCAGGTGTGTTTTCTAAAGTTCCTCTTGTTACGTAGTGAGCACAGTTGTTTATTATACCAGATGAACATATAAACGGATGGACGGATAGATTAAAGAGTGGGTGGGTGGACGGATGTATATATACACAAGCGGATGGCTTTATGATTCGATCTCTAGGTGAATGCATGGAAAGGTGGTTGAAAAGAAGGACGGGCGGATGGTTAGATCTGTAGGTGGACGGATGGAATGACGGATAGGAGGATGGATGAATCTATTAGTGGACGGAAGGATGGAAAGGCGCATCGTTGGTTAGATCTGTAGGTGGTCGGACGGATGGTTTACAGTTGGATGGATCCATTAGTGGGCGTATGGATGAATGGTTAGATGCATGGATGGATTTATAATTGGACGGATGGATTTATGGTTAGATCTGTGGTTAGACGGATGGATCTATGCCTGGGTGAGTGGTTGTACGGTTGGATCTGTAGGTGGGCGGATGGATGGGAGGGTGGATGGATACACAGATGAATGGTTAGAACTGTAGGTGGATGGACAGATCTATACATGGGTGGATGATGTTATGATTGGACTTCTAGGTGATCGGATGGAATGGTGGATGAATGGATTGATCTGTATTTGGACGGATGGGGGGTTGGATGGCAGATTGAATCGATGGATCTATTGGTGGACGAATGGATTCTTAGATGCATGGGTGGCTCTATAGTTGATGACCGTATGAACGGATGGACGGTTAGATTAAAGAGGGTGGGTGAACGGATGTATCTTTGCATGAGCGGATGGTTTTATGGTTGGATCTCTAGGCGGACGGTTGCAATGTTGGCTGCATAGAAGGACGAAAGGATGGTTAGATCTGTAGGTGGACGGATGGATCTATGCATGGACAGATGGATGGTTAGATCTGTAGATTGTCGGATGGAATGTTGGATAGAAAGGTGGATGAGCTGTTACGTGGATGGATGAATCTTTTAGTGGACAGATGAATTGAAAGGCAGATGGATGGTTATACCTGTAGGTGGACGAACGGATCTATAAATAGGCGGATGGTTAGATGCATGAGTGAATCTATAGTTCAACGGATGGATGTATGGTTAAATCTGTGGATGGACGGATGGATCTCTGCCTGGGTGAATGGTTGTATGAATGGATTTCTAGGTGATCGGATGGAGAGTTAGATGGATGGATGGATCTATAGTTTGACGGATGGATGGATCTATGCATGGGCAGTTTGTTCTATGCTTGAATGGCACTGTGAATCGATGGATCTATTAGTGGACGGATTGATTGATGATTAGAGCTGTAAGTGGTCGGATGGAATAATGGATAGAAGGGTGGATGCACTGTTACGTGGTGGGATGAATATATTAGTGGGCAGATGAATTGAAAGGCAAATGGATGGTTATACCTGTAGATGGACGAACGGGTCTATAAATAGGCGGATGGTTAGATGCATGAGTGAATCTATAGTTGGACGGATGGATGTATGGTTAGATCTGTGGATGGACAATTGGATCTCTGCCTGGGTGAATGGTTGTATGATTGGATTTCAAGGTGATCGGATGGAGAGTTAGATGGATGGATAGATCTATAGTTTGACGGATGGATGGATCTATGCATGGGCAGTTTGTTCTATGCTTGAATGGCACTGTGAATCGATGGATCTGTTAGTGGACGGATTGATTGGTTGATGCATCGATGGATCTATAGCTAGCTAAAGGACGAATGAAAGAATGGGGTGGCTAGATCTGTCAGTGGACGGATGGATCTATGCATGGGTGGATTAGTATTGGACAGATGAATGGATGCATCTATAGTTGTACGGTTGGGCGGATAGATGGATGGTTAGATCTGTAGACGGACGAATAGATAAAAGGGCGAATGAAAGGTATGTGGATGGATGAATCTTTTAGTGGACGGATAAATGGAAGGATGTTTGGTTAGATCTGTAGGTGGTCGGATGGAATGATGGATACAAGGGTGGACGAGCTTTTTACGTGGATGGATGAATCTATTAGAGGACGGATGAATGGAAAGGTGGATGGATGGTTAGATTTGTAGGTGGTGGGACGGATCTATAAATGGGCGGATAGTTAGATGCATGAATGGATCTATAGTTGGACGGATGGATTTATGGTTAGATCTGTGAGTGAACGGATGGATCTATGCCTGGGTGAATGGTTGTACGGTTGGATCTGTAGATGGATGAATGGATAGGACGGTGGATGGATAGATGGATGGAGGAACGGATAGTCGGATGGATGGTGAGATCTGTAGGTGGACGTAGGGATCTATACATGCGCGAATAGTTGTATGATTGGATTTCTAGGTGATCCGATGGATGGTTCTATAGTTAATGGACGGATGAGCCAATAAACGAATGGAGGCATATGGTTAGTTCTATAGGTGGACGAATGCATCTTTACGACGACTTTCTATTCTATCTATGCTCACTCGGATGGATCTATAAACAAACATTGTATTAAGAACTGCAAAAGGAGCAAAGCGATACAATATTATAAAAATTAAACATTATGTGCATACAACATCTGCCACACAATATGCAATAGGGGAAGCTTAATTTTTAATTTTCAACCTATTACAATGGGAGGAGTCCATTTCTTAATTCTCGTTGGTTAATTTCTTGGGTGCGTGTGTGAGCGACTGGGATAGTATAGGGTGCAATATTTATAACAAATGCAACGACATCAGGTGCATACAACGCCTGCAACAAAATGTGCAATAGGGGAAGCGTAATTTTTAATTTTCAATCTGTTTCAGTGGGAGGAGTCTATTTTTTAAATCTCGTTGGTTAATTTCTTGGGTGCGTGTGTGAGCGAGTGGGATCGTATAGAGTGCAATATTTATAACAAATGCAACGACATCAGGTGCATACAACACCCTGCAACACAATGTGCAATAGGGGAAGCGTAATTTTTAATTTTCAACCTGTTTCAATGGGAGGAGTCTATTTTTTAATTCTCGTTGGTTAATTTCTTGTGTGCGTGTGTGAGCGACTGGGTTCGTATAGGGTGCAATATTTATAACAAATGCAACGACATCAGGTGCATACAACGCCTGCAACACAATGTGCAATAGGAGAAGCGTAACTTTTAATTTTCAACCTGTTACAATTGGAGGAGTCTATTTTTTAATTCTTGTTGGTTAATTTCTTGTGTCCGTGTGTGTGCGAGTGGGAACCGTATAGGGTGCAATATTTTATAACAAATGCAACAATGTTTCGTGGGGAGGAGTCTATTTTTTCATTCTCCTTGGTTAATTTCGTGTTAGCGTGTGTGAGTGGGATCGGTATAGGGTGCAATATATATAATATATATATGTTTCGTGGGGAGGAGTCTATTTTTTCATTCTCCTTGGTTAATTTCGTGTGTGAGTGGGATCGGTATAGGGTGCAATATATATAACAACTGCAACAACATCAGATGAATGGAACACCTGCAACGCAATATGCAATTGGGGAAACTTCATTTTTAATTTTCGAACTGTTTTAATGGGAGGAGTTAATTTTTTCATTTTTATGTTAGATAAACAGATTGACGGACACGGTGACGAGTTAGTGGGTGGACGGATTTATCTATGCATTAGCGGATGGTTGTATAATTGGATCTCTAGATGAATGGAAGGATTCGTGGATGGTTAGACGCATGGGTCGACCTATAGGTGAACGGATGGTTAGATCTGTATGTGGACGAATGGATGGATCTATAAATGGGCGGATGGATGACTGGTTAGATCTGTCGGTGAGCGGATGGAATGGTGGATAGAAGCGTGGATGCGCTGTTATATGGGTGGATGAATCTAATGGAAAGGTGGATGGATGGTTCGTTCTGTAGTTGGACGGACGTATATGTAAATGGGCGGATGGTTAGATGCATGTATGGATCTATAGTTGGACGGATGGATTTATTGTTAGATCTGTGAGTGGACAGATGGATCTATGCCTGGGTGATTGGTTGTACGGTTGGATCTGTAGGTTTACGGATGGATACACAGATGAATGGTTAGAACTGTAGGTGGACGGACAGATCTATACATGGGTGGATGATGTTATGATTGGACTTCTAGGTGATCGGATGGAGGGTTTGATGGATGGATGGATATATAGATGGATGCGGATACGGATGGATGGATCTATGCATAGGCAGTTGGTTGTATGGTTGGATGGCAGGGTGAATAGATGGATCTATTAGTGGACGGATGGATGGTTAGATGCATGGATGGCTTTACAGTTGATGGACGTATGAATGAACAAACGGTAAAACGGATGGACAGATAGATTAAAGTGCTCGATGGTGGACGGATGTATCTGTGGATCAGCGGTTGGTTGCATAATTGGATCTCTAGATGAACAGATTAATGGAAGGATTCGTGGATGGTTAGACGCATGGACGGATCTATAGGTAAACGGACGATTAGATCTGTAGGTGGACGAATGGATCTGTGCATGCGCAGATGGTTGTATGGTTGTGGACGCATGGATGGATATATAAATGAGTGGATGGATGACTAATTAGTTCTTTCGGTGAGCGAATGGAATGGTGGATAGAAGCGTGGATGAGCTGTTGCTTGGTTGGATGTATCTAAAGGAAAGGTGGATGGATGGTTCGTTCTGTAGTTGGACGGACGTATATGTAACTGGGCGGATGGTTATATGCATGTATGGATCTATAGTTGGACGGATGGATTTATGGTTAGATCTGTCAGTGGACGGATGGATTTATGCATGGGCGGAAAAGTATTGGATGGACGCATCTATTGTTTTACGGATGGGCGGATAGATGGATGGCTAGCTATGTAGATGGACGAATGGAAGGACATATATGTAAATGGGCGGAAGGTTAGATGCATGTATGGATTTATAGTTGGACGGATGGGTTTATGGTTAGATCTGTGAGTGGACGGATGGATCTATGCCTGGGTGATTGGTTGCACGATCGTATCTGTTTGTGGACGAATGGATGGGATGGTGGATGGATAGATGGTTGGAGGATGGATACACAGGTCGATGGATGTTGAGATCTGAAGGTTAACGGACGGATCTACATATATGTACATACATATGTACATGGGCAGATGGTTGTATGATTGGATTTCTATTTCTATTTTTCGGATGGAGGGTTTGATGGATGGATGGATATTATAGATGGATACGGAGACGGATGGATGGATCTATGCATACGCAGTTGGTTGAATGGTTGGATGGCAGGGTGAATAGATGGATCTATTAGTGGACGGATGGATGGTTAGATGCGTGGATGGCTCTACAGTTGATGGACGTATGAATGAACAAACGGTGAAACAGATGGACGGATAGATTAAAGTGCTCGAGGGTGGACGGATGTATCTATGCATCAGCGGTTGGTTGCATAATTGGATCTCTAGATGAACAGATTAATGGAAGGATTCGTGGATGGATCTATAGGTGAACGGACGATTAGATCTGTGCATGCGCAGATGGTTGTATGGGTGTGGACGCATGGATGGATATATAAATGGGTGGATGGATGACTAATTAGATCTGTCGGTGAGCGAATGGAATGGTGGATAGAAGCGTGGATGAGCTGTTACGTGGTTGAATGTATCTAATGGAAAGGTGGATGGATGGTTCGTTCTGTAGTTGGACGGACGTATATGTAAATGGGCGGATGGTTAGATGCATGTATGGATCTATAGTTGGACGGATGGATCTATGCGTGGGCGGAAAAGTATTGGACGGATGGATGGATGCATCTATTGTTTTACGGATGGGCGGATAGATGGATGGCTAGCTATGTAGATCGACGAATGAAAGTTGCGCGAATGGATGAATTTTTCAGTGGGCGGATAAATGGAGGGATGGATGGTCAGATCTATAAGTGGTCGTATGGAATGATGGATATAAGGGTGGATGAGCTGTTACGTGGATAGATGAATGGAAAGGTGTATGGATAGTTAGATTTGTAGGTGGTGGGACGGATCTATAAATCGGTGGATAGTTACATGCATGTATGGATCTATAGCTGGACGGATGGATTTATGCTTAGATCTGTGAGTATCACGTGTACAATGTTTTCTGTACATACTAGTGATATAGTTATACTGCTTCTTGTATGTGTTCGACGTACGTAGCGAACACGTCCAACACTTATGTGCATAGTTGCAGTGCCCCATGTTTAATTGTCAACCGCATATACGAAGCAGTACAACTAGTATAATAGTAAGTACATTACAAACAGACTTTTTGGGAGAAGGAATTTTCGGTTATCCCAATTCTGCACTTTTGGATTTAATCCGATATCTTAATAATCCTTTGATGTATTTTTAATAATGAAGTATTAAACTGTAGAGAAAATGTATAGCTACAAAAAAGGGAACATTTGATTATTTTAAAAACATTTGTTACATTAAATATATCTAAAGGGGGTTATCTTATAGTTAAAGTGTTCGATATTTAAATATCGGACGGCCTGCTTTAAAAGTGTTTAATGGAACCAAATTTATTTTATGAAACAAAATGTTCGTTTGTAGCTTTTCATTTTCTCTACAGATTAATAATTTGATTTTAAATATACGAGGGCAAGGTGAAAAGTTCTCGGCTTGACAATGAAAGACTGCGATATTCAGTTAAAAAATGATTTTATTTTTCTACATAGTCTCCCTTGACTTGAAGACACTTAGTCCAGCGTTTCTTCAACATCATTATTCCTTCTGGGAAGTGAGAGTCTAGAAGGCTGTGAAAATATTCATCTACGGCCCTCTCAACTTCTGCATTAGATGCGAAGCGCTTCCCAGAAACAAATTTCTTCAAGTTTGGGAACAAATTTAAGTCTGAGGTTGTCAATCCGACGAATAGGGGGGATGACCGAGCAAATCATACCCCAAATCCCGCAATTTTCCCCATCGCCAACGCACACACCGCACGATATTCAAGTTTATCAATTTGAACGAAAAATACGCAAGATGTCTACTGCAAAAATTCGTGTAAACTACTTGAGAGAACAAGTTGAAATTTGTCATACGAACTAATGAGAAGTGCACCCACGCAGGAAACTTACATTTTTGCTGATTGCCACGCCATCTCTGCGTCAGGCTGAGAACTTTTTACCTTACCCTAGTAAATCAGCGGATTACCGAGATATCGGATTAAATTATTAGGTGCAGAATTGGACAAACCGAGATTTTCTTTCATCAAAGCTTCTATTCGTATTGTACTTCTGGTATGCTGGTATACTGGTATGCTGGTATATTGGCATGCTGGTAAATTGGCATGCTGGTAAATTGGCATGCTGGTATATGGGCATCCTGGTATACTGGTATGCTGGTATATTGGTATGCTGGTATACTGTTATACTGTTATACTGTTATACTGTTAACTGTTATACTGTTATACTGTAAACTGTTATACTGTTATACTGTGAACTGTTATACTGTAAACTGTTATACTGTTATACTGTTATACTGTTATACTGTTATACTGTAAACTGTTATACTGTTATACTGTTATACTGTTATACTGTAAACTGTTATACTGTAAACTGTTATACTGTAAACTGTTATACAGTTATACTGTAAATTGTTATACTGCAAACTGTTATACAGTTATACTGTAAACTGGTATACTGCAGACTGTTATACTGGTATACTGTAAACTGTTCTACTGTTATACTGGAGTACTCATACTGGGTCTACTGGTATGCTGGTATACTGTTATGCTGGTATATTGGCAGGCTGGTATATTGGTATGCTGGTATATTGCTATGCTGGTATATTGGTATGCTGGTATATTGGCATGCTGGTATATTGGTATGCTGATACACTGGTATGCTGGTATACTGTTATACTTTTATGCTGTTATACTTTTATGCTGTTATACTGTAAACGGTTATACTGCTGTTCTGTTATACTGGGTATATTGGCATGCTGGTATGCTGGTATATGGGCATCCTGATATACTGGTATGCTGGTATATTGGTATATTGGTATATTGGCATGCTGGTATACTGGTATGCTGGTATACTGGTATGCTGGTATACTGGTATGCTGGTATACTGGTATACTGTTATTCTTCAAATTGTTATACGGTAAACTGTTACACTGTAAACTGTTATACTGTTATACGGTAAACTGTTATGCGGTAAACTGTTATAGTATTATACTGGTATGCTGGTATATTGGCATGCTGGTATACTGGTATACTGTTATATTGTAAACTGTTATACTGTTATACGGTAAACTGTTATACTTTTATACTGTAAACGGTTATACTGTATACTGTTATACTGGTGTACTTGTGTACTGGTTCGTGTATGTGGTTGACAATTAGACAAGGGACACCAGCTATGCACCCTACCTGGATGTTGTGTTCGGTAAGTTCGTCGTAGATGTACACGAACCAGTATAAATAGGACAGAGTTATATGCGTTCGAACATGTGTTTGGTATGTTTAGTGAACATAGGATAATAAGTATTTGCACAAACCGAACTATGGAATGGAAAATGTCTTCAGTAAGTACGTCAAATAGATGAACGAACTAGTAAGAGAAACCCAGAGGATTAGTTTGATGACGTAGTCGGAATCATGCGTAGTTTTGGAGTGTTGAAATATTTAGTTGCATACATTTGGGAGGGGAGTTGAATGCAGTATTGCAGTCTTGGGGGTTTAAATTTTTTACTGCATACTTTTAGGAAGATCGGTTTAAAAATAAATATAGCATATGTGGTCTGGAATATTTTATTGCATACTTTTAGGATGTTCTTAGTAATATTAACTATTGTATATTTTTTTTGTGGTTGGTATAATTTGTTGCATTCTTCTAGGAGGGTTGTTTGGTAATTAAACGTATACGTTTGGGATGTTGAAATATTCTGTTGCGTACTTTTATGAAAGGGATAGAACGAAGCACTGCACAGTTTTGGGGGTTGGCAGTTTTTACTGCATACTTATAGAATGATTGATTTACAAATAAACTATTTTGACTGTTAAATAAGCTACATACTTTTGGGTCGTTAAATATTGTTTTTTTTGTATACTTTTAGGTGGACCGTTGGACAATTAAATGTTGCATAGTTTTGGGACGATGGAATATTTTGCTGCATACTTGAAGGCAAGTCGACTGAAATTAAGCATTGAATAGTTTTCGGGGGTTGCATTTTTTATTGCATATTTTTACTAAGATTGGTTAACAAATAAATATTGCATATTTTTGGGTGGGTGTAATTTTTTATTGCGTACTTTTTTAAGTGGATCATAGTAAGAGTAAGTATCAAGAACTAATGAGAAGTGCACCAACGCACTAAATATAAATGTTTGCTGATTGGAGCGTCATCTCTCCGTCAGCTCGAGAACTTTTCACCTTACCCTAGTAAATCAGAGGATTACCGAGATATCGGATTAAATTATTAGGTGCAGAATTGGACAAACCGAGATTTTCTTTCCTCAAAGTTTCTGTTCGTATTGTACTTCTGGTATGCTGGTATATTGGCATGCTGGTATCTGGGCATCCTGGTATATTGGCATGCTGGTATGTTGGCATGCTGGTATATGGGCATGCTGGTATATGGGTATCCTGGCATATTGGTATGCTGGTATACTGGTATGCTGGTATATTGGTATACTGTAAACTGTTATACTGTAAACTGTTATACTGTTATACTGCAAACTGTTATACTGTTATACTGTTATACTGTAAACTGTTATACTGTAAACTGTTAAACTGTTATACTGTAAACTGTTATACTGTAAAATGTTATACTGGTGTGCTGTCATACAGAAGTACTGTTATATTGGGTCTATTGGTATGGTGGTATATTGACGGGCAGGTATGCTGGTATATTCGCATTCTGGTATACTGGTATATTGACAGGCTAGTGTAGTGGTATGCTGGTATATTGGTATGCTGGTGCACTGGTATGCTGGTATACTTCTGGTATGCTGGTATATTGGCATGCTGGTATCTGGGCATCCTGGTATATTGGCCTGCTATTATATTGGCATGCTGGTATGTTGGCATGCTGGTATATGGGCATCCTGGTATATGGGCATCCTGGTATATTGGCATGCTGGTATATTGGTATGGTGGTATACTGTTATACTGCAAACTGTTATACTGTAAACTTTTATACTGTATACTGTTATACTGTATACTGTTATACTGTAAACTGTTATACTGTAAACTGTTATACTGTAAACTGTCATACTGTAAACAGTTATACTGTTATACTGTAAACTGTTATACTGCAGACTGTTATACTGTTATACTTTTATGCTGTAAACTGTTATACTGGTGTGCTGTCATACAGAAGTACTGTTATATTGGGTCTATTGGTATTGTGGTATATTGACGGGCTGGTATGCTGGTATATTCGCATTCTGGTATACTGGTATATTGACAGGCTGGTGTAGTGGTATGCTGGTATATTGGCATGCTGGTATATTGGTATTCTGGTGCACTGGTATGCTGGTATACTGGCATACTTCTGGTATGCTGGTATATAGGCATGCTGGTATCTTAGCATCCTGGTATATTGGCCTGCTATTATATTGGCATGCTGGTATATGGGCATCCTGGTATATGGGTATCCTGGTATACTGGTATACTGGCATATTGGTATGCTGGTATACTGTTATACTGTTATACTGTAAACTGTTATACTGTAAACTGTTATACTGTTATACTGTAAACTGTTATACTGTAAACTGTTATACTGCAAACTGTTATACTGTAAATTGTTATACTGTAAAATGTTATACTGCAAACTGTTATACTGTAAATTGTTATACTGTAAAATGTTATACTGGTGTGCTGTCATACAGAAGTACTGTTATATTGGGTCTATTGGTATGGTGGTATATTGACGGGCTGGTATGCTGGTATATTCGCATTCTGGTATACTGGTATATTGACAGGCTAGTGTAGTGGTATGCTGGTATATTGGCATGCTGGTATATTGGTATGCTGGTGCACTGGTATGCTGGTGTACTGGCATACTTCTGGTATGCTGGTATATTGGCATGCTGGTATCTGGGCATCCTGGTATATTGGCCTGCTATTATATTGGCATGCTGGTATGTTGGCATGCTGGTATATGGGCATCCTGGTATATTGGCATGCTGGTATATTGGTATGGTGGTATACTGTTATACTGCAAACTGTTATACTGTATACTGTTATACTGTAAACTGTTATACTGTAAACTGTTATACTGTAAACTGTTATACTGTAAACTGTTATACTGTAAACTGTTATACTGTAAACTGTTATACTGTAAACTGTTATACTGTTATACTGTAAACTGTTATACTGTTATACTGTTATACTGTCAACTGTTATACTATAAACTGTTATACTGTTATACTACAAACTGTTATACTGTTATGCTGTAAACTGTTATACTGTAAACTGTTATACTGGTGTGCTGTCATACAGAAGTACTGTTATATTGGGTCTATTGGTATGGTGGTATATTGACGGGCTGGTATGCTGGTATATTCGCATTCTGGTATACTGGTATATTGACAGGCTGGTGTAGTGGTATGCTGGTATATTGGCATGCTGGTATATTGGTATGCTGGTGCACTGGTATGCTGGTATACTGGCATACTTCTGGTATGCTGGTATATTGGCATGCTGGTATCTGGGCATCCTGGTATATTGGCCTGCTATTATATTGGCATGCTGGTATGTTGGCATGCTGGTATATGGGCATCCTGGTATACTGGTATACTGGCATATTGGTATGCTGGTATATTGGTATGCTGGTATACTGTTATACTGTTATACTGTGAACTGTTATACTGTAAACTGTTATACTGTAAGCTGTTATAGTGGTGTGCTGTCATACAGAAGTACTGTTATATTGGGTCTATTGGTATGCTGGTATATTGACGGGCTGGTATGCTGGTATATTCGCATTCTGGTATGCTGGCATGCTGGTATACTGGTACACTGGTATGCTGGTATATTGATAGGCTGGTGTATCGGTATGCTGGTATATTGGCATGCTGGTATATTGGTATGCTGGTACACTGGTATACTGTTATGCTGTTATACTGGTGTACTGTTATACTGGGTATATTGGTATGCTGGTATATTGGCATGCTGGTGTATAGGCATCCTGGTATACTGGTATGCTGGTATACTGGTGTGGTGGTATATTGGCATGCTGGTATACTGTTATACGGTAAACTGTTATACGGTAAACTGTTTTGCGATAAACCGTTATAGTATTATACTGGTAAACTGTTATGCGGTAAACTGTTATAGTATTATACCGGTATGGTGATATATTGGCATGCTGGTATATTGGCATGCTGGTATACTGTTATACTGTTGTACTGTTATACTGTTGTATTGTTATACTGTTATACTGTTATACTGCTATACTGTAAACTGTTATACTGTAAACTATCATACTGTTATACTATAAAATGTTAAACTGTTATACTGGTGTACTGTTATACTTGTGTACTGGTTCGTGTATGTGGTTGACAATTAGACAAGGGACACCAGCTATGCACCCTACCTGGATCTTGTGTTCGGTAAGTTCGTCGTAGATGTACACGAACCAGTATAAATAGGACAGAGTTATGATTTCGAACATGTGTTTGGTATGTTTAGTGAACATACGGTAATAAGTGTTTGCACAAACCGAACTATGGAATGGAAAGTGTCTTCAGTAAGTACGTCAAATAGATGGACGAACTAGTAAGAGAAACATATAGGATTAGCTTGATTAAGGAGTCGGAATCATGCGTAGT